>OZ010656.1:90019144-91275429 GCA_963932375.1 Phania funesta | reverse complement strand
TATCCCCCTCATAGCTTTGCTTCACTTAACCAAGGAAGTAATGAAACTCCTTCATTTAACCATAAAATAATGAGACTCTTCATATAGATAATTTCAGAGGTCAAGTTCGAAAAATCTACCATAAAAGCTTCCAGAGATATGAAGGTGTAAAAAGGGCGTAATTTAGTACCTATTCACTGACTCACTCATATTATGGGGCACTTCCACTATAGCTAGAGAGCTGATATTTGGTACACAAGTAAGTGTGGGGAGCTAGGGAGTCCCCTTATTTGTACGGACCATTTCCACTGAGTGTAGAAGGCTGCAATTTGGTATAGCCCAACCGTCTGTAAGCTTTAAATTACAAGAAGTTTTGGATAGTAATGTGGTCTCTTATTTTCACTTTTATCTTTTTGTGCCGATACTCGTAAGATATTAATAGATATTTTACACTGTTTAGAGATTCGTGGAAACACTTTTTTTTTAAATACCACAGCATCTAGTTTTTAGCCAGCAAAATGGAAAATAATAGATGGAGCTAAGAAATTAAATAATTTTTTTTTAAGAGTTGGCAACATTATTTAGTAAATTGACCATGTGTAATTTTAAATAGAGTACAGGTAAACCTCCTACAACGCGGTGAATAGGTTCCTGAAAAACTCCGCGTTATAGGAAATCGCGTTGTAGGAGACTCTAACTCCATACAAAAATTAGAGTTTGGTTCCAAAGTAAAAAAATATTCAATAAAATATTGGAATTTGTATAGTAAAAATATGTGCTTAATATAATTTTGTGTACATATTATAACATACATATTATGTAATTTAATAACACTTCATTTATATAAACAAAACAAAATAAAATTTCAGTTCTACGTAAAATATTCAAGTTGAAAGATTTAATAAATTAAAGCCAAAATAGAACGATAATTTTCTACTCCTCCTCATCACTTAGTATGATTTGTTTCGAGCGTTTTGTTCGTACATACTAGTTCAAAACCTGAGCTTGATCCACTATCAGATTCGGGCATCCTTTCGACGACTATTGGTTTGAAAAAATCGTGCATTGAAGTTTGTTTGCTCTTATTTCGCAAATCTTTATGAATTTCTTGATAGGGAGCTAAATTGTTTTGAAGATTTCGTTTAAATATTTCTGCTCTGTCACTTAAAGGGTCGTTCTCCAAAATGTATTCTTCCAACTGCTTTGCCATATCTAAAACTTTCTCGATATTTTTTAGTGAAAAGTTTTTATTTTCAAAATCGGAAATATCGTCAGAGCTATCTTCAACTGATTCTTCATTTGTCATTGCCACTAAATCTGTTTCGTTTATTTCGTCATCCGCAATTAATTCTTGAATATCAGCCATTGTTATTTCATCAAATCCATCACCTTCTACTGCATGCGCCAATCTCACTATGTTCCTATATTCATCTTCTATTGGCGTAGAAACAGTACCCTGAACGTCTATTTCCGGTATTAGTGCTTTCCAGCAAGCTTTTAGCGTTGAAGGACGAAGTTCTTTAAGTGACGCATTAACAATTTCAACGGAATTTAAAATTGTAAATTGTTTCCAGACTTCTTTAACCGTAATATTTGCTGACTCCATCTTCTCTAATATTACCTCAAAGGATTTCCGAATGTAGTAAGCTTTGAATGATGCTATTATGCCCTGATCTAAAGGCTGTAATAGCGATGTGGTGTTGGGCGGTAAAAATTCGATTTGAACATTAGGATGACTTAAATCAGTCGAATGGGATGGCGCATTATCTAAAAGTAGTAAAACTTTAAATGCTAAGTTCTTTTTTTTTTAGATAATTTTCTACGTCAGGAACAAAGCAATGATAAAACCAATCATTAAATAAACTGGCAGTCATCCATGATTTTTTGTTGGCTCTCCAATACACTGGAAGGTTGTTTTTGTTGCATTGTTTCATACATCTTGGATTTAATGATCGGTTAATAAACATTGGCTTGGTCATAAAATCACCAGATGCATTACTGCAGAGCAATAAAGTTATTTGATCTTTCGAAACTTTAAAGCCAGGAGCTCTTTTTTCGTTTTTCGAAATAAAAGTTCTTGAAGGCATTTTTTTCCACCACAAGCCTGTCTCATCTGCGTTGAACACTTGTTCAGGTAAATATCCATTTTCCTTAATAATTTTTTCGAACTATGCTGGATATTTTTCTGCTGCATCTGTATCTGCGGATGCACTTTCTCCCTGTATTTTTAAATTGTGAAGTGCATGTCTTTTTTTGAATTTTCCAAACCATCCATTACTAGCTACGAATTGATGATTGGCTTCATCGCTTGACGATTGTCCTGTTTCCTTTAAATAATTAAATATTTTTAGTGCTTTATGCTTAATAACGTTCCCATCTAAGGGCAATCGTTTTTTTGTCATGTCTTCTATCCACACCATAAGCGATTGCTCCATTTTCTCCATTATCTGAGGTCTAGGACGAGCAGTTACTTTCGCGACTACAGAGGATCCAGATGCTACCGAACTTCTAATTTTTTCTTCGTTTTGTTTGATAGTTCTTATTGTTGACTCATTTAAGTTAAAATGTCTGGCAATATCACTTATCCTCTCTTGATTTTGAAGTCGATCCAAAATTTGAATTTTTAATTCAATGGATAAAAATTTTCGTTTTAACGGCGTTTTTTTTTCATTCGGCATTTTTGTGGCTAAATTTAAAAATTTATTTGCATTTAAATAAAGTTACATACATACATATAAATAAGGTTTTAAAGGAAACTTACTTATTCACCTCTTAAAATAATTTTATAAAAACTCTTTACAAAAAAAAAAAACAACTGTTTCATAAATTTTTTATAATTTAACTGGAATTAGACTGAATATTTTTTCGCAATTTTTTACACGTTTTAGATTGATGCTTTTATTTGCAATGCCGACAACAAACTAACAAAAAAGTTATTACATCAAATGAAAGTAGCATAAATCGCTGTGTGATGTTAGAACCGCGGGGAACCCCTTTTTTAATTTTGTCGTTGACTACATTTACGTACATACATATTTATTTGCCACTTTCTAAACAAATGTTCAAGTGTAGCGTGGCAATGCTATAAAAAATATAGGTATCAAAGTCTGGACAAAATGCAAGGAAATTTATTTGGGCAAGAAAACCTTTTTCAAATTAAAATAGTAAATAGTATTTGAAAAAATTTTCGTAAAAATCGCGTTGTAAGAGTAGCGTTGTAAGAATTTGTCCGCATTTTGGAAACCGCGTTGTAGCGAAAACGCGTTATAGGAAACCGCGTTGTAGGAGGTTTAACTGTATTTAAATAAGAGAGAATATATTAGGTGCAATTGAAAGTTTTCTCCAGCAACGACTAGCATAAGGCTTAGGACCACGGGCAGACACTTGTTAAATCTGAATGCCATGGAGAAGCTACGCTTTATACAAATGCTAGCAATTACAAGAGCCTCCGTGATGAGAAAGAGTGTTGACAGTTACCAGTCGACAGTCTGAAATCGCTTTAGTCAAGAGTAAAGGCTAGGGCTAGCACGAGACTTAATTAAAAGTAATGTTATCGTTATTATAAATCGGTTGTCTAAAATAAATTTGAGGAGCAAAGGGGGACCAATAGGGACTTAAAAAAGCAAGTGGTCTGCTTCGATATCCCTCCTTCAATAATCAAAAATAACATGGGATTTGCCTTGTTCATCTTTCAAAATAAAAAATCACCTTAACGAAATTTTACAAACCATCTTTGGCATGTTTGATCTGTTACTGAGTTCTTCGCTTTTTGGAACTCATAAAAAGTATCTACAATGGTCTTAGTGCATTTTTTCTCGACTTATGTTTAAAATTTTAGAATTAAAAGAAAAACTGTCTAACATACGAAGAAGTGGGTAGAAATCATCAATCATACAAATCTTACCGTTTAAACCAGTCTCAGTCAGATCAGAATTCGACAGCACATAAAAGTGCACGTGTTCAAAACCAACAGAATTTTTCCTTACACCTAATAGTTTGGCTTCTAATAACGCACTAACACTCATGCAATGTAAATATATACACAGGTACATTATGACTATATATGTGCTCATTGCCTTAGTTCAACAGCACCCTATCTGAGTTTGTGAAAGCTTCGCGAAAAACTCTTCCACTGGGGGTAGTTCGTGGGCATCCTCAGTCGATAGCCCATGCGTCAGTTACTTGTAATCAGTAGTTTCTTCTGCTTGGCCGCATCAAACTTTATGCCTTTGAACTCCTTAAAACTCACAGCTCAAAATACAACAGCTATATGCTCTTATATCAGATATGTTGGCCCCTACAAATCCATTCATAAACATCAGTGAATTCCTTTCCATTTACTAACCAGTTTGATGTATTCTAGGCTGGAGATTCCACTATTTTGTATGGCTCATTTAAGAGTGCTGCATCTACTTTTGCTTCTATTACACTTTACTTAGGCAGCATTGTGCTGTTCTCAATGGTTGAGGTTCAGTTGCAAAAACCTCATGCTTTTATCTTATGGCCAGTGGAATCTGCTCTCATTAAACAGGGGGAACAAAGGTTAATTGGGGCAATCATTTTTTCTTATGCACGTGTAATCAGGAGTTGCATTCGCAGCAGGCTCTTACATGGGAACAGACGCTGACTTGGGAGCTGCAGACGCATCTGAATTTTATTTCGACTGGAGGAACCACGAAGACGTCACTCTCCTAGTTACACCTCTCGTAGGGAATGCTTACTTAATAGCACAATTAAATCGTTATGCTGTAGAATCGTCTTTAGTCTCTTTTCATCTTTTTCTAGCGCCCTCGAACTCCGCCGATTGTAGTCAGGCACTGCTTGTTAATTGCAGATGGCGAAAGCCTTGTTTAATCTTTTGTGCCAGATAGGAATGCATGTATGAACATACTCGTATGTGATTACCGTGCCAAAATCATTGTGACATTATAAATTCAAAGAATTGTGTAGAAACTTGTAACGTTCTTTATTATTTTCTTTAGCTTGCCTTGAAACGTCCGAAAAGTGGTATTTACGTCAACGAAACGGAAAGACCACAATTTAATCCTAACGACGACATTGCCTACAGCACCTATAATCCACGACAGTTGCAGGAAGAATTCGATGCTCAAAATCTTAACGCGATCGACTTAATACCTTGTAAGAATACCGAAGATTTGTGGACGTGGAATGTAGGCTTACAACGGAGGGAAAGTGAATTGGATCATTTATTTATTGACGCAGCTGTATCGAAATTTGGTAAGTCCGCTTTAATTTATGGAAGTTATTGAAAACAATATTTGTTTCTCAGGTCACTCACTTGATTGTAGATCCAACAGATCGCTTTTAAAAAAAATAATAAAAAAATTTTAAAATTTAAGCAGTGGAAGAAAGATAAAGCATTGAGGAAAACGTAAAACGTTTTTAATTTTAATACACGAACACGCACAAATCCAATGATTAAAACTTAAAATCGGAATTTAAAATTTACGAAGAATTTGCAAAAAGTGTGTCCACATTACTGTTGAATGTAAGAATATTACTTTAGAATTTTCGTCCCGGAATTAATTTCCCAGAACCACAGATTGTATCAAAATGCTTCCTAAAAGCAAACCGTCAGAAAAAATGAGAGGTGTACTTTCGGCCAAATCACAGGCTCTAATTTGGTTGCTAATTTAATGTTGTTGACTCGCTTCGCTATTCTTTTTTATTTTAACAGATTCGTGATAAATTTTTCAAATAATTTCAAAGCGCTAAAATCGTAAAATGATTTTCAGTAGAGTAAAATAATTAAAAACTTCATTTACATAAATTCAATGGATGCCATTGTACGACTAGAATATTAAAAAGTTTGCCGATAAAGTTTCTAAAGAATGCTAGATTAAAATTGATTTCACTATTACAACAGCAACAGTTCAAATGTCACTGCAAATTCAAAAATTTATAAATTTATTTCTAAATAGCAGCAGCAATAGAAAATGTTTGCTGTGACATTTCTGGCTGTTGAATACTTAGAAATGAAAATTAAAGGATAAACAAACGTTCCTCCCACTTAAAAATTAATAATAATAGCCCGGTTGATGTGCCATTTCACAAGGCTTTTATATTTGTGCTGGGGTTAACAGTACGACTATAACAGTAGCAAAAAGTCATGTAAATGAAAAAAAAAACTGTTGTTTTGGGACTGCAAATGTTTTTATGTTTGCTTTTGCTATTGTTGGACTGTATTTATCTTCAACGGCACAGTAACAGCAGAATAAAATTAAAAAAAAAAAACTTGTGGTATTTATAGTTTAGTACAGCATTTTTCCTATGCAATTGCTATTTCGAAGCTATTATTTTTGTGCATATTCTAAAGTTTTTACTTTATTATTTTTTTTTAATTTTGTCAGGTTTTCGCTTCCCAGAACCACAGGTTACTAACGTCTGTATTATTTGTATTAAAATTTTATATAAAATTTCAATGATATATCAATGAGATACTACGTCAACTACTTCCTACTGAAGCCCAAGAAAATACTCGGCAGAAAGTGATAGTGACCGCAGAATTCAGAAATCTTATAAAAGACAAAAGACGGTTACGGAAAGTGAACTACATTTGATGGTGAATACCAAAGAAATCGAGACAGACATCGGAATTCACTCTTTAATATTCCGATTTATATCTGAGGCATTCCTTTTTTTTAAATTTTGTAAGCTTTGCTCATATTCCATATGAAAGCCCTGTGGCTTGATCCAGGCCTAGTTAGGCCTTTATTAAACCGGTAACACTGAATAAATCTATACAAGCCGAAAATTAGAAACTATACTTTGAACTATCCCGCAATTGTTTTCTTCTTCCAACAAAATTACTGCTGCTGCCACAATGGCTACCAACTAGATAACAAATTTGGATTTTATGTTTTCACACAATTTTCAGAGTTGCTTATTTTTGTTGTTGTTGTTGCTATAAGTATGATTCGAAATGAAACGGAAATGCATTCGGAAAACGATCAAAATTCACAGTTTTTGAGATTGATTTCGCTTTTGAAAACGTTCAGTTTTCCTCATATATCTTTTATGTCTTTTTTTTGTGCTTCTCAGCCGTTGCAGTTCTTATTAAAGAAAAAGAGAAGAGTAATGATGAGTTGAAGGAACTGCATTCAACTTTGTGACTTTGTGTGACGAAGATTGATTTTTCGAATAAAAATAATTTCTGTTTTACAAAGTGGACTTAAAAATTATATTTTTTTTATTTCATTTTTTAAACAGAATGTAATAATGTGGAGATCGTGACTTACAAAATACCCAAGGATGTAGATAAAACATTCTCGGCAGATATAATATTCGGAACGAAAGCAATTCTGCCGAAGCCAATTCCGAGAAAACAGCCGTAAGTTTTTTACTGTGTGTGAATTTTTTCGACATGTAGTGTAGTGAATCGCTAAGATTTTGAAAGCTTCTCTGCCAAAGAGAATAACTTTAGTTTTTTTTTGAATTTAACTAAAATTCCCACTTTGTGTAGCCTGATATATTGATAACATTTTTCATTCCACATTTCAGCCATTTTCGGAGGCCCATTGAAATGGCCTGTTTGTACATTGCCTTCGTTGAGGGCTTCCGTTTGAATGCAGATTTTTGGACAGCGCACACTTTAGACAACATTATTAAAATGGGAGAAAAGCTAATTGAAAAATGTGTTAATTTGAATTACAGGTCACAGGACAATGACTACGATATAATACCTCAAATCAGCGAGAGGCAAGCGGCATTAAATATAAAGGTACATTTTGCGGGCCCTCTCAAAAGGGAACCCAATATCTACAAGGCCTTGAGCATATATTTTTCCAAATATAATGCCTGCATTTTGTGTTCCAATAAACTGTACTTATTAATATGGAAGAGATGCAAGAACTTCTATTATGTTTACGATCCAAATGGAAGAACTGAAAATTGTACACGAGATTTTGAGAATGGCAAGTCTGCTTTATTGTCCACTCATTTCGTAGAGCACTTGGTTCACTTTATAGTAAATATAAGTCAGACGAACTTGGATGATGAGTTTAAGTTGTATGAGATTTTTCTAACTAGTTATGGCAAAATCCCTGATCCTTTGCCCAAAACACCATTTCCGAAAACTTTTCATAAGCGGTGGGCTGTAGTAAATGATTCGTATGCAGTAATTCCGGGCTGTAATAATGGTCTATTCCAGCCCATTACAGCGGCCATAGGTAATCCATCGATGCTAATATCGGTAATGGCCATATTATACTCCCACATTGAACGTGCAAACAGTTGGAAAACGGATCAAGTAGACGAACTTATCCGACTAGGTACCGCCTATTACAAAAGTCTTAGAAGGAAGCTGAAGCTGAAGGATAAGCAACATGTTACAATCACCGATTTGCCGGACAAATACGTGCTGGGTGCTTTCAAGGCTTCCTTAAGAAAGGCTCCATTTATGTATACCGGAACCGTGTCAGATTTTTGCAAAAACTTTATGGATTCTCTGTTGACGATTGGCATGAAGGAATTGTTTGAAAACTATTGGGAGGCAGCTCTATTGCAAATTGATAATTCCGTTTTGGGTATTTGGCGGGACAATGAACTCTTTTATGTTTACGATCCCTTTAGGCGCGGTAAGTCTGGCCAGGTCTTAGATCCAGACGACTACAGAACCCAAGGCACTGCCATATTGCAAATTCATGCCAATATTGAATCGCTTCTCAGGATACTGTATGAAAAGTCCCTGCAAATGCGTAGAGGTGGTAAATTTTTTATACACGCCATCAATGTGGGATGTATTAAACCAATTATGGATGGTAAGCCGAGGAAGCTGAGATATCCCAAATTGCAACTAACTCCAGAAACATATGTGCAGCCAGTTGAGAACCAGGGGCAAGGCGATATGAACGAAGATGCTCAACAGCCAAAAGAGAAGAAAGGCAAAAAAAGTAAAAAGTCAAAGAAATCAAAAGGTAAAGACAAGAAAAATAAAATGCTCAAAGTATGCAGTATAGAAACACTAGAGGAAAAGGAACGTGAAATGTTTTTCCAATCCTCCGAGATAGTGGACCCAATGCTCGACGACATCATATGCGAAGTCATTAAATCGATATCAGAAAAAGTCGACCGTCCTAAATTGTATAAGCAGGCAACTCGTGTTCTTCTACGCTCGGATAAAGAGTATTTAGATAACCTAAAATATATGCTTAAACATGATGAAGATTACGATAACGTGGCCATGTCCGCTATGACTGAACAAGATCAAAATACGCCAATGATTTCATTGGAAGAAGAATTAACACTGCCTAGCAATTTCCAGGTTTTGCCTGACGGCTGTTGGATAATTTTCGGCACCCGAAACGTGGATCTTCCAGACGAAGAGCAATATAAACTAACTGCTCTTTTATCCACCATCGTTAGCGCTGTCCTTACAACCAAATATAAAATTTCAACATGGACTACAGAGTTGATAGACTACGCTTCAGAATCCCCCGCCGAGTTTGGAGAGGACTTTCACAGTTATCAGTATGCGCTGGGAGCTTTGTTACACAGAACCATGCCGAAATTAATGCTGGGCGGCAGTTTGTATCACGTGAAGGCGAAGCAAATTTTAAGATCGGATATTGAAAAGCCTTTGAGGCAGGTACTGATAGAGACCTTGATAAATTTCAATCGTCTACTGGTGATTTGCCAAAGACATTGTTGTCTGATAGTCAAACGATATAATTTTCTTTATATGTTTTGTGGGTTTCCGGTGAACGGCGTGGGTTATAGAAAGCGTAGCGCAGGTCCGGCTTGCATGATGCGTTTCGTTGAGTTGGACTCTGTAATAAGACGGATTGAATTCGATTGCAATCCTCAGGGTTGTGACATTTCAAATTATATAGTTGTGCCTCTGAAAGTGGTGGATATGACTTCAGAACCGATGGGTCGTTATAAGACATGGCCCAAAAACATAGAAGAACTTATGTTTAATGAAGCCTATGTTGAGCAATTTACCGATGAGAAAAATAAGCAATCAAAAATGCGTTTCCTTAATGAAGAGTTGGCCAAAGAAAATCGTCGCATCAGAGATTTCATGGCAGAACGCGATACAAAAATCAGAGACAAGCAAGATCCAAAAGTAAAGAGTTCAGAGGGAACTATGGTAGGGGAAATGAGAAGTGAAGTCCAAAATGAGGAGTTCTACGATGAAGAAGCTATCGAAGAAGAATGCATTGTCGAACCCAAACATAATTTTTGCTCCGAAATAGAAACAGATAACAATGAAGATAATCTTAAGCCCCGTCCCATAGTGTATGGCTACAGACTGCGCGAAAAAGACATGTTATACAAAATACAAGGTAGCAAAGCCTTGGAAGGTAGAACAGTTTGTATTGATGATCAAATCAAGCCTTGTTTGTTTGCTAGTGCTTTAGCCATTTTGTATACCATTCTTAAGCCTCTTAACGAATGGACTTCTCATCGAATAGACCAGATTATTGATGCCACTTTAATACTAAGTGACAAAATAGAGAATATGTCCAAAGTGCCAGAGAGAACTCTCAAAAATGTATCCGTAGATGACTATATTTTTGATATTTTGTTAAGAGAAATAGAGCCCCTGGGTTTAAAAGGGAATCTAGAAAAACGACTGCAACGAGTTCTGTTGCACAACAAGTATTTAATCTTCCAGACCAACAACTGTTCGTACGCTATAAGTAAAGATAAGTACTATAATTTATTCGATCCTTATCCTAGCATGTCTTTAATTGAAAAAGAAGAGAAACCGCCTAAACGCCAAGACACACTTTTTAAGAAAATTAACCGCTATGGTGAAAGAAATACCGCTTCTTGGATTCTTTTTGCTGATATCAAGTCCATGATCGAATACATGGATCGAAGAGCCTGTACCAAAACATGGAAAGAAGACCGGAAATATAGATATATAGCCTTGGAAGTAATATCTTTCAAAAGGGCACCACAAAGCACATATGTGCTTCAACTTCTCACGGGTATGCAGACTTGCAATGTACACGATGACCAAGAGACAGCCATATGTGCTCACAATGAATCTATCACTTGGCTAGATCACTGTCTGCCAATTTGGAGCAGACTGAATCGAAGAAACGCGGCTGGCCGTTATCGCGGTATGGTTTTAACGAAATTCAAAGAATATGACATTGAAATTGAGCACCGTCTATGGTCGTTATGGGGAAATCTACATCCGCAGGCTGCCGTATTCGATAGATCAACAAGGGGCAAGCAATATCTAGCTTGCTGTGTCATATCCTTATGTGCTGCTTCTGTCTATCGACTGGTCGATTGGAGTTCACATTTCATGGACTCGATTGTCGTAAATGGTGATCGTTATCTAAGACAGAGCATGCAGACTATTAAATGTGAAGATCACCAACTGAGCTTGGAAGACTTGAATAAAGAATGCCAGCTGGAGAGAATGAAGTTTGACGTTCATATTGAAATAGTGGCTTATGGCAAACTGTACACTCGCCCATTTTACAATCGCATGAATTTGGCCGAAGCTCTTATGTACTTCTTCAACTACTTCCAATTCGGCGTACTGCAATCATTTAAAAAGTGCTTAGCCGTTGGTTATATCCCCGGTCATGATGGTGGTTACTTTATGTTTGATTGCCAAAGCCGCGACAATCCGCTCTTTCCCAATGGTCAAGGTTCTTCGTATATTTTACGCACAAAATATCTACAAATTCTTTTGTACTGCATTGTGGTCACTCTAAATATTCCTTACTACAACATTCAATTCACTTTGCACAAGGTGATTTTGCAGCACAAAAACAGCGTCGAACCAACTTCCGAAAAGTGCTAACGGTTTTCATTTTTATTTAATTCTTAATCATTTTATCCTTACGACATTTTCGCAACAAATCCTCTGTAAATATTATTATTTTTATATAATCATTAAGGGAATCTTTAATTTTATTTATAGTTTAACACAATAATAAAAAAACAAAATTATAAAAACTAAAATGTTCATGATTGATGATTTTTATTATGATTCAAATGATCCTGTCTTAACAGAAGCACAAATGAATTTAGAATTAGTATTAAAAAGTGTCAAGATACAGAAAAATTTAATTGTTTTGCGAGTGACTGTAGCGGGCACACAAAAATGTGTGATGGCGTTTGGTATTACAGGGTGGCAGATGAATTTTCCCACATAAAAGAACTCGAATAACTCTTTTTTTTAATTTATATAAATTATTTATTTTTACTTTCTTTTTTAAATAAATTTGTTGACTCGTTTTTAAAAATAATTGTTTTTAAATGGCGCATCCATGCTGAGAGCCGTATGTGAGGCATCCTACCAAAAAATTGTTCATAACTGCCTGCAGAGTTTATGAAGTGGAATCGCTTCGACTATCGATTGAATCGATTGTTTCCTCTTTGCAGTAACCCTACAAGAAAAAGCTGATGCAGTGCAGGTCTGGAGTTTTTTGAAATGATTTGATTTGAAAATTTTGTTGTAACTCTGCCTGACTTTGTGTGAATTTGCCCCATCTTGTTGAAATCACACATAGCTAAAAGGAACGAATTGATACAGACTTCTCAGAATGAAGAAAAGACACTGAAGATTACACATAGCCAAGACCGGTTTGTCTCCAAATCAAACTTGCCTAGCGCTGACGGAAACTCGTTCAAAAAATCGACACTAAAAGGAACTCTCGGCGGAGTTCAGGAAAGAGCAATTCCTGTAACATTTTTAAATAACGATATCGATTGAGTGTTACAAAGCGACCGCCTTCTAAAAAGTATGGCCCGACAATGCAGCCACAGCCGGGTGCAATTCTCTTTCATGGAGAATCTGTTGGTTAGAGACACTCCATACTCGTAGCCTCATAGTCCACCTGCCGGGAGCTGGGCCGCAAAAAATCCTACGAAGCTCCCTTTAGACGGATATTATTGAGTCGAGTGCGTGATAGCGGCGCATAGTCCGAGTTTTCCATTTTTATTAAACTTAAATAACCTCAAATTAAAAAATAAAATCATCAGCCACCCTGTATTTAATAAAAAAAAAAACATGTTCTTTCCCATTACATAAACTTCAGAATGTGTAAATTGGGTAGAGCAGATTAGTTCAACAAAATGCTCCTTGTACTTAACGCCTTCATTAAATCTAAACTTTCATATTCGAAATAATTTATATTTAGATTACGCACAAAATCAAGTCGTTAAGCACTGCTTGAAGGAGATATCGTTCGACTATTTTAAGTCACCGTGTGACTAAAGATCGTATATTTAACACGTAATTGGTAACCGTATGTATGGAAGTATGGATAAATAAATTTTGACTTATAATTGGTTTATAATTTGTTTAATCGGCGTCATTATCTATTTTAATGTGACGTCACGAAGCCTATAACGGGTACAGAACAGATGAATAAATATACATACATACATAACCACATACGAGTACATACCGCTTGAACATACAGGGTGTCTGGTAGCAGATTTATATTTTCAAACTTAAATAAAAAACGTAAAATTGACCAAGTTTTATTAAGAGCATTAAACGATGAAATGGAAATGCGGATTGTATTTTCTAAGGAGTATGTCATACAGATGCCTTCCGTCGAGTTGAACACACTGTTCAAAACGGAGCCTTGTATTCTGCGCCACACGCTGTAGTAAAGTTGGTTCAATTAAGCTAATTTCTCGACGAATATTTTCCTTTAAAGCCACAAGAGACTGGGGATTATCATTATAAAAAAATCCATGGGAGTTAGATCGGGCGACCTTGGTGGCCATGGGATGTCTCCAAAGCGACTAATCGGTTTTTGGGGGAAATTTTCCCTAAGCAAATTCATCGAATCTCTGGCTGTGTGTTCAGTCGCCCCATCTTGTTGTAACCACGTGTGTGAAGAGTACGATGAATGAGCTCGCAGGTTTGGCAAAAAGAATTCCATAATCATGCGTCGATAATTTTCACCATTGGTATTCGTCGCCTGGCCTCAAGAATTTTTCCAATTATTTCATGCGTGGATAAGGCACACAAAGCAGTTACCCTGGGGCAATGCATTGGGTTTTGATGTTTCAGTCGAGGGTTGCGGGACCTTGTAGACCAGTAACAGCAGTTTTGCTTGTTGACGTGGTCGTTTAAGTGAAAATGAGCCTCATCGCTCCAAAAAATGGGTTATACAGTGCGAAAACGCTCCAACATCGTTGTACAAAACTTTTGCGTAAATCAGTCACTTTATTTCAGTTCTTGAACGATTTAAATTTTAAAAGGATGGAACTTCAGATCCTTTTTTAAAATTTCATGAATAATCGCTCTTGGAAGTCCCTGTGAGGCTGCTCTTTTCCGTATTGAAAGTCGCGGATTTTCACGTAAACTGCTTTCAGCCAGTTCAATGTTTTCGGGAGTCCGTGAAGATCGACTGGGCCCTGCGACATTCATAGCTGAAGCAGTTGCGCGGAATCTCTGCATCCACGAACGAATTGAACTTTGAACAAAATTCTCGACGAGCAATTACGTAAGAATCATTTCTCCACAGCGAACGCGCGATGTTCACTCGACCATTGCGACAATGTGACTGACAAATCCGCACAATCGATAATTCCAACGGCACCACCCACCCTCCGCACCGTTCAAGACTATTTGAAATAATCGTATTTAAAAATATATATTTGTCACCAGACACCCTGTATAACAAGGAGGGTTTGCCATAGTCGTGTAAAAAGATTGAAGGTTTAATTGTAAAAATGATATATTTCGTAACAATTTAATTTGAAACTTGCTTGTTGATTTGTTTTTCCGACAGGGTGCTCTGATATATATGTTTGGAACGATTTTCCGTCATCCCTTGTCAATTTTGGTTTGGAGACAAACCGGTTTCGGCTAGTTGCCATCTTCAGTGTCATTTTTATCGTTCTGAATTGTTTATGTTAAATCGTTCACGTTTTATAGTCTGTTAGCCATCGGTCTTATGTGGGCAGGTAGCTGGTAAGACGTGTGTTAATTCGTACGTGTTTTAAGTTATTAGCTAGTCATCCGTATAGTATGGGTAGGTAGCAGGTAACACGTCTCTTAATTGTTTATAGGGGTTGATTTCTAGGAATTATGGATTTTTTGTTTTGGATTGTTATCTTATGTTTTCATTACTTTATTTCTCTGTGTTGTTTGTACTCTACAATTTGGCGTTTATAGGTACCTTTTCTTATTGGTTGTTCGGTGAAGGTTGGAAAAAGTCCGTAATTATTGCTTTACGAATTTGTTTGTCCTTTGTGTATTGTGGCTTTATTATTTCATCATTTTGCGTACCTTGTCCGTTTTTTCTGTTTTTTGTATTGTAGATTATTTTTAGTGTATCGAATATAGCATCTGAGTTGGAGTTTGTTTGTTCGTTTATGATGCGTCCATCAAATGTCTTTTGTTTGTATATTTCCATGTTTTCTAGAATATTCAAACGTCGTCCTTTACTCTGTGTATGAAGTATTTTAACGGTTTCTCTGATGTGCGTTGGGTGGCATTTGTTATTGAACATATGGTTGGCAAAGTTAGATTCGGGCGTTGAGTTGGGATTTCGTATTTTCTTGTTATAATCTCTTATATGTTCGCGGAACCTTGTTTTAATTTTCCGTCCTGTCTGGCCTATGTAGCTATGTTGGCACGTACACGTTAGCTTGTACACTCCTTGTTTTTCTAGTTCATCTTCTTTGTTAATGTTGGTTCTTAGTATTCTTCCTAGGTTGTTAGTTGTTTTGTATGCTATGTTAATGTTATTTTTCTTGAAGAATTTGGCTATTTTGTGTGTTGATTTTCCTGTGTATGTTAACGTTGTCCATGTATTGACATTGTCTTCCTTGTGGTGCTCCTTAGTTTTACGCATGTCCTTTCTGATTTTGTCTACAGTTTATTTTTTGTAGCCGTTGTTCGTTGCTATCGTGTATATCGTACTTAGCTCTTTTTTATAGGCTTCCTTGGTTAATGGTGTTCTTTCCAGTCTTGTTACTAGTTGTCTGATCGCGGCGAGCTTGTGTTGTTGTGGGTGGTTGGAGGAGTTGTGTATTATTGTATCTGTAGCCGTGGGTTTCCTATATATTTCGTATTCGATCGTATTAGTGTTTTTGTTTGTCCTTATTGTGAGGTCTAAATAATTTATTTGGTTATCCTTTTCCGTTTCCATTGTGAATTTGATGTTTTTGTGTTGTTTATTTAGGTACTCCAGTATTTGTGCTTCGTTGTTTTTTGTAATTACGCATATAATGTCGTCTACGTATCTTGCATAGAATGTCACTCCTAGATTAGATATTTGTTCCATGTATTGTTTTTCCAAATGTTGCATAAATACTTCCATCAATATTGCTGAGGTCGGGTTTCCCATTCCTAGTCCTTTTGTTTGTCTGTATATAATGTTATTGAACTGGAAATAATTTTGTTGTAGTGTGGTTTCTAATGTTGATACGATTTGTGAAGTAAGATCCTTATCTTTTGTGTTCTCTATTAATATTCCATGTGCGATCTTTATGGTTTCTCCTACCGGTATTGATGGATATAGGTCTTTAATATCGAACGATACTAATTTTGTGTCTCCCGTAATTTCTACGGTTTTCAGCTTCTCAATGACAAGGGCAACACAACTGTATTATTGGGCAAAAATGAATATATAAAGAAAACGGAACAGTTAATTCAGGAAACAAATTGTAGGAAATTACGCAAAGACCCAACGGAGGAGTACCAGGCTAACATCAAAGAGGCAATAAAGAAAGCATCCAAGATAGTGGACCCAAAAATTTCACATATGCTGACAAACATGAACCCGTCTGCTCCAGCAATGATCGCACTGCCGAAAATTCATAAGCCAAACACGCCAATGAGGCCAATAATTAATTATAAGTCAGCACCATGCTACAAATTATCAAAGCATTTAAAAGGGCTAATGAAAAAGACATTGCATCTTTCAAATGAGCACACGGTAACTAACACAACAGAATTGATTGAGAAGCTGAAAACCGTAGAAATTACGGGAGACACAAAATTAGTATCGTTCGATATTAAAGACCTATATCCATCAATACCGGTAGGAGAAACCATAAAGATCGCACATGGAATATTAATAGAGAACACAAAAGATAAGGATCTTACTTCACAAATCGTATCAACATTAGAAACCACACTACAACAAAATTATTTCCAGTTCAATAACATTATATACAGACAAACAAAAGGACTAGGAATGGGAAACCCGACCTCAGCAATATTGATGGAAGTATTTATGCAACATTTGGAAAAACAATACATGGAACAAATATCTAATCTAGGAGTGACATTCTATGCAAGATACGTAGACGACATTATATGCGTAATTACAAAAAACAACGAAGCACAAATACTGGAGTACCTAAATAAACAACACAAAAACATCAAATTCACAATGGAAACGGAAAAGGATAACCAAATAAATTATTTAGACCTCACAATAAGGACAAACAAAAACACTAATACGATCGAATACGAAATATATAGGAAACCCACGGCTACAGATACAATAATACACAACTCCTCCAACCACCCACAACAACACAAGCTCGCCGCGATCAGACAACTAGTAACAAGACTGGAAAGAACACCATTAACCAAGGAAGCCTATAAAAAAGAGCTAAGTACGATATACACGATAGCAACGAACAACGGCTACAAAAAAGAAACTGTAGACAAAATCAGAAAGGACATGCGTAAAACTAAGGAGCACCACAAGGAAGACAATGTCAATACATGGACAACGTTAACATACACAGGAAAATCAACACACAAAATAGCCAAATTCTTCAAGAAAAATAACATTAACATAGCATACAAAACAACTAACAACCTAGGAAGAATACTAAGAACCAACATTAACAAAGAAGATGAACTAGAAAAACAAGGAGTGTACAAGCTAACGTGTACGTGCCAACATAGCTACATAGGCCAGACAGGACGGAAAATTAAAACAAGGTTCCGCGAACATATAAGAGATTATAACAAGAAAATACGAAATCCCAACTCAACGCCCGAATCTAACTTTGCCAACCATATGTTCAATAACAAATGCCACCCAACGCACATCAGAGAAACCGTTAAAATACTTCATACACAGAGTAAAGGACGACGTTTGAATATTCTAGAAAACATGGAAATATACAAACAAAAGACATTTGATGGACGCATCATAAACGAACAAACAAACTCCAACTCAGATGCTATATTCGATACACTAAAAATAATCTACAATACAAAAAACAGAAAAAACGGACAAGGTACGCAAAATGATGAAATAATAAAGCCACAATACACAAAGGACAAACAAATTCGTAAAGCAATAATTACGGACTTTTTCCAACCTTCACCGAACAACCAATAAGAAAAGGTACCTATAAACGCCAAATTGTAGAGTACAAACAACACAGAGAAATAAAGTAATGAAAACATAAGATAACAATCCAAAACAAAAAATCCATAATTCCTAGAAATCAACCCCTATAAACAATTAAGAGACGTGTTACCTGCTACCTACCCATACTATACGGATGACTAGCTAATAACTTAAAACACGTACGAATTAACACACGTCTTACCAGCTACCTGCCCACATAAGACCGATGGCTAACAGACTATAAAACGTGAACGATTTAACATAAACAATTCAGAACGATAAAAATGACACTGAAGATGGCAACTAGCCGAAACCGGTTTGTCTCCAAACCAAAATTGACAAGGGATGACGGAAAATCGTTCCAAACATATATATTAATTTGAAACCTCAAATTTAATCACCTGTGTAAAATTGTCAATATACACTCAAAAAATTCTTCAACTCATTTTTTAATTAAATAAAAAAAATTCATTTTTAAACCATTTAAAAATAAATGATTTTTTATTAGTTCTCTAATTTTAAATGTAACAAAAATATTAAAATTGACAGCTTTTATTTTTTTTTCCTATTATTAAATAAATAAAGAATATTTTTTATTTTTACATTTTGTGTTATTTGGTATAAAAGTTGATGGCGGAACATCAACTCGACGTGCGCGACATTTTCTAGACAAATGCTCTAACCTCTCAGCAGCCAGTAAGTTATTAGAGTTTCGGCAAAAACACAAAAATATGAACCTAAAATGAAAGGATCACCAGAGAAAGCCAAGGAAATCAAATGGATTGTATTCTGACGGCTTGTGGTCAATAATCTCGCGGTAATTTGCGTTCCAGGTGAAATGCGAATAAAATTTAAGCTATTGCAATCACAGCAAGGTCAATTAATGTTATATTATTTGTAGAAGTAGGACAAGGCTAGTTTGAATGGGTAAACTCACCATCGCAGCTGAGTGAGGTTTTCAACTGTTTAATCGTTGAGAAATAACTATAGAAAATATTTCTTTTATAAAATATTGTTACGTTTATTACCACAATAAACGTTGATTTGTAGGGTTCGTTTAATTGCAAATATTAAAATACACCGTTCTTTATGATTTTATCAGTACACAACTTTATTCGGCAATTAAGGCTCTATTTACAACTGCTCAGTACTAATTTACACTGTACACTTTTGTACGCACAGATATTCATTCTATGAAATCTCAAAGTCAACTATATCTTCTGCGGTGGACGGCGCCTTTATATACAGATCACGGCCGTTTCTTGAAATGTCCCAAACATACGCGAAATTGCGCATCATTTATTTCAGTTGCTGGCTTAGTAGTCTTGTACATGTGTTTGTGTGTGCGTATCTTTTGTTTACTTTTTCTTGCTGTAGAAATTGTTTTTGTTTCTACATTGAATCGCGGTTCGGGGAATTTCTGCAATTTGTTTTTGCTTTATGTTTATGATATTGCGTATTTGTACATTTGTACAATAGCTCGTTTCACACACCTTTGACTATTACCTTGTAACAATATGTTTCCAGTATATATTTATTATTTCGAGCTATTTCGAAAGCAGACATTTTGTTGTGCAATTTAATAACTCAAGCTCGGCCTTCGGTAACATAGTTTGCGCGGATAAGCAAATTATTTTAACATTTTTGCCATGTTGAGCAAGGTTAAGTTCCACCTTTCGTTAAGTGACAATTTCTACAGAGGCTAGAGTATTAAAATTTGTAGCTTCAAGCCAGATGCCAATTGTCTTCGTAATGCTTCAGGAATGAGTGATATCATTGAAAACTGTATAGAAGGGGATGACAAAGCGTGACTGCATATATATTCGTAACTTGCAGTCAGAATTCTACAATAATTATACCAAAAGAATAAATAACACTAAAAATTGTGCGTATTTTTGTATGTATTATAAAAAACGTAAGCACTAAATAAAATGGCAGCTTTTATTGTTACAATTGTAGCTTTTTAATGGGCCTTCTCTCTCACAGCGGTTAGTGGTTAAAGTTGCAGTCGTTTTTTGTTTCGTAATTTATGCAATTCATGAATAGCTCTTTAGTAATGCCTAGTAATCGGATTGATAAGTAATTAAATTACTTTCATTTAAACGGTGACGTAATTAATTAGGTTACTATTATTTCCAGTTTCGCATTATAACTAATTGATTACGATTACAAATAAACCGGATTACTTGCGATTATTAGCAAATAATCAAAAATAATTAAAAGTAATTAAAATATAATTCGACTTCTTTCAAAGATTGCACAAATAATCAAAAAGAATCATAATTTATTTAAAATTGTCCAAGCTTGAAGGTCTTTTTTTAAATAAATTAAATTTAAAAAAAGGTCAAGAACAGCTATAATTTTAAAAAAAGAATCATATGTAATCTTTAAGAGAAGTCGAATCATTTTTAATTATTTGTAAATTATTTGTAATCGTATCCAATTAGTTATCAAAGATGTCTCATCAGTGAATTAGATAATCACTACGATTCTTTTTTAAATGTAATCTAATTAATTACTAAGCGGCATCGCAATTTAAAAGCTATGATTTCATGTTCTTTTATACTGGTGCTTTGAAAGTAATCAAGCTTAAAAAGTGCTGGAAAAATTGTTTAATTCAATTTGTAAGAGATTGTGTTAAAAGAGGCATAGATCCCAGCTAAGCTTTAGGGGAAGGGAAGTATTAACAAAATTGTTGTATGGGAAAATTATAATATAATTATATATTATGGATATTCCATCCCTCAAAAGAATATACAATTTTTTAAGTTCACTGCAGAGTTACTTCGACTAAGTAAAAAGTGTCGAGAATTAAGCTACTCAAATAATTCTTAAGGAAATTTAATTATATCTATAAAAGTTAATAAGCTTTGCATTCGCTAAACATGTTTCTCTATCGTTACTTTTTATCTTAAAGTGCACAGTATACATTTTTTACACAACCAACATTTAAAATGGATTTTGGACGTTGACTGACATTTTATATCGATTGCACATGAATTTATTTTCAGTGTAACAGTCGGAACTTTCAAACCAATGTGTTGAAGAAACGTTTTATTCGTTAGAAAACATTTCAATTAATTTAACATTTTTTCACTTATTTTGGCCAAACAAAATTACGAACGTTTCTCAATTTTCAACAGTTTAAGAAATTTTTAAAGCCATTTATTTTTATGAAACTTTATTTTATATCTCGCGTCTTAATCAGTTTGTTTGCATAACAGGAAATTGCATTTTTATAAAATTATCGGGGGAAAAAAATAAAAAACACAAAATGAATTGTTCATTTTGTGGTTGTTTTAGCAGCAATGAACATCTCCAATATGATTTGTGCAATGCCTCCATGAAAGGCTATTGTGTTGTTTGCAAAGCTATGACAAAATTCATCCAAACGAACGCATGTTCGCCCAAGTCCACAATAGAACAACAATCTTCAAGAAAAAGGCCAAATGTGTTTAGTAAGGAACAATCGACACATAGTGCTTTCCCGAAGGAACTGGTTGAAGAAATCGAAAACCAATCTCGACTATCCAAGGAACATTTAAGTATGAATGACTCAAATACACAGACGACCGACAATAGAGTCGGAGCGCAACAAGCTCTGCCAATAGAAAATAATTACGAGTATAGGAATACTTTATTTACGAATTGTATTGGCCATCTGGATAATCACCACCAAGATATTGGAAAGAATTTAAATGCTGCCTCTTTCTCTGGAGAATACAAGAATGTGAGAAATGAGAATATTTTTTTATTTCAAGAGGCAAGTGTGAACAATAATTTAAAAATATTGATCTTCTCCTCCCACTTCAAGTGTAAATGGGGTCTAGTTAAATTGGAGAAATTAGTTTGTAGATTTACTCTCGATCGCTTTGTTTTAGCGACATGACTAACGGTTGTTTTTTTTTCAGGATCCCAGTGATGCCAATGTAATAGATACATCGGAAATTCGTTTTATGAATTCAACGGAAAGTTTTCATAATATCTTTACAAATTCAAAGCCTAATGAACTGGCGACTGCGTCAAGGTCAAGCCAAAATGACGAACAGCGAAAAACGCTATCAACCAAAGTCTTGCAAGATTTTGATTCTCGAAATTCTGTGAATAGTAGAGAAGTTGTTAATAATTATTTGCAAACTTATAGCCCAGCGAGAAATTGCCAGTCCCCCGCATACAATTGTCAATATCCAGATTGTCATTTTATCCGCCAACCAGGACAACAAAAATTGGAAATCACAATGAAAACCGTAAGTCTGTCAACTGAGTCAGATCCAAGACTTGAGTCGACCTGCTTAGATGCATCAGAGGGAAACTTAGATGCCAAATCACCACCTTGCGATTATTTAATTATGCAGGCGGTGGGAATTTCGCCTGTAGTGGATAGCGCCACCATGATTGTAGAGAAACATAATCATAAATCCAACTTAGACATTCGTATGCAAAAAATTTTGGAAACTTTAACGGAAGACGCTAAAATACCAAAATTCACAGAGAAGTCGCATTTAATCAAAATCCCCACTGAAATTCCAGCAAAAGAACAGGAAAAGGAACAGACTGAGATTAGGAATTTAAAAAAGAAGGACAAAAGCTCTGATGCAGTAGGGCAGTTATTAAATGCATATCGCGGATTTTATAATCCCCCCAATCCTCTAATAGTTCCTGTAAATAATTTACATCTATTGTCGCAACCACAGCCGGTTCAACAAGAACCCCCTCCGCCACAATTTCAAACTATCCCCTGTTCATGCAGCTTGGCTCAAGAACTCCTGAAGCAAGTAAAGTTTTTAAATGTAAGACCGGTTCCTGTCTGCATGCTGAACATACCCCGTTCACCCATACATTGTCCTGAATCAACATGTCAGCGCATGATATTTGTATCAGATTTTAATAAGCATTTGGTGGTGGACCACAGCCATCTACCTATGGAACGCATTGCTCCGTTTCAGTGCAAAAACTTCTTTTTGGATACGCGTCTGACACATTGCGGCACAAGTAAATGTCATTTGTTGTATTTAATGCGTGATAAGATTATCGGGTTGGGTAGCAGTGAATATAAGGATTTTCTTCCTATACTGGTTATGACCACCCGCATGTCTCTTAATCAGATGTGTGGTCTTGTAAATCCAACATCAACCTTAGAGTATTATCTTATTTGGGTCACTGGTATTGCACCCGAAGGTTTTCCAATATCGGTATCATTAACCGTTTGGTCCAGATCTGGCCGAATTCCTTCGTGTCACGTCGTCTACTCGGGGCAAATGTACTCCATAAGAAACTCCCAGAGTGCGTTAGATGTTTGGCAAAGTGGGCGTATGCTTTTATTATCTCCTCAAGAAATTGACGCTCTTACCCGCAACGGCAAAGAAATGTTGAATTTACAAATAAGTGTTCACTGAGAAAAGGGGCACGCACGGCGTTTGACGCAATTAAGCACGAGTATATGAAATGTCGCTACTTTGTCTGAGCGTTTTGAATACAACAAATATATTTTTTTAAATCTAAATAAATAAGTTTATTCACGTTCGTTTCAAGTTCCGTTTTATTTTTATGTGATCACAATGATTGATTGCATGAGGCTTTCTTTACACATTTATTTGTTATAATTCCATTTCACGGCCCTTCGTTTTAATTATTGAATTCCAAACTATTAACAGGCAATTACCCCCTAACTTGATCAATCCCATTTTTCCCTTTCCCATTATATGAACCTAGAAAAAAATCTCCTCTTCTAACATCTCAGGAAATAATATACAGGGTAATTTTCCCTTTTTTAAACAGTCTTGAGAATGAGAGGAAAGTGAGAAGAAGAAATAAACAAATTTTCCGGGTAATTGTCGTTCATAATTGGGCTGGATGTTTAAATGTTAAGTAACAGCAGGGGGTTATGTTTTACATCGAGTTTTGTTTTCTACTTGCTAATTTTGGAGAAACCGTTAATTACCTTTGTAATGACTGGGTTCCTTGACTTTTGTTATTTACTATAGAAAGCATATGATTGGAAAAGCGAATTATAAAAGACTCATAGGGTACCATTTTATCCCGACAATTCAATCGTGCTCGAGCAATATGTCGAGAGTCAAAAGGGATCAATAAGTACATAACATCTTGAGTAGGAAAGTACTCATATAACGAAAGTTTCGCAATAATATACAAACAAATATTTCTAAGAATGTACGAACATTTTCGTAAA
This sequence comes from Phania funesta, assembly GCA_963932375.1. Classification (NCBI taxonomy): domain Eukaryota; kingdom Metazoa; phylum Arthropoda; class Insecta; order Diptera; family Tachinidae; genus Phania; species Phania funesta. Next base: position 91,250,922 of record OZ010656.1, on the reverse strand, counting down.
TGTTTTTTGTTGGTTGTGATTGGATATGAGATTTTGTTTTGGAATTACTGGATTTTTAAATGGTCATTACTTAATGTTGTTTATTGTTTTCATGGTTGTTGTTTTCATCAAATGTTATGTTGAGTTTGTTTGAAGTTTCGTTCTGAACCGTGTCTCCTTCTAGTTAGAAGGAGTAACACAGCGATTAATTGAATTATCTTAAGTTCGATTCAATTGAATCAAAAAAGTTTTACTAAAGAAAATCATTTCAACTTGCACAACACTAAAAGAGAAACATGAATTAAATTTAATGCCTAAAAATATGCACTAAAAATTATCAATTGTGTATTTACACATCCCATCATGATATGAAGTCAGCTGTTTGAGAATGATTTTCAATTATTTTTGAGCTTTCTTACAAAAAAGAGAAAAAGTTTTCCTAATTTGAAAAAAACTCAACTTGTTCTCCAATATTTTCCAATCATTAATTGCACTAAATGTGGAACAATATATATATATATATATATGAAATAATAAGTTTTCAATTTTAAATTCTAATACCTTAGTATTGTGTTAGCGGTTTTTATGCTTGTTAGTAATAATTCGAAACTTTTAAATCCGCAAGGATTTCTAACTACAAAGCGCGAGAAACTTTTTTGTGTGCATTGTATAGATAACAGCTGTTTCCGTTTCCGTCAATTTTAAAAGTAAAATTTTACATTATTTGGTACAAAACGCAGTTGACAAAATTGAAAATATTTTTGTTAATAACTGTTTTTCACAAACATTTTGTGGAGAGTCGCTCCCTTGTAGAAGTAGCGACAAGACAATCAGTTGTTTTGTACTTGAAACTATAAAATACTTCTTTTATTACGGTTTTGCCAAATACTTTGTCAACCAATTGGTTTAATGTATTTTGTTGTTGTGATCTGGATATTAGTCGTATTTACACACATATACTAAAGCTAAAAGATCTATAAGGATACTTTAGTTAGTAGAAAGCGCCCATAATAAGAGTATATTGCACCTATCTAGAACGCGTTTTGTTCGTTTTAAGTTTAACTGGATTACTCCCAGGCCAAAAACCGGTTGTTTTACAAACCAATCTTAACAAGGGATGACGGCAATTCGTTCCATGCCTCTACCACTTTTTGTTACGTTCTGAGCGATTTTCGTAAAACTTTGCAATCTTGTATTTTTGTTTGTTTTCTTCCTCTTTGAAATTACTCCACTTCCCCTTTACTCATGTCAACCCTAAAAGCTGAAAAGTAAAAAAAAAATTAAAACATATTTTCAAATATTATTTAGACCAAAAGTGTGTCAGAAATTCTAGTTTTTTCTTTAGTTTTTCGAAAAATAAAATTTCAATATATAATTAGTGATTCCGGTTTTTAATTCCCTGGAGGAAAGACAATCAAAATTCTATAATAATGTCGAACGGTGCTTTGGCAAAGCAAGAAGTATCTTGTACATCTTTGAGTGGTCGTTTGAATGCACAATGTTCCAGCAGTGAGATGTTTGAATTGAGACCGACTCCCAAACTATTTTGTATTCCCGAAAGCAGAAAAAAACTTTTGCATGACTTAAGGTAAATTGATGATGATGAGCATTTATTATCTAACGCAAATCAAGATAAATTTCATTTTAAAAAAGGAAAACACAATCATTGAATGTACAACAAAATATTAAACATCCAGAGAAATCTTGCTCTGTCCTATATGTTGGCTCTAAGAAATATGATGACGAAGGCAAAACGATGTATTAATTTAAAAAATTTCGAATTTATTCAGGAAATCAAATACGAGTACTTAGAAATACATCTTCAAACAATAACAAATTTAATCCGTCTCTATAGATGTTAGATCGTATACTATCACGGTAGTCACGTAAACTATTAAAAGCTTCAAAAATGTCCTCTTAAAGAACCCCAGGCGAAAAGTTACGATTGGCTTCAATGGAAATCGTTGCTGGAGATTTGAGCGGGGAGTATTTACCCATCTCCTAGAATAACAGAATTTATTGCACTCAATATTTGTATTTAAAAGATCTAAAGTTCTAAATAAAAACTATGTACCTCCATTTGTTAAAAAGATCGGTCCTCATTTTTTACCAGAGAAAAAGAAAATTTGGGCTGTTTGTCAATAAACTAAAAAAATTTTGTACAATTAACGAATGAATACATACAAACATAATTGTAATGACAAATAGGTTTAGGGTTTCTGCTTAATAAGATTTCTTTCAAGTGTTTCCACTGAAGTGTAAGTGTTTTTGTGTTTGAATTTCTCTCTAATTCAATTTGATGCTGCTTACGTTGTTTTGTTTTCTTCCCATAAAAATAATGTTGTGTTCAAATGAAAATTTAATATTTGTTGAACTAAAACTGTCGTAAACTGTAAGATAACATGGAGTTTGTGATAAATACAGTTGTGTATAATAATATGATGATGATGACTCCACTGTGCAACTCCTTTTCAAATTCTACAATAGAAGAATTTATTAGAAGTTGCTTTATTTTTCTAAATATAAATTTTTTTGAAAACAAAATGAGCATCTATTTTTGTACATACAAACATTGGGATCCCGTGGGGTCATAATTTCACCAGAAACTTTTCTCGTACTGCAATTTTGGGCAAATGAGAGAGATTTTGAGAGAGAAATATTATTTTTCTTGCACGAAACAACCCAGACTTGCTCGTCGGACAAGTTTGGGCAACAATAATAATTAAAAAAAAAAATGTAATTTGAAACAACTAAAATTTAAAGTAAAATATGTAAGAAAAACTGCAAAACACAAGAAAAGTGTTACAAAGAAAGTTAAATTTGTATTTGTTTGTATTTTTTATATTGAATGAATCCTGGGTATGTTATACAAGTAAAGGCGTAACCAATAAAACTACATTTAATTTTTGTGATAATATGTAGAAATTTGGTTTTTAGTGTTCCCGTAGTTTCTGTGTCTTATTTTGAGAGTAATTTTGGATTACTTACATTTCACCGATCTTTAACGTGATCGGACCTGGTATGACACAAAGTTGCATTTGTAATCAGACACAGTGTTGTACAGATAAAGTTCGACGTGTTTTGGTACAAATCAAGTCGTTTGAAGTGTTTTGCTTTCATGAAATATAAATAGACAAACATGTAGCAAAACCCTTGTTTTAAGAAAAAAGTTCATTTAGCTACAAATAATTTTCATAAATAGAAAGAATAAGATCCCAGAACCGCTTTGTATAATAATTAATCTATATCTTGTGCAAACATTGGCAGCACTTGCCATTTTTTTGCTTTTCTACCTAAAGCTGTATTATTTTTAATTGTTTTTATGGTTACAGCTGCATTTAAAGTTGGCAAACAACCAACCAAACGTAGTAAACCAAGTACGAAAAATAAAATAAAAATTTTTTGTTCTGGGGCTTTTTGTTAAAACTTTAATGTTTTTGTCTTGATGTTATTTGGACTTCTCATTTGGTTTAAATATTGTCGAGCAAAAGAAGCTCAAGTTTTTCTAAAAAGTTGAGTAACCAACGAAATGAGCATTGAGACTTATCCACCCTCAGGTTTCTATAAAAATGCTCGCGTTACAAAAATAAAAACTTTTTTTCTCAATTGGAAGAATAAAAAACGAACTTCAGCCAGAATAAAATTATTCATATAAATCATGGTCCTCCTAAAACGATGGATAATCAAAAAAAATTTTTGTTACTGACGTGGCAGCGGCTAAGGTACTAACAGAAGCGACTAAAGCAACTAATGCTTCATACTTTAATTAAACACCAAAATAATCTTACATTTAAAGAACATTTTTCGGTTAGAGTTATTATATTATTTTTGTATAGTTAAAATACTTTCTTAGCGATTAGAATTTTTCAAAAAATTACATTGTTTAACTCAACCAGGCAGCAAAGTTTTTGTGGATGAAAATTACTTAATAATTAAATATAAAAAACAAATTGTTTACTGCAGCTAGAGTAATGCTTAAAATATTTTTAAGTAACCATTATATGTTTGCCGCAACAATATATTGTTGTAGATAATATAATATAGTTGTCGTCATCATGTATTTCTTTGTCTAATTAGAGAGCTGAGTAGTTTCTAGAAGTAAAATTATGTTTATTTGTGTCTTAGCTTCTTGTAAATGCGATTGATCACTATTAAATATTTATTAAGACGAGTAACATGACGGCTTCTTTAATATATTATCTTTTAATACTAAATAGAAATAAAGCTTTGCCACAAACATTTGCCACGTTTCGCTTTAATACCTTCTACTACTGTGCTATTCTTAGAAATGAACTAGACAACATGAAACATAAAAATACAGTCCAGACAATTTAATTAATTATAGAAAATAGAATAAAAATAATACCACTTAATGAAAGGCGTAAATCACAAAAGATCAAATATTTTCAGTATCGGAATTAAAATTAATAAAGAAACATAAAAATTGTCTGAAGAATAAAAAACAATCGCAGAGTAGAAAATATTGTGAACGAGGCGAGGCGTATAAGCAATTAAACGCAAAATAAATATAAAGGCCGCAATAAATGCCGAATCTGCTGATGTAGTAAATTGTTGATTTGAGGTCAGCGTGCCATCGTATTGAAAGAGGCTTTTCTACTACAAAAGTCTATGACAAAAATAAAGATGATGAAATTCACTTAACTTTAAAACCATCGAATAAATAAATAATTAAAGAGTATAAAAACTGTAATCAAAATGTGTATTAAATGCATTTGGAGTAAAAAAAAAGAAAGCATGAAAATGATATGGACTGCTTATTAGTAGCACCGAGGCCAGAATGAAACACTTGTTTCTCGTTTGTTCTCCATTTGTTTTTATTTCTATGTAAATCAAAACCAGTAACACGAAATCTGAAATCAAAGTTACCAATGTCATCCTGCTAACGTGAATTTCAATGTGAGACCTGTCGTCATCATGGCTTCAGTACCAGAAGGGAATTCATCGCACGGTGGAAAAGTTTTAGCGTAAGTACACTCTTTTATACCTTACGCCACCAATAAGCAGATATTGACGCGGAGTGAATAAAACGTAGTCGCATAAGCGACCAGTTGCGAAATAGACCCATAAATGTTGACTTGGCTCCGGTGAGCCGAATTTTGCAACACAGAAAGTCAACAGGTCTTTTAATGCGGTTGAATTTAGGCCAACATTCGTATAAGATTGCGCTACCGCAAGAGTTGAAGTCGGAAGACCATATAGAACGCTGTGAGTTGCTTATCGAGTCAGCGGCTATGTCAACAACCATAAGACTTTGATTGATTGCTTGGTACGGTTTATGGTACGGCAGCATCAACTTATGATATGACAAAAGAGACACCGTTACCGGATGTGGTTTTCGGTCAAGATCGATGTAAAATGACTGTGATTAGGGCTAGATAACATCGATATATCCCAGCTGTGGTTCCAACAAGACGGCGTTACATGTCGTACAATTTGTGAAAGAAAAATTTAGTGACTGGGTCACCTCACTGCGAGCGTTGATAAATTGCGTGCCACGATCGTGCGACTTGATAACTCGCGATTAGTTTTATCTGGGGCTACATCAAATCCGTAAGTTAGATTGACAAGCCAACCACTTTGGACGATACCAAGGACAACATCTGAAATGTTATTGCCGGAACAACGCTGCAAATATTGAACCGAGTCATCAAAAATTTGACAAACCACTTGAAGTATTGCAAGTGAAGTCGAGGCGGTCATTTTAATGATTTGCTATTCTACACATAATGACACAAATGAAGCTTCAAAATAAAACCACAATCAATTTTCTTTTCCCATCGATCTTATCTGGCTTATGACAGTTACTGAATTAAAAAATACAGTTCACATTTGCCGAAGCAGTATTTAAGGTAGCGCTATTTTCCATTAACAAAACAAACACCCAGTTATCTTATCATTTCGACGTTCACATTTGCCGCGATGTTTCTTCTCATAGTTATTGAGGAAAAACATATATAATTATTCAAAAAGCCAATAATTGGGTCATAACTGAATAAATAAATAGGCCAAGTAGTGTTCCGCAAGGCAAATACATCCAAACTACTCGGTAAATAATGACAAGATCAAAATACACCATTAAAGTGTCGCTGATAAACATTATTCACTCACCTTTCGAACAGAAAAATTATTATTTGAAATAAAATTTTTTTGTTTTTGCATCATTTAAAGTGGTTACGTCAGAATATAACGACCATATCCGGAGAATATCTTTTTGTAATCTTTATATATTCAAACACAAAGTGTGTTTTTTTTGTTAGAATATGAATCATTTGTAAAATTCTTCTACCGTATTGCACTCTTAGTTGTCATTGATTCACTGTCATTTCTCTTATTCTTATTATTTTTAAAGCAGGGGGGATATCAAAGCAGACCGCTTACTTTGTGGGCCCCTTTTCGAACCCCCTTTTTACGAATTGATTTTCGACTACCTTAGTTTCATTGAGTCTCGTGTTAACACAAGCATTTACTCTTGACTGTAATGATTCCAGACTATCCACTGGTAACGGCCGGCCTTCTTCCTCATCACGGATTCTTTGTCTAAGGCTTATATCCCCCACGGCAATCACATTTAACCAGTGTCTGCTCGTGGTCCAGGGCTAGACATTCACACACAATGTGCGCTACCGTCTCGCACTCTTCCAGGCAGAGTCTGCAAGTATCGCCTTCGATTTTCATCTTGGCGAGATAATACTCATCGTTTTCATGATCTTTCACTAACGCCGTAATTCACCTTAAGATAATCCTATTATATAAGATCCTACCGAGTTATTTCTATTACTACTGCTATTCAATTTTGTGTTTATTTATGAGGAAACCTAAATTTAAAATATTAATCGTTTGGAGTTTTACAGAAATTATTTTTGAACAAACTAGAAATAAAAAAATGTTTATGGATTATAATTTTTTGTAAATATTTTTGTATCAATCTGCAGTTGATTTCCTTGAAATCGTTCTCAAACTTTTAGGCAATACGCATTTTATTTAAATTGCAACAAAATCTGTTATGGTGACAAAATTGAACTGTAGTGCAATCAAATTAGCACATTCAACAACTCCTCGAAATCATATGGATTTTCGTCTTTTTATAGTAAACCATTCAAGTTGGATTCTGTGTCCTTCTATGTATGACACGATCCGATTTGATTGACACTTCTTTGTAGAAGATACCCAAATTTAGTTCCAAAGAAAAACTTGGGCTGATCCATATTAAATTTAACCGCTTGAATCCACAGCCAAATCAAATTAAAAAAAAAAATTGGTTTTATTTTTCTGTTACGCCAACAAATGTAAACAAATTTTAATTAATTAATTTATTTTTTATAATCAGTCCACAATTTGAGGTCAATTAATCAATAATACATATTTTTTCGGTTATTTTTTGCAACTTATTTTATAAAATCCGAATGAATAGATGGATGATGCTGGCTGGTTGCATGGTAAGAGAACAATTTAAGATAATTTTTGTACAACAAAATTCAATTAAATTGCGATAAGCGGTTTACATTTTATCGATTTATCTTTCCAATTTTGTTTGCCGATGATGCCTGTAAAACAACAAAAATAAAAGCATTACGCATTTTTAAATCGTTAAAACGAATTGATTACGTTGAATTATTTTCAACATCCATTGGAGTGTGCAAGGAGTATCGCATGTTATCGGATTTCAGTGTTATTAGAAACTTTATAATAATTATTTTTTAATTGAAAGATTGTAATCTAAATAAATGCACAACTCGCTTACTTTTGCGAAGCGGATCTATCAAACTCGTAACAACTTTGGCTAAGTAAAAAAGAAAAATTGTTTAAATTTAAGGTTGTACAAAAGTGTGAACATGATTTGTGTTTAATGTTATTTCCGCTATTAATATTTATTTGCAATTACAGTTGACGTTGCCAATTCAGCTGTTTGCAAATAGTAGGCAGATATTTAAAATGATGTATTCATAGTCTAGTCCAACTCGCTTTATTGGCCGGTACTGCTAAATTGTTTAAACTTTGGTCAATTCAAAACCTGAAGCCCAAACATTTTAAGTTGGTTAAGCCACATTGCATTTGATAAATACAGAAGTTGTAATAAATACAAGTCAATTTTATAGAAAAGTCATATCAAAAAATTATTTAATTAAAAACTACAAACATAAAAAACTCAGGAATTTTTTCAAATAAACATATGCGAATTTCTAAAACAGAGAAAAAATAATAATTATTTAAGTTGCCTGATGTAATTCTTGCTGGTAGCTTAGGTTCAGTCGAGAAAAGGCGCAGACATACACATAAAAAGGCCTATGCGTATTGTAGTTACTCGGTGCTTCGAGCGAAGTTTGTTTCAATCTCCTAATTGCAGACGCTATTGTCTGCTCTAGCTATTCAAAGCATAGGCGCTTGTAAATTTGAGTGTCTTGTTAGAATACTTGTAATTGTACTAACTTTGGCCTTGTTCAGTTTTAGCAGGCTTTTACGTTTCAACTGTTTCCGGTTCGTTGTTTTACAGTGCGATATATGTCATCATTGTCCGATTTTCTAACTCAGTTCTAGTAGCCTATCACAGTGTTTTCTGCTTCATTACTAAATACTTCCTGTTCTTTTTATTACAAATATTTTCAAGTTTGGTGTATTAAAAGAGAAAACATTTGACAAACAATTTTATTGTTGTTTTTTTTCGGTTATAAATAATCATAGCTACTCAAAAAACTCATACTCATCACAAATACGTTCCTGTTTTACTTGTCGGTTGCAAGAAAAACCGTGTTTAAGTTGTGGAAACAGAATATCGAGGTTGTCTAGACTTCATTGTCACTCATTTTATGTAATTTTCTCGTTCGACGTTATTTTAGCAGGTTAAAATCAAACATACATATATTTTTTCAATTCAAATAACTAATTGTTTTCTACTACAATTATAAAATAATTGCTGATTTCTGACGCTACGTAGAGTTTCACAAATTACTGTCGAGTTTACTTCGAACGCCTTTGATTATTCCTAATAATAGTATGTAGTTTTTTATTTATTTTTAAAAGTGAAATTATTCGCCCACTGATGGAGCAGAGCGCGCACGATGTCTAGCACTTGCATAAATATCAGCCAACTGCCATTCGCATTCATCAGAGATTCGTTAACACGTTGAGTGCCGCGCGGTTTTACAGCGAGTTCCCCGTCAGGCCAGTACGAAAATATTGCAAATCATGCTATGAAGAAAATGCGGCACAGAGTGGCAGAAAAATAGCAAGAAACTTGACCAAACAGGTTATAACATTTTGTGACACTTGCGAGGGACAACCATTTTTATGTTAAAGTTTTCTGAAAAAATGTTCAATTTTTGTTAATAAGCTAATTTTAGAACTTGGCATCAATAAAGAATTGACTCTCTTAAGGTTCTTGCTCTTTGGCTCAATTGTAAATGTTTGTACCGTAACTGCTACAATCAAGACAAAAAATTCACAAACAAACAACAATAAGTTTAAACATTTTATTGTTTTATTTACAGAATGTGTTTTGCAAAAAAAGAAAAAAAAAACAGCAACAACAACAAGCAGTGAGAATTCAAAAACAAATTTAACACATGAAATCATATTCATTCAATTGTTGCTTTAAACGTGCGTTATTGTTTTTGTTGTTTTTGACATTTTATTTGTTGTTTTCTCGATAGCAAATGTGAACGTGTTTTTATTAATCGTAATAATCATCGCCCCCATCCCATATTCGGAACAAAATTAATGACGAATATTATTTTAATGTTCCAAACTGCTCTTGAAATTTACACATTTAAAGAGAAATTTAATTGTTGTTGTTATTGTAATAACTGTTTGTTTGAATTTCAGTTCACACCACAATTGGCAACTGTCTGCCATAATAGACAATGGACACTAAAATTAAGCTTTTGTTTTAAACATAAAATATTCAATTTTATAGTTTTAAAATTTTGCTAAATTATTTTAAATTGGGAAATTTAATTCGAATTTTTAATCGTTAATTGTTCTGTTCGTTAAATATTATTTCTACTTTATGTTTGTTGTTTCAACAGTGATGTGCCCCGTAGATTCATGTTCATGTGTTTATGGAAAAAGAATAAATTAAAAATACAATAAATGCCAATAATGATAATATTGCGGTGGTCCATTGGCGACAACATTGTTTACAATACTTGTCGTAAGTTTGTATGGATGTTCATCAAGAACTTTAAATGAATGTAGTCTTTAAGGAATAATTTTATTAAAACAAATAACACATACATACATATGTATGCACATATGTGTAGTATTAATTTCTAGCCAACTTTTGTTACAAATGTTTCGAGAGTAGTCTTGCTTGGTCACTTTTCCTTAAAAATATGAAACGAAAAATTTATTTAGGGTCAAATTAACTTCTAAATCTTTCACTTTAGAGAGAAAGTAATTTTATTATTACGATAAGTCACAGCAAATATAATTCAGCTTTTGTAAGCAGCACAGACTTTTTCTGGCGCAGAAGCGCGCTCCATAGTAAAAGCCTTATATTTTACATTGATGAAAGTATTCTGTGAAGTTTTTTATATTTGTCCGTATATTTTTAGCAATGCAGAAAAAAGCTAATATATTTACACATTCGCATGCAGTTGTGCATACCAGAAAGCACTAGGGTGTGGCAATGAGTATAAACTTCTACATTTCGCGATGAGTTTCGAACAGAACCCGACACAAAACATTCAGGGAATCTCCTAAAGCGTAGGAAGCGCTAAATTAAGCACTTAAAAATAAATGTTCCCAAGTTGGATATCGCGAACAAATATCACGTCCAGCGTTGCCGTTTTGTTTACTCGTAATCAAAACTGGTTGTTTTTCTCTCTAATTGTGTCCATTTTTTTACTATTTCGGGTACTTCTTTTTAAACTAAATTTTTTTTTATTTATATTTCGGTTAGAACTGTAACTTTGTTCGTTGTACTCTCATGACGTACGTAGAAAAAATGCATTCCATTCTGCTAGTGCCAAATACTATACTTTTTCAGTATTCTTAAAAATGATCGTAATAATAAAACAATTTTTCTTTCCTAATTGAAAGACTTGAAAACTTGATGCTGAATAATTTATTTGCTTCATTATTAAAAATTGCCGTGGGACAAATTCGTTCGTCCTTAAAAATGTTTGTAAAACTTTGGCATCGCTTTGCAGGTTCTTTTGAGTGATTTATTTCTTTAAAGGCTCTGCACGCACGCAAGCCTTTTCTAAATTACGAAAACTATTTGTTTTTCAATTTCATTCTTCTTTCCCAAGTGTTTTCAGAATATATTAAGATTTGTTTATTTCACTAGTGTGTTTTGCGTGTATGCAATATGAGATAATGTTTTCGATATAGAAAACTTACAACAGCTTTGGATATTTGCTTTTTCTCAATTAATTCATCATCATTTATAGAACAAATTAAACACTAAATAAACATGTGTCGTGAATCATAGTTTTCTTTTTTAAGAAAAATTCAAATTGGAATTTTTAATATAAGGCATAATTTCTTGATTTAATAGAATTTAAAATACACATGGAGTAAGCGTTGCCAGAAACTCTTGGAGAAAACTTTTCATTTGACAAAAAAAAAAAAAGGAAACAAATCTTATTTACTCGTATAACAAAAAAAAAAATCGTCGTAATTGTATGCAATTTTTAAATATATTCATGCAGAGAGTAGTACATACTAGCTAATGTAGAAATTTTAGCCAAGTGTAGATCACTCGGCCGATTTACTGTCCCGCCACTCTGATCGTTAAATGTAATCAAGGCATAACTCAATAAATAGGTTGTTATACTTATAATAAACAAACTTAGAGGTAAGTAAAACAAAAAAATATTTTTTCTAATTTGTGAACAACTTAATTTCAAAAATTCTTTAAAAAAAATCTTAAAATATTATTTAAGTTAAAAAATTAAAAAAAACAAAATAACATCTTCACTCTGGCAACGTTGCATAGAGTGTTTAGACCTCGGATTTAGGAAGAGTAATTGCAACATATTTAGGTACATTGTATCGTGATATTTTATATTTGTCATAATAAATTTGGAACTTGAACTTTTATTTGAAAAAATTAACCTTTTTATTAAAATTTCAGCTTACAAAGACCCGAACTTATAGCCAGCATATAATCCTCCAGACTTTTTCTGGCAGTAGTGTGTGGCAATGTACACAAACGTATACATTTCACGTCGAGTTACGAACAGAACACAACAAGACGATAGAAAGTATTCAGTAAATCTCCAAAAGCCTATGAAGCGTTGCAATAAGCACTGAAAAAGGAATGCTCAAACGTAAGCAGGTTCATGGGCAATGCCCTTACAAACCTACTGATGGCGAAGCAATAGTTTTTTGCTGGGTATGTTTTTGAAAAATACTCGTATTAATAAATATCTGCCAAATGTTTTCTTTGCTATCAGTCAGTGTATGACATCTCCCTACACGAGTATAAAATCAAATTAACTTCATTATGATCTACATTTTGATGTTATTTTTTCGATCAAATAAAATAACAATAAAAACGAGCATAAATAACATTCCAAGCAATTTAAGGAATCAAGTTTATTTTTATTTAATTTTAAAAATTGATACAATGACAAAATGGACATTTGATACGAACATGTTGATTGAAATGAAATAATTATTACCGGTAGTATTTTGATAGGGGTACGATCTCTTGGCCACTTTAACTAAAGTGAGCAATTTTAATATTCCGTAATATTAATAAATGTATGCTGTAGTTAATTAAAAAGTGATATAGTTGAAAAGATTTTAAAATAATGTGTTTCCATAAAGCGACAGGCTGATCAACGGACAAACATGTAAATGTTAGAACATTGTACGAGACGCGAAATTATAACAAAGATCACTTTCATAAATAATTTCGAATAGATAAAGAGTGAAAAAGAATTTAATATTTTACAGGTACAATATTGTATTGTATCAAAAGCTTATTTGACGCTTATAGTTTTTTTCCCAACTGTTGCCGTCATTCAGCGTCATACCTCAAGCTGTAGTTGGCTTGAATTAACAAAGCCGCGAATTATATCCCTGAAAGTTTTGAACGTTGTTCTACTTCCCATTTGCTGCTCTCAAATTAAAATATATTTTATTCACAATTTGTCTCGAAAACTATTTCTGAATATTATTAAGGCGCACGGTAGCATTACCGTGCGCCAGGCCAATTTCAGGCCTAATGCACACAGTGTGTATTTTACACGAAACCATTCGCGCTGTGTATCAATATTAAGGGGCACTTCCAATGTAGTTAGAGAGCTAAAATTTGGTATAGAGGTAGACCTTGGAGAATAAGTAATGAGAAAACTGGGGTGCTTTTCATATAAAAGGACTAGGGTCCCCTCTTATTTGTATGGAGCATTTCCGCCATAGGTAGAGAGCTGAAATTTGGTACAACCCAACCGTCGGTAAGCTTTAAGTTAAAAGAGGTTTTATACATACATTAACAAACAACTCGATAGCTTGGCAAATATTTTTTAACTTTCTAATATGGGAAAGGATTAGGGAAAAATGTTACCAAGCTAGCAAGTTGCCTAGTAAAGGGATAGTGTGGCACATATGAAGAACTTGGTCCTCATTTTGATCCCAGTACTTTTAAGGGCCGAAATATTTGGATAAGAACATGGCGTTATTTTCACATATATGTTTTTTGGCGGATACGATTTTCAGTAGATCCTATTGGGGAATTACTGAGGGTTTGAACCTAAGCCCTCTTAGCATTTTTTATTACAGTTTTGGTAATAATTTAGCGACACCTACAAGTTCAAATGTTCAGCGTTATTACTTACAATTATTTTTAAAGGAAAGTGAACGACTTTTCATATAAAATTTTTTCTGCATTTCAACAATTTTAGCTCAGCGCTTGATTTGCAAAAAAGTTTGTTTTTTTCGACAACAAATAAAAGCACAACATTAAAAATAAAAACGCTAAACATAAGAAATGATCAAATAGTCACAATTATTTTCACACAATTAACACAAATATGCACGAGACAAAAACTGAGAATGATATCATTTTTTAAATTAATTTTCCTTAAAATGACTGAGTCGACAGACATTCAATATTAAATGCATTAATTTTCCTCTCATTCATTAAGATCGCTATGATCAATTCGTAGTATTCGCAAACGTTAAGAAGGAAGAGCCACTACAGATCAGCAGCCATCAATAACAATGAAGATTTCGGACCCCGAATCATTTAATGGGTCTTTTTTTATAGTTTTTTTTTGCAGTCACGCGTTGAGTTTTTTCTTTGCAGTCCATTGAACATGAATTGCAATGCATTTTTTATTAATGAATTTATTTATTTCTTAATGCTTCTCATTCAAGTCTCTACGAGCAGAGAGTACATTTTTATTTGGTCATTGATAAAGAAACAACAAGTTGACATCACGTCTAATTAAACTAAATGCAAAAACTTTAAGGAGACAACTTTCTCTTAAAGTTTTAATTTTAAGATCTCTTGAATATTTTCTATATTCAAAAACGGCAGAGTTAATAAAATTAAACATTCAACTTGTATGGCTTGCTTTCCGTAACAGTCCCACTTGGCAATTTTGTTAGAAACGTTTCACTGTTTTATCATAATTTTCTTGTCTATGAAATGACAAATTAATTTAATTTTCCCGCCGTCTGTCTCGTTTATATTTTAATGTTGTGATGCAAAGCAGTCAGAGGATGTAGTGCTCACCACTGCATCCAGTTTCCTATTTTGTTTTTGTCTTCTTTCCTGTTCCTTTATTTTCGCAGGTTCTTTTTTGCTTTAAATTCTTTTCATTTTGTTGTTGGCATTGTTGTTCGATTTAGTCACCAAATTTCGTTGTTTGTTTTATTATTTGGATTAGATTGCGTCATTTGCTAATTTAGTCTGACTTTGAAAGAACTGCGAGGGACGACAAATGAGGGGCAAAATATAAAAAAAAAAACACTTGTTGCCAATTTGAAATGCCAATAGTTTTTATTTTATTTTGCAAATATAAATGTTTGCAACCAACAAATAATAAATTAATTTATCAATTTGAAAAATATATTTCTGAAAACATTAAAATTGTGGTTAATTTCCAGTAACGTCATGTATTTATTTTTCAAATAATCGTCCAATCGTTTCAAAAGTATGTTTTGAAATGAATTTTTGGCTTCAAAAATGCACAAAGCTTAAACTTGAAATTAGGCGCGAATATAGATTAACCTCTCAGCGGGGTTGGGGGCGGTGGAAATTAGTTGTAAAGAATACAAAATATTTACAAATTTTTTTATATGCAAAAATGTCAGTTTTTAGCATTTTGATGGGGTTCAAACAAATTTTTGGACCCAAGTGAGAGTTAAGTGAATTGAACGAATTAAACAGTTTTTTAACTTCTGACAAGTTTTATAAATCATTACAATAAATCATAATTAATAATTTTTTCAAACAAAAACAACACAGGTATGTATACGGTAGAACTACTGAAAGTTGTTTCCTGATTTCAAATCTAAACTCGGGGTTTTCTAACTGGTTCTAGATTTCGGGAAGCATTATGCATGATAAGAAGGTACTGAAATAGTTCTGTCTTTACTTATTTTACTAAGAAGACGATGCATCTCTTTAAATTAATTTTTGAGAATCATTTAAAGACTCCTTCGCAATAAACTTTTCATGACTTTTTGTCTGCCAATTTTTTGAAAATCTTTGCATTTTTAAACTCGATCGTTATGGGGACTAATGTTTCTGGGCAGAAAGGTATATGTGAACAAAATTCATGCTTTTCTGTAAACAAAAAATAAATAAGTAAAATCATAAAAACAAAAATCAAATCATGAAATCTTAGGCAACAACCAAAGTTTAAAAACTTTCGAACATTTTCATAGTTTTAAATATTTTCAATTTTTTTATAATGACACTGTTCTACAAAATGGAAACATTTTTGTGTCTTGAGAAGAAATGCAAAGGAACGGCTCATATAAAATTAAATAGAGTCGAGCGCATGTAATGTGTTAAAAGAAAAGATAAAAAATGATAAGGTTTCAATTGATTTGTTTTCAATTTAAAATAAATGCAAGAAGAGCAGGTCGATTTTGACATTTTGTGGCGCCGACATTGTATTAGCGGTGTCTGTTAAATGCGCTTATTATGGATTTATACTCCAAGCCTTAAACTCATCTTGAAGGTAACAATGCGCATTTTTGGGTGAATGGCTTTGTTAGCAGGCAAACTAGACCTGTATGGTGCGACGCTAACACAGACAAGATTCTCCAGGTGGCGACGAATTCACAACAACTTACTGTTTGCTGCAACATTGGTCCACACATGGTGAAACAAGGCGCCAAATCACGGATATATTTGGTATATGATATATGATTTGCAGCGAAAGGCATGGAATAATGGAGTAATACGCGCTTTAAGAGTACCTGGCGGAAAGAACACCGTCTAATATGCACAAAATGCAGACGCTTGTCGATTATAGTTGTCTGTCTGCACCATGTAAAGTTTCATGAGTTGCATATCTCGTACTTAACATGCAGGGCAGTATACCCTCATTGTTGTAATATTAAACGTTATTTTGTTCTATATGTGCCATTTAATGTTGAACAAAAATTTAAGAAAGTAGTTGTAACGCTTTTTCGGTCAAATATTTAAAATCTCTACTCATTGTTTAAATATCAAAAAATGTTTTCTGCTTAAACTTTTTTAAAACAGATGAGAGTTGTGCAGAAGTTCAAAGCAAAATCCCATTTTTTAAACAAATAAATGCATCAAATGGAGCAAAAACAATTTTTCTTTAATTATCAACTCTAATTAATAATATTTTGAAGATAAAACTGAAGTCTAACCTCAAATTCAAGCCTGCACGCAAAAATATTTTTTATGTGGGCCAGTGTTATCGAACAAAGAAATTGCGGTAAATTTTGACATGCATATGCATGTACCACCCGTACATGTGTTTCATTTTATTTTAAATATTTAAAAATTGCACAGTATATTTTTTATTGCTCTCCCTTTATGTCGGATATTTTACAAGCATAAGATTTATTACAAGTAAGAGATACTGTAGGTTCATCATGTCGTTTGTAACGTTCAGAAGTGCTTACGAATATTATCATCTCTTGCTATATGAACGGTTTTATTCATTAAATTAGGGATCTTTATATATTTTATAATTTGTTTCTTCAGGAAGTTTATGTTGTCCTATTGAAACGCGAGGAAGACTTTAAAATTGTTAATTGTAAAAACTGTGAAAGCAATTTTTCTATTTTATTGAAGTTAAAAATCAATTCTTCGTACCATTTTGTTACAAGTTCTTTCATACGTTTCGCAAATAATAAAAAATTTTGAAATAATAAAAATGGGTCAAGGCGACATTATTTTACTTTGAATATCTCCTCGAACAGCAGCAACGTACTATCTGCATATTTTCCAGATTATTTGAATTACATATATGGGGCTCCAATACAAAATAGTCTGATAAATCAGTTTGAAATTCCGTGTTAAAATGTAAATAATTTTGAATAATTTTTCTTGCAACAAAAAACATATTAAGGAAAACAGCGACATGAAAATAATATTCGAACATTTTTGGGTCAAGCTACAATGGAAACATAAAATGCGGTTGTTAAATAAATGTTCACTTAACATAAACAAAAACAATGCAAAACAAATAGGAACAAATCCAATAAAATTATGGAGAAAATTGTATGTGTGTGTGTGTGTGTGTGTGTGTGTGAGTGTGTGTGCTTTATTTAAGTGGTTTTCATGCAACAAAAATTTATTACGAAAAACATTGCATATTGAGGGAAATTTTCTAGTTTCATGAATGAGGTTTTGAGTTTTTTGTTTCAAAGCATTTAATATTATCAAGCAGGTGTGTGTTAGAACATTCAGTTTGATAATATTAAAATTAAAGTTATTTGTTTCGTGAAATTTGGTACCGTCATGCAAATTAACACATTTAGTAAATGATCAGTTGAATGTCAGATTTATTTCAGCGCCGTGCATTAAATCAATGCGTAACGCCTCAATTACGAAAGCAAGAACAAAATCATATTTAAATGATGCTAAACGCAACTGAGTGTCCCCCTTCTAACGTTAATTAGATACTTTTTGGGAGGGTTGATTAATTATTTTTAAAATTTACAAATTGTTTTTATTTATCGAATCTGATCATACTCACCAAAAATAATAAATTATTATTTGGAATATTTAAAAATAATAAGTAAATTTTTTATTTTTGAATCTTGTATCCTTGAGATGGTTCTGTTCCAAAAGATACACCACATGCACAACCAAATGCAAATATTTTCTAAAGTTTTTTCCTTGCACGGATGTTTTTTTTTTAATGCGCTGATTTCAGTAAATTTTGCTGAACAAATCGACAAAGTCTCATTTATTTGAAGAGATATATTTTTGTATTTGAAATACGACAAAACTTGTGCAAATATGATTTGTCTTTCTCTTCGCCAAATTCGAGTAAATGGACAGTTTGTCAAGGCCTATATTTATGAAAATTGAATGCGATTTTCAGGAATTTAATATTTTGTTGGTTAAGTGCGGGAACGTTTTGCTTTTTGTGCTTCAATCCTCTAACATGCAAAAAGCTTAGTTTTGTAAGCGAATTCATAAGAAATTATTTAAATTATTTTCATCAAATAAATAAAAATATAATTAACAAAATATAAAATCGTTATTTATTATTCCGTTTACAGGCCGTCTACGAGCCGCTGCACAGTGCTTGGATCCCATATACCGATGGGACAAAAATAGAAGGAGTTGTCGTAGATTTTTGAAAATTGTTACATTAACATAAAATAGTTTATTTAAGAAAATGATTAATTTTTCAAAAATCGTACAAAGGACACACCCACCTCTGGATGTCCTTAAAATTTAAACTGTCATTTCCGCTACATGTATGAACGCGAAGTTGTTAAAATCTCCACGTATGATATAATTAACACCAGTAGCTAGTGTGTCAATATTAAACGCAATATCAGAGAGCAGTCCTGCCGTATATCCTTTATTGTTAAAAAGCTATAACTCTCTCAAAAATTATCGGATTACTATGGAACCTTGCATACTAGCTTAAGTGTTCCAAACACACATATGCGCCAAAAATCGAATTATTTATAAGGAAAAGGAAACAAATTCATTTTGTTTTTAAAAAGCTTAAGTTAAGACTATTCAGTTTTTCAATTTTAAATTATTTTTCATGCGAATGTTTAATATTTTACAAAATCTGCACACAAATTTATAATTTCTATGATACTCATGTCGTGGGGCTGCAAAAAAATAAATTGCTCCCTCTTTCGTTTGGTACAGCTGTTACCGCCACTGCCAAACCACTATTGTGAATGTTTATTTTACAATTGTTGTATTCCTCTGCTTTTTTTATGTTTATATAAATGTTACAATTTGTCAAGAAAAATTTCCAGATTTCATGCGGAAAAAAGTCTGCCATAATTTCAAATTTTGATCCATTTTTTTATTACAGAATAATTTTAGCCAGACTTTGGTATGTCAAGGATTTAGCTCAACTTCGAGCCTTAAAAATATGAATTGAATTTTGTTGTAACTTTCGCCTGTATAAAATTAATATGTTCATTTATAGGAACGTTGTATAACCCCTTAAACTGCTAATTTGCTAAAACGTAAAAATCGTTATTATACTTCCTGCTCACAATCGTATTGGAAACATTGAGCTTAGATAGCTTCAGACAACAAATTTGTAATTCTTTTTTATTTGTTTTGTGGAATAAATATTTTTTAATTATAAATTGTGATGTTTATATCAACAGTAAAAATCATTATTTCTGCATGATACATCCCGAAGAATATTGTCGCCCAACGAAACACTTGCATTATCGTCCTTAATTGCCTACATATCTTTTTTTTTCTCCCAGTATATACTTCTCAATTTCTTCAAGTTTTCATTATGTTGCTCTTCAAAGACAACAACGGATCTGACCACGATCGTGCTGTTGTCATTATACTGAGATTGACTTTTCGAACAAGCACCCTACAATAATTTGTTTTATTTATTATTTTTACGTCTTATTAAAAGTTCCTATCGCTCTAATCCTTTGAGACCCTTCCAATTAAATTATTTGCAATCAAAACTAATATTTGATTTTTATGTTTACAAAAAATATAAAGTTATTTTAGACTTTTTGTATTTGATATTTGAGTTGGTACAATTGCCTTTTTCTAGGCTTTTAACCCTAGAACGTCATCCTTATTTTGTGTATATTAACGTCATCCTTCGTCATTTTGACTACGACTTATTTTAAGTGAATATAAAACACGTCATGAGCAAAATTATGAACCAAAATAACTTTTTTATTTATATTTAATAATTTTTTTTTACTATTATTTAAAGAAAATCAATTATTTATTGTTTAATATTCAACAGAAAATGAGATCAAAACAAAAAGAAAAAACAGGTTTTAATTTGAAAATAAAATCTTGCGTCGTCATTTTGACGAAGGATGTCGGTGCAGGGTTAAAAATGCCAACATAGCTTCGCTTTTCTCCAGGTCATGGCCACACTGCATACAAGTGTAAGCGTTGGCGTATCCATTCAGCTGAAAAAATCATTTACAATTTAATTTTTGAACATGCCAGAAGAGGGATAATGTTGTTTCAATGTCGCTCAAAAGTTAAGAATTTCTTTTGTGGCCTTATAAAACTATTGAAGGACTGGGTTTGTCACTCATCATTTCACTTCTAATCAATATCCAAATACTTTCTGATTTTTAATTATTCAAAACTTCCTAATGGTTTATTTTTAAAATTTTGAAGTCTGTATTTTTAATTTTGATTGCAAAAAACTTGACTGAGTGGTTTAACCCACAAACACATTACGCGCATTTTTTTTAGCGAGACAACGGAGAGACAAAAAGCAAATTAAAAGAATTTTTTAAAATTTTATGTCTGTAAAACCCGGAAAACAAAATCTGTTGTTGTCTATTTTGGACAATGACCGACCGACAATCGTATCGCTATTCCTTCTGCTACATACATATCTTTTGTTACATTTATATACGTAGGCCAGTTTATTTACCCAGGCACTGCGGTTGTCAACATTATAGAGCGTTTTCCACAACTCATTTGAGGGCACAGACTGTGCTGTTGTAGTCAAGTGGACCAAAAGAATTTACAATTGCCATCGAGTCATTAGGTGTTGGATTATCAGAGAACAAAAAAAAAAAAAAAAACTCAACAAAGATAAGAATCTGACAAAAAGTAAATAAACTACAAGACATGCAGAAAGAACTCATTACACTTAGGAAAAACTAATATGTGAAAATATAAAAATAGACCCAGCGACATTCTTTGGTTTTACAAATTACTTTTGAAAAATACATAATTTGGAATTTGTTTGATGACTGAACACTTTGTTTTTGTTGTTTTTGGCATTAAAAATTGGCCATAAATCTACGATGCACCCAACTCTGTTGGATAACTAGCGGTATGTAAAAAAATTAAAAATAAATCAGTTTATCTAAACAGTTCATACGAGTGCTTATGCACTGTTTACATTAAATGATTTTTTTTATCTATAAAATCGCTAAGTACTCATGTGCACTGCATATGTATATACAAATTCATATACATTTTCATATACACACAAGGGAACATTAGGATTTAGAAACCTAGTTTCATTTTTTACACACACGATGCAACGACAGAGGAAACCATAAACGAAACATCAGTTCTTTGTAAATAACACATACACCATTAAACAAATATGCGCGGAATAAAAGCAAACGCTGTTAGTAACCTATGCAAATGATCATTACTGCACGACTGCCTTCAACGAAAACAGTAAAAACTATGAAAAAATTTGAACATTTTGGGAACCAAAAAAGGAACATAAATTTTAACAGGGAACATAGCTAAAGACGATGGAATATTAAATGGAACATGCCAATGTTTCCCCTAATGTGCCCTCGTGTGTATCCGGTGTTACTAGTAGCACTGTGATCTTTTTGCTGACTCAGAGAAATAACATTCACTCATTATTTTTTTGTTTGATATTTTTTGAAATACTCAAAATATGGAAATCAATTACATTGGGAGAAGAGAAATTGTATAGGGCATCTCAATAAGCGTCCACTATGAAAATCGTTCCGGCAAGAAATCGAGTGTTTCATGCGCCTTGTAATAGGTGGCGCCGTCCTGCTGAAACCACATATCGTCCAGACCCATAGCGTCCAACTGAGATCAGAGCAATTCCATTCTCTATTGATATTTGTGAGCGGTCTCCGCATAAAGAGTTTGCACAAAGGTGACGAGTTGACAGACTGGCCACTTTCACTAAAAAATTTTATAAGTGCAAGTTACATTTTTTTAAGAAAAAATAGTCTAAAGCCAGTTTTTAAAGCAAAGAAACCCGGTTTAAAAAAAAATCGACCAATTCAAGTGCGAAAATAAGGTCGAGTAGCTTCTTCGATCACCCTATTAAATAACATATGTAACTGTATGTTTATTACCTCACACATCATATGACATAATTGTATAATAAAAATTTAATTAAAACTATGAATAAAATTTACAACAGCCACAAGTTCGCAACAATGAAAAATTATAAATAAATTGATTAGAACTGGAATTGATAGAATATTATTACAGATAAATTTATATAAATGATGGAACTGATGAGTTAATACCTCAACATCGGATGGCAAATGAGTAATATGACATAGCGCTCTTGTGCTATTACATCTGCTTATAAATATTACTACACAATCAACATCATACAGACAAACAATTAATTCGTCATTAATACGCTTATGTTTTTCCTACAGCTCACAGACGACTGGTTGGTTGGTTGATTGTACAAAAAAAAAAACTGACTAATGACGTGATGGAAAGCCACACGAACCTATCGCCTATAACGTCGGCAGTTGTTGTGCTTCTGTGCTGCCATCATTGAGTTGTTCAATGGTTTAGGCCACCCCACCCACCTGCTGCTTGATGCTGTGAACTTTTTAAATTAAATTGTTTTCAACAAGATTATCTTAGTCAAACAACTTGTAACAAAACGACACACACATACCTACCCAGAGAATGATATCATTTGTTATTATTGTTTTATTTGCAGAAATTGCAATTTTTATAAAATTTTGAATAAAAATATTTTTGTTTATTTGTTGTGAAGAGGCTGCCAACTTTAATTGTTGAGAATTTAAAACGAATTAATTAATAACCAAATATTATTGTTCTTAATTATGCAAAATATTTTAAACTTTTTTGAAATTTACACCTGAAAATAAAATTGTTCATGACGAGAGCCATAAAATATTCAAATAAAGCTTCGGTTAGATAAGTCATAAAAATTATATTAATCTGTGAAATATATATTGTTTTTTTTTGTTAAAAATTGCTTCATACTTGTAGCCTAACTACAGAATCCAGCAGAGGAGACAAAAAAAAGATGCGCACATCGGCGCTCCGCAGCATTTTGAATGTTTCGCCGGCTTTTATTTTAGGAGGGCTAAAGTTCCTCCCTTTTGCAAATTATTATAGTGAAAGCGTAGTCTTGTAATCCTTACATTTTAGGCGTAAGGCGTTTTCAGCACTTTTATGGAAGACACTACGAGGAACATTTTTGTAGAACATTTTAACCCTCTACCACTTTGCTCTTTGGGTCTATTTTGTCTCTATTTTTAAAAACAGCAAAAAACGTCACTTAAACAATAATATAGCGACTTCAAATGTCCTGCTGAAATATTTGCCATAAAATTGTCGTCAAAGACACTTAAGCTTCAAATTCAACATGAACGCTGGAATAAGTCAAAACTTACAAAGTGTTTAACGGTTAGTTCTTGTTCACAATTAGTGCCAAAATATCACAAAAAATTACATTTTATTCGGCTAGTTTGTATTATAAAATATATCTTACTTTAAATTTCTCTATCCGCACAAAAAATAAATGTGAAAATAAGGCCAAGAAGATCCTATCCAAAAATTTCGGCCGCAAAAAGTACTGAGATCAAAATGAGATCCAAGATCTTCTTATGTGCCATTTCTAGGCAACTTGCAAGTTTTGTAACATTTTTTCCTTTCTCATATCAGACAGTTAAACATTTTTTGCCAACTTGCTAGTTCTTTGAGTTATATCAAATTTCAGCTCTCTACCTATAGTAGAAATGCTCCATACAAATAAGGTCCCCCTAGATAAAAGGTGGCAATTTTTCTCATTACTTCTGCTCTCTAGCTACAGTGGAAGTGTCCCATAATATTGATGAGTGAGTCAGTGAGTGTGCACCTTCACATCTCGGAAAGCTTTTATGGTAAAACTAGGCCTATGAGGTTCCCTATACGAATAGGGAGAGTTTCGTTACTTTATGATTACAGGGGAATAAAAACAGCGCGAATGGCTTCGTGTAATAAACAAACTGTGTGCATTAGGCCTGAACTTGGCCTCACGCATTTCCGTGCGCCTTAATAAGTCATGATATTTATGAAACGATAAAGGCAAATTTTGGTATTTAAGATATTTTTCAAACCAATTTCATATCGTTATCAAACAATATCCAATTTATTTCGGCTATAAAAGACTCAATATTCTTACCTTAATATCGTTCATCAATAGTTGAACATGGCTGATGAAATTATTCAACATTTTCACCGGATTCTGTCGCTAACTTGCGCTCAAAATAATCGATGTGACAATTCAACATCATCATCATAAATCGATAAATACTAAAAAAATTCATAAGGATCCAGATATATCAGAAATATTAGAATCAACAAATTTGTATAACAAATTTTAATTTTAGTGGAATTTTTAGCAAATAGTTTTCAGTTGAATATGCAATTTAAAATTAAATTAAATTTTGGTAGCTGTTATAGGAAAATAAAAGCATTATATTTAGATATGTATGTACATATGAGTATATCTATCAATGTGCTAGATACATATGCATATGTATGTATAATAAAACAGAAAAATATATTTGTAAAAATAAAGCGCTTTATTCATAATTATCTAATTTTTATTTAGCATTTTTGTACATATGAGAACGTTTTAGCATTCTATGTTTGCCCATTTAGCATTTTTCGAAATAACTTTTCTAGCAACGATGTCTTTAAAGAATTTCCATGCGGCCAGCTCAATTGGTGTGAGAGAGAGAGAGAGAGAGAGAGAGAGATACAGAGAACATTTGGTTGCATTCAGCGTTTTGTTTAAGTTATTTTTTTTTTATAAGAGCCAAGAAAAACACACGTTGTAATAAAAGGATAAAATTTTCAAAATTAATTTATAATTAAACCAATGACATAACTAATATTTTGAAGCATTCGTACGTTCTTTTCTCGTTGCTTCGCTAAGTTTAGGAAAAAATGTTTTCAAGAAATTGATTGCCGACCCATTTGTGTTCTAACATTTCACAAAGTTTTTCACAATACAAACTGTGGACATAAAGTTCGAATTGGTGGGATATTTTAGCACTAATCGTGAATAAGTCCAAAAGTAACATTTTAAGTTTTGATTTATTTCTGGCCGTGAAGTTAAATTTTTGACCTTTGCTGCCTTTGGACACTTATAGTAGAATTTCATGACACATAATTTTGTAGAATATTGCAGTCCGCTGTATTGTTGTTTAAGGGGAGTTTTTTGCTCTTTTATAAAATAGGGACAAAGAAGACCCATAGAGAGAAAAGTTAGAGGGTTAAAATGCCCCACAAAAATATTCCTCGTATAGCTGAAGACACCTTATACATAAAATTACAAGATTTCCTATACCGATTTACTATAACAATATGCAAAGGCAACTTTAACTCCCTAAAATAAAAGCTAGCGTATATTTTCTGTGGCCCCTTCAGCCTTAATCCGCTGTCAGAACCTTGTTATTTTTTGTGTTGTACAGTGTAATTAACATTTTCAATAAACTGAAGGACACTTACGGCCTTTCATACGGATGGAAATTTTAGTTTAAATTCTATTGAAATTTTTTTTTATCGATATCGAATGCCGTAATTTGTCCCCTGATATTTTTATTTCTTAATTTTTGGTTCTTTATATAATATTGATTTCATTGTAATGAAAATTTCCATATATAAAATCATCATTCCTCCTGTTAGCCCCTTTAAAATTGTTTACCTGTTACTAATAAATAAATAAATATTTACTGTAAGAATTTCTTGATTTTACAAATCAAATATTAAGACAAGCAATGAGTGTTTCAAGATGTGCTTCCCTTTTGCATTTCCTCTGCCAAAAAGCAATAAAGAAATGTTTGTTTAAGGAAAAACCAAACACAAAATACCGCACAGAGGGCTAAAAATAGTGAAGAAAAGGCTGGAGATTAACTAAACAGAAAATGATTTTAGGCAGATTGCAATAATAATTTCCAGAGTCGTTAAACAACATTGTAGGCTGAAATGTTTACACAACAGAAAATGGGAAATTAAAAATATTAAATAAAATGAAACATCTTTATAGCTAATCCCAGAATTTAGAAATAACAAAAAGTTTTAATTGTGAAAAGTTTATCAAAAAAACATTTCAGTTAAAATTAATTTATATTTCCTTTTTTATCTGATGCATGAGATTTTTATACTTGAATATTTTATTTCAAGGCGGAACAAATGTTGCTCCAAAGTCTTGCTGCCGCATTAATTTTATGTGAGTTGAAACAAAACATAATTTTAAACAAATTCATTTAAATGAAATAGTCGTTATTATTGATAATTTCTCCTATGCTGTTTGGCTAGATGTTGGCTAAAATATAAACCACTAAAATCTGAAAACCTGGGAGTTACCAACCGATCTGCCACAATCAGTTACTGAGTAACTGTCAGGTCCGAGTTATTAAAACATATTTTGTTTTGACTGTTTTGAGTACTCACGCCTAGAGGTGTCCACTGTCAGGTCAGCAACTTGCTCTGAGTAACCGCCCAACTGATATCAATGAAATATTTATGAGCATGTATGAGTGCATCCAGCTTAAGAGGTAGAATACTTTTGTATCCACAAGGGAGCGCGGTTGTGGGACCAACATTTTTTTTTTAATATTTTCAAAAAGATTTGTCATAAATATATGAAGGCCTGCGTGATATTAAAAGTTCTCAATTACATAAAGAATTTTCGGATCATAGGAATTTTTTTAGCCGGGAATAATGCTAAATATTACTTTTATACCTTCCAATACAGTCAATTCGGTCTCTTGTCAACTCTCTGCAAGTCTTCTTCATTTAAAGGGCCGGAAATATCGCCTCTACGAATTAAAAACAAACCATCATTGTACTTGTGCCCGTCTGGTCATCATCTTCTTTCTAAGATGCACAAGCATCGGTAAAATTGTCAAATGAAAAATTGCATTTCATTATTTATGGCAAAACAGAAAAACAAAACAACTTAAATGACAGACTGAAATAGACTTTTCAAGTGGGGCTTTGGAATATTGACATCAATGTGTATAAAATTTACATAATAAAATAATAAATGAACATACAAACATTCACTTGTAACAACCTCAACAAAACAACACTCTTGTCGCATTTGCATGAATTTCAATCACACAAGGAAGTTTCATTTAAACGTACCGACATCGATGGGTTTTACATGTTTGCAAGATTATCGAATGTTTAACAAAAATAACCCATTATTGGAAATAAACAAACACTTTAAATACACTTTAAATTTAATGGATTTCGTTTATTTCACTACAACATTTGTGTATCTTGAGGCACAATAAGATTTTGAAATAAGATTTTATACATTTCTGCATTAAAAATGTAATTTGTTTTTAACGCATTGTGTTAAAACAATTTAAATTTAACAGCTTCGAATTTACGAATTGTTACAATATCCCGAACAAATTTTAAAACTTCTTCTAACGAAATCGCCGTTGCATAACATTCATTAAACAAACTAATACTAGGAACAGTGATTCAGGAATATAGAGGGCTTTTAAATTGTACACGCACTTATATGACATCTTTGAATCAGTTCTATCTAATATTTTGTGCTTAAGATTGCTTTTAAAAAATTTTTAATAACTTTCTCAATATCTCTGAAACTACAGAGCAGATTTAAATGCAATGTTAATATAAATTAAAGGCAACTTTGCTGCGGATTTTCGAATTGTTGATTCTGCCAAATAGAGGAAATTGTCATCATGACATACTGATATATGTCGTGCCACTTTCTTCATTTTGCGGATAACGGTATATCTCGAAAACTAAAACTAGTTAAAAAAAGGAGCGCGCATTTGAATTTGGAGCAACTTGCTCCATCTAAAAGCTTTGTATTCTATTATTTTCCAACAATTGCATCATGTCATATAATATAATAAAAGTCGAAAATCAAACGACTACAAAGCTCTTTCCAATATAAAAGAATGTCATCGTTTCAACGATAAGGCCCTAATTTTATAAAACACAAACGCAATGCCACCTTTTATATGAAAAACAAAAACGATAAAAACAAATTTCAAAAATTTTATTTTTTATTAATTATTAAGTAATTTTAATTTTTAGGCATGATTTCTTTTTTCTTTTTATTCAGAAAGAGAATTATTTATTTAATATGGACATCCTTGAAAACAGTAGAAATTTAATTTTATTAGACATCTAGCTGAATGGAATGCATTTTCTATGCCATTACACACGTTATCAACATTCTTCGTGTCTTATCAACAAATTGTGTGTCTAAACATCTTCTACTTATAGCAACATTTAAGGCAAATGGAATACGAAAATGGGTTATTTCTTTTTCTGAATAGAAAGAAAAACGAACTCATGCCTAAAAATTAAAATTACTTAATTATTTATAATATTTGTAGTTCGAAAAAAACAATAAAACTTAAAAATTTGTTTTTGTATTCCATACAAATTCTGACTGCGTTGAGTTTTATAAAATTAAGGACAACATTTTTCATGGTTACAGTTTTAACAACAATTCATTGATTAAACAATTGGTTCAAGAGCCGCTCCATGTAGGGAATTGTGGGTCCAAATGTGCTAAGACTAGTAGTAGATCTTATACAGTTAATACTGTACTTGCATAACATAAATATAATTTATACAACCAACCCATGACTGAACAAAAGGTGCTCATTTTTAAAATACTGCGAAAATATCCGAGTGAATTTAATTAGCAAGCAACGTCAGATACATAAGTGTAATACTAATTGACAAATTGTCTTAAAACTAAATAAGACAATCAAATAATATGCTAATTTATACAAACCAGGCATATAAATTACAAAGCCGAAATAAATTAACACTTTCAAGTCTGTTTTGAGATTAAATTTAACCATTGACAAGTACTGCGACAAAACTCTATTTGTTTTGAGTGAAAGAAACTTGATACTTGATGGTGAAGAAAAAAAGTCGTTTTTTGTAACACTAAATTTATTTTAAATGATTCACCGGGTTTTCTTTGGCAAATATAAACAAACGAAAGTATTTTTCCACGAAATGAAAATGTTGAAAAGTGGTTTACCAAGCTAAGAAAGCTTTATTGCCTGCCAATTGCAACATGTTTCATATACATATATATAAGCAATTAGGAGTTATATTTAACACTGACAAAGTGATATATTACATTTGCAATCATTAAAAGTTTTTAAATCCATCCATCCGCACCAAATAAGAAGAAATGATTAAAGAAAATACAACAATTGTTCAAAACTCACGTTTATTAAACGACAAAAAATTTAATATTTTACAGGAGATTCAGTGTCGTCTTTTAAAAGGTCTCACAAAAAAAATTTATGTTCTGTTTTAGAACAAGACAATTGTATATCATCTTCTAACTTTATATGTGACATATCAATCATACTGTTTCATCGCGTAACAAGAATGGAAAATGTAGTTTTTTTGTGGTTTTTTCACTTTTTTTGTAACCTTGTGAATAAGTTCTTTTATATTACTAATCAATCGTTAAACTGAGCATATCGCTAGACTGAAGATTCTTAATAAGGCTTTAAGCAATTTTGTCAATCATACAGAATATCACATCTCCTGCATACATATACTGGTAGATACACACGAGGAAACATTCGAGAAAACATGTTTTAGAAACCTAGCTTAATTTTTTGCTACAGACGATGCAACCACAGAGGAAGCTGTAAATGAAACGTCA
Source organism: Phania funesta (assembly GCA_963932375.1). Classification (NCBI taxonomy): domain Eukaryota; kingdom Metazoa; phylum Arthropoda; class Insecta; order Diptera; family Tachinidae; genus Phania; species Phania funesta. Next base: position 91,220,860 of record OZ010656.1, on the reverse strand, counting down.
GTTCTGTGCAAATATCACACATACTAAAAGCAATATGCTCTTAATAATCTTTGCAAATGATCATAGATTCAACAGAAAACATAGTTAACGACGATGGGACATTATGTGGAACATGCCAATGTTTCCTCTAATGTTCAATGGTGTGTTGCCTGTGTAAGACAATGTGCATTTAATTTTAAAACTTTTATTCAAAAACAGTATTTTTTTCTCATATACCCAGGCAACAATAAAAGAGAATATACGAGAGCAAGAGTGCAAGCCTGTGTAAAAAAGCTTTTAAATAATATTACGAAATTACTGCTAAAGAAAAATACAAAAACTTACATCTCTGTTTACAAAATATTCACACGTGAGGTAAGAGACTCCAATTTACCGGTCTCTTTCTTATACGAGTGTGTGTAAAGAAAGAACTCTCCTTAATACTCATTTTCAGAATTGTGAACACAAGGCGCCAAAATCTACAATTAAACAAAAGAACGTATTTTAATGGAGCTTTTAATCAAATAAACTGCAGTAGTCAAAGAAAGTTTAAACTGGGAAAAAACGTTTTGATTGATTTTCGAAACATATAAAAACAAATTAAAGACCCATATACATACACATTTTAATGTTTAGATACAAAGTATTATTTGCATGCAAATAAAGCGTGTGCAACGTTTCATATATGTAGTAGAAACTAATGCGAGGGTGGCATTCATTTAATTATCGCCAATTATTATTTTTAAATTTTATTTAAAAAGTAACATGCCAAATGGCAGGAGGATCCAGCGAAAAGAAAAATCAAAATTTTTTGACACAATTCAATTAATAAATTGAGGCAATAGTACTTAATTACAGCATAAATGGAGTCAAATTTCCCAAGCAACCATTGTGAAGTCTGTTCAGTGAGAACGGAAAAAGAAAAAAATAAAAATGGCAGGTGAAATTGACGTTTAGTAAAAAGACAAGAAAAAACATGGTTGTGACATGATCACGTCAACCATATTATATTGTCTACATCAATATATTGTTGTGACAAACATATTATGGTTGCTTAAAAATATTTTGAAGATTACTTTAGTTTGAATTTAATTATTGAACGATTTATGTCTATAAAAACTGCAACATGGTTGAGTTGATACTGTTTTTACTAAATTTCTAACCACAAAGTATTTCAATTATACAAAAATAATGTAAAAACTCTAACGATAAAATATTCTTAATATATATAATTAGCTATTAAGTATTCGATGGCTTTAGTAGCCTGTGTTCGTACCATAGCCGCTGACACTTAGTAATAACAATATTGTGCTTTTTGAGTGTTATATGAGATGGCTATTATTTTTATCTACAATAATAATATGATTTGTTTGCTATCATACAATTCAATCATAATATGTTGCTCTTAAATTATGGTTACCACAGCAATGTTGTTTCGAGCTCCAGGGCCAATAAAAACCGGTTTGTTTTGTTTTAATTCGCTTCCTAAAATTTCCCCCTAAAATTTCAGTTTTCTCTTTCGAATTTTATGAATTCTTTTGTTATATTTTTGTAAATTAGTGTTTGAATTGTTCTTGAATGTTACCGTTGCGTTTGGATTGGTGTTAAATTTTCCAAGAACACTTCGACGTGTCATGAATCAAAACTAATAAGATTGCGCAGGTTTGTTAGTTTAAAGCTCAGCATTTTTCCTATGAACATTTTTACACATAAAACAACAAACCCCAGCAGTGGTTAGAGGGTGGCTGTTACGACGACATGCTCAGTGAGAAAGCTATTTCGAAAAGAGGAATGCTCAACCTATTTTCTTTGATTTACTTAGAGCGGTTGCTTGGGTGTCTACAAAATTATATTCTTGTTCTGGCAGGTTGTTTTATTTTTAATGAACTAATTGACAAAGTTGGTGGTAACATTTTATATACGGGTAATTTTTGCAACTGCCTAAACAATTTGCACAATTCCAACAATTGTGGGCTTTTAAATATCATCATCTATAAAATACGATTAATAATAAAAAATATTTAATGGTTTCTTTGAATATATGACAGCACAAATAATTTAGCATCTCGATTGAAACGTCTCATTTGCAGCCATAAATTAAACTTGACACTCCTCGAAAATATGAATAAAATCTGAAGTTTTTTTTAACTCAAAATAAAATCATTTGATCATAAAAAGATTAGCTCAGCTTTTTATTTCTTCCAATAAAAACTATAGAAATATGTATAAGTGATTTAACTATATACGTAAAAAATGAATATATCAAATGTTATTAACCATATGAATTAAGAATTAATTTATCAGTATTTTGATTATCTCAATCATTTCATTACCAATCTCTACATTGAAGGTACGTAAAAGAAATTTCATGAAGTCAATATTTGCATTTAAAATTTTTTTGAAAAGTATTTATTTATTCATCAATATCCATTTTGTCCCCCTCCGATATACTGCACTTACGCCAGCGCTTCTTCCAATTCTCGAAGCACTTCTGAAATGTGCTTTTCGGTATGGCTATCAGCTTGTTCTTCGATTCTGACTTTATCTCATCGATTGTGGCAAAACGCTCTCCTTTCATTGGTCTCTTCAGTTTTGGGAATAGTAAAAAGTCGCAGGGAGCCAAATCTGGTGAATAAGATGCTTGAGTCATGATTAGGGTGTTGTTTTTGGCCAAAATGATATTCTTTGATCCATTTTTTTTCAAAAATAAAAAATCGAGGAAAACACACAAACGTGTCAAACTTTTTAGTTGTCAACAACAAACTACTAATCAAAATTGGCTGATAATGCCAACATATCGCACCCTAAATGATAAAGGGTTACAACTCAAAATTTTCCAAAATTGACTTTTTTCCATAAATTAATTCCCAGTACATATCTCTAACTACAGCAAAAATTTCTTTCACATCACTATCTTTTTTAACTGGAAAAATGCAGTTATGTCTATTTTTATGTTAAGTGTGTTGCTTCTGCACGATGAACTAAAGATAATTATTTTGAGTCATAAATCAAAATTTTATTTTATTTTTGCAACCATAATATAAAATTGAAAAAAGTATAGCACTTCAATATTAAATTTTTTCATAATGGAACAATATTTTCTTTAAATATTACAATAATTTTTACATAAACAGTTTTTTGTCTCTCTTGAAAATTTTAGTATTTTGAGTTGTGACACTTTTGTATTTAGGGTGCGATATAACTAACACATGTGTACCAACATAACAAAAAAAATTTCGATAATCGAATGTACACAGCCTGCGAAAATTCAAAATTCACCTTTTATTTTGAACAAACCATGCATACATATATATCTAGTTTTAAAATTATTTTGAAATTAAAGAAACTTTAAATTATTTGAAAATAATTATTACAAGAACTTAGATGCGAACAAACGTAATTTCAAGATTAATTTCTTGAGTCATCGAACATCGGTGGAGACATTTAGCTGAGATATAGTCACTAAATTGCCGTGATTATATAACTTGACTAAGTAGAGTTTCCGAAATTCTTATTTTTGTAATATTCCTATAGGTAATTTCCTATAAGAATTTAAAAGTTTAAATTGAAACCTTACTTATTTATCAATATTGGATTATTTAAGACTGTGTTAGAAATTTTGGCGTAGTGTTTTTAATTTAAAACTTATTTTTAGGTTTTATCCATTGAATAGTAATTTCAATTAAATATCAAAATCGAATAGCAAAAAAAAAACCGTTTTGGTTTTTACAAAAGTATTCACTCAAATTTAATTCTAAATAATATCTATAAAATACTGAAAATTATGATTGTTTATCTTAAAGTAATTCTGAGCAACTAAGAGTAATATTTGTTTAAGTAAATCTAAACAAATAACCTTCTTAAATCATGTTAAAGGCTCTCACTTGAGTATTATAAACAAAGTTCCTGCAACATTCAAGAATGTATGTTTATAAATGTATATTTTTTAATTGTTGATACGTTACGGTTATCAACATGTTTTAGTTTCAATGTTTCAATCTTTTTGTACGTCTAGTGTGTGTGTGTGGTTGTTTATGAATCTGGTTTTGTAAATGAATGGATGTTTTTATTGTTGCCAGACGTGACGATTTTTTTCAACGATCTAAACAATCTAAAACAATGTCTTGAGGGTTTGACGATTTCTCAAAATTAATTTTAAATGATTTTCGTATTTTTTTGAAGTTTGAAGCTAAGCAAAATCTACTGATGATCGTTTAAAGCACAATCACCATAAATCTTGAATGATTTTGATTTAGAATTGTTCTTTTAACAATAATTAGAAAATGATAGAAAGCCTTCGCCGCTTTCAAAATTATCTTTAGTTGAAATTGTAACTACTTCAATTTGCGCAAGAACGTTTTCCTTTTTTAATTATATTAAATAAACATTTTTTAATTAATTTTGGTGTTTGTGTTCTTTTTAATATTAATGTTTTGCCATCACAGTTTACAATAAAATAATATAATTTGAGACTAAGTGTAGTGATACGCTCTAAGTTCTGTAGAAGTAATTATACCTGCAACATTATTTCTAAGATTGGGGGCGAGGAGTTGTTTTTATTGTAAGATTTATGACTGAAGGAGGAGTTATTATAATTATTTTTCAGCCCATTTGGGAAGATGTAGCTTTAGTGGTTAGTGCCCTTATAAGTAAATGAAAATTATTATGTTTCCTTCTTATAAAGTATTTTATTAGTTGTTGACGGTAGAAAACCCGTTTGGAAATGGCGAATTTAAAAAAAGTATTGCACTAAAAAGCTAACTTTTTGCTGCATTTTAGCTGTTTCATATGTTTTATGTATTTTATCCAAACTTAATTTCGAATGCACTAAATCGCGCCAAATGTGGCGATTTCAAAACGAAGCGCTTTTCAGAACATCTCCCCCAAATATTCATTGAAATTATTGTAAGTATTTTTGACGATTATGTATATTTTATGCAAAAATGTTGGGATTTTTAACCACTGTCGTCTGGCAACTACATTTGACTGTGAGTGCGAGAACTGAAACTTTTTTGTTGTAGTTGTCGTAGTTTTTGCCCAAAAGGTTTTGCGGCGTTTGCGTTGGCAAACATTTTTTCGTATTTTTATTCAGTTGCGATTTAACATTCGATTTGATAAAACGTTTTAGTTATTCTGGCGCGAATAATTTTTGCTTTTGGATATTTTTCTTATAAATAAACAATAGACAATTTATTATCCAAAAAAACGATACAGCCGGTGTGTAATTTTATTTAATAATTTGTTTGTAAAAATTTTATTTAACAAAACAATAGCTTTATCAAAATTACGTTGGAAATATAAAACAGGATTTGTGTCTGAAATTGCTGCAGTTTTTGTGGCAAGGAAAAATGAATTGTGTTAAGAATATATCGGCCTAAAATTGAGTTGTATTGGCCTTAAATTTAAAAAAAAAAATAGTGAAGTGTTACCAATATCGAGAAGTTGTAATTTCTGTGGTTAAAGAAATTGAATCCCGTTAATTGTGTTAAAAACCTTAAGGTGAGTGAGTGCTTTTCATGCTTTAAAAATTAAAAAAAAATTAAATTCGTTGTAATGCTTTTCTGTAAAAAAATCAATTCAAATTTAATAATAAAAATTATCGATGTGATTCAGTAATGACACAAAAGTGAGAGTAAATTTCATGATTGTTTCGTTATTTCTATTTTGCAAGTGTTTTTTAATTTTCTATTTAATTCATTTGTGCATAAACTGCATTGGATTCGTGGAGGAAATTTTCTAGCTTCTCAAAATACAAATAACAAATATTGTTACTGCTAGATTAAAATTGCTATTACTGTTGCTATGAAGCAAGCTTATATTAAAAATTCAAGAGCAACAGCAATAGCAACACCTCAAATATGATATTGCTGTACTATATTTATAGTTTATTATAGATTTTTATGTGTCAATGCCATCGTAAGTTTTATCTTTCGGATTGATAGGCCACTCAAATACAACAACAAAATCGTTGGTGTCTAACTTGTAACATGTTTTGCTTAATTTGAATATCTATCTAGCCCAATTAGAATATTTTATTTGTCTGGCAGGATCTCATAGAAAATATTCATGTAGTCAGTCTGTTCTAGATTTACTTTTACCTAAATGTGTGTTTTAATTTACCAATTTTTGAACTCGACCTGTGGTTTCTTTCATCATAGAATGAAATTTAATTTCCTAGCACCATTTCCAGACTTTAAACTTTCACACAAAATTGGTGTAGAATATAAACTAAAATCTCTGCCGATGTTCTTTATAGCACAATTTTTAGAAACAAAAAAAATGCTTAACGACCAGTTAAAAAATTATAAAAAAATATGATACATGTTCGTAATTAACCGATTTGAGAACGGGTTGCTGGTAAGGCATTTGATTGTTTTAAAGAAATTATTTTTTCATATATGAAATTAAAACCCAATTTAAATAATTAAAATTGTTATTAAATATTGGGCAGGCAACTAAAATTCAAATGTGCTGTACCTGAATACGTTTTCTTACGCTCTTTGCGAACTAACTCTCTAATTTTTATTCCATTATTCATTCACGACTGTTTGAAAAGGTTAGGAAAATGTGGCCATTCAATTTATTTCCCCTACAACTTTTTTGTTACACTTTTTTTTAATAAAATTCTGTCAAAATAAATATTGCCAAAATTATTTCGTTGTGCTTCTTTCATTCAAATGATAGCGCTTGTTAATGTCAGTGTAATATAATTTTTAATAATAAAAAATTTATATCGATTAGACTCTTGTTGTTTTATTTTTAAAAATTATAACATGCAAATATTTTATTTCGCAGGCGAGAGCGGTATTTGTGACCTTGTTAAAGGGCAAATGCGGATACCCACACGTTTTTACAAAATAAACTAAAATAAAAAATTTAAAGCATAAAACGAAAAATGTTCCTTGTTGAACGTTTGCTCATTTGAAAATGCCCAGCAAAAAATAAATTAGTTTCACAGTTAGTTACAGAACGCATAATTAGGTCTGGCGCTCGCCCTATTTTCATACTACGACCACCCGCGGAACCAGAGTAAAAAAGCATATGTTTTTGAATAAACTAGGGTTCAATTACTGGCCGAAATTCGACCATTGGGGGGGATAAAGAACTCTTTCCAAAATGTTTCTATTGATAATAAGTCGTCAATAGCCACCAACAAATAATTGCTTTTGCCCCCTTATACATGGATGGATGCTTTTTCCTTAAATTTGATTAAATTTTAAATTTTAGTTTGCAAATAAAAATTAAAGTATTTTTCAGTAAAAAAAAATTTCCTAATAAAGACCAATTCGAATTATTAAAGACACGTGCACCGGTTTTGCTTAGACTAAGTTTAAAATTTGTTAGATAACTTTCGATTTTGAGAGCGCAATCGAATTTCTAAAAATTATAAATTTAATTTCCAAATTACAATTTCACTGTCGCACCGTGTAATCTATAACTTTTTTTTACTATTAACGAAATCCAAATAAATAAAGTAAATTAGTCCTTTACTTATTTATTCTCATGATATGCATATGTTAGATGGCTGTATGAAATCGAAGGGTTTTTATTTGAGAAACAACCTTCGGTGGTACGTATGTATGACTACTCTTGTTTGTCTGTAAGGTTTTGAGTAGAAACAAGTGATAGGCTAAGTTCTCTCCCACTTATCCACTACATAGTTAGATTTAGTTTGAGTTTTGTTCATTAAGTCAACCGTTTAGTTTGTAGTTGAAGCACCAACCAACACACATTGACTTTTTCAGTCAAACATTTTCCTTGAATTCAAATCATGTGCTCTTGAAAATAAAACTGACAATTTCATTTTCAATGAAACAAATACGACCACAACGAAAGCCATAAATAAAAACAAAGAAACGTCATGCAGCAATTGTCAGCTGTTGAAGTGTGCCCAGCATAACCTCACATATGCAGGTAATATCGACTCTTCTTTTATTAAATAAAATTCAGTCAAACGTGGGCAGGGCTGTTTTAAGTTTTTGTTTTAATTTTTTTGGGCGTAAATTTTTAATACTTGTTTCATCTTTTTCAATTAGGAGTTGAGAGCAGGCAGTGAAAGAATTAAGGGCACACTCATCGCTCGTTTTGCAGGTCACCCTTTTACATGATTTTTTGTTGGTTTCCGTGTAAATAGAAACTGGAATTCCTTCGATTTTTTACAAACAAAACAATGAAGAAAATAAAAGGCCACCAAAAGAAAGTGATTATGAATTTATGTGCTAATTAAACACAGCTGACATTCATTCGTCTTCAATTTTTCATGCAAAAAATATATATTTTTAATTTATCGTTTAAATCAAGCGGATAGGTGTCCTTTAAAAAAATTTTCCTGTATGGCGAATGGTACATGTAATGGAGTTCGCAGATTTTTCGTTAGCAATTTTACTAAGAGCAAGCTTCTCTAATTTTTCTTTAGTTTTTCTAATAAATTATATTTGCTTAAAATTGCATGCTCCAAAAAAAAAAAATATAACGACATAATTTATGAAATTTTAAAGACGTTCGTTCATTTTGCACTAAACAATTTGTGAAAAAGAAATAATATTAACTTGTGCAAACATACAATTATTTTAGCTGAATAAATTTTAAGAAATTAAAAAAAACACTGAATTTACAAACCAAAATATATCTGCTTGAATTTTGCTCTTCGAAATTTGCGAACAAAAAATGTGCATGCACTCATTTTGTATTTAGAAGTTTTAAAATTAGCCGATCAACAACGACTTCATTAATCTGTATATTAATATTCTTCAAATCAAACTAATATCCTAAAAAAGAAATAATTTTTGTTAAGAAAAAATTAAAATAAATGATTTTTAAGCAGTCGATTCACTTTGAAAAATAAGTGTTTTATGGCGTTTTCCTTTCTGAAAAAATGTTACATATATGTTGCCATTTATGCATACTTGTGTTTCACATTTTTTTTCTAAACATGTTGCACAAAAAACTGGCGTATATGTAAAATATTTGCACTCAACTTAAAGTTCGGGGTGAAGCATTACTCTTGTTTATACATACAAACAAGAGTTACATTTCGAGTCTTTATTTTTGTGTTGAAACTGAATTTAATTATTAGTGTAGGGCTTGGAAAATCTAAAAAAAGTTCTACCTATTTATAAGGCAACATATTTTCAGATAGTAAAACGCAATTAGTGAATTCGGTTGTCAATCTTATAAATAAAGAGGGCGTATAGAAATTAAAAAATTATATTTTATTTTAAACCTAATTCCAGTAATTTTTATTTCAATATAAAGGGAAGCTCCAAGATATTTCTATTTTATTTTAAAATTAATACGTAAAAAATCCGATTTTATTTTGGAACATAATTTCTGAACTTTCCAAAAGGTCTTATAGCAAATTTTGTTTACTTAAAGAACCAAATTTAACCAACGTTACTATTAGCATTTATGCTACTAATAATTAAATACAAACAGGTAGACTAATATTAGTGAGCTAAACAGCCCCATTATAATGAGAAACACTGTCGACAACTACGCCATCTAAAGAGATAGGGGCGAATTAAACTTAAACGACTGTCGACTTTATTTTATTACCATTTAACCATTTTACTTCAAACCAGTGTTTAAAGCTGCGAAATAGCAATATCATAAAAAAAAATACTGAATGTGCTAAAAACTTTACAAGCAAGAAAGGTGCTAGCAAACATTTGGTATAGCTGTACTGATTTCTTTTTTCAACAGCACAAGAACAGCAAAAGCAATATCGTCAGTTTTTGCTTTGCTGCTGCTGTTTAGAATAAATATTTATGTATTAAAATGTGAATTCAGAGTGCCGTTAAAAATTATTGCAATGTAGAACAGCGAAGTATTTGCTGTCATATTAGAACTGTTGCTATTGCTGTTGCATTTTCAAAATATGCATAACAACAATAGTAATAGCAATTTTAATCTAGCATTTTTTTAACCCTGGAAATATGAGAAGATCACCAGGGATGCGATTCCGGGTGCATTGTAATTACCGATTAGGGGATATTTTGTGGTGCATACATACTCTATACAAACTAATTGACGCAATTTGCTGGGCTGTGGTGTAAATTGTATTGTAGATGTAAGGTAGCAGTTACTGCGTGTAACAAACTGTTCCTCCAATCGCACAGACGCTGTGTACTGACAAGAATGATGACGCTAATGATGAGGTTGATGTATACACAGTGTACAAATATAAAACAACAAACGATTCCAACAACAGGCAGCACATAAACTTATTTTTGGGCAAAAAAAAAAGAGAAATAAACAAAACAAGCCCAAACTAAAAAAACGCACACAGTTTTTTAAAGCACAAATAATGAAAAAAGGAAGCAACAAGAATAATAAACTACACAGAAATACACACATACATTCAATGAAACATAAAATGATTACCAAAAAATAAATAAATAAAAGTAACCACAAAACGAAATGCATGCCAAGGATATTTTCAATAGACAGAAATAAACCGAAAAAAATAAAAAGATACGAGGAAATACTTATATTTAAACCACATTTTATGTTCTATATAAAGTCATGAAAGCGAAATGGCAAACACAAAAACAAAATACTAAATACAAGGAATGAGGGATTTAATTTACTACCACAGCCCACCTCTTCACTCCATTGCACACCACTTCTTCATCATCGTCATCATCATCGTTGTTAGCAGCAACAAATCATCATCGTTGTTCAGCACGAACAAAAAGGTCACTTCATTTATAAAATATTAAAAAAAAAATGCTTAAACAACATTTCCTGGCGAAATATTAAAAAAAATAATAAATAAAGTCTAAAATACGGCACGTTTTTTGATGGTTATGAAGCGACCGTTTAAAGTTTGAATGAAAAGAACGAATACGTCAGTTTTCTACGTCTGCTTATAAAGTCATTCTCATAAACAAAAAATAAAAAAATAATGAGGAGAGATCATCTACATGTTTTCAGGATTCACTTAATCACTTGTTAGATTGAATCCTCAAATAAAGAGATCTTGAATACAACAGACAGAAAGGCTCGTAAATAATGTTGAACGTGCGCACATTAACTTTTTAATCCAATTGTGGAGTTTCCACCTTGTTAATTTAAATGAGTCCATCAGCTGATCTTATACCCTAGTTGAGTCTTCACATTGACTTAACCTCAAAGTGAGAGGATATTAATTCACGCGCTTAACGCAGGCAAGGCAACATGTTTGATGCAACACTCTCGAACAACAAAATAAAAAAGCCGGCTAAACATTCAGAAGCGATATTAAAAACGAATCACAAGTCGATACTTGTACCGGATCACATCAACAAGGTGAACCGCATAACCAATATATCGATATATTATTTTTCACGATATTTATCGAATTTCATACGTTAAAATTTTCGTATTAGTATTTCTTAATTTTTCACGTATGGAGTTTGATAACTCTTGTGATAGATAAAATTGGTTAAGCGTTCAACTTGTTAAATGTGACTTTATTGGCGCCCTCTGATAGATCAGATTGACATGTAAGCGATGAATTATTCCCAGGGTGTCAAAAATTGCTATTACTGTTGCTATGAAGTTTGTATTAAAAAAAACAACAATAGTAATAGCAACAGTTCGAGTATGACAGCAAACACTGCGCTGTTCTATGCTGGAAAAATTTTTTCATAGCACATTAAAGGCGAATTTAAAAATATCAAAATATATTTCAAAACATCAGCAGCAAATTTACGATAGTGCGCCTTTAATGTTTTTGTGCTATTGAAAAAGTCAAACAACACAGCAAAACTAATTGTTTGGTGTCACCTTTCTTGCTATCGCTGTTTGGTAATTTTTAAAGTATATAGTGGAAACTAATGTTCATTTTCTAATTCACTAAGGCATTTAAGCACTTTACACAAGAACTACAGTAGAATTCCAGGTACTTAAAAATTAATAAAGCAAATTAAGTGTATTTGAATTGAACATTTCTTATTAGTGCAAAGCAGTTTCATTGCTGTATTATATGCAACAGTATAGGATAAATACATTAATGAGAAAGATGTGCTCTTTTGTGACAGCAAAACTTTTTTGATTTTTGCTTTTGCTATTGCTGGAATGTATTTATTGCTAATAAAACTTGTAGAATTTATAGCATAGAACGGAACTTTTTCTATGCTATAGCTATTTAGCAGCTAATATTTTAAACACTTATTATTCCCTCATTAAACGCTATATTAGTTTCCGCAACAGATTTTTGTATTAATTAGCCACAAAGTAAATGACTGCATTCTATTTTTCTGTAAAATATTCCAAGAATGAACCAGAAGTAAACAAGATTTAATTTACGTTACTGATTCAAAAATGTACGTCCACGTTATCTTTTATTCACAAAATAATATTCCTTCGTTGTTACGTGGCTGTTATTTACATATTTGTTTTGTGAATAGTTTGCGAATTTTTATCTGAAAGTTTGCATCATTTCGTTATTTTGTTTTTCCTTTTCGGCTTTTGTTGTCGCAAAAACAAAACTGTAATCTCATGATAAAAATTCAAATTTTGTTGGAACTTTATCTTATCGCTTGTAAAATAGTTATAATTAATGCAAACAACATTCTCTCTTACACAAAGATCCAAACAACACAATGACGATTACGAAAAAGACACTGCTGAATGAGGTTAGGGAATTGGAATTGTGGCGCATGACCCAAATACAATTATGTTTTTTTGTGGTTTATCTTTTTTGTTTTTAATCATTTGGCAAAAATAAGAAAACTCAATTTGAATAATTGAAAATATTTTTGTGGAAATAAGAAAACACTACCTGCATGTGACATTTTTGTAATGGCGATTAAATTATCTAGTTGGACATTTGCTATGAACGAGTTTCGGTTAGGCCGATCTTTACACTGCTTTCATGCAAATTAGTCAAGTTTAAGAACAGTAGAAAGTTTTAAAAGCAACAACAACAAAATTGGAATTATAAAGCAGCCACGATTGTTTTGAAAATGTGATTATAATAGAGTTCGATACAACTCCTTAATAAGTTAATTTCAAAGTTTAATTGAATTTTCATCAGTCGACTTAAAATATTAATTTTAGAGTTAGCAAAATTCAGTTTAACTCAATAGAATTAGAATGGATTGGACGTGGGAGTTTCGATTACATTTCGTAATTAGTTACACAATTACGCGTAAGTGAGATTTGAATCTTTTAATTATTATTAAAGCTATTGTAATTAAAACCAAAGTCAAAATCAATTACATGTATTTGTAATCGAAAACATTGAAATAATTTACATATTTCCAATAAAAACAAAATGAAACTTAATGGTTTAAAAATGTAATTTTGACTCAATTACAATTACTTGTACAATTATTTGTAATGCGTAACTGAGATATTACTAGTCATAGTTCAATTACAATTACTTGTAATTTAAAATTATAATTACACATAAACCGTAATCTACGAGCAGGATATCCGTCATCGAATGTTCTGCATTAATTTTTTCGGAATTATGAAAACACATGTTGTCCAGATTTCCCACACGCATTTTAAATTTTATTGGGGAAAATAAATGAAAATCATTAGAAAACCTTTGAAACTTGAATACATGATTGTCATTTTAACATTTAAATAAAGTTGTAATTGAAGATAACGTGATTTTAATTCATTCCAAGAACATCTTTTATTATAAAAGAGACGAAGAAAAAATTTGGAATACAAAATAGCTAAAACATTCGGAAACTTCCACTTTTTATTGAAATGTTGCGGACTCGGAATACTGAACAGCACTGGTTATGATTGAATTCTATGTATATTTTTGGAACGAATTTCCGTCTTCCCTTTTAGATTTTGGTTTGAAGACAAACTATTTCGGCTATTTTCCATCTGCGTTGTCATTTTTCATTCTGAGAACGTTCCGATAAGTTGAGAAGCGATAACGGCAATTCGTTCGACATCAAATTACCCTGTCAGAACATGAAATCAAGAATCAATTCAATAATATGGTTGTAAACAAATCATATCATTATTGTAGATAATAGTATGTTCTTCGTAGAACGAAGGCACAAACACAGGCGAATAAAGACATCAAATGCTTAATAGCCAACCACTGAAGCCATAGCACCTTCAGATATTGCTTAAACACCGTGCGATTTTTCTTAAACATTTTATGCTTATCAAGAACATTTTATGGTCAATGCTATCGTATTATTTCTGTTTGTGGTTGAACCCAACCATGTTGAAATTTTTATGGATGGAAACACTTAAATGATTAAAACGTTTTCAAATAATTATCAAATGTCTGCCACAACAATATATTGTTGTCGTGATCATGCTATAACCATTTTTTTTCTTTACGTGCCTGGTGTAAATAATTATAAAAAAATCCTTTTGTGAAGCGTAAGCATTTGCAAAATGAATGCATTAATTGGCTGCTATCATGAAAATTATGACAGTTGGTTAATAGATTCATGACTGATTTAATTAAATGTAAAAATATTTTAAATATTTTTTACCCTTTTTAAATGTTACTTAAAAAAGCAATAAATTAATATACATATTTGCAAAAAACGAGTCCGTGCATAATTCTATCGCTATTTTAAATTCCAGGAATTTTTCATTAAGTCCTTTTAATAAAAGTTTTTATATTTTCTCACGAATTATTTATTTTATAATGCAACTTTAGTTTTCTCCCCTTTTCAATTCGCATAAATATTTAATTTGGCAAGCAGCATTTTTTTTGCATAATTTTCAGTTGCTTTCAGGTCACTGGACACAGGCAGCAGTTTTGTTTTCTTTAACAATATTTAACTTTCAGTAAATTCTTTTCGGGGTTTCTTTTGTCTTTTGTAAACTCTAAAAGTTTGTCATGTTCAATCTATAGTCGTTTAATAATTGAATCATTTAATTGCTGTTGAGCTTTGTTAAAAACATAAAACATTTTGACAGAGCAGAGTTTTCGGTTTTTAAGGTGACTCTTGAGAGGAGTAAACGTTACTAGTGTAATTTTATTATTTTGGTTTACTCAAGAACATTTTTTTTTTATATAAGGGGTCTCAATAAGAAGGAACTATGAATAGAACGCTATACAAAAGAAGAAGGAGTTGTCATTGTGTAAAAAATAATAAAGGAATATTCTATACATCTTTGCGTAGAGCCTGTCGATTTCTTGAAAATATTGTTGCTGTAAACGAGAGTGTGACTGACTGTGAACGATATTAGTTACAGCAATAGAGTAAAGAAAATTCTTATGGGCCCAATTAAACGGCGTGGATCTGGACGACATGTAGTTTCCGCACAACAGCTCCACTTGCCACTAATGTGAATAATATTTCAAATTAAACACTAAATACCGGGCGTTTGGTATGACGCGTTTGTACTTTATTCTACAGCAATAAGTGAAATAAACTCAATTTCAACTTGTAATTTTAACCCGATTTTCGGTTATGCATTTCATGGGTTAAGGTTAACAAAGCTCGTTTTTTTCCCCACTAATAACATTTGATACTTTATGTTTATACATTTATGTTTGCAGTAAAATATTAAACGAAAACAAAACACATACCAGAAACAAATACAAGCGACTGCTCTTACAGACGTCTCCTCCTCATACACTTTTTGTTTAGACCACCGGCTAAGAATTTTTTAATGTTGTCAAAAGGCATGAACAAATTCGTACGCATATTTTGTCGGAGGAAATTAAACTTCCATTGTCCGCCATTATAATAAAATCTCACTATCGTACGCATTCACATTTCAAAATCTAAAGAAATTTCACCTAAATTTAAAATTTGGTTGTCAAAAAGCAAACCAAGAACACAAATAATAGATAATTGCTATCTCTTATTTTGTTGTTGCATTTCCATACAGGTTCAGGTTGTTGTTGTTTATCAATGTTATTGACCGTGTATTACGAAATGTCAATAATCAATTATTTTCTTTCCTATCTTACATTGTTTCGCCTACTTGCTTCAATAGTTTTTAAAACTTGTATCTTATTAAAAATACTTGCTTCCTAATTACTTTTGCCGCTAGTGTAGTTGTGCTAAAAATGTGCAAATTTGAATAGGATCCAGCAACATTTTTTTTTAACGAAATAAAATATGGTCTTTCCTTTTGAAAAAAAAAAGATGAAATAAAAACATAAATACTGAAATATGAAGAGTTTGATAAGATAAAAAAGAACTACAAAATATAAAACTGAGTCATCGAAAACAAAAAAATCTTCGTAGTGATCACGAAACATGATATCTGACACATTCTTGCTGTCGTCTTTAGTCAGCCAAATTTTACTTCAATTTAAAGATCGGTTCATGTCACCACGGTCGAGTGCGCAGTTGACGTTGATATACTGATAATAAAGATATTTAATATTAGTGGCTCCAACCTAATGCAGTCAGCCCAAAGTCATACTCGTATAAAGAGCAGAACATGCCAAATAGCTTCTGAGCTTTTTAAGCAGCGTATTTTTTGATAATCACCAGTTTAGCGTGAAGCGAAATAGGTGTGCTGGAGCTGACAGTTTGCAATCTATTTGACGATTGCAAGTCGCAAGCATACGGGAATGTGATCGTCAAGTGAGGTTGAGTATTTCTTTCAAAATAACTTTGCAACAGCAATAAAAAAGGCTCTAGCTCATATGAAATTGTCGTTTTTCAAATCATATACGACTTGTCATAGCCTTATTTCTAGCACATGGAAATATTGAATAGTATTTTTTTAAAGTACATTGGCTACTAATTTTTGTTGAATAGTTGTGCTACTTTCTTTGGAAAGGAATAAACCAGAGCGAACAGGTAGTGAAGTATAGGGTCACATTTATAAGAAAATTAATTTAGATTTAAAGTACACAATAGTGTTTACGAACGCTTTTAGGCCTTTAATAAGAGAACGTATTCATAAACAGTTTTTTGTTTTTTGATAAATAAACAAAAATAAAATGAATATCTAAGTTCTTTGTATAAGGGATAAACATTGTATTCGAATAACATGCCGTTTCGACTGGATATACATCACTAAAATAATGTTTATATTTACAATGATTTATTTAAATTAATTTCATGGAAAACCAATACAAAAAATTAAAATGATTTTATATCATGAAGATATACAAATTTAAACGGATAAGATTCGCAAAAGATTTGAGAACATGGCAATTTGTTGTAGGTTTACTATACGTGTCTATCTATGTACTTGAAACCTACAATTTTGCATGTTTATATTTTACATGCCCGTTGCAAGCTTTTATGAATACAGCGTTTAGTGCTTAACAACTCTGCGCATTAATTGCATCTGATGTAGCCATTTCGTTAGTGTTTTTACCTTGCCGGCGATTTAGTGCTACTGAGTGACACCGCCGAAGTAGGGCGTTGTGATATATGCGACTAGTGTGAACGGAACCTCTTTGAACATCAGAAAAAATTGGTGTTATTAACTCGCAGCGGCTGAGATACGAACCCAGGCGACCATCGGATGCTTAGTAGCCAACACAATAACTACTTAAGCCACAGCGTAATTTATGATTAAATTTTTATTTTATAATTAAATACCACCGACAATACTGACAATTCGTCAGACGGCTCCTTTTCAATATGCACTGTTGCCTTCTTACAACATAATAATGCTTTTAAAATAATTTCTGTAATAAATATATATTCCAGTTTTAATTCGCAATAAAAGTATTTTTAGACAACACAAACGCAATTGTACAGATTATACTCGTAGCCTACTTTTGTTTAGATATTTATTTACGATAACATTCGTTATCGCGATTACTCGCACCAATCACGAGATTTATTAGGCGATTGCAATTGCAAGTTTAATCAGTTGCGTTGTTCTGTTTTAAGTGGAAATTAAGTGAAAAGTTGTGGGCAAAGATAAACGCATCTTTGTAATGGAAAAATATACTATCGGAAAAATACCTATGAAGGGGGGAAAAAAGGAAAATTCATTGTACCAGCACTGGAACAGTGTTCGTGGCAAAATATTCATTTTTCAAATAAAAAACTTTTATGCTCTTGAAGAGTAGTAGCACCATTTTAGGAATCTTGTTACTCAAGTTAGAATTGCAGGAAGATTCAGAGTCGTGTTAAAGCGATTCGAAAAAACGTGAATGAGAATAAAAATAGTGAAGATTTGCACGAACCTAAGAGGCACAGCAAACTAAAATTTAATTAAAAATACATAATTGACAAAAAGTTGCGGTATCATTATATTTGGGTCAAAAGAAATTAGTTTTCTTTGACATCTATCGCTCGATCTTCGCAGTGATAGCCTAGAAGGAGCTTTGCCGTCGAACCAAGATCCACACCAAAAAGTAATATTTTATGTTGCTTTACGTTCGTCTATCCTGCAAGCTAATGACATTTATTCAAAGTTGCGCCTCGTGGCTAAAGATGACTTTTCGGCCAACATTAGGGTCTTTTTTTAAACATTAATTTGATTAACAGATTTACTTTAGAGATAGAATTTAGGTTTTATCGTCTTTTCGGACACAGAAGGCGGACGAATGCTTAATTTTGCATGTGTCAAAAACAGAAAGGCATGCTAGCAATACACCCGTAATACGACTTCGAACGAGTTTGTGTCATGGTCTAGGAGGCGCGTTAGCTCGATATTTTAAAGGAAACAAAAAATTCTAATTCCTTGTTTGAAAAAAAATTTATAGGGGGGATGTGAAGAATATTCCACTTTTCCTGCCACTGGTAAGATGAAAACAACGAGATCCCTAGAATTCTTTTTACAAAAATCATTTTCGATTTGAATTTAAATTTTCACTTCCGTTTCATGGTATTTATATGCGAAGAAGCATGAAATAATAGCACAATTTTGGTATTGAAATAATAAACCACAAAGTTCCCTTAACGCCAATGTTGCAAAAAGACCATAAATAATCTGCTTTCAGTGTCAGGATAAGGCAGAAAGTAAACAAAAAACAGCAGCTTAAGAAGCAACATTTGAAGGTGAAGTGACAATGAACATGCAAGCAAAATGTGTTACTCACTTTCGCTAACCTTGTCCAAAAATAGTCTCGCTATTTTACACACGTACAGGAGGTAATACTTATGTATGTATACAAGTGCATGGTTTAACAAACCCATATTAAGGCACATAACTTTAAGTACGTTATCTAAATCTGATATGTAAATTCGGATGGAATGGATCGGTTGCACAAATGTGGCACATATAAGAAATATAAAGCAGATAATTCTATAAACATATTACTAAATAATTCAACAGATGTCAATTTGGTTGTCGTGTCCTTTGCCGTCTTGTTTTGGATGATGGACATCAAAGAAGAAATTTATAACCTCAATCATTTGTTATATGTCAGCATTATAACCGGGACATTGAAATTAAATTAGAATCATTCCTTAGTCTGTGGGAAACACACGCGTTAATTAAGACAAAAAAAGAGGCACCATACTAGAAATCACTAACTATGAGATTAAACACTACAATTAAGAACTGTAACGTTCCGATACAAGTTTAAAAACATTAACACACACATACACTAAATGGTTGAACTCATCAGCGCAGCTGAGTACTTTTTTTAATTGATTGGATGTCATAATCCATGCAAAAGCAATGTTTCCCCATTTCCGGTATATTTTTTTATATATGGAGTTTGACATGCGCAGAGAAGCCGGAAATACTTTAAATTCTCCCGTGAGTCTAGTTGTTATCAATCTGTCTTAAACACACACGTTATTTTTACGTTCTAATTTAGTTTAAATAAAAATATTAGATATAGTAGGGAGATTTGGTCATGATAGGACGAGCAGACATCACTACCGTACGAACTACAGTCACAAGCAGATCACTTTGACTGTTCTCTAAGAGCTTTACCGATTCACCCGCCCGCAGTAGATGCGTAGACCGTAGATTTATCTAATATAAGGTCTCCCGAAATTATCTTGTATTTGCTGTAACGCGAAACCTAGTAGAGGAATATACATTTATCTTAATTAGTCTCAGCGGCATCCAGGCTCTTTAATAATTAAGGTACCAAGTCTCTCTTAAATAAAAAACTCGAAAGACAGAGTCTAAACGGTATAATTTTATTTCCGTCATTGGTAAGTTACAATATACTGGCAGCGAGTAGCGCCGTCTGTTCGGGATATTTCGTGAAGCCCACCGCAGTAAGTGCGAAATTTTTCACAACCTTTTCTGGCTATCATCAGTACCGATCCGGAGAGAAGACAACCCACGAGGTAGAAGTCTAACCCCTGTTGGGACTGATACTTTCCCTTTCTGGAGAACAATACTCACGAGAAACCCAGCTCACGAAGAGTTACCTCGGGCGCGAGATGATAGAGCTAGTTAGGATTCTAAGCCCTGTTGGAACTATTACAAACCTCCGGGGCAAAATGCTTAGGAGAAAAAACCTTCCTACGAAGTACCGAAAGTCGTACTCGTGGTAGTAGTCGGCGGAATGTCAGAGCCAGACAGAAGTCTAACTTAAAACAATTAAATAAAATTTTATGTTGCCATTTCCTACTGACAATTTAAATTAAAGAATGTCAGGTCAACACTTTATTGTTCTCTTAATAAATATTTTATACAAAACTCGTCATGCCAAAAGCGTCAATTTTGTGCAGCAATTTCGTAACAACCACAACTTTAAACTTCCAGCAGATGCCGTCGGAATATCGCAAGTTGAAGTAAATATGTACAAATCATTTTATACGCATCACGTTCGCTGAAGGTCATGTGTTTAACACAAAACAAAGAAGAGAAAGAAAGAAAAAGTCTACAAATAAAGCAGCATAAATTTGCACATTCAGGAAATCAAAATACCTCGTAAACCATTGAAACCGTAAGGAAATGCAGAAGGATTGAAATACTTAAAAGAAGAATATACGAGTGATGGCACGAATTGAAAGAAATGAGTGTTAAGGAAAAGAAGTCAATTATATTAAAGATGACACTTTCTTTTTGCATTTCAACTTTTCCTAATATTTAAATAAATGTCCTTTTATTACAAGTCCTTTTTTGGATCAGAAAAAATTAAGTTTCTTTGCAATTCACTGGCAAATTGAATTGTTTATTAGACGCGTCTCGTTTTTAGTTTAACAGTGTTAATTCTAAGAATTTTTGCAAAATTCAAGGTCAGAAAATTGTATTTAATTTGGCGTGACTTCATGGGCTTTTGTTATTTTATTTTCTTTTTTCACGTTTCCTATTTCTTTCATTCTTCCTAATTACCACACAACGTTTTATTAACGAAAGATAAAAACACAATGGCGAATTGTTTGAAACGAAACATAATCGGTGACGTACTTAATTCAATCCATTCATAATCTGTTGTATGTTGTATTATATTACAACAGATATACGACTTCAGAGGCCATCGTTAACACTTTTTTACCAGCGAAAGCTTTTAAACTTCGCTGTAGAATGGATTCAATGTTGTGCTTGTAATTATGCGGCTTGTTTTGAACTGACAAGTACCATTTGTAAATTTAAATAACATACAACGCATACGATATACTGTGAACTGACAGTAAAAGCCGTGGGACTACGTGGCCCATTTAAGCTAAAATGGAGCGACTACGACTTCATTTTGAGTAAACGTAATGACTCGAGTGGTGAGACAGTAAGATAGTACCAGTTCGAGAGAGTTAAGTGAGTGAGCAGAAGCGAATAGGTGTAAAAATACCATTTGGATTGCCCAGATTTATTACAGTGATTAATTGAAATTAATCGCGGAAAGACTATAAGCGGGGTTTTAACCAGCTTTTACCGCTCATAAATAATAAAACTCTCAACCGAGTGTGTGTTCACATGTGATGATCGAGTCGGTGAATCGTTGCGGCTAGAAAAAGACTATAGCGGGGAAGTAGACATCGGTCCTACATTCGGTCACTGACTCGCCGAACAACTCACCTTGGTGTTTAGATGAAACGAGCACTCGGTCGAGTTACTGTTTCACCATTGGCGAAGGGGAATTTCTTCTTATATTATACGTGTTTATGCTTTCACGCATGAAACTACATAACTGCTTGCGGTTGCTTCATGAAGTAATGACACAAAATAGTTTTGAGTTACTCTGACGTTATACAATGGCTCTATACCAGATCATCGTAAATAAACTACGTTAAATTTATATAATTCGCTCATTTTTAAAGCACTGGTTGTGTGATATGGAGCATACTTTACATTTTCAATTGGATTATATGCGATTTTTGTAGTGGAGTTTTAAAAAGATCCCTTTTCTAACGAAAAAGGGTTAAAAGAAAACGCATCCCTTTTGCGGTTGTTGGCATTTTTGCGATTATGAGAGGTTCTCTGAGTTATTTTGAAGTTGTCAAAAATATTTCAAAGTTCCAAAATCACAACTTTTACAAAGTTTCACTTGCACTTAGAGCAAGAATTAGAACGTTCAACACAAGGACGATCTGATAATTTGTATAAAGTGCATCAAAGATAAAAATATACACTACAACCTGTGACCTTAAGATATTTTTTTGCTTGTTTTGTATTTAAAAGGGCTTTACAAAATTAACGATTAACATTGTTTACCTCCAACAGAATTAACTTTGTTTGCAAATATTACAATAAACAGCCCCCTTATGCCTCCTTCAAAAAGAGTAGGGCACAAAACTTAAATACACACACTGAATTGCCTTAAACTTTTACCAGGCAAATAGCTACACTCTCATATCAAGTTTTACACATGTAAATGTAAGTGCAGCATGCACAAACACATCTAAGCAGGCACGAACATTTATGTAAATAAGTATGTGCGCATATGCGTATTTGCTTATACCTACCTGTATTGTTTGCTGTAGCTATCGGGTCAAACAAATACAGGCAAAGTGCAAAAGGAAAGGGAAAATATATACATTTTTTTCCAGCACACCATGAATTTTTTAAGAGCTTGTTTTTAGCATGCTACCATTTTTTACTACTTCGTTCTTTCCTCTCAAACTAAAAAACAAAACAACTTTAATGCTGGAGAAAAATATAAATAAAAAATTGAACAAAATTAAGTTGAACAACTAGAAAAAGGGAAAAACCTAATGAAAATATTTAATAAGGTCATAAAAGCAGGACAGTAGTACCACTCACTCACTCATACATTCAACATGTTGTATAAACTAATTTACGCAATTTAGTTTTATGAACGTTACGAGTAATAGCACACGAAACTCGTAAAAAATTTTCTCTTACGATATTTTTATTCTTCCTACGTTAATAAAAATATCCGTGCACACTTACCCACTATGCGTGCTTCACTCAAATAAACAAAAGAGAAATAAAAGCAAAGAGTCACGCAAAGATATCAATTCCTGCGGGAGTTAGTCCTTGTTGACTATATCAGAATAGGTGCAATTGTGTGCCCGCTCACATTAATACTTGTATACTGCAATCCCCACATAAATTAAAGTGTGTTGACCAAGGTTGTTGCAAAAAAGATAAACTAAAAAAAGGCAAAACAAAAAATTTTACAGGGTTCGGTCAACTTAACAAGGACACTTTGCTTCACCTAAGTAAATGTTTAAAATGTTTTCATATAACCATTATATGGTGGCCACAACAATATGTTGTTGTAGAAAATACAATACGGTTGTCGTTACCCTGCCACTACCACGTTGTTTTTTTCTTTTGGGTAAACTAAGTGAGCGTTTCTTAAGCTGTGTGAAAATTTTGATTCGGGAGTTATCCGTCACCCCTAAAAAAGATAAGGTACTACAAGATATGGTAAAAAAAAACTTAAGCTTTGCACTATTTGTTATGACTAGTCCACCAACTAAGATTACATAGATCAAATCTGAAATCCCTCGATGGTATAAATCGAATATAAAATCGTCTGCAAATCTAGCCTTGTTATTGTAACCAGAACATTCAGAGTCATCTTTTTTTATTTTTTGAAAGGGTTTGTTAAGTAAAAAAAAATCTTGAGGGTTGTTATGAATATATTTCCGTTATATTTACGAATCTATCATTTTCAACGACGCACGTGCACATACACACAAATACACTTGCCTGCAAGCACAAATATTATTCTACGAGTTTGTAGCGTAGCGGAAGATGCACAAAATTTACACACTTCCTGACAATGTAATGCTGTATGTAGTTAGCTGCATAAGAGAAAAGAGAGAGAGAGAGAGCTTACACTTTGTTGAAAACAAATATGGACATTTTATTAACATGTTTTTTATTCATTTCTACATGTTTATTGTTGTTTGTTTTTATATTTCGTCAATAAAACCCTTATGCAACTGTAAGTGCATGAACATTTTGGTTTTGTACTTTGAAGTCCTTTAGGTCATTGGCAGTATGTATTTATTTGAAATAAACCAGCCATCAATATTAAAATAGTTGTAGTGCTATTGTGCTCTCCAAACTTGCTCTTTAGTGTGAAAACAATAGCAGACATAATAATCGTATATGGACATGGAAAATAGAAGTAAAATGCGCACGAGAAGGCTGTTTTAACATTGTGTTTGTCCCATTGTTTCAATTAGGAAGCAGAAACGGTTACATACAAAATTTAGGCTTCTGCTCAACTGATTAAAATTTTATGTGAAACGTTTTACTAAATTGAATCATTGTGCTTCAGGCAACACCAGCGGCTTTTCACAATAAAAGTCCACCTAACCAACCCAAACTTGACAAAATATGGCGGAAATTCATTCCACACATTAAATGGCGTCCACAATTTTACGACATACAATACAATAATACAACAATACAATAAAAGTGAATGTTTACAAACAAATAATCCAAACTATTATTTTATTACACAATACAATGATAAAAGGCGTTTGGTGAATTGTGTAAATTTATTCTTTAAATAAAATCACTGAAAAATCGCTCGAAATATGGGACCAATGGGACTAAAACAAATATCGGTTTGAAACCGATAAAACTGAATATGTACATTTTTCTTTTTCTTCGGCATAAGACAATTTACCGTAAATAAAAGTGCCAAAACTTTTCGATGACTTTTTGATATTTTCTTACACCGAGAAAAATATAAGTGTCCTAAGATAACAAATGCAGATAAATCTTCTTGAATTTCATTATGGATTTCATTATTGATTTAATATTCGGACGGGGTGATTTGATGTAGATTTTTGGAACGAATTTTCGTCATCACTTGTCAAGTTTGGTTTGGAGACAACTCGTCTATGTGCCATCTTCAGTGCCATTTTTCGTTCCAAAAATCGATATTTTTAAACATCTTAAAACGAAAACCCTTAAATATCTTAATTTAAAAACAAAATGACTTATGGTACTTTCACATTAAATGGCTTATACGCAAATCAACAAATAGAACGAAAGTCTTATTTTGAGTTAAGCGTGCTTAGAATTACATTCAATTTTTTTTTGGATACGTTTTGTCTAAATGTAAATGAGAAAATCTACTAGGAAACCAAGTGTATCAGTATTTTTGTAAAATAATTTAATTATGTGAACGTATGTTTGACTCAAAATGAAATATGCAATAAATTACAATTGTTAAGGAAATTGATCTTTGATAAAAAAAAATTCACCAGTAAAGGTAAAACAAAAATTGAGCCTCAACCAACTCGTCTGTTGGAATTGTGAATTTTATTTTAATTGTGTGTTTAACCAAAATATTTATTAAGATTCCTGTAATGATTTCAAGTCAAATAAAAAACAACTACAAAAAAAAGAAATAAATAAAAAAAATTAAATTGCTAAATGAAGCATTCCTCCCCGCACACAAGTGAAGTTATAAAACTTAAAAAATATTTATGTGCAGATTTTTTGAGGCATGACATTGCGATTTATTAACAACTTGAATTATGTTTATTCGCTTGTCAGCTTGTGTTTTTTTTCAATGAAATCCATTGAATTTTAGGCTTTTTAGGGTCTTGTCTGAAGGATTTTATTATGTAGTGCGGTGGTTATCTGAAAGATTACGCTACAGAAAGAGCGATCAGTTTTTGACTTGTTCATTCACTTCATGTGCCTTTTATTAAAATTGAGAAAATCGACAATCTTCATGATTTTTAGAGACTTTACAAGTGAAACTAACTTTAGTATTTGGATTAAGAGAAAAAATATTAAAAGAAAAGAAAAAATAATATATTGTTTCTCAAAACAAAAAAACTTTGCTCAACATCTTCGTTAGTGAAAAGTAATTCCATCGCCAAATGTGTCTTATCACTTTTTTGCCCAAAGTAGATTAAGAAGGGTTGATTACATTTCAGTAATAAATAAAACATTTGCCTTACGTCATGCATGAAAATGACTCAACAATACCTCGACTTATCACAATCGGATGCTTTTTTATTTTCCAAAGAACACGTCAGGTGGGTGATAAAAGAAAAAGACACAAGCTGGGCTTGCAACATCCAGATTTTAAGAACATTTTGCAAAATATCGCTTTTTTCCATATTTGTATTATAGAAACTACTTGGCTCTTTCAAAGCTTTTGTTTCTTACTTTTCAGGGAACATGTAAGAATATGGGAACATGTAATTTGTTTAAACAATATTATTATTTCTGAATGCTAATCTTCTAAACTTTAAATTCTGCCAACGTTGAGGGTTCTCATCAACACAAAAAGTAATAATAACCTAAATGAAAAAAAACCACAAACAAAATCTGCTTAAAATATTTTAAACCCGTTTTTTTCAAATTGGTTTTTAGTTTTTATCTGTTCAATTGTGGCTTCACATTTAAATTCTCATGTGTTAACGGATTTTATTCGTTGCGTTATGCGTGTCGTTAGCTTGTACAGACTTCTTTTGAATTGCAAAAAAAAAAAACCAACAAAACTCTCTAAATTAACTGGACAGTGTGACCAGATCTTATGAAATTTTAATGCTAAAGCGACTTGGAGAAATTGCCAAAAATTATGGTAAAAATGTCAAGGACTCATTAAAATACGTTCTGGAATTTATATATTAACTTTCGCACGCTAAATAAAAGTCACGGGACAAGTATTAATAGGCAACTATATTAAATTTATTAATCTCAGCTTAAAGCTTGAAATATATTTTAAAACTTTTTGTGTCTTTTATAAAAACTATTAATTAAAAGAAATAATTACCACTTTTTTCTTAGAAAACTTTGCGATATAAAAGACGTAAAATAATTACAATAATAAAGCTAAGGATGCGGTTTATAGGTGTCAACTAAGTGGGCAGAAATAACGTAAACAAAAAATATCAAAACATTTGATAACTTCTTGTACAATTGTGGCACGGTCACGACAGCCATTATTATATTATCTACTATAATATATTGTAGTGGCAAACATATAATGTTTATTTGGAAATATTTTAGTTGCTATAGAAAAGTTATTGTTTATATTCAATCATTAAATGATTTCCATTTGTAAAAATTGCAACATGGTTGAGTTGTACAATAAAATTTTTACTAAAACGAAGTCTGACAATAATATGTTCTTAATATTCATAATAAGTTAAATTTATTTGGTGTTTATTCAAAGTTTGTAGGTGGGGTAGTAAGTGAATAGCGCGCTGAATTCAGCATGCGATGACTTTAGTGTTCTATGGTCGTACCTCAGCCGCTCCTAATCAGGAACACAAATTGTTTGCTATGCCATCATTCTAAGATGACCATAATATGCTATACTTCTCTACAATAATGTTTCTCTTAGATTATAATTACATCAGGCACTTTTGTCTTTGCGTGTGCGGCAAATTCATACAATTGTGACTTGGTTACTTTTAATTTCGAACTAAACCCACTTGCTATTAAAAATATTATTCTAAAAATATTTTCTAAAAATGCTAAATATATATAGACTAAAATTAAAACTCTTAAATTTAACTGCAAAAATGCCAAAATGCTCACTTGATGACAATGAATTATTATTTTTGTCCCTCCATTTTTTTTAGAAATAAAAATCAGTTAAAAAAAATATTTTTATTTTATAAAAATGCCGCATTTCGAGTTTTCCGGCTTAACATTATGTTTAATGAAATATATTTGTACCCTACCTTCTTCTATGGTTTGTGAAATAGTTTTTTCTCGTATGATTAAAATATATAAAATTTGATTACATTGGAAGAAATAATATAGCAGAGCATTTGCAAAGAAATGATTGGGGGACTATTGATGAATACAAAGATTGAAAATGTTACCCAAAATTTGTAAAATGTGTTAAATTTTCTTTCTGTCTTTATTTGCAGGTAAATTTTTTCATAAATGCGCGTGAGTATCAATGATTTTAATGTATTAATTTTTCCAGTTTTTTGTATTGATAAACATTTATCTTATAATTTTCACATAGAATTTATTATTTAAAGCAGTTTTATCATATTTTTTCCACTTTCTAATTTTTGTGTAAAAACTTTCTTTTGAAGAAACTCTTTGTAAAAAAATGATCTAAATTGTGAAAAAAGAACTTTAATTGGAAAACGATTTTTTAAGACATTAAAAAAAATTTATTATTAAGCACAATCATGTTCAAAATCCAATAAGAGTCAAGAAAAATCACTTAAACCAAAAAAATTACAAACAAAATGAAATACTTGTTACCACCTCAAAAAACTTGACAAATGGCAACACTGGTTAAGAGCAATACAGCTTGTCGAATGTGGTTGTTAACGAAATGAAAAGAAATAAATTTTATGACATCTTAGTAATGACTTATTCCAGTTCCTACTTTCAAATGCGCGAGACAAGTCATTACCTCCAATGACATGCAAAGAACAAAAAACACGATGGTTTAAAGCTTTGTGGCCCTTTGCTTGACAATAAAAATACTTATGTATGAAGAATATGCGGCTTAGTTGTGCCAAATTCGCCACATTAACTTTTCAAAACTTTCTAATTTGCATTTTTAAATAAAAGAAATAAAAAAGGATTTAAAATGCTCGTATTTTTACGGCCCAGATAAAATTTGTATTCAACGGCCGTGTAGTGATATTTTTGTTATTGAAGCACCAGCACCTAAAATCAGTCAGTCTTATTCTTTTATTGACAATAAATGTAATTTGCTGTTGTTTCTGTTTAATGTGAGTTGAGTGGGAACAGCAATTTCAGTGATTTATTTTGTATGAGATTTTGATACTTATTGTGACATTTGGTCTGCGCGTTGTGTGTGAATTGATTTTGTGTTTAAATTAAAATTATTATTATTCTTCCATAAAATTAGTAAAACAAGCAATTTTCGCTTCAATTAAGTGATAAGAAGAGACAAATGAATA
Organism: Phania funesta; assembly: GCA_963932375.1. Classification (NCBI taxonomy): domain Eukaryota; kingdom Metazoa; phylum Arthropoda; class Insecta; order Diptera; family Tachinidae; genus Phania; species Phania funesta. Next base: position 91,191,773 of record OZ010656.1, on the reverse strand, counting down.
GAAAAGTTAAATATTAAAGGCAGAAGCTGTTCAGAGCATTCTCTTAATCCCACTAACAATTGGTTTCTTCATTCGCTTTCCCAAAGTCGAATGAAAAATTAATTTTCTTACGTGATCTTGAATTTTATTTTCCTTTTGTTAATCTCCTCAAGTGAATGTAGTTGTAAGTTTTTATTTCTAAAGTTTATTTGAAATAGGACACTTTTTTGCTCGAGGCAATTAGAAGGACGCATACAAAAACCTGCCAATTAAAAGATTTCTTCGCAAATAAAGAAAAAAATTGCATAAAATCAAAAATAGGGATGAATAACATTTTTTAAATACATAAAATCGAAAAAGACATAGGAAACGGATATAAAAGTTTTTTCAACATCGATCGATCGCCGATAGACTGCCCTTTTATTTAAATTATCTTAACTCACTTGAAAAAAGGAAGTATTTGTGGAATAGAAAATGCTCTGCCGTTTTGATGTCCTCATTGCATGTCCTGTAGATTCTATTATTCGGAACAGAGACGCTCGTAAGCTTAAGTGTTCGGCCTGAATCTCATTAATTTCGGCCTTGCTCAGGTTCAAAAATCTCTTTGTTTTATCAGCAGCATAAATCTTTTACCCTACTTTCCACCGTAAGCCCAATTCGTTAATATAGTTCTCGTAGCCTCAAGGGTTTTTGAATTTTCTTAGTGGTTACTTGTTCCTCAATCCCTTTTTCGCAGTCTAATATCGTTCTGGATGTGACTGGTCTTGTAGTTCCACTGAGCCAACATACACACTCTGTCAATGATCGTACTTCGGCCTGAACGACTGTGTTATGGCCAGAAAGCGGAAAGTCAATTAATTTTAACTCCAGAACGAAACACTATACCAAGTTCTATATTAAGTTTATGCTTCATATATGAGCAGAAATTATTCATTCATCTAAGCTGATAGCCAAAGTTGTTAGTGCTTTAATTATATTGTTTGTTATAATTTAAATTTAATTATATTGTTTGTTATAATTTAAATCAAAATAAATTTTCATACAACAAAAAAAACATTCATCTAATGGATCTAAAATGAACTAATTCACCCAAAACATTTCTTCTTCTCTTTAAAAATAGCCTCTCGCTTTTTTAAAATAAAAAACAAATAAATAAAGAAAACAAAACCGACTGACTTGACTGTCTGTCAGTTGTCTCTGGACAATGTCAAAATCAAGGGTATTTTAATTAAAAATTTCCCTCTTTCCTGAAGAAATGTTTGCCGAACATAGAATGCTTGCGAGAATCTTCTCTGATTTTAATTTATTGCCAACATTTTCAATTGAAAATAAATTTAATTGAAGAGTTTATTTGATTAAATATCAATTGAAAACTATAAACTACGAGTATTATAAAATATTCAATTGACTGTGACAGTACCTATGAGGGAGGAAAAAAGACAAAAAAAAATCAACAGACATTAAACAATTCTCACATTGAATGGCATTTTTATTTAAATCGTCAGAACAATATTTTTGCAAAGTGAGTGAACCAGAAAAGAAACTAAACAATTCGGATAAAACTCATTATTAATAAACTATCAATCAGTTAGTAAAGGCGCAGAGTTGGTCGGTTGTGTGTATACAAAATGTGTCATGTTAAGTGTCAAATGAGATCTTTTAGTACTCATATTTCATGCAGTCACGCAAGCACACACAAATTTCGTCATTCATGTGGTCATGTGGCTGCACAGTGAACTCAAGCATACGATGTATGAAAACAAAAAAAAGCTTTAGGGGATTCACCAAACAAACCGAGCATTGAGTCTTCAATTTTTACTTTTACTTCACTTTATTTCAAAATTATTATTTATACGTGGAGAAAAACATGGTTGAGGTAACCATAATCTAAGAGCAACATATATTATGCTGAAATTATGTAAATGGTTGTAAAAAAATTATATAACTATTGTTGCTAATAATATGGTCTGAGAACGATAGAAAGGCGACTATAGCAATCGAATGCTTAATAGTCAATGCGCTAACCATTGAAGCAAGAGCACTCTCATACTTTGATTAAACACCAAAAGAATTTTACATATTATGCCTATAAAGAACATTTCATGGTTAGAATTATTATATTATTTTTGTTAGTTAAATTAATTCGAATTCTAGTAAACATTTTATTGTTATGGACGGAAATAATTTAATGAATATGTGTAAACAATAACTTCTTTATTGCAACTAAAGTAATATTTAAAATGATTTCAAGTAACCATTGTATGTTTGCCACTATAATATATTTTTCTAGAGAATATATTATGGTTGTCGTGGCCATGCTACTACCATGTCTTCTCTTTGCATGGCTAAAGATAAGGAGAACTCAGTGGAAATAAAAACTACCAACCAATTCAATCCCGCTTGAGTTGGTCTATTTTGTTTCATTTTACATGTACGAACGTCTGTCTCATGTCTCGTATTTTAAAAATAAATGAAATCGTCAAAAGGTCCCCAGCATAAGCGTGCACTTATCTAGCAGGATTGATGACGAACAACGACTACCACACATGACACATTGTCAATTAACATGAAAACAAACCATATGAACCAACTTAAATGGGTCAATATTTCACGGATACACTCATACACTCTCGCATTTATCTAAAAAAAAGCAACAACAAGAAGCCAAACCAAACCAAAACAACCAACTCGAAACCATTGAGCGTTGGCAAGGACTGGATAGTCTTAATTACAGAGATGCCTGTGAGTGTTCATGGATAAAAATGATGATGAGGATGATGATAATGATGTATTTATTTTTCAATAAAAAGCCGATTTAAATTTTTTGGTTTTTTACTTTTGAAATTTAATATTTTAATGCAATTTAATATATTTTACACTCGCGCTCACAAGAATTCAATCTTGGCTACAACTTAATAACGTCAATGTGGACATACGCATGTATTATGTTCCATTGATTGGCATCAAAATAATACCCAGAGATGTGTAAACGCACTTGCACTAAAATAAGGTCGACCAAAGACAAATGAAATTTCGTACCACGTTTGGTAATTTCAGAAAATGAAAGTATAAAAATAATATCTCGAATGACGTGGTGTTGAAAGTAAATTTAAAGTCCATCAATAATTCTAAGGCAACGTTACACCCTTGAGAAAGATATTTACGGATACTCAGGTGACACTAAACTGATTTTTTAACATTTAACTCCTCCCTGAGTTCCCACAGGCAGCCTCATAAAAACCTATAAAATCTGGGCCCCACTAAGTTATCGAAGCCAATAAAAGATGTTTGACTAACAAAACCTAATTTTTGGAAAACTTAAAAAAACACTAGTTATCTAGAAGGCTTCAGTCGATATTCCTTTCCAATAGCAAAAAGTAATATATTCTAAAATATTTTCAAAAAACTGATACGAAAAACAATACAAAACAATACTCATGTTCGATACTCATAAAATGGATTTATAGGTGGCTTTTTTACTTTTGCCACTAACTGTATTTCGTTTGCATGTTTTTTTTGGGGCATTTCGCTTTATTGGGTTTTAATAATTTCAAGTTTTATATAAAAATGAAAAAAAAAAACAATAATGCAATTTAAATGTCTGTCTTTTGATCGGTCTCTACATTCAATGATTATCTTTCGTTTTAAAAACGTATAGTTGATAATTGAACAACTTTTTATGTCATAAATGCAAAAGATTATTAAATACGATAATAAATCATTTTTATCGACCTTGAACATTAACATATTTCCTATTTTGGAATAATCATTTTAATAAGACAAATTAGTATTTTCGGTAGAACATTTTGTTACAGTCAATTTCAATTTTTATTTCAGTAACATATTCTTCTTTTATTTTTAAGTTTAAAGATTCAACAAACAATTTGATATAAAAAGATTTCGAAAATATTTTACATTGAGCCAACTAATGGTAAAATTTGAGAAATTTATACTGATTTGAATTAAATTAAATTTATTAAATTTACGCAATTTAATTGTTTCTTGATTATTGGGTTAAATAGATGAGGGTTACAGTGGACACAAAATAAGTAGAAAGACGCAAAGAATGTTGATAACGTGCGTAACGGCATAGAAAATTCATTGCATTCTGCTAGTTGTCTAATGAAATGTTTGTTACTGCATTCAAAGTTTATTTTATCAAACAAAATGTTATTTCTTGACAGAAAGAGTAAAAAACGAAGTTGGGCTTAAACAATTAAATTACTTGACATGAATTTGTTTAATACTTAATAAGGAATGCAATTTTTTTTGAAACAATAATTGTTTCTGCAAAAATAAAAGAGTATTTTATTCCAACCTCGTTTGACATTTGAGTTAAGAAAAAAATAATTACGTTGATATTCTCCCCTTTGAAATATTTAAACACACTTCAATTTACTTTGAACAAACTAATTTAATTTGCCTTAAGCCCACAAAAACAACAAAAAACTTCAGCTGTTTTATTTTCATTAACGAATTCAGTTAATAAAAAATTTCCTTCTTGTATTTTACGAAAGGGCGTAAGCAAAGAAATAGAGGCAAAAGGCGAAAACGATATGAATTCACTGCTAAATTTTCTTCCTCTAAAAAAAACATGAAGCAAACAAGGAAAGGAAAAAGCCTTTAAAGAGGCAATCAGTCATTGAAGCCGAGTCAAAGGAGTAGTTAGGCGACCGACTGAAAATAAAAATAGAGAAAAAGTCAAAATACAACAAACGCTCTCAGCCACAGAATAAAATGCGAAAATCTATTTGCGTGGTTGTGAATGCAAATGGTGGCATCGGCAGTGACGCTGAGATCTTAACAGAGGAATGCCACAATTTCTGACAAATTTCCAAATAAGACATTAATCACTCGAGTCGTTTCTACAGTTTTAATGAGACAACAACATCCTCTTAAAGCGGTTCCCCACTCAAAATATTTATTAGAGAAAAAATGGGAAGATGTTGAGGAACGGGAGAGGATAAGGAAATCCTGATTGGAAATAAATTTTTTGGTCTTTGTTGTTATCGCTCAAGAAATGTTGGTAAACTCTTCACTAATTATATCTTTTTAATATTGTTTCTTGCTGTGTAAAAGAAAATTATTTCATCTTTAACTACATTGGTGAGGTAACATTTGAGAAAGACTTGACATGATGTGTATCTTGTTTAAACAAGTTTTCCCTTGCCCCTTGTAAATTCATCGTTTTCCGAAATTTAACTTTTGTATTCTGGTTGAGAAACTAAAAGTAATGTCTCATGTGTTTTCGCCTAAGGGTTTCGTTTATTATAGTTTCACTTTCTTTTATTTATAAAGAAGTTTCCAATGACAGCTCGTTGATTAGTTTGGCATTAATTCTTTTTTTTTGTGAAAGGCTCATTTCTAGTTTTCAATGACTGACGTATAGATCCGGCTGAATATGGGCGAGTTGAATCCTGTATGTTTTAAAGCGCGAGCTTCGCCGTCAAATTCAAATGGGACTTCTTGTGCCTGTCGAGAAATCGACTGTCTGGGGTTCTCTTTTGCATCTTTTTGGCCAATGTGGCGTTTTTTTTATGAATATGTGGTGGCCGGTTGTTTTTGGAATCACAAAAGATTAGAAAGTCGACATTGAAGGGTCGTACTGTCTGCCATTAGCACAAACAATCTTATTTGGAAATAATTTATCATTTGTATGTGCTGCTTAATTGCTCAATTTGCCCTGATGTGACTAAAAATAAACTACCGCCCCCACTCGCGAAAATCGACCTGCCCATAGCAGAATGCTCTTTATATGCATTTCCATTTGCATTTAAGTCAAAGAAAATTTTTATTTGCTTGTGTACATATTTACTTGGGTTGCTTTTGGTTTACCAACTTAAGTAGGTGGTTTGATAATTCAATAAAAATTGTTGAGAATCAATATAAATGCTTTTTGTGCTGTTTATACAGCTTTCGATTCCTCCCACGAAAATAACCTTTACAATTTGCGGTTTTCTTTCCAAGTTGCATGAAGATTATTTTTTCCAACACAAAATGAAATTTAAAATAAGTTTATTATTGGATACATGAAGAAATCAGAGAAATGGGATCTACTCATTTCATCTGATGCTCAATACGAGAACGTCTTAGCGTGTAACCGCTAAGAAAAAAATATAGCTGTAGTATAAGTACGACAACCATATTATGTTCTCTACAACAATATATTGTTGTGGCAAATATATGATGGTAATTTTAAAATATTTTAAACCATATTTTAGTTGCGATAAACCAGTTATTGTTGACATTTAACCATTAAGTGACTCCCAACCATTTGACAGTTGCTTCTAGTTTATTATTCCCTGCTTACAGCTACATTTGGAGTTGGAAATCACCAAACCATTTGTTTTACACAAGCAAGAAAAATAAAATAACAATTTTTTTTTTAAATTTCAAAGTTTTTCTATTGTAGTTTTTTAAACATTCTCATTTTCTTTAAGGAAATTCGAGGATTATACATATCTAGTTTGTTTTTCGAAAAAGTTGGATTAAGGTTGCCTGCCTGCTGAGCTGTCTTAAGAAATCGACGTACAGCATTTTTATAACAAATTTAGTTGGGATTGGACTAGCTAGAGAATTTTTGAAATATTAGATTTATTACGTTCCAGAAATAAATTTTTCTTAATTTGAAACACTTTCCGATCCCAATTTGACCCCAGAACCAAAGTCTACGTTTTTAATTCGTTTTTTTACATACAAAGCCTCTCCCGGAGAAGGGTCCTACGGTTTTAGGTTGCTAATACGATTCCACACAAATAACACTTGCTACACAACATAATTGTTTAAATCTAGCGAGTGTTTGTTTGTTACATTTTTTGATATAAAATTTCATATTTTCCTTTCAAATATTAAAATTCAATTTAATTCAATGTTTATTTACATAAATAAAATTATGATAAAAATTCATATTTTAAACTTTGAAATGCTGGAAGGCAAATATCCAAATGCACACGCGCACACACACACACACACACACACACACACGAAGGCTGTTAAAATAAATCCCGGATATGTCAATAAAACAGATTTAAAATATAATTTCAAGCATTATTGGAAAACGAACACAGCATAAATGTTTACTCGTACATACCTACTTTCAAGTGTCATATTTAAATTTTTAAGTCAAATGTTTACACACTCGTACAACATAATGTTGCATGAAGCCACAAATGAAGATATTTTTTCAATTACTGCAAGAGTTTTGTTGTTGCATAAAAAAAATTGTACCCAGTCTTCTGCAAAATCGATTGTTTTGTTTATGGCTATAGGATTTCAAAATCTGTCATGCTGGGGCGAAATTTGAAGTTTCCTTTTTCATTAGCAAATCAATTGATGGCAATAACTTATATTTCCATTTTTCAATTGAATAGAGGCTGTCGAGGAAAAAATTTAATTTATTTTTTAAAACCCCCCTTGTATGAAATAACAAAAGATAGCTAAATATATAAAGAATTTATTAGAAATAATAAAAGATTTCAAAATGTGAAAAATTTTGAATAGAAACTCCAAAGGGAAACAAATTTAAATTAACGTTTTCAACGGGTTACATTTTAAATTCACAATATTTATGTTTATAGGAACCATTGTGCACTTAAGATAAAATATCTTAACTCGTATATGGCTACTAAATACGTTCATGATTATATAAATAATTTTAATTTAGTTAGGCTGCGAAATACGTTTTTTCTATTAGTAAAACATCGTTGTAAAAAAATAATTTGTTTTTTTTTAAAGGAATTTCGCATGGGAAAAAACGGAATAAATTTATTGAGACAATAAAAAACTTTTCGCTTTCAATTAATCGAATTGATTTGAAATATTTTAGAATAATTTTCACATCGTCTTCTATATGTTCTTTTTTCTTTGTTGCACGTTTGTATTAAAGTTATGCAACCAAGTAAGTAGAGCCTGAAGTCTTTTAATCACATCGCCATTTTCACAAACAGTTCTCTGGTACAGTATTATTCCGAATAACATTTATGCACTTTTGAAGAATGACGTTCATTGTTACTAGAGAAACGGATCTATATAATTTATCTTTTTCGTTAAAAAAATATAAAAAATAAAAGTTTTAGCGTGAAGTTAAAAGATTCTAAGCTGGGCAGCCGTTTTAATGTGAAAAAGCTCCACGGAACTGGTGCCAAGAGTAACAACTGCGACCTCAATTTATAGAATAAGGTACTAGTTCCAGAACTAGACTAAAACACGTGTTTTATTGGTTGAATGTAAGTTATAGCTGTATTTTAAAAACTCTCCACTTGAGAATACCAGCGAAGTATTTCCACTTATATTTGACTTCTGACAAATTATTTTCGTATAAAAACACACTCCTCATTACATACGTTGTTACTGCTTAAAACATTTGAAAATTAATTTCAACTAATTTACTATTTCATTCCATAATTTCCTTTAAATTATTTGTATGTCTTGCTGGGTGGTTACATCAGTACTATTTTTGTACAACCAAAACCCACTGTGTTGACATATGTTCTTTTTGCACACACATCTAATATTCGTACTATTTGTTGTTTTTTTTATTATCTAGAAACTCTCTCTCTCTCTCTTTATATATATATTACAGAAACATTACAAAAAATCTCCTAACAAGTCCGTACTTTCAAACAAAACATTTTTTTTTGCTCTCCTAAACAATTCATGCCGTTATTTATTTCAAATAAAATGGGAGAAATCTTATGGTAGAAATTGAATCTGTCATAATAAAAATTAAATAAAAAAAGATTACTGTGCTTCAATTAGCGTCATCATCAAAATGTTTGTTATATTTCTGGAAATACTCGTATTTCATCTAAATTGTTTGTTGAATTTAAAATACTTATGTAAATGTCATAGACATGACATGGCAGTTTTATTTATTTTAGTTTAAAAAACAGCTTCTTTTGCAGTGAATAATTGATATCCATATTTTTCGATTAGTCCATAAAAATTTCTGAAAGAAAAACCTTCATAAAGTACTTTCTTGTAGGGTACTTTAAAATAAAATATTTGCTTTTAAAGTTGTTATTTGTAAAAACGCAATTTATTTAAACGTATGTATGTATTTCGTTAAAAAAAGTTAAAAAAATCAACTTTTTTTAAATGTGCTTTTCCAAACAGGTCCAGTTACGAAAAGATACTTTTTCTCAAATAGTACTTTAAGCTAATAAATGTAATTTTTGTAAAAAAAAAACATTCTTGATAGCAACATACTGTTCGTTGAATAAAGTACTTTTTGTTAAAAAAAAAGTTCATTTTATTAAATCGATCACTTGTTGTTGTAAAAAATGATTTTATTTGAATAAAAAACATACATGCATGTTTGTAAAAATAGGCCTACTTGGCTAAATAAATTATATGTCTTGCAGGAGGGGGTCTTTTTTTATATACGCTTTGTTGAAAAAGGCACTTTAAGAAAGTACTCGTGTCACGTACAAATTCATGTTCATCTAGAAGGATATTTCCCTAAACGAAAAATATGATCAATTTCTTCACAATTTCTCTCCGCAAAAGTTCAAGCTGAATCCGTGGCTGGTAACAAAAGAGGTTGTTTTTATTGTTTACAACAGGGTTCTTTGTTCAAATGAGATTTTCAAAAGGTCTCTTGATATTATGCCAAAATCTAATAGAGTTGATTTTAAATCATTTCTTTTAGCAAGATTTCGTATTTCTATCCCACCGCAGTAAACGAAGAAAAAACATTTTTGTAGTCTGATAGTAAAGAAATAAAAAATGAACACATAATATGATCAGCTATGATAATGCTATGGGCCTGGTTAAAATATCTCGTAATTTCTGGCAATTCCTTCCTCCTTGTAATTTTTTGGTACAATAAGGGGCAAACCACAGTTGCATCACTAAGTACTAAGAGATTTTGTGTAGTTTTGAGCGAAATCTAGTAAAGATTTTGTTTTTGATGGGATCGAACTCTTGCAAATACTAGATTTGGATGTAATATAAATGCAAACACTGTTTCCAAACAAGTTCTGCTCTTTTTTAAAAAAAGCTTCTGTGTTAGCTGTAAAATCAAGAAAGACTCTAAATTTTTTAGAAAGTGGCATTTTAAAAAAGTACTATTTTGTTGACGTTTTATTAAATTCTGCTTATGATGTGTAACTTCTGTTTTACTCGCCCCTTTTTTATAATTCACTTCCTTCCATTTAAGCCGACAATCAAATGTGCTACTACAGCAAGAACAAAGGCAATGGCGCACCTAAAAATTGGCAACATCAATTATAGGAAGCGAAATAAAACTACTTTTTTTTATAATTACTTTATTCATTTTCTTTTAGCATTCCAGTACCAATTTACCTTTCAAGATTGATTTATGTTTGTTGTTGTTAAATGCTCGAAAAGAGCAACAGGTCTTTAACTTCGTTTAAGCTCGAAAATATTAAATTGTCATACATTACAAATAGAAGATGACCAATATGCAACTGTAAATTAATTTATGTACGCATACTTGGGTCACAGTCTGTGCTCGTATTCCTACAATGAACAAGAAAACAGGAATGCTAATTATGAATTTGTATGCAACTTTGAAATTGGCATTTAAAGCCAATTAAGTGAATTATATTAATTATTGTCCCAAAATGTAGTCGTACTTGTTTCTGATTTAATTGAAGTTGAAATACCAAGAACAAGGCAAAACAAATATTTTGCAAATAACAACCAACAACAAACAAATTCTTTCCAGATCCATAATTCCTTTGAACCTCAATAGTTTTGTGAAAAACACGATTTGAAAAGAAAGGAGCAAGAGTAACAAGTTAAAATTAACAGAGAAAAGAACCAACAGCTTGATAAACTAAACAAGTTGCACAGCTTTTGAGTTTTTTGAAAACAGAATTTTTACGAAATTAACTTTTTCCGTTTTAAACAGTTTTTAAGAATTTAAGCGATTTTGTTTTGTGAAATTAACAATACTGTTCATTTAAGCGTTTTTAGTTTTTGTATTTACAAATTAAATTTACGATTTTTTTGGTTTCAATTCTTTTTGAAATTAGCGTTTATCGTATTGTAGTAAATCGCGAGAATGAATTAATATAATATTTTGTATCAGTATTTGAAAAACAGCATTAACGTAAAGAAGTATTGTTTTCTCACATTCAGTTCTACGGCATACCTAGGAAACTAGAATCAATATGAAGAAACCGTATTGAGTTTCAAACTCAGCAGGCCAACTTATATTAGAAACTACTGTTAGTTGCTTCTGCCAAAAAGTTTACCTGAATTTATTCAACTATGGACCAATTTTCCTAATCCCTATCAGGACAACCTTCGCACCAAATTTGATCAGTTTCTGAGGTGGTCAAGTATTTTTTTTTTATTTTATGCTGAATAACTTCAAAAGTAAAATTTATTTTTTATTCTTACACAACATGCAATTTATTATTAAATAAAAAACAAAATGCAATTTACATGTATGTTTTTTTTTTTAATATAAAGTGTCAGCATATGGTGTTTTAGAATAATAAATATATTCTCTCTTGCGAGTGTCGACATAGAATTTTGGAACGAATTTCCGTCATCCCATATCAAGTTTTAGTTTCGAGACAAACCGGTTTCGGCTATGTGGCATCTTCAGCATTATTGTTCGGAAATTCGTTCAAAGAATCTACGTCAAATCACCCTGTCAGTCGGAATATCAAATCAAGAATCAATATAGTATTTTTAAGTCCGATAGAATTTTTAATTGTAAAAAATAACACAAAAAATTAAATATTAATAAAAAAAAAATATTTTTTATTTGGCCACTGCGGCTGTTCTTCACCGTGAAGCGAGCTCCGGACTGACTTTTGAAGAAATAAGGTCTAATGATGCCATCATCGTGTAAACTTTTTCTGTATGTAATGTGGTCTGTAAGGTTTGTTGCGGATTGCTTTCACTTCATATGCGTAATTTTTTTTTTACAAAATTCCCCTTTAAGCTTAAAATAAGACTCATCGCTAATCACAATATTGCGATTGATGATTTTCTATATTATACTGATCATAAATGTCAAAAACTGAGCGATGTATGACAGTTCGTTTCACAGTTAACCCTTTCGTAAGTTCTATCGGGCTGAAAATGCCATCCCATACATAAATTTCTCTTCTAAAAGATATAAAATGATAAAATATATATACTCGTATGTGAGTGTGAATGTTCTCAGGAAGTTACAAAATAACATCTAGGATTTAAAAACGATCAACAATTTGATTTTTAATTCAGAACATGCCTTAAAACACTGTTTCGGTGGTAAATCCTGTCTCACAGTCAATTTCATAATTTTTATTTTATTTATAACTTTTTAGTAATTTTACTTTTCTATTAAAAATAAAGGGAAATTAATGAAATCCCTACAAAATTCACGTAGAACTTGACGCTTAATGATTGATACCTTCAAACAATATTTCCGAGTTACAGAAAAGAATTTTCGGTTCTTGAAAAATTGTGTCCTTTAAGTTTCTGTTTTATCAGTGAATATTTACATGTGACGCTTTTACCCCATTTTACTTATTTAAAGAAACCTTCATGCAGAATATTGATTTACTGTAAAATATTGATACAATTTGTCTACAACCTCGTACAGATACAATGAATACTATTTTACCCTCTCACGCAAACATTTATGTATTTATTAACATGAACACACAATATTTACACTAACAAGCATAAATACTCACACGCATCTGATTGAATGTGTAAAGAATCGAATTTATATTAACCACTTTCGATATTAGTCACGGTTTGCTTTTCATTTTACTTTCAATATTCTTCTTTTCTTCTTTTTGCTGGATTTTGTGCTGTTTTCTTAGCTGCCAGTAATATTTTCGCTCAGTTCTATTTTCATTTCCAATGTTGTTGTGCAATTTTCATAAAGTTTATTGTTGATGCTGATGAAGAAAATTGCCCGCATAAACGCATAAGCACGTAAAGCGAATATGTAAAAGCGTTATTGCGATTGTGTCTTAAAAGTTTTTTTTTAATTTAACTTTTTCGTTGAAGTGTAAAATATTTTCTAGTTCATTTTATTATTTCGGTTTTTGTTGGAAATGAAAATGAAGCCGGCATTAGAATTAAAGCTTGAAACTCAGAAGCACAATAATATCTACGAGTAGCTTTAATGTTTATACAATGGTAAACTGTCGTTACACATCCCTGTTAGAGAGCGAAAGCGTGCATCCGATGCGTGTGAGTATTTATTTCTTCGTTGTGCGACATTTTATTAGGCGCAATTTTTAAGGGAAAATATCAAAAAATATAAACCATTTTTGTTTACGTATCTTGTTACATTTTCACACAACTTCAGTCCTTTCTATGTCCTTTTTTTAATTTCTACAAAATGTTCTACATAAATATCCAAATTAATATAAAAGAAAACTCTCATGAATCATTAGTGTCTTTATTTATTCAAATATTTATTTTCTCAGTTAAATTTAAATACTCTGTGCATTAGTTTCAAGTCAACTAATCAATACTTTATAATTAAACAATTGTCGCCATATGCACACACACGCAGACAGGCATGTGTTAAATTGAGTTGAGATAAAGTGCGTTGAATTATATGAAAAACGAACGTAAATTTTATTGTTTTTGTTTTTTGGTTTTCTTTTTTTATTCATCAAGACTGTAATTAAATTTAAACGTCACTATTCCATAAACAGCCGATAATAAACAGAGACTAGTACAATTGCTAGTGACTTTGCGAGTATCTATTCAGCTGTGTTTGTAAATAAAATTTAAGCCAATCAATACTTTTAATTTCAAGGACTATTCTTAATTGTCATTTTGGTTCTAAGAATAAATGTTTATCAATAAACAATTACAAAATTGTACTTTTTCTCAATCAAAAAAAAAAAAAAAAATTAAGAAAAGTAGTGGTTACTTTTAACAGAAGGTATGTAAAATATACTTTTAATGGTGCTAGTCTATCAGTTGGGGGTTGTGGGTTCGATTCCCACCTAAGACTCTGGGTGTTTTCACTACAACGAGTGAAGGTCTTTGTTACTATGCTCGGTAATTTAAGTTACAATATAATTTGTAATTGTATTGTAACATTTAAAAATAAATAAATAATATACTTTTAATGGAAAGTACTTTTTACAAAAGATACTTTTGATTATATTGGTTTATATAAAAAATAGTTTTTATTAAAGGTCGATTTTTTAATAGGTACTTATTAAAAAACGTACTTTTTAAAAAGTACTTTTTAAAAAAGTACTTTCTTAAATTAAACATTTTTATTTTACGTCACCACTTCGGCGTAAAACAATAGCTGGCACTTTTTGCAAGTACACGTATAAACACGAAAATGTAAAAAGACACAGGAGTCTGTCTATTAATTGCGAAGGTCATACGTCAGAAATTAACTCAAATAAATTATTACAAATTTGTCAACCAACATCCTTGTAGTTAATAAATGCAGCTCTGTTTTATATCATTTTCAAATTTTGTGCTTCAAAAAGAACCCCCTTTAATTTGATTTCAAGACATTAGTAACATAATTTGTAAAATGCATTTGCACATTTTGGTAATGGATTTCTGACCATATTTAGCTCATTATCAATTTACGATAGTTTAGTGACTGATCTGCAAGGTCTAGATGTACTCGTATGCAAAGTTTCATTTGAAGCAACGCATTTCAATTGAAATGCAAGCGACATATCTATGAGCAAAATATACATTGACACAATTAGTATGTGTATGAAAATTGCACGAGGGTTGTTTCTTGGTATCAAAACTTTAATGCAGAATTCATTAAAATCTAACCCCACCAAGTTTGAATGGAACCAGGTATTTCGTTCTGCAACGGCAGTTGGAATTCGCAACTAATTTCAAGATCAATATTAAAGTTATAAATTGCTTTCGTGTTTGGTAAAAAAATTCATAAATTAAGGTACTTTAAACAAGCCTCCTCCTGAGGGAAACCGAAAATATACAAATTTAAATTGACACGGTGGGAATATTCCATTAGAAATACGATCAATTTGAGAGAAACCCAACAAAAATATTGCAAGTTATTTAAAAATCATAGCACTTTCATTGCATGTCTTATGGCTTAACACATTTGTTAATGACATAATACCAACTGTCATAAAATTAAGGAGGTTGGATTAGTTTCGTCGTATGATAACTGCGTGTTTAATTATTTGACGATGGAACTATTTTGGGTTTAATTTGATCAGTAGTTTTAATGATTAGTTTTTGTTTTGCTGGGAACTAAAAAACGAAAATTGAAGAAACAATTTACAAAAAGAAGTGATTTTTAAATTTTGAAGACAGCCAATATGGCAGTGAATGTTTAATGAAAAGCGGTTTGTCAATAAGACTGATGTAGTTATTCCTCATGAGATACACTCTCACTAGGTCATAAACATGCTTTGCCTATAAGAAAAGAGGAATTTCCGGTCTTAAAAATGATAACGGACGGAGCTTTCATACAGACGCTACAAAGAGAAGAACATCAGGAAATAGCCAGAACTAAGTTAATGTAATGGTAGATAATCATTATAATAAAATGAGATTGACAAATAGGAATACGCTATGTTAGATAAAGTTAAATTTACAGAAACGTTCTTAAAAAGTAATAGAGATATGCTCGTTTTTAAAGCGCATCAAGCTAATACTACAGTACCTTTAAATAAAGAAGATTATGACATCAGAATTTACAATATTGAAGAAGATATTGCGAAACATCAGTTAGTGAGTTAGTGAGGATCCAACAAATAAGATGCAGAAGATAAATAATGAAATTGTAGAAAAACTTTTTAAGAAGTCAATTATTAAAATTTTTGAGATTAAGAAAATTAAAAAGCAACATTGCGACTTCAATCAGTTTAAAATATTGAGAAGAATTATAAGCGGCCTTATAATATATTAGAAATTTTGCAAATTTGTAAAATATTGTTACAAAGTAATAGTCAAAGATGTGTGAAACGACCTATTGTACAAATGTACAAATACGCAATATCATAAACATAAAGCAAAAATAAATTGCAAAGAAGTGTTAAGTGTACAGTGTCAATTAGTACTAAAGAGTTGTATATAAAAGTGTTAAGTACCGAATAAAACTGTGTACTGATAAAATCATAAAAGAGTGTGTATTTTCATATTTGCAATTAAACGAATCCTTCAAAATAACGTTTATTGTGGTAATAAACGTAACGATATCAATATCACTAAGATACAGATAATGACGACTCATATATATAGACATTTAATAGATAAAATAACATAATTTAGAATAGTTTGCTTATTGATTTTACTAATAAATTTTGTTTAAATATTTACTTGCACAAACATGCATAAATTTAAAATTATTTTCAGTTTTTATGTTATTTGTCTTTGAAATTTTTCAACTATTTTCAAATACAAAAGTATTCTTATTGCTCATAAATTAATTAAATAATACTATATCAAAAGCTATAATAAAATATATAAATATTATAAAACTTAATTCATCACCCCTATACTTTTCCGTAGAAATATTTTTCCTTTCCCTAAACTTGTAATCATGACTAAATTCCCCAAAAAACTGTTTTTGGTAACAAAAAATATCCTTTGCCGTTAATGAGTTTTTATCTGTAAATTTTGTTACTTTTTGCCTTTGATTTCTTCACTTTATTTTTGATGGGGAACTATATACGAGTATAGCGCGTATATTAAAGTTTTTAATAAATTATTTTAGGGCAAGATCAGTTATTAAAGTGCATTATGTTCAACAAGATCCATTGCCATTTCGGGTAGAAGACTTGGATTGTAACTTCACTGTGTTCTTCTGACGGATAAGTTATCCAGTTGCTACAAAGACATTGTTCTAAAGAACCGGAAACTTGTGGGAGCATCATCGTGCCACGCGGATTTCATAACATTTTATTACCCCTTTCTGATACCCACCCTCTGCGAAGAACCGCAAGCAGACACTAAGGTTTGCGATTGACGGAATACCCCATGATTTTTTTAGGGTCGAAAATTATTAAAGCACATTCAAAATATATGTTGGATAAATCTAATACAAAAATTAATTTTAAAGGAAATTTTTTTATTATATCGAGTCAATAACAATGTATCGAATAATTCGAAGAGGTTACGTGCTTCTCGAAAATCCCTTCGAACAATTCGATTTACGCATTTTATTTATTTATTTTTAAACTTTAAAGAAGAGTTTATTCTTCTTATTTACAGCCCCTCACTGAAGGAAACAAAATTTGTACAGGAAATTCATGATACGAAGTTTCACTTCGAGGTGGTCTACAAATTTCAGGGGGATAAATTTCATTTCTTATTCGCGAAAGAGCTCACTGCATAAACAAATCATTATATAAGAATCTTATTGTTCCCTTTTGTTTATTAAAACGAAATTTTTTGTGACACTTCCTTAGGCGACTTCTGTGCAACTTTTTCCAAATATGCGGCTGTAATTATGCTTGGAACCAAATCAACATAAACAATTGCTTAAAGAGGATTTGTAAATAGCCCTCGTACATTCCCATTTGAGACATATTTATAACAAATTATTCTACGACAAAACCAAAAACAAACAAAATTTACCTCAAGTTCTGTCTGACTCATTCAGTTTCGAATTTAACATTTCTTGCCGACTTATAGGTAGATTATTTAATGAAATAACACACTCACTTAATTTGAATATACTACGAGATTATTATTATTATTTTTTTTTTTTCAATAAACAAAAAACTGACATACTTTTATTGAGTATTAAAACAAACTATTAGTGATGGCCAAGCGAAGCGGTCCATGACGTCATTTCAAAACCAAATGAAAATTTATTATTTTCTTACTAAAATTAGGGGGGGGGTACCTGCTTGCTCGTTTGTTTCTTTAAAGGCACATTAGCAACAATTTAATCTTTTTGAATTTTTATGTTGAAGACAACCATAAAATTTTTCTTATTTGTTTTTTTTGCAAAAAAATAAAATGAAAAAGATTTTTCAAAGTCAAATTAAATGTTAGAAATATTTTTAATATCCCGTCCATTTGACGGGCGGTTGAGATTTTAATGATTTGTCATATATTAGAGCCAGTAAGTAATTTTTTTAAATATATTTTTCTAAATTTATGTCCATAACCATAAATATTATCACAACTAAATATTTTAAACGTTTCTGCAGATGTTCAAAAGTTTTATCTTTAGCGGGAGACTTTTGTTATTTTAAATTAAAAAAGAAAAAAAAAAAGCAAAACTAAATATAACCAAACAAGTGGTTGCCGCTAATGTTTCCCTTCAGTCTGTTGCCAAAATTGTTTCTTCAATTTTCGAAATATTCATTTCCCATTGTGTTTTACAAACTATTTGTTCTTCCAAAAAATTCCATTCGAGTTGTTGTAATATGGACCATATTGAGAACAGTTCTTGAAAAATTGTTTATTTGCCAAACATTTATTGTGTTTGGACAAAAATGTTCAAATCTTTCGCCAAATAAACCAGACACTTTTCTTGAAGCCAATTTTTTATTCCCTTGCTTGCGGCTGGCTGTCTGACAGGCGCTTAAACAATTAAAATTAAAATGAACGCTATTAGGAAGATAATAAATAATTAATTATGTCTGCTGTTGTTAAGCACCAGCCAGTAAGTCTTGCATGGGCGTCATTTTTGGGTTGTTTTGGTTGAAAAGATGTCTCAAAGGCTTTCACAGAATTCGTTCGTTTAGTGTTTTTTTTTTTATTTTTGTTTGCTGCAATAATGAAGTTTCTACACACGAAACTTAATTATTTTTAAGGCAAAAAAAGTAATTTCAATGTTGGAAAGACTTGTATATTTTTTGTTACACGTATGCGGGTAGTAGCGGATGTTAATTACAACGCACGATGGTTTTATAGAAAATTTGTCCAAAGAATTTTTAACATTTATTTAGAACTTTTTGTTTTAAAACAAATTATCTGCAATATCGAATTGCTTCTAGTCATAGACGTTGCGACCGTTGGCACAACTTGAGGAGGTTGTACACGAGATTGCAAAATTTGTGGGTTCGATCTGTAAAAGAGTCTTGGTTGTACGAAAAATCAAATAGTTTTGATCTTTTTTCTTTTGGCAGGTTGTACGACCGAGTGGTCGTAACGTGAATGGAAATGCCGCACAACATTATTTTATTCTGTGCTTATTTTCGTAGTAACCTGATATTTTTTGCGAGTTTTATTGGACATCTTTACACAAAATGACCTGTCTGCAAATAAAGTTGTGCAATGTAAATGTACCATACAAAATTGCATTGTTTAACAAACAAGTTGTAACGTGTGAGGCATAGCATTCGATTTTATTACTTTAGGTGCTTATTTTGAGTCATTTGCTAATAAAATTTTCTGCGAATCAATTTAATATTTATATTTACAAAATGTTTATGTTTCTTAAGACAACTTTAAATTTTAAATTCTTTAATTTGTTGTTACGCATCAGTTAATGTGGTTTATAAGCTGTTGACAGCCTCTGACGGCCAGTTTGTTTTAAAGGCATCGGTCAAATCTGTTGTTACATAATTGAACAGTACATTCAAATGATAAAACTTTATCATAAAAATGGACGTTAGAGCGTTAGGAAGAAGACCAATATTTTGACCACTATTTAGGAGGATTTTGGTTAACATAAAAAAAATTCCATACTTCCGTACTTCTTTGAAAACAACTTTGAAAAGACCGCCATCGTTGAGGGCGAGCGCTACAAAACATTGATAAAAAATTTGGCCCAACTTCAACGATATAAAGGAGGGCCACAATTGCCCTATTAGACAATGCATGAAAGCATATATATGGAGAAGATAATATGAATTGTCCACCATGATCTAGCTATTGGATCCCGCTAGACTTACTTGTGCAGTTTTCTGAAGTCGCTGCTCTACGCCAATAAGCCGGTTAAATGCAGTCGGATCTATGCCGCAGTTTCATTTAAAATTGAACCTTCGGATTTATAACGCTGCGCCAACCAAATGTGTCGTTACTACATTATTTCTTCTCCCCTCGTTTAAGTTGTTATTTATTTTAGTTTAAAAAGTTTTTATTGTTATTGTCAGTGCACACCTCGCATGCTGTCACAATTAGACTGGCTGTAGAATATGTTGCCATTGTTGTTGTTGACAAGATACAAATACAGGCAGACACAGACAGCTACTTGTACACCAGCTCTGCGAGTACAGAGTGTGCATTTATTTATTTACTTTAAATATCAATTGTGTTAACTTTTCCTTCTACGTGTTTTTTGTTTCTGAAGTTTAATTTTCTCTTCCTCCTCGTTCAGTTATTTTCGTTTTCTGTTGTCTGATATTTAAACAAGTGTCATCTTATAGCAAGTTTCACGGCAAAGTTTTCCTAGTAATTTTTTTTTTTAATTTTTTGTTTGTCTTCTCTTATTTAAATTCACCACAACTCGCCGCTTTGCTCTTGAAATTAGTTGACTTTATTTTTTCTTTTAACTCAATTTAGGTTACATGAGTAAATAATATGTTTGAGTTTTGAAAAAAAAACAAAAACTTAAAAGAAAGTCTAAATTGTAGGGTGCATTACATTAAAATAGAAATTAGAAGCAGTCGGTTTGCAAAAGTTAATGAAATTCAGACAATTCATATGAGATGTCAGGAGAGCGCAACGACATTAGTTGATGTCCCTTCACGACAGGAATTTTAAGTAGAAATTGATATTTTTGATTTTAATTATCATTTAAAACTCGGTTTTACAGATTTGATATATGCGAAACATGAGAAAAGATAAAGACTTAAAGATTTCTCAAAAGAAAATTGTATTTTTCAGAGGATATCGCATAATAAATACCGCCAGCAACATGTTAAATTAAATTTAAGTTTTCATTAAAAATATTCAAACTTTTATTTACTTTAATGTTCTGCTTCCTCCTTTTTGAGCCAAATTCCATAAACAAACAACAACAAAGTTTTACTTGCAACATGTCTCTATAAAAAGAAAAGTAAGCAAAACGAAACCAAAAAGTTTTCTAAATTATTTATTAACTAAGGTCGTGTGTTCTTGGGTCGCTAACTTCACAAGACAACGAGAACAACCCCGCTACACACTGATTCCATGATATCGAAATACACTTTTACTTGAGTTGTAGTATCCGTCGCGTCGCATGGCAGATGTCATACATGTGTTACTATAGTGAATAAAATAGATCGTTAACGTAACGTGACCAACAACATAAAGTTTAAATGTATTTATTTGTAACCGAGTGTATTTATTTGTACTGAGAATTTTCACTTGCATAAAAATATACAAATTAAAAATGTATAATTTGTTTAGGGCATTAAACAAATTTCAAGGAGTATGTGCTGGAGGTTGCGCCTGAACCTTAGCTTTTATTTATTGTTTCCACAAAATATTTATTAAACTCGAGAAATATTATTTACCTTGTGAGAATTTCGTGCGTTAGTACATGGGCCCTAGAAGCACTAAAAAGCACTAAATTAGCATCGCCATTTGTAACGTACTTGTTAACGTTTGCTCCTCATTTCAAGGAGCTTAGGTAGAAATACATTTATAATTCCCATTATGTTGTTATTGTTCTACTATGTAGTCGTTTATACGAGTATTAACGGAGTGTTTTATTTTTTGGATGAGTAAATAAAATGTAAAGTGCTAGACCTAGAAAAGCCTTGCAATATTTATTGTATTTTAGAACTACATCACAACATCATTATCAAAATACATAACTATCAAACAACTGAGAACATGGAAAGCCTCAATAAATTCTAGACACACATTAAAAAATTATACTTGTTCTGACCTGTGTTTGATGCACTAAGAGAAATCAACATTACGAGTAAAGAAGTAATATATTTTGTGGGCTATTTAAAATAATCCAAACTCGACTTTAACGCATTTTAGTAATTGAATTCGTGTCTTTATTGAACTATTTTATTTATATTTCCCTTTTCATATATATATATATATATATATATATATATATATTCCCTTTTTCATATGCAGTAAAATTTGAAACGAAAAATGACCCTTGCCTGGTAAGTAATTCGGCCTGGTAAAGTAAGGCGGCTACAAAGCGTCAGATATAAAGCATTGTGCTTTTATAAATCATAATATTTTACATTTCTAAATGTTTTTTTTAATAAGATAGAAATTATATTTCCGTTTGTTGTAATTATACACCCACCTCCCAAATTTCAAGAAGTCGCTCAGAGCAAAATGTAACCACAAAATTCTTAAATTATCTGAAATGCATGAGTATTTATTTATGTACTCGTATATCAACAATTTTGTTTAAAGATTTAGAAATAAGAAATTTGTTTTAATGCCGATCACCTACACAAGTGTGTATTTTAAGCTTGACATAATTTTCGAGTGTAATAATTATCTACTGTTGTATATGTTCTACTACTCGTAGAGTATACACATACCTACATATATAAATGTATAAATAAAAATTTTGACGTGATGTCATCGTCATTAGTATCCGCATGATGGGCGTAGTGTCGTTTGTTTGTTTGTGCTTTTGCATGGATGGCAATCCGAAAAATACAAGTAATCTGTGGATAACACGCAGAATATTTACAATGTCACCTATGCCACCTTCATTCACATCGCCCCTGGCTGCTATGTAATCAAATCAACACTACTCAAAAAAAAAAATAACGCCCATCAACCATCAAAAATGTAGGAATTAACAAAAAAAAACTCGCACAACTGGCGCTAATGAAGAAGATGATGCCTTCGTTGTTAGTGGTTGGTT
This sequence comes from Phania funesta, assembly GCA_963932375.1. Classification (NCBI taxonomy): domain Eukaryota; kingdom Metazoa; phylum Arthropoda; class Insecta; order Diptera; family Tachinidae; genus Phania; species Phania funesta. The sequence goes on along the minus strand of OZ010656.1, from coordinate 91,169,110 downwards.
GTGGCATGTCAGTATCGGAATCATATGCTTTAAATCTACTCATTTCTGTTGCGATCACTTCGCAAACACTAACTAAAATAGGAAGGAAGACGCAAAAATATACGATAAAATTGTAATGAAGGTGGCTGACTGATGATGGTGGTTGATTGTATTTTTTAAGTCTTGTACTGCAAATGTAAACGACTAAAATACTGTTCATAACTCACTTAGCCTCATTTAGCTTGAGCTCTCTATCACAGAATCATACAGGGTTCCCACAGGGAGTTGGATAAAGGAAGAACATTGAAATGAAAATAGAAAAAGTTCCGTGTGATTTAAGGTTTGCTTTGTTACCGGTTTAGTGAGTCAATGTTGACTTCTATAAACTCTTCCTCAAATAAATTGCGTTTATTGTTGTTAGTGTTGTTGGCATGTGTGTGTTAGTGTTACTAGCTAAATGGGCCAAGCCTTCAAAATACTAAAAGATTATTTATGCTTTTTTGTTTGTTGCATTTTTCTTTTCTTACAGTTTTAATGACTTTTTTTTTAAGTATTTTAAGTGTTTCATCCTAGTCATTTTAGTTTCGAAACTTTTAATTATTTTTTTTTTGTGAATTGGCAAATGGCTGTGCTAATAAAAATGTCAAAAACTAAATTGCTTTATTTAAGAGTTTCTTTAGTTTTAGAGTTCGTTAGAAATTCGTAATTTACAATCATAATTTAAGCCATAATTTAATTTGGGGAAAACACTTAAACTGAGGAGAAGGAAAATAATGAAGATATTTGATCATGACGATATCCGCTGCCTGCACATGTTTCAATTGCCACCTTTAATATTTTTTATTATTGTCGTTAATTTTAGAATATGAACAGGAAGGAAAACTCACTTGGGATTGGTAAGATTTACTCACATCCATCTTCTTCAGGAACTTATTTTATGGCAAAGAAATAAATTAAAAAAAGAAATTTGTTTTCCCAATTTATAAATATTGAGTTTATTATGTAACTTCTGTAATCACATATTTTAAGTTTAAATAAGTTTCATATATAAAATATTTATATATTTTTTAAATAAATCAAATTATTTATTCAGCGATCTAGTAATCACAAAAAACTGGGTTACAATAATTATTTATTACCAAATATAAATTTCTAGTAACACAAAGTTCTCCTTTTCACATTATTACTATTATTAATATTTACTGTTGGTAGGGTAAGGCCCTTACAGTAAATCACGGAGTGTGTAAGGTGGCCTTAAGTCAAACAGATGCTAACATAATCACTTATAGCCAACTGACTACTAAAGAGAGTTAGAAATTAATTGACCCAGCACCTGGGTCGCAGACCAATAACCAGCAAATCAGATCCATAGAGCAACAAGCAAAACCTTATAGAATGCGGAACCTTCCGAGGCTAAGAGGACTGTGTTAAGAAAAAGGCTGATGACGTTTTCGCTTCTTAAGTAATTTGTTGCCCCGTTAAAGAGTACATGCTTAACAAACCCTTATTATTCGGGCGCATATTAAAGGTTAAATCTAAAAAACACCACCTTTTGTGGTGTACACTAATTTTGAGTGTAACAAGAAAGCAAACAATTTTAAATTTGTTTCTAGAAAAGAAAACACCAGAAGAAAACCATTATCGTACTGTGGTACAACGGAATGATGGAATATATGACAAAATTTTTATAGAGGGACAAACAAGCTTGCTTATATTAACCCGAAATATTTATTTAAATAACATAGAAAGCCTAGTGGCTTTAAATGTGTTAAAAATATATTCAATTCAAATTAGTAAGATGACAAATATTCCGATGCAACACTTAAGCTTACAACGATATCTGCTTCGGCTAGGAAGAGCAGATAATAGCGTATGCAGGAAATGCCAAGTGTGCAATATTTTCTGTGCTACTGCTACCAGTTTTGCAACAAGTAAGAACTCAGTATTTCACGCTGGATAAGTTAGCACACATAACTCTTCTCAGCAAGTTTATCTTAGTCACTGGTTTAAGAGTATGAGCCCCAACAGGAGCCATAGTTTAATGTCTCCTCATCAGAACTTGACCTACTTCTGGTGCTTGTTTTTGGTCTCATTAAATTTGGCTACATTTAATAATAAGAAATTTTCCTCCCATAATATTATATGTCGCATTTGTTTTAAAATTTCTGAATGTGTTTCTTTAGGTTGGAAGTTAAAAAGAAAGACAAAATTTACTGCTTTTATTGCACCAAATTGCGGCCATAAACAATAATGAAAAACAATCAACCCAAATATTTAGTCTTTTTTCATTCCTGTGATATTTTTCCATGTCTTTCGATTCATTCACAAGCACAAACATTTTCTCGAAAACATAGAGGTGCACAAAAATATTTGACATTAAGTTTTTCTTTTTCTTTGAGCTACAAAAGTAACAACGACAGGGACTTCAACTTTCAAAAACGGATTTAAAGATTAACTACGCTTAGTTAGATAAACCTTTCAAGCTAAAGCAGCAACAAACAAACACTGAGATCTAATGGGAAGCGATTGACTTGAAAAGAATTTTAAACGACCGTAGAAAACTAAAAGACATGATTCTCAATTTATTATGCTTATTGAGCTTTACATTTGGCAGCAGAGAGAGAGAGAGAGAGGGGGGAGGAAAAAACCAAACTAAGTTATGCTTCAACTCAAAATGCATAACGACGCCAGCAAATTGGAAATAATTTGAAAAGGCAAACGGCGAGTACTAAATGCACTAAAATGGAATGTTGCTAATGTTAAAAATCAAAAAAATATTACAATAACTTTGATCTCCCACAACAAGTGCAATCAGAACAACTTCAGATCTCTTAAAAATGTTTCCAGAAAAAGTGATGTCGCAACAACTTCAAATACTCAAGCGAAATTTCTTAACGATCAACATTTGATTTAAGCTTTAAAAATAAATTACATAATAGAGGCTGATATCTTCGTTGAATATCTTAAAATGTATCGTACTGAAATATGCACTAAATGCCCCGAAAATATTCAGTTTTTTTTTTCATCAAAACAGGAGTTTTAAAATTTTACACATGAGATCTTATCCGCAAAATTTCTCAACCATGACGTGGATTTTGTTTTTTTTTTCGGTAAATGGAAAATTCTAGCGGTTAAATAATTTTCCTTGGCAATTGTTCTCATTTTTCAAACCTCCCAAACAAAACACATTCATGAATGGTTGGCTTACAACATGAGTATGAGTGAGTGAGTGATAGCTAAGGTTGCTAAGAACACACACAATAAAAGCGACAAAAAAGTCTAGGGAAAACAGTTCAGATACGAAAGAAATTGGAACAAAGAAACGAGTGTAAGTACGTACTTCTATAAAAAGGTTGTGAAAAGAATAAAAGACCAGAAGTAAACAACGCCAACACAGCGAAGATCCCTTTTTGTTTTAGTTTTTATTGTTGCAGAGTTAAAATATTATAAAAATATTATAAATATCAAAAATTGCCAGTAAATAATGAAGCAACGATACACACAAAAATAATGTTAGTAATATTAGAAAGATCTTTCATTTAAAGAAATAGAATTATGACGAACAAATTTTATTGAAAAATTATTTGGCTGAGTCAAGTATAATTGTGATACATATTTACAAATATCGAACTATATTTGTTTCCGTTTAAGATGAGAAAGCCGAAATAGAATCCATAGAACTATTCAATATGAAAAATTTTATATCCCCAACATTGCGCCTTTGCATTGTTACAATGTTGCCCTTAATACTAAATTACGACGAATGACATTGATCGAAAGATAGCTTTTTTCCAATTTTATCTGAATATAATGCCACCTCGGCTGGCCTGGAAGAAGTCCAGTCGAGTATAAGTTGGTGATAGTCGAGTATAAGTTTGGTCATTCGTGTGTGACCAAAGACTTCCTCTAGCCCCTCAAACAGAGTTCAGCAGCTTATCTTGGAAGCCAATTTAGGAGTTCATTACTTAGTGCTTAACCAACCCATTCTTTCAATAAATCAATTGTGGCAGACGCTGTGTGGCATGTAGCACCGTCTTGTTGAAACCGCAGGATCTCCTCATGAATCGTATTCAATTGTGGTTGGAAAGAGTCAGTGATCGTGGCCCTGTTCTGGCCGGCATCGTTTTTACAGACATACGAAGCAATGGTTCCACCAGCCTATAAAGCAAACGAAACAGTGACTTTCTCTCGATGTTTTTTGGTTTTTCCGTAATGGCTTGTGGTATACTATAAACCACGCCAAATGAGGGAATTTTACTTATTGACGTATTCCTTTAACCAAAATTGTCTTGTAAAATTCGCAATGAATTTCTTGAGCTGAACTCTAAAAATACTCAACACAACATAATCAATATGATTTAAAGATGCTATTCTGACTTTTGTAGTTCTGATTTGAATTCCACTCACATCTGTTGCTTCTACTTCCTTTTCATAAAATATGCGGTACCCAATTAGTAATGATAGCTGTTTTTAATTTTAGCCGAAACTGTTAAAATTGCCATGCTATCCAGCTGTCAAAATATTTAGTAAGGCTTGTCATTTCAATACGCATTTTTTCATACCTGCCGGGCCCCTGGAAATGATTAATAAAAAATAATATAGAAATTTCGACTCAGCTGCAAACTAAATTTCATCGAGTAGTTGCCAAGGAATAAACATGGTTGGGGTAACCATAATTTAAGGGCAACATATCATGATTGAATTATATGTTTGTAAACAAATTATATTCTTATTGTAGACATAGAGAAGCAAAAAAATATGTTATTGAATCTCAGCGGTTGAAGTGCGAATACAGGCGACTAAAGCAGTCGGATACTCAGTAGCCAACGCGCTAACCAGTTAAGCCACAAGGTCATATACTTTAATTAAGCCTTAAAGGATTTTACATATTATGTCTATACAGAATATTTTATATTTGAAGTTATTATATTATATTCGCAGTTAAAATATTTTATTTTAGTAGAAATTCTATCGTTCATCTCGACTATAGTTATGTTTTCCAATTAACCATTATATCTTTGTCACAACAATATATTATTCTTTTTGGGATTAAAAACTGTTCACTTTAGAAGTTCGGAATGCTGCTAAATACACCTACATAACTCTATACTTTTCCCTTATTAATGCCCCTTTCCGGCAAATATTGCAGTGGAGAATTCACTTTTTGAATATTTTTCTTCAATTCGCCACAAGAAGGTTTTTACTAACATTTTTATACACAAATTTTATTCATCTTTTATTTGCAACGAATTAAGTACAAAAAAGAATTAAGATTCTTTTCTATACTGGTTCAATACCGTATTAAGGCCTCAGGGGCTCAGAGAGTTGCCAATTTATGATTATTGTTGTTGCTGCTGTACATGTAAAGCTTTATAGTAGAGGCAACATTAACTTACTTCAGCTTCAACAAGGAGCTTAGAAGTTGTTGCATCTAGAGACTTAGTGAATGAAGTGTTTACTTGGGTGTGTGCCACTGTTGAGTTGATATGGCTCTAATGTTTGTAATACAATCTGATAGATACTTATCTTTTTAGTTGTCTGAATAGAAATTAAGCAGCGCAGCGCGTGTGTTCATTTTTTTATTTTCTCAGTACGTCTTTGGTCAAACAATATTATTCATGAGTAAAATTGTTTAAGAAGCTGACTATACAAAATGTGAAATTGTTAGAAACACAAAAGGTTTAGATGCGGTCGCTATTTTCGGGTATAATCGTCGCCATAAATCAAAATAAACTCAAATAAAGTTCCGGTGGGAGAGTGAAAAACCGGCTGAGTTGAAATTAAGAAAAGTCACTACAAATAAATGAAGCAGGATCAATTTGTTCTACTGCTGTATTACTTTGCATAAGAAGAGGGGGATATGCAGGATGTCTCTCAAGGCATTTTGTAATAAAAAAAATATAAAAAACTCACCCAGTTAAAAAAAAAAATAAACTTAAAAAACATAGTCTTGTTGCAACTACATATCGTCGAGTTCATAAACTTCAATTGTTTATGAATTGGCGGTAACGGTTCTTCCAGCGTAATTTTCGAAAATATACGGCCCAATGACACCTGCACACCGTAATGCGCACAATATAGTCACTTTTCCGGATGCAGTGGCTTTTCCACAATCACTTCTGTCTTCTCCGGTTTCCGTATGTGACAATTTTGCTTGTTGACGTATCCATCGCTGACGAAAATTTTGTTCGAAAAATCAGCATTGAAAGACTGTTGCTCTATCACCCAATCAGCTTTCACTGTTGCATTAATCGGACTTTATATGGATGGAGATGCAAATCCAAGTGCAAAATACGCCATAATAAGCCGTAAGAAGGGCCCGATTGCTACGAACGCCGTGGAATCGACAAATTCGGATTATCCGACACACTTTAACAGAAGCAATATTTTCGGAAGTGCTACGAAAGCCTGACCAGGTGCCAGGTGCAACGCTTTCAGTCTCTTCCAATTTCTCCAAACATTCGCATGTCGTTGGCGCAAACTCAAAAGTCTTCTGTTGCGTCTAATGGAATAAGATCTTCATATTATGCCACAAATATTAAAGAAGACTAGATTTTCAATTAATTTCTCTTCTGTTCTATTTTCATGCCTTCAGACTTTAAAACAGTAATGAAGAGGCCATAAAGAATTATTTTTTATTTTGAAATTGCTTCTTACCAAACTTTATAATTAAAAAAGAAACCCAATAATAGAGTCCAGAACAAGAAGTAAGAGAGAAAGCTAAAAAATCTAATTTACCTAAAGTAGGAAAATGAAATTGTAATTTTTCATTTCTCTTTTCATTGCAGAAACATCGATAAATACGACGAGTTCAACTCCAATTTGGAGGGAGGATGCACGTTTTCCATTAACATTAACAAGATTTACGTTAAAGCTTTTCTGTTGCATCGTTTCTATCTTGTTGTAGCTCGTTGGAATATTAGCAACCATTAAAAGATAAAGAGCTGTAAAATAGGCCACCACCAAACAAACGCATTTATAATTGGAAATTAACTAGCAGAACGGTGTGCAAGAACAGCATCCTTCTGCTAACATTTCCTTACTCGTTCATTCATTCGTTTAAGGACATTAGAAGGGAAGCACAACTGCAACCATAATACAACCACTCCAGTCATTAAGTATTTTCCATAAAACAGCCAAACCAAACGACTTCAGAAGCAGGACACACCCGCATATACAACAAAACCCGAGAAAGCAAAAAACAAAAGAATAATTTTGCATAATTAAACCTTTTAAGTGTGTGTGTATGTGTGTGTGTGTGTGTGTGTGTGTGTGTATGAGTCTTTGAACTCGAGCCTGTAAAATAGATGAACAAATTCTTAATAGAAGAAACTGCTAAATGGGAAGAAGACAATTTACTTGATAGAGACGGTGAGTTACATGACAATTTATAACTGTATTCCTGAACTTGCAATTAGACTTACACATCCTTTTTCACAATTAACGAAAATTTCTTTTATAAAGAAATGTTGCAAAGGAAGAAATGTATTAAATATTCCATAGATTGCCTCTTTTTATATTTATGTATATGAAAATATATAAATTATTCCAGAATTTAAAAGGGTGATCATAGCGACCTCTTAAGACAATTTTATTTAGAAAAATGTTAAGTGATAAGACGGGATATTATGTGGTCGTAACGAGAGTTATTTACGCTGTTATTTATTTTTGTAATTATTTTTAATATTTACAAAATTGTTTATTTTATCTGTAATGTTTTCCTCAGGCCTGCTGAGTTTCTTTAATAAATTTATTATTTATTTACAACGCTAGGGAAAGTTTCATGCGCCACCACTAATGCAACAAAGGTTTTGAGTAAGGACGGTAATTTAGAGGGAGGGGTCCATCTGAAGTTGAAATGTTTTTAGCTATTAGCTGATTGGCATAAAACTATAAACTTTAGGAATTTATTACGTAAGATCAACGATTTTTAAAACCTATGAAAAATGGTTCGTTTTGAAATCGATAAATTTCAAAAACGAAAAACAGTGTTCTTTTAATCGGACTATTTAATGCATTCGAAGTTTCGTTTGAAGTTTAGTTCAAAAATGTAAAATATAAAATCCAGAAGCTGCGTAAGTCACCTATTAGTTCTAGAAATTTAGCGATTTCAAAACGAACCTTTTTTCAAAATAGTCGGTTCTATGAAAAAACTTCTTAGGACATTTTGTCAGTTTTTAACTTTTATTTGAAGCCATATTTGCTACAGGTTGTGGTATCTTAGATGGTATCTTAGGTGGTATCTTAAGATGGACCCCTTCCCTCTAGATTGTTCGCCTTTTTATGTATTTATTTTACTGGGCATCGGTGTGTGTTAAGTGACGCTTCCGTAGGCTGGCCATTAAAAAGCAGCAAATTAAAGAAAAAATAAAAGAAGAAATACATTTAATTTTCTGATAAATTTTTGCTTTTCTTTAACTTCTGTTGCTGTTTTTAAGTGAAATCTCATCTCCAAGAATTCCGTTGCTCTAAGAAGAAGGTGCTGTATATTTTAAGGATATGAGGGAAATAAAATAGACATCGATACATTTAATTTAATGAAGTATAAGCCTACTTTGCTACTTGTTTCTTGTTTTTTTTCTTTTAATAATAAGTTAAGAGCAACTGAGCATAAGAACACCAATAAGTTTCATATTAGATTTTATTCTTTGTAATTATAATTTTAATTATCAAAAGCTGATAACATTTAAAAAAAAACTCCAACAAATTGCTTCATGCAACTTCCCCAAAATATATTTTTAGTTAGCCGAATTTTATATTACTCGTTACCCACAATCGATTATTCAATCGACTAAAAAACTTATATGAAGTTGGAATATAAAATTAATTGAATTAATTGAACTAAAAAGCTGACTTATATTTGCTTTTTTGTTTGTTTTTAAACTATAAAAACTTGGGATATTTTATTTAAACTTACTGCGAAGGAATGTTTTTAGTTTTTGAATTGAGTGATTTTAAAACGATGAATCTTTCAGAATACGCCCCAGACTTTATTATAGGTCTACAGAATTTTCACGACACTTCAAAGTACGCTCAAGAAGTTTGTGCCATTCTAAATGGCGAGCATATAAAATTAAGATATATTTTTGAAATATTTTGAACGTAACTTCACTTCTGGTAGATAGCTTCGATTAATGCAATTAAACGTTTTCTTTTAAAAGCAGGATTCAACGCTTATAATATTATGGAAAAAGTATTTGTTACGGTCTTTTATGTTTGTCTCACAGTTTGTTTCCAAAACCTTTAGCATAGATTTTCAGTTTGAATATATGTTTTTGTACCTACATATTGTATATTGTGGATTTAATTATATCCGACTGCTCGGTGTGGAAATTAACTTTCTGAAAGTCTCAGAAAAAGTTATACTTTCCAATAACATATTATTTACATTTTCTTTCTGAATCCTTGTAGGCAAGCGGTTCGAGTTAACAGTGTCTGTCTGGTGTTTTAATCAACATCCCTTTCGAAAAAAGATTTTTCATGTTACGTTCTAATATTGAAAGGATATCTTATATGCAACTGTTGCCTTTATTAAAAATATCTGGCGGGATATTCAATCGAAATGCCTTTAAACACATAATAAACAAATAGTTTCAAAATATTTATAAATTATGGAGGAAAAACTAAAAAACAAACCTCCAAAAAATACAATCAAGGAAACAAAAAAGATTAAAAAACTAATATGAAGACAATGAAGCCATAAATATTCCACATTTTCTTTACTACAACAATAAACAAAAATGAGAAAGGAGATTGCAGTGGACAATATTATGATATAAAAATAACACGAGTTTAGAAATCCGGGTCAACTTTTAGACTGGAGTAAAAGAAGGTTGTTTTATTCTTGATCATCAAGTTTGGTTTGGAGACTAGCCGGTTTCGACAATGTGCCATCTCCAGTGTAATTTCTCGTTATGACAAATTTGTATCAATTTGTTATTGTTTCTCAAGTACCTATTTGTCCCGTGAGATGATAGCAGGTGAACCTAGTTTATCACGTAGCCATCGAGGCGGGAACACGCAACAGCTCATAGGTCGGGTGTTTTTGTACGAATTGGTAGACGTTATTGATTACTGTTTTATACCATCAGATTTGGTGTTTGCGGATGGCAGGTAAATGTTAGAGGCAGAGTTTTTTTATTATTTGTCGTGGTTTCTTCTGTTGGAGTTGTAAGAAGTCAGTAGTTATGGGATTATGATTTTTTTTTATTTTGAACGAAAAAGGACACTGAAGATGGCACATAGCCGAAACCGGGGTGTCTCCAAACCAAACATTAGAAGGGATGACGAAAATTCATTCCGAAAGTTGTTTCTTACATTACTTGAGAGATGTATTCGAATCTGTACTCGGTCTCTAGTACCCAGAACTACTTAAGACTTATTTTGTGTAATTAATAACGTGCAGCAATAAAGCTTTGTTGTCTAGTGAATTAAAAAAATCTAAATGCAATTCTTATTGAAACCTCCTTTACAATCAAAAATCTAAATCATTTTACATCCTTTGTCTAATTATCCTTCCGTCTTGTTCGCCCAGGAACATTTTTTTCAGTGTTTTTTTTTACAAATTTTATTCCCATAAAATAAATTGTCTAAACTCAAATTTTTGTATTGAATAAATCACAAATGTTTTCGCCAGAAATGAAGAAAATAACATGAGCACTAAATTTACGAATGCATCTTATATTTTTTTTCAGTAACATAACATTTTTCTCATTTGCTGTCGAAAACATACTTAAATATATTATTAAAAAAAATACAAAGAAACTAAATGAAGTAAACATTTCTATATCATCTCTTTAAAGTCAAACACCATAGAGTATGAAAGCCGTAAACGACACCGGGCAAAAGTTGCACTATGGAAATAATATATGAACATGTCGTATATTTTATTCATGAGCAAGAATGACAAATGGAGATAATATAAAATGAAATAAAGTAATACCAAAATGTTGAACTTGCACGCACATGCACACTGTTTTCTTTATTGAGACAAAACGAATCATAAATATTTTATGGCTCTATTTATTTGCGCCATATGTTTATGTGTATTGGAAGGAGTGCAAGCTGGCTCCGAAGCAATCGTGATGCTAAAATTGCCACCTATAAGGTAGCACAGCTCTCCTGGTCGCAAGGCCATTGTATTATTTTAAATAATAATAATTTCAAAATTTATTTTAAAAAACCACAGACGTTTAAGTATTCGCCATCACTTTCATTCTCTTCTTTTCTTCCAATTACTTGAAAAAATTAAACATCAGTAAACTGCGATTGGTTGCAAAGATGTAGAAGGAAACAAAAAGAAATTATAAAGTTTTTCGTTGCATTCAAGGAAAAGAAAGAAAAATAGAAGTTTTCTTCATGACTTGATAATTGTTGCCTTAAGCTCATTTTAACTTTTTAGCTAAAATTACAAATTGAATTAAGACAGCAATGCAAAAGGAACTAAAGCCTTATGATAAGTCTACAATATCGTTATACATTAGGAAAGATAAAACTCCTATTCAAATGGAGCCTTGTTAGCACCAATAAAACATTTAGGCAAAAGCAAGGAACCAAAATAAACTTCATACAACTTAATTGGAATTAAAATTGAAAACTAACACACGGTTAGTTTTCTATGTGAGTGTATTACGAGTATCCAAGGACTATAGACAAGTTATATTAAGTTGTCATCCAACAAGGCTACAGTTTTACATAACCAGGCATATGATTGACGTGGATATGGTTTTAAAATTGCGATACGAATTTAAATGGAGTTTATCATTTCAATTTAGACAATTCTTTTTTTAATGCAGTTGCAAGAAGGAGGTTGATATATTAAACAGAGAATTATAAATACAACCGTATTATTAATATTCGATAGGAAATTTATTTATCATACGCCTCCTTGATTGAGTTGGGTATAATATTTATTAGAGATCAATCATACGCGTCGATGTTTATACATCATGCCATCAAGTAAGAGGACTTAAATATCTAAAAAAGTTGTGGCCAAATGGTTGGAATGTATTATTTTTAACTTATTTGCCTGTTTATTGATTTATTAGTTTCATAAATATAAAAACTATTTCGCAAACCATTTAAAAGTAAAACTGATAAAGAAAACACGAGTGAACATTAAAAGAAGATTAATTACCAAAGTATACTGATTTTGCACAACAAAACAAAAAATACAGGGTGTCCGCCGGGAAGGTATACTACTTTGTTTCGCCGCAATTTTGGTAAACATTAGTCTTGATAGTTCATATTTGGCAGTCGGGAAGTAGAGACATTTTCATTTGAATGGATATGTGAATAAACAGAATAGTCGGTTCTGGGCAATGGAAAACCCTAAAATTATTCATCAGTCATCTTTGCATTCATTAAACGTGACAGTCTGGTGTGCAATTTGGATCTTACTTCTTTGAAACTAAAAACGGCTTAATGTAAACTGTCAATGGGTGAGCGATATCGTGATATGATTGAACACTTTTTAACGCCACAACTGCATGCTTTGGGCTTGACTAACATGTGGTTTCAACAAGACGGTGCCACGTGGCATACAGCCAGGATTACAATGGAATTACTGCGAGACCTCTTACCGCAACAAGTTATTTCAAGAAATGGTGATGTTAATTGGCCTCACGATCGCCTGATTTGACTGCTCCGGACTTCTTTTTGTGGGATGGACATTTATCTGATTTTGTACTCCATACATAATTGCTCCATACATAATTAAATAAAACATTTATCAATATACGATCCATTCTTTTACATTTAATCAAAAATTATAAACAAAGTAGTATACCTTCCGGGCGGACACCCTGTAGTTGCATACGAGTTAAACTCTGAACAGTTTCCTAAACTCTTTGAAAATTCAGAAGATTGTAAAAACGCATAGAACACAAGTTTCCAAGATTTTGGACTACATCAACTGAAGTTGCATGCGGCAACTTCTATCGAAACAAGACACCTTCATTTAATTGTGAATAAAAGTAAAAGATTGAAATAAAAATATAATTGTAACATATTTACCTATATGCTAGTAAAAAAGCGAGTGTTTATTTTTTACGATTTTTTAAAAACAACAATTTTTTCGCCACAAGATACAACTGCTTTCCGTTTGATATAAAGGGAAAAACAGAATTAATATTAAGAAACCGAGGCCAGATACAAATACAGCCCAAATACCAGTCTAGTTGGTATGAATTTGTAAACTTGTGTAATAGGATTTTTTTTAGACGGAGAATTTTAAATTAGCAACACTGCCTCCTGCGACATCCGATTTGCTTGTCCTCAGTTATTTTGAAATATCAATTTATCATAAAGAGACTTATGCCAGAGCAGTGTTTGCAAATTGTTTTAATTTATTGAAAGAAAAACATGGTTCAAATCATAAAACTTAAGTTTTAATTTCATTTGAAAATTTAGTTCCAGTTAATTTGTTATGACAATAAGCCGCAAATCATTGTAAAAACACAAGTAGATAAACAAAAAGGGCTTTATGGAGTGGTAGAATCATGGTCCATGTGTTTTCACTAATGCTGAAGGTCATAATTAGTCAGTGAATGGTGGCTAGAAACTTCTTCGTGTGCAAACATGTGCTTTCGACGCGTTATTACTGTCTGATTTACTACGAAAAGTGTGTGAAAATTAGACCTCAAGATTACGTGACAAGCATTATGTTTTAACGGAAAAGTCAATTTCATGGCTATTGAAAATCTTCTTTTTGTTTTTATTGTTCTTATAGTTTTTCACTACTACCTTCACTGGCATGATAACAGGTAAAACGTTGAAATAAAATTGTTTATTGTTACTATGACTTTATAAACACTTTGATAACTTTGAACGCTGAACCCAAAATTGAGCTTAATAAAATATAAGAAATAACGCACTTTCAAAAATGTTATTGTGTCATTCTAGAGAGAATTTTTTTTAATTATTTGACCAATTTATTGATCATCATCATAACAGTATTTTTTGCATGTCTGGTCAACTTGAAGTCCTTGGTTTATTTTATTAATTAATTAAAAATCAAAGTAAGACAATAACACCATTGTTGTAAGTTGAAAACAACATACAACTACTTGAGATTCATTGAGTAGCTTTTGTTTTTTTCCACTACTTTGCGTTGGAACAAATTTCAAATAAAACAACCACAACAGCATGAAGCATGAATTGTTCTAAATGGATTAACAATAGCAATTTAAAATATAATGAAATAAGAGTGTATAATAGTCGTCATAGAAAATAGTGGTTAAGGAAAAGTATAATTTTGAATTCACAAGTCAACATTAAAATGTTACCAAAGGAAACAACCGGGATAAGGGTTTGAAAATTAATATAATTATTTATGGATGTACATTTTATTAAAAAAAGAGTTTCATAAAAATTAAAAAATTTTATTTTTCGCAATTTTCTCACCTCAAGCCACTTTTAAAATAAACCATGAATTTACTCATATTTTTAACTTTTTTGATATTCTTTTGTTGAACAATTTATAATCTACTTATGCTTTTCAAGCTGTCATAAAGTTTATTTCTTTTAGAGTCCAGGACAATAAGAAAATAAAGAACGAAGAAAACAAAACATTGAAATACCAAAAGTGTAGTCAAGTGTAAAACACTTTATTTAAGACTTTCATTTCTCCATTTTCATTCCAAAGAAGGTACTTACACAATCTATTAGAAAACTGGCAACAAAAGTGTGCATGTATGTGTGTATTTCATGAAGCCAGCCTGGAGGCAAGCAAACATTCATGAATGAATGCATGAAGTGATTTCAACTAAGCACTTTTTTTTGTTTGAAATTCTTTTATTTTCATTTTGTTATTTGAACCGTACAACGAAAAGTACGTACGTTACCATTTTTAAATTTCGGCTCAAATTTTATTTTTGTTCTTTTTTTTATTATACAAAAGTCAATATCAGCAACAAGTACTTAAACGTTTTTTTTTTTTTTTGGTAGGATTTTTAATGCGTAACAAATTATATGAGTGTTAAATTCTGCTAAATTGTAATTTAGTATTCTTCCTCGTTTCCCCGGTGATTGAAAATCTAGAAGACAAATAGTGGTAGCAACAACAAAAAACTCCAGCCAAAAAAAGTTAAAAACTTGGAATCGTTCATTTACTGCTTGCTACCTTTACATTTTGGTAGCAGTAGTTTTAGTAGCAGGTCAAAAGGAAAAATGTTAAAAAGACTAATTTATGATTTTCTGTTGCTACTGTGCCACCTTTAAATTTTTGTGGCAATAAAAGTAGTTTCAATTAGTAGTCATCCAAGAAGCAAATAACGTAGTCGTAGAACAACAATCTTGTCGTAGAATAACATTAAAGAAGCAGCCGACGAGAGAACGATTGAGTCCATGTGTATGAGAGCAAAATTGCCGTTTTTGTTATTTTGCGTATTCAGCTAAATATTATATTTTTTTTATTAATCATAATAACCCTTTCCTAACATTTTTTTTTTGTACAAGGGACAAATTGCATAAGTTAAAGATCACTCACCAAATGTATAAGGTTACCTGTCGTGTTGAAAGTGCAGTAATAAAATTTTAATTACAGGGTTACTTTGTAAATTTAAAAAAATAAATAAAAAGAAATCCCACCATGTGCTCAAAAAACGTCTTAACTCAAAAAATGCCACAATATAAAGTATGACGTAACGAACAATTCTGCATCATTTACTCCAAAATTGCATTTTTTGAGTTATGACGTTGTTTGAGTAAATGAGCGATGCGTATGCGGTGTACTTATGCTTGCGATGGACTCACCCCGTTCTCTGTCACGGTTTGTATTTTGTAAAAACACGAATTAAATAAAGCTACATTTGCTTACAACCGAAAATATATAAAAGATACACAACTATATCTTGGAAAGGAAATAACGAATTTTGGTTTAAAAAAACGAAAACAGCAACACTGATCACATACACGCACTCGTTATCTCTATACTCAAGTTTGTGCTGAACTTCTTTTTACTTTGATTGCTATTTCAATATTATTATATGACTACATTAATGTTATTTTAGTCATTAAAATAAAACTCCAACTGCAGCAGCGATTATAAAACAATAACTTCAAACAGAGCGATAGAAAACTATTTAGTTTTATAAGCTACTATTTCATTTCCCTTTTTTCATTGATGCTGCTCAATTTTGACTATTCAAGCTTTACATGCAGGAGTAGTTTAAAAAAACAATGCAGCGTTTTTTAGCGCTGATCGTTTCAACATTATTTCCAAAAAAGAAAACAAAAAAATGCATTTCAAAGTAAAACAATTTAGAACATGATTTCGGAAATAATTTAACAAATATAGAATCAACTTCACCGTATTGTCCGCTGTATTGTTATTTTTTAAATACATATTTTTATGTGCGAAATTTTTGATATTTGAATAAATACTTTATCTATTCCAACCGATTGAATCCCCAAATATTGAGACATAGTGTTCACGGTCTGTATTTAATTTTAACTCGTTTGGCAATAAAACTGTAGGGAAACAGCTACTGATATTTCTTGACTATCATTCTTAACACTCTCAGTTCGTTCAAAAAGTCCAACCATTCTATCCCTGTTCGATTCCATATCATTCCGTTTGTCTATTCCTGTCATGTGTTCTATTATGTTCGTTTTTTACGTATACATCCCTATCATAGAATTCAATTTTGATCGAAAGTGGATTCAATACCGCAAATTCAGAAAATTTAAATTGTTTTAGAATTAAACTACTTTTTGGATTCTAAATGGAATCGTTTTTAACGTCATAAACTGCAGAAAAGTATTTATAACTGCTTTGTAATAATAAAAATATCGACAAATATTTTCATGTGTGTGGAGGTAGATTAGCAGAGACACAGTGGCAGTAATTTTGATCTTATATTAAGGGCTGGTAAACTATCGATAGTCACCCCATTCGATATTTTCGAAGGTGTTGGAAAACTATCGATAGTATGAAATTCTATTAAAAATTTTTGATGTGTTCAAATTATTCGCAGAACTTCTAAAAATATTTGCCCTCTTTAAAATAAAAATAGTTATTTAGAAATATTTATAATTTTTGTTTAAGCTAACATAAACTGGCAGTGTCACCGGTGTTTTGTTAAAGAAATCTAAACCGATTGCAACTACAGTTTAGCCGTCGTTGCCAGACATAAACCAAAATTTGAATTTAAAAAGAGCTCTTTTCGGAATTCGCAAAAAAAAACATTTCATCAATAGCATAGCTATCGAATAAAAACCAATGGGAATGCCATATATGGAAAATATGCAATCATATAAAAGAGATTTGGTGAACGTTGGGGAAATCAACAAAATCGAGCCGAATTTGAATAAGCAGAACCAAATTTGATCGAAAATGCAATTACGGAATAAAAACTATACCTATCGAAATATGTGACAGGCCTGATAGACATGGCTCTGCATCAATTCCAGGCATAGTTTTCGGCTTCTAATTGTTAGCTTTGTGCACAGAAAAATTAAAATCTTCAAACTTTCTTCCTCACAGCTTGCAATCGCCTTAGAAACATGTACTTATTTCCTTTCTTTTAATAATATCCTCGCATTTCTATTAAGAATAATCTTGTGACACAAAAAAAGTTGTGTTTGCTTGGAATCAAAGCAAAGTTATTTGGTTTGTAAAGAAACTCTTTTTAAAGGTACTTCTGTAAGAGAGGTTTCTCTCCAAAGGAATTGTTTACGAGGTACTCTTTCTAAAAGGTGCTTTTGAAAAAGGTACTTTTTTAATTATGTACTTTTTAAATTGGTACTTTCCGAATGGCACATTTCCCACATCATATTTGAAAAAATATTAGCAAATACTATGAAAAATCAAATAACAAGTTTATTCGCTAAAATGTAATTATAGCATATTCTTATTTCACAAAATTATTATTCGACCATTTTTACAAGTAACAGGCCGGGGTACAAATTCACTTCATTGTTTTTGTCAGACAAAAGTGAAATAATTACGTTTTATGCCGCATGCTGCGGCAGAAAATTATCCAAGAAGAAAATGTGTACTTTTTTAAAATTAATATCAATAAATAATTAGATTTAGTTTTTGTTACCATTTAAATTCGTACTCGTACTCGTGCTCGTGCTCGTACAACCATTAACGGTTTGAGGTGGAACGTTTTAAATTTTTTTGTCATAATGACAACTTGATTTTTATCATTTGATTGCGTAACTTTAGCAAAAATAAAGTACAGAAAAAAGTCTTTAACTAAATACATGATTAAATGTTTAAATTATAAAGTCATTTGGTTTTAAACTACGAGTAATAATATTGTTTTGACAATTCATTGTTTAGCTCTTTTTTCTTTTGCTATAAATTCAGCGTAATTTAAATTGTTGCCTGCTTTGGTGTGACAATTTGTAAGTAAAAAAAAAACTCAATAAAAATTAAATCAACTTTAAGCAATCAACAGGCCAGAAAATGATTTAAGCAGCTGTATGAAAGATTTTTTTAAGTGATACAGCAGAGTCTGTCAGTCATTCAGTAAATTTCTTGGATGTCAATAGTTGTCTGCCAATTTAAGCCAGCAATAATTTAAAAAGCTGCACAGAGTTAATTGAAAGATAAATAAAATAGCGATTATTTGCTTTGTTTTGTTTTTAACTCTCTTGACTGGAGCCACACTTTCAATGTAGTTTATGTCAAAACAATTTGTTGCTGTTAATCCATTTAAGGCTGAATGTGACGACTAAAAAAAACTGACTTACAGCAGTTTAATGTACTCAGTTACATTTATTTACTTTGTTCAATTTAATTTAATAACACTTTTTTTCGAACTTTTTTTGTTTAAAAATTAAAATTCTTAATGAGACGAAAACGCTACAACATTTTCTCATTTTCTTCTACCTTCCGTTTAGCATCTTCTTTCTCATAACAACAAACAAAAACAGTCAAAGTCGCGTAGCAACGCAAGTTGAGGAAATTTTGCATTTAAAGGCAAAAATGCAAACTTCAACTTAAAACAAGCGCAAGCCCCTAATATCGTACAACAACAACAACAACAACAACAAGTAACTATTAGTACAAAAAAAGCAACAAAAACAGCAATTGGGATTAAAAGAAAACTCTCAAGCGTTTTAGTGCAACTCTGTTGTCATTCATAAAGCTGTTTGTAATTTAATTTATTTGCTTTGGCTACAAACCAACCACGTTGCAGCTACCTTAATATTCAAACCTAAAGATTTATATGCCGGAGAAATTCGGGTTTTCTTTAACTCAAAACCAACATAAAGAAATTGAGAGATAAAAAACAGAAAACATACTGAACATCTGTTAAAGGGTAACGAGCAAAGCAATTAGGAATTGTTGCATGAATATTTTGTGGGGAAACCTCTACTCTGATCCGCTGTCAGGTCTCAAATGAAACAACAAAATAAGTTACAACAAATCAGCATCAGCTATTAATTGCCAAGAATTCTGCCTCCCTTCTTTTGTAAAAGATCGTACAATCAGCCCTTTAAGATGATTAAATTCATTTCAGACAAGTAAAGCAGCTGATTTTCTTTCTGAGAGAGCAGCAAAATTTTAAATTTCAGCAGTTTCCAAAAAACGTACTGCAGCCAAGGCTCCCATTGATCAATGTTGCTTGGAAGTAACTACTTTCACAAGTCCCTTTCTCTTTAATGGGCACTTAAGTTTTACCAATTTCAAATACTGGAAGCTAATGACATCGACACAAAAGCTAAAACAAAGGTTAACAATGTTTTGCGTTCTCTTTGGGAAAACTATTGGTATCGTTCATAACAGATGCCATTTTTTTTGCTGGTTGTAAATGGGAATCAGTGAAAAACTTTGTTTGGCTAAAAACAAAAAACGACAACAAGAAAAAGTGTGTCACTAACGCCAGAGTTTCAGTAGCCCGTCAGCCAACCGACCAGCCAGCCTGCCAGCCACACTGTCTGGAATTTTGTTTTTGTATTTTGTTGCCGCCGTTTTTCAATTCAGTTTCCCGCTTTAAAAATAATCTTTGAGATCTTTGTTCCAGAATGGAAATGCAACAACATTCAAACAATAACTGAGTGACTTGAATCGAATAGAATTAATTGTGACTTTGTCTGCCGCAAAAATACAGATGAGTTTTGAAAAATTAAAGTGGAATGGGGAAATTTTTCCTTTTTTTTTATTTGTTGAAGGTTTTATGTTGCAGTTGTTCGAAATGAATGCACCACATTTTGTTTTTGTTTCGATCGTCAATGTTCTGATTGAGTTTTTTTCTCTCTCTGACTTCTAGTTAAAGTTATAAAATACTATTTCATTCGATGCGATATCATCGTCATCGTCAAGTGAGCCTACGTTACAAGTTGTAATGCCTGAATGGTTTGGCTTTGTTGCTGCTAGCAGCGACTTCGATTAAGTGACTGACAGTCAGCCTGTTTATGTGATTGTTGAGCTTCTCCAGCAAGCTCTGGATGAATACAAAAATGATAGCTTGTACGCTGATGGTTAGAGGTTCATCGATGAGTTTGATTGTTGTCTTGTTTAAATTGATGTTGATGTTGCTTAATGTTGTTCATTGTTCATTGTGCTCCTGCTGTTGCTGTTTCCATTTCACTATTTATTATGATTATGAATGAGCATATGTTGCTTACAAAATAATTGCATGCAATTGAGTTTTATTTTCATATTTTACTTTCTTTGGAAGATCTATGGCCAAATGTTATTAATTTTTGCACCCAACCGTTCAACTGCAAAACTGATACAGAAAATCATGAATAGTTAGCTGTCTGTTGGCTGCGCCCAGTTTTCAATTGCAAATTGCAAGAGGCGCATTATTCTTTAATTTGCTCTTGTCGGTTAATATCGAGTAACTAAAGTGGAAAAGTTAAGTGGTTGGAAAAATAAACCTTTCAGCTTTCATGTTGTTGATTTGTTTTATATTTAATTTGTATTAATTTGCAAAATTCAGCACAAATAAAAAAGTATTATTTATTGTGTTAATTATAAGAATATATATATATTTATTTTTCATATGGAAAAATATTCGGTAAACCAACGTGTTTTAGCCGTTAAAACATTTTATCAAAATCAATCATCAATTCATGTGACGATGAGAAAGTTACGTGAAATTTTTGGGAGAAACAACGTGCCAACAAGATGCACTATTTATCGTGTAGTGAATGATTTCGAAGACAGAGGGACTGTAGCTGATAGGCCCAAGCATGGACCACAACGTACTGCAAGATCGACTGAA
This sequence comes from Phania funesta, assembly GCA_963932375.1. Classification (NCBI taxonomy): domain Eukaryota; kingdom Metazoa; phylum Arthropoda; class Insecta; order Diptera; family Tachinidae; genus Phania; species Phania funesta. The sequence continues at coordinate 91,147,946 of OZ010656.1, read as the reverse complement.
AACATTACTGCAGTTCAAGAAAGTGTCCAAAACAATCCATCAACCTCAATTCGACACCGTGCTCAGCAGCTTGGTCTTCAAAGAACAACTTTGGTCACAATTTTGCACAAAGATTTGCATTTGTTTCCATTTAGGATTCAGTTGACACAAGAACTTCTTCCAGAAGGCCCATGACAACCCCGATTTTCATGAAAAAATCATAATGAGTGACGAGGCACATTTTCATTTCAATGGATATGTGAATAAACAGAATATTCGGTTCTGGGCAATGGAAAACCCTAAAATTATTCATCAGTCATCTTTGCATCCATTAAACGTGACAGTCTGGTGTGCAATTTGGTCAGGAGGAATCATTGGAGCTTCTTTCTTTGAAACTTAAAACGGCGTAACGGTAACTATCAATGGGGGAGCGATATCGTGATATGATTGAAAACATTTTAACGCCACAACTGCATGCTTTGGGCTTGACTAACATGTGGTTTCAACAAGACGGTGCCACGTCGCATACAGCCAGCATTACAATGGAATTACTGCGAGATCTCTTTTCACAACAAGTATTTCAAGGAATGGTGATATTAATTGGCCTCCACGGTCGCCTGATTTGACTGCTCCGGACTTCTTTTTGGAGGGATATCTGAAAAGCAAGGTTCATGCAAACAAACCAGAAACGCTGGAGCAACTCAAACAAAATATTCGTGAAATGTGTGAGAATGTAATGAAAAATGTGTTCAAAAGGGCTCGCATTTGTGAGGCTAACAGAGGCGGACATTAATTTGATATTGTATTCCATAGATAATTGCGCATATTAAATAAAACATTTATCAATATACAATGGCGGACACCCTGTATTAAATAAGACATAATAAAGGAATTTTTATAAAAAGCTGTAAGAGCCACTATCATCGCTAGTGACATGATTAAATCAACATTTACATTTAATGAGGTTGCTAACATGTCATAGGTAGACGTATGCACACAAAGAAAAAATATGGTTGCTGTATGGTCACGACAACTATATTACGGTCTCTGCGATAATATATTGTTATAGTAAACATATAATTGTTATTTGAAAACATTTTAAATATTGCTATTGATGCCATAAATAAATTGTTGTTTACATTTAATCATTCAATGATTCCCATTCATAAAAATTGCAACATTGTTGCTTTGAACAATAGAATTTCTTTTAAAATTCTAACCACAAAGTGTTCTTCCTATTCTTGATTTGATATTCCGACAGGGTGTTTTGATGTGGATTTTTGGAACGAATTTCCGTCATCCCTTGTCAAGTTTGGTTTGGAGACAAACCGGTTTCGGCTATTTGCCATCTTCAGTGTCATTTTTCGCTCTGAGAAGTTTGCATCCATTCGTTAGTGTTTTATTGTTTGTCAGGTATCTATTTGTCATGAGAGATCGTAGGCATCTGTATGGTGTGAACACGTAGCAGGTAAAGCCTCATAAGTCGGATTGGTAGATGTAAGTGATGACTGTTTTATTGCTTTGTATTGAATCACAATTTGTGTTTACGGATACCAGGTAGATATTAGATGCACGCGTTAGCGCGCGGACTTCGCTTACGTTCGTAACTCAGCCGCTGCCAATCAGTAACATATCATTTTTTGCATTTCTATTGTTCTAAGACGACAATACAATAATAACAATATAATTTGTTTACAGCCAAATAATTAATCATAATATGTAACTCTTAACTTTGGTTACCACAACCATGTTTTTTACTTTGGGTGTAGGAACTATTATTTCTTAGTGCGATCTACAACTTGAAAATTAATAGATGTGAACGCTAATGATAGCAAGATAAATTTATTAAGCTATTAATTAAACATATGATTAATCGAACCAAGAAACTTTACAGTCACACGAAAACAGGTAATCGGAAACAAAATAATCGATTAATCGGTTAAATTACCCAAAGTTGCAAAACACATAATGAAGTTTATTATTTAATGCATTAAGCACATCTCGTGTTAATTCGAGTACTGGGACGTTGAGAAAGAAGCTTGGCTCATCTTGAGGATTTGTAATATCAGTGTCCTTTCTTTTTGTCTAGTAAGCCATACATCGAACTCAACATCAATAGAAGACATATGAGCCGCAAAGTCTCTCATAACCCCAGTGGATCTTAGAAATGTATTTTGTTTAATTCTGGGGTCTAGTAGAGTTTATGCAGCCAGTATAAATTCGTATTTCATATTCATAAGACGGCCTCCAAACTGACTCAGAATGGTAATTTTAATTTACAAAATATGTTAACATTATACCAGAAAAAGGCTTCAAGTGGCATATAATACACCTTTATTATTTATAATTTTCATTCGATGATTTTAGAAATAATCAATTAACAAAAAGAACATTTGTCGATACAATTAAATCATTAATCGCAACAAAATAACAAAGTTATTAATCGTTTTTCGATTAATCTTGTCCTCACTAGTTATCACCCAGTGGTGAGTAGTTGTCAAATGTAAGAATTGAACCCAAAAGCCGTTCTAAAAGCATGCAAGCAGTCACCACTTGTCAGCTAGTTGGATAATAACAAACAGAGGGGTATAGACAAACGAAATTCCACATTTTTTCTGTTTATTTTATGTCATGTGCCAAATATATTGGCCTTCAAGTAAAATAAAAATCAAAAACTTTTTCCTTTTTTTTTGCTTTTTGGTGAATATTTAAGATAATTCACACTTAAGTGTTAAATACCAAGTGAAACCTTTTAATGCCAACCTTTTTTTCACATGAGCGTTTCCAAAAACCCACTCACTGCCTTCAATAAAGTGTGAAATTTTGTTGAAGCAAAATTAAAAACTAGAAATATGCCACAGTTCAAGTAGCTGCAACATTAACGAAAAAATAAAATTAGAATATTAGAGATTTCTTTGCAGATTCCATCACGAACTTCTTATGCAGAATGAAATCAATAAATCTTTGGTAGGAGTATCAATGTTTGTTTAAACGTTTTAGGAAAGAGAGTGAATATTAAAGAGTAGATCTCATTAATAATTTCAGAGTGACTCTAAATTAAATTATTTACAAAAACATCACTAAGATCATTCATATTGAAGAGGTAAAGTGAGAGAAACGTATTAAAAAACATTAGTGGTGAATTTTAGTTGCTGTCACGAGCCACGTGAGGGAGTGTTTCTATAAAAATTAATTGTCTGTGGTTCTGAAATTAATTAGGGCAAATAAAATCATCTGCTGATATTTTTTTAAATAACGCAAGATCTCTCGAATCATAAGATTATCACGCAGAATTTGAAAAAAATGGATTTAATGCTTGATTTTTCACCGGTAGATTGCGATAATTTTAAACCCATTTAGTTTTTCGAACAATAAACCGATCAAATTTACCTAGAAGGCAAAACATCGTTTGGCACTCCCAGCTAGTGTCTCTATCTTTAATACAACTTCATGTATTTCCTGTTTAAACAAATGAAGAAATTTCTTTCTCTGTAACTGTTACTTCACCGAAGAAAAATTCAGGTCATACATTCTCGAAATAATTTACTTCATTCACTAGTCCTGCTTAATGTATTCAATAGTGCCAGGGTGTCAAATTTTAATAACCGACTGAATGAAAAATTCAGTTTAAATTAAAATTGATTGAAAAATGTTTTACGTCATGTGATCTAAAGACTTGGTGAGTGTGAATGTGCGAAAGTCTGTGAAATACACCCACAAAATAATTAAAAATAAATCTTCTTGTTAAAGCGAACACTTAAAATAATTAATCATTTTTTTGTTCAAATAAATATTTTATTAATTTTATTGTGTATTTTATTTCATGGTTGTAAAAGTTTGTCTGTCTGTCTGTCTGTGTGGACTTGACCTGTGACAGCTTATAGATTTGCATATGATGCTACAGATAATCATATTATTTCAGACTTTATAAAAAAATGTAGAAAAAAAAACATTCATGGATCTGCCGCATACTTCTTAATTCAAAAAGTAGTGGTTTTAAATTTTTCCTCGAGATATCTCGAACTTTAACGAAGCGATAGTTTGTTCACGTACCGAATTTTGTAGCTTCACGAGTGAGGGAGCATGAAACTAAAAACGATGTTTATGATGAAATTAAACAATTCAAGCAGTAAAGTTTTCAAAATAAGAGAATTTTTACAATTCGTTCGTTTTAGGGTAGACGATCAGTGTTCATTGAAACCAATATTAATTCTTATCAATTGAGTTTCAAATTAGGAATAGTAAAAACTTATTATTTTTATTTCACAAGAATTTAAACGAATTTAATAAAATATATGTGGACTTGTGTGACCTTTTTAACAAGTTGATTGAAAGAATTCAGCCGTGCGCCGTAAAAACACTCACGCTCACATCTCCCATTGAATCCCCTATTCAATTGATCTAATTTTTTTCGGGAATTATTTCGTAATCGTATAATTGAATCCTGAAACATATAGACGCATTTATTACAGAAATAAATCCATAGATTTTTGCATTTTGTAAATGTTTATATGAATATGAGATTTATTATAGATTGAGATCTACCAAATGTTCTCCAAATGAAAGACACAACTTCAGCATGCAAATTGGAACAAAGTGTCATAAATCGTGTTTGTTTAGCACAATTAAGATTTCCTTTCATTCAATACTAAATAATAATAATGTTTGGAAAAGTAAACACATGCGTACATAATTTGTTGCATAATAATAAATACAACCGAACACGATTTTGTAAAATTTAAACAAATATTTGCTTAGAAAATGGTTTGAATATTTGTTATGTGCGAATAAATAATTTATTATGTGATTAAAACTCACCAACAATTATGTGAATTTCTTCTGTATTGACAATGGCCGACTTACCTGAAACGAAAATAATCAAAGAAAATAATTAAAATTGTATTATACTTATTTCAAAATGAAATAAAAACAAACAGGTTTAAAAAAATGCTGCATTATAATTGCTATTAATTCTGCTATGAAGCTTGTATTAAAAATACAACTGCAACAGTTTAAATATGCCTGCTGTTCTATTTTTAAATTAAAATTAAAATATGACTAATTTTATTTCTAAATAGCAGCAATAGCAATAAATTTGCTATAGTGTCTTTGGTGTTTTAGCGGCGTTGTCACTATTTATTTTATCCTGTTAGAAAGTCTTATAAGGTAAGGATTGTTTTTTTACCTACTTGAATACTTAGAAAAGAAAACTCAAGAATAAATAGAAATTGCAATGGAATCCCCGGTAATGAACAATTATTACATCAAATTATGTGTATTTAAAAATTTGTTGTCGTTGATATCGTAGCAGAGTAACAGCAAAATCATTGCTAATAAAACTTGAAAAATGTATGACATGGTACAGAATTTTTTCTATGCTATTGCTGTGCTTTTGCAGCGAGAATTTTAAGCACTAAAAACAAGATTCTTTTTGATGAAACCGATGAAAAATTACAAATAAAAACTTTTTACTCTTAAAAAATACTTCCTTTAGCACTTTGAAGTTATAAATAAATTATGATTTAACAATATCAATAAAAAACAAGAGAGCTATATTCAGATGTGCCGAATATTAAATACTTCTTGCCGAAGTATGAACTACTAAAAATATAGGAATACTACAAATTTTTTCATTGCTAAAAGTTATTGACGATCTTTAATTTTAATCACCGTTTTCTTTCGATTTCGCTCTTTTATCTAAAATTTTCGAATTCAATACATATATGACAAAGTTTGTTTTTTATGTATTTTTTGATAAATTTCGACTTCTTAGTGAAATTTTTATTTATTGAAATATGTTTGTTTTATATGTTTGTCGTGACCATACCACAACTATGTTTGTTTTTGCGTGTTTCAAGAAGAATCGGCACGATCATTGGAAAATGCTTCGCAAATAACGAAAATAATTTCATAGGGGATTTCATAACGGCTTAAATGTGATTGTGAAACGGTGCTCGAAAGCCAAAACCGTCAGTTAATTCAGCCGTGCCTTCTGAGAGGGGGAAAAAATTGGTTTATTGATATTTAAGTAACATTTGTGCGTCAATAAATACACGGTGATAGACGCTTTGCAACAATTACAATGCAAAATGTAGCGAAAAAGAAATAAATTAGAAAGTATAAAAATCTAAAAAAATCAAAAAGGATTGTTCAAATAATTATTTTATTTAAGATTGCATTGCATAACTTCAAAATGAAAATGTTTTCTATGAAATTAAACTACTTTAAAAAATATATATCGAGAGGATTCGGTGCACAAATTAATAGAACTTAAAATCATATGATTTTGAATTTTAATTTTAAACAATTGGATTCCATTTATTTTAATTTTTTTTGTATCTTAAAAACCGAACTGGGTTAGATGTCAAACAATGTCTGACGTCTAATAATAATTTTGCACATATTTTTGCCGCTTGTTGGGCATTTTCCATGCAAAAATGCCGCCATTTCAAAATTCGCTTGCATCCAATAAAAACATTTTTCACAAAATTAAAAAAAAGAGGAATTTAAGAAGACATATATTTTTATAATAATTTTGATTTGTTTGCATCTCTGAAGTACTCGTACAATCATTCATTAAAAACACTAGAGAATTGCAACAAAAAAAAAAAAAAAACAACTCAACTCGAAAAGATAAAACGCTTTAAAAAATAAAATATTAATAGAGTTTGAAGTTTCTTCTGCTGTGTTAAAAATTAAAAGATACACGAATACGAGTATAAAACACAAACACAACTACACATGCATTACACGTTTTTTTTTTGCAGCACACAGATACTTTCGTAGAAATTAAGATTTCTGACACTACAGGCAGTACTAAAGATGCTTATTTATGCATTATTTTGATAGATTTTTAAATGCTAAATTTAAAATGCGCATCTTTTGAATAGCAAGCAGTTACACTAACATAAAGACAAAGTTAGAAAAATATTTGAAAATAACACAAAAATAAAGTGGCGAGATAAAAAAGGGTTAAAAGGGAAAAATAAATCGTACACTCGTGCATTAACACCAAATTTGTTAAGGCTTTTAGCGAAACGACTGAATTAAGCATTCAATGGCTAAAGTTGTCCGTGTTGGTATCTCAGCCGCTGCCAAATTATTTTTTGCTTTTCTATCGATCTAAGCTGACCACATCATTATTAATATGATTTTTTTCCAACCATATAATTCAATAAAAATATATGTTGTTCTTAGATTATGGTTGCGTCAACCATGTTTTTCTCTGTGTGAAGTAAGACGTGTCTTCACAAAGAAAGCCCTCTCATCTTGCATCTTCTTTAAAACTTTAAATATTTCTCCCAGAAAGCATTTAGAATATTACAAATATTTTCATTCCGCATGCTTTCAAGCTAAAAAGGCAACACTTTACAAGAGCATCTGTTCAATTGTAGCGAAACTACAGTGCAATTGCAGTTTGTTTATTTTTTAATTTATTTTTCTCTTTAGAATTTAACAAAATTAGAACAATTTGTATTCCAAGAAAACTATAGCCAGTTCAATTTATTAAATAATATTTCTACTGATTAATGCTTATTACAAACATCATCTATTTAAACAACCTAATGATGAAAATTTGAATACGAGAGCTGCTCATAAGTTTCGATCATTTTGCTTTCTTTCTTAATTGGAAGAATAATAAACGAACTTAAGCCGGAATAAATAAAATTATTTCATATCAATTATTAAAACTTTCAGTTCCACAAAGTGTTAAACAAATAATATTTACATAACTTTTCGTATTTATTAAAAAGGATGTCTTAATATGGACTGGTCAACAATGAAATGGAATGAACCAAACTGGATGTGAGAGGTATTAACGAAATCCTTTTATTTTTATTTTAAAGGGCTATTTATTTGCAGAGACCTGCGAATTCAGAAAATTCCACAAGAAAAAGTATAGCTTGTCTAGATTAAACCGCACGATGTTTTAGTGCCTTTCTTAATGTGAGCTAAAATAACACCAGAGGCCCTGCATCATTTGTTTTTAAATGAACATAACGCGTAGATAAGCACTGAACGCCAGTTGCAAAGAAAGTAACACAATTAGATTAAATGCCTTAGTCGTGTATCAAAAAATTCACCTTTTCCATTCATGTGCTACTCAATCGATTCATTTCCATGGTGGCAGTGCTTAAAATGCTAGCTGCGAATAAGCAATAGCACATAAAAATACTGTACTATGCTCTAAATGCTAGCAGTTATATTAATAGCTGTTACTGTGCTATTGGAAAAACAGTCCAGCAGTAGCAAATTTAAAAATCAAAACTTTTGCTGTCACAAATCCGTACTTCTATCTCATTAATATATTTGTGCTATATGAAACGCTCGCACTGTACAGAAAATGACAGCAGTCATATTGATAGTACTGCTCTTTGATTTGCACTAATAGGAAATTTTTACATACACATAATTTGAATCATAAAATTTTAAGTACCAAGAATTCCATTGCAATTTTTGATTGCTCTTTAAGTTTCTTTTTAAAGTATTCAAGTAGGTAAAAAAATCGGCTCTTACCTTATACGAATTTATGATTTATTTTAAGAGCAAATATTTGGTATTGCTGTTCTTTTCTTTTTTCAACAGCACAAATGACCCTGAAGATGGCACATAGCCGAAAACGCTTTGTTTCTAAACCAAACTTGACAAGAGATGCCGGAAATTCGTTCAAAATATCTATAAATAATATTTTGCTTTTGCTGCTGATGTTAAAAAAATTTCAAGCAAATTAAATAGTATAAAAAATGCAGCATAAAACAGCTTTTTGCTGTCGTATTTCATAGCAACAGTAATAGCAATTTTAATCTAGTTTTTTCTAAATCCTGCTTCAGCGAATGAGTTATAAACAACAGATTTGAAAGTCGCCGCCAAAACAGTCGTGAGGAAATTTTTTAAAAATAATATATTTTTTATCAATAGACCCATTTCTTTAAATTCGCACCTTTTTCAGGTGATACGAAAAATAGATAAATTAATTAGTACCATTTATTTTTATGATTGTAATAATTTTTGCTAATAAAAAATAGAATTGTTAAAACAAGAAAATAAAAGAAAACTAGCGTAAAATAAATACAACAACATAATGTATTGACACCTAATCAATTTTGCTACGGCATACGAGGGAGTGGTGGTGCTAATTGATTTCTGCAATATTTTGACTTTATTAAGAGGCCTTAAAGGTGACAGAGTTTGAATTGCGACACAACTGACTGTTATCTCACATGAAGAATAGTTTTACTCTTTATTACAATTTTCCCTGTTTTTGCTTTTTGTTTTCTAGCGAACTGAAAGTTGTCACATTTGATTTGTTTGAGCGTTGTCGATCGGAATAGTTGAAAATGTCGACAATTATTAAAAGACATCATAATAATGGTCATTAGTTATTTATGGTTGTTTGTCATTCAAAGATACTTTTATTTAATGATTCTTTTTGGGTTATTTAAGGCGTGTCTTTTAGGCTTTTCTGGCCATTTTATGCGCTTTATATCTTTCGGCATTTGACATAATTTTTGTTTAATGAATAGTGTATTTCAAGTAGTTAGCGATAATAATATTAATTTTAGTTATTTGTTTTTTTTTTTATTTTGCAGAGTTTTACATAAATAACGAGGCAGAAATATTAAAAACTAGAAAAGGTGAGTTTTGAACTGAAACACACACGAGTTGTAGCTGGAATACAAAACATTTAAGGCAAAGAAAACTTGCAAATGAAGTTTGAAGTATTAATTCTCGTCAAATAAATTGTGACAATTGATTAAGACTACAAAAAATTTGACTGCGCTCAGAAATGGTTGTGTTATTAAAAACTTTGGAATAGTTTTAACTAAAGAACTTATACCTCTTTTCGTTGGACAATTTACTTTGATGCTGGGTGGCATATAAAGGAAAAGTATTAATAGAAATCAAACAATCAAAGTTTGAAAAATTCCACCACATGTAAGGAAAAAACATCATGTTTTTTTGTGGCATGGTCACGACAACCATATTATGTTCTCTCTCTTCCATTCATAATAATTTCTACATGGGTACGCTGAACAATAAAATTTTTACTAATATTCAAACTACAAAGTTTTTTAACCATACAAGAATAACATAATAGTTCTCTAACCATAAAACATTATCTGTAGTGTTTAGTTCCTTGAGCATTCGATGGCTTTAGTCGCTACCAATTGTTCAATCATAATATGTTGCTCTTAAATTATGGCTACCGCAGCCATGTTTTATCGTTGCGTTCAGTTATATATTTTATATTAAAATGATTCATGGACATTTTTATTATTATTAACTAAGTTTAATCGATTCTTAATTTATTTATTTGTTGAGGGATGAGCTGGTTACATAGATCAGCTCATCAGAAAACCCTTAACCGAATTTGAGATATATTGCAAAGACTTTGTGTGCTATGAGAATTTTTGCAGGCTATGGGAATTTCTGCAGGCCTAACACGCAGGCTTAACATCTCAGAAATATCTATGCTACACAAGATATAATTATCACAAGCTTAACAAAATCTCTCCCTCTCTCAAATAAGTCTTCCTCCCAAACACATTTTCTTTTTAATTTTATTTGCCTTTATGATGAATAAAACTGAAATCTACTTGAGTTGTAATTAATGTTTTATTTTTCTTTTTGCATTTCTTGCGTAACACAAGTCTTGATATACAAAACTGAAGGAAGCTGCAAGTTAAAGTAAAATTGAGACAAACATGCTCAACATGGCAAAGAAAGAAACTGAATAAAAAGATATAAAAAATTGTAAACGCTTTCCTCATTAAAGATGAAAAACATTTAAACATTTTTGTAAAGTATTTCTCAACCTCAGATGTAATGAAGCAGAAATATTATAAATAAATCCACCTTTTTGTTTCCCTTGAAACTAAGCTTAAAAAGTACCCACGTATGCATAAGTTTCATTCAATATTTAGAATTTAAAGCAAAAAACTCTCCCAGTTCACGAAATTGGTGAATTTTATTGTCATCCAATTGCAAATTCAATTGTGCCCCGTTGGACTCGTATTGTACAAAACTTCAAATAAAACTATCAAAAATATAAACTATTTTAATTTTAATTGTATACCAGACCAATAATACTGTGTGTAAATTTATTTATTTAATTCTGCCACAACAACAACATGGAAGTACCAACAACAGAAAACAATGCCGTCAGCTGTAAAGTTGCATGCGAAATACCCAACAACTGACAATTAAATTTTTTTTGTTGACAAACTACAACCAAACGGAAATAAAAGCATTTTTGGAAAAAAAACAAAAACATGGAAATATTACAGTTGTAGAATGCCCTACAGTGGAATGTTACCTGCTGTTGTTGAAGCAAGCGACTTTTTTAGCTGCGAACAGCAATTGAATTATATTAAAAAAGTGAACAGCAACTGAATTATATTAAAAAAGGAGTTTAAGGTTAGCGACACTGAATTTTAAAGCAAAAATGTAGTGGACCTAATTAAAATAGAAGATGCCCAAAAAAATCAATTATTTCTACTTTCTGTTTAAGCTAAAAATCTGTTTTTCTAAGATCTATAATTGCGCCTTTTCGATTACCGACTTTTAGAACGTTTAGAACTTAAACTTTCCAGTAGCCTTCTTAAAAACAATTTTTTTTTCTTTTCCTTTATTGTTACCCAATTTTATCGTCCGCATTTATGATGTAGGGTGACATTTAAAACCTTTTCTATGGTTCAAATAATAATATGTTTGTAATGGTTTAACTAACTCCAACTAAAAATGTATGTAAACGGAAATCCACCAGAGTCCTTTAACAGTAAAGTAAATTTGAGTTAAATTAAAACAGAAAATTTTATAGTTACAAACGCTTACTTTCTTGACTTTCAACTGTAAAGGACAAGAGAAAAAAAGAAACAATAATAAAATATCATTTTAATTCAAAACAGTCGTGTACACGTTCATCAACTGTGAAGTTCTTCAACTTGTGAACAACAGACGAAGAAGTACGAGGAATTTTTATAGAAAGAATCTAGAAAAATCACTAGACCGTAGATACTTAATTAAAGTCAATGTGATTCATTTGCTATTGACTTTATTAATTACATGTGGATCTTATTACCAATAAAGTTAGAATAAATTATTGTGATAACAGTAGACACAAACGGTGAGCCGTATATTTTGCGACTTTAAAACACAGTTTACAGGACTGGAATAACCGGCACGTAAAATGTTGGAATAATTAAAGGACCTTTTTTATTTTCTATTACATTACATTCATTTATACATAACTCTGATTACAATCTATTTATTTGTCCTTAGCACCTTTATTGCGAATTTTCGCACTTTTGTTGTTTTGAACTCATCAGTAGTCCCACTGTCTGTGCTATTATAATTATTACATTCAAGTAAGCTGCGCTGTTTGCCGTCTGTATTTAAGTTAAATTAAAATTTAAGACAAAATTCGTAGATAATAAATATATATCCAGCATCAGGGTCCAATCGTTCGTAAATGACAATATACTTCCAAAGAAAATGTAAAAAGAATTGTTTTTTTTTTTTTGGTTTCACGGTTCCTTTTTTCCAAAAACCTGAATTAACACTTGTTTTATTTAAAATAAAACGAGTTTCTGCAAGTCCTCATGTTTATTGTCCCATCCGTCTTCGGCTACGAGACGAGGAGTTTTTCCGAATTTTTCCATAATTGATTTAAATAACTAAGAAATACAATTTCAGAATTTCAGAACTATATAAAAAAGTTATTGACCAAAAGGTGCAAGTCTTGTTTTTCGAATTAACCCAGACAAGTGCATTCATTCCAAGCCCCACCCGTGCTCCATTTGAATATAAATGTTATTTTAGTAATTCCTTCACTGACAAAAGTTAAATTAACGCTTAGAAAAAAAAATGAGTTAAATTTTAAATAAAAATCGGTTAGAATGTCCCATCCACCCCAGAGGAATTGCCTATTGCTAACGGATTTTTGGACTCGTTTGTTGGTTTTCCTTTTGTATCTTGCAAACAACAACAGGTAACTTCAGTGTTGTCAGATTTTCGATTAAAATGATGCTCTGATTTATATACTCGACTTATTTTTTATATCGAGAATCAGTTGCATTTATGCTCTTCAATTTTGATGTTGTTTAATTGTAAAAGCAGCAAGAAGAAGTCACACACATTTCTTATTGTTATTAACTTTTGTTTTCTTTGAAGCAAATTGACTTATGGGCATGTTTCACTCACATTTCAAAATTAATTTTATTTTTCAGATATTTCTTTCAACCCGTAACATTAAAAATTTGTACAGACAACGATTTTTTTATAAATTAAAATTTTGTTTTTTTTTCTTCATTGTTGAGAATGAATCATTTTTTCAACTTTGTTCCTAGAACCTTTAAAAATAATTTCCATGCACTCAACGAACTGATAAATAATTTTTCAAGTCGTATTTAGGAGATTAGCTAGAAATATATTAATAAAAGCAGTGATTATAGATGAAACGAACAGGCCATTATAAACGGCATGAGACTCCTTGTTTGACGACAGATGACGACAGATTTATTGACAATTTTAAATTTGAACAAATAAAATTTGAATAATAATCATAAAGTAGAATCATTAAGAAGATATCAAAATAGAGATTCAGGTACCTATAAGTATATTTAGGGGCTTTAAATTATTAACAAGACATCCAACCAACCTTGACATTTATTTTAATTTTGTTACGACAACCTTTTTTAAGACGAGGTTCTTTATCAAAAAATATTTGTTTAAAAACAACATAATACGTTGTTTTTATTTACAGTTGTTATCTTCTTCGAATGCAGCATTGCGGAGAATATTTGAAAGCAGTAACAAATATTAGAGAGGCAAAGGGGAAACATTTAGCTCTTTGAGAAGAAATTCAAACAAAGTTATTTTAAGGATGCGAAATTCGCACATAAAGGATTTGCAAATGTCTGCCTCCATATTTATCTATCAATGAATATAACAAGCTCTATTAAGTCAGTCAACATGAATGCCTCAAGTTAAAAATAACAAATGAAAAACAAAATAAAATTTCTTCTTTTAAACGAAATTATAACTCGAAATAATTCAAATACCTAAAAGCGTATAGAAATTCTAATAAGTAATAACAAGTAGACTAGAACATAAACGTTTTACAAAATTATGGTACTTGAACACAAAATGTCAAAATAGAATTATTTATCTCGTTACTCGTTTTTTTTTTTTTTTTGTTGCATACAAAATGTAAGTTTATCAGCAGCAGCTTCTAGAGCTTTTGATATAGAAATGAATGAAAGAATGAAAGAATAATATTTCCTTTCAGAAATATGAATGCAAATTAATCCTTCATAATGCCTGTAACATGTCCTTTGTGCTTATTTGTCGTTGCAGCCCGGCAGAATAAACGTGTCACTGTGCATTTGTGACCAGATATTTTCTAAACTGAAACATTTTTGTTTTCTTTTTTCTTTTTTTTTACTCAATTTCAAACACAGAAAAAAACGGAAATATACGGATTCTGCACACAATTTAATTTCATAAAAATGCAAATTTATTATGGCAACAATGTCGTCTTTTTATTCACTCTCAAACACTCCCACCTCTCTTTTAGAACCGTTCATCACATTCATACAGATAGGAAAACTGTTGGACAAGAAAAAATATACAAAAGAATTTAAACGATGGCTTATGACTTCTTAATGTGTTCGCTACAGAAGGAAGGCAGTGTTTAATGTATTATAAATAAATATTTATTTTAACACAAACATATTCAAAATTTGAAAAATCCTTTGAATTTAACTATTTTTAAAAAAGTGGTTAGTCGTCACCAATTGTACAAGTTTACAAGGTCTTGGCCTGAGGCAACTGAAAGATCTTTCTCATGAAATTTGGGATGGTGAATTCAAAGCTGCACCCCATTTTTTTTTTTTAATGTGCTGCTTCCTGAGATATACCGTTAGCTCCAAAATGAACAAAGTGGCACGATATATATTAGTATAACTTGAGAATGTATAACTTGAGAGTGATCGGTTTGCGGAAAAACCACACTAAAATTACCTTTAAGTGAATAGGACAAACCGTTCTGCCTGTATGTGACTATTTTTCATGCAACTGCTTGCTTTTTGACATAACGGTCAAACGGCTTTTTGACATAACGGTCAAAAAGCAAGCAGTTGCATGAACAAACTAGAATCAATTTAAGCCGAGAGCAGAATTGAATTCAGCACCCCAAATAACGTTACTCCACTCCAAAAGTTGATCTGAATTTGTAAGTTTACGTTATTGAAGAGCAAAAATAGGAACGCCAAATATATTAGGAGTGAGTTAGATTCTCGACATATATCAAACTACTAGGCGTCGTGCGTGCTAGTAAAATGAGGTTCCATAGTTCGGATAGTTAAACAGATTATGAGTTGATTCAAGTTAAATATATCAGCAATTATAAAGGGTGTCCCAAAATTAATACAACAAAACGCAGTTTTTAGTTTTAAAACTTTTATTTTTTATTGAATCTTAAAGTTCATAGAATAGAACTATTTATGGCATAACGCATCCGACAAATGGTCTTCACTCTTTTCTCGAAAATTTCCATCACCATTTTGTATAAATGTGGTTGAATTTTGTTAATTTCCTCCTATTATGCGCGTCCAGGTGTGGGCTTGTTGATATAAAGCTCATAAAAAGAAATCGAAAGGCTTCTAGATCGAAAGATCACTAGATCTTATCTCGGAAAGGAGAGAGTGTGCGACCAGGAAATGTCACTTGTAGTAATTTAATTGTTTCACGTGCTGATTGGCATGTGACACCATCATGTTTGAACCACATATTGGCCACATCTCTCAGAGTTCTCAAAGAACTTTGTTATTAATGCTAACTTATCCGATATCGTCTTATTGCGGCAGACAATTATATTTCACATTTTGTTCAATAATGAAAACATGTTGTTCTATCGTCTGACGCTCCTTTTTTCTAACCCTAAAAAAAATATTTTAAGCAGGACAACACATCCAACCATTTTGGAAGGGTATGTGTATTTGGGGACTGAATAATAAGAATTCATAAAATGCTGTAAGAATTTGTATGGCTTTGTTTTAAAAATTAGTGCTGTGTTGTTCTGATCTGCCAACAGGGATATGATTATCGATCTGGACAGAATCTAATTGTCATCATATTGCTATTCGAATCACTACTCTTTGTTTAAGCTTAGATTTAGTGACGAGAAAGGCTTGATAGCTTTAGTATTTATTTAGTTTTGAATTATAATAATTCCCGAAGTAGTTACTTTTTTAATGTAATCAATTTGGCTAAACACGTCTTTCAACAATGATTTATTAATTTGTTTTTTGTCAAGTGTATTTTTTGTGTCACTAAAACAAAGAACGAAGATATAAAACACTTTTACAAAGAAACATATTTCATTTAATTCCTTTGATTATTGTGGCATTTTACATCATCTTTAGAATGATTTACGTGCAGTAACTTTACGACATTAATTACTCTTAGTGTGAAGTTTAGCTGTAAGATTTCATTTCTGTTCTCCGCTATAATTTTTGTGGTTAAAAATTAAAAAGGATGCTTTTCCTTCATACGAGTTCATAATTTATAGTTTAATTTTTTTTATATTAATCTTTTCTGCTTAAAAATTATGTAAAAGGAGAGAGGACAAAGAGGCAAATGTGAATAAAAGAGCTTGTTGTTTTACTTGGTCGAAATTATAAAGTAGAATTGTATTGTTGTGATCTACAAAAGATGGAATCTAAATACACTAATAAAGGTTTTCGAATAAGGACGGGTGGATGATAACAGTCTTTGTTGACCATGGCAAGTTACACGATCCAAATGAGCATTTTAGAAGAGAATCCCAATTTTAGTTTGTTAGCAAGCAGACGAGACACATATGAAGCCGACCAGCACGAAGTTACTACTTGGTGCATTAAAAAAAACACGACGAGTTGGCCCGAATTGAATCATATGGACTGGACCGACTCAAATGATGTTGTCTCTCGTGTGGTGATGTCAATAGACCACCAAAATTGGTCGATTTGATCCACAAGACTTTCTCTTATGGAGTTTTTAAATTCGCAGTTCTAGGGTAGTAAGCTGCAATTGACCGATGGTCTTATAGTCAACACAACCCAGGTCATAGTTTAGATTCAGCCCGATCTGTACCGAGTAGCTATTAGAAAATATATCGTCAATACAACATTTGTTTTATATAATTTAAACATCGACCCGCCATTTGTTGGAAACGTCTTTATTTCTCCTCTTAATATTTTGAATACTTGTTGCTTTTGCCAAACAAACTCAAACAAAAAACTTTAATTAAAAACAAATTGTCTTCTGATTATTTATGGCCCATTAAACGTTCATTCCCAGTAATATCTGCTTTAAAAATTTAATTATGAAGCATCTTTTTACTGCTACTTAAGATGGGCTATAAATATTCAAAAATGAAGTTTTCATAACAGCACTAAATTTATATTAAATTGTGATTTATTAGTGAAAAAAGTCACATAATTTTTAACGTAAATCCTGCTCTGTAGTATCGGGATTTAGGAGGGTCCATGCGCGAGTAACATTCGTTAAGGAAATAAAATCGAATTTGAAGTCAAAAATTATTCATTTCTAACAAAAAATTAAGCGACGCAAGTTTAGGTGATAAGAAAAATTGTACGTACAAAGGTAATTCATTTAGTAAAACTTGTAGTCTTTTGTATTATTTTTAACCAGACATAAAATAAAATCATATTGCAAAAATGAATGATACATTCTTTCTTTGCTGAAATATCCGGAAACATAAGTAAACAAACGTGAATTTCCATCCAAAGTTAGAGTAAAATAACAGCAGATAGGGAAAGTGTTTATGGAATTATTAGGGACATCACAAATTGTTTGCTATTTTAACGATTAAATTTCCTTAAATTATTTTCTATCTTCTTTATTCTTTATAATTCTGAAATAATAATACTTCAAATTTAAGCTTCAACTAACATAATTCCTGTGTGAATTATTTTATTATCCTAAATGCTCCCTCTACATTCAGCATTTTTAGACACTCTACATTAAGGTCTATTAGACGCTAAAGCTCAATGTGGAGCTTTAAATAATTGAATCATAAAATTAGTTCCACAGGTGTAGACAGTTTCTTAGAAGTTAAGTTATATATCTTAGTATTTATTTATTTATTTGGGTACTATTTGAAACATTTTAATAATTTGTTTACGTTTTGTACTATCCAGCAACGATCCTTCCTTTCTACTTTTCACTTAAAAATCGAACTTAGTAACTTAATCGTACCCACAAGGAAAAACATCGTCAAAACAACCATATTATAATCTCTACAACAATATATTGCTCTTGAAAAGAAAAGCGGTTATTTGAAAATATTCTAAACATTAGTTGCGATAAACAAGTTATTTACATTTAATCATTAAATGATTTCCATCGATAAAAATTGCAACATGGTTGAGTTGTACAATAAAATTTTTACGGAAATTTTAACTACAAACAAAGTATTTTTTACTGTTCGAAATAATTTTAAACTACAAAAAGTTGCGAATAATAATAAACACAATATGTAAACTTCCTTTGGTGTTTAACCAATGTATGACTGTATTTTACATTGTCGATAACAATCATATAATTCAATCATAATGTGGTAACTTCAAACCTGTCTAGTTAAAAAAAATTAAATACCATTGCCGCTCGAACTATAAAATTATTGAAATTTTTAATTTATTATAAATAACACGATAATTAAAAATTTAAAACATGATTTTCGGTGTTTCAGTTGCAGAAAAATAGAAGAACCCTGCAACTCACGCCATAAAATTGCTAACAAGCCATATTTAAATATTTGGCTGCTGTTTAGCAACAACAGCTACATACAGCAGTGATATGCAAAACTGGTGCAAATGAACACTATAAAAACAATTAAATCTATTTGCAACAAATAAATTCGAGAACATGAATCTGCAATTGTAAACCTTCAATATAAATTTATCGAAAAATATGTGGAACTAATAAAAAATATGCGAATCGTTAAAATTTGCATAAACATCAGACATTTAAACGGGCTCTCTTTCACACTCGCACACAGAGATTATGAATGGGCAGCCTCATTTTAATAGAAAATATTTAATTGTTAGTCTACTTCAGCCGGCGGAAGGGGGAGAGATAGACAAAGAGTCAAAACAAATGGAATGAATATAAATTCAATTTAACACCACCCCCAATAATCATGTCAGTGGGTGCATGTGCGTAAAATAAATAATAAAATAAATAAAACAGCAACACGAAACGGTTGCTGTACGCACATTTTAATAAAAGTTTAGACGTTTTGATGTCAGCTTCAAAAATAATTACAAAATACATAAACGAACAAAATGTAAATAAATAAATAATTAGGAAAATAAATATTGAAAAATAAAAACTTTAAATATACAAACATAAATACATGAAGACATGTAAACACAATAATCATGCTAAAATAAATAGCGCATAAATGAAATGCTAAATGCAGTAAAATTGAGGCTCGCAAAAAAAAAAACTACGATTTAAGTGGCAGGCGTAAGTACTTTAAAAATAGAAATTAGTCAGCTAAATGCAGAAATGATTTATAACTGAATTTTCGCTACGTACAAAAGATTTGACTATCGTGACATAGTTAGCACTGATTTTTTCAAAAATTGCTATCAAAGTGTTATTTTGCTAACGAGAAAAACTCCGAAATATGAAAATAAATATTAAATTAAATGTTAAATATTTTAAGAAGTAATTCAATGGGAGTTTTCCTACTTAAAATCAACTATTTTTATTACTTCATTTATAATGTTTGCTTGTTCAAAAAAACTAAATTGCATTTACACCTCATCCACTTTTAACCCACAAAATGTGAAGTAACGAATGTAGATTTTTTTAACGAATTTCCGTCATCCCTTGTCAAGTTTGGTTTGGAGACAAACCGGTTTCGGCTATGTGCCATCTTCAGTGTCATTTTTCAGAACTTGACAAGGGATGACGGAAATTCGTTCCAAAATTCTACATCAAAACACCCTGTCGGAATATCAAATCAAGAATTAAGTAACGAACATTAAAAATACATTTTAATAGTCTGACATAGTTGCCTTATTTTGTAGTACTTAGCAGACTAAAAACATAAAATAATAAGTTTTACACTTTCTTTTCTTTGTTTTGCTTTTCTTTTCACATTTAACCTAATTATGTGCTGCTTTATTGCTGAACAATTATTAGCAAGCAAAAAGCGTTTTTACACATGTTTATAGTAAAACGCATTTTGATGGTTGTGTGCAATTCGCATTTGTGTGTTGTTTTCTGGGTTTCTGGAAGGTTTTCGCAAAAATCAATTCACTAGGAAAAAAAACCGGGGTAAACTCTGATCCATCATACAAACAGCTTTACTAGGTTCTACTATGACTGTTGAAATTTATTTGTTTGCTTTTAGATATAATAAAAGACTTTTGATATAAAAATATAAACATATCTCAAATCTTTTGTGTATTTCTTTTGATGGGAACAAGCTAGAATAGTAAGAGAATTCGGATAGAATTAGGAAGAGATTTTTCGAAATAACAGAATGAGATCTCAAGAGTTATTTTTATTAAAACGAAATTCCATTAGGATTTCATATATATATATTTTTTTTTTATTTCTAAATTATTTAATTATTATTTATTTATTTAACATTAAGAAAATTAAGCTTAGGCACCTATTTTGTCACATATGTATATTGCCAGCACTATTCGATCGTATTCGAAATTTATATGCCAGAATAAAGTGTTTTTTTTTCTTAGCGGCATTTGTCAAGACAAATTGTATGTAAAAATAGCCCAAAATATCGCCAACTATTATATAAATTGCTAAAATTTCGCGATGTCGCCAAATCAAAAATTATATTGCGAAATAAATTTAAAAATCGCCACGTTTGGTGAGAAATCGCTATATCTGAAAACCCTGCTTATTTTCTGTATCAGATAAATAATATTCCAATATGTACAAAGTATTTTAAAAGAGAGTGAAAAACATAAACCAACAAAAATTTTGCAAATTTCGTTGCACTAAGAACAAAAACAATAAATAAAATAGTTAAACATAAAATGGAAAAATAGTCACACAAAGTTACTTGTAATTGAATTTTAAAAATAGTTTAAAACTTTGTTTTACAAATTAAAAACAGCAATTTGTTTTTATATGACATCACTTACATATGTAGATGAGTGTTAAGCCAGCAACAATAAAAAAAATAATAAATATGTATGTGATAAGTCCTAAGTAGCAGACAGACCCACAGACAAATAGAATGCACTGAAAAAAATTCTGAATTAACCTTGTAACGTAAATAAAGTTCGGTTACAACAACAAACAAACTTTATTTTGAAACCACATACCGGCTACGTCAACCAGACAGCACAAATGACGTAATTGGTAACAACATCTAATCTAGTCTTATTTGCATTTTATATGCGTCATAATGTCAAATACATATTATTAATGCTTGGGACGTCGGCAACAACAAGAAGAAATAAGTTTTTCTTAATGTACAAGAGATTTTCTCTATTGAATCTAAAATTTTGGTGTGAATTAAAGAAATTAATTTATTTAAAGCGTATATTTTTTTTAAATTATTCTGCTATTTGGTTTGTCATGTTACACCTACAAAATGAATTATAAAAAAATATTTAAAGATTTATGTATTTTTCACGTGATACTGAATATAAAAATGGCTCTTAGTTTTGATATGAATCGATATTTTTGTGTTCAACTCATGTGTGAATGATTATTAATTAATTTGTGCTCGATTATTGATTTACTAATTGTAAACAAATTAAGTATTATGTTACAAGACAATTTGTTAATTATTTCGTCATTTAATTAATTTTTATTAAATAAAAGATGAAGTAATTTAAATAATACGCATTTGAATCCATAATTTTCAAAACTAGTTTTAAAGTTTAGCATAAATCAAATACGAAGCCAAGTTCATAATTGAAACAGAAGATTCTTTTCATTTTATATATTTTCCTATCACCCCTCTTTCTTAAATTTCGAATATATTCTGTTTCATTAAACATTTTCATCGACCCCCACCCCCAAACTTAAGCTGGATCCACGCTTGCTTGCGTTAAGGGAAACTGTTTAAATGCCATTATAATTTTTTTTTTTGCAATGAATACAATTTTAAAAATTTTTTTTCAATTCTCTACGAAGTTAAGGAGTGCATTTGCACTCTTTAGAGGAAACTTTTTGCATGTTTTAGGGCCATTTTTACAACTATGAGTTCACGTTAGTAAAAAGTACATTCAGCTAAAGTGACAAATAAAGTGACCTTTATACGTTATTACAACCTTCTTGAAAAACAATATTAATCTTTTTTTTTTGCAGTGCAAGAGAGAAAACCGACTACTTTTGACAAATGAAATTGATTTTTAAAAATACATAGTGGCAAGGGCTGGCTTTGATTTATTTGCTCCCTGGCATTGTGATATTTTTATTTTCAAAAATATTTTGTGTCTTTCAATTTTATTTTTTATTTGAAAACTCAAATTAAGTAGTGTTTTTGTTGTTAACCTCAGATTAAAAGTTAAAGGTAAGAACATCTTCCCTTTAGCTTATCGGACAGTTTTACCCATACATGATTCAAACGATCAAGGAGCTTAAAATTAATGATCATAATATCATTTGTGCGATAGATGGTGTAAAATAAACGACATGAAAATATCGATTATGGTTCCAGCCACAATGGATATTTTTCATGAACCTCTAGTTTTGAATAAAACAATCACTTTATTACTTGAACAAAATTTAAAGAACAGCGGTATGATAAAACCCAGGTTTGGCATCTTGACCAGACGTGTTAGTACATGTCATCAATTAAATGTAAATTGAAAATATGAATTCAAATTTATGCCAATAAATAAGCATCCACACATTCACAAACGCTTAATAAATAAACACATTCTTACACATGACACTTGTTTATAGTAATTTATTTTACTAAGAAAGTGGGTTGATGCGATTTATTCTGGCTACTGCCTCTGCTTGTAAAAATAAAGAAAACTTTATTTAAGCTTTTGAGATATTTTTCTGGCACATAAACACCAACAAACAGTTTGAAATGTGAAATTGGCCACACAAGTTGAGTGTGGTCACGCATTTACGATATTTATTCAATTCAGTAGGCCTTTGTCTAATAAAAGCTTGTACATCCAACTATATTTGATTTAAGTATTTAGTTGCAAGAAACCTGCAAATAAGTCAGAACTATGCAAAGTTTTTACGTTTGAACTGATTTTAACTGTGCAGTATTGACCGTTCTGTACGATCGTGCAATAATTAGGTATGATTTTTTAATCTTAAAAATTTTAAATCCAAATGAACAAATGGCGCCAAATTTCCAGACCTTTAAGAGTACCTGGTTGACTACTATTTCGAAAAAACACATTTGTAGTTCGATTTCCCACCGGTAGAGCCAGCCAATGAGCTTCGATCAATACTGCAAATCAATATAGTTGTATATGTATAAGTTACAATGTTATCGTGTTAGTGTCATCTTGTATCATAAGATGACACTAACATGGTGCAAACAACACACCAGTGTTGCATTAAATTTGAAAAATGTCTATAACAAAGGAACTACATAGATGTAAATATGATGGACATAATTTAAACACAAGGCGAGTTGAATAAGGTGAACTTACACAGCTGATGACATTTTTTAAAATGATTGGATATCAAGTTCCATATACAAATATTTCGCCATTTTCGCAACGTTTTTAATATGGAGTTTGACATCCGAAACTGAGCCGGAAATGCATTGAATTCACCCGTGAGTCAGACTTGTTATCCATTTGCCTTGATTTACCCTGTTCAGTTTTAGTTTTAATTCTACACTGGCAGATGGCACTGAAAATTAGACATTAAGTTTAATCTGGAGATCAACAAAAAATATGACAGATCCAGCTTGTTTATATCAAAAAATTGCACAATATATTGATTTACTTTTAATTCAAAACTCCAGCATTTTACGAAAATACATAGCTTGGGGTTTGCATAATATAAAATGGTTTTGCGAAGAGTTATTTTGCCTTAAGGGTAACTAACGACTATCTGGAGTTAGTATTAGCTAAAAGTAAATAAATAAAAGGTCCTTACATTCGCCATCTAAGAGGGTGTTTGTACGTTGAAAATCAAAAAATATATGACAGAAAAAAATTATTATTTGCTTACTTTAGTTCTAATAAAGAACCATGCTTATGTAGTATATGTCGACGTGAAGCGACTTTTTTTTAAACGTTTTTGAGACCAAATTGTCAACGATTTTTTTAACTAATAAAAAACATAGGATTAATGGAAAAACGAAACGAATATACAGCCAATACTTTTCAAACTACAAACTTTCCTAGCAA
This sequence comes from Phania funesta, assembly GCA_963932375.1. Taxonomy (NCBI): domain Eukaryota; kingdom Metazoa; phylum Arthropoda; class Insecta; order Diptera; family Tachinidae; genus Phania; species Phania funesta. Next base: position 91,123,575 of record OZ010656.1, on the reverse strand, counting down.
ACTTTGAGAGTTGAGTTCAGAGAATAGTTTTGAGAGAACCTTCACTGGCAGACATGAAGGCAAAATAGATTGTGAACAGAAAATATTTTCAATACAGAAAAACATTTCTTCTTTTATTGAAGTTGTTTGCTAAAGATTATTGGAACGAATTTCCATCATCCGTTGTAAAGTTTGGTTTGGAGACAAAACGGTTTCGGCTATGTGTATTCTTAAATGTCATTATTCGTTCGGTGGCACATAGCCGAAACTGCTTTGTTTCCAAACCAAACTTGAAAAGGGATGACGAAAATTCGTTCCAAAAGCTACAGCAAATCACTCTGTCGGAATATTGAATCAAGAATCATTATTTGCTAAAGTTGAAAATTAAATTTTAGATATTTTTTGCTTCTTCTTTTAAAAGTTGGTCTAAGTCACGACAGACATGGTCGCTAATATTTTTGATATCATGAACCCAAACGATGTTGAAGAATACTAAAGCATTTAATTTGCCATAAGATCCCAAAGGAGAAAAGTTTTACTTTTTTTTCAAATCATTCGAATGACCGTGGAAGCATCGCCAGGCGCACCTACGGTATAGGAAAGTTGTTAACGGTTTTTTTAGAATCCACTAAATTTACTGAATTATTTACGTGTTCAAAACACTAGCGAAGATAAACGCGATTTAAGATACGAAATCTAAATAAATGAAGATCACCATAATATCGTACAACGTGGGAGAGGTGTAAATTTATATTAAAAAAAAAAATAATATAATTTAACATAAATAGCAATGGCCACACATGCATACAAACATGTATTTAACTGACATCGAACTTGAACTTGACTGATAGAAATTTTAAATAGTTGAGACAGTATAATTTTATTTCTTTATGTCTGCCTTTTTTTGTTGCTTAAAAAAGCCAAACTAGAAAGTCATGATTAGAAAGACAAAAAAAAATATTTTTAATAACGTTAAAATAAAATCGAATAACTTGTAAATTTATCTGTTTCTATGGCCATCAATCAGTATCGTTTTATAATATGAACCCGACTGAATAAATTAAATAAATTATGTGATTGACTTATGTTATTTATTAATTTATAAAACATTCAGGCGCAACTTGTAATTGTGATTTAATTATTTTATTTTTTTAAAACTTGAATAATATAGAAAAACTAAAACAGTAACGAAATGCCAGAACCAAAATCAATTTGATTGGAGAAAATAAATAGATTCAATTAATATAAAATAATAATCAAAAATATTATTGTATTTAATTTGATGTAGGCAGGGACCGCAAATAATCATCTTTCTTCAAATTTCAGCCAAAAAAATCATAATGAAAGAAAAATGCACCAACATAATACTTGTTACGCGGACTACTACCGTTGGGTGCTTTAATTTTTAATTGTATAAGTTTTATTTAAAAAACCAACTTTAATCCTTTTTTTGAGGTTTTATTTTTTAACTGAAAAAAAAGTTATTTTCTGAGTTTTATATTTTTCTTGGAAAAGGAAAGTATTTTGTTTTGTTTTATTTAAGAGAAAGATCATTTTCTGTCCCAAAACTGATATGAACTGATTTAAAGTCAATATTATTTTCAGTGTTCGTACATTTTCTAAACAAAAAAATAAAACTCAGAAAATAACTGTCGTTTTTTAAGCAAAAAATTAAACTTGAAAAAAAATAATTAAAAAAAGTTATTCTTTGAATAAAACTTATAACCGATAGAGTCCCCGGGATGTAGGCTTTTGGTAATTGGCGAAAATTTATGAGCAAGTTAAGGTATAGGAAAAACATTAAGCTACCAAATATTAATCACAAGCATTCGATACGAGGGTATCCTCTCAATCTTGGGGCAATTGCATTTAATTTAAAAATTTTTCTAGTGTTCCCAGCTGAGAGAAAAAACTTGCTCTACTAATGTGCTGATGTTGGCTTGATCCGATCCTTTAGGATTATATATTTTTGTAAAAGCCCTGTAAAGCTTAAATTACGTCAAATATCTCCTTTAAAGCCTGCACACTGTTAAGCAAATTTGTTGTATAGTGTTATTTATATTGCTTACAACTATTATTATTTTACTTTTTTATTTCAACTTTTTTATGTCAGAGAAACGCGTTTTCTTATTAACAATTAAAATTATTTAACTTTTGCTTTTCAATTAACTCACAAAAGCAAATTGAGTGCTGTGAGTTCAATGGCCAATTGAAAAACAAATGAAAACTGAGATATAAACTGTTTTAACAAAAAGCTAAAAAGCGAGAGTGAAAGAGCATTTACTTAAAAATTTTTGCAAAACAAAAAGAAAATCTAAAGAAGCTGAATCGACATTCGGCCAAAAAGTAAAGTAACTACTCTTTACATTCTACATGAGAGCGTAAATGTAATAGGAAATTTAAGAACGTGTAAGAAGTGATTATTAATTTAATTTTCACATTATTATTTTTCACCCTATCTACTTTTCAGGCTATGAAATGCTAATAGCACTATCAAAACTTATTTTATAATTTTAATTCATTAATTCTAAGCTCTATTGTCTTTAACAAAATTTCTTTTCAAAAAATAATTTTATTTATTAAATTCAATATTTCGCTACGCCTTTGTTATGCTGCACAGGAGATATTTTATTAAAGGCCTTCAGCTGGATTAATTAAACTTATAATAAAGTTCTGATTTCATAATTTTTTTCAAACTTTACGATGGCTTTTCAGAATTAACAGTGAAATCTTTGAAACTGGTATAAAATTGTGAGAGCTTCAGCTTCAAAATTTTAGTAACCAAAAATAAAAAAAATGTATTTTAATTCTAAAATTATCGTTTCATATTTTTGATGGCTTATGAAAACAATACTGGTTTTAGTGATAATTACTTCGTCGAACGTAGGGTAACCACTAAAAGCGAACAAGAAATGTATTAGAAATTTTGTATATCAAGGTTACGGGACAAATGGCTTTTTTAATGAAAACGTCCTGTCGTGTGTTTATTTGCAATTATTGTAAAGATTTTAATCTGAATGTGAAAACAAGTAGTCATTACAAGTAACATTTTTTGTTTTTAGTAAAACATATCGGGGCGATGCCTTAGAAACAACTTGCAAAAGAAGCAAGAACCGTCTAATTTTTTTTTATTAGGCTAAGGAACTTTTAAAGTTAATCTTTGATTCTACAAAGGTGTTAAAAAAAAATTTCGTTATTTTTTTAAATTAAAATTTGAAAATCAAAAAATCAAACGAAACAATATGCAAAATGTTTATCCAACTCAATACGTACATACGTATGGGCAACAGGAACATAAATACATTTACGAGTACTATTTTGTTGAAATTAATTGTTAAAATAATATCCTTTCTAATTCAACTATGATTTCTTACTTTTTTATTTTCAGTTGTTTCGAAGCAAAACATTAATTTCCTTACTGTGATCTTTTTTTAAGAGATCGTATAGCAAAAATTCGCACATCAATAAAATTCGTGAATTGTTAAATGGAGGCAGCAAATAAAACCATAAATTAAATAGAGATTCTGAGGAAGCAGTTATCAATATCAAATATAATTAATATACATCCATACATACGTCATTAAAATAAGAAGAAAAAGCACAAGCAATATGAACCTTTTAATATTTATATTTTTAGCTTTAGGTGAGATCATAAAAAAATTGTTGCTCATATAAAAATTTTGTTTAACAAACGAATTCGGTTTTTCATTCTAGTCTTTCAGTTTGCATGTGGTCAGTATCATTCTTCGAGCGCCACGGCAGGTGTTAACTTTGAAAATATTTCACCATCTCATGTAGCAGGCGGTGCTGTGGCAGAGTCCCAAAACGAAAACTGGCCGCGCCAACGACGCATGTATGCCATGTGTCCGCCCAACTTCCAACGCATTGGCCAAGAATGCTTTGCATATCCTCAGCAGCATAGCAGTTGGCTTGAAGCTCACTTCGTTTGTAAAGACAAAAATGCCCGACTGGCTGAGCCAGAAAAATATTCAGATCGAAAGTTAAGGGAGTTTTTGCAGAAATATGATGCGGAAACGGAAGGTATGTTTTGCGATAGAAATTCATAAAAACTTCATATAGTTTTTTCACATTTATTATTTTAGATAAAGATCCCATTTGGATTGGTGCCACTTACGATTATATGAACAACGTTTGGCAATGGAGCATTTCTGGACGTAATTTGACGTATAATGCTTTCAGTAGAAAGTATTATGAGTAAGTAACGCAACTAGTCTTCATACCTCCCTCTCTGACTCTGACTGAAAAATTAATTATTATTTATCGATTATTTATTGGCAAAACATGAAATATGAGTTCAATCAATGTTTCATCACAGCGAAAACGACACCGTAGTAGAAAATTTTTTTTCGATTTTTGAAGTTTTGTTATTGTAAACTTTTCGGTGTGTGATATCATATCCTTCTCCAAATTGGCTAGGCCATTTGCCGTCATTATTTACGATAAGTTAAAAATGCAGGTGAATAATATATATCCAGAATCAGTGTCAAGTCGTACGTAAATGACAATTTACTTATGAAAAAATGTAAAATGTTTTCGCTTTGTTTTCTCTTTAAAATCAGGAGTAAATATTTGTTTAATAAAAAGAAATTTTAATATCCTTCTGGCTTTGTTGGAAGCTCTCGTGTTTCTTGTGCCACTAACCATAAAAGTGATATTTTATAAATTCCTTCAACGACGAAAGCTAAAATAAACATTTATCTACACGATATGATAATATAAAATACGGAAAATATCAGTTTATAAAAATTAATGAAATTTTAAGTAAAAATAGATTAGAATATCCCATGGAATCGCCCTGTTGCGACATCACCCATTTCTGCTATGATCCTACAGGTTTTTCCTGTAATGTATACATTTTACTAGAGGCAACACGTTGTGCTTCGATTCTCAAGCCCACTATTTTACTGATATACTATGTAAATAAAGAGTTCTTTTTAGACGAGATTCTTATTATTATTGGTAGAGATAGATATACATTTATTTCTTTTTTTGCTTCTGTACTTATTTTAATGAATTTAATTTTAATTTATCAGGCCACATCATAATTTAAAATATACTTTTTCTTTTTAGACATAATCCAAATATGGATAATCAATGCGCCGTATATGATCCACAACTGAGATACAGGTAAAGTGAATTTTAAACAACTAAAGACCACCACTCTTTTTAAAACAAACTTGTAGAAGTATATTAGGTGGGTCTGTATTCCGAAAAATATGATAAAAGTACACAAATAAAAAATCCAAAATATTATTTGAGTGATTTCACAAATAAATCGTTCTTGCAGCTTTAACTCCTAAGAAAGTCATCTGCACAAATGTTGCATTAATTTAAAATACAAAAACATTTAAAAACATTGAATAATCCAGAAAATATTTTTGAATATAAAAATGTGAATTTAAATAAAATTGATTTAAAAGATGCAAACACAATAAATATTAATTAATATGTTTGCACTCCAAGCAAACACTTTGTGTACGTGTTCATGTCAACTGACCACAAATTATCGTATAATTAGGGTGTACGTATAATTGACAACGTAAACAGCAAATTTTTTCAATTAATTATACCAGTGGAATACGAATAAAACTATTGAAAAGCAAAAAAATTTAAATGCAATATCTAAATAACAATCTGAAATCAATACAAGTAAAAACAATTAATCAGATATTTTTATTATTTGTCTTGTTTTTCTCAATATTTTAAATGTTAAAGATGGTCGTCACGTAGTTGCGTGGATAAACATCGTTTTATATGCCAACACAAAATGCCTAAGGTTAGTGAAAACAATCGTCATAAGGTCTATCACCGCTGGAATGCCACCTATCCCCATCAATATGCCAATGAAGTCGTTTTGGAAGTTATCGATCACAGAGGAAAAGGAAGGTATGTAATTAATGTGAATACAATAAAAATTAAATATTGTCCCAATTATATCTTCTTACTGAAAAGTGAGAATTTTTTAATTGCGTTAGTTCTATGAACTCTTCTACAGGGGGTTATTTTTTATTACGATTCAAAAAGAAAAACATTCGAATGTCTCCTAATAGTTCAAACCGCGAAATACTTTATATAATTCTTAAGGAAACATATATCATGTCTCTCACTGATTAACAAATAAAACAACAAAACTATTAAATTAAGATAAGGAGACCTTAAACGTACGAAAATGTTGATTTGTCTTAATTTACCACAAAAAAAGTCAATAGTTATAGTAGTATTTTAATCATAAGCTTTAAGTTTATTTTGCAAAGCATAAACTAATTTAACAAAAATTTTTTAAAAAGAAAGTATGGACAACTTTTATATTATGCATAAGTTTTAAGCCATTAAATTTGTCTAGTTTTTTATTTTAAATTTTAGCCTGATTATTTTATTTTAATACTCAAGAAATAACAAAATAAACCTCCTCTTTGCTAGAATGTTCCAATTAACTCTGGCTTTAGAGTTTTTTTGGAAACTAGAATATTTGAAACATCTTGGAAAAAATAAAACACATCACAAGAGCACTTAGTATTATATATATATTTCCATTCAGATCATAGTTACTTAAATATTTTGACCACAGGTATTCTTAGCACTGCTTTGCTTAATATTTAACTTATGAAAAACACATATTAATTTTCAACTTCACCCAATAATCCCTGTTTAGGCTCTGTGAGTAAGACTTCCTTTTCTTTTTCATTCAAGCCATCTTTTGTATTATCTCCAGCTTGTAAATATTGATCCCACTTATTTAAACGTTTTTGAACGTCTTCTTCGGTTTCATCAATTCTAAAGCAATAAATATAATTGAATAAAAGTATTAATATAGAAAGGTCTGTTGTAAATGAGAAAAAAAAAACAACTGACTTGTATTTCGTTTTTCCATCCCAATGTTCGGCGGTTAATTTGCGTTTTCCAAAAAATCTTCCATGCATCATTTGTATAACCAAATCGGATTCTTCTGGGGTGGACATGTTCACTTGAGCTACACCCTCCGAGTGACGCTATAGACGATAAGTATTTGATTAGACAGCAGTATGTATATTTCGAAAAATTTTATAACACTTACATCATAGATAACAACTTTTCTAACTGTACCACACTTGCTGCACTCCTCTCTCAAATCATTTTGATAATCCAGTATCAATTGTACATCTTTTTCGAACAAATCAGGCTGAAAGAGGTTTTTTATTATGACTGTTTTTTCATTTTTAGATCTCTCTCCTCGCATTTTTTCCGGACGCCAATCAAAGAGTCTGCAAAATTTCTTCTTTTAAAAATGTTGATGGGACTAAAAAATTAGATACTTACTTTTCCTTTATTTTCGCTAATTTTTCTTTGTCTTTCTTTTTTCGCTTAGGTTTAAGAGCCGGATTGTATTCCCCTCTCATTTGAAACTGGGCTCTTTGTACTCGTATCTTATGGCCTCTGAGATCATAATCGTCTAGAATTTTCAAAGCCAAGTCAACTGATTCGACCTTAAAGATTTTTTATTCAATTTAATTATGTTTACACTTGAATGACAAATATAAAAATTAATAAAGCGTGCAACAGTAGGCAAAATAGGAAAAGTAAAATGCAAGCATACAAACAAATGTAAAAATGTGTCTGACAGTGTTCATTTACTGTTTACTCTCAGTTCCTTTCTTATCTTAAAAGCTTCGAAATTTGCAATCTCAAGCTATCTTAAAGCCGGGCCGTAACAGGGTTTGCCAATTTTTTCTCTACGCAATTTTTATACTCATTTTTGTTTGAATCATCTTTTCAAGCTTCTTACTACAGCTCAACCCATCTATGCCTTGTTATAGTTTGGTCATACTTTATTATTTGTCTCATCTTGAGTTTTAAACAAACACCTTTTTATTACTAGGAATCGTTATTATTTCATATTTTAACTCAGAATAACATTCATTTGTATGTTTTAACAAAACAAATATTTCAAATCATTCTCTTTGCTTTAGGCATACCATTCTTGCTCTCGCTTTAAGGTAAATTGTTATTATCTGATTTTTATATTTCATTCAAAGAGCAATGTCTAAGAAACTGCTTTTATTACTTTACTAATATTAATATTTTTTCATGTTTTATCAATAAAATATATACATATATAAACAAATACATTTCAGTGTCTTTGCAGTTAAACCCAATTTACATTCAAATATCCCCAATTTGTTTTTTGATTCTTGAAGAAATTTGCAAAATAATCCCTTTTTGTTTCTACAAATAAATTTTTATTTTCTACATACATACTTCTGGCACTTTAATCACATTGTTTAAAAATTTCCTTTAAGTGAACGTCGGTTTTGCATTCCTCGAACCGTTTTTGCAATTCATTTAGTTATTGTTTTTTTAGCCTATTATTATATCTGCAATTGTACTCTGAGATTCTCATTTCTTTATTTTTCAGATATAACAGACGTGTCATAGCAGAAGGCAGCAATGAGGAAATGGTAGTGCCTTCAAGACCACGTAATCGTCAAAATGCTCGGCGACGCTCACGGCCTAGCTCAGCTAACCTGCCAGAAGAAAACGCTATCAGCTATCAACCTCAGGCAAGCGCCCATCCTAACGATATTGAACAACATCTTGTTACTACTAAATATCCAAGATTCCCCACTACAACTCTTGTACCTGCTCCTGCAACAAACAATAATGACAATGAGATTGCAGCACCTAAAGAAGTAATCACACCCGAGCTAGACAATGCGGCAAAAAAAGCCCGAAAAAGGACAATGTTTGATCGAAAATTGCAAAGACAGAGAGAGAAAGAACTAAAACGATTGCAACGCAAGAAGGAGAGGCAAGAAAAGATGAGACGTGAGAAAGATGAACGCTTGAAAAAAATGCGTTTGGAAAGGGAGCAGCAAAGACGTCAAATCAAGGAGGAAAAGCAAAGACAACAGGTCCGACAGCAGAAGGAATTGGAAGAATTGCGCCAAAAAGAAAGTGATCAAGCTGTAGAAAGGCAACAAAGAGAAGGACCACACCAACAGGATAGACAGCGAGAAATCGAAGACTTGCGACGCCAGAAAGAAGTTGAGGAAAAGAAACATTTAGAAGACCTAGAAGAGGAGCGTAGAAGACAAGCTTACTTACAAACCCTTAAAGAACAAGAGGAACAGGAGAGGGTTAGGAAAGAAGAAACACAAAAAGTCGACAGAGAACGACAAAAAGTAGAAGAACAACGACTACGAGAGGAACGAAAAGTTTCAGAGGATAATAAACGCAAAGAATTTGAACAAAGATTGAAGCAAGCCGAAAATGAAAGAGCTAGACAACTGGCAGAGGAGCAAGAACGCAAACGTCTACAAGACGAAGAAGATCGCAGAAGACTGGAGGAAGAGGAAAAACAAAGACAAACTGAAGTGAAACGACAGTTAGATGAGGAAGAAGAACGTTTGCGATTAAAGCGTTTGGAAGAAGAGAGAATAGCCGAGGAAACGGAGTTAGCACGGCTAAGAGAAGAGCAAAGAAAACGTGCTGAAATACAACGTAAACGTGAAGAGGAAATAGCTCGATTGGAAGCCGAACAAAGACGTATCGAACAAGAAGAGTCCCGCATTAAGGCCGAATTGGAAGAAGCTGAACGTCAGGCAAAATTCCAGCATGAGTCTGACATTAGGAGAGCCGAGGAAGAAGCACGCACCAAAGAGGAAGAACGCAAACGTGCCGATGAAAAAGAGGAACGCGAACGACAAGAAAAATTGAGACAAGCCAAAATAATAGAAGAATCCCGAAAACTCCAAGACAAACAAAACCTAACATCAAAGCTTAAAAATAGGTTAGCCTCACTATCACCTGAATTGCGCAAAGAATTTTTGGAAAAACGCAAACAAAGGAAAAGGAACAAATTATTAAAAGAAAAAATGCAAAGACAACAGCACACCGACAGCACGAATAACGAAGCTTAACTTAGAACATGACTCTGTCGCTTATACTACAACTATCTTATTTTTATTACTTACACTACAAGCAGCCAGCATCTGAGGCCGCAAAAAATTCAATTTTAAAACCACATTCGTTTACTCTCTTAATTCAGCAAGATTTAAGGAAGCTTTAGAAACGAATTATTCTATATTTTATTTCATAAAACAAAATATTAAAAACATTTTGAAATACAATCATATACTCATTAATTAAAATTATTAGCGATTTTTTTAAGTGCACTAGTATTAATACACCCTGAAAACAAGAAAAAGAGTGAAAACATGGAAAATTGAAGCACTTAGTATTTTTGATGACAACTTAAATTAAACTAACTAATGTTTCAAAATTAAAACATATGTATATATATATACATATATACTTACATATATTTATATGCATTTTAAATAAAAACTTTTTACAGAGGAAACAGTGAAAAACTAAATGCCAAATAAAACGTTTTACCAAACAACCATAAACTGTAAATACACATCCCATTTTATTGCTTAAGAAAATAGACGAAAATGCACAATTACTTTAAAAATAATTCAAACCATCTCCTGAAACACAAAATACGCAAAAATCAATTAAAACGAATACTGACACCCTTATAATTAAGTTTTTCAAAGCGCCATATTCAAAGTTTAAATAATATTAAATAAAATTTGCACAAAACTAATTTCTTTTCCTTTTAGTTTGCGATCTACTATTTTATTATATTCTCTTTTTCGTTCGATTAACTATTTGTAATTTTTATATAAAAATGTATTTTTATTGATATAAAATGAGAGAAAATTAAGTTGCTGTTACACATTAAGCTTTAAATACTTTAAATATGTGAGTTACATTTTTTTTATTACCTCAAAATGTATTTTTTTTGTTTTGTTTTTCTAAAATATACTTTTCGATTATTTTTTTTTAAGAAAAATGTACGAAATTTATTTTAAATGACTTTAATAATACATTTTAAATAAACTACACATAAAAAGAAACAACAAAAACCATCACTAACTTCAAAATAATAACGAAATAGTCAAAATAATTCTACTTTTTAAGTACTATATACAGTTCAATAACCATAAGAAAAATAAATTAATAAAAACAAAAAATAAACTAAAAAAAACCTTTTTTTAACTAAGTTATACCAACGGAGAGAGTGGGTATATTCTTAGTATATATTTCTTGATTTTAACCAATATAAGATTCTTTTGCATTTTCTACATTTCGATTCATAAGTCAGTTGCGTTGAAATATCTAAACAGATTTAAATCTATCAAACAATTTGGATTTATTATTCTACTAGTAGATACAAGGGTGATCGAATAGCCATTATTACGCCGATTATGCGACAAGACTTACAGCGTCGAGTTTTTAGAAGTGACGATTTTTCAAACATCGAATAACCCGGGTTTTTTACTTTGAAGAAGCCGGCTTCAGAATTTTTTTTTTTACTTGAACATTTATATAGAACGCATAGAATGTCTCAATATGAATGCACTATATAAATTGTGTGTTGTTTTTTAGATTATAAAAAGAGCAGCATTACATAAAAGAAGAACACGTCATCACTGTAAACTCTGAACATTATGTATCAATAACTCGCAGAGTAGTGAAAATATTTTAGGAATCTGGGTCCATTATAGAGAGGAAGTCTTCTTTGCGTCAACATACCGACTGGTGTCTGCAAGTATTGTTGCTGGGAACGACACTCATTACATGACCATGGTAACGAAATTATTAAGGCCTCAACTTGGCAGCAATGACGACGCCAGCGACACTACACCGTATAAGAAACAATCGATATAGTGACGCAAGGATTTCCATTTACACACTTGTTTTTAGAGTATCTACTAGGTTGATCGATTATTCAAATATTTGAAATTTTATAGAAACCACCTCACGGGTTAATAAAACTTCAATATTTGATTATTTGTATTTATTGCTGTTTATAAGTGTGTTGTGTCATTTATTACAAAAAGATCTAAAAAATATAACTTTGAAAATTTAATTTATCAAATCTTTAGCACCTTATTGTACAATGTAGGATTAGTGCCACTTTTTACTGACTTACAAATAACATTCACTCTTTTATAAAATACTAAGGAGTATGAGCTGCATGTTAAATAATCATAGCCATATTAAAAATACGAAAAATCTTTACATTTGGAAAAGGGATCTCTTGTATAGGATGTCTCAATTAAAGTTCACTCTTAGAATCGCAAACACAAGCCCGATTAAACCACACAAAAAATGCACATTCACTAATGCTCTCAAATCACGTAAATATTGTCACGTTGCCATAAGAATTGAGTGGTATAAATACTTGATGCACTCAAGAAATAAAGAGCGCGACAATATTTGGGCACCACTGTTCAAACAACGTTGTAACAACAACAAAACACAGCTCCTATATGCTCAGACAAGTTTTCAGGAAAGTAAATAGACACAGAACAACAACAACGATATAAAATCAATACAAATCAAGACGAATTTCAGAAATTGAGTAGCATGAATAAACAAAAACAACAACAAAAGAAACAAAACAATTAGTAGTTAAAAAAGTAAACATCATAATGAAAAAACCGCAGAATATGTGTTTATAGCTAAAGATTGAATTGGATTCTTGTATATTCTACAAGCTTCTGGAAACTAGACAACTATTATAAAAAGGATTGGATTGTGGAGCTAACAGTTAGTATCCAGTGAAACGTTAAAGTGTGAACAACGACTATAAAGAAGTAACCGTGTTTACTTTAAGTGTTTAAGTAAATAAAGTAACAGTGTGTAAAAATGCAATTCCGACGTATATATTATTGAAATAGACTCAGTTAAAAGAACCTACGAATAAATAAACACGTTTAAAAGGATAAAACGCAACAATATGTTTATGACCAAAAAGTAGTTGCGATAATAAAAAAGTATTTAGAGAAAATATAACATGCTCTTATCAACAACTCAAAACTTACCTTGATATAATCACATAAACCATCACCCTTTATCTGACCATCGGCTTCAGTGTATAATTTTATTTTGTATTTTTGAGTCTGAGGATCACGCATAATCATGCCACATTTTCCCATCACATCAGCAAATTCATCCAAGGTTATGTCCAAGGGTAAATTGGAGACATAGACTTTAGTGTTGTGAGCAGGATCGATTTCAAACCATTCTTAAATATAAAAATATTCACTTAATCATCTTTACAAAAAAAAAAAAAAACTCAAATATTAACACTTACTAGGAGGCTCTTGTGGTTGCTTACGTTTTAGGCCTTGATTTGCAGCCTCTTTTGAAAATGCTTCATTCGCTTTGGCCTCCTCCAGCATTTTGGCGAATTCCTTTTCCTTCTGCACAGACGCTTCCAACTCCCGTTTCTCTTTTTCCTTTTCACTTTCACTAGTATTGTCTATAAAACCGTAATTCATTTGGTAGCGAGCCATAAAATCTTCATCAATCTTGGGAAACCAGGCATTCTTTTTATCGTCCCAAAAGAAAACCACACCATCCTTGTCGGTATAAGTTCGTTGACCATCTTCATCAATATCATATACAATTTCGGAGCAATTTGTCAGATCTGTGTTGGTTTCGATTTCTTGAATTTTTGCCACCCATTGATTTTTGTCTGCATCCCATTTGTAATGTTCCGTTTCCGTTACTTGAGTCTGTTTGGGTATCCATTTTTGTGTTGCGTCACACCATTTGTAGTGCTCATTTTCATATGTGTTCGTTATGGTATTTGCATCACTATTCAGCCACTTGTTTTCTTTTGTACACCATTTGTATTGATAGTTTGTATTTGGGTCGGTGTAAATAGCTTCGCCGTCTTCGGTGTATGTAACATTTTCGGCATGGTCATCCTTGAGACCTTTCTTAGCTTCTTCCTGCCTAATAACACTTGTAGGGTTATTTTGGTCCTTTGAAGAAGATGATTTTGTGCTTAGAATATCTCTACTTGTTGCTGCTTCTTGTACGATTTCATCTTTTACATCTTTTACATCAGTTGTTGAACATGTGGTTTGCGTTGTAACATTTAGGGAAATGTCTTTTTCTTGTGGATTGTTAATTGGGAGGTCTTTTGGTTTATTAGTTAACAATGTTTCTGCATTATTTTTTATTTCCACTTTGTCTGCTTCCACAGCTGTTTTTACTTCATGAATTGGTTCATTAGTAATTGACGTCTGATCAACAAACCTCAATTCTTCCTTCGAACTTTCACTCATTTGGTCATTATAGTCATCTTCGGAACCTTCTTTACACTCCTTTTGCCTAATAACAATTGTAGGGTTATTTTGGTCCTTTGAAGAAGATGTTTTTGTGCTTAGAATATCTCTATTTGTTGCTGTTTCTTGTACGATGGGGAATGCGTTACACTTCTTATCTTCAACAACGTTTTCATCTTTTACATCAGTTGTTGAACATGTGGTTTGCGTTGTAACATTTAGGGAAATACCTTTTTCCTGTGGGTTGTTAATTCGGAGGTCTTTTGGTTTATTAGTTTGCAATGTTTTTACATCATCTACTATTTCTACTTTGTCTCCATCTACCGCTGATGTTACTTCATGAATTGGCTCATTAGTAACTGATGTCTGATCAACAGACCTTAATTCTTCCTTAAAGCTTTCACTCATTTTAGAAACAATATCTGCAAAAAATATTTAAAAAACTAAAAAAATCATAATAAACAATTAATAGGACTAACTATATTCGACAGGGCCGAATCTTATTTTTATTAAATTTAAATTTCTAACATTTTTGCTGGTTCTTCGATTTTATAAATGTTTCCGATTTTAGGCACTTAATCGGTTAAATATTTTTCTTATTAAATTTATTTAAAATTGTCCAAGCTTGAAGGTCTTTTTTTAAAAAATTATATTTTTATTTTTTTATTTTTTTTTTTCATTAATATATAATTGGTTCGTTATTTTTATTTCCTGATGATGCTACACAATGGAGTAGCGAAATATCGAAAAAATAAAAATATAATTTTTTAAAAAAAGACCTTCAAGCTTGGACAATTTTAAATAAATTAAATTTAAAAAAGGTCAAGAACAGCTATAATTTTTATTTTTCTTATTTTTTGTAAAATTGTGAATAGTGAAATTAAAATTGTGGGCGAGTTACCGATATATTCTTGAATTTCAATCTTTTGAAGATTTTTACATTTTTTGAAGGATTTTTTGGATTTTTAGGCAAATTTCGATTTCATTTTTATTTTTTGTAAAACTTGTTTTCTTTAAATTTTTATTTTTTGATCAAATTTAGTTTTTTAATAAAGCTAAGCTTATTATAATAAAATTTAATTTGTTTGTAAAACTTTAATATTGTTCTGACTGGATCAAATATGGATTTCTTGCAAGCCTTTGATATTTTAATGGGTTATTGGAACAAAAAGATAATTTCAACACATAAATATTTCGAAGAGAAGATGAAAACTATGTCCAAGTAGGTCAGTTGGTCCGTAAGTTATATAGGGCCTTCAGAAAGCGAATTTCAATATCAGACAGACGGATATATGTAGTCACATCGACTCAGGTACCTATAATGATGCAGAATTTAAATACTTTATGAGATCGCAAATCAATACTGCAAATATTACACGCGACATGTTTGTAAAGGGTATAAAAATATACTTGTATGCAATTTTTTTTAAAAATGAGGAAAAATCAAAATAAGGTATTGGAGGAGTTCTAAGCAACAAAATAACAACTCCTTTTCTTTATATGTTTCTATAGTGTTGCATTATACAAAAAGAAAAGCTTCACTCTTATGTAGATGTGTCAATATAAAAAGATATATGTGTGTTTATTTGATGAAATTAACACTTCGCAATGGTGTTAGGAATCGGAAATCAAATATTTAACACACTTCAAAGTTAGTTTCTATTTCTTTTATTTTGCTTTCTTAATTTTTGGCATTTTAACCAGAAGAATTATTTAACAGAACCATTAAATAAAGACAACTGTGCACAAAAATAATAAATATGCACAATATACTTTTAAAAACAACTTATTTTCTAAAAACTTTAATTTTTTGTGGTTGGATAGAAGAGTAAAATTCAGGTCTGGGCAAACAAATAACTAAAATACGAAAACAATTAGAGGTTTTCATGTTCATTAAAAGTGGAGATGTGAGAGTGATCACGAAAATCATTTATTGAAAATATGCGATCAGTCGTGTTTTGAATTGTCTTAAAAACTAAACAGCAGATATACATGTGATACGCCGCATTACTATCCTTATTTAAAAAATCGTTTCCCAATCCAAACAAACCTTTGAAAAAAAAACAAACACTTTTGCAAAAACGTAATTTTGTTTATCTAATAAATACTTGAATATTTGTTTAATAGCAATTTTTTAAGCCAATAATAAATAGTTCAAGTTAATAAATGTTTTTTGTGTCATAATAATTGTAATACCCTAAGTACATTTCTCTCTATTCAAATGTTTAGAACAACTATAAATTCTTTATGCGTAAGTAAATGTTAGCAAGAAAATACTATAACTTACGAAACTTTTTTACCTTGGCGTAACGATATTCCGATATCGTTTGGTTTATTGGCAACTTTTAGTGAGTTGGCAACCGATTTGCAGTTGTGAAATTAAAATTAAGCCTATCGTTACTCATTCAATTGACGTCCGAAATTTATACAGAAGTATGTTGGTCTATTCAATATCATTTATTAGATTGTAGATTTATTTAAACGAAGGCTTAATAAAATCTAGACTTACGTCCGTGTTCTGTATTCCGAGTGGATCGAAAACTTGTGGAATTGTAAAACACTCCAAATTGAATAATTTTGAAAATTAGCTGTTTTGCATTCCACATGCTTGCGTGTATGTATGTATATGCGTTTTTTTATTGAGAAAATTAACCCTTTTGTATTTTAATTCAAAATTGTCATTTCAACATTTAACTAATGTTTTATTTGAAGAAAACCTGATTTTAATCCGTTGCACCAAACTTTTTTATACGAAATAAAACGAAAGAAATTATTCGGAACTGAAATACAATTGCCAGCGCCCATTTTAATCAATTAATATATTTTTTAACCTTTTGCTAAGATATTGAAACAATTTAACTGGACACAAAACGGTTGTGGAATTCTGTTTCTATTTTTAAAGCTTGTAGAAAATTTAAAATCTACAAATGCAACTGCACCAAAACTGAATACATATGTAACGATAAAAAAAATAACAAAACCAAAATAAACTCAACTTAGCAGAGCACAACAACAACAACAGAAAACACCACTTACTGGGTTAGTAGACCCATAAAGGAAAAGCAAAAAAACAATAAGAAGGAAAATACATTTCTATTTATAGAGAAATGATAAATAGACACAAAAATAAACACGAAGTGCAAGAGGCATAAATATTCTTATGTACATTTGCTTTTAATATAAATGTTGTTGTAATTGTTGATTCAGTTCTTATTCAGCAAACCGCGTTAGTAAAAAAACTTCAAAACAACAAGAGTTCAGATTTTGGTTTTAACTGGCAGGAGGTCAGAGAAAAAGTTAGAAGCCCACAGAAACCAAAAGTCATGAATAAAAGTTGTAGTTGTATTCGTAGTTGTTTGTGTTAAGAGCAATAACGAACGCAACATTTGTCCTGTAAGCACGACAACAACAACAAACAATTCATATGGCCCTAGAAGAAGACCCACATACCCGTGCAAAATATTTTTATACGCCCAAATCAATGTTGCCATTTATCCAGTTTTCTTTTTTTTAAGTTTTCTGAGGTGCTAAATAGTTTTATTTTTTTAATTTATGCATTGTTTTGGGGTTCGAGTTGTTTTTCTTCACTCTTGTTTATTTTTAAACATGACAATGTTAATCATAAAGTTCCATATCGTAGTAAAATAGGATTCGAATGATTATATTTGGGAAAAAAGTTTTTTTTTGTTGTTAAAAAAGTTGTTTTCAGTAATTTGAAGGGGGGGTTTTTTTTAAATATGTGACTCAAAGTCAAAGTTACACATTTAAAGATATTCTCGCATTTGCATAAACGAAAGTTTGAATGAATAAATGAAACATAAATTTTACAAATCTTTCTTTTGCGAGAAAAATTAAAAAAAACTAGGAATAATAAAATAAAAATTAGCATCAATCATTTATTTGCCTCATGGACAACTTTTTGGAAAAAAGAAACGAATAACGAAATGTTCGCATATTTATATAACCCGAATTTTAATTTTTCATGAACAAACTTCGACTAGACAATACATTCTTCTTTCATATAATTTAATGTAAGGATTTTTATGTTACATATTTAAGTAAATTTTGGCTGTAATGTAGGACGGCTTTATTTTTAATTTTACAATTTGGTAAACAGTCTTTTAACGAATAAGTGCCGGTATATGTAATCCGAAGGACACAATCGTGTAGACATTTTTTATGAAACTATTTAACTTTTAAATTTTTTGATTTATATCTAAATTAATTTTCAATAAACTTTATTCTAGTTTTTTGACCTTTATTGTTATTATGATGTCTAATTTTTCTAAGCTCCAGGTCATCAATAAAATCTTCCTTATTATAAATTATAATAAAAATTAATTTTATTTTTTCCAATATTTCGCTACGCCTTTGTGTAGCATCGTCAGGAAATAAAATAAAATAAAATTATATTTCACAAACTTCAAAACCAAAATCAAATTGTGAAAATTATTGAAAAATTTTTTCATATACAATGAAAAATATTTCAAATTTTCAAAAAACACAAATACATACAAATCATAAAAAACTAAAAAATTAAAAAATGTTTTACATTAATGTGTAGATGTATATATGTACATATGTATAAACAATACATATGTATAATCCTAAATTACATCATCCTATCTTATGTATTAAATGCCTACATATATGAGCGACATTATCTGTATCCGCTTTATAATTAATTCTTTGAGACATTGGTGTTTTACAAATTTGTAACATTTCCAATATGTAACGTTTCTTATAATTTTTCTCAATATTTAGCACTGACACATTTTCAAAGTTAGGACAGTGGTTCAATTCAGAACAATGGGAAGATAGAGCTGTTTTATATAAGATAAGATGATGTAATTTAGGATTATACATATGTATTGTTTATACATATGTACATATATACATCTACACATTAATGTAAAACATTTTTTAATTTTTTAGTTTTTTATGATTTGTATGTATTTGTGTTTTTTGAAAATTTGAAATATTTTTCATTGTATATGAAAAAATTTTTCAATAATTTTCACAATTTGATTTTGGTTTTGAAGTTTGTGAAATATAATTTTATTTTATTTTATTTCCTGACGATGCTACACAAAGGCGTAGCGAAATATTGGAAAAAATAAAATTAATTTTTATTATAATTTATAATAAGGAAGATTTTATTGATGACCTGGAGCTTAGAAAAATTAGACATCATAAATTAATTTTCATTCGGAATATAAAAACGGGCACTAGACGCCTTCTTCGCACAATCGAATCGATGATTGTATCGTTCCGAATACTGACATATGCACTTGATGCCTTCTGCTCTTGCAGAAATTCTCTAATGTCGGAAAACATCTTTCCCACAATCGAAGATTTGTCATGCCTTTGATCCAACGCCATAGTATTTTTAAATTTTGCTCAATATTAAGCACATAAAATTACTATTCTTTTAGTTATACAATGTATATTACACAATGTACAACTGTAAAGACTCGTAGATTATTTTATAACGTTTGTAAAGTTTACAATTGTTTAACAAGGTTCATTAAATTATCATCTGCGACAGTGCACAACGTGTTCGAAATCAACTGTTCACAATTGCGTCAAACACATGATTTATTTGGAGGTGGGGCTTCACCTTTCTTCTAAATAAAAAAAATCAATTTTGTAGCTCAAACAGTTGGCTCATTTGAATTACTCAAAAGTAAGTACGTCCCAGCGTATCTTTTTCTTTTTGCAGATAGTATACAATAAAATAGGTTTTTTTTACGCGAATTATGTTGCTTTTTATGTTACACTTTCATTTTATTAACTTACACATATATTTATTCTGAAAAATATCCAAGTAGTGGACTACGTCGAAGGTATTTACAGTAAAGTTTTATTATTTTTCTTTTAGAATCGAATAATACCCCTAATTTAATATATTATTCATGCGGTTTCAGCGCAAGCTTTAAATAAAAAGAAATTTTTTTTCAATTTTCGGATTTAATTTTAACAACAAAAAAAATTATTAAGTTGCCTACAGAGAGAGAGAGAGAGAGAGAGAGAGCGCGAGAGAGAGTAATTAAATGTTTCAGAACAGAACATTATAGCGGTCAAGTTAATACTGACACTACCACTAGGTACTTAGCATGCTTTTAAGCTGAATGTACTAAAAAGAACTAGCAACAGAGTTAACAACTAAACAGCCACAGGACATAAAACACTATTCAAATAAATTGAGTGTCCAGTTGGAGTATAAACGGTGTACTGACCACACGCGCTTAACGCTTTTAAAGTGGTTCTTTTTTAAATAGTAAAAGAGAAAAAACTAAACTACTAAAGAAATTGAAACATAACAAATGTAGTAACATTTACATAAAAAAGAAATCATTTAAGCGACGGTTAAGCTTAAATAGAAATCAATAACAGACATTAACATAATAAAAGAGTAGCCCAGAAACATTATGGTTTTTTTTTAGTGTGTGCATACCAATTCATTCGTCTTAGCTTTAATAATTCATCGTGGAATTAAACTTATTGCGTAAAATGTGAAAAGTTTGAAAATTTAATCAGCATACGGAACAAACAAAGGAATAGTACATCGCCTCATCGTAATCATGGATATTCCCAATACAGGAGCAATTTTCACTTTGGGAAAATCGCACTTAGCCGAAAACACACAGAGTTACTTTTATATAAAGAACGATCCAATTAAACGTCTTATAGCCGGTCCATACCAAAGTGCTGTTATTTGTGGTAATTGTTCGTTTCTTTATTAACAATGAAATCAAGGAACACC
Organism: Phania funesta; assembly: GCA_963932375.1. Lineage (NCBI taxonomy): Eukaryota > Metazoa > Arthropoda > Insecta > Diptera > Tachinidae > Phania > Phania funesta. Next base: position 91,102,680 of record OZ010656.1, on the reverse strand, counting down.
TTCCTCATTCTCTATTCTTATTAATTGAACTAGCGTGTGGGTGGTTGTTTTGCCTTTAACCTACATTATGATACAAATACATACAACCATAAGGACTTTCAAAATGTTAGTTTTGTATGTACAAACATATGCCCAGTTGGACTGGTAGTCTTCAGGATGATTTAAAATTGTATGTCTATAAAACACTGTTGCGAACAATTATAATAAAATACGACAACGTGAGTGGCAATTGCGACGATTTCACCATGCTGCTCCAAAAACAAAAAAATGTTAAATTGTTGTCGGCAAAGTTGTTTTTAGTTTTTAAGTTGAGAAAAAATGTAAAACAGCGGGAATTTAATCACGTATGAAAATTAAAAAACAAATTAAGAAGAAATAAAAAAAAATATTTTTCTGCTGAACAAATATTTCAAATCTTGAAACGGAAACTCCCCAAATCTTGAAACACAAAACCCCTTTAAGATAATATTGAATTACAAAACAATATTTTTTTTTAAATAATATGAAAATTAGAAAACAAAATATACCAAATACCTCAAAAAACTTCTAAGTGGAAGCCAAAAGCCGTTTTTGTTGAAACAGTTAATCCGGAGAAATATTGGCATTTTGAATTAAAAAATCAAGAAGAAAATTTGAACAAAATTCTCATAGACGTGCAATCATGGCTAATTTTAGGAAAAATTATAAATTTTATAATAAAGAGCATTTTTGCCAACGGAACTTTTTGTGGAGACAAAAAGCCAGTGACCGATAACTCATTTTTATATGATTTTGTAAATGAACGAAAAGAGAGGAGTGAAACCGGAACTTTTATCAAAAATAATATTTCATACACTTGTCAACGATAGTGTGCATGTGGCACTGTCGCTCATATTCATGCACGAATTAAGTGCCCCTTGCGTGTAAAAGTCGTTACTGATTGGATTAAATTGTCCGCAATGTTTCGTCTAGGATTGCTTATGCACTGGTATGAATATCTATTCAGGCAAATTTTAAAAGGGGCTTAGACTTTTTAATTAAAAAAATAAATAAACATAAATATATATAAAATAAATTAAAATTTAATTCTGGAACTTCATAGTTCTGCATTTAATACATTTCTTGCTGTGTAATTTAAAACTGTAAAGTAATGATATTTAGGGCAATAAAATGGAATCGCCAACTACCGATGTAGGATCAAACTTTTCTACACAACAAAATATATATCGACCAGAAGCTACGGTAAAAATTTTAGCTTGATAGCTCCATCGGTTGCGGATTACTAACAAAAGTACTAATGATAATGATAGATTAGGAATGTGATATGGAATATATACCCTTTTCGTTAAAGCTTTATTTGTTTCTTAAAAAGTATGTGTTACGTCGTAAATACTTATACTTATGTAAACATAACTATATCTGTTCAAAATTTAGTACCCCCTTTGGATGGTATGGATAATCCCTATATTTTTTTAATATATTGTGAAAAATCCTTTACATTTTATTGCTGCTACACACATTTTGGCATAGAAGGCATTCAGTTATTAATTGCATTCTGCCGTATTTCTTCCCATGCTATTGTTATTAAGTCCAAATAAGTCTCAATGGGTTCTAGATCTAAAGATTGCGTGGACTAAAATTCTAAAAAGTATTTATTTTTCGAATTCAAGTCTTAAATGGGCTTAAAGTGAGTTTTGAGCGAGAGGATGCGCGTCTTTGGCTTATGTAAGCGCGACTTGCTTTATTTCACCAAAAAATATAAAAGTTCGACTGAAATTTTTTCGAAGCCCTTCTGAGTTGGAGTATCCAAAAATGTTAATATGGCAGAAAATTACATTTCAAATAAAGCAAGTTTTATTGCGTCTAGGCACCATCTATGCTTTATTCCAATTGAAATTTCTATATCATAAAACCTCATCCCTTATAAATTCTTCAAACAAAATATTACTCGTACTATTAAAGTTGTAACAAAGTTCGTCTAACTTTGGTTTACATGTTCGCTTTTCCTGTTTATTTAAAAAAAAACTTACTGATGAAATTTCTTTAGTATTTCTTGGAGAAAAGCAGGAGGTCAGTCACAAATCGAGTATGTTGAGTTGCATGTTGTTGGCAATTACTTAATTGAATACAATTGCAAAAACTTTCACTTTTGATTAATCCCACGAAAGTGTAGTACGTCATTGAAATTATTACAACTAGCATTCTTTTTTTATATTGCTTTTGTTCCTTAGACATCTGCATATGCAACCAAACATAAAAGTGAAAGTGTAAATGCATTTTGTACAGGACTACTCATTTATGTTTTATTTACCAACATTTAAAATTAAAAAAAGTTTACGCAATTATCTATTACTAATGATAACGTCGTGTTATAAATAATTTCATATTGAGTAGTACATAGATATAACACATACACATGTATATGCAAATTAAATTGCAATTGCGGCTACTCAGTACGCACGTTAGTAATGATCTCGTATATCAGTGGAGTGGTTGTGGGTTCGATTTCCACCAGACTGGTTTCTTTACTACAAAAGCTGAAAGTCATTGCTAGTATATAATTTGTAATGTAACTGTAACATTTGGTAAATAAATTACAATCGTATCTGCAGGCAGTACAAACAAACAATTACGTTAATAGCCGATTGTCGCATAAACAGAAAAATAAATTTGTCTTAATGATTTTATGAATCAAAGGCCAAAAATGAGTCAGCTATGCCGAATCGCATGTTCAATACATCAATTATTTCTTCGATTCTTGATTTGATATTCCGACAGGGTTGATTTGATGTCCATGTTTGAACGATTTTCCATCATCTTTTGGCTAGTTTGATTTGGAGATAATCTTCATCTTCAGTGTTATTTTTCGTTCTGAGAAGTTTGTATAAATTTGTTGGTGTTTTATTGTTTGTCAAGTATCTATTTGTCATGTGAGCTGGTAGCAGGTGACCTCGTATATCACGTATGCATCTGATTGGTGTGAACAGCTTAAGCTCGTAAGTCGGGTGTTTTTGTAAGGATTGGTAGACGTTAGTAATTACTGTTTTATTGCTTTATATTCCGTCAGAATTCGGGTTGGGACTGCAGGGTACATGTAATACATAGAAAGAGATTTTTATTATTATTTGTTGATTTCGTTTATCACGTAGCCATCTGTTAGGTGCGACCAGGTAGCTGGCAAAGCTCATACAACGGGTGGTTTTGTATGGATTGGTAGACGTTAGTAATTACTGTTTTATGTCAATAACTTCGACTTAACTTTGAGCAGACAGGCATCATTAAACCATAATAAATGATATTTTTGAAAGATAACGATTAAAATGTTGTGTATAAATTTACATCTGCTAGTAAAAAATCGCTTACAGACTTATAACTTCTCGTTTAACTTGTAGGAAACAGTTTGTCTCAATCGGTAAATTAAACTCTTGATTATTCCCAATAACCATCAGTGCCCCTCAGAGATCAGTTTTTGATTCGTTATTTTCCTTGTTGTACTTGAATGGAATTACGATGGAAGGTTTATCATGTATACATTTTGTTTATGTAGATGATATTAGGGTCCTTTGCTGATTCCCAGTTTTTGGATGTCTTGGAGGAAATCGTAAAGTATATTATTCGTAAGGTTTGTGCATGGTCTTTGGAGAACGAATTTACAATCAATTCAAAGTAGACTTAAGTAATGGGTATTGGTTTTCAAACAGATGATATTAAAATTATCATGTAAGGCATGTGTGTTGATTATTAATTGAATTTTAAATCTCATATTAATAGCATTTCTTTCAAAATATATTAGGATACGCTTGGCTTATGCCTTATGAATTCCCCTTATACTCTATTGAGGTATATCGGGTAGGACAGGTCCCTAATTTGATAGATTCAAAAAAGAATAGTAACAGAATCGTTAGATTTGTTTTTATTCTGGGATGCTCCGTTTATAATTATGTGGCTATGAGGGTATTAATACTCTTATATAAAATAATGATGAATGGTTACTCTTCTAAAATATTTGACAGCTCCTTTTAGATGAATCATCACGAATGTCGAATGATCTACCAAGAGATTTGAGATGTATATCAGTCTCGCCACTGGTGTTTCGACGAAAGCCTGAGAGTTATGTCACTTTGGATAATTTGTAATTACCTCTCCTTTTTCTCAAAGTTTAAATGATATTCTCTTATCTTCATAATATAATATACATATGTATTTAACAAACCTCCTATATATTATTAGGTTTCCTCTGTATCTGTGTGACATAACCAAGTATTCGAAGCTAAATAAATTAGATATTTCGTAATATAAAAAATTCAATTTCATACATACATATGTATGTATTGTACATATGTGAAGATATAACTCTCTCATTTTGTTCTTCAATACAATAGAATCAGGACGTTTGTTTGTTTGGGGAGAAAATCACCATGGCCAGCTAGGAATTGGAGCACAACAGTCATCAAACACTAATAATAACAACAACAGTAGTGGACACATAATTATAAAACCCACATGCGTTAAATCGTTAAAAACTTTGGGTCTGAAAATAGCCGACATATCATTTGGTAACAACTGGTCTATTATTTTAACATGTAAGTATTATATTAAAATGGTATTAAATTTGTTTTTTGAACATATTTTAATGCATAGTTTCCTAGTATCCAATGAATTATTTTTTACGGGTCGTAATATATTTGCCAGCGAATGCACTGTATCAAGAAATTTCACAGAAGCAACAGTCAACGGGGAATCATATGCAATAATACGAAAACCTTTTCGTTTAGAAGAGTTCGATGACTATTTGTCCAACAACGAGGAAACCGAAAACTTTATTCAAGTTTTAGCAGGAAACGAACATTTTGTTTTATTGACATGTAAGTCAGTCAGTCAGTCAATCAGCCAGACTGTAAATGTTTGCAGTTTATTCCACCTTATTTCTGTTTTATATACCGCCCTCTTAGGATTTTACAATAAGCATTAAAGTTGCATACAATCAACAACAGGTTATAGAAATATTGATTATTTGCGACACGCAAAACAAGTTTATACGTGGAACAATTTCGAAGTTTAAAAAATATCCTTTAGTTAGGTGATATCCTCTTACTATGACATTTAATTGTTAACAATACCCTTTAAGTAGAAGGTATATATATATGTATACATATATATAAGTTTGACATTCCATTCGTAACTTCTACAATATGGATTTACGACACCACAAGAAATATATATTCTGGCTTCTTATATGTAGATAAATTGGGGTTTGACCCATACGAAAAAAGTTTCCTCCGCAAATTCATAACTACCCTAGACCGAATTACAAATTTATTGAAGAAAACGTTTAAAATTACCAAAAAAAAAAAAACACATCTAAAAAATCTCGCAATTTCACCATTAAATTATGTATTTCACCGAAAAATGGAAATTTTTCAATAAAATCGAAATTTTAGCAAAATTCGATACTTTTCCAAAAAATGATAAATTTCAGCACAAATCGAAAATTAACCAAAATTTAAAAGTTAAGAAACATAAAAATCACCAAAAAGTTTTGAAATTATTGAAATTCAATAGAATCCAAAACTAAACCATAAGCCCGGAAACAGTTCGAAATTTTAAGTAAAATCTAAATTTATTACAAAATCTAACCCTTAAAAAAAGTTATTTGACACCTAACGTCAAGGCGCCAAAAAACAACATTTTCGAAAGTATTCGGTGTTTAAAACAATCTAAAGCTAAGAATCTTCAACTGTAGTCTCAAATCTACACCTCTGTATGGTTGTACCACCTGGAGCTCCACCCAAGCATCTCGAAAGAGACTACAAACGTTTTTCAACACGTGTCTGAGACAAACCCTTCAAATTTTCTCGCCAAATTGGGTCACAAATGATCAACTGCTCTGGATAGCCAAATGTAAACCTATTGATTACGAAATCTGCAGGCGCAAATGGACCTTGATTGGCCACATATTAAGAACACCACCTGACGAGATTGCAAGACAAGCACTTGATTGGAACCCACAAAGCCATAGAAAACCTGGTAGGCCCCGAAATACATGGATCAGGATGGTAAAGAATGAATGTACATCTCGTAATATGACCTGGAAACAAATAAAGATCCTAGCTAACGAACGAGCAAAATGGAGAGAATTCGTTGAGGCCCCTTGTTTTTCATGAATATTTATCAAAATTATTTTATTTTTTTAAATGAAGGAAATATATGGATATAACCACATTCTAAAACGCACAAAAAAATCAAATCTGAAATTTGCCATAAAACAAAATTACTCCGAAAAATCGCCAATAAATTAAATGCCAACAAAAACTGAAACTTCACGAAAAAATCTAAAACTTACAAAATCAAATTTTAAATTGCCGGAAGATGTATGTTTATTGTTTGAACTAACTTGGTCGATCTACAATTACTAAATTTAATTATTAGACATGAGTTCGTTTTTTTTATTCTTACTATTCAGAAAAAGAATTTATTTAATATGATAACTTTGAATACAGTAAAAGTTAAACTTTTATTAGACAACTAGCAGATTGGAATGCCGTTACGCACGTTATCAGCATCCTTTGTGTCTTTCTATTTATTTTGTGTCCACTGTAAATGTCATCTATTTAACCCAACACTAAAGACAAATAGAATGCGAGAATGAATATTTTTCAATTTTTTATGTTCTTTCCTTTTTCTCAGAAAATTTATCAGATGAATTTTTTTATTATTTTTTTGTAGCCTACTATCTAATTACACCCAGATTTCTATTTAGTTTAAAGGGAAACCCCATTGCAGGCCTGTGATTTTATTGCATAGTCGATAATAAAACAAAAATCTATATTTTATTGTATAAAGTAATAAACTCTTCTTTGAGATGTTGAGAAAAAAATATAACGTGTTTACTCTTTGTTTGAATTGTTAAGCTTTTGGTCGTCTTATTGGTTGGGGTTCTAATCAGTCTAATCAACTTGGCAAATCTAAGGAAGAAGAAATTCTAAAGCCACATGAAATAATTTTAAATTCTTCTATACAACTATATACCTGTGGTCCAGAGAGCACATTGCTTTTAACCGAAAATGGAAAACTGTTTTTAACAGGACGTTTAAATGAGCTATCCTTTCCCGATTTCACTGAATTACAAAATAATCTTTTATCCAACGAACAAATCTTATTTATGAATATCTCAAAAGCCAATGAAATATTTATACACACCAATATGGGCCGCATATACCGCAGCTACGAATCAGTGCACAATAAAAGTTTAATATTTCAACGATTTTATGACTATGATAGTGAAGAAAACGGTCCCATTTGGAAGCTGTTAAAGGGCACATCATTTTTTGCCGTACTTACAAAAACAAATAAATTTTATACTACATTCTCGGAAAGCGGGCATCATTTGAAGACTTTTATAGAAATATCAAAATTTAAAAACCTTAGAATATTAGACATGGCAATAGGAGATAATCACATTTTGGTACATGGTATACCAAGAGCGTCCACACTGGCTGCCACTGTAGGGACAGGAGCTGAACAGCGATATATTACACAAAGTATAGCAATGGCAAATACTACAAACGGCGCACTGAATAGAACAAGAAATAGCAGAAGCATGGTATTATATGAAGCACCGTCGAACATACTAAATGATAATCAAGAAAAGAATGACCAACTCGAAATAGAGGAAAAAATCGTAGAAAAAGATGTCAAATTCAACGACAGTTTAAACAGGAACGATCTTTACTTAAACGATATAATAGGAGAGGAATCAACCGATTCAACTTATAACAGAAGCGCTAAAGAATCCGAGGAATCCTTAGAATCTTTTGAAACTGGCAAAACAGTTGTGAATAAGAAATCTCCTACTAAGTCGTTGAATTCTCAACCTAGTATCACAAGTTCGCCAACAAAGGAACTAGAATCTGAAACATTAAGTGTAAAATCATTACGACCTAGGACGCCCCTTCCGGAAACCAGCTCTCAAGGGCCTATGAAAAAAACATCACTACGAAATCTTTCATATGAAGCTGCTATTAGCAATGATATCATAAATCAAACATCCCCGGTTCTTGCAGAAAGTTTGGAAAATATCCCTGAAGTTGTAGGAAAGGAAGGTGGTAATATTCAATTTAATATCAAAAATATGTTTCTAATACATACATACATACATATTTTACTTCATTTTCCAGATTTAAGTGTCTCTCTGCCAACACAATACAGCGAAGATGATGAGGAATTAAGATTGGAGATCAGTGAAACCACGGATCCTTTAGATCATACAGTCACCGTGAATGAAATTCGTTTCATTAACAATGGCATTGACGTAACTGCTAACGTTAAGAAATTAAAATTAGATGGTTCTGACGAATCCCTTGACGCCACAGAGGAGGAAGATGAGGATAATAAGAACGATGGAGAGATTGACAAGTTTCATATAAGAAAAGAAGCGGAAAATTTCATAGACGAACTAGAAAATGAAATAACCAAACAAGTTAAAACCGCAAAAGCAAATAAACAAGCAGAAGAAAATTCATTAGAAGATCAATCGAAAAGTTTAAGCGACGAAGTTAAAACTCAACTTAGACAAACAAAGGAGACGGGAGACAACGTAGATTTTAAACTTGCAGGAGCTCATGATACTCTTGAGTCTACTGTTATGAAAGTTGCAACAGGAGCTCGAGAGGCTGAACGTAATATTAGTAACAATACTAAAAACGAACGAGCGAACGGAACAAAAGAGTCAATAGAAAATATGGGAAACTCAATGGCCCCTGCAAGCGATGAGGCACACCAGGTTATGAGTCACATGAGTGATATGGCCAAAGCAGCTGGAGACGCTAAAAACGCTATGAACAGTACTTTAAGCAAAATAACCGTAGATACAAAATATGCGGTGAGTTCAGTCACAACGAAAATTTCAAATGAACTACAAGATGCAAAAATAAGTCTCAGTTCCATGCTACAAGGCAAGAAAAACAAAGTTGATATACAAAAACCCTCAGAATCTTTGCACCAAGAAGATGATTTGCAATCCGAAGCAACTTCTAAAGAGAGCGACGGAGACAAATCAAATGCCACAACACAATCCAATAACACTGCAACAAGTGTTCAAGAAGATGACGAACGTACCACAGCATCTGCAAATTCAAATCACAATGCGTCAGCTGACAATACGCTTGAGAACACAGATTCATTTGATCCCGAATTAGATGCTATGGTGCAACGAGGCAAACAAGCTCTTCGGGAGGAGCTACAAGCAGCCAGCGTTGCAGCAGAAAATAAAACAGAACAAACAATTGATGATGTGGTGGAAAACAAGAACAAATTATATAAATTTTTAGGTGACATCAAGGAAAGATCTAAGAGTCTTTCATGTGGAAATGACAAATCTATCAAAATTATTACAGGTAGAAAAATACGTTTGAAAAACTCATGTACTTAAAGATTTTTTTTCTAAAACTACTTTTCAGATCAGCCTCCACGTTACAGCATTGAAGATGAACTTGCTGAACAACCGTCTAATAACGGATCAAAAGTGTGCACAATTCTGTGAATTTCTTTAGTTTTTATTAACTTGTTGAGAAACAACAAAAAATCAAATAAATATTGCATTTGTTTATTTATTTACATAAAAAATGGAAATAAAAATGTCTAAACTTACTTACTCACACTATTGTTTAATGCATTCGAGACTAAAATGGGTTAACTCTATTTTATACTTTAATTTTATTTATTTATTTTATTTTTTATATCAATAAAATCGTTGGAACGTTTTGCTATTAATAAAATTTTTCTTATTTCACCCACAGCTGCGTTTAGTTTGGAAATAAATAAACTGAAGTTGGCTGCAGTAATATTGCCAGAGAATTTTTTTATATATTAAATTTCTTTAAAACCGGCAATACGGGTTGATTTTTACATGACGTCATTACTAGCCATTAATCTGTTCAGCCATCGCACATTTTGCTGCTCGAACAGAAAAATGACTACTCAAGAACGGGGCTGTTCATGGTCGCTTGAAGTTCAAACAGAGTTGTCCGAACCATAGTTCGCACAACACTGGCATGCCATTACACAAACAAAATAAACAGCGACATTAAAAAGTATGTATGTGTGTGTGTGTACGCGCGTCTGTAAAAAAACCATAATAAAATATGCTAAAAGCATCCATGCAATCTCGGTGAGAGGCAAAAAATTATGCTGAAACTGAACGTGGACATCTTTACGGTTTCTTTAAACTAAAGACCACAGAGACATTTTCTCTCGTTATTATGGAAAGGCTTTCTCAATGTGCGAACATATTTAAAAAATTGCTCGCACATAGCCAGAACGTCGACAGAATAACGAGATGAAATTTATTCGAGTGTGTAGAGAATATGTGTAGCATAATTTTTTATTTGTCATCGAAACTGTTTCAATGTTCAAAGTATAGTTTATATACGGATGTTTACAGACGAGCGCATATACACATATTTTTTTATACAGCCTGTGTGTATTTTGTTGGTCTTGACTAGCCAGAAATTTGTTTCCCACATGAAAGATCGGCTGCAGAATACCGAAAAAAATTTGTTCGTGGTCTTCTGTATGGCGAATTCTTGTAGAAGTTCCTGTTCAGTTTGAGCATAATGGTTTGCTTGTTATTTAGATTGTTTCCTTTGTCTCAGCATAGTTTATATTTGGGTTTTTACGGTCGAGCATACATATTTTTATTTTATCTGTGTGGATTTCGTTTGTGTGATGACAGAACAGCGTTGTGCGAACAAATGTTCGGACACCAATATAACCAATATAAAATAACCTTTGTGTGTGAACGTAAATGCAAGTTCAATATAGAATTATAGAAAGCCTTTGCAATAAAAAGTGAATTGTTTAATTTTTTTTTAAATCAATTTTTTGTTATTTTTTCTGTTTTTTAAAAATAGTATATTTTTCACACTATCAATCCTTTCGTTTCTAAATTTCATCAACAACAAATACGAAGAGAAAAGACAATCGAATATAAGGGATTATGTTCAACGACTTTTTTTACAGTAAGTTTGAGCACTAAAACCATCCAACTGTTAAATCAATAGAAAAATTGTTCAACCATAGTTTTTGTTCAGTGTATCTTAGACGTTTAACATCACTGTTTCCGTTTACCTAAATCTGGCAACTCTCTTGTAACGTCGCTTTTGCATGTGCTACTTCGTGGTGCAACCATGAATTCGAGTGAAGCAGACGAGACTGACAACTGTCAAGAATTATGTGTTCGCGAGAGGAATACGAAAGAAGTATATTTTATAACTTTTTATTTTTTGCTACAACCAAAAAAGCAAATACACTTTTCTCAACAGACCTCAACATTTGAATAATAATTTTATATTTTTTATAAAATAAAATATACAATTTTTTATGAATATTTGATGGAAAGTTGAAGAAAACCGCGCTAAAAAACAAGGGTATTATGGATCGTATGCATAGGACTGGATACCATGTGAAAAAACAAAATTTAAATGAGAGAAACCGTATTTGGTACAAAAATGCATAGAGATATGTTACAAAATAATTCAGTAAATATTGACTAAATCCATAAATGAAGATTCCTACGAGAGCTTTGTTTAAATATATGTAATTGAAATATATAAAAAAAAAACTTGTGGAACGGCCTCGCAAAAAAGGTGGTAAGGTAGGTCAAAGTTGAAACAAACGTGCAAATGAATGAAATGTTAAAGATATGTGTTTGTTGTGTCTCCGCGTATGTATGTAAGTGAATGTGACTGTTGTGTGGAAGAATTAAAAAAAGTGAAAATATTTGCAACGGGTGTGACGTGACAGTTTTTCGTAATGGTAGCCAGAATATGAAGTAAATGAAAAATTATAGAAAAGAAGTAAACTTATATTTCTTGTGTTATAAGCAAAGAAAGGCTAAAATATTTCTTGGTACGAATTGGTCGATGGTAAAATCACCAAAGAAAACTAAAGCCTAACCTCAAAATTAGATATGTGTGTTGTTTCTATTATGGAAAAATTAAAGTATTTCTTACTTTTTACCGACTGACTGGTTCATGAAAAAAGAAACACGTAAGAACTAACAAAAACATTGACTGTCGGTGGGTTTGAATTTTTTTGTTACAAAATCTATGTAAATATTAGGAAACAATTTAAAAGTTAATATAAAAGACGACTATACCGTATCTCGTAACAAGAGAAAAGAATGTCTAAAGAAAATGAACAAGTTTCAAACATTTAATTTACGCGTTGATTCTAAGCTTGGGAAATTAAAAAACTTTCACTGTACTTACTAAATAGTGCGAAATATTAAAAATTAATAAATAGGGTAAATAATATAGACTAAAATTACAACTTTGTTCCATACAGTTCCATTCTGGACATAAATTGCATACGACGTTCGTTCCACTTTGTAGTATAGTCGACTATTATTCCATCTCCACTGCAACTAAAGTTGTCAATTTTTCTATTTAAAAAAATTAAGTGACGTTTTATAAATATTCAAAATTTATCAAAATTATTAAATCAGCTATATATTGTTAATGGAAATTTTGTAAATGATTTGGGTTAAAAAAACATATTTATATAGAAACAAACTATTTTAGTTAACAATACTGAAGTAAATCTTGTTGACATATCGTCTTGACGGACCATTGATCGGCTCTGTCAACGTACAGATTGCTGTTCGCATAGGAATATAGCTTGTAAAAACCATCGTTGTTGATGGTTTGTTCGTGTTAAAGGAACGTTTTCACATCACGCTGTTTTGTCAATACAAAAACAAAATACAGGCAAAATCAAAAATATGTATGTAAACATCGGTACATAAACTATGCTGAAATCATGGAAACAATTTCGATGAAAAACAAAAAATTTTCAAACTTAACAGCAACATTTGCGCGTATTCTCTACAAAAAAGATCAATAACACATATTTCGCAGTTATTCTACCGACGCTCTCTAAATGTGTGAACAAATTTGTGGATAGTCCAGACGTAGTGTTACTGAAACAGATTTTTCAAGATGACAGACTGTGCGTCGATGCGAATGAGATTTGGCTTTTCATTAACGACCGATCTCTACAAATGTGTTACCACTTTCCGAATTGTTCCACATTAGGTGCATTTTTTCGTCCCAATATTTCGGGAAACTTGCAAGGGTCTTAGAGTAATAAGTGTATACCAGATTACGAGTTATTTTGTGTAACGCTCCATTTGTAAATATAGGAACAACCATATATATAGAAACAACGATCCGAGTTGGCAATTGCAGACAAAATTGTGCATATATACTTAAATACTGCATTCTCATTGAGACATTCTATACATGTAGGCATACACCCTATACCATTAGTAGTATCTATTTATATGAGCAGTCATTCTCACGAGAGTTCCTAAAATAAGTCATTGGTTGGATTTATATAGTCTTGCAGCCATGCCAACTTACGTATTTGCACTAAGAGTCTGTTTTTAATAGTATCTTAGTCAGTAGTATTATACTTATTTTCTCCACGATGGGTGCCCTGTTAGTCGTCGTTATTTGCGTTAAATTATAAATTACGACAAGAAAATGGATATGGATAACATATGTACATATATATATATATCAAGGACGAGTAGGTAGCAAGGCGCATTGAATCAGGTAAACTCACCAACGCAAATGATGATTTTTTTTGAAATTATTGGATGTAATATTCAAAATAAAAAAACATATCTCCCCTTTTACGCCGCTTTTATATGGAGCGGATGTCAACGTGACGAATTAAAAAGTTTGATTTTTTTGTTTTCTCTGATCTTTTTTTAAACCTGTTATACCTATTTCGTTTAAAAAATAAAATCATAAAAGAAAGTTTTTTAATTGTTTCGAGCCCTCATGTTAATTTTACCACCCGCCCCTAGCTACAAGAGGAGTTTGTAATAAGATTTTGAAAACTTTTCTGTAAGGGATTTAAATAAAGTAATAATTATAATTTCGTTTTTATAATTCACCCCGCCCAAATGAATTAGCTCTAGTGAATTCGCAAAGTTATTGCCGGAAACGTCAGCGTGCACCGACGCCCCCGACTAGTATTTTGCTGCAAAAAAAATTATAATCACATGTCGACCGCGATCTTATTGCCAGTACGTTTTTGTTGAGGTACAACAGCGAGTTGGACGCTCTTTAAATATCTGAAAAATGAGGATATAAAGGAATTATGTAAAGGAGTAAAGCAATAACATGCTTACAATGACGTATGCGGCCTTGATCCTCTGGCTTCAGTCACTGTCATATGAAATTCCGGCATCTATGTAACTAGTAGGTATTTCTCTTTAAAAACTGTTTATACTTTGAAAAAGAAGAGTTGGCAACTTTGCATGTAACGCACGTAAAAATAGTGAGTAGTATGAGAAATATACATTTCGATCGGCTCGTGTTTAACTCAAAAATACTTGTCAAGTGGTTGTTGTTAGTCTTGAAGGGGAGTACAGGGAGGTAGAAAGTTTTTTCATATTCAATAGCCAACTAGTGGATGTACGAAAACAAGACAAAAACGAAACAAACACGTTGGCACCAAGTTGGTAAAACTTCAAGAAAACTAAAAACTCTTATGTATTTTTAAATAACAAACGACTAATTTTATTATTCTTTTGTTTTAATTTGCATCGGCTATTTATAACAAGACACATGCGTCGCGCCAGCTGATATAAACTTTTTTTGCCTTGAATTGTAACGGGAACGTAAAAATTTATCAAAATAACTCCTAATAGCAACATGTGAAGATCAGTTATTAAGTGTATAGTTTTTTTTTTAATGGCGTGGATCCATTTTCATTTAATTAGCAATTTTCTTTCCAAAAAAATATGACAAAAGTTCCGGTATAAAAAATATACATGAGTTTTGCTTGTAACAAAATAATGAGCGGGAGAGAGTGATATAGCGCGGATAGTGGAAGTTGCGAAATGTCAAAAGTATGCTCTTTTTACAACGGGAGAGTTTGGGCAACAACAAAAAATTGTTTTCAATACACAGTTGTTTTTCTAGTGTAGTAAATTGATGATCATACCCAACATACAATTTATGTAAAAATTTGATTATTCAAAATTCTATTATTTTGATTCACAAACATTTTACATGGATATGTATATATATAGTTATACTGAATTATTTTTTTTTCAGGTGAAAAATTGATATCAACTTAGGGATACTTACTAATGGCAAAAACAATTATTTAATACATAAAAAAAAACAAAGAGATTACATTCGAAATAATCAAGTTATCGCTAGACAGGAGTTTGTTTAGTTTGGATTTTTTAAAGTTCTCATATCGCTACGGATATTCCTAAGTACATTTGAAAAACAAACATACATTTTGTCATTCATAGAATGCATATAAAAAGTCTACAACATGCTCATGCTCATGCTGCTGCAGCTGCGGCAGCATCGATGCCAAATTGTGAAATAGTAATCGTATCATCTTCGCCTAATCACAATAACAACAACAATAATAATAATGAAAGTACAAATGGGGGATCGAGTAATGGCAGTGGCGGTGGTGGTTCTGCTAACAATGGTCATCAGCACCAACAACTGCAACATGGTTCCTCAGCAGCAACACCAACTGAGATTCCAATACCGTTCATGCATTTGGCAGGAGTAACAGCCGAGGCTCATGCTGCAGCCCAAGCAGCTGCTATGGCAGCGGCCCAAGCGGCGGCCGCTCAAGCAGCTGCAGCTGAACAAGGCGGCAGTAATGCACCTCCACCGGGCAGTGCACTAGCCCACCATCATGCCATATTACAGCAACATCCCTTGGCTCATCTAGTTGCTACGGCTACGCACAGTCCTGCTGTATCCGAGCAACATTTTATAGCCCGTGATGCTACCGTCTTGACTAATGGCCATAATGGCAATTCAACATCTGCATCGAGTGGACATGCGCCCGAAAAACCATTTCAATGCAATGTCTGCGAAAGACGGTTTCGTCAGTTAAGTACTCTTACGAATCATGTAAAAATTCACACTGGAGAAAAGCCGTACAAATGTAATGTTTGCGATAAGACCTTTCGTCAATCGTCCACTCTGACTAATCACTTGAAAATACATACTGGTGAAAAGCCATTCAATTGTACATATTGTCCGAAACATTTTCGTCAATTGAGTACTTTAACAAACCATTTGAAAATTCATACAGGTGAGTGTTTTATCTTATTTTCTATAATTTTCAAATTTAAGAAAATATAAATATTGAAAAATAATATGATAATAATTGTTTTTATTAAATCATTTGTGATGAAATTATTAATTATTTATTAATAGTAACTTGGGACCCTCCAATAAAATTGTCAAGGCTCAAGCTTTCTGCTAAAACATAAATTTATAGGTCATTATTTTTATTTACAAACTTTCGTAAAGTTCCTGCAAATTAAACCTTATATTTTGAAACATCTTTTCTATCAATTTAGTATATTATTCTCTTTGCCATACTCAAATTGTCGTCTTTTTAGGTGAAAAACCCTTTGAATGTGCTGTATGTAAAAAACAATTCCGACAATCCAGCACTCTTAATAATCACATAAAAATTCATGTTATGGACAAGGTCTACGTGCCCGTAAAGATTAAAACCGAGGAGGAGGAGGGATGACTAGAGGACATGATGGTGGTTGCTACTGAAGGTTCTAATAATGGACTTCAACAGCAGCAACAACAGCATCATCAACATCATTCACAACAACAGCAGCAACAGCAACAAATACACGCTCAACAGCAACATCAGCAGCACCAACCACAACATCGCCAAATTATTACCTCCACGCTTGCACAACATCAACAACAACTGCAAAATAACAATACAACAATTATAGCAACAACACAACAAATTCAACAACAAACTCCTAATGGCTTAGCCACAACAACACCGTCCAATCTAGAAGCTTTTTCCAACATTGCAACTGCAGCTCAAACGCTCGAATTAAGTTCTTTAAATGCAGCCCAATTGGTGGGTGGTCATTTAACGGCTGATGGTAATTTTGTTACTATGGGTGGTGTTGTTGTCGGACGCATACATCCAGCTCCAGGCGCTGTGGGAAATACACATTTCCTCCAACATCAGTTAAGAATACAGGCACCACATTTAGGCGTTATTAAAATGGAACCATCGCCTAATGCTAATGAATACAACACCAACAACAATAATAATGCAAATACCAATAACAACTCAACGACGCACACAAACAATACTAACGAAGGATGAGTCCCCGACTATGAGACACTATTAGAATATGTGCTCAATGATTGAAAATAAAACGTAGCTGAAAACAAAACTCTTATACACATGTAAGCAAAATATTGCCATTAAAGTCTTTGAATGTAATTTACAAAATTTTAAAATTTGGCTTAAATAGATATGGAGTAGAAAATTTTAAGTAGAAAGTTGTGTGAAAAATAACTGATGTCTTTTCGCAAGAAATAATGATAATATTGTGTCTCTTTCCGATTTAATAGGATTTAAGGAATACAATTCTAACAATCAGTTTGTTCATGAAATACAACACGAATTGTTTTGCAAACGGAATTCAAATGCAATTCCTATTTGTTGTGCGCTAATAAAAAAGTAACGGAAATACATTGAACGAAAAAATATATTTTTATCCGAAACTAAACAAATGGTTGTCGGAGTTTTATTTTTTGCACTCTAAATAGAAATAGGATTTAAATTCCGTTTCCAGGCCAATCCATGTTGGACTTCATGAACAGGCTGAATATTTCATGAAAGATGCAAATATTTCAGCTTTTTTAAAATTTCAAAAGGATATACATTAGTGTAATACAATTTTTTCTAACCGCCTTTTTGTACAGTGAACAATATGTATTTAACAAAAGTATTGTTTACAATAGTCAATATTTTTCCCTTTCAAAAATACTTGCTTCAAATTTGCTGCTGGAGTTCTCGTAACTTAAAAACACGTTTATACGTTTTTAAAATTCAATATTTTCGAAACCAATATGTATCCCTTTGCAAGCACCATTTTAAATTTATTTTGAAATATTTTTTATCTTACACAACTACTAAAAGGAACAAACAAGGGCTCTTCTATAAAACAAAAAATAAATCTCCATCTAAATGTACTTATTTATATAAAAAAATAAATAAATAACTACAAATACTAACTATTTTAAGAATATTAAAAAGTGGAAAGTATCTCGCCAAGGAGAAAGTTAAATATTATTGTTTTAAAAATATTGTTGCCACAAAAAAAAAACGAAAACTAGAAAAATAAAAATATTTTAGTTGTTATATGATCATTAAAGTTAAAATGAAACATAAAATACTTAATGTTTGTTGTTAAACAATATAAAAAACCTTAAAAATAAAATTACCGATAACATTGTTACATAGATGCAGATGAACTTAACATCAATGGATGTTGAATTGTTATTTATTTGCATTATAATACAAAGGAAAGGGAAATAAATCGCTACTATTTGCTTATAAAATCCCAAAAACAAAGTAACCTACCATCTCTAATAATAATTTTAATTTAAACAAAATAAAATAAAAAAGCTAAATAAATTATTGTATAATTAAACCATTTATTTAAAAAAAAAACATGTGAATCCTATTAAACAAAAACTCAAAACTACTGCTACTACAAAGCAACTTTAGTGCTAACTAAAAACATCAAACACAAAATAAACAACATTTTATTTTATATATTTTTCTTTTATGTAATAAAATTGTTTTATTCTTATATTTTAGTTTATTATTTACATTTTATAGTCAATTTTGAAAACATAAAACTACTACTATTAAAAAGTAATTACGTTTGTTAAACAAATTAAAAAAGTGTAGTTTGTTTTTATAAAAAGAAACAAATAAGAGAGAAAAGCAAGAAACTGATTAAATATTATTGAAAACATAAAATATTTACCAATAGACTTTACATTTTTTATGCCTTTTAATTTACCATTTATTATTGAAAACTTGTTGAAGCAAAACTAACTTGGGTTTTCTTCTTTCCTAATCAAGGTATTTTACATTTGAAAATTAAAACTAAAATATTATACGCTATGGAATTAAGTTTTGTCTATTTCCATTTAACACCGATTTGTACTATTTTTATAATTCAATAAAAATTAGTTTGAATATTACATTTGTAAAAATTTTATTAAAATATGTTCCATATTACTGAAATAACAAACAAGTGTGTTCCAAATTAAAATGATTTTGATAAAATACTTCTGGTGGAAATAAAATTAAAAATAATATTAAATTTGTTCGCGATCTTTTTTAATTAATTTACATTATTGTTGCCTTCTTCCAGTCAAAGTAAGTGTAATTTTTGTATTTTTGCCGTAGAAAAGAAAAGTAAAAAGTTCAGTTACGCTTTTTGTCGAAGACAAACAAATCTATTTAAATTACTACCGTAATATTGAATATTTTTCAATAATTTTAAAATACTATTTAACTATTGCATCAAGAATTTTCATTATACATTGAACTTGGATGTATTTTATATTGCATTAAAAGTTCGGTCGATATTAATTGTGGTTACACTAAAGTGTAAAAGTGCTGATATTCCACCTTAAATACAATTAAAACATTGCCACTGAGAATAATATTGAAATAAAGAGTGATACAAAAGCAATTTTATGCCTGAATTCTACTCTTGACTTGTACTTGTCAAATCGATCGTATATGAAAATTCAGTATTTGTTTTTGAAGTGAACCAAAGTCCGAAAACGTTTTATTTAACTAGTGGCCGGTTTGTCGCGGGAAGAAATAATTGTTTTTGTTATTGATAACGCTAAATAAAGCACATTGGTAAAAAACAAAAAAGACGAGAAACGGATGACAAATAGTGAAGAATATGTCAAGAACTGTTCTGTCCTTGCCTATATGAGGCGGTGAGAGCAAGAGTAACCTAATACCACCACCGATGTGTTGTTGTATGAATTATATTGAAACTATTTTTACAATTATTTAATTTACATGGTCTTTGTTTAGCCCAAGATGCTGCTATCTATGAATAAATTTAACAATCAATCTAGTATTAAAAAAAGTTCGAGGGTCCGCTTGGGATGATAAATCTACATTTATTGGAATTTTTTTGTAGGTTAATCTACTCTTGCATTCATCGCTTTCATCATTTATAATCTTAAAAATTATTTAAAACTTTGTTTTTGCAAAAAGAAGCAAAAAAATATCCGCAATTTGTATAGATTTTTGGAACAGATTTACATTGTACTTTTTCTATATGAAATGACCCTGTCGAAATATCAAATCAGAAATGATATTTTAGGCCTTCGGTGTTGGTTTTTTCAGCATATCGCTTTAGATATGAGCTACTGGTCAATGTTTATTAAGCCCGCTTTTTTAAAACGAATTGTTCAATTTTATTTTATTAACTAGTTAGTTATCTGATCGAGGTGATGAAAGAAATATTAAAAATCTTAATTTTCATTCCAAATAATTTGGCAAGCTTTCTAATTTTGGTAGCATTTGAGATCAGACTATCTTCCCGTGTTTTTGTCGATGCAATTTGTTTCGCTTCAATCAGTCGCAATAATCTTTTTTTTTATATAATTAAGGTAATATACCTTCGAAATAACAAAACCATTTAGAAATACATAGATTGGTTTTGTTGAAAAAATCTTAGTCAATATTTTCGGTTTTTCATTTGAAAATTTAAAACATTGTTTTTAAACAAGTTTTATTTATTTAACTTTGTTAGCTTTAAAACAACTTTTAAAATTTATAATGAAATTGTAAATAAAAACCCAATGAATTATTTTAAACATTTACATTCGATATGAAAAAACATTTTTGTACAAGCATTTACAAATGTACATATGTATTCCTACAAATGTAAGCACATATTGTTAGACAAATAAAACTAAATAAATGATAAATACAACTGTTACTTTATTTTTCGTAATTTTTTTCAAAAACAAAAACTAAAATAAAGGGAAACGCATTAAAAAATACTTTTCGTGGTCGAGTAATTTATCTGTTTTAAATAGAATTTCGTGCTTTCAAAATAAGTACTACAATATTTGTCCCTAAAATTAAGGAATTAAATTTAATTGTTTTTTTTTTAATATCTTAATCAGTTATCTATTTAATAAAATGACAAGTGTTGAGAGCTATAAATCAAGTGTGATTCATTAACTTTATTTGCATTAAAAAAGTTGTAAATTATTTGTTGTCGCCTTGATTTATTATTTCATAATATAGAAATTAAAACAATAGTTATATAATAATTGAATATAGTATATACTTCTCAATCAGTTTAAGAATGTAAGGGTCATACCCAACCAATTCTTTTAAATCAGGCTAATAAAATAGGTTTTCTCTAATAAAAATTCAAATATTTTTTGTTAAAAAAAAATTTAAAATTTGTGGTTTAAATTATTGCTCTATTATTTAAGATATTTTTGAATTAATTAGTTTTTAATTGTTATAAGATTCTTACATGCATGCTAACATATGTATTTAAAAAATAAACCAGAATGAAAATCATTTAATATAAATAAAATATAATTTATAGAAAATTTCACCAGATACACCAACTTTGTTTGCTTGTAATAAAACACTATTGATTGATAAAGTTATAGTTAAACGTAATTTTATTGATTTATTTAAAGATTATATTAAAAAAACACTTACCAGTCAAAATAGTTATAAGAAGGACAAATGAACATAAGTGTGTTTTCAAGAGAATTTAAAATATTTAACCGAAATGCGATTTTTAAAGTAGTTCCAAGCTTTAATTTTAATTTCTTAACTATTGCAATACAGGCTTATTCGTTTTGTTGACCATGGCTTTTACGAAATATGCTCTTGTTTTAATTTTTAGGTGTTTAAGTTTTGCACTTAACAAGACTTCGAACGATTTGTATTGTTTTATTGAAGAGTTTGAGAGGCTCTACCTCCCCTTCTCTATTGTACAGTACCACTTTAAGCATTCCTTAAAGTCTATCAAGGCAATACTATCTTTTATCGATAGCCCTTTGTATTTATTTATTGACAGTTGCATACTTATCAAAAATCTTAAAAAACAATTTTTTTTATTGCTGTCATCAAAATGTTAAATGTGTTTCCAATGAAGCTTATATGTTTGGGAAAATATCAAAAACCCGTATGTATAAGGAAATCGGTTATTTCTTATAAAACAAACACATAAAAATTATTTTCTAATATGTTGGTTTAAAGACAGTATGGGATGGAAACTTTGAATGAAAAACAAATCAAAAATTGAAGGTGTGTGTTTCAAATAAATTTTTGCTTAAATAAATTTATTTTTTTTTATTATCTTCAAAGAAGAAATTGCAACGATATTTATGTGTTTTAAGTTAATTTCGGCTAAATATCGAAAAGTTAGGCCATAAATAGAGGTCTCAATCGAACTCTTACATATCAAGATATTTATCAACTTTTTGTCAAATTGAGGTCAGGGTTTCGTTCGTTAAAAAAATTATTAAAATTTTTGCTGTTTTTTTTAATTTAAAGTTTGCTATTGTTAAGTTTAATGCGTGTGCCACAAATATTATAAAAATAGTTCCTAAAAACTAATTTAGGTGTCAGAATTCCTGTTTAGGCATAATTTAACTATCCTTCTTTTTAATAACTTTTAATAACTACAACAATTGTGTTAACAACTTTAAAATATTTAATTTGTGGTTTTTAAAACGAAAAATTCCTAAAATTCTCAATCAATGTATACGAATTGTAGAGAGATAAAATAAAAAAAGATAATAATTATTAATGTATGTAGAAGTAAAATAAAAGTATTGTTTACTGAAAATAATATACACATATACATATACATATGTATAAACTAGTTATATAAAAATTAAAAGTAATAACAAATAATAAATACAGGAATATTTAATTTAAACTAAACATGACTTAAGTAAAACATTAAATATCTTAGTGCCATTTTCATATAAAAATAAAGAATGCGTATTTTACAAAACAAAAGAAAAACAATAATAATTCGGAGTCAGTATGTATGGATTTCTGTCAGAAACTCTGATCTGCTTAACTAAAACAGATTAATTTAAAAATTTTTTTTATAAAACTTGTGGAACCATTATTACTGCTGCAAATTACATAGTGACTTCAGAAAAGATTTTAATCGTGTCAATTGTTTTAATTTAAAAACATTATTTTTGGAGAATTTTACTGCTACTGTTAAAAAATAGTACGTATGTAGATGTATATTTTTCTATTTTTTTACCGTTTTCTTGTTCAATAGCGGACACAATATACTAAAAACGAATCAATAATTTTTGAATTTGAATAGTTTTTAAAATTTATTGCAATATAATTACATCGACTTGGCAACCCCCAGACTCCTAGACTTGCACACTGCATCCTAGTCTAGCGGTGCACCGAAATCTTTTTTTTTCTAATATTAAAATACATAATGTATATATTTTTAATAGCGTGGACCAAATTTGCAAGTTTGAAAAATTTTAATATGGAGAACAACAAAAAATCTCCAGAAAGATATTTCCAAGTTTACCGATCGCTAATTTGACTCAGTATCGAGTTGGTTAATTATTAGTCTGAGTTTAGAAATCAATTAAAAACAAACAGAACTACGTCAACAGCTTTTCAGAAGTAGTTTCAGACACTAGAACTTTAATTGAAAGCTATTAATTAAATAACTTTTTTCAAACACGTTAAATGTCATAAATCCAACAATTTCTTTAGAACCGGTTTGAAATAGTGCATTGGAATTCATACACCTTTGCAAAACTGTGTTTGAAAGCGCAAATTTAAAACATTTTTTCTAGTTTTTTTTACACAAGGAGGTAATTGTTTTGTATTTCCACTTGAAAGAAAACATTTTCAAAACAATGTAATAGACATAACAATGCAATCATTTCGAATCGTAGTAACCCCTTGGGTTGAAATTCTAAGAAGCTTAATAGTTACTATATTAGGCACATTAAAAAAATGATAAAATAATACAGGGCCATTTTAATATTAAAAACTGCTTTGTTTTCTTTTTTTATTTAATGTACAAAAATTATAAAAGTTGTTATAAATAAAAGATACATTTATTTTTGTAGTTAAAAATTCAAAGCTAAATTTTCTATAGATATTTTTTATTGAAAATGAAGTATGTATGTGTATATTGGATACAACAAACACGTAGTGAGATTATATATTAAGCATTTACAAATGAAATTAAATATTAACAATTTCAAAAATTTTAAATGAACCAAAAATTTGTGTTTTTAAACACATACAAGTCATACGTAAATTAGGTTTTTGCTGTATAAATGTGAAGGAACACTAGTTAAACAAAAAATTAAAACTACAAAATATTCGAATTATATACGAACTTACTCGTACATACATACATACATACATTAACAATAAATATGTTTATATGTAAACTAAACTAATTAGAATGTGTACGTGTGTGAATAAAATAATATATATACATATATTTATAAAACCAATCGTCATCATTATGACGGCATAATATTATTAAATAATATAATTATATAAGTACATATACATATATGAATATTTATTTAATGTATGGTAAATATAATGATCATATTTTGTTAGTAATGACTAAAAGTTAAAACAGTGAACAAACAATTAAAAATAAATGAACTATACCTTTTTTCAAGGTATAAACACTAATGGATATCAAACGAATATTATAAATGATAAAATTAAAAGATAAAACCAATTGTTGAATAAAATTCTATAGTGATGATGGCAATTAAAAAAATGAAGTTTTTATTTTAAGTACTTGCCGGGTGTGTTTTAATGAACTATTGAAATAAAAAGATCTATTCAGTCGGGAATACGCTTTCGATCGAATACTGAGTTTAGATTTTATATATGAAAAATTTTACAAAAATATATTTTATTACGAAGCGGACATATGAATGAATTTTATTACATAAAGAATGAAAATGGAAAATTAATACTTATACATAATTTATTTTTAAATAAAAAGTAGTACAAATTTAATAGTTCGATTATGGATAGCAATCAACGTTGCCAGTGGCCGAATATATTACAACTATTGACTGACAGCCATTAATTTACGTTGCAAAATAGTATTATTTCTATCAACCGAACCTTTCTGGTTGCCAGTATGCAACACAACTGAAGTTCGGTTGTTAAAAATACATAAGCGACGCAAAAAGAAATGCACGCAAATATAAATCCGACCACAAGCCACAGTAAAACCTTAGAAAATTATTTAAATAATAACAAAGAACATTTTCTTCCAAAATATAACTTACAATATAATTATTAATTTCTAAATTTATATTGTTGACCTTTTCCTGAGCATGTGGTCTAGCTATCCGTCGTATTTGTAGATACTATATTCTTTATAAATTCGGTTTATAAAGTATATTTTGAATATATAAATAAATTTTCCAGACAAAAAATAAAACTTGTAAAATCAATTATAAACCCAACTCAAAAAATTAATGCTGCCAAAGTTAGTTCGCCCCACAAGGATTACGTTGGTGTACTTCTTAGTCCTGTAGTATTTCTCATTAACTCGGTTCTTGTTATTAACACACTACATTAGTTTGACTCCTCCTTTACAAGCTTCTTGGGAGGAGAAAAATCGTTTAGAAAGTCCAGCCATTCGCTGAAATCGACATCGGGATATGTTTCTGCTTGTTTAAGCAAGACATTTTGCAAGCTTACAATAAATTTTAAGTCATTTCGATATTTTAGAATAATATCCTCATCAATGCAAATATCGGCTAAAGGTAAGTCAACTTTAGGTTTTGACATACGAACGTTCATTTTAAGTTTATTTTCCAACTGTACAATATCTTTTGTCATTTTCTTTAGGACCAATACCCCACTGCCACGAGTTGGCCAACGATGAACTGTATCACTAGTGGTTGTTAACGGAGCAATTTCCTTGATATTGGTGATGACATGAAGAAATGTTTTAGCACCATGGAAATCGCAATAGTTTCGTAAGGCATCTAGCAGTAAATGAAGATACTGTTCACGGGAGATGTCTTCATCATCATTAGACAATTCCGCAGCTGGTTTATACTTAAGCCAACGTTTTTTAGCAATGTCTAATGCGATCTTTTGTGGTGTTAATGCTTCGGCATTTGTAAATTGAAACATGATCAGAACATTATCGATGAATTCATAACGTACATAGGGTATACGTAACAGTTCGATAGTCTCCATATACTTGGAGATTTCTTCCCGATTTTGAGCTGAAAATAAAGTATAATTTATTCTTAGAAAATTGTCTAATTAACTGTTGTACCTTTAAATATTTTGAAGAATTCATGTATTAAAGTTTTAGTTTGGTCACCCAAAAACGGATATTTCACACCTATAGCAGTATTTTCCATATCAGCAGTGTTGCTGGCTATCATTAACAGTGAAATAAAACGCTATAAAATAGCAATGGTAGAACAAATTTATAAACGGTAGGATACACAGTTCATTCAACTAAGCTTACTTCTAATACTTTCAAACGTTTTTTACACAAGCCCTTTGCGGCAGCCTCACTATAAATACTAAAAATTCTTCTTGCCACTCTGGTCATCCTGGTGTATTGTGTCAATTCACAAAGCACTACTATTAATGGTCTATTTTCTGTACAAAATATCCATTCTTTGGTTTTCTTATTGTGATGCAACATCCACATGGCTAAATCATTTTCTAATATTTGTAATAATAGTCTTAGAGACACAAAAACCCTTTCCAACTTCTGGTCCATTGGCAATGCAGCGAATGTTTGCTTCTGCCTTTCTCTTTGCTCGTATTCATTTTGATTCCAATATTCACTGCATGCACTCAATTCTGAGTTAGCCAGTGGTGAAGTAGCATCTAAATTAACATTTTGAGCTGGTTGTAAGGATTCACTCTTTAATTCTGTTAGTTGTTCGGCATTACAACACTTTAAGACCTCCTCCAACAGATCCAGTAAGACATCAAAAATTTTCGTAGATTTCAAAAAATTTTCTTCTTTATCGTTCTTTAGTTTGGTAAAATCAACACCGTATTCTAAAAAGCCCACATAATAGGGACGCATTTTATGCCAACAGGGTGGGAATGTCCGTACGATCATTGAAAATAGTGCTATGGACTTGTGGTATGATTGTTGGTAGGACGATATATTGACATTGGGCTGTTTTGTGGTGTAGTTAATGCTCTGAAGAAACAAAGAAACAATTTAAATTTATATTTGTTTTCTAAAACTACATACCTACTTACCAAAACCAATTCTAATATCTTTGTAAATATTCCTTTGCCGGGAAATTCACCACGATGACACATATCTGTGGTAGCGTTAATAAATAACACATAGCGATAGTGTTGGAGTGCACTACGTAAACTGTGCGCTTGTGATGTCATTGGCGCTTCCGGCAGTTCTGAACGGTAATGGTAACGATGGCAAAAAGCTAAATCATCAACACAACGCGGAGGAAAATCTAAATGCAAACGTTCGGCCACATTTAAATATAAATTGGAAATAACCATCAGTAATTGTTGGGGTAAGTTCCTGCCACTGGAGGACGATTCGCCCGAGTATTTAGCAACGTTGTTTTGCGACTTTAAGGAAATACTTTTGCTTTTTGCAACATTAGAGCTAATGGGATTATCTTTTTCAGCATTAATTTCTGCGTCCTTTACCGCTACTTTATCCAGTTTGCCTTTGTTTATCACATCCGGCTTCTCACTTCCATCACTGTTATATTTGAAGTCATCGTTTTCATAAGATTCATTTTCATCAAGTTTTTGCTTTTTGTTTGGTGAACATTCTTCGTTGTCTTCTATTTTGTTTGTAACATTCATTGGTTTATCTGTAGATGGGTTTACGTTTTCCTCAATAGGTTTACTTTTTGTGGGTTCAACTATCACTTCTCCATCAGCAACGTGTGCTTGGTTATTTTCTTCACCGTCCACCATTGTAACTTAATTACTTCTTCGATATGTATGTACTTTAAGGACCGCGCGCGTTTTATTCAGGAAATTTTATGCTTGAATTCTCCTAGATTGAAAAAAATTCCGAGTTGATACAACGTGATTTTATTATTCTAAGAATATACACTGTATTTCGTAATTTTAATTATATGTTAATTGGTATTTTTATTATAGTGTTTACCGT
Organism: Phania funesta; assembly: GCA_963932375.1. NCBI lineage: Eukaryota > Metazoa > Arthropoda > Insecta > Diptera > Tachinidae > Phania > Phania funesta. The sequence continues at coordinate 91,074,608 of OZ010656.1, read as the reverse complement.
TTTATTGTAACTACAGGATTGAGTTTACAAATTTGCCGAAAATTAGTAAATATCAAGAATCAAAACATGTTCTTTATCTTTCAGGGATGCAAATTATAGTACTAAAAATTATCTACTTTCTATAAAAACTTGTTTTATACAGTACTTGGTTATGAACGTTATAATATAACATGCCTGGATTAAGGGGACAGGAAATTTAAAGAGGATTATTTGTGAAAATTGTGCTGCTATTGAAACGTGAAAATTAATATTTTTCATTTATCCAAATAAAATGAATCCAAATAATATATATTGCTCCTCGCTTGAACCAAAAGAAAAAATTAAAATTGAAAAACGCTAAATAAAAGTTATAAAAATCGAAAAGATAGCCAGCCGAAAATAAGAAAAACCAAAAAAATCAAATTTTTTATCAAAATTCGAAATATTACCACAGAATGTGTCGGTCACTTTAAAACTGGGATTTTATTATTAAATTGCCACTCGTTCACACATTAAGCTGTGTGTTTGGGATCTTTATTATGTTGATATATCCACTTAAGCGGCATTTCCTCATCAGTATATGAAAGCAATGCATTTTGAAGAATGTCAGAGTAAATAAACCGCTCCATCATTCCATTTATTTTAGGGCTATAACATTGCCTCCTCCTTGTTCCACAGGCACTGTGGTATAGTTTGGATTAAGGCGTTTTCCTTTTGGTCTACAAACCAACTTAAATCCGTCAGAACATTTTTAATTAAACTTTCAGTCGTCATTGCACAGCACGGTCTTCCATTATGCCGTTGTGCATTTTAAATGTTCCTTTGCGAAATCGATCCTGGCCTGTCTATTTTTTCGCGATATTAAAACCGCTTTTTTGCGCTCCTGTAAGATTTTAAGCCACCTTCTACAGCTCGTCTTCGAATAGTCTAGTTGTTACTTTTAATGACAATTGAGAAGCAATATACTTGGAAGACAGAAACGGATCTTTGTTTAATTGTCCGTATTATTAGCTGGTCCTCGCGGTGGCTAGTTTTACGTGGTCTACCGCCTTTATGATTTGTCGACAACCAACTTGTAGAACGAAATACGACGAGAAACTACGCTTTGTATAATATGTAAGTTAACATTTTATGTTTCCGTTATTAAAATCATTAATTATATAGAAAAATCTGATAAGAATTAGCAAATTTTGTTAAACATTATTAGACTGATTATCCAAAGAAAAATAATGATATATGTATGTATGTTGTTGTCAAAGTTACGTGCATTTTTAAAATTTTAAATAAAAGAATCTTGAAATAGCTACAACAAAGCTATATTAAAAATTTTTATATGTATAGTGTATATACCAGGGTAGACTAACCAGGTAAACCCGCCAGGACAGCTGAGAAAATTTTTGAATTCATTGAATGTCAAATTCCTTATAAAAAATGTGTCGCCGTTTCCGGTACATTTTTATATATGGAGTTTGACATCGGCAAAGAAGCCGGAAATACTTTGAATTCGGAAATACTTTCTATAACAAATATATTGCGTAAGAAATGAATTATTCTTTTTAATGTTCCTACACCATATATGAAAAAATGGAGGTCCATGTTTTAGTTTTGTCCAACACAGTATGTACGTGACAAGAAGTAAATGGTTCTCAGGCTTTGAAACTAAGTTTTATTTATTTCTTCTTTTCAATTGGAACTGATTTTTCCACTTATTTAATTTTAAGTGTCGTATGTGCCACCAATTATAAACAGAATGTCGGGCTTTCAATAATTAAATTGTCGAGTAGTTTTTTCCTTCCAAGCAGACACGTTTTACTAGCTGCATTTAATGTAAATTAATTTTTATAGTAGAGCCTCATTATTCATTGCTTTATGATGAAATTTTACTTTAGTTTAGTTTTGTATATAATTTTTTTTATGAAAATATATATAAATAACTAGTTGGAGGCCTCTCAGCTCATATTCAAATTAATGAGTTTATGTTAAATTTTTTTTAAACCTAAACTTGGTAAAATAAGCAATTAATTTTGTTAAATATTTCGAATTGTAGCAAACACAAAAAAGCTTTACGTTTATTTTTTTTACCCATTAAAAATCGTTAAATTTTCTAGCACTAACGACATTTTTTAACCATCTGTTTGTTTGCTACTTTAAATACTTCTTTGAGTATTGGCTGGCTTTTTTGGGCATTCATTAAGAAAAACTTGAAAGAAAAAAATGCTGGCTTTTGTTGGAACAAAAAATTAAAACGTTCAACTTCTTGTGCAACTTCAGTGTCCCATGACCAAAATCAGAACAAGCTACAGCAAATAGCATTGGCTATTTCGGCTGACTTTTAGCCAAAATAAAAAAATGGTTGTGTCGTTAATTGCCAAAGAATTTTTAGTATTTTTGTATTTTATTTTGGCTTTTTTCCTATTCGACATAAAAAATGTGATAATGTCTTAATTAAAGTTGTAAACACGAACGAGACATGAGTAAAAAAAAATAAATAAATGTCATACTCTCTTTTGTGTTCGTTTAGTATTTTCGTAGATACTGGTATCGGTGGGATTTATAGTATTTTCATTTATTTCCACAAAAGTGGCAAATAACGACTTTGGTAATTATACTTTTCTTTGATATTTGCAGTTTTGTTGTTGTGAACTTCTAAGTAGTACGACTGCCTGAGGTATTGTTCCCCCTCGGGGTGATTTCGACACCTTGATGATCTGCCACTGGGGGAAACAGGGGTACCAGTTTCTGAGGCTTGTCTGGAGCCTGAAACTGGAAGAAGTTATGACTTCTAAGTGCGACCAGTAACGGTAGACAACTGGTTCCACGGGAACCAGTAGCACCTGGAACTTCGGTTCAAGACTCGTTGTTGGTGAGGCTCCTTCGGGGTGGACGTGGTGACTGTGGTTTATACCCAAAGCGGGGAGGTTCACTGCAGGACCGATGTGTCCTTGCATTGCTACGCAAGCTGTCAATAATTATTCGTTGACAGCAGGAGATTAGATAGCTCCGACACCCTTAGCAAGGGGTGGGATAGGGGACCTGGCATCCTCTGTCCTAATTTGTTACCTATGGGAAGTGCATGAGTGCTATTCCGGTATAGGGGCGCTGGTTTAGCCGCTTAATGTCACACCCGTGGTTAGACCACCGTGAGGTTGAGCCATCGTTGGTAGGTACTCACGCAAATCTAATGCATCTGTCTGTGGTACTAGAATTTTTTTCGGTAAGTTTGCAGCGTTCTTTGCCGTCATTATTTACGTTAAATTAAAAATAAAGAACTATTTTGAAGACAATGGATGAGTATAATATACTACAGTGGTTAAAGTCAATTTCCGGAATAGCCTTCAATGCGCGTAGCGATTCACGTTTAATGTCTTCAATTGACTCAAAACGGTTTCCCCGGAGCGGTCACTTAAGTTTGCTGAACAGCCCGAAGTCACACGGGACTAAATCAGGCGAATACGGTGGTTGTGGAACGATATTTATTGAATGTTTGGCGAAAAACTCACGAAGAATCTATGCGGAACCAGTCGTGATTTCTATTTTCTTAGGCCCAAATAATCTTTTAAAATGGTTTTTACTGATCCCTCCGATATTCCAACAATGTCGGTAAGGTCTCTGACTATTAATCGTCGATTCTTGAACACCAATTCCTTGATTTTATTGACGTGCTTATCATAACTTGATGTTGATGGCCGTCCTGGACGTGGTTCGTCGTCAACGCGATCTCGACCCTGTTTGAATAATTTTTACCAATCAAAAACACTTGCATACAATTATCACCGAAGGGCGTTTGCAACATTCTGAACCTTTATTTTAATGGAACTTCTTTGTAAAAACCGCCGAATGCACTTGTTGTACTTCAGAAAGACAACGTATACTAAACACTAATGATTACTCTTGATTTGATATTCCGACAGGGTGTTTTGATGTCGATTTTTGGAACGAATTTCCGTCATTCCTTGTCAAGTATGGTTTGGAGACAAAGCGGTTTCGGCTATGTGCCATCTTCAGTGTAATTTTTCGTTCTGTCGAAACCAGGAAAAAAAAAATTTCGACGAATGGATTTCCGCGCGAAATTTAAATTAAAAAGCCTTACTATTTTTTGCCCACAGTAGTATATCCAGCATTAGCACTATGTTCATAAATGCCAAATTAATTATAAAAAAATGTAATAGGAGTTGCTGTTTTGGTGTCTCTATTCTTTTTTTTATGCTTGTTTTTTTTAGGAAAATCCAATACAAAAATGTTTCATTTGTTTCAAGCCCTTATGTCCCAGGTATCCCAAGATACTAACCCATCCGTCCCCACCAACATGGCGAGTTTTGATTATAATTTTAGCAAGCTGTTCTGTAATTGATTTAAATAACTAATTAATACAGTTTCAACTATTGTATTTTTAAATTATACCATTTAAGTAAAGCAAGTTGTCCCATCCGTCCTCCTATTACCTGAAAATAATTATAGTCATAAATAAGATATTTTATTAACTCCTTCAATTGCAATATTTAAACGTTTATCTACAAATCAAAAGCAGATAATTTAGCAGCTAGAATATAATGAGTTAAATTTTTGAATAAAAACGGGTTAGAATGTCCCATCTGCCACAATTGAATTGTGGTCTAATACTTGTTCTCTTCATATAATAAAAATGTTTGCTGGTACACTTAAAATTTCGTATCGGAAACCAAGTCAGTTGCGTGTTTGATGCGCCAATTGGTTTTAATCGATTATTGTTTAAATTTTAAATATTAAATGCTTTTTTGACAGTCTTAAACAGCAATTATTTCATTAAACTTTTTTTTTAGTTTGCAAAACAGGCAGAGAGAAACTACATTTGGCACCTTATCGAGAATTCGATAATGTAAAATTCATTTGTTTCATATTTACAGAAATATACTTGTACATATTAGTAGATTAAATGCTGATCAATATTTCCGTAAAGATTTAGAATATTTGAAAATTTGTCAATCTGTTTTTAAAGTAATTAACACTTAACGTCGTCTGCATTATTGCACATTCCTGGTAACAAAATGAAAAAGATTGCAAATTAAAAATGAAAAAATTATTGATTGACATACCACCACGTAACCAGAACTGATTAAATGTGAATTTATTTTATCTTAAACATTTGATCGTTTATCGTTGGAAGATTGTTACAACATCTACATTTTCGTCATCATCAATCGGCATCATCTAAAAAATGTATGACAACAATTACATAAACACACACATTGATACGAACACCACATACCCGTGCACACATACTTAGTTACGTGCGAGCACATATTAATAAAAAGTGTTTTAATCTGTTATTATTAAAATCGCATAACTAACTATCGATCAAATTATAAATGTTTTACTTGCAGTAGCAGCAGCAGCAGCAGCACCAGCATCAAACAGAGAAATAAAACTGAAACTAGATTAAACTGTCAATTAACTAATAAAAAGTTGTCTGTTTCAATGGTCTAGTCTGGTTATTGACTGTTTCTTCTACTGACCTAATTTTGTTTTTATTAGCTTTTTTTTTTTTGATTTTGATTTTATTTTTTATATTTATTTATGTGAATTTTCATATCATTTTTGGCTCACTACACTGTTTGGTAGTTAATGTTTTTGTTTGCGTTTTAAATCGTAGTTAAGCCTAAAAAAGCAACTTATAATAATATTTCGTTACTGCTGTTGCAAAAAACCGCGACAGCAATAAAGACAACAAATTTCACGTTTTTTGTAGACATTCATTCAGTCTTTATAAGTCATTTCAAAACTTTTATAGATCGCAATAAAAATGGCGTAAAATTTGAAACTATCACTCTTGTTTTATCTTATTTAATTAATTATTAAGGATGAAACTAGAATTGTTTCGGTATAATCACTGAAAGAGAGACTTTTCAAAAATTTGTTTTGACAAAATAGTTATAAGTGAAATAAAAGCTTTTATTTTTAATCATTTTCAGGGACAGGGTATACTATTTGTCAATTACTCGATATTTTAAAAAAACCGGATTTCGAGTACTTTGAAAACCGCACATTTTTAAAAACCGGTTTATCGGGTTTAAAACCGGTTCGAAAAACCAGGTTTTTAAGTTTTTCCTTATTAATAAAACTATATATAAATTTGTTTTATTTTTTTTACTTTTACTACTGTTTTAACAGAAAAAAAACAAAATCAAATTTAAACACGCTACTTTTTCAACATTAAACTGGTTTAATTTCAAAATTAAAACCGCCATATGCGGACATACTCACATTTAAATAATAATAATTGAAGACTAAGATTTAATTATTTTGAAATAGAAGATAATTTTAATAATTATTAGTGAACGGACATGCGGTTTTTAATGTTGAGCTTACCGAAAAAAGACCTTCACTTATTGTTTGTAACGGATTTAATTTTTTATATCTTTTAAAATATGTATCTTTAGTAATCAAAGTGTTATTATTTTTATTTTTGGTGGTTTTTCATTTAAAGTACTGTTGTGCTCTTATTCTAAACTTTGAAAGTCACTTTCGAAATCTTCCAAATCCGACAACGAATTGTGAGTGGGAGTGGAGTGTAAATATAACATTATTCTTCTCACTAATATTCGTTCAAATGATAACAAAATTTTTTCAAACAGTATTAAATTTTTTTTGTGAAAAGTAAAAATTTATTAGTGAAAATTTTAATATTTCTTATGAATCCAAAAGTGTTACTTTATATCTTGGGAACTTTTTAAAGCAATTTCCAACGGCTTTAATGTGTTTTAGAAATATTCTAATAAGAACAATTCCGATCCACGAAATGTTTCTAAATCTTAGTCTAATAAAGAGTGATTAACCCATAATTTAATTTTTAAAAAGGCAAATATCATTGATTATGACGAGTTCCAACGATGTTTAACATCTTGTTGAAGAATCAATTGTTGGCCAGTAATTGTTTCGGTTTTTATGAAATGTGACGAATTACGTATAATTGTTTTTGGGATATCTGTTTGAGATATGGAAGGATTATGCTCAGCTTCAATTGATATTTTACGTACATTTCTTAAATGATTTCAGAGAGAGTTAATGCTTACTTACATGCTACCATGTTCCGACATTGTAAGTAGGAATGTATCCGATACCAATATATCGCTGATATATGGGTATTGGCAATCATTTATTGCCGACACAACGGATATTTATCGGATATTTATCAAAAACAGTCAGAAATCAAAAAACACGAAATGCAGTGGCCGAGGTAAGCGAGGCAAGAAAAATAAAAACATATTTTTGATTTAGTGTGCGACATGTACACAATATATTATAAATTGTACTTAATTTACTAAAATTATAGCTGTTATTGACCTTTTTTAATTTAATTTATTAAAATTGTTCAAGCTTGAAGGTCTTTTTTTTAAATTCTTCGATATTTCGCTACTCCATTGTGTAGCATCATCAGGTAATAAAAGTAACGAACAAATTATATATTTATGAAAAAATTATTGTCACAAAAAATTCAAAAATTTTCCAAAGTGAACATTAAACAAATTTAACCTGAGGTTCAAAAATATTAAAAAAAAATGTAAATACAGTTAACTTAATTTACTTTCAGTTTTCATTCACTAATATATATCAGTATCGATATCGGTATCGACGATATTTATGTTGAATTTCGGTATCGGTATCGTATCGGCAAAAAGGTACATCCCCAGTTTAAATGTGATATACCTAAATAATAAAAAGTGCCGAATACTTCGACACTGAAATAGTGGTTTCCCGCTTGACTCGAAAACCGCAAGTTTTTCATAACCCGTGTAAATATGTATGTAAAGTCTGGTTTTAGATTAATTCAAGAATCGGTTTTGAAAACTCTAGACGGAGCAGGTTTGATTGTCTTTTTTCCATCAAATTCTTTGATTCTTTGGCTTAACGTTTCAAAATATTTTGAAGCATTAAAAAAAAGTTCTAAATTATGGATGACTCTTTCTAGGTCCTACTTTTAAATCAGGTCGGCTAAATTTGAGTATTGGACTAAAGGAAGCATTGAAAGCAAAGTTGAGAAAGTTAAAAAATAAACTAAATTAAAAACATGTAATAATTTGTATTACTTACTAAAATTCTTTATTATTCGTTTTAATTCGAAGAATCGTACGTTCTATTCGATGAAGAGTTCGTAAAATTGCAAGAATATTTGAGTATTTGAATAGCGAGTGAAACACAAAGTAGGGTGTAGAGTTAAAAATTATAACAAAACACCAGCCAAAGCCACCACATATGAATACAATTGCTATTACGACAGCAAAAGCAGCCAGTCAAAGGAATTCATGTAATAATCAATGATAGACTCGTACTAACTGTGTGTGACTAAAAAAGTAACAAAAAGCACCGAGCGGTCGAATAAATAACAGGCTGACGGAGAGACATGCTGGCTAAACGACTCTTTGGCCAAGTGGCTAAAGTTATAAATGAATGAATGTAGGCAACAAAAAAGAATTAAAATTCCTTTGATTTTTTGTCTACTAAATGGAAAAGTTTGTTACAGCTTCGCATTCAGCTTTTCACTTGGAAAAATACATATCATTCATTTTGTTTGTATCAATACAAAACAAAAAATTAACTAGCAACAGACCGAATAGTGGTCCAGAGTAGTAGAGTGTGAATAAAATACAACTGATTTAATCAATAATGTTGCTTAATTTTCTCAAGTTTTGTTTTGTTAAATACGAAAAGTTTTGTTTTTTTACTTAACTAAATAAGTGATAAATGGTTCGATATAATTAATGGTTATTTAATTAATATTATTATTTATTAGAACTACCCGTACTTATTTAACTTAATAATATTCATCGCTTTCATCACTGTTTTGTTCATGGTGAACAGTTGCATCATAGTCCTCTAACTCTTCAGAATCATTATCGTCATCATAGTCTTCGTCTTCGTCATCTTCATCTGGATGGTGCTTTACGTTTTTATGGCCACCAGCATTGATGTCGTTACTTGATTTATGGCCATTGCCATCTTCATCATAATGATCATCATCTTTCTTCTCATGACTATCAATATTAGAGTTTTCATGCACTTCATATTGTGGTTGCTGATCTTCACGATAATCGCTGCCACTATTATTACTCTTGGCATCATTATCATCATCATCATTATCTTCTGCATCATCATCGCCGTCATAGTGTTTGTTGTAATGATAAATTATGGGTGGCTGTGGAGGTGTTTGATAGTGATTGTGTGGATAATAGTTCTCATGATTTATTTGCGGCAGTTGTTCCAATTTCGGTGTACTTGTGTGTGCACTGAATGGTGGGTAATAAACATTTCTGTCTCCTTTTAAATACATTTGGTTTTGGGGATTATGTGGATGTTCATAGTCTGCTGGTTTATAAATGTTGTTGCCATTGTAGCTGATGGTCTTTAAAGGTGGTGCACGATTGTAATCATGTTGTAGCTGACCATACAATGATGAGATTCCATTACGTATGACTTCAGCTTGGAAACCATTTTTTTCATCCGCAGTATACTTGACTACACGCAATGCGCCATCAGGATCAATCAGACTGTTAAATGATAGAAGACAATTGTGAATGCAGTGATTTAAAAAAAAATCTTTGAATGAATTTTTGTGTTACTTAAAAACATTATACATTTTGCTGAAGATGCTGAAGTAGTTCAATTAAATTTGAAGTCTTTAATTTAGGAGTTTTTTTTGTGTAGCTCACAAACAAACAAAAGTCACAGTTCTAAAACTTGAGATATTATTTTCAAAAATCTAAGGGAGAAAACACAATACAAGTCGTTGCGTGATAAATGTCCAATTGCGGGTTAAGATTAGGCGAATTTCGTAAGTATTTTTGCTGATAGCAAAAAATTAAAATATGATCGAAAAGTTTCCTGTAGCATGTGCGATTGATTTGTTTAATCAAACGAAAAAAAAATATTTTTAACATACCTACATTTAAATAACATATGGGGCATTTCACGTGAAGGGGACCAACGATCCAAAACGTTGTTTCCCGAAATTCTTTGTTTTTTGGCATAACTGTACTTTTAGCAAATATGAATGTTTTTCTTATATAAGCCCGGGAATTTTTGAATTTCACGTCTCTTACTACTCCTCTCAACAGGCGCCTGCCAGTTTAGTCATGTCAAAATTTGAATAAGCTGCGTCATTTAGTTTGTGTTTGACAGCCATTGATAGCAGACTACCGTGTGATTTGCGGAGAAAATGGAAAAAGTGAATATCGTGTGCTCATTAAGTATTAGTTTTTACGGCGCCATCAATTTCAATGGTAAAAAAGTGGTTTAATAAAATTCGTTCTGGCCATACATGCATTCTGGACGCCTAGTTAAGGTCTATACACTCGAAGCATGTGAAAAAATTTAAAGTGTGAGAGATTATGGAAGCCGTACACACCTCACATGCCTTAGTGATTCCGATTATGAATGATAACTTCGGCACGAGAAACCTTTATGCAAGATGGGAGCCCAGTTTGCTCTCAATCGACAACAAATCAACAAATCAAGCAATCAAATGACAACTTCGCAGGAGTGTTTGGCGTTGTTCAACGGCAATATAGCCGAGTTTTTGTGTCGTTTTGTAAAGGTATATAAAACGTGGATCCACCGAAATACACCAGATATCAAACAGCAGTGTCCAAACAGTGGCTTTCTCTGGGTGAATCGACGACAAAGAAGGCCAAGGTGGGGTTGTCATCCAATAAATAATTCACATTAACTACTCCAAAGAGGGTAAAACAATCAATTGCGAATATTAATCCAAATTGTTAGGATGATTTAATGGCAATTAGAATAAAAAACGACCGCATTTGGCCAAGAAGAATGTTCTTCTGCACCAGCACAATGCAACGATGAATCCATGAATTAGGCTACGAATTGCCCCCTCATCCGCCCTATTCAACGAAGTTAGCACCGAGTGACTATTTTTTTGTATCCAAACCTGAAGATATTGCTCGTCGGAAAGAGACTTCTTGAATGATGAAATCATCTCACAAACAAATACATATTTTGATGACACCGATAAATCTTATTCTTATAAAGGAATAACAAAATTGGAGAAACGCTGGAGACTACGTTGAAAAATAATATGATTTTTTTTCCAAAACCCTGTGTTGCATTCAAAATGTCACGCACTTATTAACCCGCCCTCATATCAAGGAATTTCTGGGAATTTTATTTCGGTTTTCCGCTTAACGTGAAATGCCCCATATAATTTAACGTATCATTAAATTAAAAGATGAAGTGATACATTATCTAATTTTCTCTTTGCACAATTTACAATTAGACACCATGAATAACAAAACTTATATATATATATCAAGTTTCAGTAAACTTTTTGTAACCCCAACCCGCTGAATATGTGTGTGAGTGTGTAAGTATGCGTTTTTACGTCCACACGAATATTATACTATTTGCAGCTTCCGTTTTTCTCGCAGTCAAATAAACACACACTCATAATTCATTCATAACTCACCTATAAACCCCTTTTACAGCATCACCATCGCGCATTTCGTTACGATTGTGTAAAATATGAGCATCTGCATCTTCCACGCCGTATGCAAATTCATATTCCGGCTTGCCAACATAATCCAACCGCGGTGCGCCACTGCCACGGTGCTGATTTTTGCCACTATTTACATAGATTTTGTGTTCGGGACCAGTAACGGGTCCAATGAAACGTGAGTATGAATAACCGACAGCATCAACGCAATGTAATGGTAGCAACAGTAGCAACATTGAGATGACACCTAAAGCCGTTATGATTGAATACGCTGGACCATGTCGCAATTGAGACTGTTGAATATTTTGTTCAGGCAGGCAAAATTTCATTTGGTGATTTAACATAGCTGGACACTGATCATGATGGTTGTGGTTGTTTTTTATTGTAGATGAATGTTTATATTTTTCAATTAACATTCTCCTTTTGATTTAATATGAGTTTCTTATTGAGATGATGCTGCTTGACTTAGGAAATGAATTAATTGCAGATCATATGGAACAGAGCAAAGGAAACAATCTATTGAATAATTTGTAACTCAATATTTTATTACCGGTGTTGATTTTGTCTCTTGTACAAATGTTGAACTAAATATGATTTATGACACTTTTCGTTTATTTATAAGATTTCTTATTCACATCTTGAAAGCATTATAACACAAACTGACGGAAACCACAGGAATAAAACGGATCATGGATAAATTCAAAACAAATTTTACACTTGAATGACGATGATCATCATCTTGTTGCTTGATACAGTAATTTATTCAACGAAAGACATTGGAATGGAAAATATTTCCTAAATGCAGCAGAAGTGGATTGTTAAGAAAGTAACGGTCACGTTGACCACAATATCAATCAGAAAGCAGTAGATAAGTATTTTCTGTTAATGATTCATTTTTTAAGAAAACTTTAAAAATCTAAACAAGTTTTTACAACTAATACGGGGGGCAAGGATCTTATATGTTAAACATAATTTATTTGAATTTCAAAATAGTCCAATGGCAATGTCTTTTTACAAATCTCACTCAATCGACGCTTATATTAACACTACACCTAATTAAATGCAATGTGAGAGAAACAAATTAATTGCAATTTTATTCTCGACATTTCTAGAACAAGTTAAATTTTAAGAACCATTTTATTTAGGCAAATTTTAAATACATGCAAGTCTTAACTATGCACATACTTTGAATATTTTTTCAGTGCAGGCACATTTTAATGCCTCTACAAAATTTCAATTAACTTGTAATGCACACCAGACAAAATATTAAAGATCTTTGAAATTACGGAACGATTTTTCCCACAATCATTAAAATTTTATAAAATAATAATAAAAATACTTAAAACTGTACTTAGATTTATAACTATTATTTATTTATTTTTAAAATAGATATAACCAATTTAAATTGTTGACGATGACGAGACTTTGCAGGTCAAAAGAGATCAAAGCCACCTCAAGTAGTTACTTATGTACCCGGCAGTACATGTAACTACTCTAGAGGTAACGGAACTGATATAGAACTTGTCACATGACTGCTTGTTTAGGGATAGAGGCCTCTCCACGTTCTAACACTTTGGATGAATGGGATCTGCGCGACAACATGGCGTTGTCATAGGAGGGGAAATTGTTACCTTGCAGGGAGATTGATGAGACATTTTAACGCTTCGTACACCGCTGTCCTGCTTCTACACAGCTAAGAACCCTATATTTAGCGGCTGACACTTTACCGGACGGGTCTCATTGGGAACAGAATTTCTATGAGCCTGCAGACATTTTCAAAAATGGAGAGGCCACAACGGGCCAAAGTACTGACGCCCTCCCCTCGACCTAAGCTATTCTAACCTATACTAATTAAGTAATTAGTTTGTGTTAGAGCCATGTTTACAAATCACGGGACAAGTTCGACCCCACACAAAGTTCCCGCCGGGTAATGCTTCGCTTATGAAGTCAAAATCTGCTCTGAACAAACACTGCTAATATCTGCACTTTCCATTACTTACAAATGCACCTGTTTAATGTTTTTATAGATAAGCGTTTATAAAACAAGAGTTATAATTTAAATGGCCTGGTTTCGACAACTACAGGTAACGAACTTCTTATGCATCTCGCTTCGAGTCTACCTCTATTGTAGAAGAAAATGTTGATATAACGATTTCGTCGACGCTATACTACGAAATGGCTGGATGGGATGATTATTGTGCTTATTCATTGGATAACTTGGAATAAATATAAAGTTAACGTCAGACGGAGCAAAACCCGTAATCACTCTCCTTTGTTTTATCCATTAAGTTGTACATTTTTTCCTCAACTTATAATGTCAGCTTCAACGTTTCATTTATACTCGTGCTACAGATGTCAAGTAAAATTGAATAACCTTTACGTCCAATATTTGCCCCGTCTGACTCGTATCTTCTGCATATGAAGTGCAATGATGATAATCGCTATTTTAGAAACTGCTGGGTGCTAGCACAAACACACACTGATTTGTGCATTTACACACATGTTAATGTGTGAGTTATTCTTTTGCTTTTGCAGCTGCTTGAATAGTTGTTTTTCAAATGCTGGTTGGTAGAGTCGGTAGATAAGTTTTTTTAAATTTTCTGTTTGCTTGAAATTATAGCAAATTTTTATAATGTTTCTATTAAAGGTGGAATTAAACATTTCTGAAATATTTCTTTAAACTTTATTGAAAAATTCTAATTATTTTTCCACTTCTGTGCAACATACATGCTTTGCAATTTCAAATCATTTACATGCAACTGGCTTCCACTAGTTGTAAATTTTATGTTGTTTTCTGTGTTGCCTTTTTCCAAGAGTGTACTTGATAATGAAGTATCCTCAAAACAAAAGATTGTTGTATCTATGTTTTTTTAATAATGAATTCATAAATATTACACTAGCACTACTGTAATAGTAAACGAATGTGTGTGTGTGTATTTGAATATTCATGAGCTGTAAGGTTTCTTGATGCTTTAACCTTTAACAGGGTCTTGGAAATGTTGATTGCACAATGTTTTTATTGTTATTTCAATATTATTTGGAACTGATTATGATCGTGCAACAAGCATAACTTTTGTTATGGTTGTTGGTAGATTATCTGGTAAATTAGTATTGGGTGGTAAGGTGTTTGTTTAATTTTTTTTTTTTTGGAAAATTTTAAACTTAAATTCTTTTTTTTATTTTGAAAGGAATTCTTTTCGTGACAGTAGCTAATATTCATATAACGTATACTTATTTTGGAAATTATGTAAATAAAAATGTTGATAGAAATTTAAAAGCAACTTTTCATCACTAAATTAAAAGAAAATTTTCTAATATTTCTTAATTAATACGAGGTAGAAAAAATTATGGGTTAGAATGATAGCATTGTCTATATTATGTTCTCTACAATTACTGTTGGTTCTGGCAATCATATTAATGGTAATATTATCTTAGTTACGGCAAACATGAGTTTGTTCACATTTAAACATTGAATGATACCACACACAAACCAAGTGTTTTAATTAATAGAAAATAATATAAAATTTCTAACCATAAAATGTTTTTATAAATAAATTTCTCGAACTGGGTATGCTTCAACTCAATCAGTGAGCACGTTTGCTTATATTTTTGCGAATATGTATGTCTTCTATAACATCTATGTATAAATGTACAGATTTTACATTGATATTTCGAAAGGATTTCCGTCATTCCTTGTCAAGTTTGGTTTAAAAACAAACCGGGTTCGGTTATGTGCGATCTTCAGTATCATATGTCGTTCTGAGTAGTTAATGTTTTATTAATGTTTCGCGGAGAAATGGCACAAAAAACTACTGTACTGTGCTATAAGTTTTACAAATTTTACTAACAATGATTTAGCTATTACTGTGCTGTGGAAATTAAATACAGTCCAGTAATAGCAAAAATCAAAAACATTTGCTGTCACAAGCAAGCCTTCCTCGTTAATTTATATATGCTATTACATTGCTCGTACTGTTGAAATAACACAGCACCAGCACAAATATGACAGCAATCATACTGAAAACATTACGAAATGGTACATCAACCGCGCTTTACACTTTGTATGTATGTAAGAGGAAAAATGGATTAAATGGAAACAATATTTCAATCAAATACTGGCACAATTCTGAATTAAACAAAGTAGTTTTTTTTATAAAACAGTTCATTGAACTGTTCCATCACTGTCTTTACTAGCTGGGGAAGTACCGATATGTTAGTTTGTATGTTCTTGCCCAGATTGACTTAAAGAGTACAATTTACAGTTATAACAGTGCGCATACGAGCAATTAAGTAGTTTTTTTAATCCCAGTTCACAGCATGAAAGTAATCGTGACAGTTGCTACTGCGATGGCGACCGTCGTGATAATTTTGTATGGTGTGAACACAGGCAACTGGCATGACAGTACTTTCGTACTATACCGTCACACTTTTAAGTTGAGTTTGATATTGCGACAGCGTTGACTCGGCAGTGATAGCAACTGCTATCGTATGCACGGCTTTAACAGTTAATTTTTTTTTTTTAATTTAAAAAAGGAAGTTGGGCAAATTTTAAATAATTAGTCAAAAGTTTAATACCTATGAATTTTTTTAAAGAATATCAAAAATATTATATTATATAATATATACCTGTGACAATACAGAATAAGGGGTTAAGTCGAATTCAGCTGAAAATGAGTTAATAGCGCCATCTCCAATTGAAAAGTAGCCCTCAGAAAAAATGAATTTTTTAGCTCTATTTGTCGAACAGATATGTTAAAATGGATTTTTGTTTGTCTTTTTCATTTGGAGCAGTAACTTGACTTAATATTTCGTTAAGATCTTAAAACAACATAAGAGGTTTTTAAAATCAAAACAATTTTTCCAAACCTGTCTTAAAATGCGATCATGTTTTAAAAATCAAATTTAAAGTCACAACAGTCACTGTCGGCAGACCAGTGTGAACGGTGTCACAATATCGCACTGGAGTGAACTACCATGCTTGTTTTATTGTGACAGTTACTGTCATGGTATAAACGGGGCTTTACACCTCAATATTGTTAGTTTCAGTTCTGACACAGATGCAGCATTTAGAGTTGAGCATTTCGAAAATTAAATTCAATATATTAAATTTTTTAATGAATAAAATGTACTTTAAGTGATTCATTTTAAAACAATAACATATAGCTTTTATTTCTTGTATTAATTTTCGTTCGCTGTTTAATTAGTAATAGGGTACGTCACTATATTTGTACAATTAAATAGGCGCAAATTGATATAAGACCCACTAGTCAATGCACAAATTTAATCTAGAGTTAAAACTTAATATTACTTCTTTGTCTAAAATTACAGCACAAAATAAAAAAAAATTTGCTAATCTTTCTTCTAAGAAGGTTTTCTCTACTGTGGATATCAATTTCATTATAAAACCATATATGTAAAAACAGTCGTTTGCCGCTCCTGAATATTTGGAATTTTTTCAATTTTAACTGTTTTTCATTTATTGTGCTTCGAATTGACACTATCGACGACCTAGAGTGTTACGGTTTAAACTGATTTTCCTTAAAAATACTTTATTATAGGGAGGTTTTATCTCATGAAATATGGGTACACAAGCTGTAAACGAATCTCTTACTAACTACGCCATTGGTACCGAACATGTTACAACACTAAAATAACTGCTATCGAAATTGTAAAATATTTATGCCAATCATGTGATAAATTTTTACAAATTTTCATCACAACAACTTAAAAGCCAAAATATTTATTTAATTTCCTTGGGCTTTTTTACAACTCACAGCAGATATGCATTTAAATTTACAATAAATCTTATTTTTCTTTGCATTTCTTAAATCAAATTGCAATCAGCTTTCCAACTCGCAGTACGTTTTAGTCACATTTAGGTCTTTGTGTTAGTGAGCAGACGAGAGCGAAAAAATTATGTTATAGACGATAAATTCGCAAACACTTTTATTTTTTTTCATTTATTTATAAACTTATTCATTATTATTATTTCTGCTTTTTTAAACAAAAAGAAAAAAATGAGATTATGTAATCTTTTTAATGTAAACAGCTTAAGTGTATGTCTTCGTGTGTTATCCATAACAATAATTATTTGTGCGATTTAATAACGTGGGGCGATTAAAACAAATGTGCTATAAATTAAACTAAAATTGAAAAAAAAACACAAAGCAATAATCGTACGTGTTTTGCGGAAAGACCACCAATAGTCTTCGTTCTCCGATGAACGACTAACAATTTTAATTTTATTTATAACAAATAGTGAGATCGAACGAATTCTAACTATATCCTACAAGATGATAATTAGTTCCTCTCCGATAATTTTCAGAAAGATCCATAAGTTATGAACAAAAGCCTTTCAAGTCACTTATATGTGTAATTCACTATGGCTTGATTACAGGAAAGCACATGTTGTACCATTTTCAATGATCTAATAGTAATGAAAGATCTAATAGTAATAGGAGACTTTGGCCATTGGATCGGTAGATAAATGGCCCACCATTTCAAAAAAAAAAAACGTACAATGCTCGGATCCATGTTCTAAATGGGTAAGAAATTTTCAATATTATATTTTGAATTTTTAATAAAAAATCGACCAATGGAGCTTTCAATATAAATGCACAAACTGTATAAAGAATTGTCGAACCCTAAGTAGAGTATCTGTGGAGTAATGACATATACGTATGTGTTGATTGTTATCGAAATAGTAACCCACCTATTGACAATATTAGGAACATTTTAAAAACTCTGTTACATATAATGAAAACATTAAAAACAAATATCTATTTTATGCGGCATGAACTTAGATAGCAACAACTGTTTGCAAAATTTTATTTATTTTTTAGCTCTTTTTCTAATTTATTGGTCTATATTTAAAAATGATTTTAAAACGTTTACATATTTGTTTATTAACATTCACAACTACTACCTACAATATATTAAATTGTTTGAAGAAATCTGTTCATACTACAATTCACAAAATTTGAAATAGGCAAACGGACAGACAGCTCCATATAACACACAGATTACGGTTAAATATGCATTTGTATGCACACTCCTCTCACTCAACAGAGTCTGACCATTTCACGCAGTGCATACTTCTTTGTAGACACAGGGACCGATACATGCGGACAGACACTTGTTTTTAAATTAGTTTTGATCCATTTTCCATTCGTACATACAATTGTTTTTGTGTAATTTTTACTTTTGGCTTTTTTTTTTTGTTGCTGAAAAAAATCAACTAGTTTATAGAAGTTGGTGGCAAATAATAAGATTGGGACTAAGTGGCCTCGTTTTGGAGTTTCTTGGTTGCATAAGTTTTTGTTTGAGAGACACAGACACCATGTTGAAGTATGTGTCTTAAGTCTTTCGTTTACAATAGCAAAAAGCGTTTTTTTTTTGTAATTTTTAACAGCAAGTGGGGAATAAAGCTTAAAATATTATTTGCTACTTTTGTCACAAGTGCAGATACGTATAAAAATTGATTGGCAAAATAAGAATTGTTTTTAGACCTTTCATTCTCAGAAATATCTTTAAAATTAAATTTTCCCCTGTATTTTATTTTTACTGGAAGAGTTTTCATTTTGTTACTACTCGCAGTTTTCATGAAATTTTATTAAATGTTGATATCAAGAAATAAAACAGTGAAAAGAAACTTGTTTGAAATAAATGTTGTTTACAAATTAAAATTTCTTTAAATATAATATTTTATATATATTATTTAGTAATGCATGATCCTTGGAAACATAAGAGCCTTCAAGCAGAAACTTTTAACGCAGGTTTTGGGCGATACATGTTTAGGGTTTTATGTTGCACCCGATTGAAGGAATTGGGCTGGAGTTATTTTGATATAAACGTACGGGCAGTGCGATTTGTACCGTCCTATTTTGATATATTTCGTACAAGTTACACCAGAATATTGCACTTAATTTGAATAAAAAATTTTAACTTACCTGGAAACAACATTTGGCAGGCCCAAATAGTTTTTATAAACTTTTATTTAAGCACCATTACATTATTTACTATATTTTCTCAGTTTGGACTATACTCAGTTTTCTGATGTTCACAACTTCCTGTCAACGTTTGGACAACGTTTCTCCAAATTACTTCTAGTTTTCGAATTATAATGTTAAAGCAGTTTAATGACAAATATAAACATAAATAGAGACTGTTTGTTCTATTCAGTTAATTACAAAATCCGTAATGACAAGAGTATTACCTTTAAGCTGTACCAACATTGGTATTTAAAATTTTGCAATTTCATTACAAAGCAACCGCGTTTATGTGACAAAAATAAATTGTTTAATGAAAACTTGTGCAAAAACTTGCAAAATATTTATAATAACACAAAATTTAACACTTGGCGGTGTCTTACAAGTAGCGTTTACATAAAAACCTTTCACTTACAAAGTCTCTAAACATTTGAGTACGCATTCACGCCACCAAAATATATCTGAAAAATCTCCCTTACAGCCCAATTACAATTGGAACCACTGCCAGCAACCATATGAAAAAAGTACGGCGAATTGTAATGAAGCGGTATTTTAGAACTATTTTTACATTTTATATAACATTATAAATCTGTGTTGAAAATATGTCCGAAGTAAGATAATCACTAGAGAAAACAGGAAAAAATAAATTGTTTTCAGACGGCATTGTAGTCATCAAGTTGGCGACACTTTTGCTTTGCATACGAAATGTATGTAAACTCATTGTCGACAGTGGTTGTAGTGCCAATTGTAATTGGGCTGTTACTTTCGTATTTAATCTAGTTTTACCACATGTCATATTAAGGAATATTTTCAGGTTTGTCATGAAATAATAATGTTGCTAATGAAAACTAATTGGTTTTTTGATAAACATTTTATTGCAACTTAACGTGCGTTATATCACATTACATGTACGAGGTAAAAGAGACATTAAATGAATATGCATTTTTGAAAACATAATTAAAAATGGGTGTAAGTAAGACCAACCAAGCCTACGAAGTATATTATTAGAGAGTAAAGGTACCACCATGTTAGACAACTATTTAGTCAATAATTGTAAACATTTTTTTAAGACGACGTTATTAATTTTAAGTTATTTTTAAAATAGTAAAAAGACCTTAAATACATGTGGACTTAAAATTAACACAGATACTTTGTAACAGCAATACAGTAAATCCAAATAACTGCTTGATGAAAAAATATTATGCACAAATATTTCAGTTTAACCGTCATGCTTTAGTTTACAATTAAAACAAGAAATAATAAATCTCTAACCATTGTCATGTCACGGATAAATTCCTACAAAGTTTTTAGACTTTTAGGTCAGTATTTCTAAGAACAATGACTGCTTTTTTCAATTAAAACATTTTTGTTTTGGTTTTAATAACGTCAGGCAAAAACTTTGAGCTGTACACAATATTTTAGTTAGAGACTCTATTATTTTAGTCATATAAATCATACTTCGTTCTAGGCGGCCACATAATTTTGCGCAACTATTTTTAATTGATTTTCAAATCTAAACTAAATACTTTTTCTCAAGAGCTTTATGCAAACATATCAAATCAAGCAAACAGATTTAAGTCGTATATTTGAAAATTATCGCTAAATCTTTTGATTGTTGTGTCGAATAATAAATTGTTTGCTCTTTGTTCCAATTGCTCTAGTTTCAGTGGCTGGTGAGAATGGGTAACTCCATATGCTTGTGAATACAGAACAGTTAAAGAAAAAAAGAAGAAAAATGCAAAAAGTACTTTTCCAGCTTTAAAAATGGCGCTTTTGTGAGAAGTTTTTTTTTGTAATAAACATCTTTCTTTAAAGTAATTTTTTGAAAAACGCAATTCGAAAACGATATTTTTAAAAGTGCCATTTTCTGCTTAAATTTACCCTTACTTTTTTTAGAATAGTACTTTTCCCAAGCATGTTTTTAATAGAAGGCTCGCTTTAATAGAAAACAGTTCGAAATTTAAAATTTAGAAAGCACCGCATTCGGTTAACCGGGTTTTAGAAAAAAAATCAATATTTGGATATTTTCAGCGAAAACGACACTGTAGTTGTAAAAAAATCCATTAATATTATTGATTTAAAAATTTTTAGAAACCAATAATTTTGTTTTTTGATTTTTGTTTATTTCAGCAGTTTTGTTGTTCTGAACTTATCATTAGTTCCATTGCCTGTGGAAAGTTTGTAAGTTTTTGCTCTAAGTTGGCTACGCTATGTGCCGTCAATATTTACGTTAAATTGTTTAATATAATACATTATGTGTTTGTTCCAACTGTTTTCAGGAGCTGCCCCACCCGTCCATAGCTACAAAATGATTTCTTATTAAGATTTGACCAAACTTGATTTAAATAACTAATAAGTATAATTTCGGAACAAAACGTGTCATTTCGAATTGGACCCATTAACTCAGACTAGTCCACTGGATGTACCCCCACCCGCCCTCCTTTTAAATATAAACCAGTATAATCCTAGTAATATAAAATAATAATAATAAAAAAAAAAAATAAACATTTCCAAAATACAACGATTGAAGACTTTTCATTCTTACAAATGTATAGAAGCACGAAACTTAAGAATCGTCAGTGATTATGTAATGTATTTATTTAATTTTAATTGCAAACACTTGACTTTTTTTACTTTAGATTAACTTGCTTAAAAATAAATAACAACAAATAAAAATTAACCTGGACAAAAATGTTCGCCACTTAAAATAGTGAAGAGCAATTGGGGAGAAAGTGTTATTCTGTAATGACCTATGCCCATGTGTGTATGTTGTGCCACTTGGTAAAGTTATATCTAAGAAGTAGAACTTAGAAATCCAATTTACTATATCTGTTCAAATCGCCAGCACCTTATTGTACAGCGTGATATTGGTGGCACTGTGAACTCTGATAAATAAAATTCACTAACATACTAAAAAATATGAAAAGCTTTTACAGTGGAAGCAGTTAACTTGTACTATAAGTTTAAGGTAGTTAAAAAATATTAAAGGAGAAACTAGGTTTTGTCAAATAAAAAAACCGGGTTATTTGATATTCGAGAAATCGACATTTCAAATAACGCGAGAGCTCTAAGCCCGAAAAAATCGGTCGAATAGCTTCGTCGATCACTCTAGTAATGACTTGCCAGTCGATTTCTCGCATTGCAAACAATTTGTTGTTTATGTATTCTACCATATTCTCATGCGTAAAATATCGATTGGAAATGTTTGCTTTTTGTTTGCGTAGCATTTATTATGTATGTGTTTCTATATTTATCTTTTTCTATTTCCACTAGAACATAAAACGTAATACATGGTGGAACGTGATTATTGTGACAACTGAATGGACAAGTGAAACGGATATCGATCACCAGAAAAACATAGCAAAACATTTATCTTTCTGAAATAATATTGAGTGGGCAGCAATAGTAGGAATTAAAATACACACAAAAAAATACATATAAGATTTATTTAATTTGAAGTTGGAAACAGAAAAAACATAAAAAGTATATTTTAATTGTAAATTATGAGGTAACAAGAATTATGTGATATATTTCAGTTTATACGGCATAATTTTAAGGAACGTTTGGTTAAATAATTTTCCGAAAAGGGGAACCCAAAATGTGTAATCTTTCAAGTCTATGTATTTCTAAATAACGAACGTTATAATTTTTGATTATTTATTTATAACATCATCATTAGAAATAAATTATTTAAAACTATATCATAGCTACAATAAATGAGAATTTTTCACCAAGAATTTCTGTATTGTTTATCAGTAGGCATGTGAAACTACCCTTCATTAAAGTAAAAATATGTGGGCAAATTTTCATTTTTCACCCAATTATGAGGTTTAACACAAGTTTACAAATTCCGATCAACTTTTGGACTGAAGCAACGGAATTATGTTTTTTATGTTATTTTGGGATGTTGGATTCGAATCTGCTCTCTGGAGAACGGTTTGTTCTATTCAGATAAACAATTATTAATTTATTTTTTAATATGTTTAGTAATTTCAGAGAGAATCCTGTAGCTAAAACATTTCGAAATATAATTTTTATTTTTATAAAATTCATAACGACAAAACATCTTTTAATTTTGTTTACAATTAAGTAAAGGTAGCTCGTTTTGACAAAATTCGCCGTATGCAAATTCTAATGGTATACCAACACGTAGATTTGTAACTTGTTCTTAGACTCATGCAACTACGTATTTATTTGCAGACGACACTGCTATTTATCGCTGTGCACCAGCGCCTCAAATTATACTTAGGTATTTGCAGGCCGCACTTGATGCTGCAATCTGTGAGATTACTTTAAAAAATGGAAAATAGAAGTTAATGCAAGAGAATCAAAATCTACCGTTTGTACTGGAAAAATAAGTTTACGTAATTTTCCTGGTCTGGCAATATTAATTAATCGAAAGTCTCATCTGAGTACGATTCATTAAGGTAATAAAATAATAGTAAAAGGTATACTTTGAGCAATAATTTTATACGCACGTGCATTATAGAGCGATTGTGCCAGATTTGTAAGAACAAATTGCTAAAAATGCGTACGAAGCAGCCAACCATGGTGTTACTCCACTAACATACTTCATAGTAGTGGCAACGTGAAACTTATTATAAATCGTACGGAAAAAGTGAGTAAAAAGTTTAAGAACACATGCATGTATTCAGACAATTTCGAATTATGTTAATTTAGAATTGTTTTATGTGGTAATGATAATTTATTTACACAAATAATCTTGCGTATAACGTATGTATTAACTCATACATCCATGCTTATTAAATACTATGTTTATATAAAATAAATGCTGGCGAAGTTTTTAAGTCTGCGGAGGTTTTACTCTATAAATTGTCCTATGGAACCTTTTACGGAATTAGAAAATGTTGTGTGTTTGTGTGTGGAATGAGGCTTTGCTGCTGTTGGTTGTTTATTTCTGGAAATTGAAATTTAAATTTCCGAATGTTTTATATCTAAAGATTGTCTAATAATTTCGGGAAAAGAAAAAAAAAAAATAAGTGGAATGAAAATAAGAACAGGGCCGATAAATCTGTTTTGTATGATTTTTAAAGCTTCAAAAATGTTAACATTTTGGATAAAAAAAGGTTTTTTTCACCCCAACTTCCTCCATTTCTCTGAAACTACTGAGCAGAGTTAACGACAATGTTAGTATAACTTAAAGGTAATTATAGACTTTTTATTTTTTCACTCTGCCAAATAGAACAAACCGTTTTCAAGAAATACTAACATACATATGTTCTGCCACTTCCTCGGAAAACAGAACCAATATTCTCCAGTTCAAAAGCTTCAGATTCATTATTCGCCCTGTATTTAGTTTAGTACATCCATCAAAAACAAGGAGAATGCCTTGGTACCCTACAAAGCAGAACTCCTGTCCACTGTCTTACAAATATGTTTTGAATAGCAGCTGGCTGGGAAAAGTGTTTTTATTTAATTTTATTACACGTTCTACGTCATTAAAATAAAATAAATTTTAAACAGTTTTATCACACACTTTTCAATAGTAGCTTTTCTATAATTTTCATAAAGTCGAAAATGGTTGTTAAAATACATCTGAATGTGTCAAAACGTTTTCAAACATTTTGTGTTTTTTAATTAGTAAAGTAATTAAAAATTTCTTTTTACTTTCGACATGATTTTCAGATGTTGTTACTGTTATGTTTTATGAATACATTCTTTTATATATTAAAAAGTATATAAACAAATATTATGTACATACATATGTATTAAATGAAAAGAAAATATTTATTTCTCGTTAAGATATTTATTTAAATTTATTAGACTTTGAATTAAAACAACCATTACAAACACCTTCGCATTTACATGTCTTCTAAGAAAATGTTAAAATCAGACATACAATGAAAATTACTTTTAAAAGATACCATTGGCATTTGTAACCCAAATAAAATAAAACTCTTACAAAAAAAAAAAAAAAAAAGAAACAAATACAAATAGAAAAAACCTAAACATTATTTTCCAATAATTTTCTAAAGCTATAAAACCAACAACTGCTATAACTGCCAACTAACAAAAAAACAACAAGAAAAAACCACAGCAACAACAACAAGAAGGCAACAATTGCATAATATTGTGAAAAAAAATAAAATGAAAAAAACTCAAATATCAAGAAAAGCTTAAAAAACTCTATCATTTCTGTTGCAGCAGTTGGGCACAGACAATAAGAAAAACTGTGGAAAAATAGGTAACAAAACCATAAGCGGCATGTTTTTTGTTCGATTTTTCCGAACGGGCCAACAAGATAGTTAAGCCAACTTAAGCATCAACACCGGCAGATCGGAGAGCATGGACGGTAAAAATGCTCTTTGACAGTCAAAGACAAAATGTTAAACCACTAGTGTGGACAACAGCCATTAGGGTAAGGGCAACAAATAAAAAAAAAAAATTAAAAAAGAAATCGTGACGTTGTTCAGCTTTTTGTCTGTTGCCATAAATCCGTTTAGTATGTTCTTTCTACTTTGTGGTGGTGACAATTCATTGCATTGTTGCCAACAAGCTGGAGCAAACAAAAAAAAAAACACAAACTGAAAACATTAAAAGTTGTTAACAAAATTTTCATTTTTTTCCCATCGTTTATTTAATTACAGATGTGTGTGGGCGTTCGTTATGTGAAGTGAATATATATTTTATTTGACTTCATTTGAGTTTTTTATTCCATCTCATAGCGCTTGTTCGTTTCAGAGTTTTCTTTAACATTAACAAATTAACGTGTTCAAATGGCGCTTGAATTTAGCTTCTTCAACTCCATTAAATTCCTGCCCATCTCCACCTCCTCATGTTTATGCATTAACTCGCATAAACTCTACAACTAATGTTGCAGCCATAACAACAACAATAACCACAACAACAGCAACAAATATTGGAAATTAATTTTTCGAAGCTCAACTTACTGTGGCAAAGTTAGAAGAATATTTTATTTTTTTTCAAAAAGTATTTTGAAAAAATAAATCAATGGAAGTAAAAGTGAATATTTTGATGATTTGCAAAACTCTTTTTTTTATGGTAGGACCAGCACTCAGGGGATGACCCCTATTCATGCAATGCATTGTGCTAGAACTAGCAAAAGAGGTTATGGGAAGGAGTATAGAGGGAGTAGTGTTTATTAATATTTGATTTGAACCTTTCCACAGAGAAAGTGGGAGGAAAGACCTCTGCTGGAAGCTTATTCCACATACGAATTGTCCGGCTAAAGAACGAATTCTGTCTGTAGTGCGTTGTGTGATCCACTGGCCATTCGACCACAAATAGATGTGCTCTTGATGAAGTACGTGTGGTGCCTATGAATGAACGGGTTTCGGGAATAATATCCCTAATTTCATCAGAGCACAATCCATTGTATTAGCGATAGAAGAGCGAAACACACCCCACTTTGCGTCGATGCTCGAGAGAGTCAATAGAGTTGATACCCTACTGTCACCGATGAGCATCTTCGCCCTCTCCAAAATAGACTTTGAAGCACCGGCCCATACATGAGAGTTGTATTCCATTTTCGGTCGTATATAAGTGGTATAGATAGTTAGGAGATCGGATGCGGTGAAATACTTCTTACACCGTTTGAGGAAGCCTAGGCACTTGAATGCTACTTTCGACACTTGAAAGATGTGTTGGGTCCATCGGACATCACATTGAATCTTCATGCCAAGAACATCAAGAGCTTCTATACCACCCATAACTACAGATGGAGCAGCAAAGTCCGTCGTGCATCTGTGTGTTACAATACATACAACAGTGGGTCTTATTGGGGTTAAAATCGACCCTATTCGCACGACCCCATTCTGTGATCGTCACAAGATCACTATTTAATGAATCATTCAATCTCTAAGAGGCTTGGTCTGTTGATGAATGCAAAAGAATAATTAGGGTTGGAAGTTTGACGAAGAAGGTCATCTATGAAGATAAGAATAGAGTAAAAAATAAATAAAAATAACATCAAATTCGATTGCAATGGCTGCAGAAAATATATGTACATATATCCCGCATTGGGCCCAAGTTTTTTGTTAGTTTTTCTTCAAAAATTTGAAATAATCCTTGTGTTATAAACGAATTCCAAAAATAAAGATTTTTCTGCATTTGCTTGTGTGTCCATTTAAATATCAAATAAATACATTTAATAAACATTATATAACAAAGTAATTGAACAAAAGGCGGATAGTTTGTTTTATTTTCGAATTAGACTTACTAACTCAGACAAGTGCGTCCATTTGATGTACCACCCGTGCTCTTTTTAAATATAAATGATTATAGTCACTCGTTACAATGGAATTGCCCTTTTCTTTGATTGCTGTTCTGCTTTATATTAGATTTGTTGTAAAAGGTATTTGTAATAGTGTTTTTTTTCGTGGTTTGTAGAACATAATTAATTTTTCTTGTAAAATGTTTTGCGTTGTCAACTCAATATTTCCCATTGTGCTAATGTCCATTATTTAATGTCTATTTCATATCGGTTCACGATCAAGATAAAATTAAATAAATTTACAATGAATTGTTTGTTGTTGCTAAACCGAATACTCGTAACTAGGTTAACACCGCAACATGGTTGGTGAATTAAATAAAATAAGTAAATGCGTGTGTTTCCAGTCATTTTAGATTTGCAGATTAGAAACCTTCAGTCAATTGTTTTTACATACATAGCCGTCATTATTTAAATACAAGATTAAATAATAAAAATATTATGTCTAAGAATAGTAATTAATTTAGTTAGGACTTGCATGCATTTACAATTGTGTTTTATATACTTACAGTGTCCCGAAATCGATTTTACCATATTTTTCTTATGGTGCTCTTAGCGAAACGAGTCTAAGGGTTGTTTTGTGTTTTGCTAATTCGCTTAAAAATGCTAGCAATACTGTTCTATACTATAAGTTCTACAAGTTATATTAACAATAATTTTGCTGTGCTGATGAAAATAAATACAGACTGGCAATAGCAAATATCAAAAACATTTCTTGTCACGAGACAGCATTTTCATCTCGTTAATTTATTTATTCTATTGCTGTGCTCGTACTATTGAAAGTACGACAGCGACAAGAAGACAGCAACAGCACAAATATTACATTAATCTCTAATAGGGAAAATACACACAATTTGATTTATTAATCTTTAAATACCAGGAATTCCATTTTAATTTTTTAGTTTATTCTTTATTTTTCTTTTCTAAGTATTCAAGTAGGTAAGGAACTTTAGCATTTCCATTAGAGCCTTTAAACCTTAACAGCCAGCAGCAGCAGCAAGAAAAGT
The DNA here is from genome assembly GCA_963932375.1 of Phania funesta. Classification (NCBI taxonomy): domain Eukaryota; kingdom Metazoa; phylum Arthropoda; class Insecta; order Diptera; family Tachinidae; genus Phania; species Phania funesta. The sequence goes on along the minus strand of OZ010656.1, from coordinate 91,045,901 downwards.
ATGGAGAATGGCTGATGTGATAAATATGCTAAAACTTTATCACGCAATAATTCGGGTTGTCTAAATTTATCCTAAATTTAAACAGAAAAACAAAATGTGTCTATTTTTTATTTAAAAATGTTCTCAAATATCTACCGATTAATATGAGACTATTTTGCACATTGTTGGAAGGTAATTTGTTTAATTGATTCGTCAGCCATTCCCAGCTGGAAAAAATTTCAGATATCGTTCAAACATTTTGAAATTCCATTTTCATAGACAAGTACGAAGTCGAACTAAATTATGCCAAAAACTATTCACTGGGTGTGTTTAATTTGCCACTCTAATGTGCAACTTATAAATAATTGAAAGAAGAAGAAAATAATACAACTCCACGTGGGCCCTAAAACAAGGTAGACTTGCTTATTTATGGTGACAATTAACCAACAGAATAATTGAACACATTGTGAATAAAAAATGACTCATTTAAGTCAATAACAAAATGTGTGTAAGCGGCAAAGGAATTTGATGAATAAGAAATCACTATAACGAACAGGTCGTCATTAAAATATTTTCCTATTTTGAATTTTTATTTTCAATTTCATTTTTATATTGTCAAATAACATAATGTTGTGTCATAAATGCTCTGAAGGAGAATTGCGCAAACTTTGTATCAACTTTATACAATTTGTTATATTTTTTTTTGTATCTTGTATTTAAGATCGATTTTCCAGTAATTTATGTAGCAAAGAAAAAATACTTTAATTTATGTCTATAGGCCTTAAATGCGTAAAACAAAATGTTGCACTTACTTGAATGTGACTACTTACTCGGTATTTGTATAAACAGTGGGTTTAAAATATTTGTGCTATTTTGTCATAATAACAAATATGAGTTTTTGTATCTCAGTCAGTATCTTTAAACATGTGCGACTCAGTACGGGTATTTACGTATAACTTTGTGTTGCATGTTTGCATATCGTAACTGCAAAAGTTGTGAAATATGTTGCATGCTACGTTAACAATTTCTTGTACCCTTTATGCAAAAAAAAAAAAAAAAATAAAATGAAAAACATTATAATTAAAATTTACCAAATTAATTCAAATACATTTTAGCCCAACACACACACACTCATACCTATTGAATAGGTATTTTTTTGTGGAAATTAAGAAAAAATATTTATAAAAAAACCTTCAATTTTTCATGTTATTTTCTATATTTTAATTAGATTTTTAAGGCGTATTTAATCTCTGCTGAAGGTGTATTTCAAAAATTGTCACTATTATGAATACAACATTCACAAAAAAGTTATAAAATTTGTTATGCATTTATTAAATACCTGTTATGCTGTCACTTTTTCAGTTCTTGTAGTTTGCAAATTATTTTTAAAAGTAGTTTTTTTTTTGTCATATTTTAAGTTTAAAATTGTTCATTTGTACGAGTATTTTGTTTGAAATATGTAGCAGAATATACCTGTTAGGGGTTTTAAGAAAGCGCAGTGTCAGATATGCATAATTCAGCGAGACTAAAGTGTGTATCGTGAGAGATAACTTGATGATTTACGTAGCCATGCTTTGTTATGACCTAATGAATATCTGGACAAAAAGTAACGATATTTCGCCTACTTCTCGTATAAAATTTACGCGTGATTTAACGCTACGTTTCGTTTCAGCTTCCACTTTAATTTATACCTACTTACTCGTATATTGCTTTATAACAATAAAAATTAAAGGACGAAGAAAAGGAAAATATCAACCAAACACCATAGATTCGACCTACATCATTTTTCTTACTAAGCAGTCCATATATTTTGATAGTCTAGGCGCAGAACAAAAAATGTACTTCCAGCGGATAGCGCATTTAATTGACTGAAATATTTTTTGAAATTAAAATGCAGTAATATTTTTATCATTTTGTGGAAAATTAAAATCATTTGATTTTATACCCAATTTGAGTTTTAAAAATGTTTTTGCAAATAGTACTCCTTGGTTTGCACATTGAACTATCGGCTGGTGAAACTTGTTAGTTTTTAATTAACAATTGGTAAACCTGGGTAAAAGCCAAATTCTAGGTGAAGCGGAAAGATCTAAAATCGAAGTCGATATATATTAATGACGAGCCATTGGCCGTGAAATTGGATGAAGCCTCAAAACCGGATACATGATAGGCAAACAAATGTATGGACAAAACTACAAAGGAAGATTTGTAACAGTTTTACTTCCGGTAGAAAGGAGAAAAGTTAGCAGAGTTCTGTCGAATTTAAACCTTTTAGTATCCAATATGAAGGCAAGCAAGTATCCCAACAGTGGGTAGAGCGATCACAAGCAGTAAACACTACGGTTGCCAAAATTCAAGATAAAGGCCCTATTAAATGAAATACGCAAACAACTGGGTCTCCTTAATGATTGGAAAGTTGTGGTTTTCAAATATGAAAAGTAGTTTGACCTGGATGGGCCAGATAAATATAACTTCTATATCCATGATTTGAGAAAAGAAAAAAACAGTAGGGTGCTGTAATGTAGTACGGAATTAAAATTTCTAAGCGTTAAAAAAACAAGACTGTACTTAATTGCCCTTTTGCAAAACATGAAGGCATTTATGAACCGATACCAGAGCTGTAAAATAATTTAATTCAAGCCAAAAAATTCGCCTTCTATATTGACATTTTTATTCTCCTCATCTTAATATAATTCAGTATGTTTGGGGCTGCTTTGCCCGGAAACTACATGAAGGAGAAAGACAATTTAATTACAAGTCATTATAAAAATTAGACTGTTTAAAGTCTCTTTATGATTTACTAAAGATTCGTAAGTGACTGCGAGCCGCAGAAAACAACCGCACTATTAAAATGTTTAATATAAATATAATTAATAAAAATATTTTTTTATTTTACTTTCAAACAAATTTTAATATGCTTTTGAACCAAATTCGCTGGTAATACACTTTTGGTTCTACCCCTGAAATAACAAAATATATGGCCTGCTAAGTAACAAAAATTATGTGCGTCTATTCAATTGAATAGGAGTGTAGTAAGCAAAAAGATTTGCAATAAAGTCATCTAAAATTCATTGAATTTCAGCCGACTTTGACCAGGCTCTATATAGAAAAGTTTGTTTGTTACGCATGAAACAAACCTACTTTTCGCTTTTTAATAAAATATATGTTATATTTAAATTTATAGTAATACATTTTAGCTATCGCGAGTGATTCAAGTTGAGTTTCCACATGGCAGTGTCAAATTTTTTCAGAACCTTAAAGTATGCATTTCTAAGAATGTTAAATGAATATTCAAAGTGCCTTTACAAAATTAGTCATCAAGCAATACATAACAGAAGAACATATAAGACTTAACCAAGCGTATTAGGAAACTGGTCGCTCCTGAAAAATGCCCACCGCACTTTACGTGCATATTCTGAGAGCACAATTTGACGAACCAGTTACATTCGATTCAACCACTCAAGCATTGAAGATCATTTTTAAACAAAAAAGTTGCTGCATGTGGGGATCGCAAAATAAAAGACAGATTTACCAAAAGAAAATCCATCCTCATAGAGGAAATTCAGTACTTTTAAAAAACAAATGAGGTATGTGAAATGTTTTTTCTCTTGATGTTTATATGTGCTCTAAACTACCTAATTTAGAACGCCAATCTTTGAGCATTTTAGAAAGGCAAACGATGGTCAAATGAAAACTAAATTCGATTTAGTCACAATTTTTATATATATTTGTTTTGTGAAAGTTGAATATTCAATTATACTAAAACATGGTCAGTTGTGGCGTTTCCTTCTCCTACATGGGACTAATTAAATAACCTTTTGCCCTCAACAAAAACTGCTAAAGATATTTATCACTTTATTCCTATTCAGTCCAGTCTAATTTATGATACGATACATGCAAGTGCCCAATGCGCATAACAACATTTACCAGACTAAAAATAAATATCCTATTGAAAAAAAATATATCACAAACAAAAACTCCAATCAAATTAATTTAAAATATGTAAATTGAAAACGAAAGTCAATGAACGCAAATGTTCTGTTACAGCCGTAATATGTATCACATACATACGAGTATTTATGTGTGCTACGAGGATAAATTACTGTAGATATGATGCAAGCAAACACTCAATCACTACCACAGTGACACATCGCCAGGTCGTTGCAGGCCAGTTGAATGCAATAATGTTTGCTGAGTGAAGTGTTACGAATTAATTCACAATCACACAAAAGAAAAAAATATTAACACAACTCCACCTTAAAGCCTTAGTAACCCAATTTTTCACTTTTTTCTCTTGGCAAAAGAATAAAAAAGAAAATCAAAACCAAACATAGGCTGTTTGCTGTGTTTGCTTGAGTACTCGAAGTTGAGAAGGAGGCTTATTTGTGTTTGTTATTATTTGCATTATTCGGTTTTGACTTTGCCTCCACCTTCAAATGCAACGTTAAATTACAAATACGACATAGAAGAATAAAAAAAAAGTAAGACGCCTAAACAGAAACTGCAGCTTGCAAAAGCAGCTTGTAAAATCTCTTACAGGCGCACCTTTAGACTTTGAAGTAAAAAGCGAAAAATATACATGTTATTTTTTGGTTAAATTTTGTTTTTATTTATATGCACGAGTGCACTGGCATAGTGGGAAAGAGGTAAATTTGCAGTTTGTTTTTAATAATGGAGTGTTGATTATAAAAGTAAAGAAGTGTTGTTTTAATAAACATTAACTTACGTGTATTAATTAAGTTTTGGAAATGATTCCTTGCACAAATTGTCGCCACGACTCAACGGCAATTCTGCTAATGCCCTGGTTTGTCTCAGAAAGCATTTTAAGAACTCTTCTGATAAGGAATCTTTTTTGCTTCTACTGCTAATTAAAAATGTTATTACAATTTCTTGACCTTTTAAACTGAGTAAATAATTCTCAAGCTGTAAATATTTTTGTAACACAATATTATTACTTATATTCGATATTTCGCTATGCCTTTGTTTAGCATCATCAGGAAATGAATTAGTTTACATAACTTCAATTAATTGATTGCTAATTGCGTTAAAGTACACAATGAATATAAATAAATAAATGTTTATGTTTTTTCCAACACCTGTTAACTGGATTTTTCCTGATTTTACAAACCGAACCGTGAGTTTTTAAATTTATAAAAATTTAAACTGTTCAAAAACCTGTTTTCGGAAAACATTGAACACTCGATCATCCTACTAGACACACATTTAGAAGTGCACTCAATATATTAGAATATAATAGGAATCCTCATCTGCTTTTCTTGGCAGTGAATGGACAGTGACTGTTTAGAATTATATACAAAGGCTAGGTGACATTTGGATCCCACAATAAACCCAGTCTTTGATTGAAAATCAGCAAGGTTGGGTGCGCGATGCGTATTAGGCATTTGATAGCTGTTGTCGACTGGGTTCGTTTCTCAGCCGCTCCCAATCAGTGACATTAATTTTTTCTGTGTCACTCTATAGCATTAAATAGGCGGCGACGGGACAAAATTAATAAAACGGCCACACTATTTATAATTTATACGCCTACAGAACTTTTCTATGCCTGTCACTTCACTTTCTCTGGGTGTTAATTTCCTTTAAAAAATCGGGCAATGCTTTAGACCATTCAGCAAACTTTGCCGCTTTCGAGACTAATTTTTCATTCCACACCATTACAGAACTTTATGCATTATAATTCTTAGGTAAACATACATTTTTGCTGTCCCACTGTATTTGAAAACTGTGTGAAATATATTGTTATGGCTGTTTGTTCGTAATGAACTTATGCTGCTGCTCATGCGTGGTTTCCTTTAGTATCGTGAGTCTCACATCTCAAAAATACTCTCAATGCAACTAAAGATTTCTATACATCGGCATGTGTGGCGTGTGATGTGTGGCCAATATGAAATGGTAAATAGTAAAGACAAACAAAAATTGTCTTTATTAAATTTTACCATATTGATGGCTGCAATTCGGAATCAGAAACACACAAACACCATAAAGCAAAGTAATGCATTTAGTAAGCACTTATGCTGCCATGCAGTACTCATGCCAACAGATGCAAGAGGTTTGTACATGTGGTTGGTGTGTGTTTTGGTGCATTGTTGGAGAGCTCATATCTGTTTGCATCTTTTAACAAATGTTTCTTAGTTGCTTTGGACTTTTTTTTAACACTAACAGCAGCAACAGCATTCGCATTCGCTGACGTTGTTTGTCTCATTTAAAGGTTTTGGAGTTGCAGCCGCTATTTGCAGTATATTGGCAATAGCAATTGTAACGTATATAAATAGTTTTGGTCATTTGGAATAGTCATCAGTTCAACGTTTTATTGCAAACGGTGTGTATTAAATCCCGCAATTATAAGAGAGATATCAACACTTACTCTAACTTATAAAATAACCGAAAAATTTATACAATCTTAAAATTTGTTTGCATTTTCTTCTAGAAAATCGATTTCAATTAAATCTTTCGAAAAGATCTCGTGTGCGTGCGTGTCCTTGTTTTGTGATTAAAAATAAACAAAGTATAAAAATGAAGGTATATAAAGGATGTATATTTAAAGATCCTAAGAACTTTTAAATTTAAAGGAAATTTGCTTGCAAAGGATTCTTACAATAATTATAATTGCTAGTGAGAATATTGTCTAATTTCAATGTGTGTGTGTGTGTTTTGCAATAATCTAAGGACTATATTTAAGATATATTAGTATAAATTAATATCCTGGCAGCAAATAATTGTTTCTTAGCGGAAACGTGAAATTCATTTATGAAAGATATTTTTGACCTCTTATTTATGGGGGATAAAATTATAGCATTAATTATAATAAAATAGCCCAACTATCAAATATGGGGACGGGTGTTCTCGAAGTCAAATTAAAAAGTGTCTTAGTCCAGTATTACTAAGCACGTTTAACTTAATTAAAATTAAAAAAATGCGGTACAGTGTTAGAAAACAGGAACCGAATAAATTTAGACTTTGTGAAAAATAAAAAATTATTAAATTAAAATTCATAATAGTTATGCCTGTAGTGTCTCCTTCAAACGATTTTTCCTATACTTAATTGAAGACAATATAAAAATTCTTACTCCTTTCGTTGTCATATGAATATTTAAAAAAAATATTAAAAACTTATTTTATTATAGAAATGGCAGGACCTACGTATGTCTTAGTTTCTCTATAAGATAAATATTATATCGCACTTCCACTTCAAAGGTCACACAACTGAAAATTTCTCTATTTTGAGTCAATACATGGAAATTGCTTATTATGCAAAATCCTACCTTGTTGTTGTTAATTATAATTGTAGAAAAACACACTAATTGTACTGACCTGTAATCAGCAAGTATATCATATAAAGCGTATTGCAAGCATATTTTAAATGAATTAATTCTTGTAATGTTTTGTTCAATTTTACCTTGAATACATAATCATAATTTTTAATTTTATTTATTGCTTTCACTTACCTTACAATTTTAATTCAGCAAGAATTCATAATATTTTTTACACTCAAAAATAGTTTTTTCTGTTTACCGAAAAAATCAAAATTGTTTGAGTTGTGTCCCCCTTGAAGTGGGTGTGCGATATGATAATTATCTTGCAGAGAAACTACGACATACATAGGTTCTCATAGAGCATCTCAAACAAATAATAATTTTAATTTGAAATTAAGCACGTATATTAAAGAGAAACATAAACAATTATTTATTACCGAAATTTTTGTATTGTCATTTCTTAAATCAAGGCGTGGGGTTTGGTTTTAAAGTAATCAGGTAAACCATTGCACAGCACTAATAAAGAACATTCTCGAGGACGATAAAGAGTTGTGGTTAGGTGAAATATATAACCAGGGTCTTGTAGTAATATTAAATTACAAATGTTAAGCTATGTAGTCAAATTACATACTAGTATTTGTATTAAGAGTATTAAGATATTCTTTCATATTTTCCTAAATAAAAACATAACGAGGCCAGTTATTAGGCAATTTCTACAATTTCCTGCCAAACAGAGGAGCATTTTAAGTTTTAATGGATACAATTAACGTTTTTACAAGTTTTTGTTCAATAACCCTTGAAATGTATGCTAACAAATATTAAAGTTTCCTTCCAAAGGACTTTATACATTCCCTTCATTGTATAACTTATGTAATCCTTGCAGTTAAGTTCGGAATTTATCAAACTAAGATTTCTTAAAACTTTAAAATTATTTACAACTTAAGTTTGCCTAGGAACTTCAGGCAATTTTACATGGATATCTCCAAACATGAATATTTAAAGCTTGGGTTTTCGATAGACGATTGTTGTTGATAGACGATTAAAGTCTTCAATCGCATTTTCGTTTCTTAAAACAATGTAAAATTTGTTATACTCGAAATATGTTTACGTCCACAAAAGTTGGGATGTGTTTTTTAGAATTTACACTTAATAATTTTCGCATTATGGCATGATCTCTATAAAATCCCAAATAATAAGCGTTTGTTAACAGGGCAACATTTTATTTAAGAAACGAAAACGCCATAAGTCTTCTACGAGCGAGCGCTAATGCTAAATTACAAAATCTACTTATACTAATATAGTCAAATAATGATTTGCTTATTATTCGCTATATAAATTCTTACTGAAAAGCGTAATCATTTGCTATTGCATCAATAGCAAAGATATTGAAGTTTCTCTATAATGACAGATTATATTCCTAAATATCCTACTGAAATAATTATACTTTAAACTATTTTTTCTAGCGTTCTTTCCAATTTTTTCTTATAAGCAGTGACAGGGGAGGGGGTTCATGCAAACGAATGTATATGTTCGAAATTCTGACAAAAGCTAAACCGAAATATTTTATTGCTTTAAGTGCAAATTTTGCGTATTCTACGTCATACTTTAGGCGCCTAACATATACCTTATAACTGAGTCCTTGCTTATCAGCAGCATGATTTTATTCTCTCTATTTCAAAAATTATTTCTATCTAATTTTATCCCAACTTAATTTATTATAAAAGTGGAAATTTATTCGTAGGTGGGAGGATACCCGAGTCTATATGAGCATTTCGGTGGTTGCTTAAGCCAGCTCATCAGGAAACCTTTACCCAACTTATTAGAAAAAATTCAACGTCATATTCTCCATAATTTTTTTTGTTACAACAAACATTATCTTGTAGTGCAGGCAAACGTCTTTATTTGCGAAAATCATTTCAAAATACTTCGCCACGAATTCATTCTTAAATAATTATTTACTTTACTTTCAGTTCTTCATTGCTATCGCGTTATTTGTTGCTGCTGCCCAAGCCATTCCCATTGAATTGGGTCATTACGGTCATGCGCCTCTATTACATGCTGCTCCCGTTATAGCCCATGCTCCTCTCCTAGCGCATGCTCATCCAGAACCTGTGGTAAAGTTTGCATGATTTTTTAAACACCAATCAGATCTCGATTTAAATTTATTTGGTTGTTTTTTGTTTGTTTGATAATTTATTCCTTAGGCTTATCCCAAATACTCCTTCAACTATGGTATTAAAGATCCTCATACCGGTGATATTAAATCACAAGCTGAGGAACGTGATGGTGATGTAGTTAAGGGCCAATACTCTTTAGTTGAGCCAGATGGTTCCGTGCGTACTGTTGACTACACTGCCGATGATCACAATGGTTTCAATGCCATTGTACACAAGACCGCACCCAAGATCATTGCTGCTCCCGTACATGCTCCCATTTACGCTCATGCCCCAGGCCCATTGTTGCATCACTACTAATTTCTCCTAAAACAAGAAAACATTAGCAATAAAATCTAATTAAAGAAGACAAAAATTAAATGTCAGGGATGTTAAGTAACGAGACGACACTGAAAAGAACTAAAACGACAAGCTGGAAGGGACGAATGAAGAAAGTAAAAGGACAAATTTGCTATGAATCGGATTACGGTATGGATTTTTATATTAAATGGTCTAGAATTTTAACATTAATATTTTTTTTTAACAAAAAAAAAAAAATTATAAAGAGTTAAGTATGTATTTAAGTTATAGATATGCGGCGAGAGAAGCGCTGCTGATGAAGAAAAAAAAGGGAAAACAGAAAAGGAAAAAATACTTCAATTTAAATCGTTTTTCCCCTTTCTGGTTTTATGTATTTAAGGAAACAAACGATTTTATTTTGTACATTCATTTTCTTTTAATTTCATTAAGTTCATTTTTTCCACTTCTAAACAAAGATAATTCCTTTTTGTTTTTATACTTCTGATTGATTCTCTTTTCATTTCCTTTGTCTGAACAAAAAACACTATTTAAGAGATTAGATTTCCTTAAGAGTAGAAAAGGCCGTTGTTGTTACATAAAATTCATATTGATATTTTAAAGAAGCAAAGGAGTTTTATTAATCTAAAGAGCATTGAGGAAAACCACCGTCTATTTATTTAATATTCTCAATACTCATACTCTTAGTCTATTCTTAACTATAATTATACATATGTATGTATTTCACTTTTGTAAATATTTATATATCTTTTGCTATCTAGTGAACTTTATTGCTCTTTATGTGAACGAATGACTTTGCTTGGAATGAAAGTGTCACTTACTCTATAATATACGAAAAAATAAAAGTGGAGCTAAGGTTTTAATGAATAATTTTTTTGGTGAATTAATATTGATTTTGATGCATAATATTTATGCTGCTTAAGTTCGAGGTGCCATTTTATGAGCAACAACTATTTCTCTACTCTCAAACGTAATTTATCTCTTTAATATTGGTTTTTAAAATGATATTATTCGCTTTGGAAAATGTGTGATGTGATAAATACTTATGACTTTATCACTGTATTTAACTTTATAAGTCAAGGAAGAGAGAATTTTCAATTTCAATGGAGCCGGTCACTGTGCATTAATAATATTTTCAATTTAAAAAAATTTAATTTCCTAATTTTTACTTACTCTCACTGTCTCTCTGCGGCTGTCTACTAATGGTTGCTCTACTCTGGTATAAAATCTATTTTTTAAACTAGTTTCATTTGCATTTATACATAATTATATCTTAAAATTCTAAAATCTCATCTAATATTAGCGCTAATAAAAACCTTATACTCAGACTTAATATTCTTAATGTAAATATTCTCTCTATTAGAAATGCTCGATAACTATGTATAATTTATATCTCACTCTCTCTCCTACTCTCTCTATTTCTAAGAAATGCTCTTATTGTAAATAATCTTAATTATATAAAATCTATAAGAGAAATTTGTTATAATTTTTTAATACTAATAGTTTGCTCTTTCTCTCTATGTGTGTTATTCTTATACTATTTTTTGTATATTCTTTTTTTATATGTTTTATACTTACGTATGTGTGTATATACGATTAATATCACAAATCATTTGCAACGAAACAAAATGTTTATGTAAATATAAAAACAAGAAATAAAATTTAAAAAAAATTTATTAAAATTATTAAAGTTTTTTATTTTTTTTTTAAGAAGAATAATTTCCATGTCTCCTGTAAAAAAAATCTAATTTTGCCAACACACCTGAAAAGCTCCCCATTTGAATTTTGATTTTTATTTTCTCACCTTTTGTTCTTAAAACTATTTTCTAAATGTGTGTTTGCCCTGACCATTAATTAATACCGAATTCATAATTGATGACCATAAACTATTAAATATTTTTTTTCGCAAAAGCGTTTAAGACAAATTATATTCAATTGACGCCTTCAGGTAAAGTAAATAGGAATATTCTATCAGAATACCCTCATAACGAATCAGTTGTATTCAATAAGTAAAACAGTGAATAAGTCAACATAAAGAAAACTTTAAAAAATTTATAAAATTATTAATTATTATTCATATAATGTTTATTAAAGCTGCTATAGTCATTATTGTAAGTTAAAAACGAAGACAGTAACGAAATAGATTTTAAAACTTGTTAATTAAAATAATAACGTTATGTAGATTCGCAGTCGTACGCATACACAAATTTTGATTGGAAATGTGTTTTATACACTTTTTTTATTCTCTGTGCATACGGCAGTTAACGCATTAGATGTGATGTGAAAGCAAGAACAAAAAATACGTCCATTAATAATTTATTTGATGATACAACCAAAAAGTAATCAAATTAAAGAAATAAAATACCGTTGAAACGTTGAGAAAAAAGAGGAAATAATTTACTTTATTTTCCACTCCAACAAGGAAAAATAACACTGGTCTGCAACGAAATTCTCCTTTAAATAAAAATAGGCCGAATTTAAAAATAATGATTAAATAGACGTGATGAATATGATGCACTTAATAGGTACTTGCGAACAGTTGGTTTGGATTCGATAAACAAACCACCGAAGCACACGAAATTAAAGTACCTTCCAGTTTCTTTAACACTATTTTTTAAATGCTCAACAGTTTCGAAGTTATTCATTAATGGGGGGAAAATTTCGCGTGTAAAATTAAAAAAAAAATTAATATTAACAATAAAAATAAATTTAATAGTGCAACAATTATCAGTAATCATAAAAATAGGTACATTGCGAATCAAATACGGCATATATCATAGAAATAGATGAACAAAACTTAATTTTATTCACAATTACGAGAAGTCACATATTAATGCGCACGGTAGTGCGCCAGGCCAAGTTCAGGCCTAAAGCACACAGTGTGTACGAGTATATCATAAATTTGCTTCCTTTAATCATAAAATAATGAAACTTGAAATATAAGGACTCTACGTATAGGTAACCTCATAGAATAAGTTTGAAATTTACCATAAAAGCTTCCCAAGATATGGAGGTGTAAAAAGTGCATAATTTAGTACATGATCACTGACTTACTCATCAGTATTATAGGGCACTTCCGGTATAGCTAGACAGCTGAAATTTGATTTGTAGGTAGGCCTTAGGCCACAGGCAAACAGAAAAATCTGAAAATGGGCACTTCTTATCTGTGGGGCTGGGGTTCCCCCTTACTATAGTTAGAGTACCGAAGTTTAGTAGGGACCCTCTTATTTGCATGGAGCATTTTCATTATAGGTAGAGAATTGAAATTTTATATAACCCAACCGTCTGTAAGCTTTAAGTTAAAAGAGGTTTTATACATACATTAACAAACTCAGATCCACACAAAAATATAAATGTGAAAATAAGGCAAAGTTCCTGTCCAAACATTTCGCCGTAAAAAGTACTGCGATGAAAATGATGATGGCTTGGTTCTTCATATGAACCAAACCATCCCATTTCTAGGCAACTTGCTAGTTTGATATCATTTTTCCCATAACCCTTTCCCATATAGAAAGTTAAAAAAAGGTTGCCGAGCTATACTATCGGGATTATAGTTTTCGCAAGCTGTTTATACAAATCAATTGTTGTTGTTAAAAACAAGTTTTAATACTTTATTCAAATCTGATTGTAATGTTTTGATTATAGATGTATTTTTCCAAACATAAATCATTGGACGATATGTAAGATAAGAGTATATTCAATATTTATGTAGCAACATTTTCATATTAAAAAATGGAAAGAAAAAAAGGAAATAATTAAATTCTGTCTTATACTATGTTCACACATGCACATTAATTGAGGGAATTACATTTTAAATTGAGTTGTATACTTTGATATTCATACATATGCAATTCTGCTTACTAAATTAGCGTTTAATGGTTGAAGTTGGGTTCATTTTGTTCGTGAAAACTTGGGATTGTGAATTTGGGAAAAATGGGGAGAAATTCGGTTTTAAGAGAAATTGTTTAAATAAATCAATTATTTTAAAAAGAATATTATTTAAAATGCATTTGTGTTAAAAACTTGGCAATCGTAAATTTTACTTGCCATTGCCTTACAACTACGGTGTATTGTTGATGCAGTAACTCTTTGTGGTAAATAGGGCTCAATTAATATCTTAATTGCATATCTCTCCTAACTACTTAGTTAAGACGCATGGCTGAACATCGCATAATAGGAAATATCTCAATCCAATATTAGATGTGTTTCTCAAAGCATTTAAGATTTTTACTTTGGTATCAGAACCCTATTGTGAGTATGTTTTGGCTTGATCTAAATGTCTGATTATATAATTTTTTTAAGAAAGAAAGAACGACGTTTTTTTATAGAAATAATTAATTTTATTTTGAAACTTCCAAACAAATGAGCAATTGAATTCCATTTTCCGGGATGTTGTAACCTTTATGGATCTCTTTGTATTTCTGAACATGAATATATTTGAGAAATAAGAATACTGAAAAAAAAACATATTAGAAATTAAAAAGCCGGAAATATGAAGTAAATTAAATTAAAATAAAATAAGATTCAGCGTCAGTATATCTTTTTAATTTTCAACAAGAAAAATAAGTGTCTATTTTATTATAAATTTTAAATTAAAGAATATATTGTGAACACGCAGTAGTTATGTCTGATGTATTTACACATATTCAAAAAGTACAAATCGTCTCTAAATTGAGAACTTTGGCAGATATGCGAAATAACATATGTGTTCAGATGTAAAAAACATGCCGTGTAAAACTAAACTTAAATAAATCAGTGTTTTTGAAAATAGAGGACTTTAAATTGTCAACACTGTTTTCGGCCATTTCATAGTTCGTTTCGGTTTAGTTTGGTTTGGCAATTTGTCATACTTAGATTCAAGCGAAATATATAGTCGAATTCGAGGCGGTCATCTGGTATTCGATTTTGTTATTTAACTCACCGTAGAAGCAAAAAATTGTTGCTTAAATGGTAAAGTCAATAAGGAAAAGTTGAAGCTATTATAATCTAAAATCCAGTGCCGTAAGCAAAAGTCTTCGCTTCATGCACTTTATGGGTTGGTGAAGTTATAACACCAAGTGCTATTATTTCGAGTATTATAAATGATTTTTTTTCTACAAATATGTACTATTTTATTAGGACTGGAATAATTTTGCATCTTTTTTAATTTAAAAAACTCCTTAAGTCATGCTTCATTATTTACTGTAGTTCATCATAATAAACCATAAAATATGCCAGCTCTATAGCAAAACGTTGCCAACTGAAACGAATGGCGATGATAGTGAACGCAGAAACCTCACAAGATCTTATTACCGCCACAATATTTTTGGTAAGTCTCTTAAAAAAGCTAACTTTCATAAGCTCTTTGTTCAACTGTAAGTTAGAAAATTGATTTCTTCTTTGTTTTGCCTTTCAAACAGGTCCCAATACATACGCTTTTGGCTTTGAAGTAAATGACAAAGCCTCTGGCAACATACAATTTCGCGATGAACGTGGTTATGCGAATGGCAGCACACAGGGTTCATACGGTTACCTACGGCCCGATGGGAAGGTGATGATTACACGTTTTTGGGCTGACCGTGAGCAGGGCTATTTAAGTCAGTCGCAAAATTGGGAGCCCAATGATGAACCAAAATGGCAAGAGAATTGGCCAACAAAGAAACCTAATATATCAATGGGGAAATCTTCAGAGTCTAAGGAAACCAAAATTGTTTACGATGATAAGGAAAAATTAAATCTTACTACACTTCTGTTACCGGTGGAAGCGATTAAGAAAGATTATGGTATTGACTTGAATCCTCCAGAATTGGAAAAGGAATTGTTCAATCCGGCTGTATTGGAAGTTATTAATGGTGAAGCTCCCTTAATAAGTGAGCCAAATAGGAAAACCGATTCAATTGGATTTAAAACCGTCAATAAATTTATACCTGCCGAATTTCCCATTGTACCATTCCAGCTACAGCATGACGATCTTAAAATAAATATAAATAAAGATATAGATGCAAAACCAATTCCTACGCTCAAGAAATCTACAAATAAAAGCAGTGAATCAAAAAATTCAGCAACACCTTTACCCCGGTCTAATAATGATTCTTTGCCTAACGATACATTTGTAAAGTTCAACGAAAATAAGGCAGAAAAATCTTGGGCAACTACAGCTTTCAAGGCGAGTGAATCGAGCAAGAGCAAATTCAATAGCTCCACTCAGCCCAAATCTATTACCATTGATACAAACTCTGACTGGTATGAAAAACTCATCAAGCAAACGCGCCAAGAGTATTTGGAAGCTGTGCATTGACTAATTAAAATCTTTGTTTTATGACGGAAATAAAAAAAACTATCAAAGTTTGGAAACTTCATACCATTTATACTTAAAGAGATTTTAGTTCTATAATGATTTTAAACATACAAACAGTCATAAATATATAATAAGTACAAGATAGTTTTTAATAAAACAAAATAAGTGGGAATTAAGTGTAATTGAAAATTCAAACGAACGAAAATAATCGAAAGACTTAAGACACAAGTCAGTTAGTGTTGTTACATTAAAAAAAAATAATAAAAAATTTGTTATTTATGGCTGCAGCATAACAATAATCATATTTTTAAAAACCAACCAATTTTAACATGGACGTTTTGGAATGGTGTGATAAAATGCGATGGATTTCTTAATTAAATTTAGAACAAATCTGAAATTATTCCCAACCCAGCTTTATACCAGAGGCTCACTTACCAAAAACACAAGTTAAAAATTTACAAATAAAGCGCATTAAAAGAAGAACTATTTTACAAGCATTTGAGTATTTACAAATGTAAACGTACTTGTGAATTTGTAACTTTTGGTTTTGAGACTTGAGCATAGATAATATATGAAAGAATTTTTATAAAAAAAAAGTAATTCGAATGAAAATACTGGGCTCGTTATAACTCTGTTATTGAAAATAAGACCTTAAATATTTATTTTACAACTTAAAAAATATTGCTGTAAAACTAAAATTATCTTGTAACTTTAATCTCCCGTTTAGAAGTAAAACAATCTCTTGTGTTTAATGCCTCAACTACTGTTATAAATCATAAACTTAATCCACTGTCCTACTTTAGATATTTATCTCATGCATATGCATATTTTCCACAAATTATCTAGAGCCTCTTTCTACATTGTATACTGTAACATTTTCGATCAATCACCCGGAAGATATTTGAAATAATTCATCTGTTTTCTTCAGGCAGTCTTAAATGTGTCTTTCTATCTTCGAATTTCTTAGTTTGGAATTTTTCTTATTTTCTCTCTTCACATTATCTTTATGTTATGTTCAAATACAGTTTAGTTTAGATTGCTGTGCATATTATGATTGCCACACTCACACTCAGAAATAGTTATTACAAAATTGGTAATAAAAGCAAAAGAAATAAAATAAAATAAAAACATTGGCTTTTAATGCTTGCGTGTGTTTTAGTTTAATATTTTAACGTACATACGAGTATTTACATACACATGTGCATATTTTTATGGTTGAATATTTGCTTTTTGCACAAATAATATAATATTATTTTAAACTATACGAGCAAATGGTTTATTTTCACAAATTGCAAGTACTTTTGTTTTCGTACATACATTTTTATGGACTTGTAAGAAAATTTATAACAAACGAATTTACACTTAATTTTTTTGTCTTGTTTTCTTTTTTCCCTTTTTTCGCTTTAAAAAAGATTATTTTATGATATTTCGCATGGAAATTCTTGTGTTATATTATGCAAATTTAGTCATATTTATTTTCACTTATTGTTTGGCAGAAAATTATATAAAATTTGTCGTTAATACACTCAAAAGTTTTGTTCATACAAACTTTCGCATTACAAAAAAAAGGAGAATATTGAACTTGATATTATGTATGTAAAGTTCCGGATCTAAAATGTATGTTGTTTCATGACTTATTAGTTGGATTCTATTTTGCTCAGTTTCAGACTGATGACAAGTTTTTGTAGTTTTTTTACGTGAGACAAAGCATTTTATTTTTTTATAAAGTAAACAAATAGAATAAAAATAAAAAATAAATTTTTTATTTATATCCCAGTCAAATAAGACATAAAATGGGATTCCGGAACGACTATGTCAATTTACAAAACTCCGCGAAAAATCTCCCTCGATTGGCCTTTTTATGTCTTATTTGACTGAGATAATTATTTTGTAAATAAAGTAGTAACCTTCTGTAATTGTGAAGAAAATCAGGTGACGGATTCCGACCTAGTAAATAATCAATATAAAATTTATTTTAAATGAGTTACTCGTTGTGAAAGTTAAAATATACTTTTGAAATGATTTGGAGGTCACTACTCTGTACACTTTAAATAAAATTAAAAAATGTGTTGACAAAATTTAAAAGAAAGGACATCGAACATCGAATTGTTTAAATTTAATAAAGAAATCTAACCCCGCTTAAGCTTTTAGAATCAGTGCAAAAATGACTTAGTTAAAAATTTCTTTGAACATAGTCGCAAAAAATCGGTTTATATCGATAAGTTTCATGTTTTTTTTTTGGTTAAGGAAAGTAACGTTAAGACAACTAAGGCTTCCTAATAATTATTGTGAATAATTGTGCTACTCTCTTTGGAAAAGGATATATTAAAGAAGATAGGCAATGAAGTAGGGAGGATATAAAAGCGTCAGTTTTATAACTCTACAATTTGCACGTTATGTTTAATATTAGAACAATTTTGCAGCACGCCTGATGTTAACTTGAAGCTAGTACTAGCTAGCAACTTTATTCACTTCGCCAACGATTTAGTGCTATAAAGTGATACCGACGAAGGATGGCGCTGCGATGAACACAAGCAGCTACTTTATATCGGAAAAATTTATGGTATTGAATAGCAGCAGCTTGGATAATGAACCCAGGCATAGAAAGCCATCGAATTCTTAACAGTGAACGCGTTAACTACTAAGGCAATGTACTTTTGATTTTTACGGCGTAATCGAGTTTTTTATGAATATCGGCTTTAATAAAATTCCAACCTCTGAACTAAGAATAATAATTTGTTTTAATTGTTTATCGTTTGAAAAAGTGAGCCCAGCCTATGAAAATAAAAATCCTGCTGTGGCAGAAATTTTTTTAAATTGTAATAGAAAACCATTTCAGATTTTAAGAATACAAACCAATGCAATTTATCTTAAATTCTGATACTAATAATTCATTCATGCACTGAAAATTTTGAGTAGTTTGCTGAAGGCCTTCTCCACTATTAGACTTTTTACACAAAAACGATACAGTGTGAAAACAATGTGTTATGAAACTAATAAAAATACAGATCGAAATTTGGCAGTCGTATTGGCTTTCACCACTTTTTGAAAATTTTCGAAAAGGTAGACATTTTATTCAATTAAGGTTGCATTTTTATAGATATGCGATGATAGTGTAGTCACACAATGTAATGAGAATATTTTAATTTTATTACATTTTTTATTCGAATTATCATTCGAATTCACTGTGCGAGAACTCGCCGATTTGTATGAAAGAAGCTTTATTAGCTGCTTGTAACACATTATGTTTTTTGTTCCATTTGCTTGATTTGTTAACTTTTCTCTTAGTGCGCACAGATTTCACGTGAATTTACGTTTTTTTCCGTTTTTCTGCAAATATTTTTAATTTTAAATAGGCTTCTTTTATTGCAAGTTTGAGTATTTATTTGTTGTTTGTGCACCACAAACATGGCAGGTTTTTTCATATTTTATTTTTAATTTTTATAACCCAAATTCGTTGGTAAATTTCAATGAGATGTAATGTGTGTAATGGGTAAACACCAAGAAACGAAAAGTGAAGGAAGTTGTAGGTGGTGTTGTGTTATTTGTAGCTTTAGGGTTTCTTGCAACCATCAGTAATTGTTTTTAATTTTATATGCAGCTTTATTTGGCATAATTCTTCTGGTAAAATAGCGATATAATTTAGACATAAGATTGATAGTTTGGTTAAGGATGAAGAAAGTCCAGCCATGTGAAAATAAAAATTTATAAAGCTTCATCAGAAAAGGAAAAGCTTGAAGGTACAAACTAAATTTTAAACACTCCATGAATTCAATTGGGAGCTGCTTAAACCGGATTATTATCCAAAATAACGAACAAATTATAAGTAATATTGACATTGGTATAAATTTTAGACAACTTTTCCTTTTGTGTCATGTTTGACAAGAAAACTTTCATAAAATACTCTTGACTAGTTCTAATTTTCCTTTCAGTATTCGAACTCACATATTGAATACAACATTTTAATTGCAAAATTAATTCTTTTTTTTGGTTTATAAAAGTTCGATTTACATCAAATCAAACTTCAAAGTAACATTATCCGTGTTAGTAAACTTTTCAAATATATGTAGAGAGGAGAATTTTGTTTTCAAATACTTTTAGTATAATCTAATGAGTTAACCCATGTTACAAAACTCCATAATTAATTTATTTACTACTCAAAAAATATTGTTAGGAAATATTTATTTTAAGTGCTAAAATAATAATTTAATTCACTGCGTTTTCGTAATTTAATTTTATTGCAACTATTTCATACAATTTGTTGAAGTAATTTTTCCATTTGGTTTCGTTGGCTTCAGTTACAGTTTAAAACTTTTTTATTAATCATCAAATTAAAAAAATTACACACATGTGTTAACACTTGCATTTCTATAAAATTTTCGAAGAAAATATTCACTCACAGCAAACCCAATTATTAACTGACTGATTTACACTCTCTCAATGAATTTAAACAATTATGTTTTAAGTTTTATACGGTTAAACACATTTTCAAGTTGTATCATAATTAATTTCTCGAAATTGTGATGAAATGTGGGAAATCAATAAATTAAAATAATACTTTCCTAAAATATACTAAAACATAAAATTAAAATAATTGGACATGGCTTAAAGCTTTGATTAATTGCAAGATTTTATTTTAAATAATCGTTGGTTTTATAGCTATCTAATCTTCAAGAATCCAGCTTTACAATAAGGATGAGTTAGAAGCGGCCAAGTTGTTTTGGCGGTGTCTTTAAAGTCAAGTTAAGAAGTCATTTTTACACAAAAAAGCGTCTTTTAACAAACAAAAAAAGACACTTTACACCAAAAACCTTCCCTACATAATAATAGTTTTACACCAAACCTCACTATTTTACTAAAAAGTCCCTTCTTAAACAAAAAGTCACTGTTTATACAGTCACTTTTTATACAAAAAGTCTCACTTTACATAAGAAGTCACTTTTACACAAAAAGTCACTTTTTACACAAAAATCATCCTTTACACACAAATTCACTTTTTACAGAACAAGTGACTTTTTACACAAAATGTCGCTGTTTACTCAAAGGGTCACATTTTACGCAAAGAGTCACGTTTAAATAAAAAATAATTTTTTACGCAAAGGAATTACTTTTCACACAAAAAAATCACTTTTTTCAAAATAGACCCATTTAATAATCAAAACGGTTACTTTTTACATAAAGATTCAACGTTTACATAAAAAATCTACTTGCTACACAAAATTCTCTTTGTTTAAAAAAAAAATCACTTTTTACACAAAGAGTTCCTTTTATACAAAACATGTACCTTTTAAAAAAAGGGAGCAAAAGAGATAGTTTTCACACAAAGGGTTACTTTTTATACAAAAAGTAACTTTTCACACAAAAACTCACTTCTTACACAAAAAAGTTACTTTTTACACAAAAAAGGTACTTTTTACACAAGGAGTCCCTCTTAAACAGAACTGGTACTTTTTACACAAAGAAATCACATCTTAAAAAAATTGTGCGCTACGAAGAGTTGGGAAGAAGAGACAGATTTTTGACGAGCAATTGCATTTTTGGCTGAATATTAAGACGCAAAATTGTTGTGATGCTACCGGCCTAACAATCGTTATGCACGTAACACCCTTAGAAAATTACTATGGTGAGGCCATCACCGTCAATAGCAAGAGCTACATGCCAAAGAAGACCAACATATTTTTGTCTAAATTAAACGATACGCACTTATATGTAGTTGCAGCCTCAAACGTGTCATATACTTACATGGAGCTTTTTTAATTCTATTTAAATATCGCTCCGCCCCTATTGTTAACCCCTTTGCATAAAAATATTGGCTAATTGCCCAAACATATTGGATATGATCATTGGTAGTGCAATTTACTAACTGGGCGTAGGTGGAAGTAAAATATGCGCTTGCCAGCTTTCATTTAGACACGATAATGAACTTCATGATTATATTCAATGACCTCATTTAGTCACATTTTGTTGCACGCAATTTGCATATAAAATATGGCTTGTAAATTTTCACGAAACTTAAAAATGTCTTACAGCCTTGACCGAAACCTTAACACAAACCACAAAAATTTTGCTTTTATATTTTTTTCAGTTACATAATGAAAGATTTTTCGTTTTCCTTGACATCACATGTGGAGCTAGTTTCGATAAAATAAGATTATAAAAAAATAAAAAATAAACATTTAAAAATTATCTGGTTACCACCATTTTTTTAAATATTAAAGTTGAAAACAGTTGAATGAAAACGGGCATAGTAAAATTTTGTTACAAAAGAAAAAAAAACCAAACAGGATAATTTCATAATATCCGGTTTGGGGTTTGAGGGTAAAATATAGATTTATTGATACCACATACAGTTTTCTTTATTTATTTACCAATTTTCATTTTCGTGACTGTTTCCATGACAATTTTATTTCAACTCAAGAAACTTAATTCGGTAAACGAAATGCATGGAAAGATTTTTGATATTGAACAGTGTTGGTAGAAACACGAATAAATTAACACTTTCTGTATGTTTGTCGACACTGATGTACGCTGTTTGATGCACTGTTTGTAAATCACTCATTTAAGAAACTGAAACATAGAAGAAACTGAATATGGTAAAAAAGAAAATCAAATAATTAAAAAAAAAAAAGTATTTTAACAGGTCTGGCCTAAAAATACTTTTTTCGTACCTTCCGTGTGGTATTTCAGGTAAAATAACTCGTTTTTAAATGTATATAAATATAATTCATTCCATATATTCAAGCTGATTTTTTTCTACGCGTTCTTTGTAAATTGTCAACACTTTATTTATCAATTGTCGTCACTAAAAATAGAAATTAGTTTGAATTGGCGACAGCGACAATTATAGTCTAGTAGTCATGTAGCTGAGATGCCTCCAAAAAATCGCCTTCATAAGAACGTGTGTATTTTACTTTTGACAGATTGTAGTCTGTA
Source organism: Phania funesta (assembly GCA_963932375.1). Taxonomy (NCBI): domain Eukaryota; kingdom Metazoa; phylum Arthropoda; class Insecta; order Diptera; family Tachinidae; genus Phania; species Phania funesta. The sequence continues at coordinate 91,022,973 of OZ010656.1, read as the reverse complement.
GCTCGCTGTGGTCTATGTGTTTGGAGTATTAAAGATAATTTTCATACGGATTCTTGGTTTATCTATTCTGCCAAATAGATCAAACTATTCTCAAGTTCTACTTGTATATGTTGTGCCACCTCCATCATTTTAGAGATAAGGGTAAGCACATCACGGAAACGAGAGCCGATATAAAAAGTCGAGTATATCTCAGCACTCCGAAAAGATTCTCCCCAACAACAAGGAGCATTTCGTATGAAAGAAGGTACTGCTTTCACATAACCAGTGTCTGAAAAGGAGTTTTTAACTCAGATTTGCCACTCTTGAACTAAAAGCATTTAAATTTCACCCTACTACACGGATCTACTTATTTAACCATTCTAGAAGCTTTCATTTCGTGTTCCACACTATTCGCAAGCATAGTGTGGAACACGAGTAGGTCCTCCGAATTGTGGGATATTTATAAATGTAGGTGAAGTCAGTTTAAATTCTTAAATTTGGACATTGAAAAATTTTTGGCCGACAATACAACTTCTCGTGCTTAAATTCCTTTATTTTGTGGTTTTCTTCAATATTGAGGTACCCTGAAATTGCGTTCATAATACCTTCGTTAATAGAACTTTAAGCAATTCTACTACGAGATGGCAGTTAATCGTCATATGTACGTAGGAAACTGCTCAATTTAAAAGATTAGAAAATTTATCTTTATTGAAGAATTATGGATCACGTTTTGCAACAACAAAACATTCTAGTTTAAATTCAACTTGCATATTAATCGTAATTTTTTGATTATTTCTAATATGAACTCAATTACTTAATTATACTTTCATAAATCACATAAATTGTTTGAGCATTTTAAATACAATATTTAAAATATTTATAACAAGAAGTTGGTTTGTTTGCCATTGTTTGCTAATACCAAGGAAGTAGTTGTGATATTTCTTGTTCAGAAAAAAATATAAATAGGCAGCTGAAATAGCAACAATAACATACGGATAAAGTTAAAACTAAAATAATATTATGTGGCATGATATCTCATTCACATTCACCATATGTTAACGTTAATTAATCAGGCAAATAAACAAGTATTTTACTTAAATAATCGCACAGATAGTCTCACTCACATATACGAACTGCAAGACACATACTGGTTGCTCTTTACAAGAAAAGCAAGCAACAGCCACAGCAAAAGCCGCAATGCAAAAATAAAAAAATAAGTAAGAAGAAAAAACCACATCTTAAATAGCAATAGCGGCTAGGAAGTGAATTGGTTGATAGAAAAACCCAACACAGAAAAAAAAACCAGCGCAAAAAAGCTAAAGAAAGAAATATATGTCAAAAATACGAAATCCATTTGCGCTGAGATGAAATTCATTCGGTTGACATACGACAATAATTATAAATTAATTATGTTGTTTAGATTTTTAGCCACAAGTACACACCAGTACTCATACATATATACATACATATATTACCTATTCATAAATTGCAGTTAAAAGTAGTTTAAGCATTTCAAATCGAGCAGTCTGTGGAGCAGTTATTGCAGCACTTAGGCAAAGGTGTGACAAAACTAGTGCGACAGGCTGTGATCCGAAACTGGAACAATCACTAAATTATTCCCAAAAAAGTTCAATGTTCGATGGTTTTTGATATGACAACTAATCAGTTGGGATGTGGAAAAATTCAAGCAACTATAAATTAATTAAAAGCATATTTACGCAATTTTTATTATTTTATTTGGAAACACTGAAATTGGAAATAAAATGTCTCTTTTATAGCATCACATATAAGATTAGGAAGTTATTATTTATTTGTTGCAAATATGTGAATAAAGGTGTCTACGAAAATATCGAAAATTAATTGAGTTAGTCTGAATTACACTTTTCAGGAAGGTATCTAAGATCATCTACATATATCCCCGCATTTCCACGATGACTGCAAATCGGATCGGAGAGACGGTGACATCAGACAAATGAAAAAGTTTTTAGCAAAATTTTGTGTTGTAGAACAAAAGGACAAACAATTCAAAAATAATATCAAGTACTTAGGTGCTTGTGCCTTAAGTCTTTCATTTTAATTACTATTTTTCCTTCTCCAATTCAAGTTTTATTCAACTTCATCTTTCTTAGCAATGTAAGCTGATCTTAGTGTCAAATTTTATAAAATTGAAACGCTCCAAACACATTTCAAATATGAGCGGAATGCAAACGGGATTAACCGTGATCACATTCGGTAGAATTTCATTTAACGAGATAAGCAATATTAAAAAGGAAATTTATTATATTGGCGTCAAGTAAATCAATTAATTGCTCTTATTGCTGATACAAAGTTGTGTGAATAAGAAATATAACAATAATCGGTGGTAGTTTTCTCTTCTAATTGTCTTATCAATTGTATTAAACAAAATTTAAATACTTCAATATTAGTGACCAATAGTTTGAACAACGATTTTCGTAAATAACGATTTTCGTTGGTCGATTACTAGACATAAATCAAGTTAGCATTTGTTAACATATTTTTGTCACATTTTTTTATTCTATTATTTTCAATAATAATTTGACTTAATAAGCATATAACGACTCAATTATTATTGTTAGCCTGTGTGCACAGTTAATATTGCTGCAGTTGCAGTAGACTAGTTAATAGTATGAGAACGGATCCACTCACCGAAATAATTTCCCACACATTAATTTAAATGCGGTTGCATTTGCTACTGTTGTTAGATGTTAAATGTTGCATATCATGATGCACTGAAGCATATAAAGACCCTTTTATATTTTTATGTCGCCGAAAAGCGTGGCACTGTGGGGCAGAGCGAATTAATTTAATTTAGAATCTAATAATAACCTCTTTTATTACTTTATGGATTATGAAAAACATGGTTGAGGGAATCATAATCTAATGCAACCTATTAATCCCTAACCATAAAAATAACGTAACCAATCCTTTTATTCGTCGCCATCTTGTCCCTTACGTGTTCATGGTTACACTAAAATGTGACAAAGAACTTCTTAATTCATGAATTTATAATTAATTAATTTACTTTTTTCGCAAAATTCTTCAGCGATTCTTACATTTTTTTATGTCGGATACGTTAACGGCCACATAAAGAGATGGATGTCGTTTACGTTAGCACTGAAAAGTTTTTATTATCTTCGCTTTACTATTTCACCACACATTGTGTTTGGGGCCGTAGAACTATTGTCAAAATATTTATTTGGAAATATATGTCAGTTACATTATTCTAGCCGTTAGGGCTCGATATTGTGCTTTAATTGTATGATTGTAAATAAATCATATTATCATTGTAGATAAAAATAACATGCCCCCCTTAGAACGATTGAAAAATAAGAAATTTTATGTTACTGATTGGCAGCTGCTGTGGTATGTACACAAGCGACTAAATCCATGGTTAACACGCTAATCACTAAGCTACATCGTGGTTGTCGTGATCATGCCACAACTGTGTTTTTACTATTAAAAGAAATATCTTGAATTTGACAATTACTTTTCATTTATTTGTATAATGAAATTTTAGTTCGAAAAAACTTTGTTGTTGTTTTTTTAAATAAATATTCTTAATTAACTTAGGAAAACTATTTTAGAAAACTTTCTTAATAATATTGGACTTATTTTATGCCTAACAGCCATACCTAAATAAGAGCGATGAGCGTTGCGTTAGCAGCAGGACACGTAGCCATAGTACACTTGATGTAAAATTTATGTCTCTGAAAGCTTTGTAGCTACGTAACCTGCTGCTAACACAACGCTCAACGCTCTTATTTAGGTATGGCTGTAACTTGTGAAAATTTAATTGGAAATTGTTTTTGTATCTAATATTAAAATCGAATCCTGCTTGCTACATCTGTTTTTTTATTTTATGCCATTCATGCATAAGTGCTATACGTGACAATTCTACGTAATTTTGACGATTGACGACTTCCTGCACAGAACCCTTTGCATGTTGATGATTTCTTTCCATTACTACTCGTTCTCAAACATATTCAATGCAAATATAGTATAAGTTTTATATTAAATTTTAGTTTGGCAAATAAAATCGTTATCTACCTGCTTTTAACCTACAATACAATTCTTCCATAATACTGTTTATAAGAACAAAAGCGTTTATATGGTATAATGGTGTGTTTCAAACCTTTTATTGTTTTAATAAAGACCTTGAATTCCTTTTAGTTATACAAAAACATGTTACATTTTTGTTACCAATAGTAATTTAAAATTAGTTTTTGGTGTGCATTCAGATGACCCGTTTACAAATGCTTGATATATTTCTGAAATATTTCGATTGCATCCCACCGTGCTACGCTACGAGCACTTGTAAGGAGTAATAAAACATGCACATTGTGTAAAATGTATCCATAGTAACATGGCACATATGCCAGTAGTATATTCATGTCATGGGGTAAATTTTGGTTTTTTTTCATAATGGCCAGATTATTTAAATAGAAATCTAATTGCACTGCAAGAAAATATATATAAAATTTTGTTTTGCTACCTCAAAATACAATTTGGAAATATTACTTCCAGGATTCTAATACTATTTGTTTTACTGATATAATAAAATAAATATTCTTTATTGCTTAAACAACTATATATCTTTTTAAACAAATTTTAATTACAAAGCTCCGGGTACTAGTGGTAAAATAGAACTAAAGAGGAGAATAAAGCTTTAGTTGCTGTGGTGTGTAAAAAATATATACTCTTCTTGCTCCAACATCAGTATAGCAAATACGAAACAAATTCTCGCCAATAACTGTCATTAGCTGTATTGAGGCGAATTAAGGGAGTAGTAAGAAGCTCTTTAGTGGTGGGTGTGAAACATACATTTGTGCTCAATAACTTCGTAGTGGAAAATTCGTAGCAACATATTTATTCAGTGTATCGAATACGCTCATGTCATTTCAATTTGCGGTTATTTTTATGTTTGGTCTACGATCCATACATTGCTAAAGAAAACCACCCACCAACAAACAGATGTCTAACCTAAATAAAAACAAAAGCAATAAATATGGGAAGCCGGGTGATCATGTAGGCTACAAAATTTAAGAGAAAAAAGCAGTAAAAATTGCAACAGCTGATGAGACAAAAACTGCCAGTACTAATGATTTTTTATTTTATTTTGAAGTACAGCGATAGGAGTACAACAACATGTACGTACAAACAAGCTGCTATTGCAGATAAAAATATGCACCTGCTACTGTTTTAAGTCACTAAGATGGACAAAGTGGCAGACAGATAGACAACTAACTGTATTAATAGGAAATTGAAAATTTCTTCACTTTTACGACAGACGCCATAAACTGCTACTGAATTTGTACAATGAGCAAAATATAAAATTTTGGCATAGTATTTTTTACAAATGTTTGCCAGATCTCGTTATGACTTTTCGGCTTTTGGCACTGATATACAGAAGATTTAATTTGAATACGAGCAAAAGTAGGATAACAAACGCTAAACAAATTGTATGGAATGGATACCTTTACAATCTAAAAATATATAAAACCACGTAGGATTTGTGCTCAGTAATGAATGAATTAAAAACCTTGGGATCTAGTAGTAAAAATGTTAAATTGGAGTCTCCCTTCCCATTTACCCTTTAACATAAAGCATTTACTCGTATTTATAGAGTTAGTAGCTTTATCTATTCATATATATTATTCATACTCGAGGTTTTACGATTATTTAAATTTTAGCTGCATTTCAAAAAATAAAATTACTATAAAGCCTCAGCTGTTGGCAGGCTCACATGGGTCTACTAATACCGTCAGTTTGTGTTAAGAAAGCCAGATGTTGAGGAAGTACTTAATTATTACCGGAAAACCATTGTGGGACGGTGGAATCATCCATACCACGGTAGAAATAACCATACCAGGTGATGGTGACCGCTGCGGGACCTTAATCTCGAGATTTTTTGTGGCGCAATTGAATGTCCTCAAAGTAGAGGGATTGGGGTTTCAACAAGACTGGGTAATACACCACACAGCGAATGTCGCAACTGATTGAAGACAACGTTCGGCGACCGAATAACTACTCGTAATGGGTCTAAATTGGTCTCCACGATTATGCATTTTAACTTCGTTGGACTTTTTCGTGGGGCTATATACGAAATTTTTGGCCTACGCCGCTAAGCCCCAAATGATTGACGCCTTGGAAGACATCATTCGCCTTGTTATGTTGTATGTTACGTATTTAGTAAAAATTTCATATAACCTGGCAAATTATAAAATCAGGAAAAGCCATAAATTTATTTACTCTTAATTTTATCCCAGAACTTAATGTTCCAAAATTTAATTTTAATTTATGTATGATCTGTTGTTGACTGAAATTGTAGTCTTTTAAAAAATCCCTTACTTTACACTTCTTTGAACTTTGGACTATGTCTACACACTATCATAATTATTGTCGAATTTAAAATGTCTTGTGAATTAAAGAAATGATCTGTTTGCAATCACATGTCCTGATACCACTCAATTCATACCATTGATATGTATCAAGTATTGTATTTCGTACGATTTTCGATACGTTCACAGATATGAAGATGTGAATTTTTTGCCAGTTTTTTACTTTTAATTGTATACAATTTTTTTCTCAACATTTTTGAAGAGTTTTTTTTTTTTGGTTTTTTGCTTCTCTTGTAAAATCTGAAAACTCGATATATATCATTTCTATACTATTTCTATACTACAAGCGAGGGACTCGTCCACAAAATTTATATGAAAACTACTCACTTTTGGTGTTGCCCTCTATACAAATTTTCTGAACGAGTTATATAGAAACAGACTATAAACCGTCGAAATGAATCTAAAATGATCTCATTTAGCTTTCTAAGACCTTTAGTTTTAAATACTCATACTGCTTTTTTAACGTTTCAGCATGTTTCTTTATTTGTACTCTAATATTTAAACGTTTGAATGGACGAGTATCTAGTTTAGTTTTTTACTGCTGATAATTGTTGTGTTGCCTTCGATATTAAAATATTTCTTTAATTAACCAAAATACATTCATACATATCATTCATATGAATCATTTCAAGTCGAAGATATAAAAGTATTGACACAAATACACATGAACACTTGAACACATCACATAGACAATTATTTGTAGAGCAATAAAAGCCGCTAATGATTAATTAGTTTGTCTGTTAAGTATCTACGTAGACCAACTTTTACATAATTGTTTAACCAATGTTCGTTGTGTTAGTGTCTTTAATGTAATTTTGGGCAATCATGGTGCTTTTATTATTGTTATTTTTTTCCAACTCCACATTTTTTATTGCACCAGAAATTGTTGTGATTTGAAATAAGACCTTGGCTGCAAATATGGTTGTACCAATGAGATAGCAGCATTAAAAAAGCAAAATAATCACAGCTTAACTTCACTTAGTGACTCAATTTTACTGTTGGCCGTGTTTTTTATCTGAAGTTTTAACCTAAATTCAGTTTTGATGTAATTTTTCTAAGTTTATGTAACAGCATCAATGCGGCCCTATTGTGGTATTGGTTACTGTCTTAAATCGTTTGGCATTAATTCCCACACAATAATCTTAAAAATAGATGCCATAGTGGTGTCTTGTAATATTTAAAGTATTTTTTGTTTGTAAATAAATTCGTGTCCATCTTGTTAAAATATTTTGGTCAATACGCAACATCAGGTTATTTCGTTGTTAACGATGTCTTGCAATTGAACTCCAACTGTTTGCAGAAGCCTATAGACAATTATTTTTGTTAAATTGTGCTGTCGGTAATTGGAGTTTATTTTGTAATGGAAATTGTTGGGCCATTTAAATTTTGCCTTAAATATTGTGATCATTTAAAGAAACAAAAGAAACATATGTCTTAAATTTTACTTGGCTTACTTCAAAAAAAAAAAAAAAAACATTTAAAGTTTTAAGAGCATTTCGAGGGATTTTAAATAAGGATGGATCAACATTGACGGTTTATTGCAGCCATACTATGTCAGCGGCATTTGCCGTCTCTATTAGTTATTTTTCGTATCGGTTAGTAATGGGCTCACGCACGTACCACTGTACCATACCCTTTTTACTAAATTAACACCTGCTAAACGGCGCTGGGAATTGTAAATAGCTAATTTAATAATGTAAACAATATTTTTAATTACTCATTTTGATGTCACTAGATGTCTTGTATCTTGTTTATGCTTTTCATGGGCAAGGATGCAACCTAAGGCTTTTTCTGATAGGACAGGAAGAGAAGATAAAAGAGCTGCTTACGGTACACTTTCGCAAGAGATGATGGCTTGGCTCAATCAATTTCAACATATTCGGGATAAAGACATCATCATAGTTGGCACCTTAGGTCAATATCTTGATGATTGCAATCGTCCAACGTGGCTACCTCAATTACAAAAATTTGTTTCATAGACTGCATAAAGAAATAATTTGTGTTTTTGACTCAGACAAACAAATTGATGAAAATACAATTTTTAGTGATATTGCTAAAATTTGTTTCCTCTTGTGCTACAATAGTAAGGTATCATATTTTTTATATTTGTTTTAAAATAATATTTTAAAATCCTTTAAAAATATTCTTTTATACTTATGTATATATGCAACAGATTTACGTCAATAAGGTTTATGCTTGATACTCTAAAGTGGTTAAACACACACCAGAGACTACAGTACAATATAATCAACTTCATACAAAAAATGAAAATGGGAGATGCACCTGAGTACCTAACAGGAAAACTAAGATATGTTGGAGACGCTCAACCATATGGTTTACGGAATTCGAATGATTACAGACTACAATTTTATTCTACCAGCTATGCAAAGATCATTATTTTATAAAGGATTAAGAATTTACAACATGATGCCAAATGACATTAAGAATGAAATTAGTTACAATGTTTTTAGAAGAAAAAATGTAACTTTTATAAGAAATGTTAACAATTAGAGCTTTGAAAGATTCTCTTTATTAAAATTATTTTGTAATAATTTAATTTTAAATATATATGTAATTAAAAAGTATTTTAAATACGAGTAATAAATAAATAAATGTCTACCAAAAACTTGAAAAAATTTAGTGGAATAGTCCCAGACATTACTATTGAAAACCAAAAGAGAAAATCTCCACATTTTTAAAGTACTTTTTTTGTGTGGTAATAATACTGAATAAATTTTTAATTTCAATTATTATTCATAAGATTCCTTTAGAATATGTATATTAGAGTTGTTTGAAAATATAGTTACACCTGTCACCCCTAAATACAGGCCAGTTAGATTTTTATTGTCATTGTTTCGGTATCTTAATTCCGATCCTAAAATATAGGATATCATTGTTAATGGTTTGAACATAGCTTCAATTTTGTCCTAGATAGTATTTAAAGCGAACATCAAATTCTGGATACGACCTCTGAAATCACTTAAAACTATGTAATCCTGGGTTTAAATATAATAATTTTTTGCACGTCTCCTTTTGTTTATTTTTATTTTGAAGCGTATCGATGGCAATATTAATAATCAATTGTTTAATTTTATAATAAAAAAATACATAAGCAATAAAGGCCTATAATATGCGAGTTAATTTTTTTCTGGTATAATGCTAATATATCGATCATTTTTACTGGCATCATCAACTTCGTATTAAAAATCCGATCTCCCTAATCCATTTGCGTTAATATTAAGGGAGATATAAAAATCGAAATGATTGAAAGCACTCATAAAGATGACATTACTGAAGTGGAAGCTGAATTTGATTTATGGTCTCAACAAAAGTCTTTAACTTAACCGAAAAAAAGCATAAGCTAAGCTTCTTTCTCAGCGCTGCAATTCTCGAAATAAAACGATAAATAAAATATTATTTCGTATTTGGAACTTCTGTACCATCAGAGTGGAACAGCTTCGGAAGAAAGCAATTAATTGACATAAATTTTTGTAAAAAAAATCATTAAAAAAAACCCGTAAAGCTCTGAACCAAATAAAGAACTTTAATAAAATTAATTATGTTTTTTGCAATACTGTAAATAATTTTTTGTTATTTATCATACCTTGTATTTTTTTTGTTCGAACAATTGCATAAAAATCTTGTATGTATCTATGTTTTTATAGCTTTGGCAAATTTTAATTTTTCTGGGTATTACTGCTCAATTTTAGACAAACGATATATGGGACATATCCTTATGTGTTCTTTTTGAAATTCGAATATTTTCATTGTTTGATTTAAACTAACTTTTTCATTCTATTTTTGTCAAATTTTGTTCGACAACAAAGCGCTGTGCGCTGTTGGCTACATATGGTCCGCTTATACAGGCCCTATAAATAAATTGAATATAAAGTTTACAAGTTTCTGTAAAAAGGTTTAGCCCAATTTTATACAATTTTAATTCGTAATTGTTGTTACTTTTCTGCTCAAACCGACATCTGGTTTAAATTTCATTCTAAGCAAAAATACTCCTTTTATTTCATAAGCTATTTAGTCGACATCAACGCGACAACAGCAAACCAGTTAATAAACCTAATTATTATTGGATACATTCTTAGAGTTTTCTTAACTAGTGGAAAATAATATAAATTAATTTTAAGAGCTTCAATTATTTAATTATCAAGTATATAAATAAATTATGTAACAGTATTTCTTTCGAATTAGTTATGAATGTAAATGCTGTTGGTTGTAAGTAAGTCCAAACAATTTAATTTCACATATTTCCAACTTTTCATATCTCCATGTCTCATATCTTTAATAGTTGCTTGCATGCCAATATTTCCAAACAATGTATGTGCGATATAAAAATAATCATTCTTGCATAAAAGAGCCAATCACTTATAAATTAATTACACCACTGCCGCCATTCCCATTTCAGTATAACACAGTTGCTCTGAATTTTGTATTTTCTTTGCTCCGTGGGCAAGATACTTAATAAATAAGATTCTCTTTTTAAACAATGTTTGTTTAATATACAACACTCTGCATACAAAAATATGGCCAATGTGCAATATATGAATTTAATGTTTTATATATTATGCTACACTTTACTTAACAGGCATGGAAGGAGTTTTATATTTTGCTAATTTTGAAAAAGCAAATGTTGAAAATATACCATAACCCCCTTCTCAAAAATATAGACCTTTCATACGATAATGTTTTCTTCACTATTGTACAGAAACAATTAAATACAATAGAGTGCGAATGTGTGTTTAAAAAAACACACACACACGCACATATAACAAATGAATTTAAAATAGTTTATTTTTGAAGGCACTTTGTTTTTGGAATTCGTTTAGTAGCTGTTGCTTTTCTGCAGTGCTTCATTTGTGAATGTTGTAAAATAAAAATATTGTTGGTGCTGCTCTCTACTTTTAATGTATGTAGATGTGTATGTCAGTATACGAGTGTGAATGCTTTTATTGCTTTTGCTTCTGCTGCAGCAAATATTGTTGTATTGTTGAATGCATGTCCGTCCGTCTGCTGGATGGCTGACTACTCTATGATGTTTTATTTTTTTTTTTTTTGGCTTTATGGTTAAGCCGAACAATTTCTTCCTAAATATATAAAAGCAACAAATTTTCAATGCAACAATATTATTCCGTGGTGGAAATTCATTAAGATAACAACGTTTCCTTTTATACGTTCCAAAAAGCAAAAAAGAAACACCAAAAATAAATAAAATAAAAGATCAGCTTTAATACAGTGATCTCTAAAGTTAATTTGTGTTATTAAATTATAGAAATAAACCAATTTATCAACAACAAAAAATGGCACTCAAGGTGAGCCTTTCTCTTCAACCAAAGGATACAAATATTTAATCCAGAACATCGCAGCTTAAAATATAAAAAATAAAAATTAAAATAAACAAAGAAGACGAAAAAAAGTTGAAAAGGATTAAGTGATTTAAATAAATCGAAAGTTTAAGAAGAAAAATGCGAACATGTGTAAAAAACAAAAGACTTAAGACACAAACCATGAAGAAGAAAAAAATATTTAAAGATCACATTTGAAAGAAAAATATTAAATAGAAGAATAATTTGTGTTAATGTGGCAAATTCGAAATATTATCCTGTTCAATTTATTTCTTAATAAAAAGTCGTTTTAAAATAAATTATTATTTCTATCGTTTCGTTTCGTTTAGTTTGTTATTTTCGCCTCGGCTTTATGTTTAACTTTGGCTTATCCCTTGGATCATCACCATTATTTTGAAAGCGAGGGCCATGGTCATGGCTACGAAACAGAAATAGCCCACGATTATGGCCACGGTCATCAAATCGAACGCGCGTCATTGGGAGAAGACCACAGCAGTTATGGCCATGAAGAACATCACGAAGATGAACATGTCGATTATTATGTAAGTGTATGGTTTATAATTCTATTTGTATCTCAGAAATAAAAAGCATTGCGCTGCTTGGACAGTTACTAATCATTTTATGTGTGTTTTTTGGGTTTCGTTTTTTGCAGGCTCCTCCAAAATACGCTTTCAAATATGGTGTAAACGATTTTCACACCGGTGATGTAAAATCTCAACACGAAACTCGTGAAGGTGATAGTGTTAAAGGTAAGTTTTTGAGCAGAGGAAACAAGCAACGAAAGAATTTAGTGCTTGATTTTTCGTGCTTTCTTTTTTTAACTGTAAATGTTTGGCAATGGTATTGAAGTCAAAGGATCATTCGGAATAATACCTGGTAGAATTTACATTATTTCGGAATTTAAAAATTATCCATATTAGTTTCATTAACTATACTTAAGTCGCGCTATTATTACCATAAGAACGCATTGCTAAAATAACTACTTCCCAACAATATTAGAAACTTCAACAGTTATTACTTGGGAACCAATATTAGTAGAATATTAATTATTTTAATTTTCAGCCATAAGTTCGTTTTCTTTATCCTTTCTATTCAGAAAGGAAATCTTTTTGATATTATAACTTTGAATACAGAAGAGTTAACATTTTATTAGATTTTAACTGTATTCGAACTTATCATATCAATAAATTTTCTTTCTAAATAGAAAGAATAAAGAAAACGAACTTATAATGAACTTTTGGGGAACTGCAATTATTAATATTAAGTGCTAAGTGTTGGGTTAAATAGATGATATTTACAGTTGACACAAAATTAGTAGAAAAGACAGGAAGAATGTGGAAAATGTATTCCATTCAGCTAGTTGTCTAATCAAATTTTAACTTTTATGTTACTGTATTCAAAAGTTATCATGTCAAATAAATTTTCTCTTTATGCCTAAAAGTTAAATTACTTAAATTAAATTACTTAAGAAGAAGTTCTTATATTTTTATTTTGCTAGAGAATTCTCATTGGAAAGTTCATTAGGCCGTTATGCACCAATATATTTTACAAATTGTATTCTAAACTTAAAATACAGAGCATAGACTTTCACTTGTTAAAGTAAAACACACAGTAGTTCAGTGGAAATCGAACCCACGTTCCCTACAACGATAAATAGATAAATTGCAGAAATTATACTGGATAATATTTATGTATGTATTTCGGATGTTGTTGTAATTTTTCAATTGAAACAAATTCTCCAGTTAAATTAAAAACTTTATATGAAAAGAGTGCGAATTACATTTATTTACTTCTTACTATTGCAGTGTTCAAATGCATATTCGGAATAAATTTTAGAAGGATAAGCGGAAATGTTTATTAGGTCTATTGCAAAATTTTATTACACTATTCTAATTTTTCAAACTGTTAATAGTTACACCAATTAATATTATTCCTAAAAAATGATTTACAGTTTTACATAATTCTTAGTAACTGCAATTATTTTGCTTACTATAGCAGAAATTATTTAAAAAACAAAAAGAAATTCGAAAGAAATAATTTCCAATTTACCGATGGGCATTTTTAGGGCTTAAAGAAATGCTAGATTAATATTGCTGTTAAAAATACTACAGCACCAGCAACACCAAAAGTTCAAATATGACAGCAACCACTACGCTGTTCCATGCTTAAATTATTTTGAAGCATCATGCTTGCTTAAAGCAAATTAAAATATGAATTTTTTCGAAACAGTAGCAGCAATAGCAAAATAGATTTGCTGTTTCTGTGATGTTGAAAAAAATAGCACATACACAGCAATACCAAATGTTTGTCGGCAGTTTTCCTAGTTTTACAACTTGTTCTTTTTAAAGGATATAATGCACATAATCTTAAACAAAAATAGATAATTATATTAGCATAAAGCACAATTTTGCTTTCGTATTTTGAACTTTACGAGCAATAGCACTAGCAATGTAATTTTTAATATTGCTGAATTGTATTTAATTTTAACAGCATATCAACAGCAAAATTATTGTTAACAAAGCTTGTGGAATTAATAGCATAGTGGACTATATTTTTGGCTACTGCTATTTAACAGCTTACATTTAATTGGTCATATTCCTCAACGAAGAAAAACAAATAGCCAACTATCCAATTACTATATTTAATTTGTAGACCAAGTAAAATATATTTTGGAAACGCATAAAACGATTTATTATACCTGAGCAAATCTGCTACATACATTTTTCTTAATTGTTTCAACAATTAAAATCGTTGCGTTCTTATTTAAAAAAAAGTAAAATATGTAAAATGTTCAAGAGTTAGAAGAAAGAATTTGTTTTAGGACATTATACATGGCATAGGAAAGTAAATCAATTCTTTCTTGATTTGAGTAGATTTTTGGATCGAATTTCCCTCATCTCTTGTCAAGTTTAATTTGATGACAAACCGGCTTCGGCTATGTGCCATCTTCAGTGTCATTATTTATTCTGGACGTTATGTGCCCCTGTATGGCGCTGCTTCTGTCATGCCAGCTAGCTCACTCGCCTTGCCAGGGTTGGTCCCAACCTACAACTGCAGCCCTGAGACAAGTACAACAAAAGAAAGAAAAATAAACACTCAAACAAACTACACCGAACGAAAGAACACTGTCGAAGGGGAATGGGAATGGAAATGTTTAGCACGTTGCCCACCTAACCTAGGACACTGGATCCATTCACCCTACTAGTGTTCCCTAACTCCATTGGTTCTGAACGAATAATTACACTGACGATAGCACAAAGCCGAAACCAAACCAAACTTGACAAGGATGGTGGGAATTCATTCCAAAAATCTACATAAATTAATTCAATTAACATCCAAATAAAAGGGCACCTGTACAACAGAAATATTTTAGGCGAGTTCTCAATATGTCATGCATATGACTTCCTCTTTGTAAATCATGTGGCTCCATTTCTATTCCAAAATGTTTTTTAAATAAATTTTATTTTTATATGTAATAAGCTAACGAACGCGTTTGGAAACAGCTTTATTAAGTTTCTTCTTGGAGTCAAGTGGACTTGCAAGATTATGCTCGTCTTATATTGAATGTGTGCTACAAGCAAATGTTGCTGTAAAATAATCTTTTCAAATTGATTTACTTATATTTACTGCCTTTGTATTTCGCTGGCAATTTGAGCATTTTGTTTTATATTTGTAATTATGAAATTGATTTCATGAAAATTTGTTATTATTACAGTTATTAAGTTGGATAGTGTTGATGGTAATAAATTATGGTATTTATCTTCGTTCGTGCTATTTGCATTTTTAAATTTAAAAGGCTCTAATAATTGCAATTTCGTTTGTAACATATTTTCGTTTTCTCTTTTTAGGCCAATACTCCTTAGTTGAACCTGATGGTTCTATTCGTACCGTTGACTACACAGCCGATAAACACAATGGCTTCAATGCTGTTGTACACAAGACTGCTCCCGTACATCATCACGAAGAACACCACGAACATCATTATTAATTTTAAATTACTTAAGAAATACTATAGGAACAAAAGAGAAAAAAACTATACTCCAACAATTGTCTCCCCAAACTGATTCGATCTATTTTATAAGAACAAACAGAAAACAAATAAGAATTTAAAGTAATAGAAATTATTAGTAGTGCGTTAATGTTTTAATGCTGCAACTAATATTTAGCCAAATCGTTTTTAATTTGTTAATTTAGAGAATGAAGTAGAAAAATGAAAACAATCTTCAAGGCCAAAAAGAAATTCAATTTTGATGTGCAACAAAAAGCGATGCTCCTTCCCTCATTTGTCAACTTAAGCTTTGTCTTTTTATGTAATTTAGTATTCTTTGTTTTATTATAAATGTATGCGTAGTGATTTATGTTCTAATCTAATTTAATTCTGTGATAGCATTAAACTGGCTAACTAATTTAAACTATTCTATCAAACTACCTTTACATTCTAAGCAAGTCTTTTTACACATTCCTCTGTTACTACAAGTACTACTTAATATAAACAGCCGAATGTATTTGACGTAATAATTTTATAACTAACCAATAATTAAATAATTTTCTTTCACTTTCTGTGTTTATTAGTCTGTATGCTGCGAGTATTGCTGAAATCGCTTGGATGCAGCAACATTTATTCAACTATATTCCTTAACTATTGTATTTTTTTCTTTAATTGTTTAATGTTGTGTACGAGTACGAGTTCGATTATGTTGTAGTTAATTATTGTTTTAGTTTTTGCACTTGCAGCTTTTACTAACCCAATTTTAGTCTCTTACAGCAAAACCAATCTATTGTGTAATTTCTTTTCGTTTATACATCCAAAAGCATTGCAATTGAAATTGATATTTTCCTATTATAATAAATATGTAAAAAATGAATTAAAAAAAATAAGTATGAAGAAATGTGTTGTTAAATGTTTTTATTTATTTTATACCTGTTTCATGATGAGTAGTAAAAACTTTGGAAATTAAAAAAGAAAAGATATTACAAAGTTCAATTTAATATTTCTTTAACGAAAAGTTCTCGAATAATGAAAATTTATTCAAGTAACTGAAAAACAAGAAAAAAACCTAAGAGGAGTTTCTGTCATTATTAAATAGAATTTTAAAAACAACCAAAATATTTTGCAAATCCGTTTTCTAATAGATTTGTTTGTTGATGGTCATTATTTTAGAATGTTGTAGCATTATTCGTACGCTATGACTTTTTTCTCATGAATATGTAGTCCCTATTGCGGACAAAATATATTATGAAGGCAAATTGCAGCATTCGATTTGGATCTAATACCGTACTTTGCTCCCTTGGGTGTAAAAAACTTGTAAATTTCTCACTTGTACTTTTCAGAAATAGACCTTAGGTCTATACAGAACTAAATATTTCATTTTAAAGTTTTTTATTTGTGTAATAAGAACAAAGAAAATGGAATCTGTAGCTAATAATTGATGTATTCCGGTCAAAAATTTGGATAAAGTATAGAAATGAATAATTTTCGCTGTAAAGTTTCTTTAAAACCAAGCAACTCGTCTAAAAATTGTGTACTGAAGTCAACAACTAAAAATTTAGCGTTTTTCATACAAATTCTTTCAACATATCTGACATTAATCTCAGTTTAATGACCAAAACGTATCAATTTTAAATGGCTGTAGGAGTCATGATTTTCCCACACCAGCAAATGTTCCCAAACTTTTTTACAAAATTCGTATGCATATTCTTTGATGCAAACAGTTTCATTAAAAATTTGTAAATGTTTTTTTTTACTTTTCATTTCATAACAACTGCGTTATTGGTTTGGTTAAGCTATAATTAATTACTTTCAATTCTATAGGTTAGAACAAAAACCAAATAATAATAGTAAACGACACAACATGGAATTTTATACATTGAAATACCTGTAAAACAGTTGAATGGAATAGAGGATCAAATTGTTCTTACAAAAAAAAAAATAAAAAATAAAAATTAAATTGCAAAATAGTACAAACTCAGAATTGGAGATTAACTTGGACATCTTCCAATTTATGAAAATATGTTACCTTAATAAAACGAAAAAACAAGTTTCAAATTTAATTTTATAATTATTTTTTTTTCTTAGTGTTATTGACAATTTTCATTGAACTGTAGCCAAGTTGTTCAATAAGTTAGCAAAAACACTTAACTCGTTAAGATTTGCCAACTGGTCATTGAACTTAAACTTAAAGGCGTTGAAAAAGATAACAGCTACAACCAAAATGTTTAAGTAACACACGGTCGCTCAAAAGCTAACGTATTTTGCAGAAAATACGCACAAACAATTCAAAAACTTGTTACGAGACTTGCCTAAATATGTAAACAGACGTTAATATTGCAAGAAACATATTTCGATCGTTTTCATTTTCATTTAATGCAACAAAAAACGTTTTATAAGCAAACAATTTTAAACATGAACGAATAAAAAATACAGGAAATAAATGATGAAAAAAATTGCATTTTGAAGCCAAAACGGAATTTATGGCAGGTGTGTTGGATGTTGTTTTAATTGTTTCTTATCATCGCATAAATGTTTGAAATTTTAAATTAATCTATTACATTTATTGCTCTGTAGCAGAATAGTTATTCGCGAACAAACTGTAATGGCACGTGTTTGCATTAATAATCAAAAGACTTAAGTAACGAACATTAACAATTATAAGCAGCCTTAGGATATGCTATGGATTTTACACGGAGCTGTGTAATTTTGCAGGCTATCAAAGATATGTCGTGATATTTAAGCTAAATGAAAACAATTTAGCACCCCAGTGGGGGTAAAATGATTGTGTCAATAATAACAACTTTTCTATCGAATTGAGTAAATATT
Organism: Phania funesta; assembly: GCA_963932375.1. Lineage (NCBI taxonomy): Eukaryota > Metazoa > Arthropoda > Insecta > Diptera > Tachinidae > Phania > Phania funesta. The sequence goes on along the minus strand of OZ010656.1, from coordinate 91,004,404 downwards.
TTCTTTTTACATTAATTGTTATTATATATTAGCGACTGTTTCGATATTCTGTATGTTACATGTCTCAAATATTTTATTATTTTAATTTATATTAAATGAAAAAAAGAAATAAGTAGAATTTTCTTACTAAATTCATCCCAACTCATTTGATTATAAAAATGATGATAATAAACCTAGAAAGATGGTTTATTGGCTAATTTTATCAGATCTCATTCCATTATAGCAATGCAAGACATACGTCGCACATTACGGCGGTCGTTACAAGAATTAAAAAAAAAGATTTCTAAGTACCCTCAAAGAGCATGAAAATATAAATGTCAAATAAGTAACAATCTTATTGCAGCGACACATTAAAGTTAAAAATTGTAAGAGAAAACAGAAAAAAATATAAAATTTCCTCGTAATTAAATTTTATTTGCGTTGAGTAATTCCGAAAAATTTATAAATTTAGCCACGTAATCATCAAGTACTGGTAGCTGGGCAAAATTGATTTTGTCAGTTAAAGGGAACATAAAGTTTTTAATTAGCCTCAATCCAACTGAGATTTACAGTTTATTTTAAAACTCGAATAAATGAGTGTTATTTAAGAAAAATTATGCTGCCCAGGAAATAATAATAGCCTCACCCGTTAAATTTTCCAAGAAGAAGCGATTCGAGACTTCGGCTAACGCCTTTATTGTTATTTTTGTCAATACATTTAAATTTTGCAGGAACACGCTCAGTTTTTGTTCATGCTTTACAAATCAAATTAAGACTGACCGGTTCCGTCAGTTCCGATTAGTTCTAAAGGTATTATAAGGGAACCGATTAAAAAACGGCTACTGGACCTCCAGTATTGAAAGTTTTATCTAAGGTACGAGAAAGCATCGAAGAGCACTGCTTCCAAACCAGTGTACCATCCATTTCAAGAGATTCATTAATGCTCAGATCCGCTAAAATGGCAGTTAACAAAAGGAGCAAATAATAAAAGATTTTATCAAGATTGGCCTGCAATAAAACTTTATTAAAGCCGTCTACATAAATTATTTTTTTTGGAGTCGACTTAAGGTTATTTATAAGATTATTTTATTTTATATGTTTATAAGATTAACTTCAAAAGTGACAGGGGTTTAAGAGCTTAATTTAAGCTTTATATAACGACGACAATAGTTAAGAAGTCAAACTTTGAAGGTTGTAATAATCCGTTTTCCTCTTTATTTATCAAGTGCATAATAACTTTATATTTGAACAAAAATTATAAGTGATCTGACAAGTAGTTTCAAAAAGTGTCAAAGTTGAATGAAATGAAATCAAAGAAAAACCTCCAATTTGCCAAACATACATTTCATATGAAATACATCAATGTCAGTGCGACAAACAATAAAGTGATTCTTAGTAAAAATCTATAATCAAGACTTAATTATTGATTTAAAATTTTTCCGATTCGAATACAAATGTATATGTATCATTAATGAATTTATAAAGGTTATTCATACGCCTTCTAATCTATAATGAATAAAATAATTACTGGTATTACTCATGTTACAATTTCCTAGATGAAATTATTGCATTACTGCAACTCACAGGGCATTTAATACATGGCAAATAGCCAGTGGCCTACTGACAAATGGAAAATTGCACCAAAAAATTTTGTTTTACAAAATTAGTGGGTGTTGCTTTTAACGCCTCAGCAATTTGCGGACTTAGCTGTGTCTGCAATAATAACAAAAACAATGACAACCGCAATAGCGTTAAGTAGTCATTTCAGGATACAAAATATCATGACACGACAAACAACATGAGTGTGAATTTTATTTTGTATTTTTTCTTTAGTCTAAAACTACCTTTTACTACAAACCGTATTTGATAATAATCAAGACATAAATGAAATAAAACAACAACCAGAACATTTTTAAACATGCAGCAAATAATTACAAGAAACTGAAACTCATGTTAAGTCACTAAAAATGTTAGTCATAAATAATTTGGTTTGCGGAAAATTTACAAAAAAGAGTTCTTGGCAACAAAACAATTGTTGTGGTACAATTTTAGTACTTCATTGTTAAGATTGTTCAACTTAAAGAAAATTTGGTAAGAGTGTTTTTGTGGAACAAAGCCGACTTGATTATCCCATATTTAAATGAAAGAATATATTTGTTGCTAAATCGTTAAGGCGTTTGCTTAATACAGATTTTTATTTCCTTTCCTCTCTTCAGATTTTGCCTTGATCAGTAAAAACAAAAAGTAAAAGTTTTTAAAGTCATTGAAAAAAATATGGTACTTTATACATACTTTAATTACTCGTGCAACAAAAAGAGGTGTGCTTTAAAACATTTTTTTACAGAGAAAAGTATCTTCATAACATGGGCGCGTCCATCCCTAATGCCATTTTTTACAATAGAAAAACCAAAAAAATGATATGGATATTTGGAACGACTTTCAGTAATCCTTTGCCAAGTTTGATTTGGAATGAAAAATGACATGGCAAATCCAATCAACAGAACTTTTATTTAAAAATAGCGTATAAAAAGTCCAAGTTTTTTTCTTAAATATTAGCTAACGTACTGCAATATATTATCACTAAGTTACAAATAAACATCCTCTTACATTTTTAGTTACATTCTCTCAAATATTAAAACTACTCTGGATTTGGTAAGTGGCTTGAGATTTTTAATTTTATCTACTTTTACCCGATGCCCAGTTTTGGTAAAAAAATCAATTCTAAGAAATGAATTTAGCGCCACTTTGGAGGCAGGGGAACCCAGTGTGTGCCAACATCCGTAGTCTACTCGATTACATGGTCGTCAACAACTGCCTAGAAAAAAGCTAGAGCTTCAAAATCAGCTTGTGTCAATACGAGTAGGTGCAAGAAAAATAATACACAAAACTGTATCACGCTGCTGAGAATTTTTATTCAAAAAAAAAAAAAAAAATAACACGAATAAATTTCACTAATATTTCTCTGAAGCCATGCGGTTGAATGTCGCGGAATATTTTGAGATTAATTTCAAAAATGTTTTCAGTATTTTCCAATAATGTTTTTGGCATTGCGAAAATATTTGTGATTTTATCCCATATTGAATGTGAGGTTTCATATATCCGATCACTATGCAGCAGTGCAATTCCCGATAATGGTAAAGGAATTTATGCAATCGGAGGAGTGGTTTTTGAGACCAACTTGAGCACACTATAACTATCTTTTTGTGATACTATAGATATGAAATTATCTTTATAATAATATATTGAATAACAAACACTTAACTGCACCAACGCTCATGATGTTAGGGTAGTAGCCGATACACAATTGCTTGCAGCCAGGCCTTAAGATTTAAATTCTAAATTAATGAGCGCTAAACTAATTTTGCTTGTATGAATGGGATGACGAATATTAATATGTATGTATGTAAGTACACTGAATGCGACTGCAAGTGTGATTTTAAGTTTAAATATCAGTTCCTACGTGTAAATTACAGTAACAACACAAATGAGAATGTCCGCCTTTATTCTAGAAAAAAACTCATACAAACTTACATAAATATAAACGTAATAAAAGTGCTGACGGTTGTGGGAAAAAATCAAATGTTTAACAAAAATAAAAAAAAATAAAAGGAACGCAAATGAATCAACTGCACCAATATGAAAACGTGTTCGCGTAAATTCGTACAATCGTAAAATTCATTGTTTATTCGAGTACGAGTATTCGTAATAGTTTCTTGGTTATTAATTGTCTTAATAATAAAATATTAAAAAGTTTAAACCGCAGCTGCTGCTGCTTTATGCACTATATTAAAGATATTTATACACTACATAGATACGAAATAGTTACTCGTAATAATTTCATTTCTGATTATTATTAGAAAAGGCAAGAAAATACAGTGGTTTTATTTAATCACAGATGTGAATTAATAAATAATTATATAAATAATAATTCTTCTTAGAATTTTATAATACAGCTTTACAACTTTTATTAGAATGATAAATCGTGTCTTATATTCCACAGGACAATAATCGAACCTACTACTCGTATTAATCAAAATAACGCAATATGATATCCTTTGTACATCTGTTTTAATATTTAATAAAAGCAGAATAGTAAAAGCTGAACAATTAAAAATCCCTAGAGTAAGGAAACTATAGCATAATTTTACACCCGGCTATTTTAACAGCTGTAAGAATATATTCAATTGGTCTACACAGAAAACGTTGAAAACCAGATTTAATTAAAAATACCTGGATTTGATTTAAAAAAACAAATGATCTTTTACCTGCCGATAAATATGTAGTATAAATTGAATAGTATAATTGAATAAAATCCAAGCTTTTTACAATTTATAAAATATTATATAAATAAAAAAAAATTATTTGAATATTTTTAAAAACATTAATTAAATCAAAGAGAAAATTGTGACAAAACCTTGCAAAAATTTCAATTAAAAACTTAAAGGAATCAATTAAAAAATTAATTGAAAACCTAAAAATTTTAAATTAAAAAATTAATTGAATTAATTAAGTATTTCATTGAATTTCTAGGAAGTTTGGTATTTCAGAATATGGCCGAATTTATAAATAATCAAAAATATATTATATGCCTGGCGGACTTTTATTAATATTGCAATTTGTTTTAAAATGTTTTGTTGTTCAAGTGTTGTAAGTGCTTTTGATATAAAATCAACCAACAATAATTAAAGACCCACAAATTGCATTTGTGTAATTGATGGTAAATTTGTGAAATTAGTTGAGCCGTTTTGAGGAAATACTTTTACCTAAGTTCGAGTATTCTTAATACATTAGTTTGACCCAGTGCCTTCAGCTGACTGCGTGATAAGATAATTAAGCTCTATTAGATGAATAAAATTAGACGAAGGATATTATAGTTTTATTAGAGAACAATACGAGAGAATACAACCGTTATCATTTCAAATAATTTTTCGTTCTGAATAGAAAGATTTAAAAAAACGAACTTATGCCTAAAAATTTAATTACTTAATATTATTTTTAATAAATTTTAAAAATTTGATATTTATTTTTATATGCAAGGGAGTGTAAAAAGATAGGCCCAAATATGTTAGTCAAAGCAAATTTGCTTTAATTTATCTCTATTCGTATCCTGTTAATCCAATTGAAGCACTTGTAATAAAACTGCCAGTCATTGTTTTCATTACGTTCAAAGGAAATAAAGTTATGTGATACGAATTATCAAAAGTGCCGCAAAAAATCATGAACATAAGAAAAAAATATGCATCCATTTTTTAATTCAATTCTACCCTGTGGGGAAATAATAAAAATATAGCCAACAAAATCGACAAATATTGCCAAGTACCGCGCAAGTTACAATTCTTTGTTTGGTGAAAATCGTCATACTGGACAACTTTGCCCTGGACGCAATTGTCCTACCTCGGCCACAGATGAAACCATGTTATAAAATTTTATTTTTGTTTTCCAAAAAAATGTATTAAGGCTCCAAAATTGAAATATTTGCTGTTGTATAGAAACTGAGAATTTAAAGCCTGTGGATTCTTGAAGTTTTCCCCGTAACTAACCGGCTGGTAACACGGAAATCAGTACCCACCGAGTTGATGAGTCACGTTGTTATTGAGACCCTTTTGATGGAGTAACGTGATAACTAACGATGGTTTCAGTCCAATCCGCGGGATTCGGGTGCATGATTTGAGTCTCCTTGTTGTGAAACAGTACGGTAGGAGTTTAAATAGCAATTTGGATACCACCGCTGGAAAAGGCTGAAAGGCAGGTGCTGACATTAATCTTAAACAAATCTGTATTTCTATCTAAACTCATACATACAGTCGCAATCGATATTCACGAAATTACAAAACGATTTCGAAAAGTGTATTAACATTTCTTGAAGACAACATACGTTGGGCCAACTTAATTGATAGTTTTTTACTTAGTTGCTAATTTTTAAATTTTATTTAAATATGTTTTAGAAAACCTTGTAAAACTTCTATCTTGTGTTAGTTTTAATTAAAGTAAAGGAGTAAAAGAACGAACAGAACTTAAAGTCGTTGCTATTAAACCACAGTCATTATTGTTTAGAGACCTCTGAACTAACCGTCCATAGCCTTGTACTTAAACATACAAAAGTTGTTAAACAGAAACCAAAAGTCATTCATACAATCAGTCATTCACATTCACTCTGAAATTTAAATTTAGATTGATTTTCTTCAGCATTATCTATAATTTAACAGCAAACACAACAATGACAGCTGATCATTGTCTATGAGAATGCTCCGCCTTTTTAAAAGCGATAAAAAAAAAACACAAAAAATTTTAATTCTAACTACAAATTGCGGCTGAAATAAAGCGAATAAAAATGATTCATATTTCAAGTTCCAAACGACAAATTGTTTCCCACCCCGCTGCTAAACATGAACCCAAACAACGTAAAAAAACAAAGTTTTCTATGGTAAATAATATCGACTCTCGTTAGTAACCACTTTAATAAATCGCCACATATAAAACAATTCAATTGAAAACTACTTTATTCTAATGCACTGTAAAGAAAAAGGAGTAAGTTGGTATTAGTGCAATTATTAATCCAAGCCGTATTTACTTTCCGATATCTAGTTTATGAGACAATTATCAGGTTGTGTGCAATTTAACGATTTTTGAAATAAATATCGTTAAACAAGTAGAGTGTGATGGAAGTTATGAGTGGAAGTAGCCGAACGTTGACTAGAATTTTCTACGGGAACATTTAAATTAGTTTCGATTGAATCTTGTTTCTTTTCGTTATGAAGCAAGTTAAGAGTTAAGTTAAGTTTTATGTGCCACTTGCATATTTATTATTATTGGTTTTGTGTTAAACACGCCATAATTAATTACGGATTATAATTTAAATACAAGTATGTTTGATTAAAAGGTGATTTTCCCACGAATATCGTCAGATTAATAACTTCGAATCTGATTGTAGTAATATTTGTTCAGTCGTAATAATTTTGCACTGCTGTAATCAGGGCATGTTCAATTACGTATGAGTTTTCATGCTATTGAAAGAGTCGTTACATTAAACTATGACTGCAGGGAAAAGGTTTTAAATTAAAGTTTATTTAAGAAATGTTGGCTGAGGCTTTTGCAGCGACCGTAAATAACGATTATTATTCGAAATCTCAACTAAAAAATTATACTGTAAGAACACCATCGAAATCATTGTTGCACGAGCTACTTTTAGCTGAATTCATTTGTTTAAGATTTATTAAAAAATTGAATTATGAATATTTTTTTTCTAAGTTTTACTTTTTTGCTTAGAAAATAAAAATAATTTTGATTTTAATTTGCAGATTAATGTGCGTACCTGCCACTACGGCCTCGCCCCACAGCGCTCTCCGCATTGGGTTTAAGCCACAACCACCACGAAGCTCCCCGAAGGGCCGCACCGTAGTCGGGGCTCCTGACACCCGTGGTACCAAAATTAAGTCTCCTGTCAGACCTCGTAGCCGAAGCTACTTCCAGTTGGACCCCAAAATGATCGTGGACTGGTGGCCCGCCCTCACGGGCAAGTCAATGTCACGCAGTGACTGAGCAACTGCAAAGACGGAAGCAGCAGGAACAAAAAAATAGTAGTGCAAATACAACAACAGCAATAAAACGAAGACGGACGAGGTAGTACGGACATCAGCAAAATTCAGCTTCTGCAACAGTCATATGCATACTGCATGCCGGGGATAGACGACATCGACTGGATGGACCGTGCACTTGGCAGCAGGCGCCTCCACAGGCGTCCAGTTCTTCTCCTGTTGAATACCCTCCTGGCGTATTCACCCAACCTATTAAGAGTCCGAGTGTCTTCTAAGGCCCTACTAAAGTCCCAACCTCCGGTATGATCAATACCCCTGTGGGTAATGCCCAAACCATCTAGCTATCTAAGGTCATCATAGTCGGAACATGCTGTCAGTATGTGCCTCCAATCCACAGGTTCCATCTCACACCCACAGTCAGCAGTGTCGGACAGGCCTCATACATGCAAAAATGCATTGAGGGAACTATAAGATTACAAAAATTAAAAATTGTTCATGTATTTACTTCTTTGTGTTTGAATGTAGTGCATAGAGCGGGTGACTCTTTAACTGTCCAAAATTTATTACTTTTGTTTCAAAGAAAAACCCAATTTTTCTTGTACATAATTTTTTTAGTTACTCAACGTCAAGAAAAAACATAAAATCAAGTAAAAAAAAAACGATACTGAAAATAATTGAGGGGTTTTTGTTTTTGCTACACACTTTAAGTTTTATTGAAGGGGGCTTTAACATGATAAAGGAGTAGCCAATGAAGAAACCTCGTAGTCAAATCGACAGCCAAATAAAATGCGCCGTCTTTTAAAATGTAAAATATGAAAAAACGAACTTTCGAAACAAACAGTAAGTGCAGAGCCAATTGATTTTATAAACTATTTATTCGAACTAAACTATTTTTTTTTGTAAGAAAGATACTATTAAAAAATAATGGAGCCGTAATGGTGCACAAATTGTTTATTTTTAATCTTACGTACTTTTTTAGGTTAACAATTTACCAACTCTACATTGTTGGTAACAGATATTTAAACATTGGCAAACATTTTTAAACGCCTTAAAAGAAAAAAAAAACGAATGGTTAATGGAGAAAAATATGTCACCTTGTTAAGATGTGTTTAGCGATCGGTCTTATACTGGTATTTTTTATAAGTTATCAATCATTTAAATAATAAAAACAAAGAAAAAAGAAACCTTAAAATCCAGTAAAATTAGAACATTTCCTCATCAGATGACAAGGATGAATCCATTCCCAATTTTACACATATGTATATGTGGTAATGTACATATATTCACCTTTATTATTAAAAAAGCTTAACACCTACTCGTTATAGTGCTGAAAATATATAACGAAGCAATGATGTCTGCCAGATTTGACGATTTATGAAGACGAGTTTTAAAATACTAAATCCGCTTGCATTTTATAACGCTGAAAAGGCAGTGTTGACATTATAATTGACGTATCCGACACTTAATTTGTTTTTATTGCAAACGTCTGTACGAGGAGCTGATCCAGGGGGGGGGGGGGTAAAGAAAAGGATTAAAAACTAACATTTTCTAATACGAAAATTATGACAAATTAAAAAATGTTTTTTTTTCGTTAATACTTTAACCTCCTAAAAGGTTAAACCAGTTTTGCCCCTGCTTTGCATCAAGCCAAATGACAACAGGTAGACTCAAGGGCGGAATCACAAATTTATATCTCAGTGTCGGATATCAAACTCTACATAAAAAAATGTTATTCTGACTCAAAAATTAATTATTTCGCTCGTGAGTCTACTTGTCATCAGCTTGCGTTACGCCTGTACAATTTACATTAAAAACTTGCCTATCTTAGTGTTTTAATTCCGGCAAAGCCTTCTGCCATTCATGAGGGTGATTTTTTTTAGAAACAAACACACCACCACAAGGGTAAACAATTTACACAAGGGTAAACAATCTTACAAATACCAAATTGCATTTTATAAATAAAATTTCCCATACATTTGTAGAAAATGAAACACCACAAGTCAAGTTAATACTCATGATCTCTTTAAAAATTGTATTCGCTTTCCAACAGATGAATGACATTAAACTAAAATTTTTTTCCATTTTTATTTTCGCTATCAGTTCCGCAGGTCAATATAAAATCCATTCCATCTATTCTTTACCCCATTCACTTTTAATTTTATGCTTCTCAATCAGTCGCATCGGTACAAAAACAACCAGTAGCAAATGAATATTGCTACAACCCGGGTCTTACCCGGACCAACATGTCAACATGATAAATATTCTTGTACAGCTCTGGATGAAATAAAAGAAGGGAGAGGTTTAGTTTGAAAGTGACCTTCTCTTGTCAAGCAAATTTCTATTACATGACAGTCTTGAATATATTTACGTGTTGTTAAAAGAGGTCAAGTGCACATATTTTTCTAATAACTCAATACTGTCCAGTCATGCACCTATGTTAAGTCTTATGTATCCATTTTTTTTTTGTTTAACATATTCACTTTAATTAAATTTAACTCACAACAATATTGTTACAAATTGATTCAAAATTTTTATACGGAAACCGCATGTAAATAAAGTCTTTACATTTCAAAATTCCTAAACATTACAAATTAGAGAGTGAAAATGTATGTTAAACATACGAACAATGTATTATTAGGAACTCTTGTGCTGCTAAATATCTGCATTTTTGTTGGTAAAACTTCACGCAGCAAGTAGCTTCGGTATGATAACTGAATTGGTGGCCGAAAAAATTGGATTAAAATAGCTAAACGTCATTACAAAATAGTCAAACACATTTGATTGCTGTGGGGTCCATACATACGCTTCTGGCATTTTTGCGATCCTTGGTGTAGATCTGTATTTCTGATATTTATTATTATGTAAAACATTTAAATGATAGAGGGATAATGTTGTGCTTATTTTAATAAAATTTTAATACTATTAAAATCGATATTTTAGTAATTGAAGCCTGCAAAATTAAATAGAAAATTTCTTTTAGTAGAAATATATGTTTACATATGAAATACCCCTAATGTACGTTTTATTCTACATTAAGTAATTTCCCTTTTTCTTTTTTCTTCTACTTTCTCGCGCCTATTTTTTCTCTCGCTAATTGTGTGACTCTTGTGCTACCCCCCGAACCCGAATGTAAGTTACTTTGTGTAAATAAATTTTATTTTATTTATCTTGAAATATTTTTTTGAGAAATATATTACCACAACAATATTCAATAAATTAAAAATATGTAAAAAAAAAACATTTTGATTGAATCCACCCAGTTTTTAATTTTAAGAATCTTTTTTGGTTGTAAAAATAAAAACTATTTTGGATTTTACAAATAAAACTTTGGTTTAAATTATAAAATAATTATACTGGATTAAAATCTTTCTAACCGTGTGTGTTTATTTATGTAGGTATCTAATGTGCAATGAGTAAATATGTATTTACAATATACTGGCAGGCATTAAATGGCCTTGTCAATGTCGTTACAAACGTCTATAGCCAGCAAACATTTCAAGTGTTCATGTATGCGGTGTTTTGTTGTTTTATGTTCTCTCAGTCACACACACTAGCTCAAACCTTCATAAATATTACCAGAAAGCATATGCAGCCAAACAAACAATAGCGAGTTAGAATGGTTGCAATTGCAATGTTTTGATACATTTGTGTGAATATTTCTTTCAATATGAAGTAGTTGCAGCAACCCAAGAAAAATAAAAATATATTTAATTCAAACCATATTTTTTTAAAACACACCACACCTTTTGCAACAACAGCAGTAGTAATACAAATTACAACAGCAAAAACAACATTTGGCAATAATATGTTGCCGTCTACGACGCATTGTGGCAAAAAAGAGTTATTGTACTGTCATTCGTACTAAAATGAAACCTATAAGGTGCTCTTTACTACGTAATTCATATGGATGTCTTTGCTGAAAGTTACTATTTGTTTACCATCTAATTCATCTAACTAATAACATGTCACTAGTATGGGCTGAAGATTTATTGGGAAATGAGAGCACAAGTTGGTCTACATTTTCAGAAGCAAAAAAAGAAAAATTAATCTATTTACAAATATATTGCGGTATTTAGTTTTTAATATGCCAACCGCTTAGACCGCTTGTTCTTTATTGTTGTCATTTCCCCCGCAGATTTCTTATAAATCATTTTTATGTTAATAAAAACATGAGTTTAATAATAAAACCCCATTGTGACACTTATCCATTGACTTATTAAACTTAAACGCAAACAAAAATACAAACATACATTTCTGCATAATGCCACTGTTGCACAAACTTGCAGTGTTGCACAAACTTTGTGTGACTCTTTTTAATTGTAGTACAGAAATAAAGTTTAATTAAGAAGCGATAAAGGGAACAATTGAATCGCTTATATAGCGACAGGTTGTTAATCAATTATAGGCTGCAAAATAAATTATGATTAAAACAAGTTACAGTCGAATTCGGTCATAAGAAAATTAAAAAAAAAGGATTTTTTTTGTGGTACACGAAATTTTCATTTATTAGGATTTCGGATATAAGAAAATTTTGCTTAAGCGAAGTGTGATCTTTTAAAACTATTGCACAAAATGCAGCGATATGATTTTTGTATATCAAATTTATTTCATAAAAATAATTCATTTATTTATGGAAGAGAATTTACAATATTTTTTTAAAAAGCAAAAACTAATACAAACCGATAGATTTTTATGAACAAAATAAATTGTGTTTGCTTCTCATAAAAAAAATAATTATGACTAAATTTTCACAGGCAGATGGACTTGATCTTCATGGTCATATATTAAGAAATAGGAAATTTTAAGTCTCAAATATGTTTCACAAGATAGAGTTAATTTAAAATGCAATAAATTGAAAAAAGGGTATAAGAAATTGCTACATGCAAATATAATGATAACAATTTACTCCTCTCTCTTTTTTCTAAAGTTCAATAAAACACAATACTACGAGTGTAGATGATATTGCACTTCAATTTAAAAAAAGTGTAAAATAATCTGGAAGTCCAAATATCGTTTTTTTATTTTTTACGAGATTTAAGACTTTGGCAAATAAAACGTGATTTACGAGGCAAATTAGTGGTCATTCCTTTTAAAGAAATAAATTTAGAATGTATTAATTATCAGCGTTACTTTCCTTTAGACAAATGCGAAGAAGGCGATAGAGTAGCAGGGGGATAGAAAAGCTTAATTTATTAACAACTTTGCTGTTGCATCTTATGTTCAATATTAGAATCATATTTCAACCCCTCTGGTCTTAGGAGTGTCGCATTAATGAGAATCTACTATAGCCATATAGACCCCCTTTCCCATATTCTACATGTGTGAAGATTGTCGTTGCAAGTATATAAGAAAGAAATCGATATTTTCGGTGGCGATAGCTAAGCAGTTCCCGGTGAGTAGCGGTGCCAGCGTCTCTTGAAAATTTTCGCTGGCTCGACTAATTTTTAAAAAAATTGGCAAAATAATAAAAAAGTTCACAGATTTTCAACACTAAAGTGAAGAAAATAAGTTAATAGCCGATATATACAGTTGGCGTTTTTTGGCCGGTGCAACTGAAAAAAATATATGCGGATTCGCTGTGTCGGCGAGAAACCGGTCGACTTGCTGTTCAGCTTCTCGTATTCTCTTTGTTTTCTTCTGTAAAAATACAACCCTGATAAAATAAAAAGTCTAGACGTTTAAATATTTTTCTAAAAATAATGAGAGCCAAGTTTCTATCCACATTTTTTAGGATCCTACTTACATATTACACTAAATAAAAGAGAAAAAAAGTTAGGGTATCACCATTGTTGCCCCTCAAATACATGCTTTATATTATTATCTCCCACAAGGCAACTTGCAAAACTAAATAACTATGCGCATGTCAAATTTGCATAAAGCACGTTTTTGGTCTAAAATCGTTTTCCTTGTTTCTATCAGTTCCATTGACCACATATTTGCAAGAGGCAAAAAACAAAAAAAATTTAAATTAAACAGACTAAAAAGCGTTCATAACAGCTGGGCTTATGTTTGTCTTAAATAAATGAAATCATGTTATCAATGAATATTAATCTTTAAATACAAACCAAAAACAAACAACAAAAAACGAAAATGCATGAATGTACTTTTTCTTTCAAATATAAACTGCAGCACTCGTTGGTCAGTCTTAAGCACGCTTAGATGCAGGTAAAAAATTTGCACTAAATGCAGCATTTTGACTGAAAAGTGGCGGCAGAGAAAGAAACATATTGAACATTAAATAACAAAGTAAGGGCGAGGATTAAGTAATTATATGATTATACAGAGTGTAAAAGTTTAGTGATTGGATTTTAATTGAATATAATTTTGTTGTTGTTACTTCTCATTATTACATTAAATGGAGAATGGAAATTGTTGCATGGCTACAAGGACAGGAATGAATATTAGGTGTGTCAGAATGGTGCCTCATACAAAATTTTTATACTGAGTGCAATTTAGCTGTTGATTTTCGAAAATTTGTATTTTATTGATCGTTTGCAGCGCATTTATTATCGCTAAAAGAGACTTATATTACTTAAGCTAATAATCAATAAGTTACGTATTAACCAAGTCCATTTGGAGAACTATTGCAGTCCAAGACTACCTGTGACAATAATAAGGCTTTGAGTACAGTTTGTCGGTCCAATATTATTAAATTTTTATACCCCTTATTCTTTTCCAGAGGTATATTTTTCGTACCATATTTCCTCATAGCTGTTTATGTCGCTTAATAATTAAATGTTGATAAATGTTACACTTTTGCTGTCACTTATGTCAACATTTATCGCAATGAGGTTTAATGTATCTTTCAGTTCATTTTACTTGTTTAACATGAACTACGCACATGACATTTCATTGCATTTTTTGTTGCTCATTTCGAAAACATGAATTAAAAATACAATTCCTACGAAAAACAAAACACAAGCCAAACAAAGCCAGTTTTATAACCGTAAAGTGCGTAAAATTCAGCAACACTTGTATTGAGGAAAGAAATAAACTGGAAAAACATGACGACCAAATGTTCGCAAACGCATAAAGAAAAAAAATCTTGTGTTTAAAATTAAATTATAACAAAATATAAGTAGCTGAGCTTTCGGTGATAAAAACAAATCGTAGGCAATAATACTGTAAACAATATAAAAGCACTTGAATTACATTTAAAAATTTAAAAATTTAAAATAAAAAAATCCTAGTAAACAGGTTTGCTGCTTAAGTCTTTCGTTTTCGTGCGTTATTTTTACGGAATTGCAATAACAAAAACTTTGCATGCGACAAGTAAACTCGATTTGTAAATAACTAAAGCACTTTTATGTTCGAACTTGACATAAATTCAAAAATTTTGTTTGTTTTTGAAATATTTAGAGATTTAAGAAATACCTTTTTAATGCTTCGTTTCATGGTTTTTAATTTCTTTGTTCTTTAATCCTCATAAACACGTGTAGATGGTAACTTACACATGATATTCAATATTTTAATTTCCATATGTCTAACTTGTCTTGTTTCGTCTTGGATGTCTATCCACAGCACTACTAAGTTTCTTTGATTTTTGACATGCTGCATGTGACGTTTCCTGATTTCTTTAAATAACGTCTGCGAAACAGTTGGTTTTTGTTGCTTATTTTGTGTTTGCTTAACATTAAGTAATAATTAAAAAAACAACTTTATACTATATTAAATATACTCTGTTTCTTCTTTCTTGCAAACATTTAATTACTTTTTAATGTGCAAGAATTTTAATTAATTTTTCTTTACTTTTACCTGATAACTATCGTCACCTTGAAAACTATTTAACTGAAGTGTTTTAAAAATGAAATTGGTGGAGTATTTAAAATTGTTGTATGATTATTGTTTAATTACGTAGATATTTTCTTTTGATTTGTGAAAAGTTATATAAAGTTAGCGAACTAATCTACAAATTAGACCAAACAATTTTTAATTTTTAAAATAAATTTTTTCGAAATTTCTGACGGAGGCATTAACTTGACCGATCTTCGTTGTGATTATGAAAACTATTTACCAATACTGGCAGCAAAATTCAACGTAATTAGGAACTAATTTGCACTTTCTTCGCCGATAAGAAAACATACATACAACAAGTAATCTCTTGCTAAACTCATTTTTTCTGCATTTTTATTTGTTTTTATGCATATAATATTTTATTACTCATAATTTTTAAATCCTTAGCTTCAATTACAAAGCCATTAATCCAGTTTTCTTAATCTTATAGTGGGTACTTTGAACACTTTTGCGATTTGTTGTTTTAGTTTTAACTTTGTAGCCATTTAGTTCAACTGAAATAAATCATAATTACGTCAATAGCCAATAAAATAATAAATTTAGCCAAAATAAAACAATTGATATGCAAAACAAATTCGAAACAATTACTGCACAACAATACAAATTGTTTCATTTGTTAATTCACACACATTTTGTAGAAAACAACATAATATTTAGCGAAACACACCCAGTTTGGAAAATCAGCAAAACTTATTTGCAGCTTATTACACGAATTGCCAACTATAGAAATAAATTTTTTGAAATGAAACTTTCTAATGGGCGAAAAACAATTTGCCAGTAATAAATTGATGTCTTGGTATTGATGTACTTAAGTGTAAATAAATACATATGTTTGGTGGCGAAAAATGCAAACAAACTAAAATATAAATAAAATGCATAAGGACCATTCCACAGTTACGCACGGTACATTTTCACTATGTTTTTTGAATTTTGCACTTGCTTAAACTCTATTTGGGGGAACATAATTTTAAAACTAATTATACTGAGTCCCAAAAATGTATCTTTCTGATATTTTTGATTCTAGGAAGTAACAATTGTTTACTTTTATGGATGGAACAAGCAAAAATGTAAGAAACATGCGGGACATGCCAAGTCTACCAAGGCTTTTTGTTCGTGTCAATAAATCCTAAACTCAGCTTAGTTATCAAGCATGTAATGCTCGATTATTCATTTACAATTAGGAAATGTTGCACCCATTACCAAACCAGTGCTTCCAAAACAAGGCTTATTAACATAAAGCGCTAATAATTTGTGTGTGACTGTTGCGTGCGGAACTTTTGCAAGTGTTAAAAATACTTTATTAGAAGAGATCATTTTAACATTTTAATTTTTTTTTATAATTTTTATACTTTTGTAAACCGTACATGACGTTACGTAGGGACAATTTTAAAAATTGAAGTGTCTTTTGTGGGGAGGCAATAAAATGTTGGTAACTACATACATACTTAAATATTTAGGCCATGCACCATTCATTAGTAATAATGATTTTTAATGTAGAACTTAAAATTTAAACATATTTTGCATAACGTACGGGGCAAAAAATTTTATTAATCAAATTTCATGTATTACGATAACTGCAGAATGTCTCCCAATGTGAAGTTAGCTATTATCACTGTCAAATAAAATTTTTTCAATTTGTACATTAGCTAGAAACCAGCAGACAAGTTCGATCAAAGTTTCTGCTGAAAAGACGCTTAGAAATAAAAAAAAGGGTAAAACTGTCTCTTTGCTATTTCGACCTTTGTGAAAGTGAATATAATCACAGACACAAGAGTATTGCACTATAAGCCAACAACAATCTGACCACGGCGAACATGGTGGTGCTATTCTCTTGATGTGGGCCATTATGTCGGGTGCTGGTATTGAAGAACTTGCGTTTATACACAACAATTCTTTAAACATTGGGTAAGCAAAGTGCCGATGACTTTTGTCCGTGCATGTTTATTGTGTCATTTATTGAAAATATTACAAATCATCCCTATGCAAATCAATAGCGCTTTATTTTACAAGGTGGGATTGGTGGGACTGGGAACTTTTTGCTGACTCTGAAAAATAAAATAAAATTCACTAGAACACTAAAAAATATGAAAAACCTCTGAAGTGGGAGAAGAGAATTTGTACTATAAGTTTTAGTCAAGACAAAAAAATTAAAAGGAAAAAAATGGAAACCGAATTTTTCAAATCGAAAAATTCCAAGTTATTCGACATTCGAATATCGCCATTTCAAAAAGTTAAACCGTTGTAAACCATAAAAAAGAGTCAAATAAAATTAATTAATTTCGAAGTTTTTATAATTTTTTTAAAACTTAAAGTGCTTGTAAGCGAAAAGCATAAACTTTTTTTTATTTATTTGACTAGTTTGAGTTTACTTAAAAATAAGGGCAGTTTAAACGATCAAACTTGGAAAAAATCATTTATTATTTAGAAAAATATTTTTTTGCGGGCGAAAAATATGTATTTCATAATAAAATACCGGCATTTAATTATTTTTCTGTAGTTATTTGTGAAGCTATCGACCTTTCAACCATAAATACTTGAATAAAGAAAATCTTTATTTGAAATATTTTTCCATTAAAATCATGCGGTTATATGTTCTATTCTTCGACTTTAGCATTATTATATTTTGTGTTCTCTTTTGTTTGACAACATCATTGTAATGTTGTAAATACAAGTTTTAAATTCTTGAGTAAAATTGCTTTTTTCAACAAAGTCAAAGTTTAATTTTCATTACAAAATCTATTGTAATTGCGGTACCTCCTACTTGTCAAATCTAAACAATGCACACAAAATAAAAAATATTTAATTATAAACGAAAACCTCTGAATGACCTTGATCACGGTAACTTTAACAAATGAAAAGAAACCCAAAAGTACTGTGAAGTAAATTCAAAAATTCAAACATAAAAATCAAGATCTATTCAACAGCACAATAATTTGTACTGATCGACAAAACTTAATTGAAAAAATTCCTTTTCCTAAGAAATGAAGCAAGTGATTATTAGTCACAAGTCAAGGCTTTGTGGCGAGAAATGTTTTTTTAAAAAATAATTAAAATTGAAATTGAAATGAAATGTAAAAATATTAAAACTTGAATTTCTTTATTTGAAAAGTAATTGTGAAATATTTAAAGTGACTCATAACTTTACTGTGTGTTTGTATTAGATTGTTGATGAAAACGAAATTGTACTGAAATGGAAACGCCTCGAGATTGGCAATTTCTTGAGCATATAGACAACAAGAAAATAATGACATAAAATATTAAGTGCCCAATTTAAAACAAGTATAAACGTAAATGTACGAACTGTTTTAAATACCAACATGCAAATTTTATAAGCAACGAGCAACTCTAAACCACTGTATAATTGTACTACTTAAGACAATTGTATTCATGTTGTTGAATTACCATACCAAACCGTATTACAAATACATATGTATGTAGGTATGCTCGCATTTAAAAGCCAGTACACCAAATTTCAAATGACCAACAATTTAATTATTAAATCCCAAAAACCTGAACGTTGCCAAAATAAACACAACGCCATGGCGCGCCATCACAAGTGGAATATTTCAATCGAACATATTAGAATGTATAGTGGTACCCTACATCGAGGGTTTTAAAAATGGGCAGAAATATAGAGAGTTTCTCCTTTTTTGGAATTTATAAACAAACTTAAATTGTTAAATGAACTCGCGACTTAACAAATTTGTTGACAGGATAGAAAATGTCCTTTGGTATGCAGGCTTATGCTTATGTTTTCACAGTAGATTTCCAAATCTAACCCCTATTACGCAACTACCTGATACAATACTGTAGAGTATAAAAATTAAAATAGAGTATTAGGACGCCTAATAAATGCTCACACACCTCTTTTAGTTAATTGCTTTGTCCAAATAGTTGTGTGTGTGTGTCTCTATGTTGCTGATTTGCAAACAAAAATATTAATATTGTTGTGCTTGTCATTCTGGCAAATTTTTAAGCGTTATATAGTAGATATTAAAATTCTTTAATTAACTCTTAATGGGCCACAAACAAATTGTTATAGAAACAAATACTTGATTGAATAAAAACATTTTACTGAGTTGCGAATGTCGTCAATACAATATCCGGTAGTTATGTAAACTACGAGGTTTCTAAGAAGGTAAATAACATGTGGCTAAGTTATATTTACTCAAGTTATTGGATTTAATTACACATGAATTCAAGAATTTGGACAGGAGCAACTGAAAGTTGTTTCATATGTTCTGCGATGTCCGTAAAACTAAGTCGCTGTTTAATAAACAATGTTGGCACGGCTTAAAGACAATATTGTTGTCGAATTTCGCATGTGTATTTTGCGGAGTAGCACAAACCATTCCCCGGGTATGGAAATATATGTTGTGAAACTGCTAGTTTGTTGACCTAAGAAAACTTGCGTTTAAAGAAACCGAGAGCTTATTCCTATTCTACATCCCCAACTATAAAAACCAACTTTCAGTTGCTCCTGTCCAGAAGTTGACTTGAATTTATAAGCTTGTGTTTTCAATGCTAGACTTGACTTCAAATTTATTGAAAATATTGTAGAAATCAACACTCTTATGGGGCCGCATTAATACCTCTACAAGTCTTTTGCAAAAACTAAGACACTCTTGTTAACAATTTCTGGCTTCATAATTTAAATATCGCAGTAAAAAGTTTAAAAATCAATCAACATTAGTAAACATTAATTAATCATAAGATAGCAAATGAAATTATTAGTTAACTAACAATCGACAATGGTATCGAAAAGGTGTTAGATGCGCACTCAATTAACACTTAAATATGAACAAGGGGTAATAACTACCAGCTGCTGAGGCTAAATTATTGCAGATCTCTTACTAATGACTTCTTTCGACAACAAGGCACAATTAGATTGCTGTAGAAACTTTATCTTTCGTCTATAAAAATATACAACTTTAACGACTTCAAGAAAGCAATAAAATTAAAAAATCGAATAAACAATATTTCTATTCAATTGTTAGCAGTTAATTATTTCTCATTTAATTAATAATTATGTGACTATAGGTAGGTAACTTAAAGTTCAATAGTATCCGCGGCCATACATAAGTTTGTTTATAATTCAGTATCCAACATAAAAGCCCTATAACTGGTAAAAACTTACCTAAGACTCGCTGAAGCAACTAATTGTCAGCTTAATTAAGTTTACTTTATTAACTATATTTATCTGTATGTTACATAATTTGTTTTCTTGTTGTAACAGAAAATAACTGTGGGAGTCACTTGAGACCACAAGACGCTGCAAAGTTTTTTATTTCTATAAAATTTTAACCGTAAAACCAAAACTTAAAACTAAATGGCTTTTAATAATGGTTAAAACTTAAATTCAGATAAAAACGAAACTTTATGTTCTGCATCACTGGATTTAAGTAGTTTCTTCTACGAGCAGCTTCATTTTGTTAAAGTTTATTAAATTCTTCTGTAATGCTGATTGCAAAATATAAATATTTTTTTGTAGTGAAATTTTTCTGGTTGACATGTTTTCCGTTTCTATTTATTCAAATAATAAATTTCATGTAATCATAGCAAGGTTATCACGACATGTAACGGATCAATAATATATTTCAATAATGGTCATCATGTCATAAAAATCCATATGAAGCGTAAACAATTTAACGATATACAAGAACTTGTTAATCACGAATTATCATAATTAAGGCCATAAATCAAAGGTTTAAAATAAAAAAACTGACAATAAACGAAGTAAAAATTTTTTAAATACAACAACAATTGCCGTGAACTATTTGTTTTAATTAAATTTTTAATGAAATCGTTGACACTTGATAGGTATTGAAAATAGGAGGATTTTTCTGTTAATACGAGTATTTAACGGATTTAGTCTACCTATTTACACTTTGTGTTTTTTTATTTGTTGCAATTTGTGTGAATTGTGCTTTTTCTTCATCTTCTTCTTTTTTGCATAAAGCCAAATATTTTACTAAATTTTGAATAACACAAAATTTCTTTACTTATATGTTTACTGAAAACTCGAGCAGTAAAAATAATTATAATAGAACTAGTTGTAGAATAAAAACAAACATACATAAATTCATAAATAACACAAGTTTGTGAATTCAGGTGAACTCTTGCATTAGCCCCACGAAAAGTTGGTTCTTATGTAAACTGGAGTGTTGAATTAGAATCTGTGCACAATTTCTTCAAATGGGTTCTAGATTTCGAGATCTACCAATGAGCCCAAAAGGCAGCAGTAGAACGACAAATATTAACATATCGAGTTGCCCTATTAAGTAAAATAAAGAAACCGAAACTCGATAATAATATTGTCATTAAGTTATGCTAGCATTGGGCTTTTATATGCTCAGTAGTTTCAGGGATGTCCAAAAAAAGTTTGTTATAAAATGTAAAATAATTCATAAAAAATTAAACAACAACAAAAATGTCGTAGCAGATATCGTACTGTTGTGTGCATATGTCGCTCTTCTTCAAAATGAGTTACCGCAACTTAGTTGTGAATAAAAACAAAAATTAGATATTTTCGTATTTCATATTTATATTCCTCGATATCTCTGAAACCACTACACAGATTCAAAAACAATTTTAGTATAACTTAAAGGTAATTTTAGTTCGTCTTTTCAATTTTTCACTACCTCTCATAGAGCAGACTGTCTCAAATTATGCTGCTGCTGCCATATGTCGTGTAACTTATTTTTTTTATTTTAAAGATAACGGTATATCCCGGAATCCGGAACAAACTGAAAAAAGAAGTGCACATTTGAATTGTTCAAATTACTTAAACTAAAACGTTCAGTTGCTTCAGTCCGTAATCGTCTAAACTTGTGAATCTTAATTATAACACGAGTTTGTTGCTGAAGTCTTTTGATTACATTCTAATTTTACGTGTCACACTTGACACATACATTTAAATTTTTACTTAATTACCGCCAACTAAAAAAATATTAAAATATGCAATGAACTTTTAAAAGCATATGGAACACAGGTTTTAGATTTTAATATGCAACAATAACACTCATGCAATACAAAAAAATTCGGTAAACTTTAAAAAATTTAAAATCTTTATAACTTTAGATTGACAAAAACTATACACACAGTAATTGGCGAGAAAGCATAAAATATTTCTTTCTCTACTGAGAATTACAAAATAAATAAAAAATTTCAAAAATTTGTAACTGAGGTATCAAATTCTATTGTGTATCTACTGCTGATATGTGGTTTCTGCCGACGATAAAAATATTACCATTTACGTTTTTTGTTGTTGTTTTATATGATATTTAAAAATTGGTAATGTTTACACATAAAATATATATTTAATTCGATTTATTTAACAGAAATATTAAACGGTGTTACAAAAACTCGTTCACACTTACTTGACGTCCATAACTTCAAGTCAATAAAAATATGGCAAAACTTCTAAAGATGATAAATTCAAATAAATTTAAAAAATATAATTTTCCATTGATTTCTATGACATTTTTAATACGATTTCAAAATACGAATTCAAGATATTAAAGCTGTCATAAGTGGGTGACACATAATTTTATACATTGTTTTTTATAGTATAAAATAATTTCGTTTCTGACACTTCGTTGTGTATTTAATAAGTTTCCATAACTTAATTACTAAAACCCACATTCCTTCTACTCTTATCCTACGTATAATTTCTCATGTTAATTAAAGCGAAATCAATGTTTCGATAGCATTGCCTCATCGAGTCTAAGAGCCCTAATTTTCTTTAAACATATTTGCAAAATTTTTTAAAACTAATTGCCTAGAGAAAGAAATACGTTATTTTTTCCAATTTTAATTTAACCCTGATAAAATGAGAGGTCTAAGCTTTCAAAAAATGGTGAGAGCCTATTAAATTTTCATCCCAATATTTTATCAGACTCATAAAATTACTGTTTTACACTATAATACTATCCGGTTTTGGTAAATGTTTTGTTTTTTAGATAGCTTTCATTTACAAAGTCTGTAAACATGCGTATTACGAGGACCGAATAAAATAGACCTTAAAACCAAAATGCATTTATTAACTGACAGTCTAATTTAAGTATTTTTTATTATTTCCGCAGAACTGTAAAATTTCTTTTTTATGATATTTTAAATTAAAAATTGTAAATAAATTCAAAAATATCCAAATTAAAACAGCAGCCTATCAACAATAAAACCCTCAACATATTTCCTTAAAATTATATAAATTTCAATTAATTAACCAAAATTAAGTTTTAATGGAATTTCATTGGCGTCATTCAAGTAATCCAAAGCATTATTACTCCAGTATCCCAACCCATCCAATGACGTAGTAGGGCCACAAGAATAAAGCTGTGAATTTTATTTATTGTTTAAAATTCTGCATGTTGCAAATTTATGCAAATGTTGCGGAAAAATGCATTAAATTAAAACATAATTTAGATTCTCATTCATTCAAGCATGAGTATTCACAAGAAAAAATCAAGGCACAAATTAAGACACAAAATTAACGAAAATACACACGAAACTAAATTTAAAAAAAAAACAGCAGCAGCCTCAATGCTTTTTTTTTATAATTTTTTCTTTTCTGCTACCAAACAAATCAAACTCTAATCATAGACTAATTTAACTTCTATTCAAACAAATACTCTCGCTTTCGATATTTAAGATGGAAAATTATATGCAGCATACAAAAATAAGGTTGGTTCAACGTCGCCGCTTAACAATGAAATAATTGCATAAACACTGTGGGCTGAAAGCTAAAAATATTCATTAAAATTCACTGAAAGATAGAGAATGAAAACGATAAAAGATAACTAAATGAAATTTTTGTCGCTGCTCATGTTCGCCGTATTTTATCAGAAACAAATCAGTTATGAAACTGGTATCATAAAGACAGACATACAAGAAAAGTAGTTTTGGTATTTCAGCAATTGCAAATTGAGCGATGAGTATTTACGAGTCGTTTTATATTTGTTTTATTTCTACTGAATGTATGGAAACATCTCAAATTATGTATTATGTTTTGTTACCTGAGGAAGATAGTTGCTCGATATATCTGGAAGTCATTTCTCTAAGCAATTTTAATTTGTTTTGTAGTCATTAACATCTAACCGATGTTCACTGACTCACAACAAATTGTTTTATATCTGGAAATCTTTAAGAGCAATATAGTGCGTTGACGCGTGGCCCGGTTATGTGATTTCGTTATGAGTTTCAAGTTCTGATTATTTACATTGTTTGTGCTCCAAATGCAAAATGTTTATCGACCATTGAACGCACTGTTAAAATTTGTCTCAAAAACACATACAAACATACTCGTACATACATATGCAGACGACAAGTAAGAGTAACAACTTTGCTCAGAGTTTTTGTCGTTCGTTCTCGTTCGAATGCAATTTTCTTTATTGTTGTTGCTGCTGTTGCCTTTGCGCTTTTTGTTTATTGTTATTTAATCTAATTCTGCCAGCTTTGACAGTGTTTATTTTTTGTCGGTTGTATAGTTTAATTTTTGTATCATTCTTCTTAGTGTTGATGTTGTTGTTGTTGTTGTTGTTGCTGTTCATCGAGTACATAAGAGTACATACGCTTATATAGTCGTATTAAACATAATGTTGTAGTGTCTGTGGCTGTTTAGCTTTTAACCCTCTTTAGTATAGACTATTTTGTATATTGTGGTTGTTTTTGTTTTGTTTTTTTTCTTGCTTTTTTGGCCAGGTTATACTTTATTTAGTTTTTCATATTTTTTGTTTAATTATTTTTTTTTTAATTTTTTTTATTTGTTACTATTAAATACGGGTGGAGTCTGTGTGTGTTTCTGTATGCGGCGAGAGTACTTTAAGAGTTTTATGTTTTAGTCTTGCTGAAATATTTTTTGTCTATAAAAGCAATTTCCTTCTTGGTTCTAGTTATCAGTTGTCTACAATACATTGAGTCGTCGATAGCTTATATTGAAAAAAAACTAAAGAAATTGTTACATTTAAAAATGGCTTTCTTTAAAGTGAGTGTTGGCAAATTAATGTACATGAACAATAAGAATAATGAAGAACAAGGACACAATGTTTTTAATTCTAATACATTGTAGTGTTAAATCAAGGTGTCTGTGGTGTTTAATCAAAGTGTTTGTTTTTTTTTTTTAATTTCATAGTCCTTGATCTGTTTGGCTGTTGTGGGTATTGCCACCGCTGGTGTGTTGCACGGTGGCCACGTTGGTCCTGCCCTGTATGCTGCTGGGCCAGCTGTATATGGCCACCATGGTGGTCATCCTGATGAGGCTGTGGATTACCATGTAAGTAAATGTAAATGTAAAATGTCCGGAGCGTTAGCGAATGTACAAAGTTTTAACTGATTTATTCTAAAGGAAGTATAATAACTAATAGACTCTGCAATATAATAAGCATGAAAAGTTCAGTTTGAACCAATATTTCGGCCTGCATTATTTTTCTTCGGATGATTGCGAGTACAGATATTAAATAATACCAAAAGAAAACATCGTATATAAATTCAATTTATGTAAAAAAAAAACGATATTTCCCATTACAAGTTGTAAAATAAAAGATTTCATAGGACGTCTTCTTTGAAAATTCTCCCACAAGACGTTGCAACAATAAATGAATTCTATTTCAAAGCAGATCAAATTTCATGGCTGCGTAAAAACCACACTTTTGCCAGTTCATCATTCAAGTATTACCTTCATTAATATGCGCAGATATAATAATTGAGACATATAAATTGAATTTATCGGAAACATAACTGCTCGTCACATGTGTAAATCATTCAGGTACCACAAACTTAGTAAAACTTATGCAAATTTTATTTTATGTTAAATTTGCTTTAAATATTTAATTTATTTCGTTATTTTAAATTTATAAATATAAAGTTTATACTTGCGGCATACAATTATGCAAGATACGAAACTATTTTTGAGAAACCAACAAGCAACATTTCATTACCAAAAATGTATTAAACTTTAAGTTTCTTTTAAAAGTTTTTTTTTTAATTTTATCGGAAACTTTACTTCATAACTCTTGCAGCATATTTTTTGTTTCTCTCCGCAAGAGTTTGCGAGTTTTTTATATTTTAATTTTTATATCTGCTTTACTTTATGTTTAATGTTTAATCATGAAAACTGACTTACTTAAGCGCATAAAAGTTATTATCAAATGTGGAACATCCATCCATTTGTGTGTGAACATGTGATGTTCAGTACATATCGCTGGCTGAATCTTGCAGATATATTTCAAAGGCAGCCATTTGATGGCACAATTGCAGTTGTTGCCATTGCAGCCGTCTGTTACAAAAGCTGCTGATTTAGTTACTGTTTGCTAATATAAAAAAAGTTTTTTTTGTTTTTAAAGTTAATTTTTTTTTTGTTACACGAGCGGTCACGTATGTTAAAATTTAAATATTGTATTAACGAAGAGCGCAGTTATTAGGCTTTTATTTACGAGTGCATATGAAAATTATGCTGCTCTAAATTTTATTTGATTTACTTATTTTATATTTTTAAAATCTATTTTTTAGTCATACCCGAAATATCACTACAATTATGGTGTTGCTGATTCACATACTGGGGATGTTAAATCTCAACACGAAGTACGTGATGGTGATGTTGTCAAGGGTTCTTACTCTTTGGTTGAACCTGATGGTTCCGTGCGTACCGTTGAATACACTGCCGATGACCACAATGGTTTCAACGCTGTTGTTCATAAAACCGCCCCCACTATTCATGCTCATGCCCCTGCACCAGTAGTACATGCCGCTCACGCTCCTGTCTTGGCACATGCTGCACCCGCCGTTTATGCTCATTCTGCTCCTGCTGTAGCCCATCATATTGCCGCCGCTCCTGCCATACCTTATGCCTCTGTAGCGCACCATGCTCCAGCTGCCTTAGCTCTTGGTCATGGGTATGCCGGTTATGCTGGTCACGGTGCTCACGGTCATTACTAAGTAGCCGTTATAACGCTCTCATAGACAAAAACAAAACTGTAAAACTTTGTAAATTATTTAGTTTAGTAAGTTAAATTGCCCACAAATCCCCCAAGAAATATCCCTTTATCTAATAAATACTCTCCGCCGCCCCGTTGACAACCACGATAATGTTAAGGAATATTGTTAAAAAGCATAAACATAATTGAAAGAAAGCAAAGAAGATTTAATTTATTTTTCTATGGAAAAGAATAAGAAGCATTAAAATGGCAAAGTCTACTCAACTCATACATACACCTTCTTTTGTACATAATTTTCATACCGATCTCTGTTCCCTTTAACAGAAAACACTCTTTTTCTTTCACAACTCATATTACTCTGTATATTTACACAAATATGTCTCTTCATAAATAAAAATTCCAGTTACTCAAATCAACATACATACATGCCTATCGAATAATTTCTCCCCTCTCTTATCACTGCCTTCATCAGTTTCTTACAACAACTTTAAATACTTTTATTGTTTACATAAGAATGTTGGCTATTTATTCCTATAATAATATATCCACGCTACTCGTACTCATGCCACTGAAAACAAATCTGCCTCTAGTGCTGAAATTAAAAACAAAATATATCCACAACAACAACTACAACACGAGCTGTATTACATAATGTTTTACAAACACTTTTGCTTAAATATTAATTATAAGTTAAATACTTTTACGACTTAATGAAATGCGTTTAAACGCCCCGAAATAAATGAAAAAAATTTAGTAAATTTGATGAAACAAAGAAAAAATCTTAAATAACTTCCAAGTGTTTTTTTATTGGGGTAAATACAATCAATTAGCTAAAGGCTGTTAACGTTTGGCTTTAACTTTATATCGTGGCCGCTATAAACTAATTAAATACAATTTTGTTTAATTGGATTTACTTTGGTTTTAAATTGATTTGATTTAATTTTTTAACAGTTTCGACGTTTAATACGGATAAATTTATTAAATTAATACAAGAGAAAAAATCGGTTGAAGCAAAAATTACACGGTGTAACAATTTTTAAAGAAACATAGTATAGGTTGCAGGCCAACTTTGGTTTATAACTTTGTAATTTTTAAGAATTCGATTACACCATCAAAGTTAAATGTTATCGAAAAAAATTTAAAACTAAGTAACGCTTACGTTGATTTGAAAATATTAAAATGTGTTGAATACAGAAGTTAAGTTTCCTTATTACATTTAAATTGACTAAGCTTTTGAAGATATATGATATTTTGTTTATACTTTACTTTCTTATCAATTATAAACTTTAATTTACTTGTTGGCTGTTATAGTTTGTTAAATTAAGAAAAACACTAAGATAAATGGTTTTCAGTCTTAGAGGTTTTTTGTGTGTTAACTTTATTACGGGTTTAATTACATGTGTGATTAATTGCTACCCTGCTTACTTGAGAGTAGAGGTGTGTGAATTTTATTACTTATATTAAACTCATTCGCTCTTCCGTATTTTATTAAGAACCTGTTCTTATACTTGAAAAAAGTAACTATTGAAGCACCATCAATGCGCAAATTATAGATTTGCAGTTAATTAAAAGCGGATCCGTCCTTAATATTAACGAAATCATAAATTGACCGTCCCGTGGTAACTTGTACTAAACTTGCAAAAAATATCGAAAGTGGAGTAAATTTCCACCTTATTTGTGATATCTATCTATAACCATCAGTTTAGGAAATTACTTAGCGTCAGCATTATGGTTTCAATAGTAGACGCGCTATAGAATAAATTTTGGAAATTCTTGGAAAGAAGATGTCATTCCTTACATCACTTTGGCGAAAGTATTTTTTTCTAAGGCGCGAAACGCCATTAACATATTTCTTTTGGTGTTGAAAAGATCCTTGAATAAAATGAGAAAGAATTATAGTGTAAAAACAAAATAACATGAACCTGAAATGCGGATGGAAATTTAACAGTCGTATATCCCTCATCGTTTTTTGAAGCTTTCTAAAAGCTTAGGCTTTCAATTTGTCACGGTAGTGCGAACATATTACTTTAAATATGTATGATATATTAAGTCGAGATCTGGTAACTGTTTCTGACGGTGCTTATTTGTATGATTTAAAGCGGAGTGTTTAGGGTTTACGCACAGGTGCGCTATATATCAAATTGCATTATATTTCCTTATTGATGATACACTTATTTGGAAATCAGAGACTCTTGAGTGTGTTGTTTGCCAACTTATGGTGACCTTAATATTTGTACTGATCGCTTGACAACTCGCTTGTTTAGACGGGTGCTATTATAAAAGTGTATGACAGAGAGCACAGGGGGTATTCAACTTTATATTATCCAACTATAATATTTTAATAGATTTTTGCCAGTACTACGGGATATACTCGTATGTGCGTATAACATCTTCTTCATTAACTGCTCCTTCGTTAGTGGTAGATTGTGCGGAAGTCTTTATGCCTTTTCCAATATTAAAATGGAATGCCCACAAACACCAATCTCGCCATGGTATTGCCTACAACTTTTTCGAGGTTCTAACAAAATGCATTGCTTGAGTAGGGATCGTCCCTTTAATACTTGCAGTATGTTCTTATTTAAAGGCTACGGGCATAAGGTAAGTTGTCAATGTTTTTATTAGAATGTAGATTAAATATAATGGAAAATAATAAATTTAAAAATAACATAATTTTTCCTTTTCGACAAAAACTTATCCTTGGAAGACCTTACAAACGCCACTTTCATACTAAATACACTGACATATATAGCAGACATGATATAAAAAAAAACTACATTATATTCAGAAAATGTGAACGTTTTCTATTTGATATGGTGTCATATTAATTCTTTAGGGGTGACCCGGTAGTTAGTTAGTAGTATGCTAGCGTATCAGTCTGCGGATCGTAGCTCCGATTCCCACCAAATACTTTGGTCTATTTCACTGCAATGAGCGGAAGTCTACGACATTGCTCGGTAATGTATATTCGAATATTTTTTCGATTTGTATTGCAACACTTAATAAATAAAAAACAAAATCAATTATTTAAGAGGAAATTTTTTTAAAATTTTCTTTAACAAAATGTTCTAATATAAAACCCCGCTTTTCGGTCACCTTCCTGCCTTTCACGATCACGCAGTATTTTCTAAGGTTTTTAAATGTTTAATGGTTTATTTATTTCTATTATTAACGAAATTGTTGCTAACGAAAATGTTGCTTTAAAAAAGTTCGTTTCTTGAGTCTTTTGATTTTAATAAGTGATGTAAAAGTAGGCATCAGTTATAAATAACAACTCCGGCATTTTTGTTTAGAGTCGGTAGCATACTTTAAGGCATTTATGAAATCTAACCTGCATAGGTTTTTTAATGCTTTTAGCTTTTTTTTTTGTTGGTTTGTTGAATTAAAGTAACTTATTTGTTATTTGCAAATTGTGTATATTTATTTTTAAGTCATAATTGATTTTAATACATTAATTATAATTCAGTCATTTCCTATTGAAAGCCACAACTGAACAAAAAGATAAAGGTCTAACAAATTAAATGCAATTGGTTAAAGGAAATAATCTAGTTTTGTTAGGAGACTTAAAAAATTCTAACAAGAATGAAAAAGAAAAATTACCATAATATATTTTAATAGCAAACATTAATTTTAATTGTCTCAATAGAATAATTAAAAAATGCATGCTGCTGTAATTTAGTGTTTGTGATTATTTATTTTCAGCGAATGTTTTTTTTCTAAAGTGAGGAACATATGCTTAGTTATTGAAATCACATTTAGAATTTAGTATAGTTTCAATTGCTTGTAGCAAAGAATATTGTAGGCTATAGGTCGTTTCTGTATTCAAAAACACTTAATCGTCTAGACAATTTGTATGGGAATAATTAAAAAATATTTTAAAAATTTAGTCGTTTTCATATGAACTTCGGATATAGGAACAGGCACCTGATTAAATCTTAACAAACACGGTATTTTAGAAATACAGACATTTTAACAATTTAGGTGACTGATGATTCCATCAGATTTTAGATTAAGTCGTCTAGTGCACAACGAAAATTGTATGTTTGCTAAAAGTTTGAAAATAAAATATGTAATTCACTTGCTAAGCGACATCTGGATAAATGTATCCAACGCACGTGTTTTAAAAAAGCTCAAAAATATTAGTGAAATAAATCAATAAAATTCAATGCTAAAACTACGACCAGTTGACAACAACCGTAACAATGAATTCCAAGTCAAACTTGAATGTCGCAGTGTAATAAAAAACAAGCACACTGTTAAAAAGAGTTACGAATAATCAAGTGTCATTTAGTGGACGCTGTAAAAAAATCAATATAAAATGATGGTATTTTGAAAAATGAAATACTTCTTATTGAACGACAGATAAAAACGAAAAGGTCAGTAGAGCAGTTTTATAAAATAAAATCAGGCTTAAAGAGCAAATCAATTAAACATATTTAAAATGGACCATGATCCAAGCAGACATACATATTTCCATTTTTGCGTATTTGAAATGTTTTTCGTTTAACTTTTTTATATTAAAGAAATTTTAGTTTTCATTAATTATTACCGAATTAAAACGCATTTAATTTAAATAAAACTTCTCATATTTTTGGCTTGAAGCTTTTTCAGTTTTTCTTAAACTAGACATAAACTATTTATTATTATTTAACGCACCGTTGACTTTATAACTTTATAAAGGTAATTGTTTAACAAATCTTTAGCACATTGTTGTGGGAAAAACTAGACTTTTTTTCATTTAATATTTTTGGTTGTTATTTGAACCGTTTTAAAGTCTTAAGAATTAAAAAAATACATGAGGCATTATGATTATCATAAATTGATATGTTCTTTGTTGTGGATTTGTTTTGTATATTTCCTACTTTAAATGACGGAATCAGGAAGGGATTTTTTTATTTTTATTTTAAATGTTCTTTGTTAGAACTTTCAACTTTAAGAACCCTGTGTTTAAAAGCCAAATTTACATAATTTTAGAAAACTTATTACTCATGCGCTATGGAAGCTTTAATAAGGAAATGCTACAAAAGAATTTCAATTAAATAAGTTATAAAAGAGACATTAAAACTTGAATTAATTTCATTTTCACGTGGTAAATTACAATTTTGAATTAACAAAGAGATTTTATTTTGAACCAGTTAAAAATTTTAGTTAACTGAAATTTATAAGATCTGGAAATGCCAAACAGTTGGAGATTGAACAATAGGCAAATCCAATGATCTAGAACATCTGAACTTATAGTCTTTCTCCAGCTCACTATTTGCACTTCCATCCTCTTATTTTTAAATACGATTATTTCAAAAAGTATTAAAAGCTATGGAGGGTGGTTGGTGCCGTTGAAATGATCGATTGTGCGCATTTGACACGATGTTACAGTGGCCGAGTTAGCATCGCGCATTCGCTGTGGAGACATTTTTAAATGAGTAATGACAATTTTGTTCAAAGTTCGGTATTCGGCGAATACGTGATGGACCGAGTGTAAATTTAATTCGTTCGTGGGTGCAGAGAATCTGCGCAGCTGCTTCGGCTATGAATGTCCTACGGCCAGGGCCCAGTCGATCTTCAAGGACTCCCGAAAATGTTGAACTGGTTGAAAGCAGTTTACGTGAAAATCCGCGACTTTCAATACGGAAACGAGTAGCCTCACTGGGACCTCCAAGAGCGATTATTCATGAAATTTTACAAAAGGATCTGAAGTTCCATCCTTTTAAAATTCAAGTCTTTCAAGAACTGAAAGAAAGTGCTTTGATTTACGCAAAAATTTTTGTGAAACGATGTTGGAGTGTTTTCGCATTGTAAATCCCATTTTTGAAGCGACGAGACGTAAACGGCCACGGTCTTCAAGAAGCCGCAACCCTTGATTGAAACATCAAATCCCACTGCATTGCCCCAGGGTAACTGTTTCGTGTGCCTTTCCTCGAAAATTCTCGTGGTTTCAACAGAGTGGGGCGGTGCACACACAGCCAAAGCCTTGATGAATTTGCTTCGGGAAAATTTACCCCAAACACGGATTAGTCGCTTTGGGGACCTCCCATGGCCACCGAGATCGCCCGATATAACTCCCATGGGTTTTTTTTATAGGTCTACCTCAAAGAGAGGGACAATCTATTCATTATTACTACTAAATTGTGAATCAAAATGTTGTAAAAGAGAGGAATAAAAACAAAATTATCCAGTTTCTAATCAAATATTTATTTGTGATACGGAAATAGTTTCGTCTGTAGGCTCTAATCGATAAACCAATATGTTTTTATAAAATGAAGAATAAAAACTTATACCGTGAGATATATTTGTATGTTGTTTCCAACAGACATAGAAGATTTTCTCACACTTATGTAATACAAGAACAACAAAATGATATTTGTTTCACTTTGACAAAACGATCAGCGGCATAACCTTCACTTTATTGGAATCTCAACTGATATCTTATTTAATCGACACCACAAAAGTTATTGACAATTGTCTATGATCGATACCTCTAATAATATCAATGCAAAAATAAAAATCTCATGCTTGTACAAAATCGAAATTATGCTTTTGAAACGTTACGTCAACAGACACAAATACATGCGCATACATACGTTATACTTTTCGCTCGTTTGCAATTTTTTAATACAAAGTTCAATTAGGTACAAACAAAACTTAAATTAACACAATCTAGTCATCTGGTGGCCATTGGTGTTAAGTTCAGATAGCAATTAATTTATAGCCACTAATGTTTAACAAGCTGTTACATTTTCATTGTTTCAACTTGACCAGCGGTGTTTGGTGTTCATCATCAGACACAGAGATTACACCAACATCAGCGAATTAATTTTGAGTTTTGTGTCAAGTGCAGTTGTTAAGTATTGGACGGACAAAAGAAATGTGTTAACTTGTAATAAAGCCACCCATCGCAAAATGTTACCACATCTACAATGAGCACGTTTAAATTAGCACATAAAGTTACGTGCTGCCGTTGACTCACTGATCTGAAAATGTCTCACTGACAGTTAACAACAACTCACGGTCTAGTTATGGTTATTGTTATTACATGTAACTCTTTCAATTGAAAGTAAGTGTTTATGGCTTTTACGGCAAGTTGACTTCATTTGGGTTCCAGTTCATTGTCAGCGCCAGTTAAATTTTCCCAAAAAATTGTGCTACGAATTTAATACGTAAAACCACTAATTAAAAAGTTGTCTTTGATGTGGAGATGTACAATTTTTTTGTCGAGTTAATAATATTTAAATTATTAAAAATGGCTGCAAATGTTCACTTCTGTAGTCGAATTGTGCTCATTTGCATTTTAGTGTTTTAATTTCACAGAACTTTATACAAAATAATACGTTACATGTAAATTTTTGTTTTATTATTTAGACAATTATGGTTTAAATTTACCTTGAAGGTCATCGGTGGCTCAAAAAAATAACAATGCGCGAAAAAAGAGCCAAATTGTTGGGGTAACAGAAAATGCTTCAGTTTTGTATAAGAATGCGAAAACAAAAGACGGCAAAGGAATGTATGAATTTGTGTTAAACTCTAAAGTCAAGTATTGTTGCAAGTACTGAAATGCGTTAATTGTGGGAACTTAAGAATTTATTATTTTTATTTTCGGCACAAAAACTAAAGTTAATTCAAACCGCGCGCTGTTACCCAAAATAGTTATCAAATTTTTTAAACTTAAAATCTAAATTTTAATTCAAACGAATATTTTGCTGAATGCAACTTAATGTTAATAGAAGTTAAATGCGACATATGTGGTTCTAAAAATGCTCGTAGCATAAGAGCCGTTTAATATGCAGCTGAAATATTGTTTTCCACTTAAATAATTTAGTTTTTCAAGTTGCAAAATTAAGCTACCATATCCTGACAAATAGTAGATTATCAACTGACTTATAATTGTTTTTGTCTTGCATAGAATATGTTATATAATTCAAATTTAAAAATCAAGACAATCTGGCATCTCCATATTTTTGTTGTTGTTGTGCAAGATTGGTAAACTATGGTTGGCATCATAACGGAGCAGTGTATGATGAGACGCATTGCGGAATATATGAGTATTTCTTGTAGTGGACACTCGCATGCCAACTTTGAGATACATATTGAACACGAACAACAAATTTATATCTATGCTTTTTGTCGCATCGCTGGCAAGAGCTGCTTAATTTCCATATTAAAATAAATTACATAAGAATCCGTTCTTAAGAAAAAATTATATTATTACGATTTTTGAAACTAGAGGCATTTTCTAAATTAAATGTTGAAGATGTTCAAAAGGAATTAAACTGTCATTCGGTTGCCAGGTCTCGCAACATTATTATCATTTGTGATCAGTTTGGTTTGTCATCATGACAATCAGTAAATGATTTTCCAGGTGCCGCGATAATTATTAGTGTTTGGTATCCTTCATAAGGTCATCACTTCTTTAAAAGCGAGCGATATAGAGCAGTGATTACCAAACAAGTATTTCGAAAACACAATCAAAACAATCAAAAAAATCGACCTACAAAAGGAAACAATGCGAATAATAAGTTGAAATAACCCAGTCAATTGGGCACCAAAATCGTGCGGTTTAACCTATTTGACAAAAGTTATCCATTACATGGATCGAACCATTGCCAGGATATGGCACCAAATACCACAACATCACAATAATAAGCCTAACTTTGTCGTTGGAATTTATACACTATAAGTTTATTATTTCAATTCAAAGTTGCACACCTTTAAGAAAAAACACACTTTATAACACTGACAAATATTCAAAGGCAATCATAAAACTTTGAACTGTACTCCACAATAGCCAGCCAATAAATCTCAGTCTTAATGTATTTCTTCTTATTAATTTTACTTACCGTATTGGCTTCCAATTGATTTGAGCAATCACGTAACTTAGTAAATTGAGTCTTGAAGGGCATGATCACAGTTGAACTTCATTTGCCAAAGATTTGTTCTTTAAACATCAAATAGATTCTTTGAAAATGCCTAAAATAATTCACATCGCAGTAAATTACACCAGCTTTCCAATGCCACAATGTGGTGTGTAGGGTATTAAATAAATACGAAAAATAAATAGAGTCTTATAAATATTTGCCAAGGTTGCACGTAATTCTATGGAAATCAGTTTATGAGACAAAGTACGAATTCAAGCATAAACGAAAAAAATTGGATCAAAAAGAAAATGAAAAAAAAACCAAACGATTAAATGAAAATAAAAAAGAAACATTAAAACAGTGAGAACCTCACAAAATTGTTTGTACTCAAACATAAATTGTTTTGCTGCTAAAGTTTTACGTTTTTACACCGATCAACTATCGGCGCTATTAAAAGTTTTAAAAATGTCATAAATGTGTATTAAGGTCTTCAATTATGCGATTGTGGTCAATTAAAAGTGAGCAATTCCTTCGCATTTAAGTTAAATGGAAAATAACAACAACAACAATTCTTGTCGATTATAATTTGTAATCTATTGCAATCGACATTTTTTTTATAGACTTGCAGGAAAACGCCTAGTTGCAGCTGGTCAAAGAATATTTGTAAGGAGAAATTGAATTTATACAAGCCCACATACGAGTATCATGTTCTATCAAATCCAAATTAAGTATGAAAGCTAAATCTGTCAAGGATGTAAATACTCCTGTCCTGGTCTTTAACTTTTGCATGAAGTAAATACTAGGAGCATTTTTTCAAATTAAAAACAGGAATTTCCTTGGGATATTCATTGTCCTAAAAGACTGAATTTGTACTGTTTTGCCTCACAAGAGGCAAAGTTAACATATCGGGATCATTGTAATGCAGCAAAGTATCCCAAAATTTTTTAATTTAAACTGAATTGCTTTTCCAAACCACGAAAACTGTTTTTATCCATGAGTAATTTAGTTATTAGAATTTTAGAGCCAAACATTATATTTACCTTTACAGACACCAACTGCTTTTGGTTACACTGAATTACTTGTAGCTTGTCAATTAATCAATTTTCGCATAGAGGCTAATGTTTGTTATGTTGGGTCGGTGTCGGTGGGAGAAAATATTCCGTCCCTTGGCTGTAGGTATACAAGTAGACTTGTATTTCAGCCCGTTGTTCGCTCTTCATTAGAAAATAGTTTATGTCATTCATTGGGAGTCGGTTTCATGAACAAATCTCTCCAATAGTTGCTAGTCGAAGCCTCTGAAACTAATTACGTCAGATAGAGTTCCGGTCGCGAAATATCAGTTCCTCCCTACATGTACTGCACTCGTCACTATACGCACACACTCACTATACATTGTAGATATAGCTGTAGGCTAGAATTACACCATCTTACTAATTTCAGATTTGCTCAGCTTTAGCAACTCCTGTGTTGTCTCCCCTAAGGATCTTTGCTATTTTCCTTACCGTGTTTTCATTAGACAGTGCTGAATGGGCTCTTTGACACAAACCTTTAGCGCAGGCTTCGTAACCTCAAGGCACTCAAATGATACGCAGTCTACCATGCGTCGTTTACCGCCTTTTTGCAATCCCGAATCGTCGCGGATCTAACCATATCGGTTGCTTGTTAACCTTCATGGGCTCGTGAGTTCCAATTAGTCCGCTCAGGCAATCCGTGATTGCACAAACTTTTATTAAGATGACCGTATTATAATCCGTCCGACAACGTCTCATCCCTATACTAGTTCATATAAAATAGAATATTAAAGCCGCTAACTTTTCTAGTATTTTAGGAATTTAAATAGAATTAACTCTGGCGCCAGAGGCACTACTTTGCTAAATTGCTCTATTATAATACGAGGTGTGGATGGAATGCATTCAGTCTATAGAACTTATAGAACTTAGAAGTCGCAATAAAGGTACATTATGCTGGATACATGACCATGACGACCATGCTGGGATCGAACAGAGGAGCACAACGTATGTCCGAACCTTTCTGCGGAATGAATTGAAACTATTGAAAAACTAGTTGCTGAATTGAGTTGGAATTTGCTCAACACTAGAGAGCCATATCTGGTCTCGAGCAAGCAAGGCGGCTCATTAAGCTATCCCGAAACAATTCACGAAGGATTTTGATGTTAGAAAATAAGGGGTACAGAAAGCTATGTAATGTTATCTTAAACACTTTGGTCTGATATGCGAGTTATTTAAAATACAGAACTCAGAGACTCTCAAAATATAATTTTGCGATCTGATAATTAGATATCTAAATATGGAAGTTCTGTGATTATGCAACTTTCGATTCTCGAAAAATGAAGTTCTGTGAGATTCATATGGTATCTCATTGAATATTTCATTCCCACTGAAAGATAAAGTTCGACTTATGGGTTAGGGTTGAAATTAGTCTCGATAATAATAATTTCGAAGTGAAAAATAATAATGTTAAAAATTTGTTCGGAATTAGTTATGAAGAGTTTTAAGAAAAATTGAAACCACTTGGAAGTATACAACAACAAAAGCAGTCATTAAAAATATTTTCGGTTAGAAAAATGAGTATAAAACAAATTCCCCTAAAAATCTTATTACCGTTTTCTCAAACGAAAGTTTGTTTTTAAGAATACGGCTGTTAAAGTTCTGTTACTGAAAATATCCACCCATATAAATCGTTCAAAAAAGACTCTCTTGAATAATACAACTCAATTCACCACCGCGATAGGAAATGCAAACACTGCTCATACAAACATACAAATCGAAAGCAATCGCAAAAATATCTCAGCTGTGTGTCATGAACACATCTCACACTAGAGTTAACTAAACGAATAGAAGAGAATAAATAACTACAATATAGCAATGAGTTGGTGTTGTTGTTGTATTAATTATATTTATACCCCTTTAGTTGGCGCAAACTACCGGCTGGTCTGGTGGCTTAAAGCACCAACACTTATTTTACTTGTACTCGTACTAATGACATGAGCGAAAAGAAAACGAAACGAAAATCAAACAAACAAAACCAAATTGTCGGTGATGACTGTAGATGTTTTTCTTTCGAAGCCTTTTGCGTATAAAATGAAAACTTGATCTTAGAATTGTTACAGTATTCCGGGCAAACTCATAGTGTTCGAAACGGTGCCTACGAAATACCAAAAGTATTTAACTTAAACTTCTCCAAATAGATTAGATACCAAAGAAAAATTGTTAATTGTGTTTTTAATTTCCAGATTTTGATCCCCTAACGATTTCAAACAAAAAATAGTGAACTAATTTGCAAGTGCTTCAAATACATACAAGATTCCGTAAACAAATATGTTCAGTATCAGTCAAGTGATTATCCTGTTTGTAGCTTTAAGTAGCAGTGCTGTTATTGCACGACCAGGCTACGCTGTGGATTATTATGTGAGTGTTAGTAGAGAATATTAACTGCGAACTAATTGGTGAATAAAGTAAAAGGATTTAAAACTTAAAATGCAAATTAAATTAATTTAAAGTCAAATTAAAATTAAATGCTATCGTTTGGTTCTTTTTGAAAAGTAAAATATTTAAAAAGTGAGATAAACTCTTGATATCTTTCTCTAATTTACTCGAGTTTATGGATGTATCGAATGATCCTTAACTATAATAAAACATTGATGATAAACACGGAATTTTTATTTATTGCACTTTAAACAAAGTAGTTTACGACTGACGAAAGAATGAAAACCTCCTGAAGAATTTCAACAGAAAAATATCCCAAGGATAAAAATGTCCTTTAACATAATTTAGTGCTACAGATTTCTTGGAATGAATTTCCGTCATTCCTTTTTTTTTCTCAGAACGAAAAATCACAGTGAAGATAGGGAAATTCATAAAAAATATCTATTTCAAATTACCCTGCCGGAAAATAAAATCTAGAACAACTGAATGCCCTAAAAAGACTTGAACATTTTCCGCCAATTTATTTAAACTCAAAAAAACCTTTCTTTTCAGGATCATCCCAAATATGCTTTTAATTATGGAGTAGCTGATCATACAACAGGGGATGTTAAGTCTCAGCATGAAACTCGGGATGGCGATGTAGTCAAGGGTAATTATTTTGCAACGTTATTCATTTTTATAATGAATTTTAAATGTACCTTGTATCTTTCCTTTTGCAGGACAATATTCTCTAGTCGAACCGGACGGCTCTATACGTACTGTAGACTATACCGCAGATCCTATTAATGGTTTTAATGCAGTTGTTACCAAATCAGGACCCACAGTGCATGCAGTAGCTAAGCCAGTAGCTATAGCGCCCAAGGCAGTGGTATCTTATCAGCCAGTGATAAAACATGTGGCCCCAGCACCTGTTGTGGTAGCCTCGGCAGCTCCTTATGGTAAGCTTGACAAAGATATATTTAAGTTAAATAAGACGAAACCTTAGCACTCTTAAAGAACCTTCCCTGCAGCTGGCTCTATGCGTCACTATCTAATACCCCACTGCACTTTATAAAGAATCCCACCACTTCTCGTCACCATCAGAAACCCTCACCCACCAACTAGCGATAGGAAAATTATAAACAACTTAGCAATGTCTTTTGCCACAAAACCAAGTTAATTGTATTTTTAATATTTTGCGCAAAAAAAAACAATTAACATTCTCATACAAATGAACAGAAACAGAAAAAAAATGCATTGTGTTTTTTTCTTCTTCTTTTTCATATTTATCACTGCATTTTAAAATTCCCACATTCAAATTCAAATTCAACGATGCAGGCATTGACACATATCGTATGTTGAAACTATTCCGCCGTCATGTCAACTACAATAATGGTCAAATGCTAAAACTGCGTCCCGATAGCGAACAGGAAGATGAGGGTGGTGTTTACGAGGATGATAGTGATTACGGCCAAAGAATTGATAGCATATACTATCAAGGAGATTATGAACATGATTACTGATCTTAAAATAATAATATTAAATTGTTTTAATTTAATTTTAAATAAAGTTTTTTTTTCTGCACTTAAAAAATATTTTAAATTAAAATTCAATATGAAGCTACCAAAAACAAATCCAAGGATTTCGCGTTATTAGGCCTCGCTGTAGTCTTGACAATAAGATCATTTTCCGCATGATCTTATAATAAATTTATTTTTAACGCCATCGAAAATTGCCAACAAACCGCTCAAATCGATGACAAAGCTTGCAAAAATATTAGAGTTTATTTTTCAAAAACTACAATTAATGAAGCTGAGAAGCGAAAAGAGCAGCAATGAAAAAAATATTGCATTTTTTCATTGCTGTTTTTTTTTAAATCATTGATTTGCTAAAAGCCGTTTAATGAAAATAAAATTGAACAAAAGCACTGCTGTGGCCAATTTTTAATGATAAATAAGATAAATTATTAGATGGCAAAATAATAATTTTACTCCGTGTCAGTGTAGGGCTAAAACAAATATTTTTCTGTGCTGAAAAGAAATATGGAAAATATAAAATATTGTAAATTTACATACACAAATATATATTTTGAAATTAAGCATGCATCTGATTTGTATGTAACCAAGTCTGACTGCAATGATCTGTGTTCGTACCCCAGCCGATGGCAAATCCGTAACATAAATTTTTTCTAAGATACACCAGCTTCTAATCATACTAACATGTATACATATACATACATATGAATCGTTAAATTTCCAGGGAAAAATCGTCAAAATCGGCAGAAACGCTTTATCAAATTGTCAAAATATTGTCAGTGTACGATCATATTATTTGCCAGATTGTGAGGATAATTCGATGGTGTATCAAGAACACATAAACTTACAAATAAATATAAAGATTCAAAGAATTCTGTAGTATGTTCACACATGCACCTTAATTGAGGCAATTAAATTTAAAATTGGGATATAAAATTTGATATTAAGACATAAGCGACTTAGCCTACTCAATTAGGATTTGATAGCTAAAAATGTTTTCATGACGTTCGTAAAATTGGTAACATTAAGATTTAATGTCCCTTTTATATAATCGTGGTAGTGCTGTTGTATGTTGTCGGGTCTGCATAGTGGTCTATTACATTTTACAGAGTTTTCTGCTTACTAAACACGCTTCACCGGAGTTGCATTTTGAATATGATGCAATTTATAGTGCAATTAAGTACTAACTGCTCAACTACTGAATAAAGTTTTTGC
The DNA here is from genome assembly GCA_963932375.1 of Phania funesta. NCBI lineage: Eukaryota > Metazoa > Arthropoda > Insecta > Diptera > Tachinidae > Phania > Phania funesta. Next base: position 90,962,145 of record OZ010656.1, on the reverse strand, counting down.
ATGGTAGATTGAAGTCAATTAAATTTCGTAATTGTAAATTTAAAATTCATGTCTGAACATACAGACATACCTATTTTTATTTAATTTAAATCATTGAAACCATTACATTCTTAATAACTATACGATTCATAAATTACCTAAAATGCATATAACACAGTAAGACAGTGTGCTGAAGATTATAAAAACAGGTTAAGGTAAACATGCGTGTGATTTGTTGTAGCAAGTCAGAACTTAGAGAAATTCGATTTTTAAGCCTTGAATTTTTAAGAGCAATATCTTAAAAACCGTAGCAAATAGAGAGCCGAAAGTACCTTATACTTTTACATTTATTAATTTACCTCGCGACAAGTCAAGCAGTCAGAAGGTAGTTTTTCAGTCCTAATACCGTCAACTATACACAATGCGGCTATATAACTCCAGAGGCGTGCCATGCCACACTGTTCTATTTATATTCATAATGCACAGTTGCTAAGCACTAATGTTTTCTATCCCTCAATTTCACTATCTGTCTTCTCTAGTTTATGCCTTTCGTATCAAGAAAGAAAAAAATATGCGTGTTCGACATTGTATTCTCCAGGAGGTATCAAACGATCTGCTGGTGCGATAAAAAAAATTAAATTACTGTGTTTTGTTGTAGTTCACAAGTGTTAGTGGCGTCGAAAGTTTTTGGCCACAAATTGAGGCCACTATCCTTGAAAATTCTCAACGGGGCAATCGAAATTTCGATTTCAAACAATCAAACGAGTTGCAAATAGCATTTCACACTACTGACCACAATTTGACTACAACAATGAAATTACTAAACTGTCTATTTTGAGAACTTTGGAAAATCCTGCTTCTCTGTTGATAAAAAAAACCAAACAACAATTGGCACTTTGCACTGAGTTAAAAGATTTTTTTTAATAAAAACTTATTTTTGTCCAAATCGTCACAATTAAACATAAAGGAGTTCATTAAGCGCAGTAGTCATAATATGATCAGATATGTTATATTATCTTTACTCATGTCATGATTGGAGATAATAATATAATAGTCCTCTTAGAAATAACAAAAATGTAAATGTACGTTACTTAGCAGCAGCTGAGGTACGAACTCAGGCGGCTAAAGCCATCGTATACTTAATAGCCAACGCGCTGACCACTTATTACTTTGATTAAATACCAAAATAATGTTACATGTTATTTCTATTAAGAACATTTTATGGTAAGAAACCTTGTGGTTAGAATTTCAGTAAAAACTGTATTGTTCAAGCCAACCATGTTGCAACTTTTATCGATATTATCGACATTATTTAATGATTAAAAGTAAAAGTTATCATAATTTGTTGACCTCTTTAGGTCTTTAATAAAAATGTTTGTAACACAATTTTATTATTTATATCCGATATTAGGCTACGCCTTTGTTTAACATCAGCAGGAAATAAATTGTATAACAAAACTTCAGTTAACAATCAATTTATAATATATGAAAAATATGAAGAAGTTTGTCATAAAACAATCACAAAAGTATCAATATTTTCAAAAGCAAAGAATATAAAAATTTTACATTTCGAAGAGAAAATAATAATTTCAGTAAAATATTTTTAAATATAAGTTTGCGTGCTTAATTTTATGCAAGAACAGATTTTAAAACAAAGTTGTTGATTAGGAACTTTAACCTTAGTGGAATTAAATAAAAGTAATTGTGAACAATCTGTTTAGTAAAATTCAAATAATTAAAACACAATTCTACTTCACTACGAAACAAAATAAACCTGCAACAGCACAGCCTTCTAAAACAAAAGACTTAAGGAACATACATGATTTATTCGCAATGAAAGCTCCAATTTAAAAAAAAACAAATCATGAAACTTTAAGATAATTTTACACACTTACAGCATAAAAATAATTATGTAATGAAATTTTCCCATTCAATAGTAGTGTTTGCCATAAGACACTACAAAGAAAAAATTGTTTTAAAAAAATTAGGTTAATTAGATTCTAAAAACAGCAAAATTTTCCCACTAAATACTACAACATTATTAAATACAAAATGTATTCAAGAGCTTAAATTACAAACAAAAATTGCAAGAGTTGTGAATTTACAACATTATTAAGCAAAATCATTATAACAGAGATGCTGTTTGTATTTCTTTTTCAGTTTCTATGCAAATCTTTGATATAATTTTCTCACTAGTTTTTGTGTAAATTTAGAAATAAAAAAAACAGCAACTAAAAGCAAGTTATAAGAAAATTAAAAAAAAAGATGCTGTCTTGTGAATTTATGCATCTTATGATTTATTTATTATGAATGGATTTCATTTTTCTAATCTCCTAATAAATATGAAATATTTGTTTTGTTTTTCGTCGTCTGTTATTTCATTTTTAACGTGAAAAAAATGTTTATTAATACAGGCATACATGTAGAGAAGACATCGAGTATAAATTTTAAAATCATTTAATTTATAGGATTTAATTCCAGTTTAGAACTTCTATAAAAGCCCAAAAATAAACAAACAAAAAAACATCTCTAATTATGATATAACGACCAAGGAAGCAAATGTTTATTCCACAGCAGCATAAGTTAAAAAGTTGTTTAATATTTTTATTAATTTGCCATGCCTAATTATGTTCTAATAATAAGATAATGCAATACAAATCGTATAGAAATGGTCACATCCCCCGTGCGGAAGCATAAGACCGTTAAGTAACTTGTGAACATCTCCTAACATCAACACTTAGTTCTGTTTCAACACTACAAATGTTTGCATTAAATAAATATGAAATAATGTAATCATGTTACCATGTAGATAACAAAAAAGGTCTTCATTGCAATTCAATGTAGGCTGTTTCTAATTAAACTAAAACAATCAAAACATTCATTACGTTATTTCAATGCAATGTCTATGAATGTTTTTTTATTATTCAAACTAACAACAATATTGTAGTGGTTGAGCGAGTTTCCAACAATATTTTCCCAGCATGTACTTTTTTTTATAACTTAATACATATCTTTGCGAGTATGTCAACTTTTCTTTGACAAGCATAATTTACATGATGTAATAAAAACATAATTAAACATGCACTATTGACACCTTCTTTAATATCTACTTTATCACTTTATGTACTTTCAGTTCAAAAGCAATACATTGCTCCCATAAACTACGACTATGATGATGGCTACTACAGCAATGGTCAATACGAGTATGTTCCCCAGTATGCTTCATACGGTGGTGGTCATTCACATTATGGTGGACATTATTAGAGGTTTTTCTTGCGAACAGCAACGACGAATGAACTTTTTATTTTCAGTTCTAGTACAACTTTTGTGTTTTCTATATTCTTTTTATTTATGTAATTTGGATTTTCATTTTGTTCAAATAGTTCTTAAGGTGATTAAGCAGCTACATGTTAATTTTTTTTACAACACGAAAATTTGTTGTTAAGTCTTAAGAAAGTTTGTGTAATAACAAAACTAATTATACGTAAAATAAATGTAAGTTATAGTTGGCTTAAAAATAAACCACATGTTTTATTTGATTTTATGTTTCAGCACAGCCGATAATAAATTCTGTAATTTTTGAATGCAACAAAACTTTTATTAAAATAAAAATGAATTTATACTTTCTTAGGCGCAAAGTATGATCAGTATAAAAATCTTTCTTTCACATATTTTGACAAAAGTTCTTAAAGTTAAAAGTTAAACGAAATTAAAAGATGTCGTGGATCATTAAAACAAATCTCATTCAAGCAAAAAAGTTATTGCGGAATGGAATAATAATTAAGAAATGCTGACAATCGAGTGTAATTTGTTATATGTAACAAATTTTTTAATCAATAACTTAAAGTAAATATTACAAGGCCTGAACAAAAATCTGTGGGATTCTAAAAACACTCGGAATCAAATAGAGTTAATAGGGGCTTTCATGTTTTCCGAATCCGCAATATTTTATTCAAAATGGAAATTTTCGAATGTTTTAGCTATTCTGTATTCCACTTTCGAATAATACCTTTCGTTTTATTTAGAATAAAAAAAGGTTGGTGGAATGAATTAGATCCAGGTTGTCTTCTATCAAAAGTTTATTTAAGTGGCAAAATGATAATTTTGTATTCAAATTTTAAAAGTTTTTTATAAATTGACTTTTGCCAAACATTGATTTCCTAACTACCTACTTGTTTTTATTCCCCTCGAAATACTGAGCAGGGGCGAGTGTTTTTCGATTACTTAAGAAGCAAGTGTCATCAGAGTTACTATTTTTGACGCTACAACCAAGAATATTCAGAATTCCAATAATGATTTGGAAATTTATTTTCACAAACCAATGCCGATTATTTTTATTTTGTCGAGATCTCCATATATGCAACGAAATTTCGATAGCACAATTTATTTTAATAAATATTTGAAAATTCGTACAAGTTAAGGCTGGCAACATCAATTGCTGATATTAAAGATTTATATTTTCTTATCTTTTTTACATAATCGAAAATTTTTGTTCAAAATTTATGGAACAATTTTAATTAATTAATTTGTAATATTTATTGCCTCAGGAGTTGCAGAAACTCAATAAGCATTGAAAGATAGTCTTTAAAGTTTAATTGAAGATTCTCATAAACTAAACACTCACCCAAATTAAAATTTTTGAGTGAATTCCCACAACATAATACTTTATTTGCACCTCCTTTATCAGCTTAGCAAGAAATATATTTTCTCCTAAATAAAAATCATAATTCAAGGTTGTCTACTTTAGAAACTCAATATCATCTCAATGTAATTTCCACTCAACAAAGGAAAAATATGAATAGAAACATCAATCGTAAATATTATTAAAACTGCTTTGAGATAATGCAAATCAGAAATATGCCATAAACGAAACTGATCAAGTAGGCTTCTAAAGAATAGTTTTAAATTATCTTGTAATAAATGTAAAAAATACTCGAACGTGGGCGGCATAATTATTTAATAGATAGTCGAACAAAAAAAGTGCAAATTTATATTTGCAAGTCAATGAAAACGAAACATATGTATAAATTAATGAAAATTGCATCTATTTAAAAGTTTTACTTTTAACTTAACTTCCTCTTAACTGGCAAAGATTTATGAGATCATTACATTGTCATGGTCTGCAGTTTTTCTTTTTTGCCACAGAAAGGAAAAGAAAACAAACAAATTTGAACTCATTTTCTAACGCTGCTATCAATTGCGTAATACAAATAAACTTTCAAATGAAATGAATTTAAATCATAGAACTAAAAAAAACAAGGAAACGCTACAATTAAATCTAAAGCTTAAATTTAAGCACAAACAAATTTATAAAATAAAAGCTTTTATTTAATTCAACAACAAACATTTTACAGCTTTGAAAATGGTCTTAAAACTTACTTGAATACGAAGCATTTTCTTGTGTTGAATTGTTAAACATTCATACCATACTTTAGGGCTTGGATTAATATGAGTTTTAAATTCACAATAGACTTACGAAACAACACTTAAACGCCATTTTTAAATCTCGTTTTGAAATATTTATTTAATGGCTATGTTGGGTCATATTAATAAAATTAACATTACCGATGCTAATGGCTCAATATCAAGTGTAAAGTTACAAGAACGACTTCCTTTCGTAGCACATTATCATCTTTGTGTCATGAATTTATCATTCATCGTATGATCTTATGGCCAGAGTTGCTGTTGACAAATTTCGAAAAAGCGTTACAAAAAGGGTATTTAAAAAAAAAAAGATTACAAAAAGGCAATTAAGTTTTTTAAATTTTTATTTACGTTTTGGTGTAGAAAATAACAAATTTTAATAATTAATTAAGAACAAAATAATTAAAAATCAAAAATAAACAAAAGTTCTTTGATATCGTCGCAGATGCTCAAGTAGGAAAATTTACATGGAGTCTATTTTTAAAAGACTAAAATCTATAAAAAAAAGAAAACAAGATTTTAAATTTATTATTATATCGGAATTCTAACTTAGAACATTTTGGATTTCCTGTGACGAAATATCGCAGCTTTTTAACTAAATCCAACAACAACATACACAAAATTTCTTTCAAATTTCATAAAGAAAAAGCTACTATATTTTGCATTTGCACTTTTGCAAAACCAATCGTACCAAACACTGAATACGGCTAATGTTTTTTAGGGTTTAATTATTCAAATCATTTCTCTAAAATATTTCTTATGAATTGTGATGTAATAACTAATTTGTTTTTCAGCCCCATCGCCAGGCTGAATTTGTCTGTTTTTTAGCCTCTGGCTAGCGTGTTTGGATGGACCACTATTTTGTTTACGTATTTTAACGTCTATGTTTTTCTCTATAAATGTTTTTTACTTTTATATACCAGGGATGTTTGAAGCGCAAATAGTACCCTACAGCTGAATGTCATATGGCCAAATTGGTTTTATATCGGATTTGTACAAAAGAACTTTGTATTCCAAAGCCAGGCCTTACTAAACCTATTAACGAGTGGCAATATGGCGGGAATAAGTAAGGCGGGGACCGAGTTGAGTACCCAAATATTAAACATGAGTTTCCGCTGGAACAATAGTATTTGTTATTGTTAAGCGTTTTGCTTTTTGAAACCTACGAACCAGACACCGAAAGTAACAAAATATTGGTAATGGTATAATGACTCTAATCGCCACCGACGTGCAACCATTCAGTATAGCGGAGCGTAATGTTTTTCGTGATTTCGTTTAATGCTAAGATCCTCGCTACTTTTCTGCTATCAAGAATGTGATGATGGTAAATATGTACAACAGAGCCAAAAGTAATTTACAAACACTACTTAATGAGTTGGAATACTGCTGGACATAGCGAGCAAAAGAGAGTTACCTTACTGTAACGTGCCATTTTGTAACTAAAGAATTTGTTCTGCTTACAGCTATTTTGTCCACAACAAAACTTCTGAGTGCTACAAATCATAATACAGAACACAAAGCGACATTATTACGCGCAGTATTAGGCGAGTGGGGTATAATGGCAAAAGTGGTGTCCATAGTGAACGATAATAACAGCGCCATGTTCAATGAATGTGACTTACTACAAAAAAGGAATCTTCCATGTTGCGTACATACTATTAACCAGAAGAAATTCTATTAACACATCTATCTGTCACCATTTCATTCGGTCGATCTCTTTCAAATTATAGAAATTATATGCCGAGGCCCAAAGAACACTAAGCCTGTATGTTTATAATAGGAAGAGTGAAGAAAATATTATTTCCTTATGAAGAACCCATAACAGCAAGATTGGGAGCATTGTAAGACCGCCGCTCCAAAAAATACGGTTTCCTTTTTTCTAGCAATGCAGATAAAGGGACATAGTTTTTGCACAATGAATTCAGTTGCATGAGTAAAAAGAAAACCTTGCGGTACGATGCTGCAGAATCGTCAACTATTTAAAATATTCAGCACAAACCACAGTAAAAACTTTAAGAATTTATTGAAAGTAAAACTGTCAGTAAAGTAAAAACAAACTAAGCCATAATTTCTCTTTGATTGAATAGCTCAATATAATATTTATGTGTAAAGATTGTTTTTTAAAGATTGTCTCAAAATGTTGAGTTTTTTTATGTTCCATTCGTTTATGTTATGCTCTTTTTTAAATAAAACAAACCCTGAATTTAATAATATATATATTTTAATATACATATATGTATTATATTATTATTAATTAAATTAACAATTCTTGGAAGAATTCGATTGATAGTTATTCAACAAACTATCCAATGGGACGACTATCGATAGTTTGCCAGCTCTAGTTCTTTCATTAAGCTGCTTGGTTTCATTTCTGTCGTAGAGTAGCAAGTAATTTCATGCAGTTTATTATTGTATAGAATACTATAATCAAACAGCTGTATAATAGACACTTTTAAATTTGTAATATCTACGAATCTGATTTTCTCCAATTAACATCTATATTTTTCTTTTATAATCACAATTTTGTTCGAATTTGGTTTTTATAAATCAAATTAGGAGTGGGTGTATATATTTCTCTAGCATCCATGAATTAGTGTGGAGAAGGATCAGCGAAAGCCACATCGCAGCGTTTAAGAAAATTATTTAGCCTTAGTTTTCTAATTGAATAATATTTCTTTAATAAACGCTGTTTCCAACATCTTTCAAGACAGGTAAAATTAAAGTTTGTTTAGCACTGATTGCCTGATATTTAAATGTCCTATTCGCAAGTTGTTAATATTGTTAATTAAAAAATCAAACCTTGTATGGTTAAAGAATTTTTAACTTGGGGATACATTAAGATTTTTATTAATTTTATATTCTTTGTGTTCGTGATGGCAATTTTTAATTTATTTTTGTTTTAATTAATTTTTCTTTGAAAAACATCTGTTATTCGAAACGAAAATTAAAGGTATTTTATCACGTTAAATCTATCGCCAATTTCTTATTTCCTTTATTGGATGCGTATTTTCATTCTGTAAGGCAAAAAACTTAATATTTTTTTAAATATTTTATATGACGAGTAGAGAAATTTAGTAGGGTGCTTGAATAGGCTTATTGCTCAAGTGTAACACTTTAAATTAATTTGCAATAAATTACAATTACTTAACAATGCATTTATAATAATTTAAGTGGTTTTATGTACAAATATGTTCATTAAAAATTGTTTCTAAATTGAAATGTAATTTACAGACATTTTTAACATCCAAGTCCATAGAAACTACATGACAGGAGACAGAATTTTATAGATGAATTCGGTTTTTGAATTTTATTGGTTTTAGTATTTACTCAATGCGCTGAATTAAAAACAAACAACAATGTGCACATACCGAAATAAAGCATTTTACTATATACCTGCAGTCAATTAATCTTAGCGATGGTTTCGCGTAAAGTTTAATTTAGTCTACACCAAGAGTCAAGTCGAGTCAATTCTTTACAGAATTTGTTGCAACCAAGCATTCGCCTTCACATGAGTACATCTATCTGTCTTCATTTATATTAGAAACTATAAACATTCCACTTGGCCGGTTTTCAATTAGAGTTGCCATGATTTCAAAATAAATAGAATTGGTTTTTAAAAGAGGCCATTAAAAGCTAAATTACCAACAACAATAGTTATGAAGGCAAAAACATTTTTAATTAAAAAGTCAGATTTTATTTAGTTTTTAATAGAAAACATTGCTCGTAAAAGCTGTACAAGTAATCAAATTAAAAAAGGTGCAAAATATAACATCAGTCTTCTTTCTTTACGATAAAAAATAACTACAATGTTGAAAGCTCAAAAATCCAATTGTTGAAAGACCTACAAGATGAAGATGAAGTAAACTACACAAATACTTAATAGCAAAGCAAGAAGGCTACACATTTCTGTGCCTATTATTAAATACTCTGCAACTGACTGTGGCGTCATGAATATGAAAGAAACTGTTGGGGTCGTCCAGTATTGCTTTAACAATTTGTTTATGTATAATTGAAGTGTTAGGTTTTTCCTTCGCCAATTTTCGAACAAACATATCAACCATAAACGGATTTGAAATGTTTTTCGTACTTGACTTTTTGATGCAGAATTCCAACACATCAGCTAAATTATAAAAAAAAATTTAGAAAATTTTTTTTAACTCATAAAAACTAAAAACGCAACCAAAAGCCTGTAGTTTCTTTACCAGCATTTATGCAAATACGGTTCAAAGAAAATAAATCATATTTTATTAAAATCGTCGCACAGCTTTTGCTTTTACTCCCAATTGATCTTATTCTTATTTCGACAAAAGTCTAAAAAGTTCGAACAAAATTCGCAAGTGTCGTACTGTTGCAAGAATATAACAATTTTATTTATGAAATTCCGTAACTTAATTGGGATTAAAATAAAAATTTGTGCATTTGTGAGCGCATATGCAGACTTTGTGATCCTTATCAGGGGGAAATTTCTAACCAATCTTGAGCTAGCGACTTAGAATAGATCCTGAGAAGCCCTCACTAGTCCTCTTCATCAAAAGATATAAAATTTCGCAGTTCAAGCTACCAAAAATGGCTACGAAAATAACTTTTAGATGAAGATGGGTCATCAAAACGTACATGATAACATTGGATGTACACTGTGGCAGCGTCACCGTTCGTCGACTAGAGTGGCAATTTGTAACTTTATAGATGGCCTTTTTCCAAATTATCGAATATTGCCACTTTTTCCCATTATTTGCGACTTTTCCCAACTTTTTCGCCCTTTTCCAAGTCTATAATGTAAAAATATTTATTTTACATACGAGTATTTACGATGCAAGTTTAACCATATTTGTATTGATACTTGATTTAATAATCCGATAGCGGGTTTTGATGTAGATTTTTGGAACGAATTTCCATCATCCCTTGTCAAGTTTGGTTTGGAAACAAACCGGTTTCGGCTAGGTGTCATCTTCAGTGTTATTTTTCGAAGAGAAAGAGAGAAACTAAAAGTATCTCTATATAACTACGTAAAACCACACAATCGGCTGTTGTTTTGCTTTGTGAATCGGAGTTGCTGAATTTAATTTACTAAAATCTACCACATTTCGAAAGAAAATGTGATATGTGAAAAGATTTGACGTTTAGCAAGAAAACAACAGCAAGTGTAATATCGGCTATACACGAAAGATCATTAGGGGAAACACAGGCATGTTGTGGATATTTGGAATGAATTTCCGTCATCCCTTGTCGAGTTCGTTCCTTCAAAACGTAAAATGACACTGAATATGCCACATAGCGTATACCTGTTTGTCTCCAAATATCTATATCAAAACACCCTGTCGGAATAAAAAATCAAGAATAGGCATGTTCAGTTTAAGGTTGCATTGTCTGTACTTTGTTTTCTGTTGCTATTGATGTTTCATATTTGGTTACCTTTTTTATACTTTTGTTTTTCTAAATCAAATGTTGCATCGTCTGTATCGATGTTAACAATTTTTGATGGATTAGTGCGTTGATACCTGTCGTGCTGTAATGATCATTTGCACAGATTACTAGCATCATTTTCTTTTCTTTCGTGCGTATTTGTTTAATAGTATGTGTGATAATGGACATAGAACTGATGTTTCGTTTATGGTTTAGTTTGTGGTTGCATCGTCTGTATCAAGACATTATACAGTATAGCCGGCATAAAGGAGTAAATATTTGCGAAAAACTTTTTCATTGTCACGAAGATATTTTGTTTGTTGAAACATTCCATGGTAGCAAGTTGCCTTGAAACGGGTTGGTATTGTTCAAATGAAGAACTTGGTCCTCATTTTGATCTCAATAGTTTTTACGGTCGAAATCGTTGGATAGGAACTTACTGGCCCTTATTTTCACATTTATGTTTTTGTGCGAATCAGAATCCTTTTTTCCAAGTTATTTTTGTTTGTTAATGTATGTTTAAAATCTCTTTTAACTTAAAGCTTACAGACGGTTTGGTTATGTCAAATTTTATCTCTCTAATTATGGTGGAAATGCTCCATACAAATAAGAGGCAAACCTAGTCCCCTAGATGGAAAGTACCCATTTTTCTTATTACTTATTCTCCAAGGCCTATCATTTACTTTAATTCGATGTGTTCACTTGTACTTTTATTTTTGTATTCAAAAATTCGCTGCAGGTGATAAACATCATTAATTACTAACTTCTTTTACAACCACTAAGCTAAAGAAGTACTGGAACTTTGGTTTATGTTACATACGACATTTACGCTGAATAATGATTAACTCTTTTGACCATTTCATTTTATTTCAACAGCTTCAAAACACTATAAATTGTCGGCTTAGTAACGATCTTAACGATCCGTAAGCTGTAAGCGGTTTATTTAATCTGCTAACTTTTCGTAATTGTAATTAATTTGAATTACTTTGTTTTATGGCTGCTCACAACAACTGGGCGGGCGGTCAGTGGCATACAACGTAATGGATGGAATAACTGTTTTAGTATCCGGCCAATAACTTGTACGATTGATTGCATTTTCAAGCTCTATTCTAATCGTAGAATTAGTGTATTTGTATGGAAAGGTTACGTATCAGGTGACAAAAGCTGTCACATAAATAAAACACGTTACTGTTTTTTTAATAAACATCACAACTTTTATAACGTAACTAGAACTAGAAATTCGATTTTTATCTCGCGAACTTGCAAAGGCTGACTAACTATAGATTGTTCGCGATGATACGTTTGGAATTATATAGTTTAAGTATATGGAATTTTTAAAGTACCACGATATGAATCTAGTAATTCCACCATAAATATATTGTTACATGATGCAGTTGAGACCAAACTTAGTTTCAAGGCTAACAGCTAAATAAATTCTTCTTAAAAGGCAAACCATCATATCATTTGTTAAATATTTTACACTTTGCTGCTTTTTATTAGTGATCGTGTTGTAATCTTTTTCTTCCAAATCAATTTTAACACGTACGGTGGGGTTTTCCACTCAAAATGTCGATAAGTTACTGAACTTCAGTTTGAATGACTACAAATGGTCATAAATCAAATACATAACTGGAGAATAAATTGTGAATATTATTAATTAATATTTTAGTTATAACTTTAGACAGTAATTAAATATTTAATGGGTAATTACAACTACTTAATGTTCTTTTTGCCATGAAATGTTTAGAGCGGATAGAAAATTGATTGTTACATAAGAGAATTATGGTTAGTTTTAGTATTAGGATGAAATAGTGTTTAGTCGGGTCCTCAGTCTTCTCTAATTTTAACCATAAATTACACAGCTCTTCTCCCAAGATATCACATTTATTAATTGCAAAAGAAATAAAAGAAGCCAGTAGCGTTAAACTACTGACATCAGTTGGCATATAAATATTTATGTTTTCAAAAATTTATAGTTTGTTTATATTTACGTTTGAAAATTCCGTATTTAAATACATGAATAACGTTGATTGGTTGCATATGAAAATAATTCAAATTAACTCCAACAACAGCAGCAAGTGGGTTGAAACGATATGATTTTCCAAGTGAAAATTCATTCAGGTTGTAATTCTTTGATGCTTACAAAGACCCACAATTAACTAGTCTAATTTATCTAAGTAATAAAAAGTTTTGTTGCGACAAGTTTTCCGGCATTTGAAAAATCTTTCAAACAACATCGAATATGAGTATGAATTTTAAGCCCAACATTACTTCCTCTCTCACCCAATATACACTAACAACAAATATTGGTAATAAAATATGTAAGCAACTCGTAAAATTGCAATAAAAATACCAACAGAATCTATGAAAGACAACATTATTTCGATGGGGTTGTTCATGAATTTTACACAACAAATTTTTCATTGTTTTGAATTCTTGTCAAATGGCAGCTGTTGTAAAACTGTCTAAATAATATTTTTAATAATATTTTAAATAATATTTTTAAGAATCGCACTTCTTGGTAAATTGCTGTAGCCTCCATGAAACATAAGATTTTTTGAAGTTTTCTTAAAAAAACTAATTAAGGTGAATTTATTATTCGACATTTTCCAATAGTCGAATAGTCGAAATACTTGAAATTTAAAAAAAATCGCTGTTTCTGCTTTTAATATCAAAAGTAATCGTCTCCGCGTTTGAAGAACTACTACGCTCACACATTTAACCAAGCACAAAATTTAAGAATTTTCAATATTTATGAAATGTATTTCTTTAATTTTGATTTAAAAAAATTACTTTAAAATAATTAAAAAAAAAATAAACAATAGTTCATCTTTCAGCTGGACAAAGCGCTCGTTACTTATATGTAAGTGAATGTAAGCCAGTTAAAATTATGGGTGCTGTGCTTTCGTAAATTCAGTAAATTGATACACCTATGCTTATGCATAATCAGCTGTTGCACATGCTTTGTAAATGCTCAACATCTGTGCATAACATGCGTTTTTTAACGAACTGCAAAATATTTAACGCGGCAATTTGTGTTATTTTAGAAAATCTGATAAACAAAAGTGAGAATTTTCTTTCAACTTAAAACTAAAGAGTAAAATAAATAATTTAAACAAGTAATTTTTAATAAACTTTTGCCATTTGTAGAATTTTGCGGCATGCATGACAATGACTTTTTTGTCATCAGACAGTGCTGCCAACTTATACATTTTCAAACGTTAAACTTTTGGTATGCTGCACTAGTGCAGCATAAATTCAGTTATGAATGTACCTTGTATTTCTTTACATGGGTTGGTATCATTGGTTTGTTTTACTTTAAACCTAAAAACCACTTAATATCAGAGTCTGTCTAGAATAACGTTGTCACTTTCGATTTAATTTTCGCTTCTTTCTTCTTCCATTGTTGCTTCTTTCAGTCTAATTTATAATAATGGCATAAATACTTAATTTTATTAAGACCGAGGCATGGAGTAAAAGTTGTAGACGTGTGAAATGAATAATGTAGATCATTAAAGGAACATATGTGCAGTATATTTTCTGACCAGAGACCTACTGCAAGTACGAACACTTGCTGAGAAACTTTCTTTTAAAATTTAAAGAAATAGGGTTCTTGTCTATTCTATTTCATGTATCTACTGGCTCGCCGATGCCAGCAGCTGACAAACAACCCTACACCATGACTATAACACGACCATGTTTTTATCTTGAACGACAAATAGCTGGGGGAACAAAGTGTGATTATGAATTTAAAACTAATTCTTTGTATATCTTTCGGTTTGACGTGTTTTGGTATGGAGGCAAAAGAGTATCGTACTATAAGCTAACTAGATTCTGATCAGAGGCTAACATTGGCTTTTGTCGACTGTCTTTGAATTTCAAATCTTTCAGCTATCTGCCACTAAAATAGAAAGAAATAATTTCTTAAATCCTCGTAGTTTCTCTATAATTCCATGCCAACATCGACCTGCTCTTACTGGAAACCCATATACTTTACACCTGAATGAAAATATATAAGATCCGGCTTATCAAATCTGTTCAAGGATGATGCTGGTTTTCGGCAAACAGATTTTGCTTTATTTCGCTCGTAATTGAAATTTGAAAGTTTGAATCTAAAATCCCCAACACCATTTTTATTTTCAGTGCTTTACCTTTATAACCTGTATGATGAATTACACTTCTTCTATTTCGAAAATATTTGAAGCATTAAATAATTAACTTCAATATATATTCAGAAACACCACGGCTTCTTTTTCTTTAGGTAAAGATTTATGTACACAATGATGCATGGGCTGATTATTTTGAAGTAATTGTAACAATTCACTTTATTTAATTGCATGTATGTATGAATGTATGTATGTATGTATGTATGTATGTGGTAGTCATACAATGTGTGTCGTATAAATTCAGTTCACAGCTAAATACCTTGCGAGTTGACTAAGAAATGAACATCGTCTAAGTCTTCAGACACCCACTTTATTAAAACTTGCGCTTTAAACTTGAGCAGCTTATCGCTGTTTCGTCAATTTGTAAGATGCAATCAAAGCTTAAAAATAGACTAACCGACAGAAGGACAGACATCATAAATGGACTCATACACATGCAAAGTTTCAAATTTATGATGTTGCTTTGTTGGAATGATAAATGGAATGAATGTTGTAAACAAATCCCATCATCAAAAGATCAACTTGAATTTTAAACTGTCGTTTCGTTTTGGTTGATCCAAAGATTACGAATTAAAATATTTCATGCAGCAGTTTAAGTATTTGTTAAGTCTTGTATAAGAATTCAACTGCATTAATAGTAATTACAACACTAACAAATTAATGCGCTATAACACGGTTTTAAATTGTATTTGCTATTTAATGTCAATGTTTTCTTCTCAGACAATATGTGGGGAGATGTATGAGTTGAAGTGATGATGGAGTGAGTTAGTTTTAATTTTATGTGACCAACAAGAGTTTTAGCTGTTGATTGTTTACATTATTATTATTAATAATAAGAATAAGAAATGTATTTAAAGATTTTTTATTTTGATTATTTTAAATATATTTTAGGCCAAATAAACACAGGCTTCGACATTCCATACGAGATTCAACCTTATCGTGATTAAGAAGTGAAATTAATGTTCCCGTGAAATTTTTATTCCCCTCGAAGTAAATTTTGGTATCATAAATTTCCTTTGATTGAACAGCTGTTCAAAATAGTAGTAACCTGTCAGTTCAGATTGAATGTACGTAGGTATATAGGAAGAATACAAAATTTCAAAACTAAAGTTTAAAAATAAATAAATATAACAACAATAATTTTATTACAAGATGATAAATACTAGGCAACACTGAAACGTTCATCGGAGTTTGTGGGACGCAACTAAGCCCTTGGAGTTACCCGATATATAGTAAGTGACTTTCAATGCTGCCGTCTATGTGTTAAATGCTTGATAGAGCAACTTTCCAAACGCCTACGTTATTAAAGTCTGTTTTAAGAATGTAGAACGTACCATCGCTGAGATGTTGAAGCCCTCAAATAGACTGCATAAATGCGGTCTACTCAGAAGGCGTTCTGTGGAAGAGTAACCACTGCCCGGGCATACTATTGCACATTATATTTCTAGAACAGGTTTTCATATTTCGCTAGATGAAGATATTTTGTAGAAGCGGTGATATATTAAGTAGCCGAATGTTGCCAACTGTTACTTACAGCAAATTTAATTATTGAAGAGAGAATGCTACCACTTATAGGTTCTAACAATATTTTAAAGATTTTATATAAATGGGAATTCCAGAGGTCCAATAATGTCCTCTTGAGAATGGGAATTTCTAAAGGATAATTTCAAAACTTTTTAGCAATAATTAACACTGAAGTGATTAAGTATTTTGTTAACACGGCTTTTGAGTTCAACCATTAATATTTTCGGAATGCCCATAATGCTAAATTTGTTTTTTTAACAGCCGCAAACCAACCCAGAAAAATGGAATGTAATTTTTGTGCAAACACGGAAAATAAATGTAACTTAAATTTTATTTAGGTCATGTTGGTTCAAGAAATATTTCTTTACAAATTTCATATAATAGTTTACGAATATCTTGGAAACATGCAAATATCTTGTCATTTAAATTGAACCTACACACACAAACACACACACATAGCGATTTTTTTATGATTCTACTACTTTGTGACATGCCTTTAGCATCATGATTCTAAAATTGAAAATGTTGAAGCCCTTCTAATTTTTAATGTTTTTCCTTTACTTCTTTTGGTTTTCCATTAGTACGGGTGAGTATTTTAGTTGTATTTCTTTAGTCAGTATTTCTTTATACTTATTGAAAGTTTAAAAATGTTTTGTTATTGTGCTCTCAAATTCGAACAAATTGCACGAATCACCTTCAAATAAGAAAGAGTGCAGTAGGATGTGCAACACATTCATGTTTGTAAGTATGAATATGCAGTGCAGTGGCGTGCAGCTGTACATGCAGCATTACAACAGCACTGTTATTGTCACATCCCATTATAATATAAGAAGCAGACACCACGAAAACAATCATTTATTCATGTATTTGTTTCAAAAAAGTTCTGTTACAAGTACGAGTCAGTATGTTTGCAGGGGAGTAGAGGAATTAACACATTTTGCAAGAAGGTGAGCAGCATGCACGCAAGAAAAAAAAACGTGGTTGTTGCATGGTCACGATACCGATATTATGATCCCTAGAACAATGTATATTGTTGTGACAGGCATATAATGGTTATTTGAAAACATTTTGAGCAAGTTATTGTTTGCATTTAATCATGATTTGATTTCCAAACATAATAGTTGCAACATGGTTGAGTTGCAAAATACAATTTGTACAAAATGTCTAACCACTTAAGCTGTACAAAAAAACTTCAACCATAAAATTTTATTTTTTTTATTAGTTATAGGCTATAATAGCAGTGCGACCTGATGGGCCTCGTGTGCAAACTCGATCTCAACTAGAACAATTCTATACTTTTTGTAAATCTCAAAATCATTTTAAGCTTTGTCCTAACTAGGTTGTCTGAAACTAGTATCCTACTGCCTAGGTAGATAAGTCTACGTCTTGCCGCGGCAGAGTAATCGCATAAAACATGTTCTAATGTTTTATGTTTCTCTTAACAGAGTCTGCAGGAATCACTTTCTTACCTAACTGTTTTATTCGTGTGACAGTTAAGTCTGCAGTGTCCTGTTAACAGTTCAATGTAGATTAAGAATAGCTTCTACCTTAACACTTTCGAAATCAGTGAGTCTTTTCGACTACCGCATGACTTTTGGGCTCTTCAGTAATCGCGTGGACTCGTTCTTCCCTTTGCGTATTAGGCTTTTTGTAAAACTATTGTTTATCCTAGAAAAGGGGTTTGCTTCTATGGAAAGAGTGTCTGTGCTCATTTTTTAGATGGACAATTTGCTGTTTTATTGACTATATTCCCCTCATGGGCCCGGTAGCCACATTATAGTAACTGAATTGATTGCTGATAAAGTATATAGACGTTACGGCCTGGCTGTCCGAGATGATGATCAAAGTATGTGGAAGCTGTTGCTTAATTTTTATACTATACATAATAATACAATCGATGCGACAACACCAGCTGGTTATAAGCAAGCGCCGTGATTCCTTACCAAAATTTCTCTTTAAAATGTGTTTAACGCATTTTGTTTTGTATGACGGTGTGGCATCTACCAAACCTTTTTCTTATTAAATCATGCTGCTATGTAAGATAGGGAGTCAAGGCTTTAAATAAGTATCAGTCGTTATTTCTTTATGATATATCTATAAGAAACAAAGCAAATAGTTGCAGTTTTTAGAGAAAAATGATCACATTCTTTATATTCGCTAAATGTGAAAAAGACAAACAACACTGCACTGCATTGTTAAGCGAACAACAAATTTTATACAACATCTTCTTAAAGGTTCGGTATGAACCAAAAAACAAAATTAAATCTGTAAAGCAATAAAAAAAAGCACAAAATATAGAAACACATTTGTTTGTTATACATTAAACCTAGATTTTTCAGTATTACACATAAATTTGAACGTTCACCATAAACATTTTAAGTTTGGCATACGTTAAAATAACATCATCATACAAAACTAACGCAACATTTTTCTTCTAAAATCTACGTATTTTTACACAATTGAAGAATATTTTCGATTTTAAATTAGTTTCACGAAAAGATACGCTGAAAAAGTTAAGCGACAGACAGACAGACAGACAGACAGCCAGGCAGTTTAATAAACAAACAATTTAATCGATAGACGGGGATATAAACAAACAATCCACGAATTCCAACAAACAAAAAAAAAGTGGAAATAAACAAAAATTTTATAAAATCATACAAACGTTTAACATAAATTTGTGATCGTTCTCTTACGTTCTCGTCTACGTTATGTGAGTGAATCTGTTGTACTCGTATTCGTTTGTTTGGTTCGATGTGCAAATATTTATTTGGCAATTGTATCAAATAGATCAATGTTTTAAAATCAAGTGTTGAAAAAAAAAACTCAAAAACAACACGGCTACAACGGTGATTTTAAATGTTGTTGTATGTTGCCAACAACTCAAAAAAAGTAGAAGAACTCAATGCAAATTTTTATTTAAATTTTTTGTTGTGGTGACTGTTCAAAGCCTCGAAAACTTGAAAGTTCAATATTTTTAGTGGCACAAGTTTAAGTTTTGCCCAGTTTCAAGTGACTTCTGTAGAGAAACATAAAAGGAAAGGTAAGTGGGATTACAATTGTTAATCTAAACTGCAAATAAAACTTCAAAGATCTCTTTTTTTCTCTAGCATAAATTAATTGTTATTTTTCTTTACTCCCTGTTATTATTTATTACTTTATTGGAAAACTTTTGAACTTTTACCCGGCGTTGAAAATTTCCTTTCCATTTCTTAAAACAAAAAAATATATATTAAAGTACTCGTATGTATGGATGCATGTGTGTGTATGTCACAAATATTTTGCAACTGTTTCGGTTAATTTACCCGTCTACGGTATTTATGTAATATCGAGCCTGGTCAGGTCTGCTCTCTGCAGGCACTATTATCATGGCCGTAGCGGCACGCTGGTTTCTGTTCGCCCTGAACTTCAGTTAAAGTTTTACTTGTCTGGTTAAAACTATTTTGTTTTTGATTTATTGTTTCTTCATTCAAATGTACAATGCTGATGGTATGTTTATTTCAATAACACGTTTGCTATACGTTTTTTTTATTTTCCAAAAAAATATTAATTGAAGTAATTTTCCGAAACAGGAATGTATTTTGAAACAAATGAACTAATTTAATACACAAAGCTTATTTCCCAATTAGTGTTTTTAAATGGTGTTTAAAATGCTAGCTGCATAATAGCAATAACATATATTATACTGTAATGTGCTATAATTCCTACTAAGTTTTTTTTAACAATAATTTGGCTATTGAAAATAAATACAGTCCAGCAATGGCAAAAGAAATAATCAAAAACATTTGTTGTCAAAAGTCAGAACTTCTTCTTTATTTGTTTATGCTATTGCTGTGCTCGTACTGTTTAAAGTACGACAGCAACGAAAATAGCACCAGGACATATATGAAAGCAATCATATTGACAGCATTGTGAAATGGTACAGCGATATCGTTATAATTATTTAGTATTTGATTTTATCTACAAGAAATTTAATTCTTACCAGTTGATAATCTTGGCTTTCTTTTCATTTAATATTATACGCGTATAAATAAAATCAGATTGGTTAAAAAAAGGAGCACTTTTAATTCGTTGTAATTCACTAAACTCCTTATTAAATCTTGCAATTTCTTTTCCTGTTGTCACACTTCATATTTACTTTTTTTTGCATATTGTTTTACATTTAGTACCAAAGTCATTGTTACCACAATTTTTTTTTTTATTTTAGTTTCCATTCAAGTTTTATGTTACTTTGTGTGTTTTTCTTTTAAATTGCACTTTGTGTTTTTGCCATCTAACGATTTTGATTTTTCTTTGTAAAATTTATTGCATTTTTGTTTGTTTGTTAGTTTCGTTTTGTATTTTTGGACAATTCATTGTCTGTTTGTCTTTTAAATTTACATTGAAAACATTTAAATCGTGATTGGCTGGCTGTATTTGTGGAGGGCAACATTGTTAAGTTTAAAGTGTGGTAACGAGTTATCCATTTTTCGGTTTCAAAAGTAAAGTTAAATAAACACACATAAAGTTATGATTTCGATGAAACTTTTATTTCGCTATATTATATTTGGACCTTGTCATTATGCATGAAATATAATGTCATTTAAGTGGCCGCCTCTAGATTGGTTGCACCAGTCGATTCTTTTGAGGTAGTTTTCGACCACTTTTTCGCGGTATCTCGGCGATAACTTGAGGGATGTTGATTTTCAAATTATCTAACATTAGGGAATTATCCGCAGAGATATGGTCTACAAAAGCATAACGACGTCTAATCGCATGATCTTGGTGGCCAATTGCCGACTCCAAATCGTGAAATTACTCGTCCCATGCAATACAGCCAAAGTCTGTCGTTTTGTGTGACTTGTGGCACCCTCTTGTTGAAACTATATATCGTCCAATTGATAATCTTCAATTGCAGACCAACATAAGTTGGTTATGGCGATAGCTGTTCCATCAGCGTTATTTTGGCCCAATGATACCTCCAAACAATAATGCACATCAAAAAGTTTCTTTTTCCGGATCCAATGGCTTTTCCACAATCTCATATGGGTTCTACGAGCCTCATACGCAAACATGTTGCTTGCTGACGTTACCACCGAGTGATAAATGAGCTTCATCGTTGCAGAAAATTTTGTTTGAAAAAGCTTTGAAATTCCTGTTATTCTAGCGCTGTGAATAGTAAGCCGGCTTTAATTGTTGCGTGAGTTGGACTTTATATGGATGCAGGTACCAATCCAAATGCAAAATACACCTTAAGGAGCCGTTAGATAGAATCAATTGTTGTGAATGCCGTGGAGTCGAAAAATTCGGATTATCGGCCACACTTTCACTAACAGGAGCGATATTCGGCAGAGGGCGCATTGCGATGCTGCACAGGTCTGACCAGTTTCTCTTCAATTCCAATTTCTGCCAATTCCTTGCGCAGTAGGTCGATTATCACGATCATAATCAACCCGTAATGGTCGAAAAGTGGACACGTTTCAACCAACACTTTTGTAATAATAACACTTCAGATGGCAGATATTTAACAGCTGACAGCCTTGACAGACCAGCGGTTTTGAAACCACCAAATGGCTAACCCGTTATTTTGTTTGTTTGCTTTTGTTTATTTATTCATTTTTTGAATATTCATTGATCATTGATTAATTTCCGCAGTCCTTATTGTAAGAAAGTAAACACTTTTTTGTTAAATACGATTGTTTTCTTAAAAGTCTGTTGCATTTTGTGGGAAGGTTAAAGCATTGAAAACAATAAAATTTAATTAATATTTTTGTTTTTGTAACTTTGTTTTCAGTTCAGGTTTTGAAGGCTTAAATGTGGTTTATTTATGACTTTGTTGAAATAAGGCATTTCAACCACTAAGAAACATCTTACATTTAAGTAAGAAAGTCATTTTTAAATTAAGTGTAAAGTGCAGCAGGTTAATGAACTTAAAGTTTAATTGGCAGTTTCTAACATTTGCAACAGGTTAATAATTTCTACTTGGATAGCCAAGTTTTTTTAGAATTTCATATAAACATAGTAGAGGTATTGGTCTTAAGGTTGTATTTATAATTACCAATCATTCTTCTTACAAATTATCATATTTGGAACTAAATTGTTTCACGGAATTATTGGCAAGCCATCAATTGTGGATCTTCAATGATGCAATCAATAGATTATGTCTCCTTCAAGGGCTACTGAATTCTTTTCTGCCTACAATATTTTAACGTTCTCTTGCTGCAAACTATAACAGTTTCTTAAAAGGATTTATATTTGAAAAAAGGCAATGATTTGAAAAAATTTTATAATTTTCGAAAAAAATTTCTGCTTCACCACTTTCTGAAAGCAATCGTGATTGTGACTTCAAATGTATTCATAATTATTGGTAACATAACTCAAGCTGTGCCTTTCGCTTGTAAACCAAATCAAGTTGCATTCTTTGCTGCGAAAAAACATTTAAAAACGTAAAAAAGAAGAACCTTTCAATGGATTTTACATGGAATTGTCTATCAAATTGTGGTAAATGTATCAGATGGTAGCGAATCTGATATAAAATGTACTGTTCCTATGCATCTTTCAGGCTTTCCGGACATTTAAGGAATAAAGTTTGTACTGCCGAGTTTTACAACTAAAGGGTGTTTTTGAGGGTTTACAATTTTGAATTGAAATATTGTTGGAAGATTGGGTTTCTTAGAAGAATAATTTAAAGTCATTAGTGTTTGAAAATAATTTTCCTATATTTCGGCAATAGTCCGCACCATTTTCTTCCAATGTTTGCTTTAGTAAGTCGATTGTTGACACCTTATGTTGCATATAATGCTGTTCCGTTGCAACCGCGTGTTTTCAGTTAACATTTCAGCCAATTGGAGCTCCAAATAATTTAGCCTTGGCTCAAAGCTGCTCTTCGTTAACGGCAAAGTTCTACTACCCAGTTTCATTTTTAATGAAGTAATGACCAAAGGGCGCGCCTGTCTATGAAGTACACCAACCAGTGACTTTTGTGGATGTAGCGGTAACTGAAGAGTTTTTCGTATATTTTCTTTAGTATTAATGCGACAGTGTTGCTTATTTTCATACCCATTAAGACAAAAATGAGACTGATCACTAAACAGAATATTGCGTGAAAACAGTGAAAAGTGAATTGCGATTTTCAACATTAAAATGTACAATTTTCAAGCGTTGTTTTCGCATTATCCTATTCGCTATAAAATCCCTGTCGGAATATCAAACCTTTAAAAAACACGCTGTAATTTATTTTCAAGCTGAAATATTCGTTCGTTTTACTTTAAGAAAAATTCCAACATAGATCTTTTAAAGAATTGGAATTATCAGGGCATTATTATATGAATTACACATAACTTCTGTGGAGTCCATGTAGCCCTACACCTGCATCTGTATTGTATCCACATTAAAAGAAAAGTCTTTAAAATACGAACTTGTACCACAAATATCACTATTTTCCAAATGCAAGAGGAGAAAATAACCACAGAGAGGTACTAACTTAACTTTTCATCTTTAGTGAACTCGCGTTTAACCAATTTTTACATTCAAATATTACGAGTTTCTTTTGAAATCCCAACCACGCCACTAATCATAAATGCAATGCATATTGTGTTTGAGTGTGTGTATAAATGTGTGACTAAAATGCATACAAATGCATTTCTTAAATAATAAACATTTTATTATATTTTTAAATCCTTGTCGCTTTATTAATTTAAATTTAAAAATGTTTTTGGATACCATTTGCCACATTGTTGTTTTATTTGGTTTATTACCAGCTTCTATCTACATGAAGCTAAAATTAGGCCACTACGTAGCAAAAAGATATTGAATGATCAAGCCAGTTATAGCTTTTACTTGCAATCAATTCAAGTATCTACTCTTTCTTTTGATATTATGAAATTTTGTTTGGTTTCTCGTCTTCAACGAAATCATGCCAAAAATTTTAACACAACTTAAAAGTCCAGTTTGCTAAAACTCTCTTAATATGGTGCATTAAAAATTTGTGATTTCTTTTTTTTTTTGGGGTTTAACTTGTTTGACATTTCCTAGTGACACAATGCTTAAAGGAGCTGCTGCGACTAGTAAAAATATTATTTTGCAACTCGTATATCCAGGGCAGACATAACATTTTAACTAAAACATTTTAAAAACAAAAACAATTGTTCGATTCACAAACGCTTTGTATTGTTGTATCGATAATATTATTGTATTATAATACAATATTTTACATTAGTTGATGGCAATTTTCATATAAATATATGATACCATAATACAACTTTATTTCGTAAGGCTTACAAAAGTTCTATGGATATTATTATGTGTTTACATAAAATGAACATCCTCAATTTTTACATACATACATATAAATAGTTATTAAACTACAAATTATTTATGGATCTTATTTTGAAATATGAATGATAATTTATTATTAGCTCTTGTGCTAATGACATATTGTTAAGTGTAATTGTTAATTATTAAAGTCCCCATGCCTGTTGCAACTCCTACATTATTTTGATGTCTATTTTATTTTGACTATAGCAATACAATAATGCCATAATACATATAAAATTTTTTGTTCACAAACAAATTAACCAAATTAATACACGATACAATAGTACAAGGCGTTTGTGAATTGCTCAAATGTATTGACAGACGTTGAATGGAAAAAGAAGATAGAAAAAGAAATGAGTAACTTAATTTTTTGTAAAAACACATGCAATTTCTTATAACCCGCAAACATTTTCTTTAATTATGAAATAAATTTGCCAATATTTGTAGAAAGAGTTTTTAACCCTTAAATGGACATGTGGACTTAAAGTTATAAAAATTTCAAATTTCTTATATTAAATTTCATTTTAGAAAAATAAAAATATGAAACAAATACATACTCGTATATTTATAAAAATTATAAATACACGAAATGTAATATTCAACATGAGCAACTGCTC
This sequence comes from Phania funesta, assembly GCA_963932375.1. Taxonomy (NCBI): domain Eukaryota; kingdom Metazoa; phylum Arthropoda; class Insecta; order Diptera; family Tachinidae; genus Phania; species Phania funesta. The sequence continues at coordinate 90,936,737 of OZ010656.1, read as the reverse complement.
CGCTTCCTTGAAAGAATAATTTTAGGATTAATATGCTTCATCACATAAATTTTGTTATTTTAAATTCTACCAATTATTTAGCATGAACTCCGTAACATCTAAAAGAGGTAGACCTCGCTTTGTTAAATATAAAAATATACGAAAAACTGCTTCTGTGAAGCTCATTATCCCAAGAACGTGCTTTTGAAAAGCATTTAAAAACAAGGTTTTCTTCATTTGACGAGAAATGTGTCTGGCACAATAATATGTTGTTATAGAGAACATAATATAGTTGTCGTAACCATGCTACATCAATGTTATGTTTTGTGTAATTAGAAACGAGCAAAAAATTATATCTCTTAAAGCCTTTATCAAATTAAACGAATCAATTCGGTAACTAATAATCAAAATTATAAGGGGTAGATGAAACGGCAAAGCTTTAGTAGCATTTTGTTCCATTATCATTGCGAAACTGATAACAGTTTCTTAAAATTCACAATTAAAATGCACCGTCTTTAAAAGTTATTATCTGTAAATGTAACAAACATAAAAAACTGTGGACGCAACTTATATCTCAATGTGCCTTTCTTAGGGTTAATCCATAAATAATATTTCGTGACATCCAAACAGCTATAAAACTAAAGACTTCATTTTATAATGCCATCTTCATGAAAATCTTAAAAGTTTCCTAAACAATGCGCTTACTTAACAGTCTTTTTAATAATATTTTAATGTAAAGCTGTTGAAAAAAGTATTTTAATCATTCAAGCAAGAAGTGATTTGTTTACTACGTACAATTTGTTCATTCAGTTTGAATTATGAGGAGCATTGTCGACTCACGCAAGGTCCAGCGTGATCGAAAACATCAATATATTGGTTTAATTTGCGACGTCTTAAAATAGGTACTTGTAGTAAGTAAAGTCCGTCTATCTAGTAATGAAATCAATTTTCCGAAGGCCTCCGATAATCTTCGAAACTATACGTTAGTTCAATTAGCCAAATACGGTTTTCAGGATGTTTGCCAGAGTGAGAAGGGCATATCATATTCGGCCCAGCCAAATATAGCTCTCTTACTTGCTTATGTTGCAATTTGAAACTTTTCTTTGCAAAAGTGTAAGTGCGATCAGCAGGTTTTTCTGCGACTTGAAAGAAATTTTGTTATCGAAAATTGTGTTGATTAATTTATTTGGCAATTCTCGTCATGCAAAAAGTGGGACACACTTATGTTGAAATTTGTATCAATGGAGGCAAATAAATGCAATAAACTTATGAAATTAAATTTCGCAATCGTTAAATATATTTTCATTTGCTGTGTGGTTGGATCACTTAAACCAGCCGCATAACTTTTGGGGAAAAGATGTTGCAAAATTAATAAATAGTTAATAAATACCTGCCTATGATTGGCAGTTAGATGTGCCATTATTTAAAATTTATTAATACTCTTAAATAAATTAAGGCGAAAACTTTCAACTGCATTCTCTTTTACTCATTGTAACGAAGCTTCAAAAATTAAATGGTCATCCTTATGGACTTTTGAATTCGGACTACATTTTGTTATCTACATTTGAAATTTTAAACTATTTTTAATCTATGATTAACAGATAAACCAATATCTTTTTCTTTTAGAACCTAGTAACATTCTCGTTGAACTAAAATACAGTGATAATGCTACTTTCGAAGTTGTTGTACACGATGATATTAACACAAAATTATAGGGTGGTGCAACCAAAACGCACGACGTTAATTGTAAATAAAACAAAAAAAATTCAGAGCCAAATGCTCGCCACGGCTTCCGTAGCATACCTCTATTGGATGGTCGATATTTTCAATGACTCTGAGACATAATTGAGGTTCAATGTCGTTAATGTGCCGAATTATCTCATACTTTAGCTCTTGAATTGTTCTTGGAAATCCAACGGTGTCAAATCACATGATCGTGACGGCCAATTAACATCGCCATGACGTCAAATAACACGGCCATTGAATTTCTCGCGCAAAAGATCCAGTTTCGTTGGTTGTGCGGCAAGTGGCATCATTTTGTTGGAGCCACATATCGTCCTGGTCCATATCCTCAATTCCTGACTAGAAGAAGTCCGTTATCATCCCTCCGGTGTGACTCACAATTAACATCATGCATGTATGGTTGGACCACCCTTTATTTCTTCCTGCAACTTAAATTTACCTTCAAAGTAAAGACACACACCTAACCTTCTTGTCATTATTAACCTCAAACATGCTGCAGTTTAAGTTATTTTTATTTATTTTCTTGAGGAAATCATGTCTACATTGTATTGACTGAAACCTTATCAACGCCATCATGATCATGTAAATTGGCAAAATTTAATAATAAAGTTTTCTTCCTTATGCACAACTTGGGTGAACGAATGTTGAGATTTTAAACTTTCAGAGAAACACCTCTGGAAACCTTAAGTAAAATTGTAAACATTTACAACTATGTACTACAAACTACCCAGTTACGAGTACAAACTTAAGGGTCAGTTCAACTGAACCTTAAATAGCAATAAAAACATGAAAAAATACATTTTTAAACTATAAACATTTTTCAAGATGATTATCAAAGAGAAAGAGCGAAACCAAAAGTAACAGTGGTAGCTAGAAGTAGTAGTAGCAGCATTAATAGAAATACTAGTACTTAGCAATAATAACGAACACGTACATATCTTTTGTACTGGCTAGACTTTTGCTCTGTTTTTAGTAACCAATTGATTAAGTTCGTTTACTTCAACAAAGAAATCACGTCAAAGGCGACAGGCAAAAGAAACTACTAACTCTCGCCTGGCTGGCTTTTTTTTCTTTTTTTGTTCAAGTGGCAGCAAGTGTGAAAAATGTTTGATAATAATTTGTAAAACGTTTCACGAAAAAATTGTTTAACGTGACTGAGATATAATATGGCAAAATTTTACTAAACAAAGAAATTAAGATGGCAAGACAAACTGAAGAAAAGTGCAAGAGGAGCGAGATGTTTATTAAAGTACGAAGATTATATAACAAATCATGCTTAGTCTTGCAGAAAAGGGACAATTTCAATTATGTTAATAATTTTTCTTTCTTTTTTATTTTCGTGCTATTTAAGTGATCTTACAAAACTATGTTTCGAAAGAAATCCTATCTGTTCGCCTTAACAACGCTTGTGCTGTTGCTTCTGGGCACTAGGAAATCTTTTGCTTTGGTCAATCCTCTACATACGGAATATTATGCAAATTATCGTAACCATCCAGATGATGATAAGGTAAGTTTACAACAATATTTTTAAATGATTGAAGTTTTCCTTATAAAAGACAGTCAGCCGACAAATTTGATTTTTTGTATTCCAAGCACTTTTGGTCGATTACATTTTTCACTAATTTATTAGAAGAGTGACACAACGAGGGGACTTATACCTGTGTTGATTTTTAGAAAGAATTTCCGTCATTCCTTGTCAAGTTTGGCTTGGAGACAAACCAATTTCGGCTATGTGCCATCTTTAGTGTCATTTTTCAATCAGTAAAAGATGGCACACAGCCTAAACCGGTTTGTCTCCAACCTAAACTTGACAAGGGATGATAGAAATTCGTTCCAAATATCAAATCACTCTATCGGAATATAAAACTTAGAAACTTTTCCTTGTCTTGAATAAATAATTGTTTATACAATTCGTAAAAAAGTGCATTGCTCCAGCATATGACTCACTACCTCTTTTCATTCGCAACTAAACAGGACGTTTAAGAAATGCACTCCATACCATGCATAAAAATCAACAATCCATTGGAACATTGTCAGGAGTATTGAAGGAAGATTACATAAAATTACCTGCAATATTTTTTTTTAGGGAGCCAGATAGAAAAAATTATCTGACATTTTTTCACCAAGCGTTGCATCCATCTCGGCCTTTGCTAGATTATTCTTAGCAAACACCTTTTATACACGAGCATCTTGGCACATTCACTCATGTTTTGTGCAAATCTGCAGATTCTGTTGCAATACATTGCACAGATATTTTCAAAAAAAAAATTGATTAACAATAATTGAGTAGACATATTTTAGAACATTTTCTTTAAATATGTTCAAATATGCGCTATTTCGACAATACGAGTATATCTCGTAATAAAATAATAAGATCAAATCTATATCCAGCAACAATTAGTGGCGCGATTTCTTGCAATCGGTTTTATCGAATAAATTCTGAAAATAGTCACTCTGTTGATTTGCGTTTAAACTGGAGAAACACGCGTTACCACGGTTTTTCGTAAACTGTTTAATCAATCCCCGGTGGGTGTTCGGGTAAATAATTTAACCATGTTGAGAGAATAATCAACAGAACAGATTAAATAATTTCTAAAGACAAGACTCGAATTCAAATGGAATTTGGGAACAAACCTGGACAGATTCGTCACATTAGGTTTAAAATTACATCCGTATTTTGTTCGTATTCATCTCAACAAACACTTTCGATACCCATATCGTAGGGTTGCTTAAGAAATAATTGGACTGCCATATTGACGCATCCGCCACATAGGACGTAGAATGACTTCAATTTATTTTTCGTATTCTTTTCAACAAATCCTTTCATTTGATATCTATATCATGGAATTGCATTGAAAAGTAGTTACCCCTGCTTGTAACAGCATTGTTTTGAGAAAAGATTGTTACTTTTTTGAAGGGGTGGCCGTTTAATGGCCTTCAAATTTTAAGATTGCAGCAAAACGAATTCGTCCGTCATATTATTTTGAGAAGATGCACACAATCTTAATTTGTCGTACCTTTTGGTCATGAAATGTGTGTTGAAATATTCAGAAAATTTTCATAGAATACTGCTCGAGCTTTTGTAAGAAAATATGCGTGCGTTAACAAGCTCACAAAGTCTTTAACACATGGCCCAGACATTAATTCGAATGCACGTACTATTGCTGCTTGGTTAACTTTCAAAGAAGCTCGAAAAAAAGGATTACAAAAGCTGTAACAAATACTTTCTGCGCAAATATAAACGGGAGAACCGGAATGTAAGATCCAATTATTTCTGGTTAAAGCTTTCTTTCTTCTATATAAAAATATTTCAAATAAATTGATCGCTATGCAATATTTTTATGAAATATTTTTATTTATTTGTTTTACTAACTTTGACATAATTATTGGAAACAACTAAACATCACCATCCAAACGCTTCCCCGAATGAATCTCCATTTCTGTCGATTTCAACACTCTGTGCGCCGTCTTAAACGAGCATGTCTTGTGTCATCAAAACTATCCATAGAGTTTTAAAGATAGGTCTCCGTTTATAAAGACTTTTGTTTTGCTACTCAAAATATTTTATTTGGTAAATACTTTAAATATTAGAAATCAATCAACTTAGTTTACTTTATATATCAACCTTCTGTGCAGACTTTAACTTAAATATGCAGTAACTGAAAACAATTTTCTTTATCTAAATAACAAAGATTTTTCTTTATTCCTAGTTAAACTACAAATTCCACTATTTTATCGATCATCCGCCCAGCAAAGTTCACATGATGCATTTAGAAGAACGTCACGGTGACGTAGTGAGGGGTCAATATGGTCTACTCGAAGCTAACGGAATGGTGCGTATGGTCCATTATCAGGTCTTGGGTGACAAGGGTTTTCAAAGTGTCGTGCAGACAAGAACACCTCACAGTATAACACACATCCGTCTAATAAATCGAAATCAACCAAAACTCCCATTAATATTACAACAGCCAGTGGCAACTGTTATTTGATTTCATTAAAGTTTCTTAATAATGCGAAGACAATAATAATAAGTTATAAAGAATTATACTTTATTTAATATTGATTTTGTTACTTTTTAACTAGTTTCACGTTTTGTTTTTTATTTTTATTTTTTCATTATTCATTTTAAATTGCTTGTCGCACGCACTCGAACTTGATCAAATCATGCATTAATCTTTCTCTTTTCCTTTTGATAAGTGTGAAAATATATTTTAATCGTCGCATTTAATAAATTTCAGATGATTTTGAATAAAAATTTCAAATGTTTTTTAGTTTTTTTTTTTGTGGCTTTAATTTGATTTGCGGTTATGATATTTTCCAGTTTGCATTTTTTCCGACAAATTATAGGATTTTAAATAGCAATAATAAGTTGCCTTTTACTACTTCATTTATGGTTGGTTTCTAAGTAAGTATCCAAATGTAGATAGGAAAGTAATAAATAAAATCTCAATTTATTTGCTGGGTTTTGTTAAAATTTTATAAATTATTTCTTTATATTAAAGTCATGAAAACTCTCACTTAGTTCGACGAAATTTTATTTAAACATAAAATTGCAGGTAAGGTTGTTCTGATGAAGTAACCAGTGAAATACCCAACAAATGAATTGAATTTTTTTTATAAAATATTATTACAGCAAAATTTATATAAGATTTGAACTCCCATGGTTCAACGCACAATTGCTTATGTTTTGTTTCGTTAACGCTAAACAAAATTCCAAAGGTCCCGTAGGGTTTCATTACAAAGTCGCTGAATCCAAATCCTAACCCTCTACTATTAACATTTTTTCCCTTGGTTCCTATCCTGTCCTTTATAGAAAAAATAATTATTTCGTTAAGTTAAATTTGTAGCTTTGTAAAGTTGATGATATTTTCATTTACAAAACGTATATTTTAAAACAAAGTAAAACTACTTCTTGGATTAAACTATTTCCGTCTATTCGGATGACCGCCATAGAATTCTTTTACATCGTCTGGTTTCACTCAATTCTGCGAGCTTTACAACAAAATTAGTGCTACGGATATGAATATAAAAATATGCTCCTTGAACACAAAAAATTATTTGATTTAAAATATTTAACCGTCTTGTTTAAATTCCCGAATGAATCTGTCTCTTATTTTTGCTTTGACTGTCTGGTAATTTAATGCGAGTTGTACTTTGGAAGTGCTGTTTTATAAAAATTGCTGCCGACACTACAAAAAAATGGTAAGGAAATACTATGTAACTCGATTTAAAATATAAAAGATTGTGATCCGAAAATATTTCGTACCAACTAAAACACGCAGTAACCCCTAGAAGTGGAGGGTTTTTTAAACATATTCTACTAAATTTATAATTCAATTGTACATACAATGTCATCTGTTCAAAAAAAAATAATGTTATCCAGTCTCTTGACCACCGTTGCCGTTTTGGTAATTTTAAGCGAAAAATATTTTTTACGCCAAAATATTCTTGAACGCACACATGTACACATACATATGTATATTGCATCAATTATAAAATCGCCCAAAAAACTGAATTCCCAACAATAACCAAGCCCAGTAACTAACGAAAAAAGTAAAACTCCTGATTAATCCTTACATTAAAAATATTAGCAATATTGAGGGAAAGCTACAAACTTAGTTAACGACCTTAAATCCAAAATAATATTACAAAAACAAAAAAAAAAAATCATATGCTCGACAAATGATATGAATATGCAAATATATGCTGAAAGGGGTACAATATGCCAAAATATGCGCTTAAAAATTGATGTCCTAATTCGTACAAAGTTTTCAAATTTTTTATCCGTTGGTCTATAACATGCATAGAAAAAAATCCAATTTCTGCTTTCCCTACTCGTCAAAGTGTTTTCATATTATGCAAATACATGAAACGAATCTCCAAAGGAATCTCTAATGAAATAACTAAACAACTACGTCTATTAAAATATGTGTTTTATGCAGGATTTACAATTATAATATTCCAAATCACAGGCACAAATGACACTCGCTGTTAAATTTTCATGCAGATGAGGCAAATATTTGACGACTAACTACTATTTGGCAAATTGTTATTAAATGTTACAGGGCATATGAGTACAAAATACAATGAAAGGAAATATAAATTATAAAATATTATATTTTGTTAAGTAGAAGCAAATGATACGTGAATACGCTTATTTTCTCAAATATTTGCCTTGCCTGACCATTGCTGCAGTTAAAAGTTGAACTTATGCAAATGCTGCTCAACATCATTTAGTTACGTTAATTTGGTTGCCTACATTTCTAACAGGTTAGACGAAAATGTGAGAGCTATACAGGATCTTTTTACTAACTCCTTCAGAAATTCTTAATAAAAATTTAATTCTAGCCTATAAACATGCATTTACATGCAATATTCTGCGTAAATTTAAAAATAAAATTATGAACCTAAACAATCTATAATTTAAAGGATCAAACGCAAAAGATCAAAGTAAAGATGGCCGCCGCTCACGTGATTTGCGCTACGTTTGATCGTGAGTAATTTTTTGCTTCAGTCAAGATATCGCGCATGTGTGAGCGTGCATGGATCGGTACTTCTGCTTGATTCTCACGTTATTTTTGCTTTTAGGGCTCATGCGGGTAAATTGTGTACTTACATTTTCTCCAAAAACGGAATAAATAATAAATATTTATGTTTTTTATTTAGTTTTACATTGTTTTTATTTACAAATTATTTTAAAATCATTTTCGTGTTATTTAACATTTTTTTAATTTCTGTTCTGTCTTGTGCCAATAAAAATATGGCTAAAATTATTCATTAAAAATTGTTTCTTAGCAGCAATCTGCCAATGTGTAAGCACGAGTAGTTCGTTAAAGTATCATATTTGTATATTTTATCTCTATTATTTGTGATCATGAAAAAATAAAATAAGAAAATATATAAACGCAATAACAATTTAAAGTCTACATTTAACTTGGACAAACATTCAACTTTTCTTGGCTTTATTCAAAAAGTCATTGAATTTTTCCTTTGGTTTATGCGTCATCTTATCCTTAGCGTACACATGCTTGATATACGATTTGCGAGGCGCATGAGTCTTTATTGGAGTCCCAGTTGTATGACTATAATCGTTAGGAGATGACCATTGCATTTTCATATTTCCGGCAGACAAATCGAGCTGACTTAATTTTAGATCCGCTAGAAGTGGCGATTGCGTAACTGTTGTATTGTCGCTGGGCTCAAGTGTTGGATACTAAAAGAAAGCGTTTTAAATGTTAAAAGATGGCTAATGGCAGGTTTGGGAGAGTTAATGAAAACGATGTTGTAGTGTTTAGTAAAATGATTATGGATCATGTAGAAATAAAAACACCAAAGGATTTGATATATTTGAGGAAATAAGTTTTTACAAAATTATTATTAAAATATATTTTTTATTGTTGTCTCTGTTTGATCTGTGTTCTTTAGCTTAAAACTAGAAAATGTTGTTTCATTAGAAATAAGTTTAATATTAATAAAGCCATAAAATATGTTTATTTATGTAAAGCTTCACTGAGGCAGAAATATTATAAATTTTAAAATATGTATTTTGCTTTTTAATAAAAGCTAATGTTTGTTTTTGTTTTCCATACTCGTGTAATCGAAACAAACGAAAAATTGCGAATAAAAGAAGCGAAATATTTATTCAGAAGTAACGATAATTATAAAATCTTACGTAATTAAGTGGCACATATTTGGCCTTCTCGTACGCCTTGTATTTCTTCGTTTTAAGATTATATTTCCCTTGCAACTTATGGGAGCTCTTTTCATTTGTTGTAAGTGCATTTGGCGATTGTGGTTGCAAATATTTATTGACTGCAGCAGGAGATTTTGTTATGGAAGTTGGTACTACTGCCACATACCTGGTACCGACATTGGGTATATATTGAGGTGACAAACTTGCCACTTGAGGCGAGTGGTTATTGTTGTTGTATTGTTGATAGTATTGGTTTGAGTGTTGTGATGTCACAATGGTGCCATAGTTTTTGCTGCTGCTGTCGTTGCTATTATAGTTGACGTTTGTATTAAGACGTTGTTTGGGACGTGAAGGTGGTGGTGGTACATAACTAATTAATAAGCAACAAATTTAAAAGAAAGTTATAAAAAAGAAAACATTATTTACAGATCAATTATTGTTTTTTAATAGCGTTTTCCTTTCTGAAGAAAAATAGTGCCTTATAAATACGATTATAATGGGAAAAAAATGATTAAATCAAATTTCAACACAAAAGTAATAACATGAAATCAAATTCTTGTTTAAATAAACAACATAATTAATACGGTTGTGCAAAAGAGTAGTATTTCACCCTGAACTTTAAGTTGAGTGCAAAATATGTTACATTTTAGAAGAATACAGAACCATGTAGAAATTGCTACATACAAATGTACATTTTTGTTAGAAAGAAAACTTTATAAGCATTTTGATGGTGAGATAGTAGCTTTAATAAAGTCTAATTTCTAAACGGAAAATGCTCAAATTGAGCATTTTTCCATTATTAAATTTAATAATCAAATATATAATTGTACAACTTTTTCCTGTGAATTACATTTTACTATACCTATCCTGCCTGTTTGCAAGCCAGGCGAGTTTAGTGAGAATAATGTATTTGGAAATTTTTGTTTATAATTTGTATGTCTATGAAAACCTTCTACTCACATATAAGGATTTGGATTTAGTATGTCATTGCTCAGGTCTTCCCACACAGGTGCTGGCTCTCTAAACGGTGGCACTGGTCTTACGGTAGTCCTAGGTGTAGGTGGTATTATGGGACCCGTATTTGTATTCCAATCCACTCGTATCGCTATACAAGCACTAACAAAACAGGTGGCAGTGACTAGCAAATAATTAAAATTTGAAAGCTGAAAATAAAAGGAAAATACATTCTGATGAACATTCAATCGCACAACTAAATATCAATTTCAATTTTAATTTATTAAATTTTCCAAGCTTCAAGCTCTTTTATAAACAATTCCTTTGTTTTTATAGATATTTCGTTATTCCATCATTAGGAAATCAAATATTTTTTATAACAGCCACAACAACAGACAAATAATATATGGAAAAATATTTATCAGATAAAATTTACAGAAAATACAAATAACATAAGAATTAAAGCCAGTAAAATGGCAAGAAAAGTCCATAATTTGTTTCAAATTTTAAAGTAATGATTTAATTCAACTTGGAAGAACGCTATAAAGGTAATAATATATTCACCCTCTTACAGCCGAAATATGATATCTATTGTGTGATAACCATACAGAATTGCTTAGAGCTAGAGTAAAAATGTAATAAATAAATACTTTCTTAAATTCGCAAATTTGTTCTCAACGTTTTATAAATAAATATTAAATCTAGAGGGTTTTTTTTCCAAATCTTCCATAGGTTCAATACAACTTAGCCGTATAAAATCTGAATTCGTAGCATAATTTAGTCCAAATTTTGAACAAGTACGAAATTAGCCCTTAAACACATTTTAAGTTTTGACTTATTTCTGACGTTTAAGTTGAATTTTGACTTTTGGTATCTGTGAAGACTTCTAGTAGAATTTTATGCTAAATAGTTTTTTTAATAACAAAAAGACTTACACAGCGAAGAGTTAGAGGGATAAAACGTTCCATAGAAATTTTCCTCGTAGTGTTGTACACAATAATGCTGAACCCATCTTATACACAATATGTATGTTTTTCAAAATTACCTATACCAATTCACTTTTCATCTGAAGTAATGCTTTTGAAACACATTTTCTTTTAATTCCAGTATGATTTATTTGTTAATTTTTGAAAAGTGACATATAACTTATTCATACATATGATATTTTACCAGATAATTTAACAATTTTTTGCTGGATTTTGTTAAATTTTTATGTTAATTTATAATCTTTTTCTAAGCATTTATAGAATCTGGTTGCTGAAATAAAAAGCTGCTAATAGTAGACAGCTAGTTTGGAAATTTATTTAAACAAGGTATTAAGAAAATGCTTAAGATGAGAAATGTAATAAATGTTTTTGCATATTTCTTATTGTATAACGAAGAGATAAAATCTTTTTCTCACCCTTTGTTCACGAATTGGCATATTTAGCTGCAATATGTAAAATATTGTATTTTTTTTTTAGTTTTATGAAGAAACTATATTTTATAAAACAAAATCATTTTATTCACTTAATTTACTGATCTAACTAACTTCTTTGTTATTGGCGCAAGTTGTGTGTGTAATTAACAGGTTCGTTGCTTAAGTCTTTTGAATTTGTGTACCAAAAGAATTTCTTTGTGGAACAAAAACAATTGCATATTCTTAATATACGATCACCTATAAATGTATATATCTTTCAAACCTAATTAATTAAAAACTAATAGTGTAATACTGTTGTGTCAGTTATTGCTATAAATTTCAACACTTGACTGATAATTGCCATTTTTACCCCACTTCAATTATTCGTTGAACTTGACACAATAATAAAAGTCGCTAGAAATAATTGTCAATTATCTTAACGCTTTTCTTCCATAAGCAACTGTTTGGCTTGATACAAGTATTTAATTAAGAAAATTGTTTACTATTGTCATTTACTTACAAACATTATGCCATATAATGAATATTGATGGAGAACAAAAAACCAAAAAGAAAACAAAACGTATCAAATGTTTGCAGTAAGTCATTTGGTTAGTCAGCCACTCAACTGCTACAATGACATCATAAATTATTTGTCAATCACATTCCAACAAACACATCATCCTCTAATTTGTTTTTTTGTTATCTTTGGACAATTTTTTATGTTTTTATTTTATTTATCTTGTATAATTTATATTTGTTGTTGTGCTTTATTCCATGCTTCGTGTTTATTTATTTATTTTTTTATTTCTGCACTTTACTGGCAGCTATTGCAATTCTCTAGCAAACAATATGTACATTTCCGAGCGTTAATCTAGTAACCTGATGTCAGTTAAAAATTTTATTATTTATATTTTTTGGTTTGTTATTTTCTATCGTTCTATTGAATGGAGCTGGTTGCTACATAAAATGAATTTGACTTATAGTTTATTTTGCATTAAAACCTGTTAATGAATATTCATTGTTATTGTTTGTATCTTTTGCAGCTCATACATATATATCAACACCATTTCCTGAAAGCGTCGCAAATTTTCGAAATTTTTAGAACTGCAATTCGGACTACCATACAGCGGAATAAATGGAAAATCTATCAGCAACTATTTAATTTAAGCGAAATTGGTACATTTTTTGAGGTATGTTAAATTAACAAAGCCTCTGAGTTGACCCACAATTTTATATTTAGCTGTCATTTTTGCAATATGACCAATAAGTGAAATAATTCACGGATAAAGCATTGAACTGTGTAAACAACAAAAATACTTTTATACCTACATGCCTAAAAAATTGATTTATTGAAAATGAGTATATTTTATTGTGTAAGTTGGTATTAGAAATAGAAGTATAACTCAGGGAACGTAAATATTCATTATTTTTCAAATTTCAATCACAAAAATCAAAATTAAAGGGAACTGCTACAAGATTAAGAAAAACTGTTTTAAGCTTAATATAATCTCGAGCATCCTTCCATTTTCTAAGCGACAAATAAAACCTGAAACCTGAAAAATAAATTTGCATCTATACGCAATGATAACGCATGCTTGAGGTAACCATACTCCAAGAGCAAAGTATAACAATGGAAAAGCAAAAAATTTATGTTACTGATTAGCAACAGCTAAAATTGGAACAGAGGCAATTAAAGCCATCAAATGCTTCATAATCCACGCGCTAACCACTTAAATAGCAGCCGTATACTTTGATAAAACACTTAAAGGATTTTACTTATTATGTATATTAAGAACATTTTATGATTAAAGTTATTATATTATTTCTGTATAGTTAAAATACTTTGTTTGTGGTTAGAGTTTTAGTAAAAATTGTATTGTTTAGCTCATCCATGTTACAAGTTTTATGTAAGAAAATTAAAAGTTTGCTAAAATCTTAATAAAACCCCGTCTTGTCCTACTTGAAACAAAAAATCAATTTTTTTACATTTTTTATAAAACAAGAATTGGTTGGGTTTTTTAAAAAAGAATAAAGGGAATAAATAAAAAATAATTCGTTTTAGATTTTTCTAATAAGTAAATTGTCAATTACAGATGAATTTGCCCTGATCCACATCCACTGTCTTCGAACTTTTTTCTTCATTTTCAATTTAACGTAAATAGTGACGGCCAAGGGCGCAGTGAACTTTGAGAAAAAAAATAATAATACCACAGACAGTCGTACTACTGATAAGTTCACAGCAACAAAACTGCAAAATTAGGCAAATTTATTAAAAATGTATGATTGGTTTTTACAAATTTTTTGAATGAGTTTTCTTTTATAGATGGATTCATTTGGAAGCTCTTAACTTACTTTCTCCAAATACGGTGTTGTTTTTGCTTGATACGCTTAATTTTTGCGTTATAAAATTAATGCTTACTTCCGTTTTATGGAAACGGTGTAACAGGCAAGAGCAACGTGTTATTATTTTTATTCGTTACATTGAATCTTATGTCACGTTTGCTTTAGAAAATATTGTTTCTATGTTTAATTTCACAATTGTTTTACACGTTTATCTAATGATATTCTTTCAAATGATGAATTTTCAATTTATTTGTCTGATTTATTCAATGAATTTACACACAATACGAGAGACAATTAACATTTTATTTCTATTTATTTTTTTTTTTTGCATCTAACATTATTCCAGTTGAAATTCAAGTTTATAACTCTATTCCCTTGATTTTGAAATATGCAAAAATGCACTTGTAATAGCAGTAAATTACTTCCCATTAATTGCTTCAATATATGACAGAAGTAAACAACAATAAATAAATTCTTGTTCATGAATGTTAAATATAAATTACTTAAGCTTACAAAGTTACTTAAAATTGTAAAGTTAATGATTATGGCCCTCTAGCATTGTGCGCTTAAAAAATTTATATTATTGAAATAAGTAGGTACGTAAGTAAATTTATTAAGTCTCCTTTTTTTAAGATAGTAAATCACAAATACAGAATTTAGCTAAAAAACATTTAATTCAATTCTTCGTTTAATATCCACTATTTTATGTAAATCGTTTCACGTAAATTATGCGCATATAAATTCAAACTTTTGTTTTATAAACCGAACATCAGGTCAAATCAGACTATGAAATATTATTCTGAATAATTAATTAAAGTTTCTAATTTAATTTGTATGTACTTTTGAAAATTCTAGAAGTTATAAATAATTGATATCACAATTACATTTCACAACAGTCACTTAAATAAAAAACTGAAATCTTTGTAAAGGCATCAACATAAATGAGGCCTTTCAAAATTCCATTTTATTTTGCCTGTCTAGGCTGCTGACAGATATAGTAGCATCTGATTGATTGTTTATGACTACTAAGTTTTTTTTTAAATATTATGAAACCTTTAGTATAAAAACGAAACGAAATAACCAAAAAATAATTATATGCCTCCAAAACATAAATACTGCATCATTTTTTTATTTCAAACGTTTATTTTGCAATGGACAAACGATTGTTAACTAATAATCTCAAATTAATACTCGTACTACAAACATTTTTAATATTGCACTATTTATATAACTGGCAACAAACTTGTTATTAAAATCATTGAATGAATGTCTGAGTGAATGTTGAACGGATCGTAAAAATAATTGACTAAATTCCAAAAATATAATTTTAACAAGCAAAAACTTAAACACTGAACAATTATAATTAAATTTATTAGATGAATTGGGGCAAAAACAGTGATGATGATTCTCCGTGATTAAAACAACATAACATATGTACATAATTTAAAAATAAAGTGCATTTTTAAATATAAATACTTTCATATACAAGTATGTAGTTGAAATTAGCCTCCAGCTGTGCATCGCGCCACAAAAAATAAACAGTTCAATAGTTTAATTAAGATAATGTTCGTAATCTAAATTGCGCATTATTATTTTTAAAACTGCTTACTAAATATTTATGCAATTCACAAACTCCTTGTATTATTGTATCGTGTATTAAAAAACAACCTCTGGTTTATTTGATTATGAACAGTCAATTTTGTTGCCTTGTGGTACTGATAATGTAAAAAAAAAATAATAAACGTCAATGGAGTCCAATCGTTTAATATCATGAAATTGAATGAGGCATGGGAGCTTTAAATTACCTACAATAGCACTTAAATGTAACAAAATGTCATTAGCAAAAGAGAGGATGATATATAATTATTTTCATTAAGTATTTTAATTCTTAGGCATAAGTTCGTTTTCTTTATTCTTTCTATTCAGAAAGATATTTTTTTTTATATGATAACTTTGAATACAGTAAAAGTTTAAATTCTATTAGACAATTAACTGAATAGAAGGCATTTTTGTATGCCGCTACCTACGTTATTAACATTCTTCGTGTCCTTTCTACTAACTTTTTGCAAACTGTAAACATCATTATCATTTAACACAGCACTAAAGGCAAATAGAATATGAGAATGAATGTCTCTTAATTTTTTTCATGTTCATGTTGGGTGGAAACAAAGTGTTACAACACTAACTTTTTCTTTTTTACTATATTCAAAGATATCATATCAAATAATTTTTTTATTCTGAATAGAAAGAATAAAGAAAACGAACTTAAGCCTAATAATTAAATTACAGTTAGGTCCAATAATAATAATTTTTTATATTTCAAAATAAGTTCCATATATATTTTGTAGTTTTAATTAATCCAAGAAATACCATAGTCCCAGGTATGGTATTCATACAACATTTGAAAAACATAAGAAATGAAGTTGTATTATTATATCAAATTTTGATATTCGATACAACAATACAAGGCATGTACATATGCATTGCACATTTGTTTTCAGTTGACGAGTAACAAAATAAATTACAAGTTGATGTGTTTTAATTAAATTTTCCAAAATAATTTAGAAACTTAACTGAGAATTTAAGCTTTAAAATATTTTCAAGGGCAGATAGAAAACATGCCAGATGTATTGTCTTGACCACATTTGCATTTATCATCACGACTTCACGAGTACATTTAACAACCCATAAGATGAGAGTGTTTCTTTCATATTTGCACAACCGCAAAAGATGAGACTAAATTAAAATGAACTGTGCATAAATATATTTTTGAATCTCTATTACTCATACTATTTCTTTATCTGGCTGTTAAAAAGTGTGCCTTGCTTTTGCACAATTTTTTGCACAATTTTTCATTTGTTTTAATTTGTAAACTATTTTCAAAACACGGTACTGTCTATAAGTTCTTCTTTCAGAAAGGCAAGGGCTCTGCTAATTCAAAAACTATAAAGCAAATATTTCAATGAAATAAAAACAATAACCATACATAAAGATTACAAAATATTATAGTTCTTAATAAATTGCTCTTAATAAATTCATTGCATGTCACTTGCGGATAACGAACAAACTTCCTTTCAAGAGCTTTAAGCTCGTAATATATTATTTCACCTTCTACGCCGACGTTGTCTTCTTCTAATCATCGATCGATCATTGGCAAATATTCTTAACACACATTGAAATAAATATGTGTATGTCATAAATAAATATAATCGTTAAACGTCAGGCAACATTATTATTAGGCGAATTCGTATGAATATTTATTTAACTTCACTCGACTGCACGTATTTAAAATTTATAATTTGACGAAGCAGAAAAAAAAAGAATTACAGAAACACTAGCAAAAGCAACAACAACAACAACAACTGCAGTGGTAATGGCAACAATTACACTTCAGTTCACTTAATTTGACATAAAGCATGTATCATGTCTGCCACACGACAAACAGCCAAGGTTGAATTTAATTGATGGCTTTAGTGTGAAATACGAAAAAATAAAGAAACAAACAAAACTTAATTTTATTCTAAGCGGCGATATTTCATACAACTTTGTTTAGGTTTCCAGCAAAGAGCTGCAAACCAAACTAGAGAAGAGAAACTTTTTCATCGTTTTCTATTTTTTCTTAACCTTGAACTTAAACACAACCAACATAAGATATCATTTTTGCGAAATTTTAAAAAACAATATTCGTAACTGCTGTAGAAATTATGCTAATACAGAAAAAATTATGAAAATTTCATGTAAATCGAAAACGTCAGATCATGTAGCCGGGTTCTCAAAAGCAGTGAGTTTTGAACAGGACAAATTTGGTAAATAAATAAATCAAAAGAAAATCAACAACTACGATTTGCATAAATATAAGAGTTAAAAATAAAATATTGCGACTGGCTCTATTTAAATATCAAGATGAATATGACTTCATATTAACGACCAGAAGTTTATCTGACATGATTATTCAGAACATTATCAAATGAATTAAGATTTATTCAGCAAATGCTCTTAAACAATTTGTTTTTAATATTTTTTGTACACGAATTTATAATTATTGATATTCGTCATATTTTATTCGTTGATTTCCAGCAGAAAATTTATTGTCTAATTCTAATCCGATGAGATGAATTGATTTGATTTTTCGGGATGTGAAACAAAATAAAATATCTTAAATCAGTTCTACATAATGATACCAAGTTTACAATTTTAACATGCTGTTGAAAAGCTGACTTACTTTATTAAATCTCTAAAGATTCAAATTAACTCTAAACTTAAAGTTCAACACACCATTTCGTATTCAAAATGAAACTGATGTAAACACATTCATGTGAACCAATACTATTACTCATACATACACATTACCCATACATATGCACAAGTATTTATGAACATAACAACAAATTATTATATATTTTTATCTTTTTCACCTTTTATGCTACAATAACTTCAATGAAATTTTATGTATCTTTGTTCATTGTTGGGGCCATGATAAATACTACCTGTTGATTCAATGTACAACAATAAATCAACATAAAAAAGTAACAATAGCTTACAAAGCTTAATTAGAAAAAGCAAACAAACTAAAAACCATAACAAAACTTCAAGTTCAGGGTCAAGCGAAAAAGCACTGGAAAAACAAGAAAACTAACTAAGCTATGAACAACATTTGTTAAGTCCTTTAAATAAACACAATACGAACACCTACACTAAACAATATATTTATCATAGAATAAACCAAAGAAAAAATTGTGAATTTTAAAATGGAATAGCAAACCTTACTGTGAGAATAGTTATTTTTCAAATAAGAGTAGTAAGGTACAATAATGTAGCGCTCTATGGGCTGAAATGCCAGCGGCGAACTGACTGTGGTGCTGCAGAGTATATGATACAAATATATTGGGATCAACAACGACAGTTGCGTCGCGTAATAAGACTCTGGTGGATATCTATTCGGCATCTAAACTGGTCCAGTTATGCTATCATGGCGATACATCTAAGACTCGCCCTAAAATGGGTGCACGGCTGATAAGCTGGCAAAGAGGGAAGCAAGGCTGCATTCTTCTCTCCGCCTACAAAAGTTAAGTTTACAATGCCATAAGTTGTGAAGAATCCACATTTAGAAACTCTAAGCTAATCTGGCCATGAGTATTCCGGCTCCGAGCCGGAAGTCTTTTTAGATCTCAGAAGAAGCATTTTAAAGATATCGTGGCAACGTATTTTAGACATTGCAGGTTTAGTAAACACGCACAGAAAATGACTGCTATAGAAGTTGTCACAATCAGCAAAAAAAAAAAGGAAACAGCACTTCATTTTCTATGTCTCCGTACTGACGCAGAGGACAAACGCCAGATTCATTTATTGACCACAGGGAATATATTCCTTCATTAGGGGCAGCAATTGGTTCGAGATTGGCTCCACGTTCGTACAGATTTATGTACCTCTATACCTTAACACTAACCTTATTCACTGTTCGCCTTTCAACTCTCTTTTTTCAGCTAACACAAACTGACTGGCTTTGCGGAACCACGTAATCCTATGTTGGAGGCAAATCTAACCTAAATTCAATACCAGAAAAGTGAATTTTACAATTTCATTTATAAATAAGAAAGAGAAAATGTTTCCAATAAATCGGGCCTTCACTTAGACCATTATGTAATTCATAAACGCATTTTATTATTGTATCGTGTATTAAAACACACCTTTGGCTTGATTGTTTGTTAACAATTGTCAATTTTATTGTATTTGGTATTAAATCACACTTAAGAACTTTAAATTACTAACAGTCATACATAAAGGTAAGAAAATATTATTAGTAAAAAGCAGATGGTAAATAATTATTTAGATTTCAAAAGAAACTCGATAAATTATTTATAGTGTTATAATTATACGTACAAAAATGAATACTCGAAATACACAAATTAATCAAAAAAATATCTACAATATTGTATTATGGAAATTTAAAAACTCACGGAATTAAATAATTTGGAAATAAGACGTTCTGCATTTAATATATTTTTCCTTTTTTTTAATAATTAGATATTTGGTGTTTTCTTTTGTGTCCATTGGTTTACTCGTAATGAGGTGTTTTTTTTTAGATTTCACCCCTAGTAATAGCGAAAGACATGGGCTTTTAGGATTTGTATAAAATCCAGTTAATAAGGGAGTCATAAGCATGTTTCCTTTAACAAGGCAACATTTTATTTAGCAAACAAATACGCAATATGCTTGGCAAGAATCGTCAAACAAGCCTGAAATTTTAATATTTAAGTAAAAACTTAATTGAAACGAACCTATTTCTAGCTCATTCCACAAATTTTTTTAATTAAAAATAAAATTTAAAAAAAATACAGAACAGCTGAAAAATTTGTGAAATTTCAACTTTTGAATAAAATATTGCGGATTAGGAATACGAAACAGCACTGAATATTTCTAATTTTGTTACACAAAAACGAATTTATTATTTGGTCTCAATTAGACTTTTCATTCTTCATAAATATTCATATAATTTGAAGCAAAAAAGCTTGAGTATTTTTCTCTATGTTAAATTCTTTTGTCGAAAACACTTCATTTGAAACAAGTTTAAAAACAGTTTTCATATGCTGAAGGCGTGAATAATTGTTATATTCTTTAGAATTAACACTCATAAGCAGATAACAATGAGACAGAAATTTGAAAGAAGTACTTGATATCATTAGTTTTTTTGGTTACACGTTTGCCTTCGTCAAAGATTAAAATTTTTAAATGGTAAAAAATTAACATACTGCGTATATAAATAATTCATAATTTGCAAACGAGTTTCTTTAGTAAATTAGAAAAACCAGTATCAGGATTTGAAAAAATATATTATTTAAAATAAAGTTAAATTAAAATCAGTTTCATAATTGTTCCACTCCCATGAATTTTATATTTTAATTCTCTTCTTTTTTAAACAAAATTTAATAAAACTTATTTTAAAAAAAAATCATAGGACTAAACTAGATGTTACAAATTTTTCGATTTTTTATTTCCACAAATCAAGATCTTTTGATTGAATAATTCCACATTTCAAGTACTTAATTGTACATCAATTAAAAATTTTTATGTTTTATTTTTTTTTTTAATTGTGTCAGTCACAAACTAGTTCGTTTAAAAAGGTGGTAGCAACTTTACAACAATATGTTACACTGAACTAAATTGTGTGTTGTTTTTGTAATTACTCGTATTATAAAACTGCTAGCGCCCTTCTCAAATAATCTTTTAATTGAACGAACTAGTCCGTGACCGGTACGACTCAAACATTCGAGAGGTCGGCCCTTCCCAACAAAATTTAGCCCGCCTTTTTAACTCGAGTAAAAAGCACTTCGAGAATGTTTATTTGAAATACTTAGGCAAATATCGGGTAGCAAGCAAACGCTGATCGGTATTCAATAGTTAGGAGTTAAATGAGGCAATGGTATTTCGAAAAACCTTTTAAACTGAATAAACTTTAGATACGAAATGTTTATTATAAATAATTTCATTGTTTTTTTTTCTATTTAAATGTTATCGATGAAATGTTTTGTTATTAAAGTATTGCTAAGAATTTCCCATCCACAGCCTTTAATTTTATAAATAATTATTGCTGAATGTACTTGGACAAGCATATTTCCGCTTTTTTGTTAAACCTTAACATTATATTTCTGTGCAGTATGATTTGTTTTATATTTTATTTTCAAGCAACTTCCAAGTATAATAAAATGACACAAGGTTCTGAATACGTGCATATCAAACGTCATGAAAATATTCAACAAACTTTTTATTCTTTAATTCCACAAGTGCTCAGGCTACAGCAATGATTTTATTTATTTGTTGCTACAGAAATTTATTTATAAATAATTACCCAGCAAAAAATTTAGAAAACTCTTGCGCCATAATTCAAGAAAGCACAAGCAACTACAAACATGGCAATGGCATGGTCACAATAATATATAGTTATGCCAAACATATTATGTTTATTGGAATATATTTTAAACGGTAATTTAGTTAGAGGTGCAACTTGGTTGGGTTGAACAATACAATTGTTACTAAAATTTTAGCCATAAGCAAAGTGTTTTTATTATACAAAAATAATTTAATAACTAACCATAAAATGTTTTAAGTAAACATAATATGTAAAGTTCTTCTGGTGTTTAATAAAATTAATGATTAATTTTGAAAAATGTTTGTTCTCGAACTCGTTAGAGTAATTTTCTGTGGTTCTAAGGAGCGTTATGTTATTACGATCTACAATAATAGTATGGTTTTATTACAACTACATAATGTGGGTACAATCATAATATGTTGCACTTATATTATGGATACCGCTACCATGTTTTTGCGTGCAGCTGGTAAACAATTTATAAATTTTTTGCTGGGTAACATTTGTATTTTCAATTACAATTGTTCTTGTTAAAACAATCTGTTTTTCTTTAACAAACTTTTTAATTAACAGCTGACACACGCGAAATAGAAATAAACAAAGAAGTTGGTGTCTAATCAATTAACTTTGTCTGTATTCTTTTTAATAATTATGCGAATAATTTATTCGGACTCAAGTTCTATATACCATCAAAACTAAGCATCGTGAAGGAACCTAATATGCTTCGTAATAAAGAAATAACTGAATAAATTTTTTCACTTAATTATAATAAAGTAGTTTGACAAAAATAATACTGAAGC
The DNA here is from genome assembly GCA_963932375.1 of Phania funesta. Classification (NCBI taxonomy): domain Eukaryota; kingdom Metazoa; phylum Arthropoda; class Insecta; order Diptera; family Tachinidae; genus Phania; species Phania funesta. The sequence continues at coordinate 90,913,962 of OZ010656.1, read as the reverse complement.
AACATTTGAAATTTCAATAATTTGAACAGTGTGTCGATTTGCCGCATATGGAGCGATGATAAATCAGAGAAAAAAGTCATCGCTTGATGCGCGTTATTGGGCGATGGAATCATTAGTCTAAATAAAAACCAACCGCACCCGCATCCATGTGGTTATACTTCTTCTCTAAAGTAATTAACGCTTCCAGGATAATCCAATCCTCTTCCTTTTTCCTTCCAGACATTGTCCTTTGACTAAACAACTACAGATTAACAGTACAGTTTAAGCGGAGAATGTTCTTAATAAAAATGACTCTTAAAATCAATTGGTTAAAATATATCAATGGAATATTAAATCAAGAAATAGTTAAAATAAATTATATTGTATTTTTAAGGACACTTTCATTACCACAGGAAAACTAATAGGAAAACTAAAATAGATTTCTAAAAATGTGTTCACATTAAATACATTTTTATATTTGTTCACGTTTTCGCAAGTTCAATGTATTTTAAAAGTCTTGCTTTCTTCATTAAAACTTTAAACAAATTATTACACTTCAGTTAATTATTAGAAAATTGGAAATACGAATTATTGAGAAATCAAAAGCACAAAAGCTCTGCTTCATTCATGTAAGAGTATCAACAGAATCAACATCTGTATGATTTATTTTCTCTCTTTGTATGTGTGTGTATCCGCGACAAAAAATTATGACAATATTCAATAGCCGCTCTTAACAGATAAAGAATTTTCCGAATTCATATGAGTGTTAATCATTAATAAACAAATACAAAAGGAAATCTATAGATTTGCTTAGTTCAGTTAATAGAACAAGCATCATTAAAAAAATAATAAAACTTTATACAAAATCATAAAACCGATGGTTTTTCGTATCTGCTGTGTAGTTGATGTGATAGAGAAACGTCCACAAAAATATGTCTTTGCTATGTGCCAGACTCACGTTATTATAGACAATCGTGCATATTGCATAATATGAACCTCCCATCTGCTTTGTTAACAATTTTCCATCACTTTTATATTCTCGTAGAAGAGATGCCCAGATTCTGCGCAGAGATCTCATAGATTATTTTAAAAAAGCATCTGGAATAAGGAGGCAATTTTAAAAGTTCATGGCGATTATGTTGTTTTATCTTTTCAAATTTATCTACTATAAAAACAAATCACATCGCAGCATTGCGATTTGACTTGAGAAGCACGAAAATAGTAATAAGTAGCTCGTAAGTTCGTAATTTATTTTTTTTTTTAATTTTTACTTTTTGCAAGTATTATTTTGTAATAACTTTATTTTAAATTATTGGTTGTTTTCCTTATTAAGCTGTGGTCATACAATGAATTCTTTAACAAGTTTGAACCCTCTCTTGACCTTTTTGTGGGCTGTACAAAGTTGTTATTTTAGCTGTTGTTTATTCATAAGCACTGACTATTATTTCGTTAGTTACGAGCAGCATTGATTATATTGCGATTATTTTTTGTATCTTTTTTAAGCTGGAGCCTATTATTATTAGCTTTTGCTAGTTGTATAATTTTTTTATTTATTTTTGTGAAAATTATCTTAGGATCTTTTAATAAATGTTTAATAAAAAACTTAAAAGAATTGAAATTAATTAGGTTTTTAATTTTGTTCAAAGAACTCGTTGTTGATCTAAGTTTTAATTGCATAAATGTTATAAAATATTTAAAAATTCTCTTGCTTATCTGCTGGGGGCCAGCTCATCAGGAAACCTTTGTCCAAATTTTCAAAACAACTAAGAATGCCTGTCTTATGGTTGTAATTAATTTAACCAAGTGAGATGTTTAAAGAATTTCAAAACAAAAACAATAAAAAAACATTCTTATTTTAATAGAAATGAAATAAAAATAAGCAAGATATTTTTTTTTATTAATTTTTATTAAATATTTTTCAAATTTATCTGCAAATATGAAAAATAATAAGAATAAATCATTGATTGAAAGAGATATTTAGAGAAAAAGTCAACATTCAGGTTAATCATCAGCTGATTAAAGGTCATGCGGGACTTAATATATTGGAGAGTTACCTTCTATTAAGAGGAGACTTACTTATTAATATGTAACGTGAATAACCTCTAAATAAGTGATATAAAATATCAGATAAAGGCAAAAATGTAAGCAGAATAGAATTTTGGAACGAATTTCCATCATCACTTGTCAAGTTTGGTTTGGAGACAAACCGGTTTCGGCTATGTGCCATCTTCAGTGTCATTTTTCGCTCAGAAGGAAAAATGACACTGAAGATGGCACATAGCCGTAACCGGTTTGTCTCCAAACCAAACTTGACAAGGGATGACGGAAATTCGTTCCAATATTCTACATCAAAACACCCTGTCGGAATATCAAATCAAGAAGTAAGCAGAATATTTAAAATAAAAATAATTGTAAAATATTTTCAAAGTTTAACACTAAGAGTCTATTCGTTCTTTTACTTCTGTGCCACAATCCATAAAAATACTTGAATAAGGTGTAATAAATTGCAATTGAATTTGACATATCTCCCTAATTGTTTTGCCGGTATTAGTGTCTCCGTTGTCAGAACTCATAAATGTCAAAATAAAAATACTTAAAAAAAGATGATGAAATATATCAAAAATATTTCTAAACTTTATATACTCGTACTAGTTGAAAACAGGCTTAAAAATATTAAAAAAAATTTTGTTTTCATCTGGTACTGACTGCTCTACAAAAAAACAAACACACGTAACAGTAACATCATGAACATGTAATGAAACTGTTTGCAAGAAGATTTCATTTTGTATAGAATTTTGAATTAATAATTAAAAACAAGATATAAATTATTTATAAAAAAATTAATAAACCAAAATACGATTTCTGTTATTAAGCATTTATATTTATTTGTATTGCAATCAAACAACAATTCCAAACTTTGTAAAGATAATTTATTAAAATAATTATTTTAAAAAGCAAATGCATAAATAATGAGTTACAAAGAATAGTGGGTGTTTGTATTTTTAAATTATTCTATATAAAATAACTCGATTTATATCAATTATATAATAAATTATTTAAGAAAAATATTTAAAGTGTGTGTCCAGCAATCACAATGTTTCTAACAATTAATTTTTGTCTTGAGTATTCCATCTTGGAAGTCTAGCATATTTTATTAAAATGAAACTTGGTGTTTTACATTTAAGGCAACGAATTCGCAATGTGTGCTTGACACGGCAAAAGCAATCAACAAAGTGGCCAGTAATGTGACATGTGAAAGAAAAAATATTTATTTTTCTCCGAACTTAGACAGTTTGTTACAGCTTGCAACTTGTTGCAGCTTTTCGAAATTGTCTTTGACTTTGTTATTGTCGTCAATAAAATAAACATAACATTTGTATAGGTTTGCTGTCCAAGTCTTTCGTTTTTCCTTTTTATTTACTTTGTTTCAATTAAGTCATTAAATATATTAATAATTTTTGATTAGCATTATGCTAAAATCCAAACGATACTTAAAATTACATTTACAATCTTAATAAGATTAAAAGATAAATCAAAGATTATATCTTGATTAAAATAATTGTAAAATATTTAGAATATTGTGTCACTTCTAAGCGACTAAATTTATATTTTGCTATTAATATCAAAGCTTATTTTGTTTAAGATTTTAATCTCGCATTTTTGCTTAAGGCATGATAATAGTCTGTGATTAAAATCTATATATATAGATGGAATATATATGCAGTTATAATAAAAAAAAACAAGATGTTTATTTAATGCAGTTGAAAATACGAACACAATTCGTTGTACAGTTCAATCTCTATAACCTGGAAACTTGCTAGACCGGAATATCCAGTAATGCGGACAGTTGAACCTTTCGGACAATTTAGAAAATGTTTTCTTACTAGTTCGTGTTCGTTTTTTTGCCGTTAACCACAATACACATTTTTCTATCAACTCAAAATTGTAGTTCGGTAGTTCAGTACTGTGGCCCGAACGATTGTGTAATCCATCCAAAGCCTCTCCGCACTAATGAGGTTATACTTAACTTTTATTAAGGAAAAAAGAATGACTGCAGTTTAGAACACCTTCTTTTTCTTATTACGAAATTAATAATATTTTTACTATCATCTGCCAAAAAGAATTTAAATTAACATTATGTATATTAAGATATCTATCATTTTATTTGAAGATGAATTTTTATGACAATTGGCTCACACATCTCACAAACTTTTTTTCAATATGAATTAATTGCATTCTTCTTATGAAATCCCTAGAAGAAAACATCACTGCAAAACATGTATAGCAACAACAAAATTATTAAAAATGTTGCTGCCTTCTCGGCAGCATGACCAGTAACGTGCTTAGATATACTAGGACTACTATGGAAACTTTAATTATCATATGGCTAATGTAAAAATCGAAGAAGCTGGCTAATATAATGCTTAGGATGACAGGCACACACTTTTTAAATGCTTTGGACAAATGTTAGCAATTACAAAAGGTTCTGTGATAAGAAAGAAGGCCGACAGTTACCATTTGACAGTCTGCAATCGTTATAATCAAGAGTAAAGTCTATTGTTGTCGAAAAGGGACCCAGAAAGTAAGTGGTCTGCTTCGATATCCCCCCATACATTAATAAAGTCTACTGTTAGCACGAGACTCAATGAATGTAAGGTAGTCGTAAATTATAAATCTGCCTGAGATCAAATCGAGAAACGAAGTTGGTCAAAAATGGGACCAATAAAATAATTTTTTTAAAAGTTATTAACAACTAAAATTTACCTTACAGTTCAATAGTTATCGTCGTACGTTCGTATACAGTCCAACACTACTTGTTCCTGCAGCACCATCTCATTTATTGTAAATAACGAAAACCTCGGGATAAGTATATTTATATTACAGCGGCATCCAGAAATCATGTTGATGTCCCGTGGGGATTCCATTGTAATTTTTGTTTTTTCTTTAGTTTCCTTTTCTGAATACTCAAGTAGGTTAAAAAATCAACACCCTTATCTTATAAGAATTTATGACAAGACAAAATACACATGTAGGTAAACTGGACTTTCAATTATTGATTGGTGTTAGCAAACTTATGGTATTGCTGTGCTGTTTCTTCTTCAATAGCACAAAACTAGCAAGAGCACTATCGTCAATTCGTTAATCGGTTTTTGCTGCTGCCCTTTAGAATTAAATTTTAGTATTTTTGAATTTACTTTAAGCGTGTTATTTACAAATTATTGCAGCATGAAACAGCGCAGAGTTTGCTGACATATTTACACTGTTCCTATCGATCTTGCATTTTTAATACAAGCTGCATTGCCATAATATTAGAAATTTTAATCAACCATTTTTTTTAAACCATTTTTAATCAAATAATTTTTATCGAAGTTTGATAAAACCTGAAACACTCCCGACAAAACATTAATTTGCGGGTACAGAACAAGCGCATAAATACAAACATCATTTCGGTCGAGCAGAAATTGACTGGGTAAGTCAAGTGTGTTTTTTTTAGAAAAAATGTTATAACAAAAATCGTTGTGCATATTAAATATTTAAGATATTGTTAACATTTCAGCTGCCCCCAAATGAACATCTCGTTAAATTATATGCAGACTGTTAAGTTATTTAACAACTTGGCTAGTGAACAACAAAATGATTAATTGAGTTATTTGAAGAAGAAAAGAAAACGTCAAATAATTATTTTAAACACATCTAAATGAGATATAAAAAATTTTTTGAATATAGCAGTTGTTTTGTGTAAAGTCGTGTGTTAAAACCTAATTAGGAGCTTGAACAGACCAGTCAGACTTGTGGGAAAAAACTGTATGAATAGAAAAATATGATTAATAAGTTAAAATTTAAATATTTGTTGTCTACTTTTGACACTTTTTTTATTAAATTTAACATATTTATGATATAGTGATTATAATATAATTTGTTATTTCTAAACTTCAAAATCAATGCTATTGTTTGTTATGTTTCTGGTGAAATTTAGCATAAACTCAATGTATATTAAATATTTTATTTAAAATCTTGTTTTTATAACAATAAATACTCTCAGTTACGCTTTAAAACTACTCTAGCGTTGTTTCGTTACAACACCTACTTGTTGGCTAAAATGGGCGGAAAATATTACCTCTCTTCCGAACTGGTTTCTTAAGATAATCATTATATAATTTATTTTTCTTCGCACAAACCATAAAAACTTGATAATAATGGTGATTTAAAAACCCTTTGTAACACCTCTCTCAGCGCATATAGTGGTGTAACGTCAAGATAATTATTCGTTCCTATAAAGAACTCTGATTAATTCTTATAACTTTGATTAATTCATGATGCAATTTATATTTTTAAAATTATATACTCATGAACAACATCTCCAAAGTTAAGTTAAAAGCCTGGGAACCCAACATAATCCACTATACTTTTTATGACAACTGTGTGAATGAAAACAATTAATGAAGCTGTTGCTATTTTATTATTAACAAAAATGTATTATTCGCTGTTGTCAGTTAACATTGAAATGCATTACAAACATAGAACTAATTTGAAACCCTCGATTATAAAAAAATCCTGAGAATCATATTTTTTAACATTTTTTTAAACTGAAATTATCAATAATAATAATAATAATTCTGCACTATTGATTATGCTCGTTAATAAATTTATACTTTATTACCTTTTATTTTCGCTTCATTATTGCTGTTTAAAGCTTGACTAATCAAAAGACTTAAGACCTGAACTTTTTTAAGCGGATGACTTCAAATAAATTTTGCAAGCGAATAATAAGTTTTGTTGCTGTCAGTTACAAACGCTTAAAATAAAAAGTGGCCTGAAAACATACTTTTACATACATTGATCTAAGCTACATTTTATTGTATAAATATGCGGGTAGCATTTAAATTATGCTAATGTTTTATTGTGTTTAGACAAATGATAGGGGCAACATGTCTCATTTAATAATGGTTCTTCAATTATTATGATTCAAAATAATATCACACTATGTTTTTTGTGCTATAAAATATGAAGGGCGCAAACTTATAATGCGTCAAATAATCGAGGAAATTTGCTATTTGTGCGCAAATCTTCCTGCAAAGCTGGCTTAACAGAAAACAACAACAAAATTTAATTTAAAAGAAAATGTCCTAAATTTAGCATTACTTCTATTACCATGTTTTATGTTAAGTACAAACATATTCACATATATGCATATAAATATGCAACAATGCGATTGTTTTAATACTTTTAGTTAAAAAAATTTTGAAATGTTAAATTTTAAAAATCTTTATATTCATAAAAAAAAGAAACAATTACTCACCATTGTTACAATACTTAAGGGGCTTCTTGGCATCCAGCAGTATACTAGTTGTCCTTTCCTTTCAAGAAACGGCTCTTTTCAGTTGAAATAATGAAACTTTAAATTTGATAACTGTTAAATAAATTTAATGAGACAATAAATGACAATTTAACTACAAAAAATAACACTTTCTATAAATTTATTATTTGATCCATACAACTGCATTTGCTGCACAAACACATGTACGTACAGACATGCATATTTACACACACTTGCAACTAATTTTATTAATGACAATTAAATATGACAAGGTAAACGAACACCTTGATATTTAAGCTCAATGTTGGTTGGCTAATGACAGTTGTCTTTTTAAAATTTTATTTTTTCTAATTTACAACGATATTCAATAAAATTGCAACATTTTTTTACTCGTATTTATTTTGTTTTTAGTAATTTTAATTAGACAAAAATTAACTTTGCACGTACTCCAAACTTCTAAAGCCTTATTTTCGATGTTTTGGTAACTTTATATGGACATTAACAATATTTTCATAATTGTTAAAAACAAATAATATTAAATTTCATACATGTGTAATTAAGATACTCTACATGTATGTATGTGTTTTTATTAAAATGATATGTTGGTGTTGCGTGAGTTGGTGAAGGGCTGCAATAGTCAGTTGGCGTAATAAGAATATCGATGAGACCTAATGCAGCGGAAATGAAGTAAGTTAATGTAATAATATTTAAATGCAGCTAAATATAAAATTACATACATACTCGTACTTAAGCCACAATAACTTTTACTTTTTAACAGCAAATCGAACATTAGCATGTAGCAGGTTAAGGATCATTTTGTTTTAATTTTTTGAATTTATTGGTAGCGATTGTTTTATTTATATGAAATCTTCGGTTGTTAATCGTTCGGCTCCTATTTTCGGGCTACTTATTTTCAGGTTTTAAAAAAATGCCAGAATAAAATTACTACTACTGTTGTTATGCAGCTTATGCGCGAAAAAAACAGCAACAATTCAAATGTAACAGCAAACACTGCGCTGTTCTATGTTGCAATCATTTTTGACCAGCTTATTAAAAGCAATTAAAAAAATAAAAATTTATTTCTAAACAGCAGCAGCAAATGCCAAATATTTACGATTTTGCTTTTACTGTTTTTGTGTAGCTAAAGCAGACAACAGCACAGGATTACTATATATTTGCTATCACATTTCCTTCCCTTGCTGAGTCTTCATTATGTCCTCTAATAAAATCTTATTAGGTCAGGATTCATTTTTTTTAATACTTAGAAAATAAAACTAAAGCATAAACAAAAATTACAATAAAATTCCCGGTACATAAAAGTTAATAAATCAAATTATGTGTAAAGAATGGTTACTGTAGCATTTCACTATGTTGGCAATGTTGCTGCTGCATTTTCAACAGAACGATCATATCAATAGCTTAAATAAATTACCGAGAAAGAAGTGCTGTTTTGTGACAGAAAATGTTTTTGAATTTTGATTTTTTTTATTGCTGGAGTGGATTTATTTTTAAGAGAACTCACTGCTAATAAAACTAGCCGAATCTGTAGCAGAGTACATAGTTTTTTTTGTGCTATTGATATTTGATTTCTTTTTATTTTATTTTTAGTCTTTAATATTTATGACACAGTAGCAGCAATGACAAAGTAAAATTATTAGCGTTTAAAACCTGATTAGAATAAATTTAATCGAGCAATTTATTTCAAAACGTTTTCCAGTTAATCGATTAACCGAATATTACAAGTAACAAGAACAAATATTTTACTGATACAGTTATTTATTTATTTACTGCAAAATTTAAAAATAGCATTTTAGCTTGTTTGCACAAACATGGTTCTCTAAGAGAAAACAATATATTTAAGTTTCATAAAAAATCGATTAATTTATCAATTAATCGGATGGAAAGTTATCATACAATTGGAAAAAAAAATATATGATTATAAATCGCGCCATCACTACACTCTACTTTGGATTAAAAAAAAACACATAAGTTGGCATTAAATGTGAATATTATATTGGGCACTTACACTGAGGCCTAATTATGTTCTAACTGCTAAAATAAATGTATTTTATATTATCACAGCATGTAGGTTAAAATCAGTTTTGAGTTTTCTCATTGAAGAAATTAATTTAGTACTATTTTTCTGATTATAGTTATTTACATTCAAAAAGAGGACTGAAGGGACATCGCACATGTCTAAGTTCACAAAACTTTTATATACTCTGTAACTCGAAGGCACTGTTTTGATTGCAAAGCAAGAAGTGACAATATGAAAAAGTCTCAACTTGACTGTAGTTTTGAAAAACGCCAAAAAAACAATATATTCGCACTTTCATAAAATATAGCTTTTGCAAGTTTAAGAAACTTAGCATCACTTTCTTCCACTAAATATCAAATCGTTTCACAATTTTCATTATCACTGCACGTGCAAATACAGGGTGACCGCCGAGACTACTTTGTTTTGCCGCCATTTTGCTAAACATTAGACTTGACAGTTCATATTAGGCAGTCGTGAAGTAGAGACGTGGCCAATTTATTATTGAAAAATATTCGATAAACCAACGTATTTTAATCGTTAAAACATTTTATCAAAATCAATCATCGATTACTGTGACGATGAGAAAGTTACGTGAAATTGTTGGGAGAAACAACGTGCCAACAAGACGCACTATTTATCGTGTAGTGAATAATTTCGAAGAAAAAGGGACTGTGGCTGATAGACCCCAGCATGCACTTCAAAGGTACTGCAAAATCGGCTTAAAACATTACTGCTGTTCAAGAAAGTATTCAAAACAATTCATCAACCTCAATTCCACGCCGTGCTCAGGAGTTTGGTCTTTAAAGAACAATTTTGCACAAAGATTTGCATTTATTTATTTAAGATTCAGTTGACACAAGAGCTTCTTCCAGAAGACCAGTTACTCCGCCGTCCATATGCCAATAGGATGCTACAGCTCACCCATGACAACCCCGATTTTCATGAAAAATTCATAATTAGTGACGAGGCACATTTTCGGTCGGTACTGGGCAATGGAAAACCCTCAAATTATTCATCAGTCACCTTTGCATCCATTAAAAGTGACAGTCTGGTGATGTTGAGTGGCCTACACGGTCGGCTGATTTTACTGCTCCGGACTTCTTTTTGTGAGGATATCTGAAAAGCAAGATAATTGCAAACAATCCAGAAACGCTGGAGCAACTCAAACAAAATACTCGTGATGAAATTAATGAAATACCGTGTGAAATGTGTGAGAATGTAATGAAAAATGTGTTCAAAAGGGCTCGCATTTGTGAGGCTAACAGAGGCTGACATTTATTTGATATTGTATTCCATACATAATTGCCAACATTAAATAAAACATTTAACAATATGCGATCCATTCTCTTTCATTTAATCAAAAATTATAAACAAACAAAGCAGTATACCTTCCCGGCGGACACCCTGTATATAAATTTTAAATATTTTGGGAATACCTATATTATTTAGATGATCTATAAAAATAAAACTTAATTTTGCTACAATCTTTTTGGAAACCCATTTTAATAAGATAGCAACTTCCTTGCGTGATCAGTTATGAACAACTCCCAAAGCATGAGAGGAAGGCAGTATTCTAAGAGGGCCGTTTATATTAAAAAAATTATTATTATATTATCTTAAAACAAATTATCGTTGAAATTCTGACCTGATCCTGCGGCAATACGTTAGGTGGACATGAAAAAACAAACAGCAACAATCCAACAAAATATAAAATATTTCTTCACTTATTTAAAGAAAAAAATACATTGTAGTAACTAGGTGCTAATTAAAACACACAAATACTTTGATCAACATTCCTTATACACAAAAGAGTTAACAGAGCTAAAATGTGGATAAATTACGCAAACAAAAATACTTATACTGTTGGTGGTTTAGTTTTGAAATTTTTGGTGACCAAAAACGAAGTAAATTTAAAAAGTAAAAATTAACAAAAAATAAAAAAAAAACAATCGAATAAGCAAAGTTAGTAAGACTTAATATAAAAAATTTGTGTTCAAGTAAATAAATTTACTCTTTGCAATTCTCATCAAGTACGAATTGAAAACAATTTTATTACAATCAATTAGACACACAGAGAGTTTGGTAATAGATGGTTTTTGTTAGTAATTGCCACTGACTGTTGATAGTTGTTGATAACACATGACCCAGCCACACCATTATGATGTTTGTACTTTGGTTATTTTATTTCATGCTATAGTGATTTAGAATTTATTCTTACTATTATTTACTTTTCGTTTACACTTCTAGAAACCGAACAATTCTTTGCGGTGGAAAATTTTAAATAAAACTGTGTTTTCGCCGAAATTCTGTATTTGTCATTTGGCTCCTTTTGAGTTGATGCGAATTTCTCAGTCTTTTAAGAAGCATTGGTCGCAAGCTAACTGCATTCAAATTATTGATTATTTCTTTAATGTCCACTTTGAAAATTTCCAAGGTTTGTGATTTCAAAAAATCCTAAAAATAGCTAAAGCAAAGGCGGCCCTGAAATAAGTGTTTTAAAATCTGCATAAGGGCCTATGTTTTTCCCCATTGGAACGCAGTTCGCACAATAGGCCAAATGCTTTTTTGTTAGCACATACAGTTTGTCAAACATTAAGTAAATCATCGGTAAATTATGACCATGAAACGTGTTCAAAATAAGTAAAATTTAACCGATTAAACGCAGGTGTTTTAATGTGTAAGCAGTTACATATTTTTTTTAAACGATGTTTTTGTTTAACTGAATGCGATGAGTTATATTTTTTCTAAAACGTTTTTTTCTTTATTTCCTACAAAAGAACAATAAATTAATAATTAAATAATTTCTAACTTAATGTAAACAAAAGAATACTTTTTTTGAACTATAACCGAATAAAAATAGTTCAAATATTGTTTTCCAATTTCAAACTACTTTCGAATGTTTATGGCCAACCACCAATGGTTTAACAAAAATCGAACAACAGTTGCTTTTTCCATTTTTAATATTTGTGACAGATAACTTCAGTCAACAAACCACACACAGTGATCACTTGCAATCCCGAAAGTTCAAGTCAGCATTTAAGTATGAATGTGTTTAGATATTGTGGTAATTGAAATTTTCGCTTCTTTTTTGAATGATTTATTCATTAACTACAGAATTTTATCTGACAAGACTTTCATTGCTTGCACGTGTAAATAAAATTCTTTTTCTTATTTTTTCGTTTGCTTGTTTTTCTTTTGCAAAAACATCTTAAATTTCAAGATGCCTTGAATATGATCAAATGTCTTACTCACAAAGTGTACATTAGCTTTATTATTAAAATAATTTTGTTTTAGTTTTTTTTCATGTTGTTATATCTTTTTTTATTAATTATGTGATGCAATTGCATCACCTCATGCATTGGAACACAAACTACTTTAATTTCATTTCTGTTTCAACGTTAAAACAAAAAAAAACAATTTAACAGCAACATTTTAGCAGCCACAAACAATTAATTCACTTTTAACACAAAAAGCATTTCTTACTTGCGGCAATAAAATCCAGACTTTAATTGCAAGAAAATAAAAATTAGTAAGAAATGGACCCAGAAAGTAAGTGGTCTGCTTCGATGAACGTTTTTCCTATATAAATCTTCGAAGAGTCTCTTGCAAAATAAGCTAAATTGGTAATTTTAAAAGAAATATTGTTCAGTAATTTACACTTTTAATAGGAATACATTTATTTTAACATAAGATTCCTCAGAAGAAAGTTAGAACTTATATGCAAATTGGTTTAAAGATATTAAAGTAAACTATATTAGGGGTAGCGTTATACTACAAAGCAATCATAATAAAAAGAATAAATACTGACAACCGGTGATGCATAGTCTTACGTGTGATGTAGCTAAGTAAAGTTTCTCTATTTTCCAGTGAAAACGACATCTTAGTTGTAAAAAATAAATCGTGGATACGCAGTTAAATCTGACTTGAAAATTTTTTATAAACCAATAACTTTTTTTCATTTTTTTCATTTGCAGTGCGTTGTTGTAAACTTATCTATAGTGCGACTATATATATTAAATGCTATTACTATATGCTATCATAATATTTATTTTCTAAGTTGGCTACCGTCATTAGTTAAGTTAAATTAAAAATTAAGAACAAAAATTCCAAGACAATGGATGTGGATAATGTTTATATAGCCAGCACAAAGCCATCCGTATATGACGATTTGCTTATCCAAAAAATTTAAAAGAAATTGTTCCTTTGTTTGATTTCTTTGTTCTTATATTCAAATACTTGAATTGAAATTTTAATAAAAAGGGGTTATCCTTCATTTATTTCAAGCTCTCATGTTTCATGTACCAACCTCCTTCAGTTACAAAGCATATTTTTTATAAAAATTTGAGCAAAATTTCCGGCAATTGATTTAAATAACTAATAGATTAAATTTCAGAAACACTATATAAAAAGTTATTGAACTTGTTTATAGTTTGCCTTTATTTTCGTGTTAAAACTGTTAACTCATACAAGTACGTCCGTGTGTGGTGTCCCTTCTGTCCTCGTTTCAAATCCGATCACGGATAAGAAGCACATTTGAGTTGCGTTGCCAATGGTTCATTTCACTTTTCACATAATAATATTTCTAGCAACCGAACATTTCTGGTTGCCAGTAGACAATTTAACTACTATACAGCTATACATAACCGACTCATAAAATACGGATGTTTTGAGCAGTTAGAAAAGCATGAGTTAAACTTTAAGTTAAAACAAGTTAGAATGTCCCACCCATTCAATGGTATTCCTCTTTACTAAGTGTCTACTTTCCCAGGAGTTTAGATATTACAACAAAACGCTTACACGCAGAGAAAAAACCAAGTTGAGGTAACCAAAGTCTAACAGCTTTATATTATGACTGTATTATATGATTGCAAAGAAATGATATTAGTATTAAAAATAATTATATAGTCCTCTTAGAACAACAGAAAAGCAACTTATATAACTGACTGGCAGCAGCCGGCCAACGCACACAGCCGACTAAAACTATCGAATGCTTAATAGCAAAGGAATAGAGATATCACCCTCATAGTTTTATTACATATTATGTCTACTAACATAATATTTTATGGTTAGATTTATTATATTATTTTCGTATAGTTAAAATTCTTTTGATTCGAATTTTTTTTTAGTTGTACTGTTCAGCTCAAACATGTTGCTAGTTTTATGAATGGAAATCACTTAATGATTAAATGGAAACAATAATTAGTTTATCGCAAATATTGTCATGTTTAACATGTTTTCAAATAACCATAATATGTTTGCCACAACCAGATATAGCCACAACCTGTTTTTTCTTTGTGTGTAATAATTTCGAAATCTTGAGTTCATAAATTAAACTATAGTCAAAACTATTAATAAGATCTGTACAGCCATAGAAATTTAAATGTCCAGGAAACTGGTACAATTTCACAGTTGCAACATTTATGTTAATAGATCCAGATAAAGTCATAAGCAACCAGTAGCGTGTAAATGCACCGCTTTTAAGACGCCGCTTTAGAAATTAAAAACTCATGAATACAGATTCAAGAGCTCCATATTTTAATCATTCCATTAAATTTTGAAGGCATATGTTCTATATTGACATAAAGTTCCAATGATGATTTAATATCTACATTACAATTAAATCATTGACAATATTTCCAAAATATGTATCTGTGGTACAAATGAAAATATTTCTTAAAAAAATTCTTGGAAAATATCACTGAAATGAATAATTTTGTCAGTGAATAACGGGAGAGGCCCTACTATGAGAGCTTCTAGAAAAACCATTACAGGAATCATTCAATTTAAATCTGAAGCGAAAATTAATAACTTTCACAAACGCATGTAAAAGATACTCTTTATGTCAGTCTATTTAGTTTGTTGTAAAAGTAGACATCACATTAGAAAGGATTTAATTACTTCTTTGAAAAATATAAAAATATGCAATAGTTTTCGAAAGTATTAACCAAAAGAATGTAAATAATTAATCGTTCCTTTGATAAACTTTTATGGATCGGTTACTTTTTTTATCGCCGCTATTTTGTTATGAATAATCCAGTAAATCGGCTAACTTGTTTCCGCAGTCGAGTAGAATTTCATTAAAGTCCATATTAATATAAAATTCATCATTTGTTTTTAAGTTTGTTGCTTTGAATTATTCAGAAAATGTTTTAGATTTACAAAATAAAATTTGAGGAAAGGGGTTGCGAAAATTCACCAGTTTCTCAAACGCAATTATTGAACAAATATATAATTTTACTAGTAATAATATGTGCAACGAAATATAAGATATAAAATAAGCAAAAATATATTATTTCCTTTATATTTATTTGTCAATTAAAAACTCTTAATTGTAAATGCAGGGGTGTAACCTTGTAGATTTAATTACGGAATTTCGTAGCTTCTCGATTCAAGCCCAACACATAATTCTTATTTCAATGAAAATCTCATTTCTAAATTTTAACTAATTAATTTACAAGGTATAAATTAAGCCCTACAGAAAGGTAAATTAGCTTTAATAGCAAAACAAGTTGCTACTGTTAGTAGCGAGTATTTTTTGAAATGTCAGTATTACACCTAAATCTCATTAAATTCCATTTCTCTCTTAATTACGTGAACATCTTAAAACGGTTTGCTTCTTTAATTCAAACTTTAAATGGAGTACAAGCGGCAAGTTATTATTGTTTTATTTATTTCACCAAATTATTGACAAAAATAAGGCCGTGAGTATTTTTGTAAACAATTTTGTTACAATATTTTTTATTGAATTTTAATATTTCTTGTGCTTGGTTTTATTTCCAAATAAGTTAAAGCGCTTACAATTATTTCACTAAATCTTTTTTTATAAACGCGTTAAGAAAAAACCGCTAAAACGTGACAGAACACTTTGAAGACACGAGCCACACTAAGTTTGCCAAATGCAAACGAAGAAACACAAAACCTTTTTTTCCACATAAAAACGTTAAAAATCAAAAACGAAATTAAAACGACAGCAACAACAACAACAACGACAACGAAACATTAACGTATTTTAAATGAAATGAACAAACAAACAAACAATTTAATAAAGAGAGTAAAATAAAACAAAGAGCAGTAAGTTTAAGTACAAAAAAGGGAGCCGGGCCGTGTTGCCGTTAAGTTAAATTTGTGTTACATTTCTCATAACTGTTTTAGCCGCTACATCATTTTTTTCGTTTTGGCCAGTTTCTCGTATTTATAAGAAAATAAAAGTACTACATATGTGTAATATACATATGTACATAAAAATGTTAGAACATTTTTTGACTTCAAAGTGACACAAAAGTCAACGTAGATTGCACCAAGCACAAGGCAGGTGTTGCTGAATAACACGAGGTATTTTTGCTAAAGCACTACACCATATCCAATTTCAAGAATTTCTAAATTATTTAAAATTTAACAAACAACTTTTAACTTCATTAGGAACAAAAGTATTAGAGCTATTTTAATCGGGTATAGGCGATACTTTAGAAAAACATAAATATTATCAAATAAATATTTGAATACGTGTAGAGCAACGTAAACAGAAGTTATGTAACTCTTTAACACATCCCATTTTTATTTTCAGGAATTTTAACAGAATACATGAAAGAGATAGCATTTTTTACAAAATATTTATGGTGTAAAGGAAAATTCTTCCTTGTTTCTCTAAAGAAGATGATTTTTTTTTTTTTGCACGCAAACAAGCCTTTTAATATGATCGAAATCAGTATTGCTATGAATTTCAAGTCAACGTATGTTTTGTTTTGATCATACTGCCCAGCATTTTCTGTTCTGGGTTCATCTTTTAAAGAAAACACAGTCGAACAAAATTCTACAATTTCTCTTTGACATGTTCGAGCTTTTACTGCGTCCTCCCAATCACGTTACACAAGATATTTTTGCACCAAACACGGTATTCGGTTTTTGGAGCTCATACGTGTTCAAAAACGATAGAACTTGCCCTTACACCCAGTAAAAATTTTCAAATCTCCGCCTGGCAACACTGGAACCGGGTTTCGTTGGCAAAGAGTAATGTTTGTTTACATTCCTAACTAAATTACATCCACATGTGCAACACATATTCTGCGAAGTAGAAAACCATGTAGACCAAACCACTGTGTGTTTACGTAGGGGTTTCTTTCAGTTGGAGAAGGGCTTGTTATAGGGAGTTTCAATACGGACGGATAAATCTTCAAAATACTAAATCAAGTTGCATGTAAAATACAAATTGGAAATGCTTACATACATGTATGTATTTTTGTGTAGAGATCCTACAAAAGGCAGGCTTTGGCCACATTGATAACAATAAATAAACAAAGAGTGTATTTTAACACATAGTACGAGTATAACACTTAAAGGAGGCTGTGAATTATATAATTATTTTAATTTAAAAATCGCATTTAAATTTATTTGAGGCTTAAAATGCTTTTATGAAAAATCTTTAGTAACTAACTGATTGGACGACTTAAATCGGATGGCAGAAATATTAGATGCCGTCCAGTTATAATAAAAAAGCTTTCGACAAAACAAAATTATTTAGACACAAATTTTGGATTTCCACAGATCAATCGACTTGCAAAGCCACAACCAACTTAATGCGTCAAGAATGCATTTTCGTTCTTGATGAAACTCTAGCCAAAGAACAAGAATAGAAAAACTCGCAAAAATTGAATGCAGAGCCGCACCAGTGGGTGATTTCTATTATTACATTTTATCGTAAGAATCGAAGGAATCTGACACTGACCACGCAGTTGCCGATTAAGAAATGGTGTTACGTAAGCAGGCACCAAAGGGAACCCGCCCTCTAGCCCCAATTTGTATTTATTACAAAATAAAATTTTTTTTTCGACTCCAGAAATTAATAACGAAAAAAAATCTTTTTACAATACAATACTTTTTATGCAAGTAACTAACTAATGCTATATACTTTAATGCTATGGGGAATATTTTTTTAACCAATACTGATACAAAATTTTACATTGATTATTGACATCGGATTAAGGTTTTAAGTTGGGTCTTTATTTATATATTTCTATTTTACCAAATTTCTGTTTTACCAAATAATAATCAACACAACTGAAAAACTACTTTCAACACAAACGCGTTGCCTCATTCAAGCATTTTTAATTAGTGCAAACTCATTAATCACTTTTGTACGCACTTTTAATTAATAAAATGTGTCTTTTATTTTCAGATTTTTTTCAAAAAAGTTGTTCACGCTAATCTTAACACACAAAAAAATTACAGTTGTCAACAGTTGTATTGTTTCCAATTATATTAGAATTGAGCACTACTTACGAGTGATCGTGAGTAATTTTTCTCCCCATCACGAGTGCGTAAGTAGTAACAAATTGCATAGAGAACCGTGCATGAGTAGAATTGCATTGTGAATCTTATTACTAAATGCATTAGTAAAATACTGAAAATAAATTAGAAAATCCTGAAATCTCATTGGAAAGCAGTGAAATATAATTAGATAATCGTTCGGGATCGTGATCGTGAGTGCAAAGCTGCTCACGAATCCGTCTCTAATTTATACCATGAATTGTTCGTTAAGTCATTCATTCAGAAAAGTTTAAATTAAATAAAAATTTTTATTTATTATTTTCATTGTGTGCTATAGCATATGATGTGTTTATTTGTATTTTTTAGGAACAGATATAAACCTTAAAACGCGTAACTTTATTGCGATTGTGTATATTTTTTTGCCTGTCGTCAGGGTTAAAGACAAGAAGCCAAAGTCAATTGATTGTGCGTACAATTAAAAAGGCAAAAAAAAATTGCAAATCTAGTTAAAAGCTTTTTTATTATTATCTCTTTTAGGAGGGCGGATCAATAAGTCCGTGTCTTTTTGAATGAGACACAGTTTTTGTTGCAAAACAAAAATTTATTTTTCAACATAATCTCCTCTAACTCAATACACTTAGTCCAACGTTTCTCCAGTTCCAAAAAATAGGATTTTACGAGGGATTTAAAATAGGCATCTGTGTGTTCAATAATTTCGTCGTTGGAGCTAAATCTCTGTCCACCGAGCCATTTCTTTAGGTTTGGAAATAGGAAGTAGTCACTAGGGGCTAATGAGGTACCAATTCGTAGCCCAATTCATATTGTTTTGCCATTGAAACTGGGCACGTGTGCGGCCGTGCATTATCTTGAAGGAAAAGAACTTTTTCTTTGGCCATATTGGGGTCGTTTTCTTTTTAAATCCTCACTATATCGGTCTAATAATTGGGCTAAATATTCGCCGTTTGTTTTTTTCCTTTTGAAGGTAATCGATGTGGATTATCCCGCGTGCATCCCAAAAAACTGTTGCCATCGCCTTATTGGCCGACAAACTTACCTTGGCCTTCTTCTTAAAGTCGCCAGCTTGGTAGATTCAGTTGGATAAATCAGCAACTATTCGGCTTCTGCGAACCGATACTTGGGGTAGCGGCGATTCTCTAATAATATTCTCTTAATCTTGTCTTACCCTAACAAAACAGTTAGCCGAAGCGGGTGTGCCAAAAGTTATTCGTAATTACTTCGACCTGGGCCAAAATATTGCTCTCAAATTGTTCAGCTAATTTCTATTCCGAAATTAGTCGGCTGAACGAACTCCACGGATATGCTTTCAAAGCCTTACGATTACAATTCTTGTCAAAACTAATAACGAAATGAAAATTGTAAGCTGTACTTAGGTGGTGTGCTTTAGGTGTTGTATATTATTAACAGCAGGTAGTGTGAAGCAATAAAAGAGGTTTATAATTCTTAATCAGATGGTATGTACGTTATACACGTTACAAGTCTTTTGTTTTGCACAAGTGATGATTAGAGTTAAACAATTGTTGCATAAACTTATTATTTGAAATGGTTTGAAATTATTGTTTATTTTTATTATCATGATTTGTATATAAAATATAAATCCTGTTATTCGCTACAAGAAATTCAACGATTCTTGAGGATTTGCTGCAATATTTGTTTTGTTCGTCATATCTATTTAAGATCCATAGTTAATCTATATTGGATTGGCTAAATGCTTTTTATTAAGTGACAATTAGTCATCGATAGGGTAGATTTTGTCTAACGTATTACCCTCCCCCATGTTTATGACTAACAAGATTCAATTTGAAATATATTTGTTGTTTTTTCCCCCAATTAAAATTCTACCAATATAAAAATGCATGACAACTTATTAACCAAAACTTGTTTTTTTTCAGAAGTGCTTAGGGCCTCAAGATAAATATTTATTTTAATATTTCAAATCAATCAAATCATATAAGTTTTTGCGCTTGTGTCTTTTGTTAAGTGTTAATTCTATAACGGCCTTGAATGAGAAATATTCAAGCAAAGGCAAATGGATTTTTTTAATAAATTTTAAGAAATTTCATTTAGGATATTTACACTGCGGACGGTGTCTTAAATCTTTAAAAAAGCAATTGTTTATTCAAAATTGTGATTTGTATATTTATTCACCCTGCTTACCAAACTTCGTCTTAGAAAACAATTTCTCTAAAATGCAAATTACATGAAGACGCACAAATTTGAACACAAATAGTGATAAGTACAGCAACAACAATATGTATAAAATTTGATCACACAGCAGTATAAATCCCAAAATTACTTCCAAAGATTTTAAAGTGGCCTTATGATCATCCAACCATAAATCATTTTGTTGCTCTGGTACTTTAGAAACATAATTTTGTATTATCGTTTATATAATTTTGCATTTTTCCATCTACTTACTTTTGAAATTTGCCAATTCTATAGTTGAATTGGTATCAATACTTAAACAACTGAATACATCATCCCAATAGCCTTGTGAGGATAAATCTTTTAAAGATTTACAAAATTTAGTCATTATATTATATTATCTATAAATCAGTTGCAGCTAAGAACAAAATAAAATTGTGTAATAATTTTTGACAAGAACGGTGTTAGGGTTTTTGTTTAACACTCAGTAAATAAAATGATTGCCAATAATATTTTTATTATTTAGTTCTTGAAAAATATCTGTTAATGTAAAAATCGTTAAATTGTAGGTTGGAAAAACCAAACTTAAATTATATATGTATATCAAACAAAAACAACAAATTGTTTGTTATTTTTGCTGAATGAATACTGTAACACTATTATTCTTCATTTTCATAAAAATATGTTTACAATAAAATACAGATTTAAAATTACAGTTTTAGTCATCAACAACAACATATGTGAGTCATGCTGTAAGCCAAGACAAAAATCAATTCTAAACAAAAACATGACACCCCTTCAGAGAGTGATTATACCGGTTGAGAAATGTTCGTTGAAGTGGTTAGGAGGAAAAAACCTTTACATGCCTCGACTAGCCATAAGTCTGTTCAGCCATCGTACATTTTGCTGCCTGCAGAGAAATTTGGCTAGTGAAGACCATCGCTGTTGATGCTCGGTTCTGAGAGTTTACCGAACAAGTATTCACACATTTCTGTTATGCCACTACACAAACAAATTACACACGACCCCAGGCAAAATAAAAGTATGTGTGTGTGCGCTCGTCTGTAAACACCCGTACATAAGCTATGTTAAAAGCATCCATACAAACTCCATGAGAGATAATAATTATGTATAATTATGTACAAACGGAATAGAAACATCCACACATATTCTTCACAAAAAAGACCAAGAACAAATTTCTTTTCGTTATTCTATCGACGCTCTGCATGTTCGAACAAATTTTTGGCTAGTGTTGTAGCGTTGTACGAACAACTGTTCGGACCACATTTTTGAAGCACGAACATACCATCAACACTGCCAGTCTTTACGCGCCATATTCCTGTGCGAACAGCAAAATGTATGATGGCTAAACTGATTTGTGCCTAGTCAAGACGACATGTTAGTATAAGGTGCACTGTCGGATAATATCTTAACTTTGACAATTGGCAAATTGTAATAATGGCCCTTATGTAGAGAGAAAAAATTTTCGTCTTCTGGTATGTTCTTGATAACAATTTAAAAATTATTTAAATTCATATTGAACATTTCTTTATACACATAAATTTAAGATACCTTAATGGCAAAGATCGGGACGTGTAATATTTATTTCCGGACATAAGCAATAAAATTAACAGAATAAAAACGTTCATGATCATGTTTTGAGCAATTCGCTGTGAACTTTCCGGTTTGTATTCAAACATCCATATATAACATTTTAGTTATAAGATTTAAATAATTATTGGAAATTTCTTTTAGAAGAAAGATTCATTAAAATTAGAGTTAAAAAGAAATGTACAGTTTATGTTTAACTATATTTCTTAAAATAAGTTTGAACACTTATTTCCCAATATACACATAATGGTTCCTGCGACCCACACGTAAACTCATTGTTTTGGCAATAGAATCAGATATTTCAGAACATAATTATCCGCGTGGAGACTACAGAAGAACTAGCAAGGCAAATTACTAATCTTAATTCGCCTTAGGAACTAGTCTAAAATATAAAAAGTACTTGAAAAATCAACTCAACAAAAGTACAATACAGCGCAGATAATTTATAATTTCCAACAGCTGCTAGTCTTATATTTTCATCCCCCTTATTCAACATTATTTATCACTATTTATACTGTAAGTCACTAAATAATCGTGCAAAAATACTTTTAGTTTACTATTTTCACTCGCTCGATTTTGTATTGAAATTTTGCAAAACGTGTGTACTGTATTTTAAAACGCCATAATAAAACGAATTTGGTCAATTTCTATGTGTATCTATGTATACAAAACAGAAATAATACGAATTAAAATCAGTTTAAAAGTATTTGAAGCAAACAAGCCAAAGTAATTGCACTCAATGTAACCTTTTATTCATTAAATGAAGTAGATGAAGTGAATGCAATTTAAAGTTAGTTTATTTATAAGTTAAGTTAAAATGTATCTACGTAATGAAGAAAAAATTCAATGTCGCTTAGTGTTTAGCAAGCACAAAAAATACACTGGGCGAAATAATATTATTTACTTATGTGTGTGTGTATATATAAATACTTAAAAGTAATGCGGAAAAATAAGTTGCATAATATATATGCACATATTTATTTTTAGTATATTTCTAAATATTTATGCTGCTGATGACGTCACTCTCAATAGTACGAATAACCAAAGAATAATTATAGTATTTTTGCAGACATGTATTTATGTAGTAGTCAAAATATAATTTAACATTCCTAAATCGTCTTAGTTTATTTTAAGAAAAATGCCTCTGTAATCAGGTCAGTTTTATGATGAATTCTGTTATAAACCGTCTATAATATCATTAATAAATGACGTCATTTTCCTTAACTTTGTTTTTCTTATTATCTTCATTCTTTAATAACAAAAAGGAAAAATTTAAACAGATGTTTTTATGCAAAAAAAGAAACAAAACAACCGTGAAAGTTTATGCTTCATACTACGAGTAGAGACACATCAGATACGTATGCGTAAATAGGTACTACAAACCTGCAGTGTACATACATACATACATATGTATATTTTTGCTTCTTGATTTGATATTCCGACAGGGTGTTTTGATGTAGAATTTTGGAACGAATTTCCGTCATCCCTTTTCATGTTTGGTTTGGAGATATACCGGTTTCGTCTATGTGCGATCTTCACTGTAATTTTTCGTTCTCTTATGCATAGATCTTTTGAAATAATTTTCTTTTATTATAGATAAAATAATTCGTGGAAGTTAACATATTTGGTCTCTACATACATATGTATGTATGAAAGAACATGAGCCTGTGTTACAGGCGGTTTATTACTATACATGTTCCAATTATTTTTAAATCTAGAAATACCTACATATGTATGTACATACATACTTATGTATACTGAACTAATTGGGAAACCAGGGTCCGTAAGTCGGACATGGGTTGAGAAGCCACTGAACGTCGTTGTCATTATTGCCTAAAGGAAATCAGGCATGTTGTTTTGTTCATCTCACACGAATATGAGTTAATCGTTGGAATTGGGCAAATGTATCCAATTAGAAGACGAAGATTACTAAATTATCAAAACTTTTTGTCCAGGGAGAACTTTCGGTTGATTTGTTAAAATAAGAACAACCACATCAGAAGAGCCGAACACTTATTCCCGGCTCCCTAAAGCTTTTTATACACGTGCGTTTTTGCCGTCCATGCTACTTCGGTGTCCGTTTCGTGTTTTTTTTAAATAAGTCCGCAACTATATTTTTTTAATATTTCACTGAAACCTTTTTTTCAAATACATATACAGTTATTTTGAGCATCGGATCAATATGCGTTCCTCGGTGCAAGAGCTCTTATAAAATCTGCATCTTGTTTCATTAATATTATACTCTTCACAAAAATGTGTGATTGCGTTTGTAATTTTTACAATATTCATTTCCGACTCAACAAAGTACATATATTCTGGATCTATATAGGTTGGGATATTTAATTAACGATGTCCGTCTATCCAATGTTGAAATCAACTTTCTGACGGCACTAGGCAACCTAGGATCTTGAAATTTAGACGACATTATCATTGACGAAATTCGTTATTTAATCTTTTTTTGGGGTTTTGTGATATTGTTCACTCTTGCAGAGAATCTCTTATACACGGCCCCATAAAATTCTCATATTCTGATCGTTATAAAATTTGTGTGTTAATTCTAACTCGTGATTACTTTGTGAATGAAAATATATCGATTCCTGATTTGATATTCCGACAAGGGATGACGGAAATTCGTTCCAAAATTATACATGAAAATATATCGCCTAAGAAGAACACTTCGAATTATGTATGAACTTTTTAATTATAAATTTTATTTTATTTACTTTGAGTTTGAATTCTCTATCGGTATTACCGATATTTTTGTTTGAGTATCGGAATCAGCATCGTAACGGCAATAAAGAGTATCGGTGCGTCCTTAGTATGAAATACAAAATTGTTTTGTTCATATTATATGAAATTCACTGAGAAAATTTAGTCGTTACACTGGGATCCTTATTCTGAATTGATTTTCAAGGCCCCTTAATATACATATGTCCGTAATTCTTTTTTATACGATTACCTTAGAGTGACTGTTACTTTACTATTTAATTTATTCAAATAAATATTACAAATTTTTATTTTCTCTTGTCCCCATAAACCACGTTTTCTTTAATTAAATTTTTTTTGTAACATTAGTCTTTTATATTTATTTGCAGGCGCAAAGAGAGAAGACTATAATATTGTTGCATTTAGTGTGATACACACATGAATAAAATTTCCCTCAGCACAAATAGGGTACAACAAGTTAACGAGTGTATACAACTTTATACAATAACTTATTTTTATAAAGAATTAAATATTAATAACGAGTGCGCACAAGAATCCAAAAACTACTCGAACAAAGAGATATTAATACATACCTATACGTATAAAATTCAACAAGGTCTTAAAGCACAATGAGTAAAGCAACGGGCCCCTCTCCACCACAATACACCTATGTGCCACCGCCATCAGCTCCACCATCGTATCAAGAAGCAGTAGGTGGGGTTAAACCTGTGGGTCCATTTACACCTGTCGTAGCACCTACACATGCAGCGACCACAAACGCCCATATTGTCACAACTGTTGTGCCGATTGGGCGCACGGCTACACATATGGTATGTCCATCTTGTCATGCTGAAATTGAAACTACGACACGTACTGAACCTGGGATGATTGCTTATTTATCGGGTTTTGTAATTGCATTATTAGGGTAAGTTTAAAAATAGTTGACAACAGTAGCTTTTAAGTTCGATAACGCAATTAAAGGAGACATGGACCTATGTTATTGTCACTTTGCGTCTTCAATGTTTGAAGAACTGGCATGCCCACAAATTAATTAAGCCACAAAAGTGTAGAACTGTCAATAATTATGTAATGTCCTGTTTTCATTATAATTGTATAAAAACTAACTTGCTTAAAAACAATTGCCAAAAAATTCATACTTTAGCTGGACTAAAATAATTGTCACGTATAGTAGTGAATGGAAAACATTTAAAATTATATTTATTTAATTTTTTTCCGTTGTTAATTTTTTTAAGTTTTTATTGTTTTTTTTTCGAACTACAAATAGAAAGAAAAAACGAACTCATGCCTAAAGATTGAAATTACTTAACAATTAATGTTAATTCTTTTAGTTAAATTTGTTAACTTAATATGGATTTCTCTTATTTTTTGTTCCGATAGTGGCATAAATGTTTAATTATAACAAAATCTGTATGCTTAATGATCGGAGATACCTACCGAAAGTATTAATCTTTTACAATGCCTAACTTACGTACGGAAAGTATGCGCATGTTGTAATCTTTATCTTTATAATTCTTTGTTGGCCTCTAATTTAATATATCATTGATAAAAGATCGTTTAATTGAAAAGTTTTTTTTCTGTGTAGATGTTGGCTTGGGTGCTGTCTAATTCCTTGTTGCATTGATGACTGTATGGATGTACATCACACATGTCCTAATTGCAAGGCATATTTGGGACGTTACCGGCGATAAAATCTCTATAAATGCTGGGCCATCGATTACACACAAACACATACATGACAACTTAAATTACGCTTAGAATTTTTAAACAAACAATTTGGCTTCGAAAAACCGTGATTCAAATGTAAACTAAACACAAAAACTGTATAAGTAACTTTTTCAGTCGTTTATTTTCAATGAAATACTTAACAACTTATTTACTTACTAAACATAACAAACTCAAAATAATACGTACAATATAAATATGTATGTATATTTTCACTAATCTACTCATACCAGATACCTATGATACCTTTTTCAAGAATCGAAAACTGCATATACTACAGATTTTAATTTTTCGAAATTGGCCTATAATACCAAATTATTGCTCAAAATGTATTTTGCTTGAGCTATATTTTTTAAAAGTATACCAACAAATACATAAGGTCTATTTAAAATACTGTGTTCTTTTTTTATACATGACACCTGTGTGTATTGAATTTTAATTAATTTGCCTAAACTATCCTTTTTAAGCTTTTAAGACACACTACGTTTTAATGTACCATTTGACTAAAAACTGAGTTCAAAGTAAATTATTAAAACTAAATAATTTTAGATTGGCTATTTACAGCCAATACTCACTCTTATTCTGTATTTCGATTACGTTTCCGTATTCAGTTACGCACGAATCGAAAAAAGGTATTCCAACCAAAAACTGAATCGTAAGAAAAAGCCTAGAACATGAGTAAGAGGTATTTGTATCAAAACTATTCCAGTGTGAAGAATTCTGCCGCGTCGGAGTAGATATTTTAATAAAAAAATTTATATCGTTGTAGCACAAAAATGTGTTGTATCACATTGTAACTGTTGGAAGGAAAAACAACCTTTTCGACCTGCAAAAAAACTCACATTTCAATACAAAACGATAAAACAAAATAAAAAATGTAGGATTGCATTCTTTTTTTAATTACTCATTTCTTGAAGCTAAACAAACTAAAATCGAAAGGCTCTCCGCCACTAAATTAACAACTAGCAAAAACGTAGCTAAGCTGGTAATGCAGAATACACAATCGTAAAAGTTCGAAACGAAACGCAGAATAGCAAAGTTGCCAAACGGCGAAATTTCAATTCGAATCGATATGCAGAATAGGGGTGGTTATTTACAGTTATCTGAATAAACATTTCTATTGATTTCTTATCTTTTATTTTTACAGTGTAATCAATTGAAATTGAAAATGTAATGAATAACAATAAACAAAACATGTACTATGAAATAATTTCGTAAATAAAACTAAACTTTGTATATACTTGTAGTTATTCCTAATGACTATCTACGTAAGTTCTCATCAATCATCATACTACAGTTCAAAATAATCTAATTAATCAAAATGTAGAGATTGAGCTCCAAACGTGCCTGAAAACGTAAGAAAAACATTACAACCAACAAACATCAAAGGGAAGAAATCTTTTCCGGTTTTGAAAAAAAAAACAGTTACTAATTTAACCGCCGCAGGTGGTCCTTAAATTGGGAAACAATTTTGTGGTCTTAGTCAAACATTTGCTAAGAATACAATTTTTGGAAATGACGGGTAAATTACTCCTAGCTTACTTACCACTGTTTTTAAATCCCCGTTTTCTTTTCTTTCTTAAAAAATTAATTCTCAAAATGAAATTTTCTTTAATATTCCCTAGCTTAATTTCCCAAATACCTTTGCTTACACCTCTGCAACTAAATGTAACGCTTAATGTTTTTATTTTTATAACTTTGGAAATAATCAAAACAATGTATTTTATTTACTTCAAAAAACATTGAACAAATTTATAAAATAGTACCAAAAGGTATCTGAGACCGCAACGCTCGGATAGTGAATTAAGTTTCATTTATACCTATTGTTTTGTGGCTTTGAACAATGTAAGAATGATGTTCGCACATAGCTCGTCACCCTTCCTCATCACGGAGTCAGGAATTAATTTGAATTCGCCCATGAGTCTACCTGTTAAAGGCAAATTGATAACTGGTAGATTCACGGGCGTATTCAAAGCATTTCTGTCTTCTTTGCAGATATCAAACTCCATATATAAAAAGTTTACCGGAATGGTGACTTTACCTATTTAGTACACCCTGGTCCTGCTGTTAACAATTTGCCTTGGGCTCGCACATTGAGAGAATGTTGGCAGAATAACGAGAACAAATTTGTTCGTAGTCTTTTGTGTAGAGAATACGTAAAGATGTTCCTGTTCAGTTTGAGCATAATTTTTTTGTTTCTCATCGATATTATTTCCATGTTCTCTGCATAGTTTATAAACTACAGACGAGCTAACACACACAAATTTTTTATTTTGCATATATGCATTTTGTTTGTGTAGTGGCAGAACAACATTGTGCAAACAACTGTTCAGACAACCTAGTTTTAACACGAACAGACCATCAACAGCACAGGTCTTCACGAGCTAAGTCCCTGTGCGAAGAGCAATCTGTACGGTGACAGAACAGATCTATGGCTAGTCAAGACGTCATTTTAAGATATTCAAATTATGCGTTTTTTTTTTAACAAATGGTTATAAATCAAATATTATTATTCCAAAAAACGCTGGGTGAGCATTGATGCCAGCTGTTAGTAAATGTGTTCATATTTTGTTTACAAGCTAAAAATTTGTATTATAATAAATAATAAAACTTCTGTGAAATAAGGAGTAAGTCACACAATCTTAGGGTCTTAAAAAATTAAAGTTTATATTACGGATATTTGCAGGGAATGTCTGATGATTTGGAAATTATTGAAGTGGACGAGGAAATAATTGAAATAAGTGATGATGATTCTTTGTTGGAAGAATGCAGTAAAGTTTTATTACGAATTAGGAATTTCGAAGAGCAAATAGACGAAGAAAATAATATTTACATTGAACCACCTCATGAGCATGAAAAAATAACTGAGCATGAATCAATAGATGCTGTTAACCATTCCTCTTTACAAATCAGGATTTCAGAACCAATAACTCTAGAAGACACTTCAAATAAGAGTATTAGATTAGATTATAAAAATCCACAACCTGAAAATAACGATTCTGACGTTGCTTGTAACGAAAATTCTCAGGAAAACGAAATTATCAAACATGATAACAATATTAACAATGTTGATCAACATGTTAGCTTAGAGAACGGAACTGCAGAATTAATTAAGAACTCTCAATATAATAGAACTTTGTCCGAAAAGCCAGTAAATTCCCTGCAACGTAATAAAGCTCGTCGGATACGAACGCGAATACGAAAAGGAAATAAAGTTCTAAAAAGTACTGGCTCTGGGAATGGTAAAGCTACAAAAACGTCGCAAAAAACAGTTTTTCAAAGGGAATCAAATTCCTCTAATAAAATTGATGAAATTATAAATACTAATTTTACTGCTTCCGAGGAACCTACTTGCAGTTCAAACATAGGGACTCATATTTCTTGCTCATATAAGCGTTGTAATAATTACGACATTTCAAAACTTGAATGGCTTAAACCTTTAAGTAGTCTCTCAAGTCCTCCTCATTTACAAATTGTAATAATCGATCGAAGCCATCCAGATTGGAAAATTGCAAATGAAAAGTGGCTCATGATTGAAAGGCGTTTACTTGAAGTTCTTAATAGTGAAATGTTGCGGACTAATGATACGAGCATTGGGCTATTTGATGGTGCCAAATGGCAAAGAGGCATTAAAATTGTTGGATGTCATAATGAAAATGCTTTTAATTTTATTATGGAATTTATAATCAATTTGGATAAACTGTGGAATGGAGCACAACTTGACGCATTTTCTATATCTCACATCACCCGCCGTATAGTTAAAGCTTATATACCACCGCCAACATTAAAAACTGAACTTATAATGTCACTGATCAATCTCCAAAATCCATCAATATGCACCAAAGATTGGAAAGTTGTTAAAGAACGAGAACGATCTAGTAATTGCGGCGTCGATGTTTGGATAAGTGTTAATGAAGAATCATTTACACAATTATGCAAATCAAGAGGCGAAATTAAATATGGTATAAATCGTATTTGGCTAAACCCTTCGTAATAATATTGGAAATATAAAAATCCAAAAAGCGTTCCCAAGATGTATCATAGTATTTTTAGAAAATATGTTTAATTGAACATAACATGTCTTAAAATAAGCTTGTATATAGTATATGCAAATTTTGTTTTTAATGCTTGAAAATCTTGCGCGTGTTGTTAGTTAATATCATGCTTTCAGCCAAGGCAACTCGGAATTATTTTTGATCTAAATATCTTAAATAACAATTTATAAAATTTCATTTTTGAATAGTTATATAAGAGATGCACTGAAAGAGCAATTGTGTATGTGCCATTCGTACTAATTTTGTAAAAATGTCGATTAAATATCATGAAGTATCTTTTTTATTGGTTAAAAACTGCAAATATAAAAATAGAAAGTATAAGTCTTATAAAAAAAATGTACAGTGGTTGGTGGACATTAGATTAGCATCTTATTAATTTCTGTCCCAATGTATTGCCTGCTGTTCAAAAAATACATGATATTAATCTGCTTCAATTTTATTCGTTACAATACGTTTGGTTTCTTTTAAAATACAAAAAAATAAAGCAGCACAAGCTAAGAAATAAAATTTCATCAAGCAAAAAAATTCATTTAATTTCCATGCGCTTTCCTTTGATATTGCATATAATTCCATCTGGATTTTCGTCCACAAATTTGTTGGGCTTGACAGCATAGGTTCTCTATAGGATTAAAATGTCACATCGCCGAAACCGGTTTGTCGTCAAAGCAAACTTGATAGGGGATGACGGAAATTCGTTCCAAAAATCTACATCGTTGAAAGTAGTTTAGCTAGGTCTAGTACCCTGCGCAACATTTTTATATGTTCCTTAGGTTTGGATATAACCTGTATAACATAACATTATTATGAATAAAACAAAACTTGGCAATATGCGATTGAAGTTTCAATGTCGTTAATGTGCCGAATTATATCCTCCTTTAGCTCTTGACATACACTTTTTTTATATATGTATATGTAAATGTGTGGCACCCTCCAGTTGGAACCACATATCATCCAGGTCCATATCCTCAATTCCTGGCCACACGAAGTCCGTTATCACCTCGCGGGTGTGACTCACAATTAACATTGTGCATTATGGTTGAACAACCCTATACAAACAAATTAAAAATTTTAAACAAGTGTTTGATGTGATCTTGGTTATTTGTTCAAATAAAAAGTGTAGTCCACCTTTTCTTCCGAGTATACCATCGTAAAGTTTAGTACATACATATGTAAAGTTAAGTACATACATATGTAATTAATCTAAATTACCCTTTGCTTTTATTGGAATAGGTATTAGGCATATAATACCTATTTAAATAAGAAATTTATAGTTTACATACATATGTATGTATGTATCTTTCGGTTGCTTAAATCGGGATTGCACTGTATATGTATAATTTATAAGATTGTTATACGGTGGCATTAAATAATAAAATTTATAAACATGAATATGGAACAAATTAAATCAAAATACATTATTAAATATGCAATAGTAATTTATGTATGTGTTGTAATTGTACTATATGCACGAACGTGATATGGGTAATATTTTTATATCTTCTATTGTTTTGTTTGCGATTCTCTTGCTACCTTGCATTCGTAAACAAAAACATAAAACTTATAAATATGTACAACAACTGAAATTCTGGTTTGTTTTTAAATAGTTTCATGTCTTTCTCTTATTCTGCTATTTGATTCTTTTTTTTATTATGCCACCACCACGCTCAACTTAAAAAGAGAGAGAGAAAGAAATGTAAGATAAGAAATTGTATAAATAAAACAACGAAAATATTATTAAAATAAAGATTAGAAGAATTTTTCATTTTGACAAGTTAACAAGTTAAATGAAGGTGTACAAAACATATTTCAAAAAAATTCGTATTAAGAATCAAATTCATTTAATTAATTAAGATTCTGTTCAAATCAAGTAATTGTTGTAGTTTAAAGTTTATTTTTATGATTTTATTTTGACCGTAAGTGAATTGAAGAAAAGTGAAATATTTTCCCCATAAAAAGCAAGAAAAAGAAGAAAGAGAAAAAGTTGCAATAAAAATGGTATTACGTTCGGGTATTATTCTACCATTTCAATTTCGGGACACAAAAAAATTGTTAATGATTGGAGTGCCAGAGGAAAATCGTGATTTAAGCATTTGGGACTTAAAAAATGTCGGTGAGTGGAATACATGACCATACATATGTACATACATACATATATATGTATATAATTACTATGAATTGCTGTGCATCGTAAATTTCCTCTTAACTACATATTTGTGAATATTTTTCTTATTGATAATCATCCATCCATTCATTCATTACTACTTTACTACATCAAGTCCCATAATAATTTTTCTTTAGGCTTAGCCAACTCAAGTGTGTATGTATACGGTGCTAATAATTATGTCGGTCTAACAAAATATAAACTTTTTGACATTCTATTAAAATCATAGTTTAAATCATGTGTTTGTAACTTTATATACTTATGTACATGCTAGACTTTTTAAAGTTTAATTTTGCCCATCCAAGTATTATTACATTGTATATTTTTCAACTATTTAAATAATTTATATAGACAGTGACATGTCGAATTTTTTGTTTGTACTATGTATTTATAACCGAAAATTGTTATCAAGTTGATGACTAGCTCAAAGTATATTTATCTCACTTGCTAATTTTTCTCTCGTTTTTAGAATAGTATTATTTACCAATGTGCCTTAAATGTATCTATTTCTTGAAACGGCTTAATTTTTCTTTTAAAGTGTTTTTTTTATACTACAAGAAATACATGGTCTCTTATGGGTATCTGTAAAAAATCGTGATAATACACTTTTCTAACACAAAAACGTTCTACCGCTTACACAATATTGTTTAGGATGGTTTAACCGAAATAGGTCGGATTCACCAACAGCAAGCTTTTGCAATAAGTTTAAAGGCGTTTTTGAAGGACAATTTGCGTCAAAACTGAAAACGTTTCGCTATCAATTTTGGCGTTGCTTTGCATTCTAAAAATATATGGTCCCATATTAAAAGCTGCCAATTCAGTTAACAATATTTGTAAATCTGTGAATTTTGTGACCAATCAAACCGAAAAATACTTCTACACGATATATGATATTAAGAATTAATATAACTAAATGTTTGATAATAAGAAGGGGAAGTTGTAATACATACGTACTATAACAAGAAAATAAAACTTTGACATGAACGATTTTGATATCTTCAGGAGTACAATGTATGTTTCGGATCTGCAATATTCAAACGTTCATTCAAGGACTATTGTTGAATAATCATTTGCTATTACATTTGCTAATAAATTGTCTTGACTGCTTAATGGTTTTCGTTAAACAGTCGTAAGCATTGTTAAAAATAATACTTTGCTATTGCAGACTTATGAATATTATATTTATTCTGTGCTTTGTATATAACATATTGTCATGGTGAATACAGTCGTGAAAAGATATTGAAGGGTTTTTTTTCAATTTTGTCGATTTTAATCTCTCGCATGGCCAACATTGACGAAGTTGTTGTTTATGTGTTTTGCCCGCCTTTTTAGTATTTTTGTATTTCTTGGTCTGTCGAAGTTTATTATTGTCTTTAGGGTGTTGTTTTTGGCTTCTATATTTAACTTATTATTTTTAAGCTTCTATTTAGTGCTGCCTTTTCTACTATTGCTGTATTCTATACATGTTTATAAGTAATTGCATATGTATGAAGGTATGTACATATGCATGCATTATTGGGTATATTTTAAATTTAATATTCGTCATACCTATGTATAGGTACTAGTTGGTTTTATCTTTTGCTCTTCTATTTTTATTTATTGGTTTATCTGTCTCAGGGTATAACAAACAGGTAAACTGCGCAGCTGTGTATTTTTTAAATTGATTGAATTGTCAAATTCCCAAGGCAAATTGATAACGGGTAGGCTCACGTCGAATTCAAAGTATTTTCGCTTCTTTACGTATGTCAAACTCTGTAAACGTATAAAAAATTTCACCGGAAATGGGATAACATTTTGTTATATAAATTTTTACACCAAATCGTTTTAAAAACTGTGCTCAGATGCGCTTGTGAACTTACATCTGTCTTACATCTCTAGTCTACCCTGTCAAGTTCAATATAAAAAAATTTTCCGCCATTTTTGGTATATTTTTTATATATGAAGTTTGACAACCACAAAGAATACGGAAATTTGAAATCGCCAGTAATCGACCTGTTATCAATTTGCCTCGGTCTGTCCTTAAGAGTAAAACCTACTATACAACTATTCCCATTTTTAAATGTACATATGTATGTATGTACTAGTTTTGCCAGTTTAGTTTTTTCGAGACTTAATTTAGCCTTCTTTTTCGTCTTGTAGCCCTTTCTAGCCTTATTTTTTAAAATAGTCTTTAAGGAAAAATTTACCTTTTTCAATTGTACAAATTTACGAAACTAGTTTCATGAAGCCTTAATTTTCAACTTTTGTGCAACTTAACAGTTAGTGTCGAGTTTATAGAAAAGTCCTGCAATCTTCTATTTGATTGAGACCGTATTTGCTCGTTGATTGCCAAATACTCTCTGGCAGCCTGGCACCCACATAATACGTATTCTCCGTTAATCGCTCTTTTGCAGTTCGGAAACTTATTTTTCCTGAGCCGTACTTCTGCCTGAAGCACCATGTTATGATCAGGATGTCCTTAGCTGAGAGCTGGTCCTCATATATAAATGTGCTGCAGTTTCACCAGGAGTCTCCGTGTTTTATAGCTCCCCCAGGAGAAAATTATTCATATAGTATTATTCCGGCTGCCTTCATTGAATGAGATGTTAAGTTTTGAGTAGAGTGTGTTCTTACTTAATTATTCAATATGGCAAATATTATACTCTTATTTTCAAACAAAAAAAAAAGTAGTTTATGAAATGCATAATTAATTAAACAGCACAAGTTTACAAGTCTAATTTACTGTGTAAGTTTACGAGTGCTGTGAAAATGAAATTTCAAACAAATTTTAACACTTCATTCGCGACACTGTCAAAACTCACAGTTTGCAGAGCTTTAAGTGTTTTCATTAGTTTCCCAAACGAGTAGCAATAATATTTTTGGAAAATGTGTGTACTAATGAGCACTTGACTCACGACTGATATGTTTTTAATCCTATTTAATAACTTGGCTTAACATTTTGAATAACTTTAAAACTTTTGTGATGATAATTTCTATTAATTCCTTCTTTAATGATTGTTTTAAATAATAAAAGGTAGTACCACAGACGTTTTCGGACTTGCAAACTCTTCAAGTTAAGTCGAATAACTTTTGCAATTTATATACGATTTTAATAGGTTGAAGGCAACTTTTTTTTTTTAAATAAATAAAAAAAACTTTTGATGTTCTTTAATGATTACCGTATCGTGGGAGAAATGATTTAACAGATAACACAAAATCATACAGTTTATGTTATCATTTCTTGCACGCAATTTATTTTTGGGAACACACGTGGTGGAATTTAAAAAAATAATTTTTTGTCGTGGCGAAACTTACATTGTAAATAGCAAACACAATACCTTTTGCCAGAAAAAGGTTTACATACTACTTTTTCTTTAATTAGCACTGAAATGCACTAAATTTCGATACAAAATTATGTCAGATGTTTTATTTTTTATAATAAATCCATTTATTTTTTCTGCCGTATTTAAAAAAAAAACGAATCTAGCTTCTTTTCTCCAGCTCCTGGTAACACTGGTAGCTGCACACACATACATATGCCTGGTATATATTTTTATTTTATTTTCCTCCTATTATTGTTTTTGTCATTATGGGTGTGTGTTTATTCTTCTTCTTTTATGTAGAATCAACACTTTCGATGTTGTGTGTTTTTTGTTGATTTCATTAAATTTTTAATAACTTTTATATCAATTTTTGTTTACAGTACGAGCTGCTTTTGGTATTTATAATTTCGAGTTTCGTAACAAGAAGATTGGTTTCAATATACCTGATGAACTACTGTTGCAGTATTTAGCACAGCGTCATGATTTGACGAATTTTGTTATAGAAATTGGACAGGGTAAGTTTTTTTAACCAAAAACAGTACAATTGTCAGCTTTTAATTATTATCAATAAATACATTTTAATTATTTAAATATAAAGTTTAAAAATATCACAAGTGATCGGGTTGTAGTGAACACGTTATAAAACAAAATACCTACCGGCAATTTTTAAAAACAACTGAAAACCAGTCTAAAAAGATTATTTAAAATGTTTTTTTTTTCTAATTTATATGCAAACATCATTGAGTTAATTTTTCATCGTTGATTTATCAATAATCAACTTCCAATATAGGAGTCCTAATAGGAATCGATTTATCTCGAGATTTGGACATTTTGCAGTTACGATCCTGATAAAACGGGTTCTCTGAATTCCGAAATTTCGGATACAATATTTTTTCCCAATATTATTTGTTTTTTAATAAAAAAATTACATATGTATGTATGTATGCATATTTAAATAATACATAAGAACAACCAAAATATGTATATGTATATAATTTATACAAGAATTATAGCAATACAAGATTATATTTCACCAAACGAAAAATAGCATTAAATCCTAAAAAACACAAGCTATTTATTTTACGAGACCACAAAAGGACCGTTTTATTCCACAACGATTATTACGTTTTATGAAGATCGACATACCATTGGATAATAACGTTAAATATTTAGGGGTCATTCTAGATACCAATCTCAAATTCAACTGTTACAAACCTTACGTTGTCAACAAAATAAACAAATTAACAAGAGGTATTGTACCCACTTGTAAAGAGGAACTCTAAACTTAATACTGGGTCGATATTACAACCCATCATATGCCTACTATGCACTAGTTTGGTGCACGTCCGCGAGATGTCACTTAAGAATGCTAAAGTTGGTATAATTGGCTGCATACTATCTCAGGCTTCGAACCCATATATGACAGTCATCCCCATATTAATGAATTTATTTCATCGTAATTTTACCCGTAGTCCTAGTCTTTTATCTTTAGTGCCTTAAATAGGTTTTTACAAAGTTTTCTCATTACAAGAGGAACTCTATTCCTAAATACTGAATTTTCCCTCGGCAGGAAGGCCAGCAAGGTACTCGGGTATAATAGGGCTACTTTAAGCTGGATCACTGCGTTAGTGACAGGACATGGAAACTTCAAGTACCATCTGGCTAAGATGAAAGTCGTAGAAGATGATATTTGCAGGCTATGCCTGAAAGAGGCTGAGACGGTAGCGCACATTGTGTGTGAATGTCCAGCACTGGCTAGCATAAGGCTTAAGACCACGGGCAGACACTTGTTAGATGTGAATGCCATGGGGGAACTAAGCCTTAGACAAATGCTAGCAATTACAAAAGACTCCGTGATGAGGAAGAGTATCGACAGTTACCAGTCGACAGTCTGAAATCACTTTAATCAAGAGTAAAGGCTAGGGCTAGCACGAGACTCAATTGAAAGTAAGGTGGCTGTGATTACGGATCGGTTCCCTGAAATCAATTTGAGGAGCGAAATGGGGATCGAAAAGGGACCCAGAAAGTAAGTGGTCTGCTTCGATATCCCACCATACATTAATAATAAAAATACTGCATTTTTTAATAATAAATGTATTCAAAATGATATAAAATAAATACAAATATATATATATAAAAAAAATACAAGATTATGCCAATGCCATCCCGTACATAAACTTTGCGCAAGTAGCACAAATGACGTCACACAGCCTGGGTTCCTTTTCATTCATTTTTGAAGAACTTGTTAGAGCATATTTCGTAAAATATTTGTGTCGATTCAACATACCCTAATATATATGTATGCTTAAAATAAAGTTTAGATTTGCGGTAAAAATAAGTTTTGTATAGAAATAAATTTTTATTAAACGTACGTATCGCTCGTTTACTCAAACAACGTGAAAAATATAAACGATATAAAAATTAAATTTTTACACAATATAAAGCTTGTCATAACGAACAATTTTGCATCATTAATTCCAAAAATGCATTTTTTAGTATATTAGCGATATGTACTACTTTATATACACGTTATAATCTGATCGTAGTTCTCTTATTTATTATTTCTTGAAGATTGTACAAGGATTCTAGCGAGTAAACCGATGACCGTAACTTTGGTATATTTTCTCATAAAATTAAGCGAGCACTAACAGCTAAAATAACATAATCCGAAAAAACAAATTTTACAAGGGAAAGTTTTTACTTTTTTCCAATTTGTTTAGAATTTTTTAATACAAATTTAAATGTAATAATTCGTATAAAAAATATTTTAGTTAGTTACGTTAACTTGAACGTCTACATTTGTAACAGGTTGGACTGAAATGTGACCGCGAAAATAACGTAACCCACATTAAACAAATTTTACAAGAAATTTTTTTAATTGCTAGCCTACAAATCACCTAATATTCTACGTAAATTGGGAAATAAAATTAATTATTATTATTATTTCTGGAGCCAAACTCTAATTTACACGTCTAAACAAGCGTGATTTTTCGTCATGATCGCCCACGTGATTTTCGCCATGATCATGATCACGTTTACTCATGAGTAATTTGCTTGATTGTATAGTAATTGGGATTGAAATACCACGTGATTATTCGTAAAATGTGTCAGTGACATTATTGGCGTGATTACGACTCGATATGTACATACATACGTACATATATTTCCCACGTACATTTTACTTAAGTTAATTTTTCGTATAAATTAATATCTTGTCGAAATAATAGCCACATACATACTATTCGCATCTTCAGCGAGGCATAACATATCCATGAATGAAGGAAGAGAACATTCGTGTTGAAAGTGTTGAAATATCTACAGTTCCTATTCGCGGAACTAGTCTAAGAATACTTTGTTGGGTGGAGTTATTTTTAAAAAGACTGTATTAATATGATAATAAGTTTTATGCTTGACACAATTCAGAATTTACTAAAAAAAAAAGCAAATATCCTATATTTTGTGTTCCAATGTAGAGTTATTATTCATCGGAGGATGTATACGAAGTAGAAAAAAATATTACAATGTTTTTGCGATGTTTTCGTTAAGTCCATCCCGTTTAATTATTGCTTGTAAGTCTAGAAGTTTATATTGTCTATTAAAACGCAGCATTTTAAAATGCTTTTTCTTACAGGAAACGATGATAACATGATTAAGGAGCAGCAACTCAACTACGAACCATCATGTTCGCAGAAACTTATTGTACCTCTACCACAAAAGTCAAATGAGTCAACATCGAATATGGATTCGCCTCTGACAGCAACGCAAATGCAACAAATATATGCCGCCAATAATAGCGTAGGAACAATAATGAGTAGGACACGTTCCCCATTGGATATGGTGGAAAATCATTCGGAACATTCAAGCAATTTAGACACGGCACATAAAATACGAGTGTCACAGGTGTACAATGAGAACACACCAGAATCACTGACACAATCAATTGATCCTATGGATATAATACCCAAGGCTGAGCAAGAAGAAACGGAAATGATAGAGACGAGAGATTTGCGTTACGAAAGACACCAAGAAGTAATGCAACAGCAATTACAGCATCATCAGCATGAACAACAGCAGCATCAACATGAACAACATCAGCAACAGCAACAACAACAACATGAACAACACCAGCAACCGCAACAACAAACTCAACACATACATCAACATCAATTGCCGCAACATTTTGTGTCCAACTATACACACCATAGCATGCTTGCACTACAAAATAACACACCCATATCAGCGGGATCTTCACCGCCTTCCGCATCCCTAAATCTGACTGCTGTTGTAATGCAGCCAGCGGTTGCAAATATCCAACAATCTTCATCCACCACTCAGTCACAATATTCCCCATCAATGATAAATCGCTTTCGAAGTAAGTTTTAGTTTGTTATCATTCTTGTTCTTGTACAAATAATTTAGTTTTCATTTGAAGGACGCGGCGAACGTATGTCCAAGGATCAAAAAGAATTATATGTGAAATATTTTGAAGACAATCCTTGCATGTTAACTCAACGGCGTAATGATGTTATGTTGGAGCCTTTGTGGAATAAATTGGCGAATTTGCTGAATAGTGTACCTCAGGGAGCAGTCAAAAACGTCGAAGAATGGAAACAGGTTATTCGAAAATATTTTCAAGTTTTATTAAAATTTGTTAATCTGTGCATTGGTTTTTAGACCTTTGATGCTTGGCGTTATCGTGTTTTCATGTATACGCGTTACAATTCTAAACTAACCGGTACTGCTGCCCTAAATCCCAAAATATTTAAGCCTTTAACTCCCACCGACCAACGAGCGTACGCCATGTGGACAAGCCATAAGAGTACTGCACCTCAGGACTTTGAAAAAATGGAGATGTTTTCTAGCCTCGACGAATCCCAGCCTGATTACGATTACTGATTAACATGTAGATCTTAAAAAAAAACTAAGCTTACTAATCTTTCAAAACGTTTACGTTTACGTTCACGTTCATACGTTGAAAGCCTCTTGTTATAAGAAAAGTCATATTTTTATAATATCGTAAATAAATTTATAGATTTATTTTTAAATAAGCACTTTGTTAGTAAAAGTGAAATAAATTTGTACATAAATAAAAAACAAACAAATATACTTGAATAGTTTATATAAAAATTCGATATTTAGGAAAGAAAATACATATATTCGATATATGTACAGGGTGTGCAAGAAAAACGTGTGATTCCAAACGGGTGCACAACGTGCGTTCAGCGTTATTATTAAAATGGTGCGGGACGCCCAAGGTCAATAAGAACACAAGAAGTCAAAGACAGAGTTAAGGTTTCCATACAACGCAATCCCGCAACTTCCTGATCTACTTTCACCGTGAAATCGATTTAACCGTGCGATCCGAACTCACTCTAAAGTAAACGCGGAACGATAGTGCAAGAATAACAATTTTTGTAAACATTTTTAAAGCAGAGCGTTAAAGTAGGGTTCCGTTTGTGTATGAAATATATCGAACAGTACAGTCCGTTCGAGAGTATTCCGGAACATTCCACAATACCCTAGAATGTTGTGCCAAGTTCTGGATCATTGTGGATAATCTCATATCAACTTTCTGAGCGATGCTGGGTACTCCAGCTAGTTTTTAATTATATTTTTTATGTTTGTACTTAGTCGTGCCATAAGTTCTGTTACAAACTTTTCAAAGCCTACTGATTTAAAAATTACGCTGGAATGTTCCCGTGAACTTGTTTGTCAGCTAGAATCATGTATTGACCACTAAATCTAAATTAGTTTGATTTCAACATTTGCTTGATTGATATGGAGTGGGGCGAAAAACAAAACCGCATCGTAGTAATTGCCTTATACATGATTGGATAAACCGCGAGTCAACTTTTTAAATTGTTGGAAAAGGTGGATATATCAAGAATGTTCATTTATCCTACCATTAATCGTTTCTTGGATTCATCCTTAGTGGAGGACAGAGCCAGAAGTGGACGTCCGCGCATTGTTCGTGCGAGTGGGACCATAAAAGTTGTGCTGAATTTTGGCCCTCGGGATGCCCGGATTCGAATCCTTTGGGTTCCAGCTTGTGGTCGGAATTGGAAGGCATGCAATGTTCGCCAACGAAATTTGGTAAGCCTAGGCACTCATTGCAGCAGCGTCATCTTTGCCAGACCGTTTTAGGGTCTGTATAAAAGCAAAGGGCGGTCATTTCGAGTGAAGTATTATTGTTTTTTCGCAAGATTATTAAATAATAAAAAAATTAATATTATAATAAATACTAAAAAGTTGTTTCTTTAATTTGAA
This sequence comes from Phania funesta, assembly GCA_963932375.1. Lineage (NCBI taxonomy): Eukaryota > Metazoa > Arthropoda > Insecta > Diptera > Tachinidae > Phania > Phania funesta. The sequence goes on along the minus strand of OZ010656.1, from coordinate 90,871,355 downwards.
CACTAACTTTACATTGTAAGAGAACGTATGGCTCGGCCAAGTATGTATACGCGTGCATTGATTAATGTCAATTGTTTTAGTCATGTTAATGACTTTGTGTCCTCGCACGATATGGAAAGAACACGAAATATTTTTTTAATAGAAACAAGTTCAGAGTTCAATAGGAAAAATAAGCTTTATTTTTATTATCTAATGTTAGAGGACACAATTTGATGTAATTTTCAATTCTAATTATTTAATTTTTCTTTCTTCAGTTTTTGATCCTTGTAAGGACAACTATCATACTTTAATATCAAATTGTTTTTCCTGCCGATGTAGTTCTACACAAAAGCAAGCCTTAGATTTACACGAACCCTCAAAAACGTCAGCAACAAATACTGCCAACAATGGTCTGCAACAACAAATTCAGAAAATTCATCAACAACATTATCCACACCAAACTTGCAGTGCTTCCAATTCACAACATTCACAAACTAATGACGAGTCACCACCAATTAAAATACGCATTACTAATGTAAAAACACTGCCGCCTTCCAGTACAATGACAGTAGATAACACTACTGAATCAGGACAAATTGAAATTGAACCTAAAATAGATTACGATGAAATATCATCACCGCCTCCTGTAACTCACTCTGCGCTAGCACAACAGCAACTCCAACAAGAACATCAACAGCAACATCTGCAGCTTCAGCCATCACAACAACAGCATCAGTCTAGCTTGCACGATTCGCAAACTGCCCAAGCATCAACTACGGCATTATCCTTGAGCTCATCAACGTCTGCATTAAATTTGCACAACAATCCTGATACCGATGAGGAAACTTCGTACATGGAAAGGGAATTACAAGAACAAGAATTGCATTTAGAACGCATGCATGAATATTTTATGCAACAACAGCAACAGCATTTACAACATCAGCAGCACCAACAACATCAGCCTCACATAGATGCCCTAATGCAAGAATCATCCTCGTCAAATAGCTTAAGGCGTAAGTCAGATATAGTTCTTCTGCTTTATTCACAGACTGATGTGTTCATATGTATTAACTTTTTATTTTTTTAATTATTTCCAACTTTTCCATATTAAGAACGTAAAGAACGAATGTCGAAAAAGCAAAAAGAAGTGTATGTGAACTTTTTAGAACAGCATCCTGTAATAAACGAACATAGGCGCAATGATCCAGCACTGAATCGTTATTGGATTAAATTGGCTGACATATTGAATTCAGTACCTCAGGGAGCTGTGAAACACGTAGCCGAATGGAAGCAAGTAAGTAATTTCACTTTGCACGTGTGTGATTTTATAAATACGTTTTCAATTGCTTGTGTATTTTAAGCTAGAGGAATATACCAAAATGGATGTAAATTTATTGTTAGGATTTATTTGAGTGGAAAGCTTATAGAAGAAACACATATTGCCAAAATTTTGAGTCAAATAATAGCAATAATTCAATTCGTTTATTTTGATTTACGAGTACAATTTCGACGCACGCCCGTTACTCAAAATTTTCTTTATTGCAAACTAAATGATGTTTGTTGGGAACGCCATAACTTGAGAGCGAGCGGACAGATTTGGCTACTTTTTTTAACATCCCTTAGGATGGTTCAAGGGCCCATTATGGAGAACAAATTTTAAATTGCCAAATTCTATGAAAATTAAACAATGGATTTTATTTATACGTTAAATACCATAAAACAATTCAAACGCCAACGGTGCGTTTGGAAAGAATATATCCAATTGATGGTACTGGGGCGTTTCGATGAACGCATTTTAGTTCGAGTTCGGGAAATGCCGACGAATTTCGAACAATATTGAAAATCAGTATTATTAAGGCGTACGGTAGTGTGCCAGGGCAAGGTTCAGGTCTAAAGCGCACAGTGTGTTTATTATACGAAACCATTCGCGCTGTGTTTACCCCCTCATAACTTTGCTTCCTTTAATAATAAAATAATGAAACATACGTATAGGTAACCTCATAGGCCAAGTTTGAATGTTTTACCACAAAGGCTTCCCGAGATATGAAAATGTGAAAAGTGCATAAATTAGTTTATATTCACTGACTCACTAATCAATATTATGGGGCACTTCCACTGCAGCTAGAGAGCTGAAATTTTGTATTATACAGGTAAGCTTTAGGGCACAAGTGAACAGACAAATCTGAAAGCGAGGAACTTTTTACCTGTGGTGGCTAGGGTTCCCCCTTATTTGTATGGGACACTTCCACTATAACAAGAGAGCTGAAATTTGGTATACAGGTAGGCCTTGGAGAATAACTAATGAGAAAAATGGGCACTTTTCATCTAGGGGACTAGGGTTGCCTCTTATTTGTATGGAGCATTTCCACCATAAGTAGAGAGATGAAATTTGATATAACCAAACCGTCTGTAAGCTTTAAGAGATTTTATATATACATTAACAAACAAAAATAACTTGGAAAAAAGGATTCTGATTCGCACAAAAACATAAATGTGAAAATAAGGGCCAGTAAGTTCCTATCCAACGATTTCAGCCGTAAAAACTATTGAGATCTAAATGAGGACCAAGTTCTTCATTTGAACAATACCATCCCGTTTCTGTGCAAATTGCTTGTTTGGCAAAATTTTTTTTAACTTTCTAATATGAGAAAGGATTGTGGGAAAAATTTTACCAAACTAGCAAGTTGCCTAGAACTTGGTCCTCATTTGTGATCTCAGCATCATAAATTGCTAATTTCTTCAGACAATATTCTGCAAGCCTATCTCCCCCTTTGTTGATGTTTCAGGTTTCAAATATATTTATAATAAACGGAATAAATTTAACCACTATTTTTTGCTAATGTTTCTATATATATATATATATATATATGTTTGGTGTGTCATGTGAATATAATAATTTATTTTTGTTCTTGCAGACTTTCGATAATTGGCGTTATCGTGTCTTTCTCTATGCTCGTTACAATTCAAAAATATCCGGAGAAGAGGCTCTCAATCCCAAGTGTTTTAAGCCCTTAACAGTAACCGACAAACGTGCTTATAATATATGGATTCGTAATCCGGATACAGCTCCACCAGATTTGGAACAAATGCGAAATGTCTTTATGAATCTAGAAGAAGCGCAAACTGAATAAATAAATCTTTTTCAAACACCATTCAACCATCGTGCTATACTTATAAATTTAAACGCCATTTCTTCATGTGCTAATAGTATCATATCATATATAATTATAAATATTCGTATAAAACACTACTTACTATTGTAATTGTTGTCTGTTTCATCGTGTATGTAGTTCATATACATGTTATGTGTGTTATTTTTTTATTTTTTATATTATTTTGTTTATTTTTTAATAATTTATAATGCTCAATAGATGTAAAGAAGCTCTTTTTGTTTCTATATTGTATTTATAAAATAAAAAAAAAACATTTATGTTGATATATTATTTATATGTACATATATGTGTATGTGTATATACATTTGAATTATTTTGTGTTTTTGTAAATAAATGTAATAATACATACATACTATTGAAAAAGAATAGTTTCACTCCGTTGTTTATTAAAACTTTGAATACATTTAACATTCTGTGTAATTATTTGTTAACGAATTATCAAGCTGAAAATTTTAATTAATTTAGCCTTAATTTATTTCTTTTTTTTTTTTGTTTTTTCAATTAAGAAAGAAAATTTGATTTTTATTCACCCCTATTACAAAATTATTGGGAGTTCCCATTCACAAAGGGAATGTGAGTTCCCATTCCCAAAAATGTATTGTATAGGAATTCCCATTCCCAAAAATTTGCTATTATGAAATAATGGGAACATTCCAAATCAGCTCACATTTTCGAACATTGAACTTAAGTGCTGTCAGCTGTTTTTGAAAGTAAATTTTATATGACCGATTTGCTGAAAATTGTGAAAATCTTGTGTTAACAAATACAAAATCTTTTTAAAAACTCCAAATTTTAAAAAAATGTTTCCAATAAGTTCCTCTTTGTGGAATTCTAAAAAAGTTAAATTTTGAACACTTGAAAAATGTACTGAAAGACTGTAATTAAACGAATGTACTGCGTCATTGCAGCGACAGGTCGAATTCTTGTTAGTTTCGAATATTTAATTTATATCGCTTATTAACTCAAACAATGTCGTAGCTGAAAAAAAAAATCCATTTCGACAAGAAAAATCGCGGTTGAAGTTTTTCATTTGCTCCCACTACTAGTCACGGTATATTCTCTTCAAACGTGCAGAAGTTGAAAAGATATAAAGATGAAATTTATACACAATATAAAGCATGACATAACGAATGATTCTGCATCATTAACTCGAAAAAATCAAAAATACATTTTTTGTCTTATGACATTGTTAGAGTAAATCAGCGATGTCGTCCACGGATATTATCAGGCATGTGATGACACGCACGCCATTGTCAAATCGCATGTGAGTTGCAAATCGCCAAACTTTTTTCAGCATGTGAAGAAACTCGCACGTTTTACTTGCGAGTTGCTTTAAGATAATTTTTGCAAAAATCTGTATTTGAACACAAAATTCTTGAAAACTACCAATTACTTTCATGAAATTATTAACAGCACTAGTAGCACATATTTTTCGAAGATCATTTAGATCATCAAAATCTTAATAGATTTTTTTAATTTGATATTTTTAATAAGAATTGTTAAAAAATATTATTAGTTATGATTCAAAATAAAGAAAAACATATCAAATTTATTTTATTCATCATTTATTTGTTTCTTTAGTGTTTGGTTCAGGCAAAATACAACAGTTCACTTCAGATTGCTCTTGCGATTTGAAGTCGCCAAATTTCTTGCGTTTGCGATTTCCATCACTCTCTTGCGGGTTCAAGTCACAATCGCAAATATTAGGCGATTTGCGATTGTCATCACATGCCTGTATTTATAACGTATGCCTGAAAGTATGTGATGATTTTTTATAATACAATTAAAAAAGGGAAAAGATATAAAATAGGCTGACTTCTAAACTTATGTTGCTTTGTAGTTATATTTAGCAAGCTATTCGAAAATGTAACCCTTAATATTTTGACTATTTATTCTGTTCCCGAATGCATCATTCTTTGTGTCGATGCGCAAAGAAGAGCAAACTACGCAACTCAAGCGTACGAAAAGAATTATAAAAGTAACCCTACGATGTATCAACACCGTATTAGCACTGGGTTATTACATTGAAAAACATGCGTTAAGGAATTCACCCATACGTTTGTTTTTATGCTGGGTATGTAGCAAAGTAGAGAGTTTGATATCACTAAAGTTGGAAAACACAACTTCACCTTAAACTACACATGTACAATATATTTCCCTTGATTTAAAAAAAATATATTATTGAAGACTTACCATGATTTATTGAACTAAACTGGTACTTTTTTTATCAATGAATAAAAATTAAAACTTCATGTTGTTCATATACATGTATACATAGTTGTTTTTTTTTTGTTTGTTTTATTTTTTCATTCACAACATTTTCACATAATTTATTTTTTTTGTTTAATATTTATTATTTGTTTACTGTTCTTTTTTCTATACGATTAGTTAATTATGAGATGCCTTTAAAGTGTTAATTTAGCAAAACTTGTTTGCCAGTTTTATTGCATGATTTTTTTTGTAGATTAATTTTGTTAAATATATAAATTTTATTGTTTGTTTATTTCTTCCTTTCTTTATGTTTTTACAAGGAATAATATTATTTTTTTTACTAATTTCATACGTGTATTCTCTTGCTTTTTTGTTCAGTTAATTTCATAATATTTTAGTTCCTAAAATTTCATATTATTATTTCTTTGTTTTTATCAATGTATAAAAACTCAATAGTTATCTTTAATATTTATTTTATTAAATTATTCAAATAAAGTTTAAAACAAAATAAACTTTGCTTTAAAAAATATTGTTGTTATTGGCTGTTAATAATTCTAAATGTTTTTAATCCGTTTTTAATACAAAATATACAAATGACTTAATTGCTTAATTATAATATTTCCGTAAATATTTTTTTTATTCGTCATTTAATTTTAACATGGGTTTTCAACTAATTTGTTCAATTAGATTTTATTTAAAATCTTTACTTATTTATTAGTATAAAATTGTATTTATATAATTTTAAAATAATTTATTTAACTAGAGTTTAAGTTCGCTTTCTGTTGTATTTTTAATTGCAATAACTTTTTTTCTCGTTCATTGATTTAGTATTGTGTTGAGTAGTTAATCGGTTTTTTATATTAAAATGTTGAAAGTCTTTAGCATTAAAGTAAATGAAGCTTTTAAGGTTTGCTAAGGCTTTATTAGACCAAAACTGAATGCGCTATCAAGTAACAAATTTCAAGTTAAAAAAGAGTGCGAAAAAATTAAAACATTAAAAAACTAAAAAGAAAATCTTTTACATATTTGAATACATACATACATATATACAAATAACCAAGTAACTATGTATAATATCAGAGATCAATAGTTACAAGCAAACATGGAATGAAATAACAAATAATTTATTAATTTGAATGTAGTGTCTGTTACGGAACTTAAAACTAAAAATTGAGTTTGATTTTATGGTTGGTTGAATTGGTATTTTAATAAAAAGCTTTTGTTGCTTAATTTGATATTCCGACAGGGTGTTTTGATGTAGATTTTTGGAACGAATTTCCGTCATCCCTTGTCAAATTTGGTTTGGAGACAAACCGGCTTCGGCAATGTGCCATCTTCAGTGTCATTTTTCATTGAGAACGAAAAACGCGGTAAGTAAAATTTTTTCAAGATTTTGGAGGCGATGAAAACCACAATTTGCAATAATTAGGTTAAATTGCAACATTCGTATTACAAGAGAAAATGATCCTTCAGTGTAAACGCAATCTAATCTCGTTCCGAAAACGATCGAAAATTCGGCGACTTATGACCTTCCGAAACACTTTTGCAAATCCAGGGCATTTTTCATTTTGAAATTAAAATTTTAAATTGCCGTAATTTTGGTGACAAAAAGGTCAGCTGCCGAAAATAATGTTACACTTTTCACTGAGGATGGTTTATAAAAACCTATAACCGTTATTTCCGATATTTTGTTGTGAAGCTTACGTTTCACAACATTTGTTGGCAATTCGGATTCAATACTGTTTTTCCTTTTTGAAATCAACACGTTATCTTTATTTTCTAGCTCTTGAATGATGTTAACTTGATATGACATTTCCAAATAATTTTAATTATCTTGTTTACAATTCAATAACTTTGAATTATTTAGGTGCATACTTTATCAATAAAATCAATACTTTTATGCTTCGAGTTATTATGGGCAATTTAAAGTTTTGTAGTAATTGTCGAGATATCTCCTAACTTTTTATCAAATCCATATCACGTCGGCCTAATGCTTCGAACGATAATTTTACTGGACGCAAACTAAAGAATTTTTACTATTGGCAACAGCGATTAAAAAAAATAAACATCTTTGCTAATTATTATATAGATAGAGGTTTAAAATAATCTCGGGAATTGAATTTTATTCGGGAAATCGGGAAATTTGATTCTAAATTTTGTTTCTATATGAACATATCTGTTGAAATCTGAACGTCATATTAACCTTTCGAATGTGTTTCTTCTACCCGTCCATTTTGAAATAATAATAAACTGTGCTGTGCGCTTGTTCTAAATTTCAAATGAATGTTTTAGGAAAATTAAAAAATATAATAATTTTTAACTAAAGCAAATTAGAAGGTAAACCGTTTTTAAAAAACAACAACAAATACTTATGTTAAGTTAAAAAGAAATTACTCTTATTATTTAAACAAAAAATAACTATTACCATTTTAAAATATATTATTTTTTATAACTAGTCTTAATTAATGTTTGTAAATATTATATTAAATAAAATTAAAAACAATTGAAATAATTTGTAAAACTACACAATAATAGCAATAATAAAAATACGAATTCCTGAATACATTTTCTTATTTACATAAACAAAATAATTTGTTGTTTAAAACTTTTTTTTTTAAATTTAAATTAATTACCATTTAGCGGTGGTCACAGTTCACATCATCACAAAACAAAAGGATCAATTTAATTTATAGCAACTTTTATACATTTTTTGTTCTACTCGTATTTAATTACAACTTACCATCGGTTGGTTTGGTTAGTCCACCAAATAAGCGAAAAAAAACTTATACTTTAAAACCAATGTTGGGCGGTGAGTTTGGTGACGATGGCGTTTTAACTAAACAAGCCTGTGATGTATTTGCTAGAGCGGCATCATCTAGGCTGTCTAAGTCTAGTGCCGTATCAATCATGGTGGTGTCGTGTAGCATGCGCAAACGATTCGAACTGGTCAAATCGTTAGCCGAAGACAGTTGCAGTTTGATAGAGTCCGTCGTGGAAGAGTTACATGTATTACTTGAAGCTAAACTCGTTGGTTTGTGGGGCGTTTGTAGGACATCAGGAACATTCGAGTTATAGGCCTGATTGGTGCTATAATTACGTTTATCGTTTTTTGATTGAGCCACAAACGATGCTGACACAGGATCATCTAAATCGAGATCATCACACAAGAAAGTGGAAGGCAAGTCTAGAGGATTGCTGCTGCTAATAGATGATACACGGCCCGCATGCGTTGAGGACTTGCTGCGAGGTGAAGCAAAAGCATTAGATTTCTGGGCGCTAGAGATGGTGGTTGCGATGTCCACAGCCGATCTCGTTTGATGGATGTGAGGATGTGAGGGTCTTTCATTGATTAAATTTGAATAAACATGCAGATTCGTTGTGTCTTGATTACAAGATGTTTCTGCAACATTTGGTATGTTGCTATACAAATTCTCCGTTTCCGATATTGATTTCGGAAGATTTTCAATGACGGACGTACCTATTATGGCAGCTGCCAATAAATTAGAACCGCTGACCGATAAGGCAGGCCCATTCGCTAGCGGAGAATTAGCTGGTGTGGTATTATTGGACAATGATGTATCTAAATCATCGTTAAATAAATTTGTATAACTATCGGTTAGATTGTGACGTTCACGAGCTTTGTTTGTTGCCGCTATGGCAGCCACAGCAGCCACTACCTCAGTATTACCCACCACCACAACTTCTTCATCATTCACCGCATCCGCACTAAAGGCCAAGTTATTTGCCTTTCCCAATTCTACATTATCCAGTTCATCGCCCGAACTGCCATCGTCTTGTCGATGTTTGTGATGTCTAAAACGTCTCGATTGATTTATGCCCTGTAATTTCTGATGTGCCGGAGTATCCATTTGGGACAATGGAATCTCATTGTCTACCAAATGGGCTAAACTATTGGAATTACCTGAAATAAAGGAAAGTAGAAAAGAAACAAAAATCCAAACAATTGAATTAGTAAAATATATTTGCATTTCTTTTCTATTTTATATATGAATTTAAAAGTAATTTATCCTTAAAAAAACTAGCATTCCAATTATTTGTGTTAATAAATTTAAAATGTGAACTGAAAATAAATTTAAAAAAGCTGCAAAATTAACAAAATAAAATGGATTGAAACAATTTAAACTTAAAATAAATAACAAAGTAGCGGCAACTTAAGACTAAAAAGAAAGACACAGACACAGTTTCAAATATCAAGGCTCAGAGAGCATTTAAGCAGAGACTCCCGAAGACAATGTACCAAAAAATCTTAATGATGAAAAAGCTATTTGATTCGATTGAAATGATGCAAATACTTCGTATTTATGCACAAACACCCTAATTATCAACAGCCGTATGTAAGTATGAAGTTAGCACATAGTACAAGTATATGTATATGCACATACTATATGCAGTTTCTTCTTAGCACATTTGCTAAGTAGCTATAGCTAACAAGAGGCTACCAAATCGAAAATTTTTGAAAAATAGTTGCTAAGATTTTATATATTTTAAGTCTTTGTTTGCGTTACTTTAATAACTATTTAAAACGAATTTGTTAAAGATCTGCTCATAGTATGGAGGGCAAACACATACAAGTGGAAATATAAAAATCAAAACAATTTTTGATTCTTTAAAACTACAGTCTCGCCTCATTCAATTTGGGAAATGCTTTATGAGCTGGTAAATCAGAAACATGCAATTGCAAGTCTTTTCCTGTGCAATTTATCGACCCTCGAATAAATTATTTACACGTTTGAAAACTTTTTAACAATTTGGGCATCAAATCGATGTTAGTGCATATTTTTGCATATTTTACCCCTTAAAAGCATATTTCTGCATAATTCTGACTTTTTCTGAGTTTTCGGAGCATATTTGACTATTTTTAAGAAATAAAAACAACGGACTGGTTCCATTTCAAATTTGTTTTAATAACACAGGCATATGAAATTTTTTTTCAATTCCGCATAAAATAAACGAGTAATTAATGCAAGCTTGTTTCTTTAATACCTTCTTGTTCAACATAATTTTTATTATGAGACTGTGATTTTGTAGAAAATGCCATATAGAGCATATGTTTGTTTTTAAATCTATGAGCATATTTTCAAGTTCATATAGCATACTTAATGCTCATTAAACCCTTGTTGCAGAGCATGTTTCTAGTTGCCCGGATAAAAAGTTAATAGATGAGTAAAAACTTATTACACATAAAATATATGTTAACGAGCTGTTAAGATCAATCGGCATTCTAGTTAGCAGCTATTTTCATAAACTTTGGCTAACTTTTTGTTAGGCATAAAGCCGTAAATATTTAATTATAATAGTTTGGGTGTAATGTAGGAATTGAATTAAAATGTAAGTTATTTGTATTGTCTTCAATCCAAAAAAGGAACTTAATAAATGTAACTGTGTTTACAAAATTATTTACAAAAAGTTCTGTTGAAAATCTTAAAATAAACGTTAGATTTCATAATAAAGTTGTATGCGCCAAATAAAATTTATACAATTATTTTATTCGCCAGCTTGAGGATATTAATTGAAGTTTTTTTTTAAATAATTTATTTGCTAATGATGCTGCACAAAGGCGTAGCGAAATGTCGAGTATAAATAATGTGTTACAGAAAAATTGGATTAAAGACCTTAAGCTTGCGAATAAATAATTTGAATAATATTAAAATGTAATAAAAGTATAATAACATTTAAATTTATAAATTATAACTTTTTTTAAAGCAATCGGGCATGTTCTCTATTCCACATTCACAATGTAAGAACGCAAATTTGAATGTTTCCCAACAGAAAGTTTTATACGTTCTTGTAGCGATTTCTTTAAATAAAACTAAAAATTTCTTCTCTATAAAATATAATCAAGTGAAAAATCGCTACACAACGCCAGAAGTATTAACATTTATAAAACTATTTCAAAACGAACTTTTAGGAAAGAGAAACACGTGTGGATTAAAGATCACTAATTTATAATTTATGTGGATCAAGAAAATGTTGTGAATACAAAATTCCGAACACACCCGAATACGCCATTGCTTTAAAAAATATACATACGTTCGCAAAGTAAATTAAAATTACAAAATTGTAAGTGTCATAAAATAGTTAATTATTTTTAAAGGAAATTTTAAAACAAAGAATTTAAATATTTATCTACTTGCAACAATTTCTTTATTATTCAAAAACTTTGAGAACGTTCTTCAATTCCAAGTAAGGGTTCAACTAATTCAGGGGCTTAAATTAATTTAAAGAAGAACAAAATAGAAGTTAAACAAGGAGTAGAAAGATAAAAATAAAACAAATACATAGTTAAAGATTATAAAAGATAGTTGAGTTTAAAATAATTGGCCGAATGTTGTGGAATACGATTAAGATCAATGGAATCAATATTGCGCAATGCGACATTTTGAAGTGATGAATTTGAGAACTTTGCGAAGGAGCATATGAAAATAACTCGCAAAGAAATTTTGAACAAAAATATCAATTATTTTGTAGTTTCGCGACATTAATTTAAATCCTACATATTTCACGTGAACTCTAAATAATTTTATTATTTTCTAATGCACTTGAGATATTAGCTATTTGCTGACCGCTCTAGGAGAATTTCATGAATATAGTAGAGGCACCCGTGCCACCTTTAGGCCCGTGGGGAGCTTTTGGTATGTGAAAAAGTTGTTGTACCTATTTGCAAATGAACTCGCCTATTTAAATTTTATTACCAAAATCCTACAAAATTTTAATTAATGAGAATCCATGTCATATATTTTTATTTGGATAAAAATAATCGATATTGGCTTGTTGAGGTCTTGTGGCATTTTTAGCTCCAAATACAAGACCTAAACTCGAAGCCCCCTTTACTATGCACTTTATAAAAATTGAACTCTTTTTAATATTAAGTAATTGTAGTTGGACAAAGTTAGGTGAAAAAAAATAAATTGGACTCTATTTTTTCGAAATTTAATTTTCTGCCTTTCACCCTTCACAATATTGCAATAGTAAGGTTTATCTGTAGTTTATATCAGTTTAAACTCTAAACTATATACTTCGCATAAAACAAATGCAAATAAATGTATATTAAACCCCGATTTTGAAATACATTGTCGAGAATTGTTTTGAGTTTTTGTAAATGATGTTTTGAAATGTTCAATTATTAAATTGTTCTCAATGATTATGTATTATGTCAATTTCAACGCAATTAGACAAGTGAGTTTTTTTTTTAATATTACTAAATAATAAACAAAATAATAAACACTTACGCAAAATTTGAAATTATTATAAGAAGCATTTACTGAATTGAAGTGAAATAAAAGATAATTTTTTTTTTTCAAAATACTTGTAAAACGCAAAGTGCTAAAAGGTGAATTTGTATTAATAACAAAATACAATCAACATAATTAACATTATTTTAAAACCAAGTGAACGAAAAAAATATTTAAAGAAATATATATTTTTTTTAATAAAAAATGTGAATATTAATTTGAACTATTTTACTAAGGGCTGGTTATTTACAGCCCCGTTTTTGCTTGTGTTGTTTTAAACTCACCGTTATGAAATTCTCAAAAATAATGTGTTTTTATATTTAAACCGCTCAAATTTCACATTATTTTTTGTTAATGAAGCATAAGTAGGAGTTAAAGAAAATTTAAATATGTTTTGGTTTTTAGAAAGTCATTATGTCAGAACAAAAAAACTTTTAATAACTTGGTGATTACACGCTCAACTTTTGCCTTTCAAGTTCAAGTATAGTCACATTTTTCGCTGTGACAGCTTGACATTCAGATTAAATGATTTTTATATCATGCAGCACTTTTAGTGAGGCAAGCATTTTCAGTTGTTTCTTTGACGGGGGAAACTTCAAAAAAAAAGTTTCACAGCTGGGAATTAAAATAAATTTTGACAAGCACTAAGTGTCATCAACTTGAAAGCAAAACCTTGAACGTGTAACTGCAGCGTAAGAGAAGAAAGAAAAAAATTAAAATCAGCTAAGGACCAGAGTATAGAAAGAAATTTATCCTTTACACCACAAAATAATTCACAAATTAAATGTTTTTTTTTATAATAATTGAAAGCCCACATGGTTTTTTCAAAATGTTTACTTGTATCAGTGTGTGAAAGTGTGAAATAATAAAATTTAATATTAATTTAAATCACACATCTGACTGATTTATATTTAAAATATGTCGTCTACCTTGCAACATCCTTGTTTTGGTACAGAAATTGAAGCTACCAAGAAATTTTATTATCAATAGTTAGAACAGAAGTAACGAGGTAAATAAAGAGTCGCTATTATTGGTTCTTCTTTTAAGATCGACCATTAACGAATAGTTAATTAATTCAATTAATTCTGCAGACTGTGGTGTAAAGCATAAATATTTAAGTAGATGTAAAACTTAAAATTAATAAAATTAAAAAATGTAGTTTGAGAAAAATAATTGTTCTTCAATGGAGTAAATAGAAGCAACTCCTGCCGAAATTGGAAGTAAAAAAAATTAAATATAAAAATAATAAATAAAAAAATTATTAAATAATTATAATAAACAAGTTGCTAAAAAAATTAAATGGCTAACAAAATATACCGTAAATAAATTGATTAATTATTAAATAAATACAAACTTTAATACTAAAGACGTAATGAATGTATGTATGTATGTTTATGTGCATGGATGTATGTATGTATGTTTATGTGCATGGATGTATGTATGTATGTATGTATGTATGTATGTACATATGTACTCGAACGTATGTGAGAAATAGAAGTGATTTGAATCGGTCTGAAGAAATAGTGTTCCGTTTTGTTTTATAGTTTAGAATATTAGTTTGTTTTTTTTTTAAATTTGTTATAGTTTTTTTTTCAAAGCTTCAGCAACATCCATTTTGTTCCAGTTCAGTTGTTTAATAAATTTCAAATTTTTTCTTGTTTAAAAAATATTTTTTTTTTACGAAGTGACAACAATTTTCTTTTTTATATTATTTAATAATAACTAAATGTGTATAAATAATTTCTTATTTTATTTAATCAGGGGTGTTTATTGTTTTACTTATTAAATATAATTTGTTTAACACTTAACAACTAAATTAAATATTTTAGATTCTTCTTTTGTTAATTATAATCATAATTAATAATACAAATATTAGTTGTACATATACATACAGATTTTGTTTTAAATTATTATTTGTGTAAAGGAACTTAAATATGAGTTATTTTTAATACTTTTTTAAAATATCTTTATTGTTTTTTGTTAATTTTTTTTAACTGCAAAATAACTTGTTTATTAATATTTAATATATTTTTTTCTTCTCTCAATAAATGTGTTTTTTTTTTTTGTTAAAATGGCAGTTCTTAGCTAGACTTTTATTATTTTTGTGTTACTAAATAATTAATTAGTTTTGAATTATAATTTTTCTTTAATTTTATAATGTATAATTTCATTTTCGATTTCTCTTTTGTTCGTTTAGTAATTAAAATTTGTTAAGTGGTCTATTTCTTAAATTTTCGTTATTTTTTACCATTTCAAATTGAAACCTTTTATAAAAAGTTAAAAAAATTTTTTTTTGTTTAACTAATTTAATTTTTTAAAAATTTTTGTTTTGTTTCGGTTTTGTGTATTTTTTTTTTCCATAGATTTCGAATCTCTTAAATCAGAGAGAAATTTTTCCAACTTTTGACGAAAATTTCTCTAAAACCGAATGTTGGAAACCAGGCGGTTAAGAGATTTTGTTTAGCTTTTACAACTTTGGAGGACTAGATCTTTAAAACCGGATGACAGAAATTACAAGCCATAATTTTTTTAAATTCTTTAAAAGGGTGGCTGTGGCTTAAGTAGTTAGCGCGTTGGCGGTTTAAGCATTCGATGGCTATATTCGACATACAATTTTCTGATATGTACTAGCTTCTATTCATAGTAGTAGCTTCATCTAATGTGCCTACATAATATCACAGGAGCTAAAACACTGTTTTAAAAATAAACATAACATTCTATCCCACTACTTCACCATCTGTCTTCTCTACTCTATCCCTTTTAGCAAGAAAGTAACACAATTAATCCAATGCATTAGTAGTCAAGAATTGCCCGAGTCCTTAAAATTGTCCTTAAAAAAATTCGATAGATTTTAAGAAGGCAAAGAGACCCCATGTAATTCATTAGTATTGAGCTCCAGGCCTCATTTTTGATTTCGTTATTTAGGGAAATTTTATAAAAGCCCCCTATTCTGTATTATGATCTGGTGTAGATGGTAAATATGTATATGTGACAGCTGTGGTAGTGGGAATTCTAGCGTTATTGTTTTTAAAAGTCCAATAAAATTCTAGACAATTTTCCCACTTCAAACTCGTGAATATAATATTTGCATCCCTTTGATATACATTTTTTTTATCTCACAAACTACCTTTAGGATAGTGATCTGAACATGAAATTGTAATTTTGCTTACTAGAACTTTACTTTTGTCATTAAGTGGCCGTTTTTTTTGCAATTTATCGCCGAACAATGAATGGACATGGCTACGAAATACGATACAATTCTTGCAAGTTTTCGGCCTTCTTCAACGCTATTCGCCTAATTTGATTCATATTAAAAAATTATTTATTCAAGTGATCTAAAAAAGAACTGGTAATTGAAGTTATTCAAAAAAATAAAGAAAACTTTATTAATAAAACAAAACACCAAGAGCTACAATATGGACTTTTTCGTGGATTAAATTTAAATTAACCGAATACCTTTTCGTTTAAAGCTGGAACAATTTGATTCTTTTTAAAATTGATACTTAATGGATCTGCCGTTTTTCTTTTTCGCATTTTAAAAATCTCATTGTTCAAGCACAACTCTAAGATAAAGTAGAAATCTGTCACATTGTCCTCTTTAAAGCATTTAATGTTGGACTAAATAATCAGTTCTCAAGTGGCAAAGAAAATATTTCTTAATCTGAAGTTAAACATTTTATTATAAAATAATTTTGTTCTCCGACAATTTAATTAAAATAAAACTAAAAAAAAGAAAAGATTTGTAAGTCTTAATTTTTTTACTGCAGCTATTTTCTGATTTTAGGCCACTAAAAGAACTGACTATTTGATCGTCTTGAAACGTAGAGCTGTGCTTTAACATTTTTTGCTATTGCAAACATATTTATAAATATTCATGTGCTTTTTTAAATAAAGTGTTTTAACAAAGACTATATTCTGTTTAGGAAGCGCTTTTATGTATCATCAACGAGTTCTTTTACAAATAATTAATTTTTCTTTCAATTTCCGTGACTTTGATTGCTTTTGAGCAGAGTTCGTGTTGGTTGACTAGTTTGTAAAGCTCGAAGTAGTTCGGTGATAGACTTGGAGGTGGCGGTGTTGAGTAATTTTCTTTGCATTCGTACGTAGGTTTCTACATAAAACTTGTAATCTCTTAAACATTTCAATAAACAGAAGAGAAAACGTAAAACATATTTTGGAATAAATAATAATCAAATTTTAAAGTAGTTTTAAAGTAATTTACATTAAATCACTCGACTGGTAATATAAAAAAAATGGACTTGCATCCATTTCTTTGTGGGCATATTACCAATTAAGTGGTTTAGGTTTCGTAAGTTTCTTAAAGGATACTAGTGTAAACATTGTGCTAGAGTAATGAAAAATTTAAATGAACCATTTACAGAAATAAAAAAAATAATTCAAGACGCAAGAAGGTGGAGTAGGGGGTCTAACTACAAGCAAGCTAACAAGTACGGGCGGGGGTTTTAGTTGGTTATTTGTACTGGAAAGGAATCAAGGACTGGTAATCTTACACATACATACATATGCACATTAACAGTTCTATTGTATATACATGGACATATTCATATATACTTGTCAAAACTGGACCTGGGGAAATTAACTTAAAATTTTGTTTAAACAAAAAAGAAATTAAAAATGCTAATTTTATTCAAGTGTAAAGCAAAAGCGATCTTTGACTAGAAGCCGAGAAGCTTTTGTTGAAGTTAATCAAAGTTTTTAAACAAATTTCTGATCAATACGTTCAAAGCATTTAAGTCCACGACAAACTACAAATGAGTTTCTTCATAAAACGAAATACTTAAACTTTTTGAAAAGTTTAGCGTTATGAATATTTATTGCAAAATGATTGGCTGGCACCGTAATAAAATCTGTAGAGAACTCTAATTTGAATCATACAAACTCCTTGAATAAATTGATCACAAGTTGACTTAGTATTATTACTAAAATAATAATAAGTCAAAATAGAAAATTGACCAACTCTTAAGAGTTATTTAGGGTAAATAGTAAATTTATTTCATTTTAATAATTGAATATTAATTAAATGAAATGAATCGAAAATCAAATTGAGTTCAAAATACGTATGCAGTGGAATTAAAACTTTCTTTAAAGCATTTAATTTCTTAACTGAAATTTGAAATCTTTCCAGCTGCCGTAGTGCTGTTAAGTAATAAATTAATGTAAAATAAATGTTTTGAAAAATGCAACATTTTTTAACATTCGAATCTACATGTTTCTACATGTATTTGTCGATCACTTATGGAATTTATTAGGTAACAGCAAATTCATGTTGTTTTGTTTTCAAATATTCCATAATCTTTAAGTTTATTCAAGCAATACTGACGACGTAGGACGATACAGAAATATCATTGAATATCAATTTTAGCCCTGCTTACAAGTTAGGTCCAACACAAAGGAAGGAGGTTCCGGTGTCGTAACCAGATGGAATCGATATTTGATCATAACATCGAAGCAGCAATATTTGTACGATGTTATCAACTCAATTTTGCTTTATAGGAAATACAATTGCATTTGGGAAAAGTTACTTGCTGTTTCGAAACTAGCAAGGAAGTCCTTAAAGTTTATTTAAGAAATTTTACCAATTTCAATAAACTCTTTTTATTTTTTTTTTGAAGTTCCTTGAATACGATTTGTTGTTTATAATCAGTTTTTAATTTTAAATTTAAAATTTATAACAAAGGCAACAACAACAATAACAACAGAGATAGAAGATGTAGAAGAACTATTATTATTATTAGACCCAAAATAGTATTTATGGATTTCGTACTATGACGAATCGCTACCTGCTGCATCTTCTATAATTGAATTAAGATCAATATTGAATGAATATTCATAAAGATTTGAATAACGATCACGCTCTTTCCATGGTGATCGATGATTCATATAAAGATTTCGTTTACTAACACGAAATATTTGACTGTCTTTGATCGATTGATCGTCATCGCATGGTTCACCGCCACCACCAAAGTCACATTCTCGAATGGTCAGCCGGTTCGTAGGTGATTTCAATTCGAAAAGCACCTCCTGATGTTTGTAACGCTGGCGCATAGGCAGGGGTTGATATCCGGGAATGGTGACCTTTTGCGAGTCAACCGATTGCGTGGACTGACGACGCATGCCGCGCCCTTTGTTAAAGGGATAACTGAGGAAAATGTTCGAACTATTCGAACTGTGTTGCGGCGAATAGTATTTGTAGTCGGGAGCGGGCGGTTGAGGAGGGCCTGCGGTCTGCATGGTCGCCAGTGTTGTGGTGCTGGTCGTGGGCACTGCAGAGGCTTGCAATTGTAGTGTAGAAGGACGTTTTCGTTGTTGCATAGAAATGCCTGCCACCGAAACAGGCGTAGTGGCAGGCAGAGCCGCAGACGACCCCATCAGCGAAGCCGTCTGGTGATGCAGTTGATGCTGAGAGGGATAGTGATGATGCAACAGCGGTAGTGGCGAATTGCGCGTGTCAAACGACGGCGAGAGAGGTAAGTGTAGTGAGCGCTTAAGATTTAGTCTATATGTCGAAACAGCTGGCGAGTGCATCAACGAGGGTGTGGCCAATGCACTTGGTGTAGCTGATGTTGCTGACATTTGTTCAGGGTGTAACTGAAGCTCTTGTTGTTTTTGGTATTTATTATTAAATTGATGGGCAGGTGGTAATAGTGTTTGTAGTGAACATTTTTGATTGTGATGTTTTTGTTTTTTGTTATGATGTTTTTTACGTGACTTACCATTTTGCAAATTGTCATAACTGCGCGGCCTATAAACACCGCCAGCCGTAGCACTAGCATCCATGGCCGATGACGATGTATTGGACTGTATTTTGTGGTTTTGGTTTATTTTCGAGTAAATTTTCAAAACATAATTTTGTTGTTGGAAAATAAAGTAAAACCCATCCATATCAATCACATCCAGGATGGAAGAGGAAAAAGACAAATAAATAGTTTGTACACAAGAAAGTGAGGGGTATGTGTTAAAGTTTGCAGAAACATATTTTTTTTCCATTTTGTTTCGTGATGCATGAAGAGTTCAAAATCAAAAATGTTGTTTTAGTATCGATTTTTGAATGCCGTGGTAAGTAGTTGTTGTTTTTGGTGGTGGTAATAGCATGGAGATGTTGATGAGAGTGTGGTGAGTTTGTTTTTTTATTTTAGTTTAGAATGATCATATCATTTTGTAACCAGAAATAAACAAGAAAAGAGTAAACAAAGTGCATTATTAGAAATAAGTTTTCAATGGAAAAAACCAGTGCCTTACATCTAAAAAAAATTTAAAAATCGTTCGAAATTACACCAAGAGTTTTGAAATTTAAAATAATTTATTAAGATCACAAGAATGTGGAAAAAGTCTTACCTCATCGTAGTATCGAGATTTTAAATCGGAGCCACCTATACTAATGCCACCACCGGCACCAGTTATTATTGGCTGGGAGGTAATCATACCACTACTGGCCACATGAGTGGCACTAATGACATCACTAAGTGGATGGTGAGGACTTGAGTGTTGTTGTATTTGTAATATGTATTCATCCGTAGCAATACCACGCCTTTCAGGTAAAATGTTGTTAATTAATCAATGAATTGTTTATTTATAGCCACCACTTACCGATCTATTAAGGAAGGCGTCATTGGTCCGCATAATATATGACAGCAATTCAAGCATATATTTCTCCTTGAATATGGATTTAAATTACGCTGGCCGCCTTTCGAAGAGAATGAACCTTTGAGCTGTGCAATAGAACAAAAATATATTTTCTTAATTAAACATTTAGAAATATTTAAAACGTCTTTTATAATACATCTTCATTTGTTGTTTGATCGCTGGTAGTTAAATATGTGTGGAATCCCGCTAAGCCGATCACAGACCAGATGGAAAAGAAACATATAAATACCACAATCACAGTGAATGGTGCCTTTTTGATAACTTCAAATACTTCCTGTTCGGTTTTCATTACTAAAATTACACAAAGAAATAAAATAAAAATAAATATTTTTTATTTTAATTTCCAAGAAAGATAATTAATGACTTTCTTTTTCTAATTTTCTCAATATTCATTGGGACTGAAATGTGTACTTACATAATACTAAATGCGTCACAGAGCATGAAAATATGAATACAGCTAAAAAAGCCAAAGAGACTAGAAACAAATAAAAGAAGCGATAATTACGTTTGCCCACACAATTACCGACCTGAAAAGAGTAAAAAAGAACAAACAAAAAATTCTTATTTTAACTAAACGAAATACTGCAGCATAATTAACTCGAATTTTAAAATAAGTTGTTTTAATTCCGAAATGTATAAGTTCCACATGAAAAGCTTATTCATTCCACTTTCTTTAACTTTACAGTATAAAAATTTAATTTTTTTTTGCACAAGGCCAAGTTTTATTTAAAACTCAAAGTTGACATAATGTGAAAAACACATTTTCCAAGCGAATTTTCCATCTTACTTACTAGAGACTAGGTGCTATTTGTATCCATGTACATACATACACACAAAAATAAGTATGTATGTATATTAAGACATCTTTATAAAAATGCAATATTAAATACCCAGATTTTACACACTTTTCTTTTAAATGTAAGTACACAAGAGTATCTATGTATGCATGAATAAAAATGCACTTGTTGGCACAGTTACTAGACAAGTAAATACTTGTACTAAACCGCATTATAAAGTCCTAAAATCGCACACACTTACATGTGCAAATTATTTTAAACAGGGGATTTAAAAATCACTTAATCTTTCAACAGGGGGAAAACATGAGTTACTTCTTTATTTGGGGGGTGTACAACTGACTGAACTCCCAAATCGAGCATCGCTAAGGAAATTATTATTGTAACCTTTTTAAAGTTAAAAATTTACCTTTCTTACAAAAAAATATTGAAATTTCTGCACAACATATTGAAAAAGAATTACTGATTTTTGGCCATAAGCTTTATTTGAAACTATCTTTAGCTTCCATTGTAGTTAAAAATCAATACTCTTCCTATCAAGTACCATCTGCTATTGGACAGCCGTTGGTAAACAAAAAATTTCCTCCTCCAAAACTATTAAAAAGTGATATTTTCCCAAACAAAAATTAAAATAAAAAACATTAAGGAATTTTTTGTTTTCGTAAATATTTCCCCCGCAAAAGATTAAGCTGGATCAGCGATTGACCATTGAAAACAGACAACCTTGTGAATTTCGACGAAGGTAATATAAATAAATTTCGTGTGCTATTAAATATTTCTTTTTTGGGTAGAAAACAAAAACAGTTGCCGGAAACACGGAACGGCTTGATAAATACTACGCGGGGGTATACTGTACCAAAATAGTAAAAGTCGGTTGTAGCCGAACGTTTTATTTATTTATTTTAATGGGTGAAGTAGAGAATATTGTACAAATCTCAACCGAGAGATTGCTCACATGCGACCAATAAGAAATGTTTGACGTGACCACAAATGCTTGACGATGGTGGACCGCAATGCCTCACAACACACTAGAAATCAAGAAACTGCCAAACTTCTTCATGGTTCCGGCCAATAAGATCAGTTAGCTTGGGATGCATGCTATTGCACAAATTCGACATTAACTTGAGTAAAAGCGACCGCAATTTGTCCAAGAAAAAAGTACTCTTCTATAATGCCAACGCACCGGCGTAGACGTATGTAGCTGTCATGGTAAAAATACATAAATTATACATTTTGGTAAAAAAATAATTTTAATAAAATATGAAAATGTACTCGTATTCTTAGGAGAGCAGACTTTGCAGTTTGTAAAATAAAATCATTTAAATGTAAAAGGACCCAACTTTTAAAACGTACATTGAATAAGAGGATCAAGTCTCTTCATCAGTAATTGCACTCATTTAGCCTACGCCATCGAGGAAAAGCACTCTTATAGACCTCACATACTAACGCATAAATTCATGTAAATAGCCTCACTTGAAGAAACGGAAGAAGAGAAAAGGCGAACTCACAAAGGAATTCACTTTATTCCAAAATAAAAAGTAAAAATAATATAAGAATATTTGTATCAGTAGTAGTAGCAGTAGTAGTAGCAGTCCTATCACAATGTAAGTGTGTCCAATTGTAAGTTTTGCATGTATTTGAATTTTATATACTGCAAATTGTATATGTGTTTGTAAATGTAAATGTATTGCTGCATCCTACATTTACTCAATTGCATTGTTTACTCTAAAATTAAAATTTTATATGTTTTTTTTTGTGCGGTCTTTTACTTTTCTAATTTCTTTTTATTCACTTGTTGTAAAATTCTTTTGCCATTTCAGTTTGTAATTCAATGTAGGTTGAGCGTTTTGTTTGCCATTTTTGTTGTCTTGTGTTTTTTGTCTAATTTTGTTTATCTATTCAAATGCAACACTTTCACTTTGACACTTTCTGAAGGTCGATCATTTTATTTGAGACGATTTTATATGTGGCGACAAATATATGTGGATGATAAAGAACGGCAGTTAAAGGAAATATAAAAACTTTTGTTTATAATAAACAAAAAAAACTGTTGCTGGTAGGAGAAAAAATTTAGAATTTTTTTATTCATTTTTTTATCCTTAGGAGAAATTGATAATGATGTCTCTTGGTGTTGTGTGATATTTGTTTTCTTATAGTTGCTTCGTTATGTAATTACGTTCTGTTTCATTAGGACGGATGAAAGTTTTCATGAAGTTAGAATACGCTTTGCAATTGTATTGTAGCATTTAATGCATAAACAAACATAAAATTGCAGTAGGTACTATTCCATGCAGCACTTACAGATCAGATATGATGACCATCGTTGTATTAAGATGTCATCGATATTTTCTCTACCAATGAAACTCCGAGGTTTCTGAAGTATAAAAACCCAGCTTAATTAAATTAAAAATGGTTACAATAATGAAACATCAAGGTTAATACTGAGAAATCCGTACATGTTACTTTTGCTTTAAGATAGTGTGAAATTTAGAACTTTATTTCGATAGGAGACTCACATGGAAAGACCATGCTCAATTTAAAAGGCAACAAAAAAATAAGTATTGGCTCTTAGATCAAATATCAGAACTAAATTTAGAAAACAAGGTTTTGTTATATAAGACGATCCTAATACCGGTTGGGACTTATGGGATTCAACTCTTTTCATTCATCGTATCTCAGTTATTTTTGGGTATTGACGAAGATATTGGGATGCGTGATCTCTTGATTCATTGCTTTTAAAATGAGAGTCACATAAATTTAACAAGAATTAAGTATAGCAAATAATAATAATTACTTCCGAATTAGAAAAGTATGAAAAATAAATGGTAATCATTTTGTTGGTTATGTTTTGCCCAGCACTGTATATATGTACTAATGTAGAAACATACAATTGCAGAATTACTTGGCTTCATAGGTTCGAGAAGCATAGAAATTTCATTTAAAGTATTCCAGATATTTCTTTTAATGTCAAACAATTTAAAGATAAGCACCAAGGCACATTCAATATGGAATATGTATCTGAGAGGAAGGAGAGATTTGAAAGTTGCAGGTGTTTGACAGTGTTTATCACCGTCTGTTCGAAATTAGGATAATTTTTAAAATATTTCTTATATTTATTTATCTACAACCCCATGGTGCACTCACACAGATGCACATGCATATATTTGTTCAAGTGTGTTGTTGTCGTTGTTGATGATAGGTTAAGAATAATGATGTTATTGTTATTCATGTTTAATTATTGCCTCTTGTTGTTAATTTTTTGTTATGCCGCTATTAATATTAATTTTTCATTTTTATCCCAACAATTAATTGTTATTGAGAACAACAGCGGCAGGGACATTTTAATGTATTTGCTCTGGTACGTCAATTTGTCAGTGAGCAAGATTTCAAGCGAGTAAACACCGGTGGGTAGATCAGGCGGCTAATTGTCAACTGAATTTCAATCAATTATTAACAAGGATATAACACATTGAAACGTTTTTGTTTACACTATAGGCAACGTGTTGGAAATGGATTTTTTTCATACTCCTGTTTGCGAATCACATAAATAAGGAATTTAATTTGATCAACTTTGAACGAATACATAATTTTCCGATATAAAGGCAACATTCGGGGCAATTTATAATGGAACGCGATTTGTGTTTCAAATACCGAGTCGGTAGTGCCATAGTAGGTTATGGCACCCCAAATAATTACTACGTCTTCCCCGCTGTGCCTTCGTTGCAAAGTTTTGTCTTCCTTCCTTTTTCGTCAGAAAATATAACTTTCACCCACTTATTCGACCACGTCATTGTATTCTTTACAATTGGAGGCACTGAAGTTTGCGATTCTCATTGAGGGTGGTTTCTTTTAAAGTTTTCGACGAACTCTGAATGGATACGACTTAAAAATACCACAAACTGTGCAAACACTTCATTTAACCCCACTTTCTTTATGAAAGTCTGAGAATTGTTTGACTTTCTCTTCGCTTTGTAACTTGCCATGGTGAGTTAGTATCAGTTGCTGAATAAAGAGCAAGAGATTTGACAGATGCTGATGAAACAACATGGACACCACAGTTATTGGAGCAGATGACAAAATAATGCTTGTATAAAATGAATCATGTTCAAATTTGGCTTTTTTCGTATTTTTCGTTTAATAAATGGGGCAAATCGGAAATATAATTTACGGAGTAACTTCTTAAATTAGTTAGAGGAGTATAATACCATACCCGACACCATACCAGTTTCATAAAATGTAAATACCAACACAGTAGTTATTCAATAACATTTTTGTTATTGTTGCGCAGTGTACTAAATCACTAATTAATTATTTTCTGAGAATTTGAAATTCGTTTTCAAAATTTTAATTCTAAAGATAAATTTATTTTACCCGAGATTGAAGACTTTAACTTCAAATCAGGGTGGTCGAACCATAATGCACGATATAAATTGTGAGGCACACTTTAATGTCAAGTTTTGATCAACTTAATTCGACAATTCTTTGTTTCAGTGTTTGACAAATTCAACCATGGAGAGGTACACAATTGAGTAGCGCGTTAAAAGTGTTTTACGAAAATTGGCGTTTAAATCAAAATGCAGTTCATGCACTTCGTTATTTTTTTGGTCAGCATAATCGACAAATGTGTCTACAAACGGGAGAACTGTGGACATATTTCAGCAAACATGGTCTGTAGGAAGTGTGAAAGCACCTGTGCATGTTCGCCCAGTTCGGTTTGCGGAAAACTTTGCTGTTGTTCGCGATAGTGCGGTAAAAGCGCCGTCAACCTCAATTGAGTATCTAACGAACATCACTGATGCGAATTTTAAATAACGATTTGAATTTACACGCTTACAAGGTTAAATTGACTGAAGAGCTGAAGCTTACTGACCATTTCAAGCGTCGTCAATACGCCGAATGGTTGGTTGAACAGACAGAAGTGAATTGTTACTTTACAAAGAAAATCATCTTCAGCGATGAGGCACACTTTCACCTCAGTGGATTCGTTAGCATGTAGAACTGGCGCATTTGGGCAAATGAGAATCAACGAGTGATGGTTGAAAAGCCGATGCATCCACAAAGAGTGACTGTTTAGTGAGGTTTGAAATGGTGCTCCCTAACGCGAGATTTTTGTGGCCTGAAATTGAAGATATGGATCTGGACGATATGTGGTTCCAACAGGATGGTGCCACTTGCCACACTGCCAACGAAACAAGGGCTCTTTTGCACGAGAATTTCAATGCGGTGTTGTCTCACGTCGTGGCGATATTAATTGGCCGTCACGATCATGTGATTTGATATCGTTGGACTTCTTTCTTTGGGGATATTTAAAAGAAAAGGTGTACGTCAGTAAGCCAAGAACAAATCAAGAGCTAAAGGATGCGATAATTATGTCTCAGAGCCATTGAAAATAAAATGAGCATTTGGCCGATATTTTATTTCACACATAATTGTAATAGATCTTTCTTTTTGTTTTATTTACAATTAACATCGTGCGTTTTGGTCGGACCACCCTTTACATACATTTACTTACCCATGGACAGTGATGATCAAAGCGATCCACACAATTGTCGCACAGACTGCAGTGCGATGCTCTGGGTGGCCTAAAAATTTTACAGGTAAAACAATATTTCAGTTTTACTGTTTGACCTTTAACAAGGACTTCTTTTGTACGTGGTGGCGGTCGATATGTGGGACTATTTAAAGAATTTGGCACTTCTGCAATAAAAAAAAAATATAAATAAACACAAATAAATATAATTCCATTCAGTACAACAAAAATACAAGACAATGTAAAAAAAATTTCCATGTTGATATATGTAACACATACATACATATGCATGTATGTATGTATGAATGTACGTGAGAATGGGCAAACATTTGAATATTTAAAAGTTTAGGTTTGAAAATACAAGAGAATTCATATTCTACTCACCAATTTGTTTTTCTATGTAGGCCGCCTCATCATATGAGGCACGTGGTATAACACCCGGATCTGTGAAGGTCGTGCGTAGCAAGGAACTCATGGTAAAAAAGTATAAAATAGCACCAACAATTGGTATAATCGGATTGATACGTGTGGCCAAAAAAGGACAGCTGCAAATAAAAAATACATTTATGAAAATATGCCAACAAGTTCTAGTCATGGTGCAAGAGATTTTTTAAAAGTTTTAAATTAAATATGACATATGTGTATGTTCTTCATTGGCCTTCTTTCTACTTTATAAAAACGAAAAGCATTTAAAATAAAATCCAAAAAGCCGCATAAAATATTTATATCAAGTCTGGGGGCAGGAATTACAGCTTCTTTTTTACTCGCTTTCGCTCTATTAAAACAGAAAGTGTCTCAAAGGTCGTCGTAGTTCTTGTTATGTGTTTTCGTTTGTGTCATCCATCGGTGACACAGCCGTTTTTTATACAGTGGTATTCATTATAATTAATGTGTTGAATTAAAATGCCAGTACACACATTTAATTTTTTCTCTGGTTATGTTACGTCCTGGCGCGGTACAAAAGTATAAAGAAGCAACAATGTTCAAAATATGTGTAAAAGTGTACGAGTGTGAGGGTCCAGTGCCTCATCATGATATTTGAAAATTACACTTTAAAGCATTTTAGTAACGAACAATAAGAAAGTATATTTACATTATAGGTCGTATCTGTGTATATACGAGTACTTGCTTGATAAGAATCGAAACGTTTAAGGTAATTCCATTGGAACGGATGTGACAGTGTTGCGGAGTATATATTTCCTTCTCAACAATTATGTTATTAGATAAAATTGTTTTAGTATTTAATAATAATCGCTTGGAGCTGGCAAAGTCGCACACACTATGGAACAACGTCGCAATACTATATCACTACCTTCAGGCAATGATCCAGTGGAATCTCCCAAAACGATTCAAAACAAAAGTTTTACCGAACAAAAATTTCGAATTTTTTGTTTATTGGAAAGCCAAAGTAGAGAGAGTTCTGGGTCTACAGGTGAGTGCAAAATATAGTTCAGTAACTAGATTCGCTTTCAGAGCATTCAAGATATATAAATAACTATTTATTACAATTTGAGGCCAAAATCGTTAAATCGCCAGAAATGAAGATAAATCGCCAAATCTGGCAATAGAGATCTCACTACAAATTTCTCCTTGTACTTTTAGTTTAAATTTTCTTTAACAACAAAAATAGTTGTAATACTAAAAAAAGAGCAAACAGTTTTATCACAACTTCTCATATATATTTCTTTATAGATTGCCCTCGTACATAGACGGCTCTATGCATCTTTTAAATATGTAATAAACTTTTTTCCAACGGAAAAGAAAATATATTAAAGTGGCAGCAGTAGCACACTACCTCGTGTATAACTTGCCACAAAACATTATGAACTGCATTACTCATCAAGGCATTAATGTGCCCATGTTTATGCTCCTATGTATGTGTGTATGTCCATACATCTGTACATGCGAGTATATTCACATTTTTATCTATGCATGTGCTCTTGCATGTGCGAATGTGAGTGCATTTTTCGTTGCTATTATTTATTCATAAAATGTTTAGCATAGATTACAAACCAGCAGCATTTTGTAGCCGCAAGTGGCATGTCCTTTTATTGTTCGAGAAACAAACGACGACACATAAAAAGCACAAACACATACATGCACATAAACATTCATAACATATAAACAACTTTGAAATGTTGTTGTTTGAACTGCTTTCTCTCTCTAGCCGCTTAATATTGCACTATGGGTATCATTTAAATTTTTAGATGTTTTCAATTTATGACAATTAATAATTCATATTTAGTTGCACTGAGTTTTCTATATTGACAGCAAACTTTTAATTTGAAGGCGCGACTTGGTGACTTGATTTCATGTAGCGGACTTAACGAAAACAATTCCCAAGTATTTTACTGCATTTCAAAACTTAATGGTTGAACCCTTTCGAAAAAGCTCCTTAATTCGGGGGAGTTATCCTTCTTGCAAACGATACAATGATAGGTTTTTCTTCAGGTTGTGTTTCAACCCTCTGTTGGTTCGGCAACCTTGCCGAATCGGTTCCATATTCCCAACCCATCACAGAGATGATTAGGTCAATGGCGTGACCTTAAGCGCAGAAATTAATGGCGATCAAGTTCATCGATAACCAACATCCACAGAAGAAGCAATAATACGCCGCCTTGTGGACAACACCTAGTAAATTCATCCCATAGTGCTATTTATCTAGCCGTGTGTAATGGAAGTAGTCAGGGATGGTGTTTATGTAAAAAGGGAAATGTCTCCAAACCTAAACATATGTATGTTTACAAGAAGTGTGCATGATGGTACTTGGAAAGTTCATGGTGTTCGAGTTTTATGCTCTAATGTATTCTTAACCACCTCATCCAATGGTCTCGTCTCAACTTAGCTCGAGCACATTCAACATGCGTTTCATGTCATGCATTTACAGTTTGTAGTTCTTGTGATTATGAAGTAATTTTTTTTTTTGGATTTAAATTTGTGAATGCGTTACAAACACCAGATATTTTTTTTATATTTTTTTTTTGTTAATTTTTTTATTCTCTCATTCAAAAATTCCTTTTATTTTTTTGGATTTTACCGATTTTAATTGACATTAAAATAACAAGCCCTTAAAGCCGAACAAAACTTGTATTATAAAATATTAACCAATGAATACAAAAATATGCTCTTATTTTCTTTGCAAGGACTACATTTTCATTTACAGAAAAGCAAGAGCCTCTTTAAACCTCTTGTGCACAAACATAACTTTCCTGCCACTGATTTCAAGAAAAGTGTCACTGATTTCAAGAAAAAGTCTAAGATTCAGTATCGTCAGAAACGCCTTAATTTCTTTATTTTTATTTAAATAAATAATCGTAAATTAATTAAAATTATGTTACATTATATCGACTCTTCTGAAGTTTATTAACCATAATTAATTTTTAATTAGAATTGAATATTTTTCTTACAGACATACATTCGAATATCATTTGCGTTAATAAAGAAAGATAAAATAGGTCACTAAGTTGGAAGCACACGACTTATTTTTTGCTGTTTGTTTGCTTTTTGAACTGAATTCGTTAGAAGTTTCAGCTTTATACGAGTTTAAAACTGCTGTTTAAGGCAATGCAAAGGAGAAAATTGACTTGTTGAAAATTGACAACTCTTTGATTTTGTTCATGAGTACAAATTGACTAGAGTTGCACAACGAAAATTATTATCCGGTATTTATGAACAACAAGTTATTTATTCGCAGGCATTTATTACGACTATTTGAAACTTTTTTCAAGACAATAGATACAGATTAAGATGGGATCTTTCTACGAGTATGTAGAGCATTATTGTAATTTTAAAAAATTCGTGGAACAGACACATGCAAATATTATTGAAAAACTGACATAAGTGTGTTTTAACACATACTCGTATGTAAGTGAAGGATATTTTTTGTTTTATTTCTCTCTCTCTCTCTTTCTATTATAGAACAAAAAGTAGCAAAAGCGATTCTCTGCTTTTTTTTCATTTGGAATCGTTAAGGCCTTTTTTATGACACAATTTCTTTTCAAATACGTTCACTGTATTTACAAAACAATTGTTAACATTTCAAAAACAAATAAGAGCCTTTTTTGATGTACATTGTGGTGGAGAGTGTGTGAGTGTGTGTGTGTATTTTTGCATTGAATTAAATTGCAATCTGTAAGTCTAAATAGTAACGTATTCATTCGTTTTCGCATTATTATTATTATTCTTCAGGGTTTATGTCACACATAATAATGTTTTTAGAAACATTCGAGTTGTTTTCGCTTTTTTCTATTGTCACATCATTGGGGAATACAAAAACCAACTAGTTACAATGGATGTGAGCTGGTATTGGTTGGTGTACGAGTACGTACAAAATACTCGTACTATTGTATTCATGTGTAAATGATGGGTTTTGCTGCTGTTGTTATATTTTATTCATAATTATTTGCTTAGATTTCATTATGAATTTCCATCATCAGCACAAAAGTTGACAAAAAAAAAAAAAAAAAAAAACAAAAGGGGTCCAAACATCTCTTGTTGAAATTTCCAACACATTCAGCTTCAGCGGAACGTGTAAATTATTTATTAGGTTGGCAAATAAAGAATTTCGCAAAAATGTAGGTCGACATGTAACTTTGATTAATAATATACTTATGATTAAAATTTATTGTAATATTTATTGTAAGAAAAAGTCACTAACTAATAAAAAGAATTCTTGGGGATCTTATTTTTTTGTTATTTAAAAGAAATTGTAGCTAACTCTATCCCAAGTCATTTTATTATAAAAATGCAATTTATAAGCAAGTCTGCTTACCCAACTTTTAAGAAAAACTTAAACGTCTTATGCCGGTGGTTTCACTGGTACAGTCGGCAACTTTTATAAGGCTACATATGCAGCAATTGCGTAGACTTATTCGACTTTAGAATTGTGAAAGAAAATGCGTTTTCAACAATTTGACGAATTCGTGGCCGATAAGTCAGTCTCTTGTCACACTCACGCTGAGTATGCCTTGAAAAATTTATATATTCTGTTTGGGAGGCACTACGTGCACTGGTTCAAATGCGTCCATTTTTTAAGTTTTTCTACTCTCTAAATAGAGTCATGAGTACTGAAAAAAATGGCGTTATAAAGTATTAAGTCATTAATTTTGAGGGCCTGTTTCAGTTAAATCTTGAATGATGGCAGGCGCAAGTTCCAAATCGAAATTCGCCAAGTTAACGTCTGTGAAAGAACGAGTTCTTGTTCACGGCGTGGAATTTAATGTATTTCATACGGTGCTCCTAGCCGATCTGGAGCCCTTGAACGTACGGAGATTGGCTGATTGTTTATAAAGCCAGCTGCTTGGAATTTGGACACTAAATGTTGACGAGTCTGGTTTGATGTACGTCGTCAGATATGCGATGACTTCTTTTTACTTACTGTGTGTGGTATCACTTCCTAGTCCCGGTATTTTTTTTTTTTTTTGTTCTGTTGATATCAGACAATTACTTGGATTCCGTAAATAGTACCCACGGCTGCAGACATTTAAAATGAATAACAATGTATCTGGTGGAAAGCACTAATAAACTTTCAGAAAGATCGCTTGGCTGGTGTATGCTTTCTATAGCTTTTAAGCAAACAGATAACCAAACTAAAAAGAGATGGCGGCAGATTTGAATTTATCGCGCCAGAACAACAAATAGTTGACCGGAATTTGCTAACCGATGCTATCATATCAATTGGCATTAAAGGAGAAAAGAGAATAGCTCAGGTCGGAAATATTCAGTCGACTTATTTATTTTCAGGGGTAGCTGTGAATTTCGTGCATGTTGAAGAGTCTTTTTTTTTAATTCATAAATATGCAAACGAAACTCCTTTTGCACTCATTCAGTGCTAAATGTAACCCGAAAATTTGAAAAGTAAATGTAATTCAACCTTTTTTACGATTGACGTGCAAAATAAATTTGCATGAGAAGCAAATTTAAGGTTTTCTGAGAAAACCAACATCTATGAAATTTTTGGTATTTTCTTTGAGATCAAAGGAACTATTCTCAAAGGACTTGTTTTTTGTACTCTGTGTATCTGTTTTGATAGAAAGAAAATCTATATTGCATAAATGTGAGTGTTAAGGCATTTACTGAAGACTTGAAGCAACCATTTTCAAACAAAGTTGAAATGCGGGTACAAGAGCAACAATAGCATAAATATCGTTGCAGCTTGTTTTTATTGTAATTTAGTCAGGATTCGCAGCGGCACAAGCACAAGCAAAAACAGGAATTGCTGCAACGTTAACAAAGTTTGCAAAAATAAAAAAGATTTACCTGAAACTTTTCGTTCAAAACGTTACTTACACACAATTTGCGCTGTATCGATGATTTAGATGATGAGGGGGATTATGATTGGTTTTGTGTATTGAAAAGAAATTTTGAAATGATATTGGATACGAAAAATTGAGCAACTGAACGAATGTACGAAAAAACGAGTCAGTGCACACACTTTATCTCGTCACGTATTTTTAAATTTATAAGTGAGAGTCTGCTGTGTCTTTCAATCAATGAAACTTCCCTTTTTTTGTTCCACATATCAAAAGTTTGTTTGCCAGCAACTTTTATGAGTTTGAAAAATTGTAGCAAAATGAAATAGAAATAAAAAAACTAACAAAATTTTAAGTATTTATACGTACAATGTATTAAGTGATTTTGAAACTTTTACACTAAACTTTCAACAAAAGTTCATGTAACTCTATGAACATTTTTAAGCAAGAATTTGTTGTAAAAACTTGTCCTTAATTTTTGAAAATACATCATTGTTTTCTGGTAAGAGTTTGTTGAAAAGCTTTTAACACAAACTACAGGGAATAGTATTAAATTATTGGAAAATAAAATGAAGTATTACAGTGCAATGTGTTCGAATAAAATACTCAATCAAAATAATTTAAAATAATCTTTAGACACATTTTTGTTACTCTAGAAATACAACAAGTACGCGGTGCTATCGCGAAGAAGTGAACACACATTGTGTAATATAACCATGTTCATGTTCATGCCATGAACAAAGTCAGTTTTTTTAATGTTTTTTTACTAATTGGTTATTATAAAGTATTTCAATTATTTCTTATTTTTGGTTTAAACACGCAAAGAAAAAAACATGGCTGTGGCATGGTTGCGATAAGCATATTATGTTTTCTATAACAATAAAATGGTGGCACTTTAGTTGTGCTAACTAAGCTATTGTCTGCCTTTAATCATTAAATGATTTCCATCCATAACAATTGCAGCATGATTGAGTTGAACAATAAAAATTTTACTAGCATTCAAACAAAGTATTAACCCTACACAAAAATAATATAATAACTCTAACCGTAAAATGTTCTTAATAGAAATAATACGTAAAATTCCTTTGGTGTTTAATCAAAGTATGTGAGTGGTGTGACTGAAGTGGTTAGCGCGTTGGCTATTAAGAACACGATTGCTTTAGTCGCCCGCGTTCGTGCCTCAGTCGCTGTACTATTCTCAAGTAAATGAAATATAAAACTTAAACAATTTAATAAACATAAATGATTTCTATTAAGCTAATGATAGATTTTAAGCAATATCTACGCTTTAGCCTACGCCTTAGGGCTCTCTACGTTTTAAATTTATTTGGTATATTCATTTCTTTTAACATGACAACTGGTAATAAATGGTGCCAGTGTTCGGCGTAAAAATAAGCTAAACTGGCTTTTAAAAGTCCTTCAAAACAAGCAAAAAATCCTAAAATAATTTTAATAAAGGAGAGCACAGAAAATGACGTCTTGATTTATTTTTATTTGCGACCAAAAAAATATATTTTTTTTTATAAAAATAAAATTTTAATACTAGCGGCATTCAATACTTGTTGCAAATAATCTTGCAAAAATGCAAATTCATAACATTGTAGATTTTTATGACATTGAAAAGAAATTTTGTGTATTTTATTGTCCGATTTTATAAAAAAAAAACACAATTTTTGCATTTGCACTTTTGCAAGACCATTTGCACCAAATACTGAAGTCCACTATTGTTCTCGAATATTGTTTTCAAGGGATAAAGTACATTTTTTTTAAAATCAAATCTGCTACTAAAAATCTCATAACTATAGTATAGGATCGCCCCGAACGAACCTCTTATTAGGTCGTAGAGTTTCAGAAAGCTGAAATTTTTAGCAAATGAAAATTAAATTTTTATAGAAGATATAGAAATTGAATTCGAAAAAAAAATGTATAAATCAAAATACATTATTCGAAGAAAGGTAATTTTATACCTCTTGAGGAGGGCATCTTAAACATCAGAAGAGGCTAAAAAAGCTACGAGAATAAACGCTAAAAAATAAGACTAAATTTAGCGTCGAATATGCTAAACTGGCAACGCTGCTGGTTACACTCATATGAAAAAAAAAAACAAAATCCCGTCAAAACCTTAAATAAATAACTATTCTCTAAAAATTACACATCTATTTGAAATACTTACTCAAATGCAAAAAATAACGCACTTGTGCCCGTTATAAGGATACACGTTAAATAAAATACTCCCGTGTGAGGGGCAGACATTAACAAGCCATCACAATAAAATTTATTACGTCCGGCAAATAGTTCCCATTTGCGTGTGACGCGTGTATTTGGTGCCATGTTACAGCAGCAGCAACAAAATAAATTCATTTAAGCCTGAAGGAACCAATATTGTTGCTAATGATCACGGCGAAGGCCAGGATGACGGCGGCGTTGTTAATAGTAGCAGTTGCGATAGTCGAGGGCGAGATGGCAATTGCGTTTAAAGTTGATGATTTAAATATTCGTTCGTTGTCGAAATTGTTGGTGATGGTGATGAAATTGTTGCAATGAAGAGCTAAAGATGAAGAGAAAGTGTGAAGCAGGCAAGCCAGCAGACAGACGGACAGATGAAGCAACAAAAATGAGAGGTTTATTATTATTGTTGTTGTTGTAAAAGTTGTCGATTTCGTAATTCGTTGTACGACGTTTACAATGGAATCGTGGAGTGTTTTCAAGTGGCGGCTAGTGGGAGGTTGGGCGGGTGAGTGTTTGTGAAGCGTATTTTACTTTTCTCCTTGTTTACGACGGCAGCTTATGCTGTATAGTTATTTGGTCGACTGGCCGAGTGATTGGTTTGGTTGTTGGACAGACAACCTGACTGGCTTTGTATCGTTAATGATAGTTGCTGCTGTTGTTATTGCTATTATTGTTGATGACGACGTAGTGGGTGTTACGAGTTTACTTAACGATTACCTTCGCATGCACAAACATTAAGGCAGGGTTTAATACTAAAGTAAATTGTGCAGGTGCAATCATATACAATCGACAGTGTGCTTGTTGTTTTAACTGTGGTTTAATGCTTGGATTCTAAGAGCGCTGTTATCGTTGGTACTGTTGCTTGTTTTAGTAGTTCTGACAATGTCGTTGTATCGTCTTCTACTTTTTGTCTGTTGCGGCAATATTTATCGTTGCATTGTTGCCATCCCCAGTGCAGTTTAGCACACACATCAATTAACTAAACTAAATAAAGTTCGTAGACAAATTATTTTAAGATTTGTTTGCTGCTGATTTTTATTTTATTTTACTTGTTTTTAACTATTGCTTTTATTGCTTTAAGTTCTCCGTCTAGTTTAAAGTGGTGTCAACTAGTTTTTTTATTTGGGGGAGGATACAAATTTATTTGATGTTTTAAACACAGTTTATTAAACTAAATTGGTTCACAGAAAATTTGGATTTACTACGAATGCGAATTTACTTTTAATTGCTTTTAAAACAACATTACGAGTTTATAAAAAGTCATTGCACTTAACAGTATGACAATTCATTTCCTTAACGAAAATGAAATCTCAGCCTTTCAAAAAAGAATTCGAGCGAGTTGAGTTAATAATTTTCAACAGTTTTGGACGTTAGAGGATGGATCTTGAATTTGTTTTCTTTCATTTTTAACGACCCTGTTAATACGCACGACTTTTAAGTTGTTCTAGAACTGTAATGAATAAATAAATGAAACTTAAATTTATTTTAGTTTTGTGTCTACAGGAAGCTTAATTTGCAGTGCAAGCTTGGCTTTTCAGTAAATCCAAATTTTGCTTGAACACAATTCTATTACTTGATCGTTTGCAGCTGATATAAATCACCACGTTTCTGGTTTGTTGAGCTCTCAATCATTTAGCGAAACCTCCTCTATGGCTGTTGGCGTCATTGTTGTTGTTATAGTTCATAGAAAATATATACGATGGAAATCAGTTGCATGTCTATGAACAATAGTAGTGGACACTGGTACTAAACAGAAAGGCAGGCAGACATACACTTCACTCGCTATATTGTGAATTAACAACAATATGACACTTTTAACATGAAATTTGGCTAATTCGTTGCTTTTTTTCTGCTTTTCGTAAATGAAAATGTTCAAATGCGGGTTTGTGTAGTATGTCTGTGTTTGAGTCAGTGAATGAATGAATGAGTCAACGTGGTGTGTGGGTTATTTGTGTGAGTAATGTTGTATTGAAGTATGATTATATGTGTGGGTAAATTATTGTTTCGTGGCTTTAGTACTTTTCAAAAGGATTTATGTAAAAAACCAAAAAAAAAAAACAAAAAATAATAATTTAGTCGTTCTTTTTCTCTTTCAGATATTTTAGTTGGGTTGGATGTTTTATATTTTTTATTTTTCACAATTAAATTTGTTTTCGATTTCAGTTTAATCGTAGAGACTTGCTACTGTTTAGTTTTTCGTGTTTATGCTTTTTATTTTAGAGTAGAAGGAATGAAATCGGGAAATAGCTTGCGTTTGTTGAAGTTCCTAATGCTATCGTTGTTGACTATTTGGTAGTTTTCCTAAAATATTCTCTTCAGTTTCTTGTTCGTTGAATTTATTATTGATATTTTTATTACTATTCTTATTGTTATTGCTGTTGCTGTTGCTGCTGTAATGTTTACGATCGTGTTGTGGATGTCGCAGTAACATCTTGAAATTGCTCTATTCTCTTTTGATGCTGTTGTTGTGTTTACTATTCAATATTTGTATGATTTTACGTATTAAAACACATATTTTTCTTATTGCCGCTGTTGTTTTTATTATTTGTTTATTGCTTTTTATTAAGTTGCTTCCAACTTCATTTTAATCTGCATCCTTTTGGTTTTGCTACTTTCTGTTCTTTCGGTACGAAAAGCTTTTATTTGTTTATTATTGTTGTAAGAATTTGTACTCTGACATTGTTGGTGTTGTAGTTATTCCTTCGGTTGTCGTTATTAAAAAAAGAAAATGATGTAAATCCTTTATTATTAATTTTTTATGTTCTCTAGTAGAAAAGAAATTCTAAAAAGAGAAGAAACGAAAACATATTTACATTAAAATTTTGTAAACGTATTTGAAGGTTTGTATAAAAACGTAATACGTTATTGATATAAAATTGAAATTGTTTCAGTTAAAAGAATAAAAACTAACTTAAGACCGAAAAAATTAAATTTCTTATTTAAAAATAATACAAGTTCAGTTCGGAAAAGTTCGTTAAAATTAAATTGAAATCAGTAAGAGAACAATGTTAAGGGGTGCGAAGTAAAATTTAAAAACTATTTATAAAAACTATCTTCTTGCACTTCTTTGTTAAAATGGCAAGTTGTTTTTTCATATTTATTAAGAGGACTATACTATAAATGAAATAAATAATTTAATTGGAGACAAAATAAGCTTCTTTTTGTAATTAAAAAAATGTAGAATTTTATTAAGAACTTTGGAGCATCATTTTTACCATATTTAAAGTACAGCATACAAGCGTATGATTAATATAAATAAAATCATACGTAGTGTAGCACGGCTGAACACATTGCACAAACAGTCGGGAGCTGAGCTTAGCGTATATGCATATGTACACACATATGTAAGTGTGTGTGTACTGAAACAGGTGCGAATAAATATGAGTCATTATTAGTTAACAGAAAATCTTATACTAAAGTAAAAAAATATTTCAATCGCATTTACATAAATTTTATTGAAATAAGACGATTATCTAAAGACAGTTAGGTAAGTGGTTGGAATTTTGCTTGTTTAAAGGATGTATATCAACTAGAGTGGTTGATTATTTCACAGTTTCCAATAAACAGTTTTCGAATAGATCGAATATTTGAAATTTTATAAACACCGGTTTTGGTTTTTAAAATCATGGAGACATTTTAAATTATATTTGTTTACATGGGTTGTTAATATAGGTCTCGTTGTCTTAAAACTTAAAAAACTCTTTTAATCGGTTCTGCCTTAAGCTTGCCATTTTTGCCTATTTTTCCATTGTATATTCTTTTTTATTGTCAGAGACCTATTGAATGGTCTCCTTTTTCAACGCCCAACTTACGTACTCTTTCTGACAAATTTTCTTTTAAAATGTTTAGATATGTTTGATATGTTTTGGTCTGGAGACAGGAGAGTATTGCACTACATGCAAACTACATTTTGACCACGGCCAACATGGTTGCGATATTCTCTTGATGTGTACCACACTATATAGGCTGCTGGTGTCGGCGAACTTGTGTTTATAGAAAACAGTCCTGTAAATGTTGGGTAAGCAAAGTGATTTTGTCAGTGTGTGTAATTTAGTACAAATAAAGAAAAAATAGAATTTTGAAACATCAATTTACCATCATTATTCGATTCGCTAGCATCTTATTGTACAAGGTACTACTGTTAGCACTTCTTACTGATTCTGAACAATAAAATTCACTAAAATACTAAAAAAAATATGATAAATCTTTACACTGGGAGAAGAAAAGTTGTAGTATAAGTTTTAGCCAAGTAAATAAATGAAAATAAAAAACTATCGAACCCGGGTTTTCAACGCCAAAAACTGGGTTATTCGAAATTCGAAAAATCGCCACGTCAAAAAATGCGACTGCTCTGTAAGCCCTGTAAAACCGGTTCAATACCTTCGTCGATCACCCTAGTTACAACAACTTATTTTAAAATCTTTTATTTTCAAAACTGTAGCAGGTCTTTAAGGAAGATAATTTATATCAAAACATTTTGTACTATCAGATCTCTTCCTTGTATTTCTTACGCTTCAGACAGTTGCCTAGTTATTCGTAGCTGGCAAAGTTATTTTTAATTAAGCATTTTTAGAACAGTTGCAAACATGAAATTCAAATAAAATATAAATTTTCAGCTCTTTGAATTTGATGAAAATTCAATTTTTAAAAATTTCTTTCATCTCAGCAAAAAGCTTTAAGTTTTTGTTTTTCTCTTTCAACTTTACATCATAGCTTTGTATTGTTTTATGTGTTATTTATTATATTTGAATATTTTGTTTTATTATAAAACTTTCAACAACCGTTTCTACTGTAAAATATAAAACTTTTTCGATTTTTTGCTAAGCAACCTAAACTCAAAGCGAATAAAAAACTGGGTACTCGAAAAGAGTTTTGAAGTAAAACAATGCAGACAAAAAATGTTTGACTGTCGCTTTTAAGTTTTACGAAAATAAATTGCAATTTAAGATCCTCCTTTTTTTTTGCTCTTATGCAAATAATAAATTGTCCATACTTGAATTGTAGTCGTTGAGAACAGGACACGGAAAAAGTTCCATAAATAAAGCAAAATATATTTATATTTGTAGACAACAACAGGAACTCTAGCAAACATTCTGAAATAATTCTTATATCTAAAGCAGATTTGTATGGGAGTGCATTTGTGTGTGTGTAAACATATGTTGGTTTTGCTTTTCTTTTTTTTTTTGTTAAATGGCAAATGAAAACAGGAGCATGATGACATATTATAGCTTTTGGCAATTCTTATGGAAATTGATAAGAAACAAAGATAAGAGCAAGATAAGAAAGACAACAACTTTTTTTAATGGATGCTAAAGCAAGCACAACAACAATATATAAAAATATTCTTATGTTTACTAAGCCACTCGTAAAAGTTTAAACAAATTTATTACTTAAACATAAACTAATTTCTTTCTATACTAAACAGTGAAGAGCAATGCAAAGTTGAGGTCAGTCAGTATCATTAAAACGGCAAACGTGTCAGACTGCATTTGGAAATATACTTTTTATAAGAATTTACCTTATGAATAATGGATAATATTTTTTGTTCATTTAATATAATTTTTTCCATTTATGAGAACTTACAAGGAATGGAGGTGTAAATTATCGAATATTAATCGCTTCAGAAAAACGGGGAAATTCATGGCATCTGCTAATATTTGACTTTTTAGATGACAAGGTTGACTTTTTAAATTACCCCTGCTGTATTGGGCAGCGAACGAAAAATGGCAAATAGCTATAGTCTATTCGTATGGGCAGGAAATACGTAATAATGACATTCTACAACATAAAAAAATATCATGGGTTTAATAACAGTTTCCGGCAGGGTGGGAACACAAAAAGATATGTACGTGTATTGATTGATTTATTAACAACAATAACAAAAGTACCTGCCATCCGTAAACACCAATTCTATTGCAACCAAACTGTAATCACTAACGTCGACCAATCCTTACAAAAACACCCGACCTACGAGTTTTACCAACTACCTGTTCACATTTAACAGATGCCTACGTGAGAAACGACGTTCACCTGCTCCCAGCTCACATTACAAATAGATACTTTGCAAACAATAAGACACCAACGAATTTATACAAACTTCTCAGAACGAAAATTTACACTGAAGAAGGCAATTAGCCGAAACCTGTTCATGCGAGAATTAAAAAAAAAAATTAAATAAATTTTTCTTATTAAAAGAACAATTTTTGGTTAATACATTATCATTGACATATTTAAGGCTTTTCCCCGCAGCCAGCTCAATTAGTGAAGACAGTTGGTCAGTTTTTTTACACCAGGGCCAATAAAAACACCTGTTGTTATTAAAAGATAAAATGTTTAAAAATTTATTTGGCATGAATCTAATGAGACAACTTATAGTTTGGACCATTCATATCCTTCTTTTATCTTTGCAAAAATATTCCTCTTAGTGTTTCACAGAAAAGTGCTGCACACATCTTATATTTAGATATAAAATGGGACCTGTAACCCCTAAAAAATAAAAGCCAGGCGTAAACTCCTAAAACGCCGATAAAACCTTT
Source organism: Phania funesta (assembly GCA_963932375.1). Classification (NCBI taxonomy): domain Eukaryota; kingdom Metazoa; phylum Arthropoda; class Insecta; order Diptera; family Tachinidae; genus Phania; species Phania funesta. The sequence goes on along the minus strand of OZ010656.1, from coordinate 90,829,734 downwards.
ATTTTCTTTTTGTCTTCTCTGCCGAAATAGGTTGTCAGAACAGATTTGATTTTGTTTTACAGGGTAATTTGACCCCAATATTTTGTTTTAATCGGAAAAGTACTTAATACAATATATCTTCACCGTAACACAAATTGTGTTTGTAAATAAAATATCAATATCTGAAATTCGGAGATATAAAAAAAAATATTTGTTGGCCATTTATTGTTCCAAAACTAAATAATTTTAATATTTCAATAGCACATTAATAAATAATACTTTAAAGATAGTCCTGCTGGTCAATTGTTTACATGTTCCACTGCAGTTGGTTGTTCGATAAAACAAAAACAAAGACAAATGAAAGTAACGCCTTCTTATTTATATGAAACTTTTCTTTTTAGTAGAAAACCATAAAACATGTACAGAAGACACATTCATTCATGCACAGATTGTGAACACAATAGAAATATAAATGCATATGCAACTACACACACACATGCTAGTATCAATACAATGCAATTAAACAAATGACTCACGTGGTGTTAATGTATGTGTTATATTGTTCTACTCGTGCCGAGTGCTTGCACTAGAATGGAATTTTCTTTATGTTTGTTGAAAGAAATTTCTATTTTATTTACTACTGACATCTGCAATGGCAATTATTTGTATTTGAAATGTAGTGATCTTTTACGGGCCAGAGTTGGAAACTGATAACAGTGTGAGATATGTTTTGTTTCAAGAAGTAAAGAATGCATAACGATGAAATAAAAGGAAACACCTGTGAAAACTACTCGGCAAAAGTATTTTGAAATTTTAAATAAATTCTAAAAAAGTTTAAGTTACAAAATGGGACGATAATTTTGCAGGAAAGTAAATTTTGTTACCCTGTGTATTCAGGCAAGATTGAAGTTAAACAGAAAACACATTTTTTATAGAGGGATGAGGAATTCCCTGAAATTTTACATTAGGCAAAGGACTTTCGAATCTTTTGGTGATACATCGCTGATGTGGACATATTTGACTTGAAATAGTCTTGGGCAATGAAAGGCAATGATGTTAAATCACGCGACCTGTTGATCCAATTGTAATCGCCACACAGTGACCCGATTGTATTATAAAACATGTATCACGGAAGCAATTATATCGAGTAGTTATCAGGATATCGTAGCTCTAGGTAGTACCGTGTGAAAATCCCTATTTGACTGTTAAACAATATATTAATTTTATATTTTTATAAGTTTCCATTTTTGATGGTAGTTTTTACGCTGGCAATTAAAGTTTGATGCAAATATCTTAATTATAAAATTTTTATCGTACTAGGTTTGCTAATTGTGCCACCGTGCATCGTAACGAGAGAATACACGACCAAAAATGTTTCATCCAGCGGTTCGAATGATGTTGGTAGAAAAATTTCCATTTAAAGAAATTATTTTTATGATGCGAATATGTATATGGCGATGTGCAGCAATAGCTGTTTCGCATCATCAACTTAAGACAATTAAAAATTGTTATTAAAAATCAATGACTTTGATTTCAACATGAACGATCTACTAATTTGTAACACATGTTGCAAAATAGTGAATACTTTTATGGTTGTTTCTTCTTTTGAAAATTTTCTTAGACAAAAATTGAATTCTTAAAAAGCTGAGCCATCTGAGAATGAATCATTCCTTTAAAGAAATAATAGAAAGTTTATAAAAAATCTCTTAATTTGAATGAATAAACAACATCTAAAGGGTGCCTCATCTGTACGTTTGGAATTTGGAATTTGAACTGCCGCTTATTTTGAAAGATAGAAAGTCAATCACGAGTTGACACAAAAATTGGCTTTATGTTTGGCAACGGGACGCGTTGCGTTGGAAATATTGAAATACCACCAAAGTGGTAAAATCGTATAATGCGGTGAAATTATAATGTCAATTGGACGTCTCATAGCAGTGATATTAGCCTCTTAGGTTATATATTGTGTAAAGTCGTTAAGCATAAATGAGACATTGAAACACGAATTTGAAGCTGCCATTCATGAAATTCAATCCAAAACAATCAAAAAAGCGTTTGAAAATTGGTTGGATCGGATGGCGTGCCAATGAGCGAGCCGTGGCAGATATTTAAGTAATGTTGTGTTTCATTCTTAAATGTTAATGTTCAATCTTTAGTTATTTTCTTTTTTGTAGCCGATAATTAGAACGTTGGATGGCCTACCCTTTACTTAATATGCACAACTATTTATTTGATCCTTTATCACTTCACCGTCCACACATTTACAGCTTCATCCACTGTCAAGACCAGTATTACTTTCATGTAGAAACACGCACAAATATATATTTCTTACTTTAAACACTTTTTTTCGAAGTCAAGAGATACTTGCGCCCGGTACTTGGACAATAAACAATCACAAACAAATGTTGTCTTCTGTTATGAGCGTTTTGGTTTTTGGTTGTGTGAATGTCTAACTATCGGTTCGTTTGTTTGTTTATGCGTTCATGTTGTGTGTATGTACTTATGTTTATTTGTGATGATGGTCCGACTATTTATTATTCAATGCCTTGCATTTTGTGGTTTTAATTGGCACTTGAATGGGTTTTAATGTAGTTAAATAGCTTGTTGTCATTTAAGGATATTTACTGACACTAATATTATTATCGTACGTATGTACATACAACAAAAACAACTACAACAATAATAACTAACAACTTATATTGTCACATCTGTTGTGGTACGACCGAGTTAAATAACAACGACAACAGCCATAATAACCAACAATAATAACAAATTGTCAGTTCGTTGTAACTGATTCTCTCTCAGTTTAATGCATGTTTTATTTTAATACTCCCTGCTTTAGCCCACCTTTTTATGTCTCCCTGGCAGTAACTTGAACTCACTTCAAATCATTTTCCTCTCTATTCCTTTCTCATCCTTGCCCTAATTCAGACATTTGAGCAATTGAACCATATAATGACTTTGTTATTGTCATTGCCTGTGACGCGTGTGTGTGCGTATGCAACTGGCGTAATTTATGGAAATTTTATAGTTTTTTATGACTTCTTTTTAGATGTGTTAATCAGTTAATGCAGATGTGTTAAGTTGTCACCAATTAGTTTTAATTACTTTAAAGAGCCTTATTTTATTTACAACGGAATATTATTGAATCAGTTGTGGTTATTTCCACAAAGGTTTGTCAACAAATTGGACATGTTAGTGGTTTCCTTTAATTCTAAGCAAGTAGGCCATAGAGTTGTCGCACGTTTATTATCTCTTTGCTTAGAGAATATTTGTAGAATATTTTATTCCTTGCAAATATTTGGTTTGGTTCTCTTTTAAACAAAAAATTTGACCCAGATCGGTTACAAAAAATTTATTTTAAAAACTATACGATTCTTAATTTGATTAATTTGATAAGAAAAAATACGTTTCAGCCAACACTTTTATTAAAGCTGCGAACACGTGGTCGCAAGTGTGTTTTATCAATGCATATATTTACAAGTATACACTGTGAATCACTTAAATAGGGATATCAATTTTGTGAACTTTGAACGAAGCCATGAAGCGAAACACACATGTTTTGCAATTGTTTCGAAAATGAAACGCGCAAAAGCCTTTCGAAAAGGAACAAATTATAATTTTAAAATTCGTCCACATAGCAGACAAAATAAAAAGAGGAACGACCGGTGTATAAAGTTATTTGAACAACATTCAAATGCTAAAATATGAAAGGATGGCACAGTGATGGTATGGGATGCCGTATCCTACTAACGATTTGGTATTTGAAATGGAAAAAATGACTGAAACATCGAAAAAAAGAATACCAGAAGTAGCGCTTCCTCAATTTGCGAGGGCTGTAAAAGAGTGGATTCGTAAGTAAGATGTAGAAGTTTTAAATTGGCCTCCATATTCTCCGGATCTTAATATAAGGAAATATGTTTGGAGGTAGCTTGTTAGAAAAGCATACGACGATGAAAAGCAATTCGATACAAAGGAGGCTTTAAGGACGGATTAAAAAAAAGCCTGCTCAGTATTATAACTAAATTTGGTTATTTTACTTTTATTATGAATATTTAATTGAACTCACTAAAATTGGATATTCCTCATTCAAGTGATATATTACTGCTAAATTAAAAAAAAAACCCAAACAATTTTTTAAAACAATAAACACAAATAGTTCTAAATTGGTAAAATTCCTTATTTAAGTAATTCGCAGTGTGTGATGATTGTGAACATGTGTGTGTGTGTCAGTGTGAACGTGTGATTATTTATGCAAATTATTTTGATTTAATACCCACATGTCTACATGTATTTGAGTGTGTCTGTTTGAATTCATATAAGTACTATAGTGTTATCCTTGTGTCATCCTACCATTTAATAATTAAAGACCATTATTTGCATATCAGTGATTTAATGTTGCACAATTTATAACTTTTAATGCTGAACATGTTTTACTGAATAATTGCGCTCAGCACGCAGGACATTTCTGGATGTGTAAGAAACGTTGCACAATCCAATTAAGTCCAGTGCCAGAGAAAATTAATTATTAAGTAAAGTAAATAAAACGTGTTGTTATGAGTTATAAAAATATCTTGAGAAATTTTGAATATATTTAAAATTCCTCAGATTTTTTTATATGTTTTTCTATGTCCCGTGTTAATTTAATTTTAATTTATCTATCCTATTTCAGTTACAAAGGCAAAGTTATTAAAACTAAGCTCAAATTTTACTACTTTTCGCAAGAATGATGTGCTGTGCTTAAATGCCTCCAGCCAATACTTAAACTATGAGCAAATAGAGTCTATATTGCATAGAATACAAAAAGCAATAAAGACTTTAACACCGTGCGTAGGTTCAAGTTTACTGTAACTTCATAAACAAAAAGAGATAAAAGCAAAAATATATGTTTGCCATTGTTTGCGATAATCCTAAAAGTATGCTATAAAATCTGTTTAGCAAAGCATCCTTCAATGTGTGCTATAACAAACAAAATGATAACAAATCCTATATATGTCCTTATGTACATTTTGCCAGTTAGTCGCATCTTAAAGGAGGAAAAAGCAAAACTTTGCAGACGAATTATATTTAGCCTGTTCAGAAGTATGAGTTCGTTTAAATCAAAATAATGATTTTCGTTGCCTTAAATTTCTTTTCTTTTTTATTTAATTTGTTTCAAATTTATAATATTGCAAATTGTTGTTAAACATCAACAAGTCCTGTTCCCTACTTTCGCACAAGCAACAGGGAAATCTTATAATTAGCTTAGTTAATTTTGCATATAACAATTTTAGCATATAACAATTTGCTCCGAGGCCACTAATTAAATTTCTCAGTAGGAAGATAATTGTGTTATTGCTTATTTAAACTAGCAGTATTTTATTTATACAAGTTTAATGTGCATTAAAAGATGTTCAAAAAAGATAGAAAAATATGGTTTTACACATTATTGTTACGTTCTGAAATTCGACTTCATTTGACAAATTGATCACTCAAAGTTTGTCTTAAAACGAATCTTAAAATATCAAAAATTAAATATCTTGTTATAGTTATATTTTTAATAATTCCTGAGGAAGGAACAAGGATGTTCGGACCAGTTCCTAAGGTAGTGCAATCCTTCTTAACACAACGAAAATAAATCAGAAACTAAAGAAGTATATTTCCTGCCCTGCTGGAATGCATCAACTTAATTGCTAAGAGCGCAAATAATACAGCCGAAACTACGTGCATAGAAAAACAGGGCTGTGGCATGGTGAGGACAATCATTATTATGTTCTCTACAACAATATATTGTAATGGCAAACATGTAGCGGTTATTTATAAACATTTTAAACATTCCTTTAGTTGCGATAAACAAGTTATTGTTTCCATTAAATCTTTAAATAATTCCCATACACAAAAGCTGCAACATGGCTGAGTTGAAAAATAGAATTTTTACTAAAACTGTAACCACAAACAAAGTATTTTAATTATACAAAAATAATATAATAGCAATAACCACAAAATGTTCTTTGCAGACATAATATGTAAAATTCTTTTGGTGCCTAACCAAAGTACGAGTATAGGGGTGATGTTAAGGGGTTAGCGCGTTGTCGGCATTGATGGCACTAGTCGATTGTGTTCGTACCTCAGCCTCAGTGACATACACTTTTGGTTTTCTATCGTTCTAAGAGAATGATAACAACAATAATGTTCTTTGTTTACAACCATATGATTTATTATATTATGATTACTTCAATCAAGTTTTTTGTTTGCATGTAATTATTGACTTTAATTTAAAAAAATAAATTCAGAAAAAGATCCTTATAGCGCAAAATGTTAACAATGTTATCGACTCACTTGTTTCTGTTTAATTGTCAAAGGTAAGAGACTTTGTGTTTACCCAGAGAAATCCATTAATTTCATGACATTAGCCATCAAATATTTCTTTAAGTAAATTTGGTATCGCACAATATGTAGCCGTAATAGTCTCTGTAACGTTCCCGCCATCATAATTTTTTAAGACATGTAGAGCAATTATCCTATAGGCCAATAAAGCACATCAATGGCGTTTGACCAATTGCCTGAAACTGAACTGCCAAATCAACAGTTACAGAAAAGATTTTTGAAAATTTGAAGTTGATGAAAAAGTAATCTATATTATGGCAAAATATTGTAATGATAAACTACTTATTGCAGAAATAACATCCATCATTCTCTAAAAATTAAAAAGCGGATATTTTTCCTTCTTTACAAAAAAATTTAAATTTTAACACGAATTCAATTTTCGTAAGACCATTTTAGAGTCGCATATTTTGTTTGGTCTTATCTGAACTTTGATTTTCAATCTCCCAAAGTTATATATTTTAATGACAGTGGGACAGAAAGCTTTTCCCATAAAATTACTTTTAACATTGTTAAAGTAAAACTGCGTAAAAATATTTGTTTTTTTTAATTGGCTCTAACACTTCTCCTGTAGCGAGAAGCCTCTACAGACTACGTACAGTTCTGTGTTTTTTAAGAAGTGCCTAAGTAACTAAGTAACTTTCTACCTGATGTATTTTTTGTTTCTTTACAAAAATATATTTCGGTTTTGTGTAATTCTATAAAAAAAATCACCACTGCCTGTAAACTTTATTTGTTTTCATAAATTTTTGCCTACAACTTGATAATGATTATTCGAGTTAAAAAGTTGTGCAGTTGGCAAATTTATTTACCAAACTTAATTTGTGGTTCCTTGGATAAAACTTCTAAATGAAATGAAATACTGCTAAGGAAACAAATTGAAGTAGTATGCAATGTAGTCAGGAACTATAAGATATAAAGATGTATAAAGACTACTGGTGTAAATAAAATAAAATTCACATTCGTAAGGACGCTCCCTGCAAACATATATTTTCCCAAATACAGTTTTTTTTTTGTCAGAGAAGGATTTAATGTTTTATTACAAGCTTTTAAATAACGTGTAGGATTCTTAAAAGTGTTTAAACAACAATTTAGTAGAATTTGATGTTAGAATATAATGCAATCATGATGAACTGAATGAAACAGTGGAAAGTCGAGTAATTGTATAAAATTAAATACATTTAGTGTGTCTGGAATAAGGAAGTTTATTGTAAAAGTTATTTTTTTAAATTAATGCAGTTTCAAACAATTTGCAGTTAAAACTTTTATAGGTTTTTTGACCATTTCAATATGATAAACATTTGATTATTAAAATATTCAGTTTCAAACAAAAATTTAAATGAGAACTTAAGTACGCAACTGTATGCGAACCATAAAACTTAAATTAAAGCCACATAAATGCCCCTTATAAAGTTCTTTTTCAATAAGAAAAATATAACAATTTATTATCAGCCTGGACGTAAATAACAACTGCTGGCGTATAAGTGTTTGGTGAATAAAAACTCATACGTAGCTAGAGTACAAAATATACTGCTTGTACTTTTTGCAGAAGTATTTTCATTTGTGAAGTAAATAAACACAGAATACCCTCAAAAATTTATGAACTCTGAATACTCGTGTGTGTTTTAAGCAGTCATTCGTCAATCCGTGGCTCGATTCGATCTATACAGATATGTAAACAAAGGAAATTTGCGTTTTTGGACACAATGAAAAGACACGGTTGAGGTAACCATTATCTAAGAGCAACATTTTACGTTTGAATTATATGGTGGTAAAGAAATCATATTATAATATTACATATATTAAAGGAATCATATTATTATAGAAAAGCAAAACATTGGTCACGGCTGAGGTACGAATTCAGGCGACTAAAGCCATTGAACGGATAAGCTACTTAAAAAGTATTCGGAAAGAACATTTCACAAAAATATGATGAAGTTTCTATTTAAAAGGTACAGCAAAACAATATCAGATCAGTGATTTTAGGTCACAAGAAAGAATTTCTTTTTACCCAAAACAAATTCACTTGCTATAAAATTTAACTTGCAGCAAATAACTCATGATGAATCCTCATAGATTTGAATTTAATAATAAAAAAAAGAGTTGGAAGATGATGATGACTAAAATACTCTTGGATCAATAGTTGCTCAACTGAAGTTTTCAAATGGCTTTGAGCTGTACATAAATATGCATTAAAAATATTGTTTAAATAGCCGAAAGCGATTTCTTGTTGTGTATAATTCATTATTAGTTTTTCTCTTAAATATATTTATGTACAACAAGTTGTTCATAAGACACAAGTATGACTCTCTTGTCTTTATATGGACTCATATGCGACATCAAAGCATGTGCAAAGTGGCAAATGTTAAGCATGCGAGTACCATTACCACCCGCTAGCAAGAAGCAAACTCATTTAAAAGAAAGAAAAATAAAATTTATGAAAATAACAAAGTGCAAATAATGAGACACATATTTGTGTTTAAAGTTTTCATATTTTGTTTATTTAACACTTTAGAGATGTAGAGCTTTAGGTAATAAGCAGATAAAAAGCAAAAAGAAATCCGAAAACGAACCGTATAGCCTACTAACACGGTATTGCGAAGTAAGTAGTATTTTGTAGGATGTTGTTACACGTTGACAGGCGTTCAAGAAATCTTTTAATTAAGTTTCCATATTTAGCATAATCAATCTTATTCCATAGTTTCTGTATTAATTTTCAATCAAAGAAGAGTTTAAGTGCTATTAAACTCCCGTTTAAGGAGACGACTTCAAGTGTTTTCCTAGTGTTATCTTTGCTAAGTACTACGATCTTAGGTAACATAAACTATTAAGTTGAGATATAAAAAGTTCGCTTTTTTTTACAGACAAAGGAAATTGCAAGTGGTAGATGTTGACATTGTAAATATAATTTTCACACCAACAACATAAAACATATACAACAACAACATTTTTATTTACATATGAGCAACGTACTTATCATTCATAGATACTACGATGACATTTACGTGTACATGTGTGCGATACTTTTACAACTATATTTCTCATCCACATACACAGACGTAGCTCATGAAAGTTTTTATAATTATGTGTGTGCGTATATTTGCTCGCCTACTCTATTTACTCTTCCATGTATTGCTGCTTTCTATCTCACTTATCATCTCGCTCGCTTATCATCATGTTTTTGAGTTGTCATATTTTATTTAAAAAAAGTTGCAAAGAACTTTCTTGCTGTTTGTCTTTGCTGGAAGTACATATTTCTTTTAGATGACAATTGAACGTAGAAGCTGTAACTGCAAATTGAGATTTATTATTTGATTTTCGTGTGTTTTTGTTTTATATTTTTTTAGCGGAGATATGGCAAACATGAGTTTGAGCCAAAAGAAAAGAATATTTCTTAGATACAGGTCTTTGGCTGTGCTGTGCGTGGGTTTGAAAAAGTAAAAATGGCAAACGAAACCTTTTAAATTAATATAAAAATTTGGCAAGATATAAAAAGCAAAATGAAAATATTTTATCTCCAAAAAAATATTGTAAATTGGCAGACTTGCTGACATTAGTTGGCGTTTTATTCCTTCTAGAATTAAAGAAGTTCTTTAATTTTTTAAAGCCAATTTTCATAGTAATTTTTTCAATCAAGAAAAACTAAGAAAGACAAGAAAAATATTTATTTCTTCCTCAACTTTATAAATAAAAACCATTATTACAACTGCATACAATAAACCTATTTTAGAGAGATACTTAAATTTGTTGTATGATAAATTGTTTTTGAAACGACACAAAGGCTGGGTTGAATCGTCTTCAAAATGGCGTTAAATTTTTTTCCTTGATTAGTTAAAATATAACAGTTTTCAAAATTATTGATAAAAATATTTTATTTCAACTACTGCAGGTTTTACTAAAAAAAATTAAATTAAAATTAAAATCTATTTATATCAATTATTTTTGCTGAGTTTTGTTCGAGTTATAGAACTTTTAGTTGGCAATACTGGTTTATATGTGCTCTATTTTGGCGGCCGTAACTTGTTTTGTGTTTAGTTTCGTTTAACACTTTACCTGGCAGCTGAACAACGTCTGCTAATTTGGTGAAAGGACTCAAAACGAAATTGCTTTTGAACTCAGAAAATTTTGTTCAGCGACGAAGCTCATTAAGCAACATCATAAGTCAAACATACCAAACATGCCACACAACCCGTGCCACAATTGATTTATTAAAATAAAAGTTCGCAGAATTAATATTTTTTTGTATAATGGACCCGCACATTGCCCTGCATGATAATGCAGCAGTTGAAAACCGTTGAACTAATTTTTGGTGGAGCTATTTCACTGGTCTTAGATTCGGCTTCCCCCGAGTCAGCCGAGGTAGCCATATTCAAATAACGTTTTCCCTCAGAAGGAAAAATTGTCTACCATAACTATAACAAATGTCACTGTACCAGTGGAAGCCCACGTGAAGAACTCAACTTCACTGGTTAAAAGGCCCTAACTCAACCTTGGCTTTGGAATACAAAATCCTTTTATACAAAACCGTTACAAATTATCTTTCGAAAAAAACCAAACTCTTGGTAATCAACTTTACATAACTGCGTTTTATTTTAATTTAAAATTGTATACTACTAAAAAAACACCCGATAACAAAAGATATTTTATTTTAGAGCAATAAAAACTTAGTTATAAATTCGACTAAACGGATGAATTAAAACATTTTTGTGCGCCATTACCTTTAAGAAATTATGGTACTGCCAGTGTAAAATTCCTTAAAATATTGTTTAAATTCGCTAAAATACTTTTTCTGATTACTTTTTCTTATCGAAGCACGAACACGTTAAGTTTGTTAAACATAAAATAAAGTTTTTTCGTGAATTAAGCCGTCAGTCTCTTACTGTTGATTAAAGGAAACTAAATGTGTTCTTTTTACGCTTCCATCTCATTAAACTCTCATTATTTATCAATACTTTTTCATATGCATAATTAGGACAAACAAAAACAAATTATTGCTGAGTTTGCAAAACAAACATTTTTGCTGCCATTTCCAAAAATTTTATGCAGAAAAAAAAAGAATAGAAAACAACTCTTACACTCATGAGATGTTAACAGCCGTAAGTAAGTATGTAAATATTGTAGGACATACATACATCCATCTGTACACAAATACATACATACATAATTTCATATTTGTGTGTAACTAAATAACTTTTCATCTAAAAATGTTTAATTTATGAGCTGGCATATATTTCTCTCCACATACATTTATGCCTAAGCGATATTATTATAAGGGATATTTAATGTTTTATTCAGTTCTTTGTGTTTTTGTTGGGAAATTTGAAGAAAGTTTGTCTTTATAGACGATAACCATGTAAAGAATAATTTTGCTTGTGGCAAGTAACACACTTGTTTAGATATTGCAAATAGCTAGAAGGCAACAACCTGTAGATGTATGTTGGCGTTTTCAACAACTTCTTATTTCAAAACTTTGAACAACATGCAATTATATTCAGAAAACTCATGAAGTGAAGACTTTTTTTAGTTTCTGAAGCATTCAAAATTGATTACAGTGCGTTTAATTAAGTAACGGAAAAGAGTTGAGAATTATGTTTATTTAAAAATATTATATAATTTGTTGCCAGCTAAAAACTGTCATTGTCGAACTTCTGTGGAATCTTCGGAATATTGTTTGTCTTAACAATAATGAATTATCAAAACTGAACTATCATGATAACTGTTTCCAGCAAAACGTTAAGACTAAACTAAAACTGATACCTAGAAAGAACTAACAAGCAGAAGCTGATTCCTTAACACAAAGGGACCGTATATGTGGACTCAGGCCTGCGCGTAAATAAAAAAACATGGTTGAGGTAACTATACTCGAAACAACATATTATGATTGAATTATATGGTTGTAAACAAATCAAATTATTATTGTAGATAATAATAATACAGCAAACTTATACTTTGATTAAAAATCAAAAGAATTGTTTACATGCTGTGTCTATTAAGAAGATTTATGGTTAGAATCATTATATTATTTTTGCATAGTTCAGTTACTTAGTTTCTAGTTGGAATATATTGTAGAAACCATAATATGGTTTCCGTAACCATGTCACAACCATGTTTTTTTGAGTGTAAAAACATAAGTTGATTGCAGCACATAAGCAAACAATGAACAAACGCCTTGTATTGTTGTATCATAATACAATATTATGTTTTTCTTGTTGGTAATTTTATTTATTAGCAATACCATAATACTACAATACAATAAAATAAACTGTGCAGAAACGCATAAATCAAATAATTATTTCTATTAGTGAACCTTATTATGCACATTATATAAGGTGAATTCTGAACATAAACGAAAGTTTCAAAACTTTAAAAAAAGCTGTTTTTATTTTCATTCCGATTGGCTTTTGTTTCTATATTTTGCACGAGTTCAATTCGTGTACAATTAATTTGAAAAAATATTTTATATCGAAAGATTTTGAAAAATTTTAGCGATTTTAAAGGTGAAAAAAATATATAAGTAAACCTTTTTTCTTGTTGATAAATTGTTTCCTGATTTTATATTCCGACAGGGTGTTGTTTTGATGTAGACTTTTGGAACAAATTTCCGTCATCCCTTGTCAAGATTGGTTCGGAGATAAACCGGTTTCGGCTATGTGCCATTTCAGTGTCATTTTTCGTTCTCTCGAAACCAAACTTGACACCGGATGATGGCAATTCCTTGACACGTAGCCGAAAGAGGTTTGTCTCCGAACCAATCTTAACAAGGGATGACGGAAATTCGTTACAAAATCTACTTTTTGGGAAAAGGTGGTGAAGTAGAGGGATAGAAAAGTTTCAGGTTTAACAACTCAATAACATGTTATGTTTATTTTTAAAACAGTGTTGCATTGCCTCTGGTGTTGTGTAGGCGCATTAATTGAATCTGGTAGTGATTTCTGATAGTCATTTCGTAAGATATTTTATTTTGCTGACGATTTAGTGCTATAAAGCGATACCGACGGAGGGAGCTGCTACGTATACTAGTATAAAAAGAAGCTAGTACATAATAGATAAACTTATGTTATTGATTGGTGGCTGCTGGGGTACGAACCTAGCCGTCTAAGCTACAACAACCTCAACCCAAACCTTTAAACTCATAAGCCCAAATTAAATTCACACGTCCAAATTTTACATTAACTGAAAGATGTTTCTTATGTTCCTAAAAAATAATAATGACCTTTTCTCTTTAATTTTCTATATCCTTTTTCTCTGGTAGTCGTACAAGGATAAATTATTTTATATCTGCAAAAATAAAATAAAAAACTTAATAGCATTTTAGGTTCATTGAACGATTTGATTGTTTTTCATAATTTTTCTTTGCCTTTTTGTTTGCTTTTTCATTTGTAGCAACTACAATTTTCTCAACAAAAATCATTATTCGTTATATTTATGGGTAATAACAGCTTTTGGCATAATTTTGATGCACTAAAAACTAATATTCTCGTTATTTGTTGTTCCCTGCAATTAAGGACTATAAAAATTTGAATTGTGTATTTCTATTTTAAGAATTTTAGCCTGGAATAGCAACAAATGTTGGGCAAATTGTTCCTGCTGAAAACGAATTGTTTAAGATTTTATTGAAACTAATTTCTTTTCGACTGAAGACTACGCAATAAATTCTCTTTTGAAATGCTGAAACGTTTGAAATTTTCAAATTATTTTTTTAGGCAGAACATATTTATTTAAACATAATTTTTGTACAAAAAATTAATGAAAAATTATAAATTTACAAACTACGAAAGTATTAAATAATGAAAAAATACCTTTACTCATGGATAACAAATTTTATTTACTCTGATTCCTTTGAATGTAAATAAATTTAAAACAGAACTAAACTTGTTTTTTTCTGCTCAGAAACGATTAAAATTTATGTAACAATTTTATTGCTATTACTGGGAAAATATTTATTTTAATGTTGTAAGTAATTAAGAAAGCAAAATTTAATTTCCACCGATCTTAGTAATTAGTATTAATATGGGCCCTCAAGAGACATTATTAATTTAATCATAAACAACTAAAGTTTTTGTTGTCGTGCAAATGAAAGCAATGCAAATTTCGCTACATAGATAAGACTCTTTAAATGCATACATGCGCAATTATATTTTTTATTCAATTTTAGTTTTTAATTTTTACAACTTTGCGACCTTAAAGTCTTCTGTGTTGATATAAGGAGAAAACTTCTTGCATATTGTTGGATTATTTGTTGACTAAAGTCAAAGTCATCGACTATCAGCCATGAAACAAGCAATAACAAATAAAATAATAAAAAACAAGTTATATATTGTTTGCATACTTTTGGGATTCTTTTAATAGTCGTAGTTATTGTATGGGGAATATATGTGTATAATATTATATTATATTATATTGCATACTTCATGGTTTAAGGATTTAAGGAGAATTTTTCTTTTGTTTTTATTTTTATTTGCAAAACTAATAGTAGAGTAAAAATAAAATAAAAGACTAAAGGACAAAAAATTATAGTTTACATAAACTCTGTAAATATTTACGAATTTTTCTTCATTCATACAACAAAAATTTATAAATATTGTAAATATTAATTTTTTCTATTCCTTTTTTATGGAGTTAATAACTAATTCAAGTACATACTACTGTGGGCAAAAAATAGTAAGATATTAATTTAAATTTCGCGCGGAAATCCATTCGTCGAAATTTTTCTACGTAGGTCAGTGTCATTTGTGACACTGTCAGTGACATCTGTGCCAAATATCTTGTCTTTCTGAAGTACAACAAGTGCATTCGGCGATTTTTACAATGAGTGAAATTATTCAACAGAGAAGTTCCATTAAATTTTGTGTGCGGAATGAAATTTCTGGTGTCGAAACGTTCAGAATGTGGCAAAAGGACTTCGGCGAGCAAGTGTTTTTGATTGGGACAAATTATTCAAAGAGGGTCGAGAACTCGTTGACCGCGAACCACGTCCAGGGCGGCCATCAACATCAACTGATGATCAACACGTCAATAAAATCAAGGAATTGGTGTTCGAGAATCGACGATTAACAGTCAGAGACCTTCTGATATCGTTGGAATATCGGAGAAAAGTGAAATCACGATTAGTTCCAAAATCACAAAATTTTCTTGAAAAGCAGCGTCGCGTTGACGTCTGTCAAACAATGATTTACGTCTACCAGGGTGTCATTAAATTTATTATAACTGGCGACGAGTCTTGGATCTACGCTTACGACCCGGAAACAGACAATCAATCGGCCGAATATCGTGCCAAAGGTGAGCCGAAGCCGGGGGATTACTTTGAGGGGGACGAAATAGATTTGGCAGAATAAATAAAGAAATTTAAAATTATGAACAAAGTCTCACTATTTTTTGCCCACAGTAGTATATTATAAATAGTCGTTGGTACTTAAATTCTGGAAGTATTATTTATTAAATAAATATTTATTTAAAAAAAAGCTTGCGAAAATAACATTTTAAATGGCTACATATTGTCTTCTGTATGGAAATTTATTAAAGGAACTAGGAATCTTTTTGTTTATAAAGACTTTTTTACGCTAATTTCTGAATCTACGCAAACGATTTCAAAGCAAAATATATATTTTATTAAGATTCTTTAGTTAAAACTACAATATCCAAAATGTTCACTCTCTTTACGTGCACCCAATAAATATTTCAGAGTATTTTTTCGAAAATTTGTAACTTTCTATAAGATTTGCATCAAACATCCTGAAAAACTAGAGTAATAATCCTCAAAAATGGTGTAACTAATTTTACCTGTTACATTTTAAAGAAATTATTTCATTACGAGATACAGGCTTTTAAGACTTCGACAGAGTTACAAAACCTCATTTCTATAATATAATTACAAAAGTGTACAAAGTTTTGCACTGGAGCAATTGCAATTTGCAGTGCTGTTTTAAAATGTGCACTCTATTTTTTTTTTTTTTTGAATTGCTGACGGCTTCCGAGATATACTGTTATCTTCAAAACGAAGGAAGAGGCACGAAATATATTAGTATAACTTGGTGGAGTAACAAATTCACATTTAAGATAATATTGCTGTCGAAGATTTTCTCAACTGAATAGGAATATTACAAGATGCTCTTCAGTTGTGTTAATATTTGTCCGGCAGCTGGTTTCAGTGTATCTCGAAAACTAGATACAATTTGAAGAAACCGAGTGCAGATTCGAATTCAGCATCTCAAATAATATAAGAAACAACTTTCCGTTGACCCAGTCCAAAAGTTGATCTGAACTTGTAACCTTGTTAAATTTCTGAACTCTTGTTCTTCTAAAAGAAAATCATTATTCTACATATAAATCGTTTTCTTGGGCTCATTTTGTTTCTAAAGGATGACATTTATTAAAAATATGAAAAAGGTACTAAACTGCTAGAGTCGCCGGTAAGATGTATACGCAAAGAAAAAACATGGTTGAAATAAATATAATCTAGGAGCCACATATTATGGTTGTAAGCAAATCATATTATTATTGTAGATAATAATAATATGACTGTCTTAGGACGATAGGAAAGCAAAAAAAATCATATGCTTTAAACTACAATATGTGAAAAGTAAAATACACACGGTCATATGAAGGCGATTTTTTTGGAGGCATCTCAGCTACATGACTACTAGACTACTATTGTAGCTGTCGCCAATTTAAACTAATTTCTATTTTTAGTGGTGACAGTTGACAAATAAAGTGTTGACAATTTACAAAGAACGCGTAGAAAAAAATCAGCTTGAATATATGGAATGAATTATATTTATATACATTTAAAAACAAGTTATTTTACCTGCAATACCACGTGGAAAGTACGAAAAAAGTATTTTAGGCCAGACCTGTTAAAATAAATTTTTTTTATTTATTTGATTTTCTTTTTGACCATATTTAGTTTCTTCTATGTTTCAGTTTCTTAAATGAGCGATTTTGCGTTAAGGAAAAAAAGTTGAAGTAGCAACATTGTTCGCCAAACACAAATACTAATAATGCAACGCCAATCTTCCTATCATCTGTTTATGACGTACCTATCGCCTTCAAAAAAATTAAGTAGCTGACTAAACAGCGACATATGAAGTCAACTGCATTTGTAGCCATGAAGCTGTGTAGTCTGCTGTGGTCTATGTGTTTAGAGCATTACTGATTGGCAGAGGCTGATGTACGAACACAGGCGACTAAAGCCATTGAATGCCTAATACTCAACGCGCTACCCACCACTTCATTATCAGCACCACATACTTCAATATCAAATAATACCAAGGAAATTGCACATATTATGGTTGATAAGAAAATTGTTTGGTTGTAGTAACTATATTATTTTTGTAGAGTTAAAATACTTTGTTTGTGGCTAAAATTTGAGTAAAAATTGTTGTTCAACTTAACCCTGCATCAGTTTGTATGAATAGAAATCGTTCAATGATTAAATGCAAACAATAAGTTGTTTATCGCAACTGAAGCGATGTTTAAAATGTGTTCAAACATTATATGTTTGCCACAACAATATATTGTTGTAGAGATTATAATATGATGATGTGACATGTAGAGTTTACTAAATTAAATGTCTATAGAAAAATAAACAATGATCAATATTTAGTGTGATTAGTCTTATCAAATCTTTTTACGTAGGATCGGTGTTAAAAATTAAAATTATACTCATATAGTTCTCCGATATCCAAAGAGTGTCAATGCTTTTTTGATGTTGCCATGAACCAATCCAATTATCTAATATATATTTGCGAATCATTATCATGATCATATCCTAAAAACTGGTATTTGAACACAACTTAGAGGATCCATTTCAAGGATTCTTGGTTAAGAAATCAGTTTCCTATTTTCCAGAGATGCTTAGCTATTATTTATTTTGAATTAAAAATACATTTTATATTATTTTTATCTTATAAGTTTGAGGTTTTAAAATATCAACTCTTGACAGAGTATTAAACAATTATTTAAATATTTAAACTCAACTCCATGGCATTTCAAATACCCGCGTATGAATAATTACTGTGTTTAAAATGCCTGTCGTCATGTCAAGTAAATAACACTAGAATATTCAAAAATTGAGCTAAACACATCATATTTGTATACACATTGTTGTGTATGACACAACATAAATGGACCAAATAGCTCGTGATAAATGCAGTTGGAAAAATAGAATCAAATATTTACGCAAATAGTTCTCTAAATTGGTTTCGAACAATGACAGCATTAAATAAATACGTTCAAAATAGCGTGTGTCCATGACAATGATAATTTATTTATCTCGTACATAACATATTTATTGCTATTTGCAAGTTTATTTTTTATTTAACTTTGAACATGTTAAATACAACAGCAACTTATTCCAATCAATTGAGCATTAATTTTCTATTATTTGTAATACTTCAATTTACACCAATTTCGAAAGTAGCACAATTCAACACACTGCTAGAAAATGAAACAAAAAAAATGTAGACAACTGATTGATTTTTTTATTTTTGACTGCAATAAATCGACAAAGTCAAAGTCATTTTTCATTTTAGATCGTTTTCCCAGATGTAAGTGCATGACAACTGTTATCTGTAATTGCAAATTGCATTTTCATGTTTTTTCAACTGATGTTGAAGGAGCATCAAATAGATGTTTCTTTTTTTTCTTTGCAAAGTATTGAATGTTACATTGAGAGGATAAAGGAAGCAACTGTTAAACAGTGGTTGCATTATGAATAAAATGCAGGGAATTGTTAAGGGAATTTTATTTATTTACAGAAAATTTGAAAAAAAAAACTATTTTATAAGCTTTTTATTTTTTATAATGTAACGGGTGCGCCACCTTTTTTATGTGAATAATTATAATACAATTATTATATTATAATACAATATTGTATATTTGTTCTTGATAATTTTCAAATAAAAACCTGATATTAAAATACAACTTTATTTTATTTGTTTTTGAAACGTTATATTGACCTGAAAATATGGTATTTGTTTGCATAATCTTGTCTTCAAATAGGTTAAACATTCTCAATTTCAAAGCATAATTATAAAACTAATGGAGGTTCTTTTGAAATATAAATAATTATTTATTATCTTCTGTTTTGCTGATGACATTTTGTTACTTTTGAATCAAATTGTTAGCAATTTAAAGTTCCCATGCCTAATAAAATTTCATGGTATTAATTGACATCTATAATTTTTTTAAATTAGCAACACAATAATACCACAATGCAATAAAATTAACTGTGCACAAACAAATTAGCCAATGGTTTATCTTAATACACGATACAATAATACAAAGCGTTTGTGAATTGCGTAAATTATTCTTAATTTAAAGTTTAGGCGATATTTTTAGTGAAATTAATTTTTTGTTAAAAACACAGTTTCTTAATTTTTCCTGGGACCTTAGGTGGCAAAAAGAGTAAGAGCAAAGTCAAAACTAAAGAACAAAATGAGCTTGAATTTATGTATGTTTCACATGAAAGTAAATTTATACAATTACAACTTTGCATTAGTTTCTTTCCATCTAATGATAATTTTTTTGTTTATCAGTGGCAAGCAATTCTTTATATGCCACTGATGACATCTTTTAAAAAAATATCATGTGAATGGACGCTTTTGGGGCACCTGAAATAACCTTTAACGCGATCATTGAAATGCTACAGTGTTTATTTATATCTTTATCTGCGTTTCACTAAAAATAAGTATTTCCTAGATTGGCAGTACGTATGTAAGTGTACGTGTTTGAAGTAGAACAAATCTTTGGCTCTGTTGCTTCAAATGTATCTAATGAAATGCAAACTATCAAATGTATAAAATGTCTGTTAACTTTAAAGCAATTAAGGTGGTCGTTCGTTATTCAAAAAAGATTGATGTGATTTACCTCGAGATGAAGTTATTCGAAAATCGGTTGCGATAGAAAAAACAGTTACCATCTCTTAGGCGGACATCAATGTTTTTGAGCTCTGTACTAGAGAAAGTCTCTCCGACAGCCAGGCATCTTTAAATGATTTTTTAAAACTACTCATTCCAATCAAAGTTAGTCGGTAGTGATTTAAACTTCAAGATACCTTAGCTGCGAGAAACTCAGTTTCTTTAATATTGGTATCAGGACATGAGGGTCATGTAGGCAATAAAATCGCAGACTATCTGGGCAAAAAGGGCGCAGATACTCCGTTCATAGGCCCAGAACGCTTTTATCGGGTAAAAACAATAGCTTCACAAATAACCTAATATTGAAGGGGTAAAAACGAGGTCTACTCGATTATTGGAGAGCTCAAGCAGGCATGCGGCAGTCGAAAAGACTTATTTGCCCTGAAAGTATTAAACTGGAACTATTAACAAGACACTGCAGACTTAACTATCGCACGAATAAAATATAATAGAGCGCCCAAAAAGGTCGCATTTCATTAGCACTGCGAAAGAACTGGTCACCTTAGAGAATATGTAAATCCTACAGTTGCTTTGTTTTTAGAATCTTGTATGTAAAAATATGAGTTGTTTTCTATGTTGGCCCAGATGGTTCAATTGTTATATTGTTTTAGCTTGTTTTACCAAAACAAAAAAAAAACATGTTTAAAAACAAGTAGTTCAGATTTCCGAAAATACCAAACCAAAAAACACTTTAGTTTAGTGTTTTAAATAGTAAATTTAAGAACATAATATTTTCAAAATTGAAATTAACAAATATAAAAATCCATTATTAAAATAATACAACAGCATTAAACCTAAAAGTATGCTTTGAGAAACTTAAAATTAATATTTTTGTACGGAATTAAATTTGAATTTGGTCCTGTGAACTAGGACAAATATTTTTAATACGCAACACAACAACGTACATGCACCATCTTAGATAAGCCGTTTATATAAATTAGATTTTGTTCATATTCAATTTAGCTTTTAAAATATGCGCTGCAAAACCATAATGCAAACAAATTACTTTAAATAAATAATAAATCGAATTAAAATGTTTTAATTTAATTGATTTCCCAATTTAATATCATATAATTCGATGTTAAAAGAAATTATTATATATTATTTTGATTATTTTTCCCTATAGGGAAGAGGCTTGGCTTTACACTTAAAATATATTTCATTTTCCACTTGTGTTTTGTGAAATCTTTTATTACTTGACAACAAATTACTTCGAAAATTGCCCTTTCACTTAAGTCAATGCCTTGACTTGAGCACATTGCTCTTACTAACAATTAAGCAATTAAACCATCTAAAAGTATGCTACAAGTCTTAATGCCTTTGATAGGAAAACTACATATTTTTTTATATAAGCTACAACTAAAGATTGATGGCACATTGTTGTAGTAGTTTTCCTAGTTGTCTCTGACGTTAAAGTATAGTCTTTGCTTTATAAGTGTCTATTGTTTGAAGCTTGCAAAAAAATAAAAGAAATATACGACCTTACAATAATAATAGATATGCTGCAAAAAGGCGCTAGAACAATCAAAACTTAATGACCAAAACTATGCAGGCAAAATACATAGAAAAGGACTCAAACGAAGAATTGGAACACAATCCTACAAAAAAAAAAAAAAATACAAAAAACTGAATTGAAGGGGTTAAAATGACAAACAATAGGTTAAAAATAAAACACTACACAGTTATATACTAAACCGTATTCATAACAAGACAGACTGAAAAACAGGCAAAGAATAAAAGAAAATAAGAGATACAGAAATATTTTAACAACTTGATGGATATTTCGCTTTTTTTTTTTGCAAAAAAAAAGCCCGAAAAAATAAATCATAGCAAAACCTAAAAAAACATTCATTCAAATGTGTGTATTTGCAGACACACGTGCTTAAACAACTTATAACAATCGCCATGTGCATAACATCAGGCGGATTTTTAATATAGATAATGAAGCATGCATTCCGGCGTGATGTGTGTTTTATATAATTGAGTTTGGTTTTGTTTTTTATAGAAAACTTTTTAATTAAAAGCAAATAAACGAGGAGATTTGACAAAATAAATTTCTAACTGCTAATACAAATTAAAACTGAATAAAGCGAAATTAGAAAAGTGCGTTTTTATAGATTAAACATCAGAAAATTTGTAAAACTAAATGTTCGTTGAAATAATTCTTTTTCTTTTAATCCGGTGCTTTCTTGGCTGAAATTTATATAATAATTTTGTTTCCGATATCATTATATGCCAACAAAATGCAGTCCTTTAATACATATTTTCCCGAAGTTTCTTTTCTTTTAGCAAAGGAATCGTCTATTTATAAAAACACTTTTCCACTTTAGCCTTTCAACACACTGGTACCGGCTAATTTTTTCTCTGTGTTAATAATTTTTGTTTTAGAAAGTACTGCTATTGATATTTTAAATATATATGGGATTTTTTTCAATTTGTTGAAAAACTGATCCAGAAATTTTATAAAACTTTAATATTTACCAGTTAAACGCTGGTATATTTTTGGTATTAGATAAGTTGTTAAAAATCTTAAGATTAAAATTAAAAATAAACCAAATACACTGCCAAAAACAATGGTGGTCCATTCCAATGGATTCAGTTTATTTGTGGCTGGCTGAAATTCAGGCCTGTTCAATAAATACAAGCGCACATCAAGAGTATAGCAAAATCATGTTGACACAGAACTTTTCTCATTACAGAATACCACCTTGTCCCCACAGGTATTTGTCGTAATAGGACAGGAACGAATTTTCCAAATATTTTATAAGAACAATTATCAGCAAGTGTTTTGTTTTCAGTAGGCTTCTGCAGATAAAACATATAGCAGATATTGGTCGCTTAACAATCTAAACTAATCACCTTATACGTCTACAACTTCTTCTCAATGCCGCAATCTTAATATCACTTATACCATTATTGGAACAAGATCAAAGAGTACAATGAAGGAGTAAGTAAAAATGAAATCGAAAGTGACTAAATAATTACAACATTCGAGGCAGGACCAATATTAAGAGGTTCTTAATTCTAAATGAAAGCAAACCGATAATACTAACCCATGTGAGCAAATATAATTTTAAATATTTTTTATTCACTACTGTAAGTGACGGTGACTTTTGCCTACATGAAATATGAAAATCGAGAGCTGGACAATCGTGTGATGTTTGATTATTCAGGTCGCAGAATTCATTTTCGTTTTCTATCCTAAATTTGTGGTATCTCAGGCCACAGTGTCCGTTAAACCATCCGGTAATTGCCCTAAGCGCAATTTTATCTAGCATCAGAAGCGCAATTTGCCGGTTTGCTTTAGTCCGCCTATTTCCAGCTCCACCCAGGAACTAGTTTTTTCAACAATTTAGAAACTATTTATTCCAAATAAAAGTTCTGGTTCTATGAAGACACGTTGGGGTCGGTCCACTGTTCGCTAAGCATTTGTCCAGTTCGTTTCCAGCAATTTTATTGCGTGTATCAAGTTTATTTACTGCCTGGGCCAGATTTCATACAATAATAAGGCCTTGCGTGCTGCCTAATAGCCCGACATTATGAAGGTTTTTATACCCCTTATTTTTCTCCACAGGCACCCCCTAGTACAGCAAGTTTCAGCCTAAAAAATTTTTCGATGTCTTTCCACTGGAATTGTCCTCTGAAAATTTGGTCCAACTACTCTCTTTGGAGCCGTAAGTAAACACCACACCCTGCCTTCCTAGAATGAAATTATTTGATAGAGTCAACTACTGCTGGCCTGTCTTTGCAGAATAAAACGGCACGAGATCATTATATTTCTTACGCAAATTATACAACTTTTTTAAATAAAGGTACAACAATTTATTCTTTATATTTTCTAAATCCTTCTCAGCTATTGTGTTATTTATAGGTTTAACAAGGCCATTTATTTCGAATCATATAATTCTCTTAATTTGTTCTCCATTATAAAAATTTAAGATAATATTTTTTGATTATTTACTCGTATAAGCAGCATATTATTTGCATATCATTTTTATTATTGTCCCTATAAAACTCTTGTCTTCTTTGTCATTTATCTTGAACAATCAAGATAATTTTATTAAATTTATATTGTTTTCGTAAGAAAAGACAGCATGGACAAAAACTCTTTCAAGTCATTAGCCACAAATTGTAAACATTCAGGCATTGGCATGGAAACAAGGAGGGAAAATGAAATTAAATTTGTTATTATGAATAATGCGAGTCGGTATAAGAGAAAATAAATACATGAAAGACAGAACAGATAACCACAAGATGCAATTGTTACTACTAGCAAATGGCAAAATATTTTCGCATTAACCCATTGGGGGGGGAAAGACTATTAGTTTGTTAAAAGACAATAATATTTATTTTCAATTAAATGCAATCCCAGCTGCTTAAAGTATTAAAAAAAACGAATTCTTTTAAAAAATCTTTTCATTTAGATCTTTACACTTCTGGCTGCATTAAGATGAAGTTTATTTTGTTAGTTGCAAGTTTGTTGCTTCATACTTTTCATCTGTTGCCCGCAAACAATGGCGAATAGTTGTGCTACAAAAGTATTAATTCATCCAATTGAACAAACAATATTTCATGGTTTTATTTTTTTATAAAAACGAATACAGTCCAACATTTATTAAAGCAGCCCCTCAATTATTACAACAATTAAATCTTACATGATGACAGTAAGGCCGCATCTTAAAGAAAAACACACATATTGAGAGTGTACTGTATAGATTTTCTTCTATGCACTCAATCTTGTGACTAGATTTTCATCATGTCTTACTGTTAAATGGACACAAAGAGAGAAGACATTTAGCAGTGTGGGAGGGTGTGATAAAAAATTAAGGTTTAGACAAGTGCAATTTTATTGGACTTAAGCCAAATACAAAAAGGAAGAATGTGTTAAGGAAATGTATATATGTATATGTATCTACATACATACTCGTGCAAGAGTAACAATGAATACAATAATGGAAAGCGGGGAAAATAGCAATAAAATGTCAAAGCATAATTTAAGGCGCTTCAACTAAACAAAGGATGCTAATATTTCCAAACACGAAAGTGCAGTTAGTTGCTTTTATATTTTTTTTATTTTTGTGTTTGCAAGACAATTAAAAGAAGTGAAACAATTTAACAAAAATTAACCAAAATTGCTTTTGTTTTATTAAGCTGCTATTTTGCTAATAAGAGAATAAATGGGAATAAAAATAAAAGTTGACTTAACAAACAAGACCATAATTGCAATAAAGGAATGAATTATTTTAAGATCTTGTTTTTGTACTCTAACGTTGTTAGATTAAAGTACTAATTTGTCGGAAACTATTATTAATACTGACAATACAAATATTTATTGTATTGTTATCTTTTAATTTGTAACAATCTAAATTATTACTTAAGCGATTCCTTATGAAAATCTACCTTACGACTTGACCAGCAAGCACATTATTCAACAGGACTTAAGCAATATACAGTCGAACACAAAATAAGTTTCTTTATTACTTCGATACATTTCAGCTTTGTGAAGAGAAAAAAACTTCTAGTTTTTTCAGAAATCATGACCTTAAAGATTTGTTTTGCAAGTTACTACACAAATACTTTATTCTGCTTTTATTAATTTTAGAAGAAATAAAATTTATTTCTCGATTTTTATTCTTAACTTCTCCAAATTCAAAGCCTGGAAAAGGTAATTTCCATTCGATTAAAGCAAAAATCAATTTTTACTTCTGCCAAAACAAAAATAATTATCAAAAATAAAAATTAAACAAAAATAACATTTGAAGTTCATTTATTAAAAAGTAATAATTATTATGGTCCCTGTGGTCCCTGCTTTGAACTACTCTTTCATCCAAAGACACTTTACGCTTCCTTTTTTTATTGCGTGTGCGTCAGTGCTTCAGGTTTTCCACAAATCAAAACAAAAACTTGGAAAATAATGAAACAATTTGCAACCAATTTGTTAAACGGGCTCTCTTTTCCAAACAACATTGAAATGAAGTTTGATGAAATGAAGTTCATACGTTGCGCTTGTTGTGCTAAGCAATATAAAATTTCACCAACACATACATGCATACATATATACATAACATTTGAAGAGACAATGGTCGTGGCGCTTAAGACCGGAAATATTATTACGAATTTCGTCTAATGAATTGTTAATTGTTTGAAGATATTTGTGCATTTTATATAAAGAATGATGATATACAAGAAACATATATTCCTATAAATACTCATATGTGCCACCATAATAACTATTACTACAAACAAAGAAAATTTAAAGAAGCGAATGAACAAAATTAAAAGGTGGCAAGGTGGAGCAAAATTAAAAATGAGATAAACATTCTTTAAATTTAAACACCTAAAAGGTGTAATTAAGTGTGTGTGTGTGTATGTGTATGTTATGTGCTTGTTGAAAAACATTAAAAATATCTTACAAATACAAACACACAAAACATTTATTCATATGCATTCATTCAAAAAAATTTCACGCTACACTATTAACTTTTTAATATGTGTGTGTGTGTATGTAATTGCCTTGGTATATTGTAATTGTAGGCAGTTTGTTCTGTTTCTCAAGTCAAGAAATGAGAAAAAGAAAAACAAAACAAAAAAACGTTGATATGATTTGCCAGTTTTTGTGTCACTTGTGTGTGTTTTGGCTTCAAAAATCACGCACACAACAAACACAAACCAACAATAAAAATAAATAAAAACAATGTATGTATGTACGAGTATATATGCCTTTAAGTAAATGTTAGATGTGTGTGTGTGTGTGTGTATCTCAATATCATTACCATCATGCTCATCATCAAAACCAAGTGTCGTGAGTTTTTATATCGCTGTAGTTTTACAATAAATATTTTTCTGTTTTATGTGGCGTTGATGTCTTTAGCTTTAACACAAACTTTCAGACCTACTCTATTATCAAAAGCATACACGCTCGCTCATACTTTAAACACCTGTGTAATTTTCTACTGTCGTCAACAACGTTGACGCAACTAAACTTTACCACGATTACGGCGTCCTGCGATAAACCTGCCGTGCAACAATAAAAACAACACCAACATCGTGTTTATTACAAAGTGCACTTGCAACTGAGAACAGATCGTAAAATTCATCTTGTAGTTGTGTTAAATAAACGTTTTCATTCGATTACATGCACATGCACGCTTGCAGGTAAGATGCATTTGAATTTTGTTGTTGTTGTTCTTGTTGTTGTTGGTTTAACAACACTGTAATTTTACACTGCAATATGCATTATTTATTGTTATAAAACGCTCGTAAAATTTTATGTTATTTAGGTAAATTGTTGTACGAGTGAGTGCTCCTCACAACTACATGCACCCACCCATCAGCACTTATTTGTACGTACCCAGCCAGCATTTGGAAGATTGCTTTGACAAAAATCAACAAATCGAGTTTTGAAAGATTGTCTTAGACGACGACTTAAAAGTGATTAATCAGTTGCATGTTTGAATAAAAAAAGGATTCCTACAAATGCTTAAAAAGCCACTTTATACAGATTTTTAAGCAAGTCAGTTTATTTGTGAACAACTAATAATAAATTTATCCTAATGGCCCGAAAATGAGTTGGTCAAGGAACGGCTCCTAAGACTTCAGAAGTCATTTCGAAATAAAAGCGGCTGCATCAATGATTACTTATCGCGCAGGAGAGTAAAAAAAGACTCGAATATGATCAATAAATTCATAAAATGCACACTGGGTAGTTTGGGTATGTGTATGTATATGTGTTCGTCTCTGGTATAAAAGTGAGCTGAAATTTATTGAAGCATAGTTTAAGGAGGCATTTAAATTTATTATTTACAGCATCTTTTTTTTATTAAATTAAATAAAAGATTGTGTTAAAAATTCATTGATATACTTATCTGCAAAACACATGTTGAGTACAATAAAAATAGAAAGTTAATTGAAAATATAAATATGAAAAGAAATATATGTATATTTCTTGTCATATGTAGGTTAAGTTAGAGAACACAGAAGTTATAAACAAAGCACTTCTCATTCATATTGATAACAGTTTTACTTTTGGTATGAGTTTTTTGGTGTTGAAGAACTCAAAAAAATTTCTGTCAATTGTGTTAATTCTTTTAAGGCGGTTGAAAGCATTTAAAACGACCTGTTAAACTCCAAAGCACTTGACTTCTAAATAAGAATGAATACTAGAGGAGAAATAACAAAGTTTAAAATTGAAAAAAAAGTATATTAAAGCGGCTTAACATTCTTCGAAATTTGGGCAATACATCGTTTATTGTGAACATAGGCCAAAATTTTAAAAAATTTATAATCTCCCAGAGTTGACGAAGAATCACCATTTTTTTTTTTAATTTTTAATTTTTGTGCGTTTGTTGCTTTTGCTCTTTTGGACAGTTTTCATACAGCAAACTAATTTACATAAAACGTTTAACTGTGAATAAAAATTGTTATAGCCTTATTTTTCTTTTAAACGCCCGTAATTATTCACGATATCAATACTAATTTTGGAAAGATTTTTAGAAACTTTAAAGGATTCGTCTGAGAGTTACAAACTCATTGGAATTTCTTCTGCGTTTTCATTTTTTATATATTTTGTGGTCAACAATCTGTCAGCAATGTATACGTGACTCTTAAACACACACACACCAAAAATATACATGGAAATAAATAAATATACCACTGTGGGCAAAAAATAGTAAGACTTTTTGATTTAAATTTCGCGCGGAAATCCATTCGTCGAAATTTTTTTTTCTACGTTGGTATGACTGTCAGTGCTATCTGTGCCAAATATCATATCAAAGTAATCGTTAGTGTTTAGTATACGCTTGTCTTTCTGAAGTACAACAACTACCTTTGGCGATTTTTGCAATGAGTGCCGAAACGTTCAGAATGTTGCAAAAGGCCTTCGGTGATAATTGTGAGTCGCCAGCAAATGTTTTTGATTGGTACAAATTATTCAAAGAGGGTCGAGAACTCGTTGACCGCGAACCAAGTCCAGGACGGCCATCAACTGATGATCAACACGTCAATAAAATCAAGGAATTTGTGTTTGAGAATCGACGATTAACAGTCAGAGACCTCATGAGAGAGAAATCACGATTGGAATCGAAATTCCTAATTTTCTTGAAAAACAGTGTCGCGTTGACGGCTGGCAAACAATGCTTTCCGACTACCAGGATGTCATTAAACGTATTATAACTGGCGAAAAGTCTTTGATCTACGCTTACGATCAGGAAACACGATAAATCGGCCGAATATAGTGCCAAAGGTGAGCCGAAGCCGAAAAAACCACGTCAAAGCAAGTAAAAAAATCAAGGTCTTGTTGACAGTTTTCTTCGATCATCGAGGTGTGGTGCGCTCCGAATTCCTTCCGACCGGCTAAACTGTCAACAAGGAATACTTTTCGAGTGTTTTGCGTCGTTTGCGCGAAGCTATTCGTAAAAAGAGCCCGGAATTATGGGCCGACAACTCTTGGTTTTTACACCACGATAATGTACCGTCGCATACCGCATTGATTCTTCGTGAGTTTTTCGACAAAAAATCAATCAATATCGTTCCACAACCACCGTATTCGCCTGATTTGGCTCCGTGTGACTTCTGGCTGTACAAAAAACTCAAGCGACCGCTCCGGGGAAACCGTTTTGAGTCAATTGAAGACATTAAACGTGAATCGCTACGCGCATTGAAGGCTATTCCGGAAATTGACTTTAACAACTGTTACGAGGATTGGAAAAAAACGTTGGCATAAGTGTATTGCAGCTGGGCGGGATTACCTTGAGAGGGACGAAATAGATTTGGCAGAATAAATAAAGAAATTTAAAATTATGAACAAAGTCTTACTATTTTTTGCCCACAGTGGTATTATAGTAAACATTATTGTTGTTGTTCTGTTTTGATTTGACATACGACGACCCAAAAGAGACTTCATAGATACGTTCTCTTCTAGCGAACGAGTTTTTAGATTGGCTTTTGACAATTCATAGGAAAATTACATACATAAAATCTATTCACGTTTTTCTTTTCGTTGTGCCCGGTAAATGTGAACTTTTACCCAACAGTCTGGGTCATTGTAAACGTTTTCATTTTTTTTTTGCAACATTTTGTTGAGTTTTTCTATTATTCTCTTATTCTCTTTTTGCATCAAGTAAAAAAAAAAACGACACGTATTTTGTTATAATTACGTTTGACATTGTTTAGCCTTTATTTTCTCTTCCTTTTGCCCTGAAAAAGCAACACACAAACCCACTTATATACATTCTTCATACTCTTTACTTATAGCGGAAAATGGGCCTTAATACATTTAAAACATGTTGTTGGTGTAGAGTTTTGTTTGCTTTCTTTGTGTTTTTGTCATAAATAAAAACCAAAATAAATGTTGACTTTCAAAATACTTTAAATGTAAAATAAGGAAGGCCAAGAAACCAAGTTTTGTGGTATTTAAATATTTTCAGGACACACAAGTTGCACACACATACAAAACATAAACGTTGTCAGTGAATAGAATATGAGGGCGAAGTTCTTCAATTGTTCAGGGTAAAAGGTTCAAAGTTAATTTTATCGTATTTATTAATAATTACAAAATATACAAATAAGGATTTCTTAGTTCCCGGAAAATAATGAATCTTGTGATACGAGAATATTTGTTCCGGGAAACCAGGGGATTTGAAATTTACTAATTACAAAAATTTATAATTAAAAAAATAATTTTTTTCATTAAACAAAACCTTAATTACTAATGGAACAAAAATGTAACTTATCCGAAAAGAATTCTTTAAATATGTTCTGTGACAAACTGAATTGCCGTTAAGGCGCGTTCTTATTTCGGTTACAAAAAAAGTCAGCAGTCGAATACGATTAACCAACCGCAAGAACATTTGATAGCAGTTATTTGGTTTAAATGAATCCTTTATATCTATCGTAAATTTCCTTTCAACTACTTGGCGAATTAATCGGTTCTTATCAAGACTTACCGAGACTGGAAACGTTCTGATATGTCGGATAAAACGAATACTACAGCTGACAAAATAATTAAAATCAGTTTCGCATTATGAACTTAAAATAAGTTAGAGATGAAGAAACGATCCAACAACTAATGGCTTCTGTTTACCAAGTACGTCGTAAGTTGTGCGTCACGCTATCCATACCTGCGCCTTTGCAACTTCAACACAAAAACAAAGCCCCAATTCCATTGTTATATATGCTAATCGGTTAATCGAATATTTGGTTAATTTTTTTCAATTAATATTTAAGCAAGAGTCATTAACTCATTAATGTTCACTTTTTTTGTCTTTACTAATTCTAAACTAATTTACATAGCGTGGGTAACAAAAAACGTTTACCCGTTCACGGAAGTATTCCTGACTTTTTAAATTATGTTGTTGTCTTCTTTTGTATCTTTTGTTAAAAATAGATTGTTTAAACTACAGTGAAGCCATGTACTTCTTCTCAATTGCCACTTTTTACATTTTTACCATTTAAGTGCATTTTAACTGCATAATACAGAAAACATAAATTAAGCACACTTGCTATTTTTTTTTGCTTTTCTACCTGAAGCAAATCATAATTGTGTTATTTTTTACTGCTTACAGCTACATTTAGAGTTGGCAAACAACGAACTAAACGTGATAAGGCGTGTAAGAACAAAAAATAACAATTTGCTTTGTTGTGGTGGCTTTTTTTCAATGGTCTCAATTGGTCTAAGGAATTTCGGGCATAGCGAGACTAACTTATTCACCGTCAACAAATACATTGCTTTGCATAAAAAGAGTGGGAATAAAATAATTTTTTGAAATAGAAAGAATAAAATTCCAAAAATTCCTCTCATTTTTCTTATTCGACGGCAAAATTAGGAACTTTAATAAACAAGCAACAGGCAATGTTCAATGAAAATCTTTATGACAAAATGAAAATCATTCAAATAATAAACAGCAATGCCACCGTCAGACTGACATTTTTACAAAATCTACAACAAACTGAACTTTCTGTAACAGAATCCAGTCAATTATTATTTATCCACGTCCACTAAAAAAAATCACATTGATGCCATCCAGCAATATTCCATTAGACGTTTTTCGAGGATGAAAAAACTTTTTGCCATGAGAGCCAGTTCTTGATAAAATTAAAACGTTTAGTTGAATCAATTGATATTTTTTATAGCTCCACTAACAGCCAGCACTTGCGTTTATAGATCTTTAATATTATTATTGCAATAAAAACTTAAAATTGTGCTGTTTCAACAACCAAAACACATTATTATCGTTAAACAATATCGCATCATATAGCAGCCGTTTTGTATATGTTTCACTGTATTTATGTAAAAAAGTAAACGAAGTGGAAAAAACTTTGATTGTTGTAATTTTCTTAAATCACAACAAGGAAATAGTGCAGAAAAGAAATTCAAAGGAAACCTGCAGGACAAAGAAGAATAAAAAAAATCGTATTTACAATAACAGCATAATCGAAATTTTACCAACTTTCCACGAAAAATATAATTAAAGAAAAGTAAATTTTCGTATCATTTTTGGCCAGCTTAAATAAATTAAAGCTCTTAAGAGAGGCTTGAAAAGTTTTATTCTTTTACACAGGGCGGACCTTGGTTGTACAACATAAAATTCGTAATACGCGATATTCTGGTAGAACTAACAGGGATCTCCCTTTAACTGTATTAAAACAATTTTATATATTTGCTGCTTTTCATTAAGAGATTTTTTGCCATTAGCGAAGAAGTTTGAATAAGTCAACCTTAAGGACAGTTGCTGCTTTAAAATTATTTAAGATTTATAGAATTGAAATCTAGGAAAACCTTTTTTTAAGTAAAAAACATTTATTGCAGAAAAAGTACATTTTGTACTTCTTTTTGCGGCAATCAACAAATGGTACTATTCCGCTCTGATTCAATTTAAATCGACAACACATAACAACAACAAAAAAACTATTATGAGAGATACATAGAATAGAGAAGTAAAAGTAAAATACTCTCATTCAACAAACACGTGGGAAAAATATAGCAAACGAATATGTAGGGTCCCTACAAACATATTGAAGTTAAGTTGTTCATCCATTGACAAAAGGGTAACTTATGAAAGGGATACTTTTCAAGATCAAAATTCGAAATTTAAAGCAATTTCCCATATTTCTGTAGCGAGCAAATATTTCCACAAATTTACTAAACAGTTGGTTTTTAAGTTATTTATGTACAATACCATCCCATTTCTAGGCAACCTTTTTTGTACCTTTCTAATATGAGAAAGGACTGTGGGAAAAATGTTACCAAGCTAGCAAGTTACCTAGAAATGGGATGGTCCTGTATATATGACGAATTTGGTCCTAATTTTGATCTTAATACTTTTTACAACCAACATTTTTGGTTAGGAACTTGGCTTTATTTTCACATTTATGTTTTTGTGCGGATTAAAAATTAAAAAAATTCAGTAACGGTTTTGAGATCGGCATTTTTTTCTGGTCACGAATCCACCGTTTTATAGCTCTGGCAGGGTGAATTTGGGCTCAAAAAAGCTTTTAAATTGTGATAACGGGCCTTGTAATATCCACTTGTATGATCCTTTTTTTTCGTTTCAAATACCAAGTGAATAGTGCTATAGTAGTATATTTCATACTATAGCATAACTCAGCTTTCACTGCTGTGTCTTCGTTTAATTTTTAACTATTTTGTTTCTTTCTTTAAGCCGTGTAAGCAGTAGTTTTGTCCAAACTGGTTCATCGATATTATACTTTTTTGTTTCAGAAAATGCAACTTTGAGCAATTTATCTGAAAACGCCATTGTGTTCTTTACAAACTAAAGGCGCTGATCTTTACGATTGTCATTGAGTGGTGCTTACTGCTGAAGTTTTCGACGAACTATGAATGCGACGAAATGTGGAAACAAGTGCCTTTCCGAATTTTCGTCGGCAATATGCACGAATTTGAAACAAGTCTACAACTTTTTACTTTTCTCTGCCCGTTGTTGCCACTTCATATTTTTCCATAGCCTTCAATGCTGTTCAAGTAACTATATGCCACTGTTTTTACCCCCTTTATTTTGTTTGCTATTTGGACAGCATTTAGTCCACTTGATTTTAAAATTTATTTCCGGAACTGTTAGGAGCTTTTGCACCTCCCATTTTTTTTATTTAAAATAAAATTATTCTTTAAAAGAAAAAAATCCGTTCAGAATTTTTACCAATTAAATAGAAAGAATATGGCCTTTAAAAGTCTTAAATTTTGTCATCCCCCAATATCGGTTTTACAAGATATATTCGTTTAAAGTTGACAAAATTAAAGCCCTTATTTAAGTGATTCGCAGTGTACTTTGATTACGAATCTCCGTTTTTTTTCTAGAAGAACAAATATTCTATTAAAAGTACTGAACTGAGTTTCTAAGAAAATTTTTAGAAAAAAGAAAACACTAAATAAAGGATGTTCATTAAAAATGTTGTTGTTTCTGCAACAGGGTCTCTAATCAAAATTTTTTTAATAAGAACTGTTTATTTAAATTCCGGCTGAACTAAACTTTCCATAAATTTGGATTGAAAGGATAAAAAGATAAGTTAAATGTAGGAAATAAAGTAAAAGATACTCGTTGTACGTGTTCAAAAAAGGGACTTAAAATTTCATTATGATTCCCCTTAAATTATCCATCAGGCTTCTTGGCATCTTTTTCTCATTAAATTCTACAATTAAATTACTCTGGCACTATTTTGTTCAATTTCATTTTAACAATCGCACTTTTTCACATCATAATGCTTGTTTTAATGACAATTTTGATAGAAAATGTTTGCAGGGAGTATGAAACAAGTTCACGTGAATATACCGCATGCTGGTTTATTCATACACAACCATAACGACTACATTTAGCCATGTATAAACGGTTGTGTGTATATTTAAGTACATATGTATTGCGAGTACATAGTTTGATACTAAATGCCATAGTAACCTAGATCCCCTAAAAATGTGTGTCATACACAATTTACGGAATTCAGGTTGCAAACGGACAACAAAAACGTTTGCAGCAACGAACACATCCACAGCAGCAATAAAAATAATAAAAACTGCTCGCAAGCAGAAGCAGAAGACATTTTTGGGCAAACTAAAAGAGAAAACTATTTTTTCAAATTACGACGACTAAATGATAATAAAAAGCATTTAAGCAACAAAATTGTTTGCATCGTTTTCTTTAATACCATTTTTGAAAAGTTTTTATCAAATAAACAAAAAAAGTATAGCATACATGCGGGCGTTTGAATTTTACATCAAATGAACAAAACTATGGAGTGTTGTAGTAATAGTTTTTTTTTTCTCTTGAGCTGTAAAATAATAAAATAATCTAAGCAAAATATAAACTATTTAGCTAGTGTTAAATAAGTAATAAGTATAAACTACCTTTACAAAACAGTCTACAATTTAAGGGAAACAAATTTAAACACTGATTTCAATTCAGGCGAAAAATATGAATTTCATAATCGACCTTCAAAATTTAATTAACCTTTACAAAGTTGTTGTGGTAATAGCTTCTTCCTTACAGTATTACGCACGAGTTGTGGTAACGTATGACTTTAAGGTAATCCATATAAGAAGCTGTTGCAGCAACAACCACAAACCAGAGAGCGACTAATTTTATATCGCTTAAAAACAGATTTTTGTCTCACAGTGTTTCAAATTAGAGAAGCAAAGTTCATAAACAAATTTGAACAATTTAGTTTAAAATAAAATAACGTACCATTGATGAAGCATCTTGAGGACGCCTTGCCACATGGTGTACTTCATGCGGCTCGGCGTCTTATATACGACATTTTGCCTTGCTAACATGCTCATTCACGCACAAAAAAGCGTCTCAGCGCTGAAGATGTTTTTCACCGAAATGTTGGTCCCCTTTTAAATGCTCCGAAACCAAGTAAGGAAAACCACGGCATTGGCTTTCGTCACAGACTTTGACCAACTGGGTCAGTTGAATTTTTTACACGTGGAGGCCTAAGTCCTCTACTAAGTCAAGTTGATGTCTGCGAAAAACCGAGTTCTTGTGGGAGGAGAATAATCAACTGTTTTGGGATCTTTTGAACGCTTTCGTGGACAGCGTTACCGATGTGTGAAAAATTGATGTTGTAGCTTAATTACACATGTTTCCAATATATGACTTCAACAATCACAAAATACATACAAACTTTTACAAATACAGCAGAGGCTCTGATAAAACACATTTTTCATTAAATGGCTTGAGAGTTTTCACTTTAAATACCTGGCAAGTTTTTTTTTTATCCAGAAGTAATTATATAAATCGAAAAAGTTTCGTTAAGTAAAATATATCGATACACTACTTTGCAATAATTTTAGCTATTGCAAAGCAGTGTATAGTTTGTGAGTGAAAAAGAAATATAAATTGATTGGTTGAAATTCATAACAATCCTTTCAACAAACTCCTCACGAAAGCAGAACGGTACAAGTATTAAAATTATAAATAAAATTCGTAGCTGAACATACATTTCGTAGCTAGAAATACTACGGTGGGCAAAAAATAATGTGTGTGAAGATAAATTCGAATTTAACTAGCAGAGACACAAACCGAATTTTTTAACATGGCTGATTTTGCACTTAACAGAGCTATGTTAGCAATTTAACAGTGGGGGTAATTTTGACCTTATTTTCAGAAGCCTATATTAGGAAGCAGGAACCAGATCCATAAGAAACCTCTTTTGTAAAAATTGCTCAAAGCGTTAGTTAATTGACCCATAAAAGTAAAACATCTAAAATATTTAGGAAACAAAATTAAATTGCATTTAAAAACAGCGCTTTTGGCGAAACTGTTAATCTTGAACTTATTTCCAGTGACCATTATGGAAAAATGGTGATGGGCTGGCCCAAGCCACTATATAGGAATGGTGGTCCAGGGAGTACTTAGTGGAGCCATAAAGGTGGGATATCTGAAATAATTTTAGAATCCGAGTAAAAACAAAATTTTAAAAGTACTAATTTTTGAAAATTTCTTGAGAGGATAAGTGGTCATTATGGAAAAATGGTGATGGGCTGGCCCAAGCCACTATATAGGAATGGTGGTCCTGGGAGTACTTAGTGGAGCTATAAAGGTGGGATATCTGAAATAATTTCAGAATGCGAGTAAAAACAAAATTTAAAAAAAAAATTTTTGTTAAAAAATTTCTTGAGAGGATAAGTGGTCATTATGGAAAAATGGTGATGGGCTGGCCCAAGCCACTATATAGGAATGGTGGTCCAGGGAGTACTTAGTGGAGCCATAAAGGTGGGATATCTGAAATAATTTTAGAATCCGAGTAAAAACAAAATTTTAAAAGTACTAATTTTTGAAAATTTCTTGAGAGGATAAGTGGTCATTATGGAAAAATGGTGATGGGCTGGCCCAAGCCACTATATAGGAATGGTGGTCCAGGGAGTACTTAGTGGAGCTATAAAGGTGGGATATCTGAAATAATTTCAGAATGCGAGTAAAAACAAAATTTAAAAAAAAAAAAATTTTTTTTTTAAAATTTCTTGAGAGGATAAGTGGTCATTATGGAAAAATGGTGATGGGCTGGCCCAAGCCACTATATAGGAATGGTGGTCCAGGGAGTACTTAGTGGAGCCATAAAGGTGGGATATCTGAAATAATTTTAGAATCCGAGTAAAAACAAAATTTTAAAAGTACTAATTTTTGAAAATTTCTTGAG
This sequence comes from Phania funesta, assembly GCA_963932375.1. Lineage (NCBI taxonomy): Eukaryota > Metazoa > Arthropoda > Insecta > Diptera > Tachinidae > Phania > Phania funesta. Next base: position 90,791,830 of record OZ010656.1, on the reverse strand, counting down.
AGGATAAGTGGTCATTATGGAAAAATGGTGATGGGCTGGCCCAAGCCACTATATAGGAATGGTGGTCCTGGGAGTACTTAGTGGAGCTATAAAGGTGGGATATCTGAAATAATTTCAGAATGCGAGTAAAAACAAAATTTAAAAAAAAAAAATTTTTTTTAAAAATTTCTTGAGAGGATAAGTGGTCATTATGGAAAAATGGTGATGGGCTGGCCCAAGCCACTATATAGGAATGGTGGTCCAGGGAGTACTTAGTGGAGCCATAAAGGTGGGATATCTGAAATAATTTTAGAATCCGAGTAAAAACAAAATTTTAAAAGTACTAATTTTTGAAAATTTCTTGAGAGGATAAGTGGTCATTATGGAAAAATGGTGATGGGCTGGCCCAAGCCACTATATAGGAATGGTGGTCCAGGGAGTACTTAGTGGAGCTATAAAGGTGGGATATCTGAAATAATTTCAGAATGCGAGTAAAAACAAAATTTAAAAAAAAAAAATTTTTTTTAAAAAATTTCTTGAGAGGATAAGTGGTCATTATGGAAAAATGGTGATGGGCTGGCCCAAGCCACTATATAGGAATGGTGGTCCAGGGAGTACTTAGTGGAGCCATAAAGGTGGGATATCTGAAATAATTTTAGAATCCGAGTAAAAACAAAATTTTAAAAGTACTAATTTTTGAAAATTTCTTGAGAGGATAAGTGGTCATTATGGAAAAATGGTGATGGGCTGGCCCAAGCCACTATATAGGAATGGTGGTCCTGGGAGTACTTAGTGGAGCTATAAAGGTGAGATATCTGAAATAATTTCAGAATGCGAGTAAAAACAAAATTTAAAAAAAAAAATTTTTTTTTTAAATTTCTTGAGAGGATAAGTGGTCATTATGGAAAAATGGTGATGGGCTGGCCCAAGCCACTATATAGGAATGGTGGTCCAGGGAGTACTTAGTGGAGCCATAAAGGTGGGATATCTGAAATAATTTTAGAATCCGAGTAAAAACAAAATTTTAAAAGTACTAATTTTTGAAAATTTCTTGAGAGGATAAGTGGTCATTATGGAAAAATGGTGATGGGCTGGCCCAAGCCACTATATAGGAATGGTGGTCCAGGGAGTACTTAGTGGAGCTATAAAGGTGGGATATCTGAAATAATTTCAGAATGCGAGTAAAAACAAAATTTAAAAAAAAAAATTTTTTTTTAAAAATTTCTTGAGAGGATAAGTGGTCATTATGGAAAAATGGTGATGGGCTGGCCCAAGCCACTATATAGGAATGGTGGCCCAGGGAGTACTTAGTGGAGCCATAAAGGTGGGATATCTGAAATAATTTTAGAATCCGAGTAAAAACAAAATTTTAAAAGTACTAATTTTTGAAAATTTCTTGAGAGGATAAGTGGTCATTATGGAAAAATGGTGATGGGCTGGCCCAAGCCACTATATAGGAATGGTGGTCCTGGGAGTACTTAGTGGAGCTATAAAGGTGGGATATCTGAAATAATTTCAGAATGCGAGTAAAAACAAAATTTAAAAAAAAAATTTTTTTTTTAAAAAATTTCTTGAGAGGATAAGTGGTCATTATGGAAAAATGGTGATGGGCTGGCCCAAGCCACTATATAGGAATGGTGGTCCAGGGAGTACTTAGTGGAGCCATAAAGGTGGGATATCTGAAATAATTTTAGAATCCGAGTAAAAACAAAATTTTAAAAGTACTAATTTTTGAAAATTTCTTGAGAGGATAAGTGGTCATTATGGAAAAATGGTGACGGGCTGGCCCAAGCCACTATATAGGAATGGTGGTCCAGGGAGTACTTAGTGGAGCCATAAAGGTGGGATATCTGAAATAATTTTAGAATCCGAGTAAAAACAAAATTTTAAAAGTACTAATTTTTGAAAATTTCTTGAGAGGATAAGTGGTCATTATGGAAAAATGGTGATGGGCTGGCCCAAGCCACTATATAGGAATGGTGGTCCAGGGAGTACTTAGTGGAGCCATAAAGGTGGGATATCTGAAATAATTTTAGAATCCGAGTAAAAACAAAATTTTAAAAGTACTAATTTTTGAAAATTTCTTGAGAGGATAAGTGGTCATTATGGAAAAATAGTGATGGGCTGGCCCAAGCCACTATATAGGAATGGTGGTCCCGGGAGTACTTAGTGGAGCCATAAAGGTGGGATATCTGAAATAATTTTAGAATCCGAGTAAAAACAAAATTTTAAAAGTACTAATTTTTGAAAATTTCTTGAGAGGATAAGTGGTCATTATGGAAAAATGGTGATGGGCTGGCCCAAGCCACTATATAGGAATGGTGGTCCAGGGAGTACTTAGTGGAGCCATAAAGGTGGGATATCTGAAATAATTTTAGAATCCGAAAATTATTTCAGATATCCCACCTTTATGGCTCCACTAAGTACTCCCTGGACCACCATTCCTATATAGTGGCTTGGGCCAGCCCATCACCATTTTTCCATAATGACCACTTATCCTCTCAAGAAATTTTTTAAAAAAAATTTTTTTTTTTAAATTTTGTTTTTACTCGCATTCTGAAATTATTTCAGATATCCCACCTTTATAGCTCCACTAAGTACTCCCAGGACCACCATTCCTATATAGTGGCTTGGGCCAGCCCATCACCATTTTTCCATAATGACCACTTATCCTCTCAAGAAATTTTCAAAAATTAGTACTTTTAAAATTTTGTTTGTACTCGGATTCTAAAATTATTTCAGATATCCCACCTTTATGGCTCCACTAAGTACTCCCTGGACCACCATTCCTATATAGTGGCTTGGGCCAGCCCATCACCATTTTTCCATAATGACCACTTATCCTCTCAAGAAATTTTCAAAAATTAGTACTTTTAAAATTTTGTTTTTACTCGGATTCTAAAATTATTTCAGATATCCCACCTTTATGGCTCCACTAAGTACTCCCTGGACCACCATTCCTATATAGTGGCTTGGGCCAGCCCATCACCATTTTTCCATAATGACCACTTATCCCTCAAGAAATTTTCAAAAATTAGTACTTTTAAAATTTTGTTTTTACTCGGATTCTAAAATTATTTCAGATATCCCACCTTTATGGCTCCACTAAGTACTCCCTGGACCACCATTCCTATATAGTGGCTTGGGCCAGCCCATCACCATTTTTCCATAATGACCACTTATCCTCTCAAGAAATTTAAAAAAAAAATTTTTTTTTTTAAATTTTGTTTTTACTCGCATTCTGAAATTATTTCAGATATCTCACCTTTATAGCTCCACTAAGTACTCCCAGGACCACCATTCCTATATAGTGGCTTGGGCCAGCCCATCACCATTTTTCCATAATGACCACTTATCCTCTCAAGAAATTTTCAAAAATTAGTACTTTTAAAATTTTGTTTTTACTCGGATTCTAAAATTATTTCAGATATCCCACCTTTATGGCTCCACTAAGTACTCCCTGGACCACCATTCCTATATAGTGGCTTGGGCCAGCCCATCACCATTTTTCCATAATGACCACTTATCCTCTCAAGAAATTTTCAAAAATTAGTACTTTTAAAATTTTGTTTGTACTCGGATTCTAAAATTATTTCAGATATCCCACCTTTATGGCTCCACTAAGTACTCCCTGGACCACCATTCCTATATAGTGGCTTGGGCCAGCCCATCACCATTTTTCCATAATGACCACTTATCCTCTCAAGAAATTTTTAAAAAAAAATTTTTTTTTTTAAATTTTGTTTTTACTCGCATTCTGAAATTATTTCAGATATCCCACCTTTATAGCTCCACTAAGTACTCCCTGGACCACCATTCCTATATAGTGGCTTGGGCCAGCCCATCACCATTTTTCCATAATGACCACTTATCCTCTCAAGAAATTTTCAAAAATTAGTACTTTTAAAATTTTGTTTTTACTCGGATTCTAAAATTATTTCAGATATCCCACCTTTATGGCTCCACTAAGTACTCCCTGGACCACCATTCCTATATAGTGGCTTGGGCCAGCCCATCACCATTTTTCCATAATGACCACTTATCCTCTCAAGAAATTTTCAAAAATTAGTACTTTTAAAATTTTGTTTTTACTCGGATTCTAAAATTATTTCAGATATCCCACCTTTATGGCTCCACTAAGTACTCCCTGGACCACCATTCCTATATAGTGGCTTGGGCCAGCCCATCACCATTTTTCCATAATGACCACTTATCCTCTCAAGAAATTTTTAAAAAAAAATTTTTTTTTTTAAATTTTGTTTTTACTCGCATCCTGAAATTATTTCAGATATCCCACCTTTATGGCTCCACTAAGTACTCCCTGGACCACCATTCCTATATAGTGGCTTGGGCCAGCCCATCACCATTTTTCCATAATGACCACTTATCCTCTCAAGAAATTTAAAAAAAAAATTTTTTTTTTTAAATTTTGTTTTTACTCGCATTCTGAAATTATTTCAGATATCCCACCTTTATAGCTCCACTAAGTACTCCCTGGACCACCATTCCTATATAGTGGCTTGGGCCAGCCCATCACCATTTTTCCATAATGACCACTTATCCTCTCAAGAAATTTTCAAAAATTAGTACTTTTAAAATTTTGTTTGTACTCGGATTCTAAAATTATTTCAGATATCCCACCTTTATGGCTCCACTAAGTACTCCCTGGACCACCATTCCTATATAGTGGCTTGGGCCAGCCCATCACCATTTTTCCATAATGACCACTTATCCTCTCAAGAAATTTTCAAAAATTAGTACTTTTAAAATTTTGTTTTTACTCGGATTCTAAAATTATTTCAGATATCCCACCTTTATGGCTCCACTAAGTACTCCCGGGACCACCATTCCTATATAGTGGCTTGGGCCAGCCCATCACCATTTTTCCATAATGACCACTTATCCTCTCAAGAAATTTTTTAAAAAAAATTTTTTTTTTTAAATTTTGTTTTTACTCGCATCCTGAAATTATTTCAGATATCCCACCTTTATAGCTCCACTAAGTACTCCCAGGACCACCATTCCTATATAGTGGCTTGGGCCAGCCCATCACCATTTTTCCATAATGACCACTTATCCTCTCAAGAAATTTTCAAAAATTAGTACTTTTAAAATTTTGTTTTTACTCGGATTCTAAAATTATTTCAGATATCCCACCTTTATGGCTCCACTAAGTACTCCCTGGACCACCATTCCTATATAGTGGCTTGGGCCAGCCCATCACCATTTTTCCATAATGACCACTTATCCTCTCAAGAAATTTTTAAAAAAAAATTTTTTTTTTTTAATTTTGTTTTTACTCGCATTCTGAAATTATTTCAGATATCCCACCTTTATAGCTCCACTAAGTACTCCCAGGACCACCATTCCTATATAGTGGCTTGGGCCAGCCCATCACCATTTTTCCATAATGACCACTTATCCTCTCAAGAAATTTTCAAAAATTAGTACTTTTAAAATTTTGTTTTTACTCGGATTCTAAAATTATTTCAGATATCCCACCTTTATGGCTCCACTAAGTACTCCCTGGACCACCATTCCTATATAGTGGCTTGGGCCAGCCCATCACCATTTTTCCATAATGACCACTTATCCTCTCAAGAAATTTTTAAAAAAAAATTTTTTTTTTAAATTTTGTTTTTACTCGCATTCTGAAATTATTTCAGATATCCCACCTTTATAGCTCCACTAAGTACTCCCAGGACCACCATTCCTATATAGTGGCTTGGGCCAGCCCATCACCATTTTTCCATAATGACCACTTATCCTCTCAAGAAATTTTCAAAAATTAGTACTTTTAAAATTTTGTTTTTACTCGGATTCTAAAATTATTTCAGATATCCCACCTTTATGGCTCCACTAAGTACTCCCTGGACCACCATTCCTATATAGTGGCTTGGGCCAGCCCATCACCATTTTTCCATAATGACCACTTATCCTCTCAAGAAATTTTCAAAAATTAGTACTTTTAAAATTTTGTTTTTACTCGGATTCTAAAATTATTTCAGATATCCCACCTTTATGGCTCCACTAAGTACTCCCTGGACCACCATTCCTATATAGTGGCTTGGGCCAGCCCATCACCATTTTTCCATAATGACCACTTATCCTCTCAAGAAATTTTTTAAAAAAAATTTTTTTTTTTTAAATTTTGTTTTTACTCGCATTCTGAAATTATTTCAGATATCCCACCTTTATGGCTCCACTAAGTACTCCCTGGACCACCATTCCTATATAGTGGCTTGGGCCAGCCCATCACCATTTTTCCATAATGACCACTTATCCTCTCAAGAAATTTTCAAAAATTAGTACTTTTAAAATTTTGTTTTTACTCGGATTCTAAAATTATTTCAGATATCCCACCTTTATGGCTCCACTAAGTACTCCCTGGACCACCATTCCTATATAGTGGCTTGGGCCAGCCCATCACCATTTTTCCATAATGACCACTTATCCTCTCAAGAAATTTTTAAAAAAAAATTTTTTTTTTAAATTTTGTTTGTACTCGGATTCTAAAATTATTTCAGATATCCCACCTTTATAGCTCCACTAAGTACTCCCAGGACCACCATTCCTATATAGTGGCTTGGGCCAGCCCATCACCATTTTTCCATAATGACCACTTATCCTCTCAAGAAATTTTCAAAAATTAGTACTTTTAAAATTTTGTTTTTACTCGGATTCTAAAATTATTTCAGATATCCCACCTTTATGGCTCCACTAAGTACTCCCTGGACCACCATTCCTATATAGTGGCTTGGGCCAGCCCATCACCATTTTTCCATAATGACCACTTATCCTCTCAAGAAATTTTTTAAAAAAAATTTTTTTTTTTTAAATTTTGTTTTTACTCGCATTCTGAAATTATTTCAGATATCCCACCTTTATAGCTCCACTAAGTACTCCCAGGACCACCATTCCTATATAGTGGCTTGGGCCAGCCCATCACCATTTTTCCATAATGACCACTTATCCTCTCAAGAAATTTTCAAAAATTAGTACTTTTAAAATTTTGTTTTTACTCGGATTCTAAAATTATTTCAGATATCCCACCTTTATGGCTCCACTAAGTACTCCCTGGACCACCATTCCTATATAGTGGCTTGGGCCAGCCCATCACCATTTTTCCATAATGGTCACTGGAAATAAGTTCAAGATTAACAGTTTCGCCAAAAGCGCTGTTTTTAAATGCAATTTAATTTTGTTTCCTAAATATTTTAGATGTTTTACTTTTATGGGTCAATTAACTAACGCTTTGAGCAATTTTTACAAAAGAGGTTTCTTATGGATCTGGTTCCTGCTTCCTAATATAGGCTTCTGAAAATAAGGTCAAAATTACCCCCACTGTTAAATTGCTAACATAGCTCTGTTAAGTGCAAAATCAGCCATGTTAAAAAATTCGGTTTGTGTCTCTGCTAGTTAAATTCGAATTTATCTTCACACACATCAAAAAATAGTAAGACTTTGTTCATAATTTTAAATTTCTTTATTTATTCTGCCAAATTTATTACGTCCCCCGCCAAGTAATCCCACCCAGTTGCAATACACTTATGCCAACGTTTTTTCCAATCCTCGTAACAGTGGTTAAAGTCAATTTCCGGAATAGCCTTCAATGCGCGTAGCGATATCTTCGATTGACTCAAAACGGTTTCCCCGGAGCGGTCGCTTGAGGTTGCTGAACAGCCAGAAGTCACACGGAGCTATCAGGCGAATACGGTGGTTGTGGAACGATATTGCTTGAATTTATGGCGAAAAACTCACGAAGAATCAATGCGGTACGCAACGCTGCATTATCGTGGTGCAAAAGCCAAGAGTTGTCGGCCCATAATTCCGGCCTCTTTTTACGAATAGCTTCGCTCAAACGACGCAAAACACTCGAAAAGTATTCCTTGTTGACAGTTTAGCCGGTCGGAAGGAATTCGGAGCGCACCACACCTCGATGATCGAAGACAACTGCCAAGACCTTGATTTTTGACTTGCTTGACGTGGTTTCTTCGGCTTCGATTCACCTTTGGCTCGATATTCGGCCGATTGATAGTCTGTTTCCGGGTCATAAGCGTAGATCCAAGACTCGTCGCCAGTTATAATACGTTTAATGACATCCTGGTAGTCGGAAAGCATTGTTTGACAGCCGTCAACGCGACACTGTTTTTCAAGAAAATTTAGTGATTTTGGAACCAATCGTGATTTCACTGTTGTTAGGCCCAAATGATCTTTTTAAAATGGTTTTCACTGATCCCTCCGATATACCAAAGATATCAGTAAGGTCTCTGACTGTTAATCGTCGATTCTCAAACACCAATTCCTTGATTTTATTGACGTGTTGATCATCAATTGATGTTGATGGCCGCCCTGGACGTGGCTCGCGGTCAACGAGTTCTCGACCCTCTTTGAATAATTTGTACCAATCAAAAACATTTGCTGGCGACTCACAATTATCACCGAAGGCCTTTTGCAAAATTCTGAACGTTTCGGCACTCATTGCAAAAATCGCCGAATGCACTTGTACTTCAGAAAGACAAGCGTATACTAAACACTAATGATTACTTTGATCTGATATTTGGCACAGATGTCACTGACAGTCATACCAACGTAGAAAAAAAAATCGACGAATGGATTTCCGCGAGAAAATTAAATTAAAAAGTCTTACTGTTTTTTGCCCACAGTAGTACAACAAAACCTATCGCAATAAATGATAAATCCAAAACGAAAACAAGAATACAATTCGAAAAAAGCACAAGATGAATGAAAATAAAATTGAAGGAATAAAAGCCACAATAAGATTTACTCACACACACACATAAATACACAAATAAATCAAATATGAGTTTTAGGAATTACTGGCAAAGCGGAAAAATAACACACAATGCGAGAAGAGCAAAAAGGGCAAGAATAAGAATGCATTTATTGAATTAAAAACACCGGCATGCAAAATAAGGAGAGGCCGATATTTTTCCATACCCACACACACACACACCCATATGTATACATAAATACTTATGCAAGATCCAGTGAATTGTATAACAATTATAGGATGAAAGCATTGCATAGGACCTGAAAATGTAGTTAGTTATGTTCCTGTATTTAAAATCGAAGTAATAAATCAAAAAGGATACTCACATACATAGACATTATGGATTCCGTTACTACATTTTTGTACGGGTTTTGAGTCCTCAACTATTTTTTGAATGGAAAATCAAGAGTTTAGTTTTGTTTCCGAGTTTAAATTTTTTTAATTTTCGATATTACATTTAAACCGAAATTCATTCAAATAATTTGAATTTCATCTTCTGATACGTGTTTTGAGTAGAACTAACTTGAGCTTGGTTGAATAATAATAATTAAAATCGTCCGATTTTAATCACGCGAGTGTTTTGAAGTCGACCGAATTCCATCACACAACTGACAAAGCGTGTACAGTAAATCGGAAGTTTGCCCATAGTGCGATATATATCTACATCTTATAGAAAGTAGCCTTCAGTTTTAAATTAAATAATTCAATTTATCTTTGTTTCTTGTATTTTATAATAATCAAGTTTGATTTCAAAATATACAAGACAAAATTTTAAGGTTGGGTTACCTAATGCCACATTCAAATATGCTACGAAGGTAAAATGTAGTGTTTGCTGTGTGCATCGATCGAAGGATATCGGATCCGATAACGTCAGATTACACAGACTTTCTGGAAGAATTTCTCTCGAGTTCGGCAGAATTTGTTCACTTGCTTTACGAAAGTATAAAATTAAGAATAAAACGTGGTGGAAGCATGGTAACGACAATCATATTATTATCTCTACAACACTCCATTGTTGTGACAAACATATAATGGTTATTAGAGAATATTTTAAACATTACTTTAGTTACGATAAACAAGATATTGTCTGCATTTATTCATTAAATGATTTCCATAAAAATTGCAACATAGTTGAGTTTAACAATACAATTTTTATTTATTTTCTGACCGCAAACAAAGTATTTTAAGTAAACAATAATATAAAAATATAATAATTCTAACCATAAAATATGCATAAAAATAAAGGACGTAATATGTGAGATTCCTTTGATGTTTGGCTTAAGTTGTTACCGCGTTGATTATTAAACGTTCGATGGCTACAGTCGCCTGTGTTCGTAGCACGGCCGCTGGCCATCAGTAACATACATTTTTGGCTTTTCTATTATTATTAATGTATGGGGGGATATCGAAGCAGACCACTTACTTTTTGGGTCCCTTTTCGACCCCCATTTCGCTCCTCAAATTGATTTCAGGGAGCCGATCCGTAATCACAACCACCTTACAATTGAGTCTCGTGCTAGCCCTAGCCTTTACTCTTAACTAAAGTGATTTCAGACTGTCGACTGGTAACTGTCGACACTCTTCCTCATCACGGAGTCTTTTGTAATTGCTAGCATTTGTCTAAGGCTTAGTTCGTTCCCCCATGGCATTCACATCTAACAAGTGTCTGCCCGTGGTCTTAAGCCTTATGCTAGCCAGTGCTGGACATTCACACACAATGTGCGCTACCGTCTCAGCTTTTTTATGGTTGTAAAAGAACCATATTATTTACAATAATAATAAGATTTGTTAACGACCATACATTACAATCATATTTTTCCCTCAGATTATGGTTACCTCAATTCTTGGTATTATTTCGTGTTAAGTTAGAAATTCAAGTGTAAAAAGTCAACAAAGAAAAGGCACCAGTTAATACTTAAAGGAAACCGAATTAAATTCGTTGCAGATGAATACAAGTATAGTTTCGCTGTAGCAGAGGCAAAGGAAGGCCATAGTTGCAACAATAGCATCGATAAACCTAAAATGTAGTTACAATAAATATATTCACGTATTGTATTCTATCATTGTAGTTGTCGTTGTTGCTGTTGGCAAATGTGTTCAATAAAGATCATTGAACCAATAACCCACACTTACATACATACAATCATACACCTCTGCATACAAGCATTCATTATGTAGAGTATAAAGTTAGTAACCGCATTATTGAAATTTTATTTTCGAGGATGTTGTCCTGTTCAACTTTCTTTCTCATACTTATAATATTGTTGCACTTGTATGTTGTTGTTGTTGTTGCGTCTGCTGTTGTTTTCCATAGAAGTTTCGTGCTCTGTCTATGTATGGGCTTTGGCCTCAGAGTTTCCTTAGTTTCAAGTATTTGTTTGTTGTATTTAAAATATTTTATACACAAAACACAGAATACAAGTATCAATAAGAGTCTTGTTTTCTATTTCTTCCTGTTTGCAGATGATGACAAAAACTATGACTGGGTTTTCTTCTGCCGCAACTTACTAGTTGCTACTTAATACGGATTTTCTTTTTTATTTATAATCGATAAGATATTGTTCAAAAGAAAAGGCATCTCCTCAGATGTGTTTTAGCATAGACAGATTTAAATCTTCTTACGATTGTTTACTTCTAAGACAGGGAATGAAAATACATAAATCATCATGTTTACAACTACCGGGATGGGGCACAGATATTAAAATACAAGGAGTTATGCAAGTTGCAACAAGATATGAATGATAATTATTTAAGCCCCTTTTACACTATTCTACAAGTGTTTAGATTTTCGTTGGAAAGAAATCTAATGATTTCAAAAGAAAAAAAACTGGCCTCTTTTAATTTCCGGATCAATTGTAAAACGGTTCTAAAAAGTTGTATATAGTCAAAAAAGTAAGAAAAGCAAAAATATCGCATGTGCTGCCCGAGCATATGGAAGATTGTTGTGCATCATATGTGGTGCTCAGGATAGTCAAAGGGTTCAGCGAAAATTGCACAATGAATTCAACATACATACATACTTTTTTGAAAGTTTAAGCAGTGAAAAAGGCCGGAAAAATAGAAAGAAAGATAAGGCCGTGTTGCAATTATGTCTTTAAATTGGGCCTTCCTTATTTTGTTTATTAACGAATTACAGTCTGGTATTTAGTTTACACCCCATTAAAGTCAGACATTCAGGGCTCGTTAGCATCCGCCTTTCGGATGATATTATAATGTAGTTGAGCGCTTGCCACTCTAACAGTCGCATTCGTTTCTTAAAAAAATGGTGACCAGTTAAAGAGAACATTCTTAACACACACTCCTATTATTTGGGATTTTATACTGGTCATAAAGGGTAATGCCTTTCGGCATTATTTAGAGTAAAATCTAAAAAGACACCACCTTTTGTAGACATAAACATATTTCGAGTACAACAAAAAGGCAAGTATTTGTTACATTATTTTTAGAAACGAAAACACCATAAGAAGCAGATGAACTGCGCCAATAGAGGTATTATACATACTAGTGTTTGCCTACTAATCGGAATTCGACTACTCTACTAACGTCTAATGTGGGTAAGAATATTAACTAATCAAATAAAAAAGGAAAAAACATTTAGGTAAACCAATTGCGTTACACTTAGCTACGCCATCAACCAATACAGCGCCACATGTAGGGTATTTTTCTTAAGCCTTAATAGAATTTACGAAAGGGTTAGCTATCAAGTATACTCTGAAAAGATCATCATGAATAGATAGCCGCTTGAACAACGCTACCAAATTATGCAGGTTCACCTTGAAAATCAATAATTAATTCCCCAAAACGATGGGCGATTATGGCGCCCATAATCGCCCATCTGAGCAAGCCATCCGTCGAACTGTGATTGGATTCATACCTCATACTCTGTAAATGATGCCATAACACCAACACGTCGAAGGAATGCGCGTATTAAAGAGAATATCACCGCTGCAAACGAAAGTGTGGAAAAAGATCCACACCAAGAACAATTGACGCCTGGGAGGCAAACAATGAGCAAAAACTTGCCCAAAATTGGACGTCCAGAATGCGCTTCGTCAAGAACAGCAGTAATATCCATACGCCCGAAATCATTTTCAAATATTATCATTCTAATAAAAAAAATTCTTTGATTAAAATTTAATTTTTTGTGTTATTTTTTATAATTTAAAAGGTTCTTAAAAACATCCTATAGTGTATTATTTGCGCTATTATTAGTAGCACCTTTAAACCCTTATAGCTTCTAAAATAAATACGTTTAAAAAGGTATAATTTTCGTATAAAATGAGCGCAAAATAGATAACAAAAATCGTCTTTCCTATTAATTATTTAGATTTTGGAATGGAAAATTATTCAACGTAGAAAGTATTTTTGTCACAAATACATTCACACCTAAATGAATTTCTAGATTTATTGACTTAATGTTAAAATTTAAAATAATAATTTTTCTTGTCGTTGTTTTTTTCTTTTTTTTTTAGTGATTTACAAACGCAAACAAATTTTATAATTTAAAGATCATCTTAACATGAAATGTGTTTAAGTTTTTTTTGTCAAATAAAAAATCGAAGAAGATGAAGAAGAAAAATCATATGCTCAAACTTTTATTTATCACTCTTGATTTTTATATGACTCTCTGTGTAAGTGTGTGTGCGTGTGTGAATTTCTTTTCAAAAAGCTACCAAAAAGGCGAATTGAGTTGAGTTGAACTTTCGCTAAAAGTCCTTTTTAATTTCTTTGCTCAAACTTAGAAGTGTGTGTGTGTGGCAAATATGAGATAATGTAGAATGTACATGTGTGCATGTGTAGTTGTTATTAAGTCAAAGCACGTTGTCTCTTTTTGCATGCAAGCTTTTTTGTTTTACTTTTTATTTAATAAATGATGCTTTGTTTAACACGTACTTAACCTGCAAAACAAGCAAAATGACTAAGGAGGTACAGTGATATATAGAGTGTGTGAGAGAGAGAGAGGGTAAGAGGAGGAGGGAAAAAAGGTAGCCAACCGGATAACAACCCTAGACACACTGCTCAAACTACTATACCAAAAACAACAACAGAAGTCATATATTATATTACATTTTTGCGGTAAAAACGTACACGAGTACAAAGTAGGAAAACCTATTCTGTTTTCGTCTTTTTTAGGTTTTATGTGTCTTGTAAAAACATCATGTAATACCCGAGGTTTTGACACACAAAGTGGGTAAATTTAGCAGGATAATAAAAAAATCATATTTTGTATTTTAGAGAATATTGACAATAAATAATGAATGGTGTTCGTCCCGTTTTATGTTTTTCCAATGAAGTGAGACCTGCTTGGGTTTGTTTTTATTTTTAAATATCCCTTAAAGATTTTTATTTATCTTTTGCCTCTAATTTGCACTAATTTATTATCTAAACAGCAGAGCTGGTGTAAGTTATTAAGATCAAACCTTTAGTATTCATTTTTAAAATTTAAAATCCACTTTCGATTAGAACAAATTTTAGTCTTATATATATCGAATATTAAACTTGACAAGGGATGACGGAAATTCGTTAAAAAAATCTACATCAAAATACTCTTTCGGTAAATCAAATCAAGAATCGATGTTTCTTTTAAAACTGTGAGTAACGATTTTTTTCCTTAGAACAGAAATATCAGGGCCTACGGAAAAAGTCACAGTCCAAAAATAAAAACTAAAATAAAAATAAAAACTAAAAATGGAACAAAAATTATTTATTAAACTTCCTTATGAACCTAAAGGTTAGATCAGACGGGGCAAATAATATTTTAAATCTTTTTGTCAAATGTTTCCAAAACCTGTCATGTGAAGTAGAAACTTGTCAAACCTTCCGAACACTTCTTCAAAAGAAAGAAGAGTATGCATTACTTGATGATCACGTACACTTAGTTCCTCAAATATTTACCTCGTCTGACCCTGCCTAAAGAGGTATTTAGGTATAAGTAATTTTTTTCCTTCTTACCACTGATATTAAAAATATTATTTTCAACGAAATACTAGGGATCTTGAATTATTTCAGGAAATGAAGGCCCCTTATTTTAAAAACGGAACGCCAGAATTTACATTTGTAAATAGACAACAAACACATATTTCAAACATTTTTAAAATTTATTATTGCTTCATACAATTTTTTTGGTTGGTTTATTTGTTATTTACAGGCACTAAAATTATACGTAAAACAAGCAGAAAGTTTTGTGATTTGTTATTGTTTTCGATGCAAATTTTGTACTTGTGTTGCGTTTTATAAGATTAGGACTTAGGGCCTATTTAAAACATTATAGAGTTAAAAATTTTTTTTTTCTTTTTAGCAATCGTCATCTCAAAAATATGCAAACTTTTTTATTTCTATTAAATCTGCTGCAATTTTCATCAGCACACACATTTAGTGTTCATCCGCTTTTCGTTTTATAATATTCAAAGTATTTTTATGATGCTCTAGCAGCACTCACGAATATTTTTGAATTAATGTCACTAGTATTTATTTCTCTATTTTGATTAGTGCAGCTGCGAACAGCAGTAAACAAATTTTCGTTTCTTTGACTGCGAGTAGCTGTGATTTTCTAATTTGCATTCTCAGTATACAGTACGCACATTCACATATACAAACATTCATACAGGAGCATGCACTAAACCAAATACATATAAAAAAATATCAACACCATTCATTCACAAATTTCCGTGTGTACTGCTACACCATCAAAAAAATATATTTGGTTTGCTGTATAAATGTTCCTGCCTGCTAATAGAAATTGCAGACACGAGTAAAAATTTTAATATTAACACGAACATTTAGAACTTATTTTCACTATAGCAGAATGATGAAAAATGAGAAAGTTTTATATTTATTGCATAGTCGTATACAACAAAGACGTTGCTACTGCTGCATATTTAAACCCTGACTAAAACTAATTTATTTGAAAACAATAATTTAAATTAATTGTTTTAATTTTGTGTAATAATTAAAAACAAATCAAATTACGTACCTTTTTAATTGTTTTGACTTAAATGGCAATTACAGCTTAACAATGCAATTTAAATATCTGCAAAAAAATAAAAATAAAAATAAATTAGAAATTATTCATACAATTATATTAAAATAATTTTTAAATGGCTGGTGTGTGTTACTTTGATCCTAGACCTAAAATTGGAGACATTTAATATTAAAAATACAAAATCACTTGTAGCATTTATCTCAGGGGAGATTATAAACGAGAACATAATCTTTATTTAAAGGAGTAAATTGAAAGTGATTTGCAATGAATTGACACTAGGAGAATACGGGTTTTATTCGTTTTATCATTTACTAGACCGATGGCATTTTGAATTCTATTTGATAGTCAAGGCAGGCAACGATATGACAAATGTTTACCTTAAAACCAAAGGGAACCAATCGAACCAAACCAAATAGGCTGCTGAAGAATGAAATAGGAGGCGCCAAGTAACTTTACACTGCGAAAATTGGGAGTTGAACAATCATCTCATTCTTATCAAGCATCAGAATCATTTGTGATTTCGCCGCGACAGCGCAATAAACCGCTTTGCTTGCTTGAGTGCGGCTATAGGTCTCTAGAGCCGAGCAAATTTCGACCCGATCCTGGAACCAGTTTTCCCAATAGAGTAGCTAGTATTTATTATAAAAAAATGTTTGAGTTTATATGAAGGCACATTAAGCTCCCCTGTTTGCTAAATAGTTCGTTCGTTTCCATTATTGTGCGTACCAAGTTGTTTTCGAACTTAAAGCGATAATAAGCCTTTGACTGGTTGTCAACATTATGAAGATTTCTACACACTTTATTCTTCTCCTCAGGCACTCTCTTGTACAGATAAGGATAGAGTAAGTTCCAGCTTGAAAAATTAATGGCTATTATCATCAGGAAATTTTGCGCCACTACGCCCGCGGAAGTGTAGCCATTTTCTTTAGATATCGGCATCTATGTGCCACCAGATTGGTTCGACCAGTGGTCTCTGCTAGCATTGGAGTCGGTTTTAAACGGTCAGATTACATAATGGACGGGTGATTCTCAGTTTGAGTATCTGCATTTTCCCAGCTTTCCTGCTGGAAATACTCTGTTACCGCCGTGTACTTTAGCTGGATTTCTCCTTCACTTAAATATGTAACGAGGCTATCTGCAGCAAAAAATAAAAAGTAAAACCTACTCGCAAGCCCTTACGAGCTTAACACACAAGCATTTAAATATTGGTCTTTAATCCAAATGCTTGCAGTGGAAATCTAAAGTTCAGTTTTCGTTTTTTATTATATATGAAAGAAGACTGACTACATTTTAGGTGCATGTGAATGAAGTATAAGAAATGATTAAAAACAAAAATATTCCATATTTAAGAGTTCATAGTTTTACATCACTGTCGACAAAACGTTTATAAAGCGACAATTAAGCACATTTGTGTTTGTGTATATAAGTATATGGGGATTATAAATAGAGAAACATAATTTTTTTTAAATAACTTTGACTTCATTTAAAACCACAGACCATAGATTAATGCCATAATTAAAACACTTGTGAACTAGCGGATACAAATTTGAATTGGAATGAATGGTTGGTTGGGTTACTAAGATGAGATATACGGGAGGACGGGCATACAAAACCATATTTGTTTTTGAGCATAGAAAACTGTGAACTTTATGAATACTCTCCCACATGCGGGTGCATTTGAATATTGAAATAACCTGGTGGTTATGCGATATATGCCAGTGTGAGATTACGCTGGCAATAGTGCTGCATGCAAGTGATGGCAGCACTGAAACCAACCACAATGTTATTGAAAATTAAATGGAAACAAAAACAAAAACACATAGGAATACAATGAAAGCAAAAACCGCCGTGGAGCGGGAGAGCTACAGCTACTGAGCACAAAAAAAACGAATGTAGGGATAAAAATTAAAAACTATATAAAATGCGCTTTTGTGTAGAACAAACTAGCAGAACTAACAAAACTTTACTGACATCATTTCAATAGAGTTTGCACAAGTTTTACTTGCAAAAAAAAAAGAAGCAAACATTAAAATGTTCTACGGTATGACATAAATTCTAAAGATGCTTTAGTTAGAATCGTGAATTTTAAATTGCATTTTCTTTGGCGTGAGTAAAGAATATGTTTAACTAAAATCCCAACAAAAAGTTTAGCAAACAGAAAATTATAAAAAATTTGTTAAATAACAGCGTTAGAGCGGGGGGGTGGTAAATACCTTCGCTGCTATTTGGGTTAATTGATGTTTGATAAAGACAAATTAGTAAACAAGTCAAAGACAAAAGCAAGCTTCACACAATGTCAGCTTAAATATCATCTAAAAGAAATGTTAAAATTTAAGATATCCTAACGAAGATGAAAAGATTTATCCTTAATTTTATTATTTCATTTATAAGGGCCACTAGAACCCGTCAAAATCATATAAAAAGTTAACTTTAAACTCATAATCAACGCTTCAATATAAACATTCTACCTCGGTAGCTCATATTTAATGCACATGCAAACACCAGAGAGTGTGAGCAAATTTTTGCATGAAAATTTAAGTGAATGGCTGGCTGAATTTATAACTTTTCTTTCATGTTGCATGATTTTAGGCGCTATGTAAAAATTTGCCTAAATTGTTTTGCATCATAATTCAGTTTGTAAATTCATAAAATATTTCCACACTTCATAATTTATTGCGAATAACAATGTTATGTGCTCGAAAAATATATGTGAATATGTGAATAATTAACGCGTGCAATTTGAGTATGTACGAAATTATAATTTCAAAAAATATTATTCCCCATAAGTGGACATAAATATTTGGAATTTTTAAGAGATTCGACTAGTTATTGACAGCAATTATGATACGCATTAGCACGAAGTACTCCAGTTAATTTGTACATTAGTAACATTTTCTTAGTTTTTAAAAATCTATGAAAATAATTTTATTTAATTAACTTTTAAGCTCCAGGCCTTTGATAAAATTTCGTTTTATAATAGAATTTGATTTATTAATTTCGATATAATTTATTTCCTGATGATGCTACACAGAGTCATAGCGAAATATCGAGCTTAAAAGGTAATTAATTATATTAAGGAGGTCAAAGAAATATAATAAAGATTACCTATAAAATTATTTAAAAGAATGCAGAGTTTATTAAAGAAACCATTAAGAACATATTTAACATCCTGTCCAAGCATATCTTAGGACTAAAGTAAAATATTATCACTCCTCCGAAGCCTTTTTGAATTTCTTTTCAAAAGATGGAGAAAAAGCATAGAGTCGCTCAGAACACACACTACTGAAAGCTGACTATCAAATTATAGTTGACTTCTATGTAGGAGCCGCCGTTAGATATTGTTAGAATAGTTATCCGTTTGGATAATATAAAAATCTCTCCTCTACTTAATGTACAATCTTATAAAGATCGGGCCTAAGGACTTAAGATTCTCTATGAGTAGGCTAAATGGCTACATTCAGATTGATGTCTGGACTACAAGTTTGTTTATCTGCTAGAAAGCATTTTACCAAAATACTCACTGATTAAGAATAAACCTGATTTCAAAATTGTCGTTGTTTACTTAAGAAAATATCGATGTTTATTTATTTTTTGTTCTATGAATTTCCATGACATTAAATCAGTAAATAAATTGCAACAAAATTATGAGGAGACTATAATTGACGCCCATAATAAACTTTTATGTGAAATCAAATAAACTGTAACAGTTCATTTTATATATAAAATTGACATAAAAATACTATTAAATAAACAGCAGTAGTGAATCAAATATAAAATATTGGACAAAATCAAGTTTTAATTATATTCATAACTTTTAATTACGTATCACGCAAGAATATAAATGCTGCCACCCTGCAGTGTAAAAGTTGTGGAACTTGTACTTTTTTGTGGTACGTTTTTGAGCTTAAGAACGTCAGTTTTTAATATTTAGAAAATTAACAAAGAATACCCTGTAGGTGGATACAAGTAAATGCTAGACATGGAAGGCGGACAATGAGACGATAGAACACATCCTATACCACTGCCCATCCTTCGCACAGCTCAGAACCCGATATTTGGCGACTGAGACTTTACCGGCCGTGTCTCTTTTGGCTGACAACTACCCAGGAGCTTTATGAACAAAACATAGTACCTAGGAGAGTGCAGACCTTTTCAGAATGGCGAGCGCACAAAGGGCCAAAGTACTGGCCCCGCAACCTAACCCATGAAAATCTTATTTTTTGTGGGTTTTCGGTCATTTTTGCAACAAAGACGAGCTAGTTTAGAATTTTTTTATACAATCAGTTTTAAAAATATTTTTATTTCGATATAAGCATCCACAACTGGATTCATACTACTGTAGTTACACTTTCACAGACAAAGTTTGGTGGACCGAAGTTGAAAGCCTGGTCATAGAAATAATAATAAAAATTATTTGTTTACGAATTTTTAATTATTTTCATTAATAAATTAAAAGCATTTTGCACTATTCGCTGACAATTTATTAATAAGAGAAGAAAGTACGCATTTTGTATTTTTTGGTACCATTTTTCGTTTCTATTTGACATCTCCGAACTGCAACTGCATTTTGCGGGAAAAATATGTTTGAAAAAAAAATTAAAAACTACAAATTCATATGAAAATTAATTTTCTGAAGTATATAAACAAACAAGTAACAATAAATAGATGTATCACTGTTATACTCACTCTGCCACAAACACATACATTCATATATTTTTTTGTATACATGTTTGCGTTTGGGTGGAAGTGAGTACAACTACTGCATATAACCAATTTGGATGATGGTCCGATTGGCGCAACCAAAAAAAAAAAACAAATATGAAATATTTCATAAAAACCAATCAGTAAAGAAAGAAAAAAAAGAAATTGATGAAATGAAAAATGATAGCAAATAAAAAGTCACACACCCACAAATATACACTTTCAAATATGCAACTGACAAAATACTGTATCAAGTGAGATGCAAGAAAAAAAGTTGAAAAGTAAAATATTCAATATATTTGTTAACAAAAAACATTTACAAAAAAAAAAAAAAAGAACTAAACACATCCATATAAAATACTAAACAAATACATTAACATGCCCTAATACACATACACACGCACACACACACAACTGTGTTATGAAAACAGCCAATAGCCAAGCAAGCGACCAACCAAAAAATGAAAGGATTCATGTGAAAATTGTAAATAAAATGATGAACCCCAGAATGTCGATGAGATTTTTTTTAATTATTTGACTTGAAAGGAAAGTGTGTAATTTGCCACTAACAAAAACAAAGGTAATAACTTTTTTATCCAGTCAATGATGGATATTACAAATATAAATGGATGCCAAAAAAAAGCATGCAGTTACGTGGCAACTGACTTAGAAAGAGAAAAAGCAGAGGAAGTGGTGCAAAAGTTATATAAAATTTCTAAATGAAAATGATTGAAGGGCTTTTTACTTTGATCAAACTGCAATTAGGTTAAAGGTAATTTTCACAAAGGACGACCCGGTAACCATCTCGTCTGCTTTTATATTTTTAAGTTGTGTCTATAGCACTTTGAAAAATATGCTGCAGTGCATACAAAAGACTTGAAGCAATTACTCTAAATGAAAAACACTTTTTTACAGCAACTTCTGGTGGGCTACAATGACAAGTTTTATATGAAATGAAGTAAAATCATTTTTAAAAAGGTTTCCTGGGGAAAATATTTTGGCCAGCTTTTATTTATTATTAATTATTAATTTTCTAGAAACCACTTTTGAGAGTTCCAAACAAGAAGCCTTATTATTTGAGACTTTATACAAATCGTAAAGCGTATTGCATTTTGGCATTATTAAGAGTAAAGTCTAAAAAAAGCACCATATTGTGTGGACGTAAACAATTTTCGAGTATAACAAAAAGGCAAAAAATTTCACATTATTTATTTATCGTAGTCATTGGATAAAGGAAATTTGAAAAATGATATACTTTACTGAAGGGATGCTTTTAAAGGAGAGTGATTTCAGAAGAGTATTGTTAGGGGTAGAAATACTTTTCGCACCCACTGTACAGACATAGCTGCGCTATAACAGCAACAAAACACATCACTTATAAACAGGTACATGGGCCGAACTACCCTAGCCGCCGCCGATTGTTATATTATTTTGTACCTCATAGTTTTTTACTAACAAGCGCACACTTTCCAAAGTTGATAACAGTGGTGCAAAATTAAGATTTTGAAATGATCATGAAGATCACGAAGAGTATCATTTCAAAAACTCAAAGAGACAACTTGTCCTGTATGTGATCATAATGATTTTTTTATAATATGCAGTAGAAAATTTAAGCCCCTTTTCTAAATTATTTATATTTTCTTCTTAGCCGCCGCTCAAAGATGTCGGCGCAGGTTCTGCCCATAAGCTCATACAAGTTACCACGAAAGTGAATGCATTCAAAACAACAACAACGATATAACATCAACTACCAGAGACGAATTCCCGGAATTGAACATTGTGGGCAAACAAAAACAACGCAAACAATAACACCACCATAAGTATCAAAGCAACCCGTAGTTACAAAAACAAACTTAATAAAGAAACAGCAGAAAAGATGTTTATAGCCAAAGCAGTATCTACTGGATTCTTGCTTATTCTACAAGTTTCTAGAAAAACCACGACCATTATAAAAAGACTTGGGTGGTCAAGTATTGCGTGAAGCGTTAAACTTTAAACATCGTGATAAAGTAGTAACCGCATTGTTTAAGTGTTAAATAAAGTAACAGTGTGTAACAAATAAAATTCGGCCGGGTATTGTTAAAAAAAAACGTTATAATTAAAAGAACTTGCGAAAAATTTAACACGTTTAAAAAGTTAAACGTAACGGAATGTATAAATTATTTATATACAAGAATAATTAATTATACCTTGTATTTTATATAAATGTTTATTTAGAAATTTATTACTTTGTCATAAAATACAAAAATAATTAAAACATTTCGAAACCTAAATGAAGCGATAAGTGCAAGAGTAGCCTAACCCCCAAAAAAGTAGAGTACCAATAAATGCGGATTCGCGCCTCTAAACATTTTTCAGAACTAGAATATTGATTGTTAAAAGAATTTGTAGATATCAACACCTTGGGATATTCAAAAACCGTGATAAATGATTGTAAAGAAAATCTTAACTCAATTAGATGTGTTGGTGGGCTAGGCCATTCTTGCTCTCATCTTTAATTTAAATAATTTATAATATGAGTGCGTCCTCGGAAATCGTATTTGGTAACATATTTTTAAAATAAAATCGTTATATTGGGGGATACAATGAAGCAAGTCCATCATGACTTTATATTTTGCAATTCATATTTTTTAACAATATTTCTTTTATCCTTATTAAGGTTCAGAGTATAATTTTTTTCGTTTCTGCTCTGACTCTATTAAAATTACCACTTCAGCTGATGAAATCACTTGGGCAACGACTTTTTGCATTACAGGGAATATTTCTATAAAATAATGGCCATTAAAAAATCCACTTAATTCCCAGTATAAAAGTAATTTTAATAAAATATTGCTAATTATGTTTTTTTAAAATATGACTGTGATTACTGACAGCGTTTTGAAATATATTGAAAATAATTCAAAACAATACTTTACACACACTCTCATCTCACTTTAAAAAAACATTAATTCTACATCTCTTCCAATAAACACCTCAAAATTAATTTCCTTAGCAAAGGACCTTATGTCACTTTCAAAACATTATGTAAATGTTATCATCACCTTGTTTTTTTTTTTTGAAAAAGTGACCTATGCCACTGTCAACATTAACGGCTCCTCTATGTTCCTCTTTGATTGCGGTTATCTCCTCAACCGCGGTTTTTCTCAAGTGATTACTTTGAATGGTGGTTATATGCTTTGCGACCAATTTTCCTATTTAAAACTCCAGCTGCAGATATTTTAATTCGAACTACAAACCATTTAAGTGGCATAAATCCCAAAGACTATTTTGAGTGCATAACCTTCTGTTTTGAACATCCTATAATGTATTTTTTTATTTAATAGTTAAACAATTTCCATTATTATCTTGTTATTATATCTTAAGAGATAATTTTTAATCTTATTAAAGCTGCTTTATGTGCGGCTAATTCCTTCCACAGACGCTTGTAGTTGTGTTCACAGTATATAAACCATTATACCATTAACCATTTCAAAGATGATGGCATTGACCGATTAAACTAACATTTTCTCTTCATTAGAACGTATTTTTTTTTTGTGATATTCAAGAGCACTACTTTTTAAGTAGCCTTCAGCTGCAACAAAAAAAAACATAACTATCAAAAGCACCTAATTGGCATAATCGGTTCGAACAAAAGGGAAAACCAGCAGAAGAGCACAAGAAGAAAAAAAAGCGAGATACAAGTATAAACTTAATTTCACTGGTTTCTATTCTGCAATGAATCTAACTTAAGGGTACACTCGTAGCACATGGGTGGCATGGTCTGGTTTAGTGCTCTCTTTTTTACATTTTGAGTCCATTTGCCCATTCAACAATTTGCTTAACAAATCCTTTTTAATAATAAACTAAAAAAAAAGGATAATATTGTAAATTTAACACTTGTGTGCTTAAAGGAAGAAATATGAAATTATTTGAAAAGAAAAAAAAGCAAGTTAATATTCTCCTCCCTTTTATCTTTAACACTCTGGCATAAACTAATGTTTAATTTTATAATTCTTTGTGTGTGCGTGTGCGAGTGTGCAAGAGGGTGTATTTTATTTTTCAATTTCATTCTTTGCATAAAATAGTTATTGAATAAAAGGAAACGCACTTCAACAAATCTCTTGTTACGTACTTAACAAATCCACACTAAATTGAACACGAAAGAGGTCTAACAAAAACAACAAAAACAACAACAACTTAAACGATTACAAATACATACAACAACAACCACTTGTATAACTAGTACAATACGAGCCAACCAGTACTAGCTGGAACAAGACATAAAAATTTCTGTTTTTAATTTTGGTTTCATTTATGAAGAAGAAAATGTTCAACAAAAATAATTTTCATATACAATACCAAACGAGCAGACATTTGCCTGCAAACGTATTGACACACACACGAGTAGAGGCGCACGCACCTACACAAATGTAAATGGAGATTGGAAAAGTATATTTGGAAATTAAATGAAGCACATTGGCTGTAGTTAAAAGATACATTTGCCAAAACACACAATTATTATTTTCTCATTGTCAGGCACACACTCTTCGATTTGCAATAGTACTGCCGATTGTTGCCGATTGTGCAACTATATGTAGCAACCATTAGCATATGTGAAAATAATATTCTGTAGTAGTATTTAGAGAAAGTGGCTGGTATTGTTGCTGAGATTTTTGTTTATCCTCCTTTTTTGTGTTTATGCCCGTCAACATGGTGGTCGGGCATTTCGGCTCAACAGCCCCCTCTAGACATCTGCATGCTTTTGTTATTAAAACTATTGGAAATGGATATTTAAACAATGAAAATTGTTACTCGTATATAGATCTGCGCAAAAGATTAGTTGTGAAAATAACGCCAAGTTCCTTTCCACAAATTTCGTCCATTCAAAGATCAAAATGTAGACCAAGTTCTTGATATGCACAACACCATCTCTTTCTAGGCAACCTGCTAGTTTGGTAAATTTTTTCCCATAACTCTTTCCCATATTAGAAAAATAAAATGAGACCGAAAATTAGCTTACACAGTTACACAGACTTGTTAATTGACAATCCCTGGTTTTTCCTAATTCTTTTCTTTTAAAACATAATTCCTTCACTATCGTGATGTGCTTTAGAACGAAATTGGTGCGAACAGAAGCAAATCAAAATTTCTCTCCAATTTTTTGCCCTTGACTACATGAAAAGACAAACTTATTGATCCTACATTATAGACTTTTGACTCAAAATTTTTAGTAATTAAAACGACTTTAGAATTTTGTTAAGAACCACAAAATAGGAAACCGAAAAGAGTTGAAAGGTGTGTAAATAGATTGTCGCCACATCTTGTCATTTCTTCTACAGCATTTATGTATGATTGGAGACCAGTGTATGCAATTTGTCCCAAAATAAAATTAAGTAAACATAACTATTTAACCACAAATGTGTACTGTGTAAAAAATGTGCATCTGTTCTAAATACAACAAGGCAGAAGTATTTTATCACATTAATTAATTAAAGAAGAAGTAGAAAACCAACTGTGACAGTCAATAGTGTAACACATACATTGAGGGTATCACAGACGTACACACATACACACATACAGTTTTTAACTTGGCTCTACATCATCGTGTGGGCGTTAAATAATGCGTATAATTTACAACAATATTGATAGGATTCTTGTGAATTGCAGGTGTGTGTGTGTGTATGCGTATGTGTGTGAGTAATTGTTGATATAGCTCGTAGTAGTAGTAAATTTAATTGCTCGTTTAGGGTTTACAATATGTTTTCCTTTATTCAAACAACCGCAAAAAACAAACCTCTACAAACAAACGCGAATAGACATTTGGTAAATTTTTTGGCCAAATCGAGGATTCAAAAGTGCAAGGAAAGTTTAAGACTTTAAGTTGAGCGACAAATCGAAAAAGTTTCCTAATTTGATGGTGAAACCTAATTTACATGCTAAAGCTAAGTTCAAAAAGTTATGTATTATTAAAACCTAACTGGGCCCGCCAAATGTTCTTATGCCTTCCTGGTTGATAAGATATTGACTTGAAATATTGTACGAAGATCGTGGGCATTTCCCGATGTAAATTCAAATAAAAATACGTTTATTTAAAACAATTAAGCCCCAGTGCCAACTATCAGAATTATTGTCTCAAAAGACACCGTTGGGGTTTGCATTGTTTTATTGGCTATAACCTGTAACAGAGTTTTATTATCCAGCCTTCCCAGGGTTTCACTAAAGGTCTGCTTCCTTTAATACGTACATAGATGGTAAATGTATGAACACAGCTACCTTGTTAATGAAACTATCTCGATGAATGTATATTTATTCGTCTACTGGGTAACAAAGCAAATACAAGATAATTTCGTGGAAGCTCATATTCGGAAAATCTACCGTGCCGTAAACCGTACTTTCTGTTGCTCTGTTGCGAACTTGTGTAATTTGATTGTTGCTTACAATTGGTTTTACGAGATAAAAAGTGAAAAAGAAAATAGAGAACTTCAAAAACCACTGCATGGAAAAACTAGACTACGAGTACAAGACAAAATAATTTTTTTAGATTGAAACCGTATGAAAGAACTTTTTTCTAAAGTCATATAAGTCCCAGATGCATTTGCAAGCAACCGCACATCCTTCTTAGAATATAATTTAAAATATTTCGAAAAATAACATCAAGAGGTATTTGTTCAAAAACATGGTTGAGGTAATCTAGAAAAGCAAGAACTTCGTGTTACTGATAGGCAGCAGCTGAGGTACGAACGCAGGCGACTAAAGCCCTCGAATGCTTAATAGTCAAAGCGCTTAACCACTTAAGCCACAGCACCCGCTTACTTTGATACATCACTAAATCATCTTATATACTACGCTTAATAATAACATTTTATAACTCTTGTATTATTTTTGTAGAGTTATTTGTTTGTGATTAAAATTTCAGTATAAATTGTATTGCTCAACTTAACCATGTTGCAATTTTGGTGGATAGAAACCCTACAATGATTAAATGAAAACAAATAACTTTTTTATCGCAACTCATACAATGTCTAAAATGTTTTCAAATAACCATTATATATTGATGTAGAGAACACAACATAGTTGTCGTGAACATGCGACAATCATGTTTTTTTCTTTGCGTGTGGCAATGATTAATGAAAGTCACAAGGATACCCCGAATAATCGAACAAACACATAAATTTTTCGAAAACTCAGTTAAAACGAATGATATGTATTTTAAAAACTTTAATGAAAGTACGCAACGTCGAAGACCCTTTCAATACTTGTCACACTTTCAAACCAGATAAAACAAGAGTTTAAGAAAGTTTTGCCCAAATCTTCTCAAAGTGTGGATTTGATTTGAAAAGGACATGTTTTATATTTTAAATGCTAATTGTATTGAATATATAAATGTTTGGTACAAATGCCAGTGAATAATGGTACAAATTAATTTCACAATTACTTAATACGATGTGAACTTTTAGTTTGCAATCCTGCAGCACAAATAATTTAAAATCTCCTTTAACTTCAACTTTAATTTCATTTTGCAATTCCGATTCGGATACGAATTCCTATTATTTGGTTGCTGGTTGCCAGAAGTTGTTGCGCTGTATTTCGGATGCTATTGATGTTGTTGTTGCTGTTTTGTAGCTGGTTGAATAGTTGGTTCATTGAACATCGCCCACACAAGCATCGGTTTACCTTTATATTTCTTATTTTTAAGGTCTTATTTGAGGTTGATTATTGATGGTTCCTTCCTAGTTAAGTCTAAATATTTTCTGGCTGAGAGGGCAAACAACAATTTCCATTTCTTTTTCCACCTTTTACGTTGTACATTCTTATATTAATGGTAGGTATTTCTCATTGACTATGTGTATGTGTGCGTACGCGTGTGTTGTGTGTCGTGTTAGTATCATGTAGTTGCTTGTACTACATGCGTGTGTGTGTGTGGGTGTGCCTGGTCAGTGAGTGTGTGTTAGTCGAATTTTATGTTGTAAATTGATGCCTGTTGTTATGCAGGCGGAAAATTATTTTATAGCTGATTGCTTTTCTTATTTCCAGATTTATTAAATCAGATTTAAGATTTTAACTGAATAAGAAAAATAGAAGAAATAAGGAAAATAAAGACTTCATGTTTGCGTCTTTAAAATAAAGCAATGCAATTGGTCGAATTAATATTTAAACGCAGAACAAACAATTTTAAACTATCAATTATAACAACATCGTTCGAGTTTAATTTTAACTTTAAAATTATATTTTGAATATAATTTTTAAACAATTTGGGGTAATTTCCATTTTAGTAAAACAAAATATTGATTCAAATAATTGCATGGTTGTAACATCACTTTTTTTTAAACTCATTTCCAACAACATTCTATGTCTCTCTAATGAGTTCTTAATATTAAAATCACACCTGTGGAAAAAATTCTTAACACTTGTGAACACGAAGGATATTCAATGCTTTTGCTTCTGTCGTACCACCGTTCTTGTAGATATTTTTGAGTTTCACTTTTATTTCAAGGACATTAAAAACAATTCTCAACTCTCTACTCGGCTGTGCTGTCAACCGTGCTCATAAACATGAATAGTTTTTGCTTTTTTTGCTTCATCTTTAATACACGAAATCAGCATGAGGTAACAAGACAATTGTAATCACAAATTTCATCTAAAAGCGAACTTAACTTAGACTAGAAAATAAAGCAAGCAAAACTGACATCTTTGAATTATGAGCTTGGAGTAGAGAGAAAAAAAAACTGCAGGTACAAGGAAAAAAGTCTTATTGTCGCCATATTAATTCCCATAGAAAATACAAAATTTGAATGAATGAACAAGAACAACAGAACTGCAACATTAATTAAGACTAAAGAACAAGTCAAATGAGGGAGCGAATGAAGGTCGTTAGGGAATTAGGAACGAGCAAAAATTGTTTATACTGACGACTGAACACTGAGCAAGTGGGTCTTCTTCATATGATTACAAATAGAAAAAAGAAGAACATTGTAATAAATTGCTTAAGTGATATAAAATAAATTGTGCTCAATTCAATTTTCTTTTATTTGAAGTCTATGGCTTGATGAAGTGGCAGGATTATATGGCTTCATCACGAACGGCACACCCGCCCGAAAAGGTCAAGAACACAATTATGCGACCTTGACCTTACGTTCGGAAGCTTTGTAGATTTAGAACACTTGACAACAGAATGAGTTTAAATTAATCCGACTACTGCAGAAGCTGGTACAAGGAAGATGAGGATTAATTGGTAACCTTGCTTCTCGTAACGAAAAACATGGTTGTGGCATGGTCACAATATATTATTTTGGTAATTATACAATGGTTATATATAGACATTTTAAGCAATACTTATATTGCGATAAACATGTTATTGTTTACGTTTATTCATTAAATGATTTCAAACAAATAATATAATAACTCCATCCAATAAAAGTTAGTATTCAGCATAGTATGTAAAATTCCTGTGGTGTTTAATCAAAATATGACTAAGACGCAATCATAAATTGTTTGTTTTCGAAAAAAAAATAACTTCGATAATTTAGTCATAAATGTTTCTCTTTGATCATCGGTGCATCAACTATGTTTTCTTTTCATTGTATTTTAAGGTGGTATTCGAAATACTGACAATGGAACTAGATAGTATCACACCAACTACCCTAAGGCGTGGAATTTCCACGAGAGTATAGAAGTCAGTCAGCCTGTGGCTAGCAAGGCGGTAAGAAGGCCTACTTAATAATTTTATTCAATC
Organism: Phania funesta; assembly: GCA_963932375.1. Lineage (NCBI taxonomy): Eukaryota > Metazoa > Arthropoda > Insecta > Diptera > Tachinidae > Phania > Phania funesta. The sequence goes on along the minus strand of OZ010656.1, from coordinate 90,761,662 downwards.
CTATTATTTAAGTATTTAGCAGACAGCAAATAGTTTAGCCAGAATTTTATTCGACTCAACCTACTTGTAGCTTAATTATTTTAGAGTCTTACTTAACTTAATTAAGCTAGTCTCTCGCGCCACCAAGTGGTAGTGAAACTGTTGGTGTTGTCGTGACAGGCCTGACAAGAGAAGCCAGTGAGTAAGGTGACGCTCAACCACTTGAGTCAGAATCTTATTTACCCCAATTGGTGTAGGCGAGGTGAGCTAGAATTTTAATCGTCCAACCGAGTGCGGTCGTAGTTGAGTGAACAGGCAAGACATATTTTAGCTTCGGGTCAGAATTTTATTCGCCCTGACAAGAGAGCCAACTCTTATCACTTCACCTAGACCAGCAGCCAGACGAAGAGAGCCCCATCTTAGTGTGAGGCACAGAGCTTTTGGTATTGTCAAGAATATTATTTGTCCAGAATATTATTCGGCCTGACAAGAGAAGCCAAAGCGAGAAGTGATCCTATACCATTGGGCCAGAATTTTAGTCGTCTTATTTGTTGCCTCAATTGAGAGAGAAAATTTCTCTTATCTTCGGGATAGAATTTCATTCTCCCCAAAGAGAGAATCGGCTAATGTGCACTCGCAACGAATAGTGGCTATATCGTGTGTGAGGGACGGTTGGTCGGATGGTGTGAGTTTATGAGAGTACCCACCAGTGGCTACCGAAGACCTAACGGGCATCTCGTGCCATGCTGTACTTAGTAATTTAAGTTGAATAATAAAGATTATAACGTTTATTGAAAACATTAAAATCAACTACGAGCTGCGAGCTCTAATCCAGCTTACTGTGAAAACACGTCGATACAGTACCAAAATATATTTCAATTTCTTTGCATTTCAATTGTATTGAACTTATTGTGATATTGCAAATGAATATGCCAAGAGCAGCTTTAAAAAAATTATATTATTCAAATATTTAGTATTATTCGAATACACGGGGAATGACTTCAGGCTTTTATATAAAAATCTGTAAGCGGAAATGAAATCTCACTTTTAATTAAGCATTTTTTCGAGCAACTAAAGAAAACTCAATAACTTTTCGACTGAATAAAAACCAAGCTTTTTTCAGTACAAACCAATATTTGTTGCAAATAGGAAAATAATAAAAATAAAAAAATACCAAACAGAAAAAGAACAAAGTCAGTTTAAGATGACAACTGCAGTAATAACGACATACAAAAGCAACAACAACAACAACAACAAGAAAGAAAAAAGAAATGACAAGCAAGTCATGCAACGACTTCGACAACAATGCAATTGTTCATTCAATTCATTTCCACTTGAAAAAGTCATACAGATTTTACAAATACTACATTCATACTCAGCGTATCCATGTGTGAATCAACGTCTAGGAGGAGTAGCATTCATACAGTTACACCGAAGATTCTCGCAAACTTATGACCATTAGGACAGCCCCCCGAAAATTGTTCAAATAAAAAGTTATTTTTTATATGACACAAATCCTTTGGTTGTTCAGATATAATTTGCGGAAATATTAATACCACAACAATTAGTAGCATGCATCATTTCGCTTCGATGGTGTTAACTAATATGAATTTTATGAAAATTCCATTTATTTCCTGCATTTTTATATTTTTAACTCTTTTCTAATTGATTTTTCTTTGTCTGCAATCAAATGGGGTTGCCGTTCACAACTGCAACCTGAAAAAATCCTGTTGAACATAAATAAATCACAAAACATTTTATACAAATTCTAATGACAGGAGTATAACACTGTAACCTTAAAAAATAAATACTCCTTCTAGCTACGATGCCGGAAAGTTTGATTTTTTTTTTTTATTTCAAATATTTCTGATTTCCTTCGTGATATTAAAGGTTGTTTTGTCATTCGAATTTTTTTTATGCTGCCACAACAAAATGTTGAATTTTTTTACAAACTGCCTGTTAGATTGTCGTTCGCTTTGTTGGAGTAGTCCGTATTTTGTTGTCTTCTTGTTTTGTTTTTTACAATTGCACTATTTAGCTCTATGAAAATGTCATTTTCTTAACTTTTGCCTTCTTTAGTTCTTTGCTTCCACTCCCTTAAGGGTTTGTTCACTTAGTTACAGCGTGTTTTTTCTTGTTCTTTGAAATTTCTATGAAACTGAGTCAGCAACTGTGGTGAACATTCAGTTCATAGTTTAGTATTTATCGTTAGTTACACTGGGAGAAATACTTTTAAGAAAAAGGAGAAAGTTCCAGACAGATCTCACTGAGACATGTTGTTGAAAAATATTAGTCAGGTTGATTGATATAGAAAGTTCTAGGATTTTCAAACATTCTAATTTTTTTTGTGCTCATTGTTAGAAAGGCGCTTTTCAACAGAGTTGGAAAAGCTTTGAAAATAGTGGCTTTAAGATCTTTAGAACTCTTACTTCAGGTTAAGTAATTCATTTGCCAATTCTCTCAGTGTAATGACATCTTAAATGATATTGTATGGCAATGTTCTTTTATTATTTTCTCTAAGTTCTGCTGTATTAAGTGCATATTTTGTTTTGGAATTTCAATTCATTTTTTTTTTTTGTTTCACTGCTCCAATAAGAATGCATGTATGTGTGTGTGTGTGTTAACTAACATGTATAACAATTTATTTCAATTTCTACTGTTAAAATTTCCTTAATAGTTGCAAAAGAAATCTAAAACTGTCATTTATGGTTTATTTACTGCAACAGCAAACTGCACACACAAATCCGAAACAAATAGTAGAACAATAACAACCACATAAAGTCTAGAACTGCAAGCTGAAGATAGATGATGATTACGAGAGAGAAGAACTTGCCTAATTTGAGGGCTAATAAAAGTATTTTCCAATACTCCAGGTGGCATTTTTTTGTTGTTAGAAATACAAATGTGCACGATTGCATTTGTTTTAAGTAGACTAAACCCTTTTTGTTTGGATTAACTGTCAACATTGGAAATGTATTTATTTTGCAGGGCGAATGACAGGCAACTGTGTTTAGTAAATTCTTAAGCCAATTAAATTCACTGCTAGCAATTAATGTTTTTTTAACGATATAAAAATACAGGGCTTGAACAATCAAACTTGAAAAGCTGGATTAAAGTCACTTTTAGTCGGCGAAGCTATCCACAAAGCTTGGTTTTGCATTACACTCAAAGAAAAACATGATAGTGGCATGGTCGTGACTAGTGATGGCTAAAAAATTGTTAATCGATCAATTGATAATATGATTATTCGAAACGATAGTCAATGAATCGGAAAAATATAATCGAAAAGTGGTGAACAAAAGCGCAATAGCACTGAACTTTCCTTCTTTACTGAACATGATTTGTTTGCCAAACGAAGTTGTACACGAAGTTGTATTGTATGTGGGCAAAACACCCAACTTGATTGACAAAATTCACATAGAGACTAGTTTATTTCCCTAGCAATAACTTTGTGAATTTTTTATTAATTTACTATTTGGAAAATTAGCACGATTATATTAATTATAATTTAAATTAATAACTATATGTAATTAAAATTTGTTAAAATAATTTGTTTGGTTTAGAGATTAAAAGTTTTTGTTTATACTGAGTTTAGAAGGGCGCTTCGTAGATAATCTATTACTTTTTGCTGTAGCGCCTGTACCTGCTTTGGAAAAGCTCTGATGATACAGAAGTTCCATATTTTTTATAACACTGTGTAAAGCTTAAGCTGTCTTTTTTCCTATCTGAGTACTCGTTGATTTCAGTATCTAAACTGTCTATAGTGTCTAATATAATTTTTTTTAATTCTTGCATCTGAGCACAGTTCAAAATAGAACCTATTCTATTTGTATCTATTGTACGATACCGATTTTAGCTGCCATATTTTAGAGTTAGCGCAAGATCAATCAGTATAAAGACAGCTTTAGGGAACACGGTATTCATCTCATCCCACGTGTTAACAAAATTTTGTTTTAGTCGCGCACTAGAGTGTTTGTAGAGTCACTGTCATTTCTTTTTCGCTTGAGAGTCAAATGCTTGCCGTGAGACCGTAAGTCGACTTCAACATCAACAAAAGACGGGGCGCTTCCACTTCCAATAGTGACGACTGAACGAGTATTTTCAGCTATTACAATTCTTGCATCTCACATAATCGCAGATATCGCTTGTGGATCTTGGAAATGTATTTTATTTTAGACTGGCTCAGAGTTATTCTTAATTGATTTGCCACCAAAGGTGTTAACATTATACTAGAAAATAATTTTAGCTGCATAGTGCACACCACGATGGAGTCTTGCATAACAGAAAAAAGTGTGCAAACAAAAATTATTTAAAAATTAAAGGATGATTCCCCTCCAAAAAGTTTTAGATAACTTTAATTTTTTACCTTTTCTCGTATTCAATATTTATTGTTTTATATTTAATTTAATTTTATGTACGCTTTTCCTTATAGCGGCCGTAAAATTATACATCCTGTGAAAATTTCGACTGTTTATCTGCTACGTGTCCAAGGTGTTGCTCTTAAAAATGTTAAGCCTAAAATTCTAATTTTGCAACAACAAAATCTTGTGCCATTATTATTATCGTATTTTACGAATATTTTAGAATAATCGAATACTAATCGTTTCTCGATTGATCTTGTCATTACTAGTCATTACAACCATAATATGTTCTCTACAACAATATCATGTTGTGGACTGAAAACATTTTGTTGCGATTAACAAGTTATTGTTTACATTTAATCTTTGCCCCAACGACAGTCAGAGCCTGGATTCGCTGTATGTTTAGTAGCAATTAATGATTGCGACAATTTCTAATACGAATTGTTCCGAAAATTACAAAATCGTAATTAATTTTTGTATGATATTTTTTTATCATAATTTGGCCTGAAGCCAGTATTTTTTCTATGATGTGCAATGTTGAAATCATATTTTGTTTTACTACGAGTTCTTTGTCGCATCAACGATTTCAATTTAATGAAATGAAAAACGGACGGTAAATTTATCCAATTTTCTTAAAAGGATTTAGTTACAGATGCGGACAAAATAAAATGCCATGCCAGGTGTAGTCGTAATGGCAAACAGCTGTTTTGGATTTTTCTGTAATTTTCAGTTAAATTTCTGAAGAATAACATAAAATACGTTTAACATAAAAAGCACAAAAGTTATTTAACGGTAAAGTCGAAGTTATATATATTTTGAAAACTAAACACAAAAGTAAGGGAATTCCAATAAGGGCGGCTAGATATTGACAGTGTGTGATGCCCACGTTTTTATGGATACACCTGCTAAACTTACTGTTTGCTACTTAGTGAATGATGCCAAATCACTATGGCAAGTCATACAGTTGAGCAGCACGTCTAAATGGTAACATGTTACTTATAAAATTTAGTCAACTTCAAAGTCGTGTGGTAGCCAGATTAAAACCAACCGGTTCGATAAACAATCAGGCAACTTTCGTACATTGTCCGTGGAAGTGTGCAGTAGAACCTGAGGCAGTCGTTTTCTCGTCATGCACAAGAACTCGAACTTTCGCCAACACCAATTTGGCGAATTATGTTCCAGATTATAGCCTGCACTCACCCGTTCAAGCTACGCATAGAATGACATAATACACATTCTACATGAACGATTTCAACAGCGACCGGCTTTTATTGGAAACACTCTACAACAATGTTTTTCAATATTTAAATCTAATCTGTCTTAGTCAGACATTTTAAAAACACTCAAACCATCTGTCTGCTTGCCTTTTAAAATATCTGTAAACATCTAGCAAATCCTTAAATACTGCCAAGTGGGGGTTTGGTTTTTGTAGAGACTAATGTCAATTGTTGGACTTTTAAATGTATGTATGTATGTGTGTGTGTGTGTGTGTGTGTGTGTGTTTGTGTTTGTGCTTATAAATGATAAATTTTACCATCTATTAGTTTGACATTTACACGTAAACCTTTAACATTTGCGTGATTTCCGTAACCATTTCCGTTCGCCATTTTTCTTGTTCCAAATATTTTTTTTTTTTACTTTCATCTCAAACACATTTTTCTGTTACGAACAAAGCCACTATAATTCTCTGTGGTAAAGTATGTATGTACGAGCGGTGTGTATTCGTATAAGCTGGTATCTTCTTTGAAGGAAGTAACAGAAAGAGATGGTAAAAGTTGGAGTGCAAATTTACTGCCCTTTCCCCATCTTCCGCTGTACATTTAGACCAATACTTTTGTTTTAGTACAGCGCTCGCTGGTCTTAAACGTGACAAACAAATGGCAAAAGGTGTTGGTAATTCGCGGAAGGTGGGGCAAGAGGTTGGTTGGCTTTAAAGCACTTGCAAATTCATGTAACTATAAGTGGCAGATATAACGTTCTCGTTAATGTCGGCATTAGTCATAAGTGACCGACAATAAGGACATCAACTACAAATGATACGAACGTCAAAAACAAGAAGAATTACGAGATGCCATCAGCGATGCCACCACAATCAAACACTGTTATTTGGCGTCTGTTTGCTGTCATCAACTTGATTTTCATTTAAGATCTTTTTAAGCGCGAAAAAACCATGTTTCAACTACGTGAGTCATTTACCACCTTTTTCCTTGCCTTCTTATGTATGAAATATTTTTATCAGTCAGCGGTTGTTTTTGTTTTAATTTTTTCTTTGTGCTGCAGGAAAACTCTTCACGTTCAGGTGCTCTTCTATTCTTTGGAACAAATGAGCATGTTATTCTTCTTCTCCTCATTTCTACTGGGGGGCAGGTTCCCTTATTATAATTTAGTTTTCAAAACGTGTTGAGTTTTAATAATATTTCCTTTTCATGTTTATGTATCACCTACAACCACACACACACACACACCCCCAGCGAGATTGGCTGAACTAAAGTAAAATTCGTCTGGTGACAGGAAAAAAAAGAAACGGGTATCTATGTTGCAGAACGAAAAGAAACTCAAGCTACAGTGTTGCATAAAACATCAATATAATTTGTATAGTTTATTTTAAATTTGAGTTAAAGTTGTTCTTGTCTGTTGAACGCCGCCTGTAAAGCCTTCGGTTTGCTTGTGGTGGTGACTTATGGCAAAATCTTTGAAGTGTGTGTCACTATGATTTTAAAGATTTCCTTGTTATTTATATTATTCACATTCATGTCGTTGCGGTTAGACTCAAAGACTGACTGTGTGCCTTCGAGAATAAGGAATTTGAAATCAAATTACGGGAAATGCACATAAAGGCATTTATGCTAAAAAGGACAAATTTAAATATTTGATTTAAAAAAAACTATCAAAATGTTCGCTGCTCGTCTTTCAAGCAAATTGAAATGAATAAAACAGAAACACGTTCTTGGTGAACGGGGGGACATGAAGTTATTGGTTGTGCTGACGGTTTGGTTGTTTTAACTAACCGGAAGTTTTAGCAACGACCTATCGAACATAACAAATGGTATCATTTTGCCATATCGTAGTACACATTGGCTTCCTACGTTGTACCTTTTTCTCTTAAAAAAACTGGATCTGGAACTGGAAATAGTGTCGATAAAAAGGGCGTTATTAAGACTTGCACCAACATGATCATTGATGTCTTTTTCAATGGTCATACTGCATACAGTTCACTACTGGGTCTACCAAGGAACGGAGTAAACTTCGAAGCAAGTTTTGGCAGGACATTCATTGTCACCATCCCGGATAGGGCCACTTGGATGCAGGTTATTCATTTTGTGGATTCGAGAAGTCCGATATGATTTACAGATGGATCGAAACCCTAAGATGGTGCCACGAGATTATTACTGTTCGGAACAAAAGAGAAGCGGCGCCTACTTGTGTGCAATTCCTTTTTTCGCCCAATACTCGATCCAGACTGGTTACAGAGTGTTTCGTAATACTCCAGTAACTGCCCATCCGAAACAAGGCAAAGAAAGTTTTAAAATAAAAAGGAATGACCTTAGATTCTTCATTCGTTTTCTGTACGGTCACATTCGGCTGAACTATCCTTTGTGGATTGGAAATCAGATTAATTCTTCTTTGTGTCGTTTTTGTTTGGAGAAGGATAATTGATTATACACTAACGTGTTTTCAACTCTGAGGTCTTGTGCATGGCTGAAATCACTCGCGCTACTGCATCTTCAGGACTAACTTTTATTAGGAGCTTTACATAGAAATTGGTTAAAGTATTATATGACCCAAAAAAGATCCACAAGATGTCACACAGTGGCGCAAATCCAGGCCTATTATACAGGCTCGAATTTGGTCTCTTTATACATAAACAACGCCGGGTTAGTTACACCATTTATAACTCAACAACTGACCTCTGATATGTTGAATTTATATTCGCCCCGAATACGTAAAATAAATTTGACATGACGAGTTTTGTCAACATTTATCAAACTGTTATTTTTGTGGTAATGTAAAATTATTACTTTATTTTCTGCAAATTTTGAAACATTTTTAAATTGTTTGTTTCTTTATTCTTTTAATTGTTGTAAAAAATATTTTATTTCCTGATGATGCTACACAATGGAGTAAATTGTATTAAAAAAAAAGTCAAGAAAATCCATAATTTGAATAAAATAAATTTGAAAAGGAAATTAGGTTTAGGACTTCCGCAATAGCCAGCTTACGTCACGTACTCTTGCACCAAAAAATTACCTTTATATGTGTAATTCTTATGTATGTGTGTGCCACTATACTCCTACTAATTTTTTATGTGTTTGATTAAATCCCTGTACGGTTCAGGTTAACATTTTGACACTGCGATTGTGGCATTAAATCCATTTTATTACAATTTTACAAAACTTTAAACCTCTTTTTCTATTATTTCCAAAATGGTTACGTTTCCCAAGTTTATAGCTCGGATATTTACAATAAATTACCAAAACTCCACCTAAACACAGGTGTGCAACGAAATTGACTTTAGTGCACATACACATATGCATAGCTAGCTCACATGTGCACATATTTCCCGGCACAAATTAAGTGGCAAAGTATATAAATTAAGTCCACCTCATAGAGATAGCGCAATGCAATCGAGTTGTAAGAGTCTTAAGGAAACTATCAGTTGCTAGCATAAGTAAAATTTTCATAAAAATCTTTTAAATGTTGGAAACAAGTTCACAAACGCTGGTATAAAAGATTTTAAATTGTACAAATAAATGCACATAATAAATCCCTTTTCAACTTCTTCCTACATTCGTTGCCACACACAACGATCACCAACATAAACTCAGCCAGAAACACATACTGATACTTTATTAAGTGGACCTTGGTTAACAAACACCAAAAAAAAAGGAGTTTTATATTGCACTCAGAAGGAAAATACACTAAGTGGCTTTTGAAACACATGATACTTACTTTGCGAACAGAAAGCTTAGATTCTTAAGAAAAAAATAATAACAAAAAACCAACTAATCATCAGAGTCTTCTAGTCCATCCGCACATCTTCCCTTTAATTTTTTTCATTTTAATTCTTATTTAATTCTATATTTTAAGATTTTTTAGCACTATTGCCGTTCACAGTTACTTAACTCAGTTACTTAAAAAAATTCTCATACAGCAGTAAAGGAAGCAGCGGAAAAAGTTACTTAAACAAGTGTTCGAGTAGTGATGCAAGTTTTTAAGGATTTAAAGCAACGACCACAATTAAACGTAGTTCCATTTCTAAAACGGAGATTGTACACGAATAGCTTACGAACTATAATTTCATGCATACTTACGCACATCTTATATACATACAGGCTTATGTTACATGCAAACAATGTAGTCGCAAATTTTATTGCTTCTGTGCGTAGAAGAAATTTTGTGTTTTAAAGCAAATAACACTCACACACTCTTACTATTACATTAAGTGAGTAGCTAATTGCGCGTGTTTGCATATCTATGAAAATCAAGGCAGCAAAGGGGAAAAACAGCACACGCAAAAATAAAAGAGAAATCGAATAACAAAACACAACGAAAAAAAATGGTTGTGGCATGGTCACGGCAACCTTATTATGATCTAGATTTTTGGAATGAATATCCGTTATCGTTTGGCAAGATTGGTTTGAAGACAAAACGATTTCGGCTATGTGCTCTCGGAATATCAGATCAAGAATATTATGATCTCTGCCACAATATACTGTTGTGACAAACAAACAATGGTTATTTGAAAATATTTTTAACATTACTTTAGTTGCGATAAATAAATTATTATTTAGATTTAATCAATAAATGATTTCAGACCGTAAAAATTGCAAGATAACTAGTAGAGTTAAACAATATATATTTTTTTAAATTCTGACGAGAAACAAAGTATTTTAACTATGTATACAAAAACTATATATTATGTGAAATCTTTTGGTGTTTAATCAAATAATTAGTGTGCTGTAACTGAGGTAGTTAGCACATATGCTTAATAATCAGCATTTGATGACTTTAGTCCCCTGCGTTCTTAGATGACCCTCTTTTTATTATCTACAATAATAATACGCTGTGTTTACAACCATACACTTCAATCATAATATGTTGCTGTTAGATTATAGTTACATCAACCAAGTTTTTTATTTGTACTTCGGTTACTTTTTAGAGTAAAACGTATTGATTGTTTTGAAGTACAAGTCTTTATTTCATAACATAAGAGAGAATAATCAATGAAAACGAGAAATAAAAGCAACCCCCGCTTCATAAAATTTCTACACATTGAGAAAACTTTTAAACCAAATTGTTAAAAGCAAATATGTGAATGTATTAAACATCACACGGCTGTTAGTACATGAAATAAATTTAACTATGTTTCATTCGTGACAGACAGTAGTTTTGCATGCGTGTGTGCGTTAGAGGCGGTTCATGACTTTATGCGAGAGAAAATGTTGAGTTATTTTAATTTTATTCTAATTTGCGGCTGCATTAGCTAACTTTTATGTAGGTTAGTTCCGTAGCACTTGGGGCCAAACATTGGAAGTAACATTGCAAGTGTGGCCTTCCAAGTCTTTTACATGCAGATTTTTTTTGGATCTGATTCTAACTTCATGCTGTAGGCTTCTGAAAATAAGGTAAAAATCAGCTATTTTAAAATAATCGGTTTGTGTCCCTGCTAGTTAATTTCGAATTTATCTTCACACGTATCGAAATGACGAAGGGCGAATTACAGCTAAGGAATATTTACACCTGCTTGCATTGTCAGACATTTCGGCAAGTTACAGTCTTATAAATGGTAAAGAGAATACCCTGTTGCAGTGCAGTTCTTCTTTACTCTGTAACATTTAACAGATTTTTTATATTTGTTGCTTATAATTCCAACAGTCTGTCTGTCGGTTGTAAAATGGTTTATAATGTTTTTGCAATTTTAGTAAATTTTGTAGTGAAGGAATTATAATATTTATTTCTATTTTATTGTATTAAAAACAGGCTTAAAGCAACAACAAAACAGAGAGCTAATTACTACAACGTTTTCACAAAGTGTTTTATAAAAAAAATAATATCCAAGTTAAAAATAAAAGTGTTGACTGAGTGTAACTTGAGGTAAAATAGCGTTAAAAACATTTTTATTTATTTATTACTTTTTCTTTGAACGAGATGAAAAAGAACCTTTGAAAAATGTAAATTACATTAAATTTTAAAGGCAAAAAGTTTATGGGATTACGAGAATAAGGGCTATTTAACAAATTTAAGCCGCACATTAAAAGCAGAAAGTAAAACTATTTGCTATTTAATTCGAAATTGTGGAGAAACTTTAAATTGCAGCATATTGCTTAATTTAAATGAAAATAAATAGTTATGGGTTTTTTTTTAAATATGCAAAAGAAATAATAACACTTTTTTAGCTTCTTATAAATTCATTTAAAAAACATTTTTTAAGGTTAATTAAGTAAGGAATTTTTTTCAATTAATATTCCTTAGCTTTTGTTTTATTAACTTACATTCCTCTTCTCTACCAGGTTTCGCTTTATTGATAATTTGTTTTTCAATTTATTTGAAACACTAAAAACTTCTGAAACACACAAGATTACAATGCATATGCTACCTTGAATAGATTGCTGATTAATAGCAACTTTGACAACCCGCAACTCCAAATTGACATTTATTTCACTTTTACACTTTTTCAATAATCGTAGATCATTCCATTCTTTTGAGCGATCTAGATGTTCGACAAGATTTGCGCTAGTACGGGCACAAGTGATTTCCGTAACCATTTACTATTGAAATTGATGGCGCAGAATCCTCATATAGTATTTATAAAACCTTTTTTTGAATTTTGTTGTTGAGTTTTTACTCACTTATATCTACTTCCCTAATAATTCTCGAGGTTCTTAGCTTTCAATAACTGTCAAACACAAACTAAATGACGCAGTTTATTTATCTTTTTGTGCACAATATTAACACACGGTACTTGATAGGACAAAGCCTGGATATTTTATTAACTACGAAGGAAGTTACACAAGTCACAAATCTACAAACCGTCCACGTATAGAATTATTATAAATCCGATATCGATTCTATTCAAAGTCTGGGTCGCAAACCACGCAATTTACTCATTGGTCTACGGTGCATATTGTGTTATTAAAAAGAAATATATTCTACTGGTATTAAAATCAGTCCGCAACACTTTAAATTATAATGACTACTTTCGAATAAGGAAGGGCACTGATGTGTAGAATTATAGCAGCATCCATGGAAGTTGTAATGTGGTTTTGGCTATGGCTGAGGTAGCTCAGTAATATTCGGGGTCGACTTGCGGGTCAACCAACCGTAAAGTAAAACTCAAGCGATTTGCATACTCTGGGGCGAAAATATGTGTATCTTTATTTACCTGGGCCAAAGTATTGCTTTAAAATGGTTCAGCTAATCAATTTTCAGTAATTAGTCGGCTCTTCGAAGTAAATAGTTATACTCCGTAAGACTCCGATTACGAATACAATTTTTATCGGATATGAACCGCCCCGACTGGAACGAAACTTCAAATACTCATCAAGGCAAAACTAATAACAAAATGAGAAATTTAAGCTGTAATTGGATGGTGTGCATGTATATTAGTACCAGCAGGTAGCGCGAAACAATAAAAAAGGAGCTTTATGATTTTTATTCAGACGGTATGTACTCGTGCGCGATACACGTTACAAATTCAATTTATGTGTAGCTCTAGCTGGTCTCAATAATTATTAATTTTCAGAGCTGGGATTTTACTCTTAGTTTATTTTGCTTTAATTATTACATTTTTATAATATACTTCAAAAATATATTTAGTAGTCTGCTTCGTAAACCCCTCTGCAGGGTATTTATATATTTTTAAGTTGCTAAAGTTTAACAGGTAAAAAAACTTACTTCTTATGTGCAGTCGTTCGTGCTCTCTCAGTTGTCTAGATATTTAACTCTATTTATTCACTCTATATAACACATACAACGCCCAATTTTTATATTCCGCATATTTTGGATGCGGCCGCTTGAAGATGTATAAAATATATTTATATGTGTACGAGTGTGTGTGTGTTTGTGTAAGCGTGAGTAGGGTAGAAGGCAATCCCAGAAATACTCAACTGGATGAAACAAAATAAGCTTTTTATCAGAAAATATTAAGAAAAGATTAAGAATTTAATCCTTTGCTTATCTATAGGTCATTAAACATTCGTAATAGAGTTTAATGCAACCGGATTTAATTACAAAAAATATTTTCCCTTTGACGCTAAACGATCTTTGTTTAATATCCCAAACAATTACCATATTCCATATCTGTCTCCAATTGCCTCATTTACGCAAACCATTTGCTTTTCGTTACAATTTTTTTTTTAATGAACACCTCACAATTATCAAAATGGCCCTTTTATGCATAGAGGAATGGGAAAAGCAGAAAACCCCAAAACTAAATTTTAATAAACAAATTTTGCCAACAGGAAAATTAAGAACAACATTTTATTCAAATAAGACAAAAAGAAGAAAAAGAAAAACAATAAACTTTCTAGTCACTTGAAATGTTTGCGGAAAAATAAAAGGAAATGAAATACAGTTTATAATGAAACTACCGGCAAGTAAAACAGAATCCTTCGAAACGAAAAAAAAGGAACAACACGCAAAAATACTCGCATTTAAATAGAAAATAAGGCAAACACAAAACACTCAAACCCCTGTACGAGTGCAAACTGAAGAAAAATCAACATCTAGAAAATTAAACCGCATCTAATGTCAGCATATTGCAGTAGTAAAATTAACAACAAACACAAACATTTAGACACACAAAGACACAGCACAGCGTTAGAGAGAGAGAGAGAGAGAGAGAGAGTAAATCTGGAATATTTGTTTTAGTAAAAATGTGAAGACTGACTGATATTTATTATTTGTTCTGGTAAAATATTATTTGTGTAAATGCATGTATGTATGTATGTACGAGTATATGTATGTGTTGCAGTAATAGAACAGCAACAAAAGTTTTTAGTTGTAAGATTTCCCGCCAAACCGTAACATCATTTTATGACTCAATGAGATGGCTGACTGCCGTTACAAAAACATACTTACAATACACACACAGACGAAAAAGAATCTATTTAAGAAAGAAAGAAAAAAAAATGACGGAACAAACCACAAATATATGTAAATAGTTGTTGGTTTGTTTTGTAGAGCAACAATTTTAATAATCAAAAAATGCTCGTATATTTTCAACATATTTAATTTCTAAGCAAACTATTCGAATATGAACTTTCCCTCTTGGGGTTTTTAATTGTAATTGTTTCAACATTTTTTCCCACCATCCGCATACGTTTGCATGAATAATAATACTCGTATTATTTTTGTATGTACAGCAAAAATAACAACGTGAAGTGTTTATAATTACATTTTCCATGTCAAAGTAAGAATGCGAACTAAAATTCATATGTATGTTCTTGTTGTTATTTCTTTTTAGTATTTGTGTATGGAAGGGGTATTAAGCGCAAGAAGTTTGCAAATGTTTTTACATTTAATTATGGTTAGAAAGAATTACAAAAAAAAAAGAAGAAAACACTCTAAAAGACTAAACAACCAACCACCCATTCCATCCACCTAACCAGCCGCAGCATCAACATTTGTATAAAAGAAAAAGCAACAGTAACTGCAGAACTTCTCTAACTACATTATAGAGATTATTCCTAAATGAGTTTAGAAAGTATCTTAAGTATGAAAATTGCAAAGAAAGAAATTTATAATTAAATCAGTTATAAACGGAAAAAAGATCTTGCAGAGAAGCGAAAACAAAGCAGTGACGTAACAAAGAGTTCAAAAGTATTTAACTGATGATTCTTGCGTTTCAATTGACGCGTTTTTTAAATAAAGAAGTCTAACAATTGGGAAACCAAAAGCCTACTAATTATTTTAAACAAGTAAATGAATCAGTAAAGGGGAAGGAGAGCTTCAGTGTTTTAATATCTCAACAATTGCGCGCTTCTAGCATAGCCATTTTTTGAATTATTTTACTCAGCCGACTATTTATCACTATAGAGTGATGCCAATGGACGAGGATGGATGCTAGGATTTATACAGGATTTGAAACTAGTAAACCTCAGAAAACTTGAGGCCATTGATTGTCAGCGGCTTAAATAGTCACCCAGATGACTGACTATAGCCATCGAATGCTTAAAGGCCAACGCGCTAAGTCACAAAATGTTTAAGTAAAGTACAATTTTGCTAAAGTTTTTCCTAAACATTTGTTGTTATTAATTTTGTTATGGTTGTTAATAGGGTTGTATCGGTCACGAACTAGTTCGGTCAATTGAGAGACTATTTCAGAAAGGTTGTAGCAATTTTACAAAAATATTTGTTTTTACATATGTATGTCCCTCCATGCATTTGCATTAAATAAGTTTTGAGCTTTTTGGCAAAACTAATCAACAGTAAAAAAAAAGAGTACGAAAATTTATTGTCGTTAGTTGTAAACAGATCCGCAATAATACCAACCTGCAACAATGTAAATCTCACATATTTTTAATTTATTTCTTTAGCATGAAGTTATTTCGTAGTTGGGGGTTCTGCCCTCTTTTTGTATTAAACAAAATAAATATATTTATTTACATGTCTGCTATTTGCACTTACAGCTACTAGTGTCTCAGAAGAAAGGCAACTGAAGGAAGGCGTGAGTTTCGATATCTTTAACTTCAGTACATCTTTTACAGCCAAGTGTGTCGTGGTTGGTTTAACAACCGAAGAATGAAGAAAAGCCATTTAATTTTAATTTTGTTTACTTCTTTCTTTACAACTCAAATGCACGCAAATGGTTTTACTATTAGAATTTTCCTATTGTTGCTGTTGGTTGTGTACGAGTATAGTATTTGGGTGTGTGTGTTTATTGTTATTGTTTAAAATTCATACACAAATAATTGTTTTGCTCTTGTTTTTTTTTTCGTTGTTAACATTGAGCGAAATTGTAACCAAAGTGTTAAGAGCAGTTTTTAAATACACTCACTCACACAGAGTCACTGGCAAAATCACATTTACAGCCACCCGCAATCTGTAAAAACTCCCCCTCTTATTCAAACAAGTTGAGGCGAAATTAATTTAAATATTTAATCACGTTAAAAATAATCAAGAAGATAAATAGGAACAAAGGCAGTGATAAAATGTGCGAAATATGAATTTCTGGTAGCAGAAGCTCCTTTCATTATACGACTAAATATATGGGTCACTGTGCTACCACCGATGTCTTTTGCATTTCTATGTAAAATTGAAGAATCGCTTGCTGGGGATTTTTTTACAGAAAGAAATTAACTTTTCTATTCTTAATGTTATTTGTAATGTGTTTGACCTAAAAATTGAAACAAAATTATCTTAAACGCCAAAATTATGTAACGAGGCCATTAACTAACTTCTCTCATAAATAATTGTTCTAAATTAGTTGAACATAAATTCATATTTCAAGCACATGGCACAGGCACAAGGTGGTAGTGTTCTTTGAAATTCGTTGATACAATTTATGGAAATGTTGGTGCATGCACATGTGTGAAATAAGTTGTTAATGGTAATAATCACACCCATTTGAAATGGGCGAAGAATATTTAAAAAAATAAGAAAATAGTACTTTTTTATGCTCTAAATATTATGCAGATTTGGGAGATTTTTCTGGCACCTGAACAATGTATTTCGGATGAATCAATCAATTTATTAATATTATTATACGTTTAGTTTTAGTATTCGCCGCTGTAAGTATAGCAGTGATGGAAAATCAAGATTTTAAAATGGTACTGAACTTGAACTTCGGTTCGGAAAGTATTTTTAGGTCTACAATGAAAGAAATTTGGAAAATTGGTGCGGCTACTCTCTCTTTTTGAGTAATTCATATAGATTTTGCAGATTTATGAAAAACTGATTTCCTTTTTCCATGTTTTTCTTTTAACATTTTTTTTATTTTTGAACAAAACTCATTTTATTAATAATTTGTTAAAAAGTATTTGAGTGCATTTCAATTACTTCGTGACATGTAGCAAGAATTAATTTTTCTCTGCTACGTCTTGTTGAATATTTAATCTTATTTTTAGCCACTTCTGGCTTTTTCCACAAGCATCCTTTTTATTATTTTTGTTCATTGTGTGTGTTTTTGTGTATAATTTAAGTACCTTTAAGTAGGTCTATTTGCTACATTTTTTTGGGACGGTTTTTACTGAATTCATTTGTCAACAATCATACTTTATATTCCCTAAAGTATCATTTTGGAAAATGAAGTATCTCAATCTGATTCTATGGGCCAGTTTTATTTCTTTTTTCCTCTATTTGATAAAAAAAAAAAAAGAAAAAACAAAAATAAAAACACAAGTATTTTTGTTGTAATGAAAATTGAAAGGATTCCTCTTCAAAAGGCTTGAACATATTTATGTTCTAAAGAATAAATGTTGTTGAAGAGTTGTTGCAGAGCCGCAAAGGGATTTATACAAGCCGCAATGGTTCTTTAGTAAAGTAGGCCAATATTGGGGTACAGGGCGTAGTAGAGCACGACGAAAAGCGCATTTTAATGTTAATTTATTTTACCTTTAAGAAGAAGTGTAAAAGTCGACGAAAAGTATATTATGCAGAAGATATGAACTTTTGTTGTGTATTAAAGCTTTAAATGATGAAAAGTAACGCTGAAAAATGCAAATTTATTTAACTGCTTTCTATCACGAAACATAGGAATCTTTTTTTTCTCTTAAGATATGAAATTCGACGCTAGTTTAAGCGTTATTTTTTGCTTTCTTTATGTTAAATCTTAAATTTGACAAGATATACACTTAATTATTTTGTTTCAATAAATTAGGTGAGGTGAAAAAACCCCAGGGGGTTAATTTTAATATTCGTATGTTAGGGATTTCTTCACCAACATTCTTTATCGGCAAAATGTATAAATGGGAGCTTTTATTCATAACCAATGAAGCTTTTGTGGAAAAACTTAAATACCAACAACAAATCATACGGATTTACCAGACAAAAAAGAACATGGTTGTATGTTAGCTTAGCGACGATAATCATATTATATTCGCTACTGCAAACTATTGTTGTGGTAAGCATATAATGGTTATTGGTAAACAATTTCAACGGTACAACAACGACAAAAAATTTTTGGTTAATTTATTAATGATTTCCATCCATTAAAATTTTAAAATGGTTGAGTTGAACAACACAATTTGTATAAATGGGAGCTTTTATTCATAACCAATGAAGCTTTTGTGGAAAAACTTAAATACAAACAACAAATCATACGGACTTACCAGCAAAAAAAACATGGTTGTATGTTAGCTTTGCCACGATAATCATATTATATTCGCTACTGCAAACTATTGTTGTGGTAAGCATATAATGGTTATTGGTAAACAATTTCAACGGTACAACAACGACAAAAAATTTTGGTTAATTTATTAATGATTTCCATCCATTAAAATTTTAAAATGGTTGAGTTGAACAACACAATTTTTACTAAAATTCTAACTACGAACAAAGTACTTTAATAAAAAAAAAAATTTATAATATCTCTAACCGTAAAATGTTCTTGAACACACTATGGGGGTGCTGTGTCTGAAGTGGTTAGCGTGTTGACTATTAAGCATTGTATGGAGTTAGTCGCCTGTGTTCGTACCTCAGGCACTATAAGTCAGTAACAATAATTTCTTGCCTCCTTCGTGTCTCCATTAGGCATTCCTTGGACCATCAGATTTTTCCATAATGGCCACTTATCTGCTCTATAAATTTTCAAAAACTACCCTTCTATTAATTTTTTTTACTCTGCTAGTTAAAATCAAATTTATGCACAGTGTTTTGCTACCTTAAGAGATCGGTGCGTTTTTTTCAAATAACATCAAGGTAGTGGACGATAAATGAAAACGTAAATCGGATTATTTTATATCGTTTAATTAAGTTTGTTTAAAAGTTTTTGATTTTAATTGTTGCCCAATTGCTTATTTAGTGCTGTAGAGCATTTACTTTCTTACACCACTAAAGCACCAAATCGTTTTAAATAACACGAATAGAAAATTATGCACCATGGAAATAAAATAAATGTCTTTGCCTATTAAATTTTTAGAAAATTTTGTCGTAGTTAAAATGCTTTGAAAATGAAGCAAACAAAAATTAGCTCACTTCTCGATAAACTCAACCAGACAAAGAGATTTGAACATTAGTTAGAGAAAAATACAACAAGACAATTCCTTATTTTCTCAATAAAATCTGCAGTCACACAAGTCTCTTGAAAAGCTTTGAATACAACGCATATTATTGCTCGCCCGAAAAGAACGAACAATGACACTGAAGATGGCACATAGTCGCAACCGGTTTGTCTCCAAACCAAACTTGACAATGAATGGCGGAAATTCGTTCCAAAAATCTACGCCAAAGAAGCATCAGTTTAACAAACATGTAATAGATTTCACATATACACAATCCAAATAAGTCCGGCATTAAAATTACACTGATAACATTTAATATAAAGATGAACCGTCGACACTTTATCATTAAGTATGATGTCCGCATATTTGACTTCCTTTTAAGAGCAAAAAATGTAAACATGTTTGAGAGTAAAGAACACACCTACAGTATTATTCATAACAAATTTAGAATAGTCTTTGCATTTCTCGAGAGAGAGAAAGAGAGATGATTTATTTCCTTCTTACAGCATAAAACTTGTTATGTTTGGTTTCACTGCAGACGCGGGAAATATGATTTATTCATTCCCCCTACAAACGAAACCACTTATAAGTTCATTTAAAAACTCTTTGTGCCTTATTAATTTGGTTTCCATCAAGAGTTTATTTTATTATATTTCGAAAAAAATCGTAGCAAAAACTTATTTAAACGGAAATGAGGGAAACAGTTTTCGTTGCGCTACTTTATGCCAGAGTCATCCAACAATGTTTAAATTTTGTCTGATGTATTTCTTGATCAACTTTATTTGTATCTTTTTTACAGTTTGTCCTCCAATCCTTAGTTTATTGTAAGTTAGAAATGAAAAAGAGATAAGTTTGGCGGAAAAATCTTTACAAACTTCCTTCTCAACAGAACACAACTTTTTTTTATTGCATTTCCTTACTTTTAACTTCGAAACGCTTCGTCTTATTAGTTGTTGTTACTTGCTGATGCTGTTTTGCTTGTGTTTTTTTTTCTAAACTATTCAAAGTTCATATAGATTCTACTATTGTGATTTTTTGTTTCACAGGATGTTAATAATTTACAAACTCATTTTCATGTTCAATTTTTTCTTGTCTTTTTCTAAATGTCACAAAAATTTTTAAATCTTTCGAAAATAACAAAGAAAACAACACAAGTTGAACAATCATCTACTATTTCTTCTTAGGGAACGAAAAGCTCGTTAAAGGTATATTTATTCATGTTTTCTTCCATTTAATATGTCTCTGCTTTCTTACGAAAGTATAGGCAAAGGAACACTATTGCGTTTGCTTGAGCCGAATGCTGTATTTGATTATATTTTTGCAAAAAGATGAAATAATGAAATTGTGTGTTCAAGTTTATGAAGCAAGTGCCATAGGTGCAATTATATGATTTCAAACGAACTCATGCTAAAGAAACATGGTTGCGGTAGCCATAATCAAGGAGCAGGATATTATGATTCAATTATATTGGTATAGTCAAATCAAATTATAATCTTAGACAATAATCCATCCCTTTGTATCATATATTGCTATAATGTATTCAACCGGGAACACAGTATTTCGAAATCAACAACTTTTAACTTGGCTCTCAGCTGTTTATTTTGAAAGTGGTATTAGTCACTTTTGCAACAAAAGCAAGATAACATTAATTACAATTTGTATTTAAACAAATTTCTATCAATATTTTGAGAACTATTGAGATTTCGTTCGAGAGAAGTTTTGCTACTTAACGGTGTAAGAAACCAGATTGTTTTGAAAGTGACATAGGTCCCTGTAATAAGGTAACTAATTGGGGGCCTTAGTGGAACGAATGGTTTATGATAAGTGACATAAGTATGTGTGAAGTATTCTAAATAATCTAATAATATTGAGCTCCAAACTTTTTTATTGCATCCTTTAAAGCCACCCCCAATATATTAAGATCCGAAAATATGGAGGCCAATTGAAAAGTTCACGAAGCCACAGTTTCACAGTTATGGCAGTGAGAATTGGCGCATTGTCGTATTGGTAGGTCCACGGTATGTGTCCAAATAAGTTATTGAATTGTAACAACCCACCTTCTAATATTCTTTTGGACGAATCTCCATTAATTTTGCCCGTTTCAAATACCAAGTCGATAGTGCTGTAGTGGGATATGGCACCCCATACCATAAGTACGCCTTCCCCGATGTACTTTCGTTGCAAACTTATTTCTAACTTCCATCGATATTAAGCTTTTTTGTCACAAAATACAGCTTCAAACCACTTATCCGACCATGTCATTGTATTCTTTGCAAATCAGCGGCGCAGAGCTTTAAAATCGTCAGTGAGTGGTGGTTTCTTCTGAATGGACACGACTTTAAGAAACGATAAACTTTGTTTTAATACCGCTTTCTTTGCGACTTTTCGCAGCGGACATACATCCATTAATTTGTTAACATGTCTGCAAATTGTTTGCCTTTCTGTACGCGTTGTTTCCATTTTGGTACATCCTTTCATATTTTTACCATAGCTTTCAATGTTGTTAAAGTAACTGTATACAACTGCCTTCCTTTTGTAATTTGTTCGGATTTTAAAATTTGTTCCTTTGCCGAAGAGCAACGAGCTTCTGCGCATCCAACTTTTGTAATTTAAAATGAATCCCTTTAATTTTTAGAACATTATAACATTCGTCAATTAAAATTGCAATGCACGGCCTACTTTTTTAAAATATAAAAACTCCTTATTCAAGTGATGCATAAAAATACTTTTATTTTATTAAAGATAAATATTAAAAACAAATTTTCTTCAAAAGAAAAACATTCGATTGAAATGTTCACCAAATTAATAGTAAGAATATGGCCTTAATAGGTCCAAAACTTTGTAATCCCCCAATACCTGATTTAGAACATATATTTGTCTAAAGAATAGATTTAATAAACAATATTCTAGTATTGAAAATTGTTGAGGGCGTTCGCTGGGGATGACACATCTACATTTATTGGCTTTTTTTGTGGGTTAGGACACTCTTGCACTCATCGGCTCATTTAAGTTTTAAAGTGTACTAATTATGTTTGTATTTTATGACGACTAAAATAAAACACTCTTAAATAAAACTTTATATGAAATACATGGTGAAAATTATTATTACTATAATCATCAATATTCATATAACAATGTCTTATCAAAACACTAATTCAGTGAAATACATCGGATAAAATTATAATAAGTCCGCAATTCTTTCTAAACTTTTGATTTTAAAAGTGACATGAAAAATGTATACTGGGATCACAAACACAGATACTAAACTTCTGGAAAAGTGGCATTAACATCTCTAAACACATTAAAAAGCAACGCCCTTATTATATCGATTTCAAGATAAACGACAATTTTTTATGTTCAGAAATATTATAATATTTTTGTGCATAAAAAAACAGTTGGTATTTTCGTATTGTTGTCGGTACTGAAGTATTTAATAAAATATTTACAATAATTATAATATGTTTACAGAATATAGTAGTTAAATTCAATTATATTACTTCCTTTATACAAAATTATAAAATATATAGAAAGGTTCTTGAAATACTTATTCAAGGTTTTTTAACACACAGCCAGAATAAAGAAGTTGCAACTTAAATAAAAAAAAAATAATTGTATTTTAAATGGAAACATTTATCAGATTTTTTGTTTCTATTTAAAAAAAATATTCTATACAAAATACGTGAGTGAAACTACAAAATGGTAAAATAAATAAATAAAAAAAAAATAAAGATGGGTAGAGAGAGGGAAACAGAAAATTTAAGATTCATATGATTTTTTATACATTTTCGGTAACTCTACAATAGTCAAGGTAACAAAAATACTTTTATACAAAACCATTAAAGGAATTATCCAAAGAAATTGTTGCAACTATTTTTCTTCTACTCCCTTAACGATTCAAAAGCCCACTCACTCTTCAAAATTCACGCTGCTCTTAAACATACTCATGCAAACACGAATACAATGAATCAAATAAAAATGGATGCTAATGTTTGTTTCAAACAACATGACTGCGTGCACCGTTTGCAACACACTATGTGTTTTCGTAAATTATATTATTTAACTAAAGCGCATTTGTACAAGTTTAAATTTGAAATTGCTTTCTAAAGTGTCAAATGAGAAGACCTCTAGAAGTGAGCACCCTTTAATTGCCTCTATTGCTCTTCTGTGCAGAGACTTTTTTCGGCCAATTTGTAACTCTTTAAAAATTGTATCTGCATAAAATAATTCTCCATTCAAAATTGAAATCAAGCCAATGAATTTTTAAATTCAGCTCATTTTGTTGGAAACAGTGTTGGTTCGGCAAACAAAATTTACAAGGCCTTTTTCCTCTTTTGTAAATTTTCACTGACAAGAAAAGAAACAGCACTGATGCCGAGATCCATACAAAATGTTTCAAATAAAAGGTATTTTTTAACATTTGTAGCAACTTAACTCAACTGAATGAATGTTGTTGCGTGTATGTGTAATTCACTGATACACAATACACAAACAAAAACCGTGTACGTGTATTTTATGCTTAGACAAGTACAACACACACACACGGCTTTGTAAATATTTTCATGTGTATTTATGTTGGCATTCGGTGTATTAGCATGTTTAGACATTATTTACCTTGACTAAAGTTATTCTTCTGTTCGGGAATACAAATAGCAAAAGGACAGAAAGGAATTTGCTTTTTACAACCACGTTTCATTGCATTTCCTTACGTGTGTGTTTGATATGGTGTGTGTGTGTGTGTGTGTGTGTGTGTGTGTGTAATCTTCAAAGGTTTGCCATACCTAAATTGTTATAAATTGTAGTGTCTATGTTTATTTAAGCACCTGAATAAAAAGTATTGCTGACAATTTGCTGATTGAGACGAATTTTGTACAACTTTATATATGTTTTCTTAGATTGGCCATTATTTTGCTGTAGCCGAGTTACAAACGTAAGGCTCAACTTTAGTAGAATGCTGTTCTTGTTGTAGTAGAGTAAAATCTTGTCAAAATAAAGAGGATTTTATATTGAAGATTTTCTATTTTTAAAGTTAATCGTTTGAATAAATAAATAAAGAATTCAAAGTCGGTCAGTACAAAAGTCTACATGCAGGGGTGTTAATTACAAATCGTAGTTATTTATTTAAGATCTTAAAGCTTAATATAATAAAATGATAATATAAAATAAAATTTGATAAAAATGAACTCTGTGAGAGTTCTAATAAATATCTGCCTTTCAGTAAGCAAAACGGACAAAATAAGTTTGATGCATTTGAAAAATTATTGTTTTTAAAGAGTTCCTGAGTGGCCTAAAGACGTTTTAAACTTTCTAGTAATCTAAGAGTTTTACATGGTATGAATAAAAAATACTTTATTGTAAAAGAAATTTACAATATCGGAAATCACTCTTCGTGCATATCCACAATTTTTGCACACTTTGTATGATTTTCTGCCACAAAGCCTGAGTGTCTTTTTTAAGCGTTTAGGAAATTTATTACAGAGTTGCATAAAGTAAATTTGCCGCATGCAATAAGCTAAGCCGCAGTCCGTATATAAACGCTAACGCCGCCTCTAAAATGTTTACGCAAAGAAAGTATTTAGTGTGTGTATAAACTTCCTACAAACTTTTATCAATTAATGGAGTTTTGTTTGATATATTAATTCTAACTATTTTAGCAAACATTTTTTAACAGTTTTAGCTTGAATTTTAATTCTTCACAGGCAATTGTTGAGACGGTTCTACCGCCGTGAAACTTTGTAAGCACAGTTTACATCCCAAAGTTCTACTGAGGAAATACATATCAAGGAGTCACAATTGACTGCCTTACACACTTCATTTTTTTTTTAACTTCTTTAAAAATTTGTCTCTATTTTTTCTTATCTAAGATCTTTTTTTAAATTTTCATTTTTTCTTTTACTTTTTGTTTCTAAATTTGAGAAAACTTCACGAAAACTTTTTTCGTCCAAAACATACTTGAATAGTTAACCTCAATGTGTGAAATCTAATAAAAAAAAAAGTGTCTTAATTATTTTAAATTAACTTTGATTTAACTGCGGATAACTTAAAAATTAATACAATTTTACTCGAACTGATATATTGAAAGCAAGTTTTGTTAATCGTTCAATTGGCTTAGTGTTAACAATTTGTGTTTAACATTTTTTAATTTATTAATTATGTTAAATTGTTTTTTAAAAATTTTTTGCTGCTATGCTTTTTTTGATTTAAAGGGCAACAAATAAATGAAATAATTAAATTGGTTTTCACTTTAAATAATCGTTTATCTCCAATTTCTGTAATAGTTTTTTACCTTTTTCATTTTTTGTATTGAATAACAATTAATTGCTAACCACCTGAGCGTATTTTAATGTGTCCTAGATTTTATTATTTTTTCTCCGGTTTTATTCCAACAATGTGCAGCATCTGATTGCAGTATTAATCATACGCTATGCTGGTGTCAGCTATAGATTGGGTTTAACAACAAAAAACAATAACGAAATAATCACTACTCCTTTCTCTCAGCGCTAAATCTCTCAACACCAAGATTGCCAATTTGGCCATTTGGCAGTTGTTAAATTATTTTCTGCGAGTATTGAGTAATTTTTATTTTGGAATAAAGGCTGAAAATGTAGCATTTTGATGATATATTTTTTGCCATGATTGTGATGATGCACAACATGCCGATTTTGTTCAGTTATCGATATTGCTTCCTAAGGAACGTAACTTCTCATCTAAAAAACTTCGAGGAGCATCTGTACGAATTCTTATAAAACTTTATGGAAAACTTCTAAAGGAATTTTCAATATGTATAAACAATGTCGGACAAATTATAGGTAAAATGTGAAAAAATTAATTTAAAAATTTGTCAGACGTTTTTAACTATTGCTACCATTTATTTTATTAAGGTGGGCTAACATATGACGATTTTTAAAATAACAAAAAAACAAAAAAAATGACCGGTTGATGTTACGGAGAAAGTGCCTAGTTCAAGGTCTAGGGTAAATTTATGCAACATAATTCGCCTAATAAAGTACATTACGAATTGGAATTGACATACCCACTACAAATAGAAAAACCTAAAAGGAAAGGAAGGCGAACGTTTTTAAGGACTTAGAAAAAACAATTAGAGCGCACGGCAGTATAAAGAAAACCATATTGGTTTAAAGCCCCTGACTTTTCGAAAACGACACTCATTTAAACAATCGAATTTACTCCAACTTTAAATAGTCAAAGCGTTAATCATTTTTTATTAAACACTTGGCAACCTTGTTCCGTTTTCATGCTGCCTCTGTAGTACGTTTCTGTGATTTTTAAAACTCTTTTTTTTTTATCCAGCTCATTTGTTTCGCCGCTGTTGTTGTTCTTGTAAAATACATTATAAATCAACCGGAAATTAAATAAACATTTATTTATTGCTTAATAGATGCAAACAGTCTAACACAGCCATTGCTTAACAGTTGCGGCAGGATAAATAGCATAGTTTATTACAACTATTTAATACTTATTACCTTAAAATTAAACTATTATTAAGTTCTTTTCTTACAACAAATATTTCGATACAAAAATTATTCAATTTGAAAAAGGAAATATTTTTAACTTATAGCTACAATTTAAATATTTGCTTATGCTCCAGAGTGTAATAAATTCAATTTTATGTAAACGACAGACTTTATTTATTTAATTTTTTACAATAATTGATTTTTTATATCCTTTTAATTTCCTAACAGTAATTGAAATTAAAAAATAATTTTAGAAATACACATTTATTGTTTGCTTTTAGTACATTTATGGAAATGTTTTATTCGTGGCCTTCTAGATTTGAACTGCAGGCACAACCACAACGTTTCAATAAAGCCAAAAGCAATAATATTGCTACGATAATAAGTGCGAACAAGTATTCTTGCCTGTAAAAATTCAGTGGTTTCAATACTTGTGGCACTAACTGTACAAAAAGTTCCACAAGTAGAGTGCGAAAACATTTGGTACGCACTGTAAAGACAGTGCTGCGCTGTAACAACAACAAAAACACAATACCTATAAGGTCAAAGAAGTTTCCAGGAAAGTAAATACACACAGAACAGCAACAACGATATAATATCAACACGTCAAGACGAATTCCAGGAATTGAGTATTGTGGGTAAACAAAAACAACGCAAAGAAAACACCACCATAAGTAACAAAGCAGACAATAGTTACAAAAACAAACATAATAATAAAAAACAGCACGAAATATGTTTATAGCTAAAGAAGTATCTACTGGATTTTTGCGTATTCTACAAGTTTTTGAAAACTAGACGGCTACAATTAAAAGACTTGGTTTTTGTCGTGGTCAAGCTGGAAGTTAGTATCGAGTAAAATATTACAGTATGAACACCTTTTATAAAGAAATAAGCGTGTTGAATTTAATTGTTAAAGTAAATAAAGTAACAGTGTGTAAAAGAAAAATTTTGCCGAGCACATTATTTAAATAAACTTTATAATTAATAGAACCTGCAAATAAATAAACACGTTTACACACGTTTAAACGTAACAATAATAATTATTTTTAATTTTGTCACAGTGGTATGATAAATTATAATTATATAAGTAATTATTACTTCACTTAATTTAAAATATTAAATACATTAATTAATCAACAAACAAATATACACAATTGCACAGAGATATTCACAAATTTAAATTTACTATCACACACCTCACATATCTCTCAGTTAATGAACGAGTATGGCCACTGAACATACAATATTATCTTACTAGCTAAAGCTTTTTTTAATTAATTTATAGCAGATACTCGTAGCATTATTTACTAACTTTCATAAGAAAATTATTTGTAGACGAGCAATAGAGATGTACTTTACGCATCAAAGGCATCTTTGTTTGACAATGTGCTCCTTAGGAATAATGAACACTTATGGGCCACTTTTCACCATTTTACTTAATTTCAAGTTTTCATCTCACAACCGTAGGGGTTTAAAGACTTACGTCATTTTGGCGAGGTGTTAGCATCACTAATTTTTCTCAAATATATTTAATGCAAATATGGCATCACTTTTATATTAAATTTTATTCTGGCAAAGTAAAATGATTGTCTACCTATACTAAACCTACATTAAAACTCTGCCATAATAATCGATTTTAAATACAATTTGAATTTTGAACATATAGTTAAATATGCCACTTGTATATTTTTATGAATACGTCCGTTATTATGCTGTTAATAAGTACAATAACGTTTATGAAGTAAAATATCGTTGTCTATATGTTTCAAACCTTCATTTCTCTGTTATATGAAAGTTTGCTTCTTATTTTCAGCAAAGTATTATGTTTGCTTGTGTAGTAGTTTTAAGCTATTGTAATGCAGAAAACATTATCAGCCCAACTATGAGCAACAGTTCTCCTGGAAACTTTTCACATTTCTTTGTTAAGAAATAATATTTTTCCGGGGTTTTCCCCTTTTCTTTTTCCTGCTATTCTCAACATCGTGTACAAAATAGAAAAATTACCCTGTATATTCATGGGGCTGCATGTTTAAGTTAATTTTTCTTCGTAACTTTTGACGCCTATTATTCTGATTTTTCCAATTTTTCGAAAAAAAAAAATACTTCGAACAATCCTACTTACAACCATTGCTGAAAATGGTACTTCAAAAATGATAAGGATCAGTTATAATTAACGAACTTATTAAAAAAAATGTTTAATTCAGTGTTTATCAATTGAAAATCGTCTTGGTGTTTCCCCCACGTAAAGCTGCGCGTTCATCAACATGTCGCTCACTTAGCGGAATTATTAAAATGACCGCTGTCTATATAATTACTTCAAAGCCAGGCGCACCAGCCGTATGCCAAAGAACCTTTATTAATTTAAAAACGAAAAATACAATTTTTAAATACAGAAATCGCCAATCACTGCATAAAATGAGGACCTCAGTATTTTGTAGAACTTTTTATATATTCTAATATGACTTATGTAAACTTCAAAACAAATACATTATTCAAATAATTTTAAACAAAGGAAATTAACTAAGAATCTAATACTTGAATTACACTGTAAAACAATTCAAACATTTGTTAAAAAAACCAAGTAATATTCTTGACATTTTTGCAACAAATTGAATTACGAGCTGTTTACTAGCAGACTGTTTGTTTTTAAAGCTCCAGCGGTATTTGATTCAATTTCTTTTAGTCGGGGTTTTGGTGCATTTTAATGTACCCTAATGTGTGTGTGTGTGTGTCGAATGTTAGCACGTTTGATTTTCTATGTGCTTGTCTATATGTGAGCTTGTCTGTAGCACGGTCAATAGACATTCCGGTAGCAGGAAGCTACTTCAATTATCTTTCAGTTATTTTATTTTATTCCATTTATTTTTTTCCCCTCTTTTTCCGTTTGTGTTTTTCTTGTTATGGCTTTTACATGCTTTCTCTGACTTTTCATCCTTTATACTTAAAATAACACGTATTGTAGCATTTTATATCAACAGCATCCATTAAATGCAAAAACAAATAAAAAATAGCAGAAATAGAATTTGATTTATAGAGGAAATTTTTGTGCTAAAAGCAAATTGTGTAGCAAGACGTATTGAACATGATTGACACATATCGTCTATGTGTTATTTTTTTTTTTTGTATTATTTTTTCTTTCTGCTGGTACAGAGTAATAGTGGAAATTGCAGTAGTATTGGTAGCATGTTAACATCAAATGCCAACAAAATATATTAAGAGTTTGAAAGCATATTGACATGAACATAGTACTGACAGAGATAACAACTTAATGGGAGAACAACCTAAATAAAACAAATTCTGGAAAAGACAATGACATCAGTAATAACAACAACTCCAACAACACTAGGTCACTTACGTATTGGAGGAGACGTATTGACATATTAACTAGAACATGCAAGCACGCAATGATCCCAACTGTTTGATTTAAGATAAACCATATAAATTAAACGAAGCTTTAAAAATTTAAACATCTCCATACAAAAAATAACGATACATTAGCGAAAACCTTTTTATAATAATTAATTATCGGATATTCTGAAA
Organism: Phania funesta; assembly: GCA_963932375.1. Lineage (NCBI taxonomy): Eukaryota > Metazoa > Arthropoda > Insecta > Diptera > Tachinidae > Phania > Phania funesta. The sequence goes on along the minus strand of OZ010656.1, from coordinate 90,731,149 downwards.
ACAAAATTATTCGCATTAAAAGATACATTTAAAAAAAAAACATTGAAATTTTAAAAATTCAAATTAGTCTAAAAATTATTTCTGCAGCAGATATATTATTTTAAAAAATTAATAAAATATAATAGTCGGGTTTGCTAGGCATATTTTTCGTTGCTATGATGCGCATGTGTTACTGATGGCAAGTTTAATCGAAAAACGATGAATGAATGAATTATTTTGCTTGAATTAATCGAGGATTGAACAATTATTTCTAAATTAATCGAAAACTCATATACAATAAAAGCCTTTAATATGCCGCTAAATAAATTATGTCTGGAATAATTCTAACATATTTGGTGGCAAATCAATTTTGAGCCAGTTTGAACGCCGGCTAAGGAATATGGAACAATCATTTTTACTGGCAGCATGAATTGTACTAGACCTCAGATGTAAACAAGGCCAATTACCAAGTTAAATTAGCGATTATTACATAAGAAATTAAATTATTAAAATCTCGTTCAGGTGTCAGTATTGGAAGTGGATATGTCTTCTATTAATGTTAAATTTGTTTTATGGTCTCAACACAAGTCTTTAGATCACAATCGAAAAAGAAAGGACCAACGACTACAAGATGAGTTAAGCCTCTTTCTCAACGCTTCAGTTCTTGATTTAAAATGATATGTGGTTATCCCATAGGATAAATTGAAATCAGTGTTTCCCTAACATTTACTCATCCGTATAAAAATAATGTTTTATGATTGGAACTTCTGTATCATCACAACGCTCGAATAGATTGCCATTTTTAACTCTTGTTTTTAAAGCAAATTAATTTGAACAATGTCTGAAGCTTCGAACCAAACAAAGCCATCTAATAAACTTATTTATTTAAAGATCATTTTCAACCTTAGCTAAATTCATCGTCTAATCGATTATATCGGTCCGAATGATCATATGATGAAGTAATCGAATATTCATATTTTTGCCAGCTTCAATAATCATATACATATCGCACTTGTGCAACAATAGTGTACTAACTCAAAATTCAAAACTATATAGACCTTTTTGATTTTATGTTGCAGGAATATGGAAGGAAAAACTTAAATGATCACCACAAGAGTAGTCAAAACTACAACATAGTTTTACAGTGGGTAGATGTGAATAATAAATTGCGATTTTTTAAAAAGTGAAAATAAACATAGTTTGAGTTAATTCTTATGCAATTCACAAACGCCTTATATTACTGTATCGTGTATTAAAATAAACTCTTAAATTACGCTTAACCTTTAAATTACACTTAAAGGTAAGAAAATGTCATTAGCAAAAGGGCATATGGATACATAATTATTTATATGTGTTTCTAAATAATGTGTAGTTGTGAATTTATACATAAAAATTTAGAATTTCTAAGAATTTTCATTAATTAAAATTAAAAACAAATTAATCAAACAGATATCATAATCCCAGGCATGGCGTCAATGCAGCATTTTAATGACGTATAATGTAAAGTTGTATTATAATATTACATTTTTATATGAAAATTAACAACAACAAAAATATCTACAATATTACTTTATAGCACGATCGCTACAACAATACAGGTCGTGTGTAAATTGAACAATTTAGGAACATTAAACCATTGACGTACTAAAATGTGCACGGGTGGGTGCGTATGCTTAACGAAATCAAATACTCACATTATATTAATCATGCGTCATGGTGAACTTTCAGAGGCGTTTTTGGTCAAAAATATATTTATCAATATTAAAAAATAAAACACAAAAAAACATTTTCTGTAAAATGTGTATATTTATTAATCGTAATGTCAAGAATATGCGAACTTTTTTATTTCCATTAACTTTGCTGCTTCAAATTGTTGTACAGTGTTCAAAATTACTTTAAAAATTGCATCGTTGGTTTATTAGCACACACAATTAGTATTCATTCTATTTTTTTTCACAATATTCAAAATATTTTTATGGTTATCTAGCAGCACACACGAACGTTTTTCAATTAATGTCGCTAGTATTTATTTCTAGTTTGCTTAGTACTGCTGCGAACAACAGTAGCTGTGATTTGCTAATACGTATTGTGTGTAGGTTTGTTTGTATGTGTGTCATGTATATTACAAGGCGTACATAATACAAATTAACAAATCGCAGCAACTCGCAGTTGAAGCAACAAAAATTTGTTTACTGCTGTTCGTAGCAGCACTAAGAAAAATAAAAAAAAAAAAATACTAGCGACATTAGTTACAAAATTTGTACTGCCGCAACACCAAACAAACATTTGGATTGTGATGGTCGTGCCTGCTAATAGAAATTGCCAACATGATGAAATATGAGAAAGATTTATATTTATTGCATAGTCGTATATAGCAAAGACGTTGCTACTGCGGTGTATTGAAATTCTGATTAAAATCATTCATATTTATTCCATTCTTGTTTTACTTTACTTATGACTTATATTGCAATGGTTTATCCTCTACGCATATAATATAATAAATATTATACTATAATATCTTATAGCACACTTCCAAATTTTACAAATTTTACACAAAGCTGAAATATATATCAAAAAACCACAGAATATGATAAGTAATATCCATGCAACTTGCTATTTAACCTTACCACATTTCCTTTGTACACTATGATGACCATTAAAAACGTTAAACAATAGATCTGCAAAAAGTACGAGAAATTTTGAAACCATCGAACAGGGTGTGATTATTCACTTGAATCTACAAACCATGCTACGACTGACCTTATCACCATTTTGCACTTCAAACGCAATATAATACGTACTTAACCTGTGACCAGTGACCATTAAATGAAAAAAATAGCAGGGTAGGGGAAATAAAATAATAAAACGTTAAGAGTTAAACAAACAAAAAACTGAAAAAAAAAATGAATTAAATGACTTTAAACCGTCAGCTAAAATATTCATGACTCTTTTCACGCATACAGAAACAACTACATAGAAAATCAACAGAGCAGGGAATGCAGAAAAAAACACCATCATCATCATAATCCAAAAGATGTGTGAAATATAAAAAAATATAAATAAAAAAAAAAAATGTTCTCACAAAATTCCTCTTAGGAATTCAGGCAGTTGAGTTAATGTTGAGTTGCCTTCTTTTTTGTTATTTTAACCGTGTTACTTTTGCATTTATGCATTTTAGTTTTATTGTTTCAAAACCAAAGATGTTAAAATACGGTGAAACACTTTATTGCTTTGAACCTGGTGCGTTTGAGTGTAAGTAAGCACATCGAGAACAATCACAAAAGTATTTTCAAAGTCAGCTAAATAAATTCAATTCGTTGCTGCGTTTAAGAATCAAAACCTTATGCTTCTTGGCGTGTTCGCAAAAAAATGTGTTTTCGCAGATATAAAACAATGTGTTTAAATTGCTTGAAGGCCTTAAACTACGGCTATAGGGTATACTTAACACTTAGACGAACGAGCGTAATTATTCAGAGTATTAAATCCTAAGAAAGCAGTCTTTGAAAAGGCGAAACAGAAAACTTTAAATGGAGGCCTAGTCCACCGTTTTCTCAGCGGATTATCCAACGTGGCTTCGTATTTGCCTTAATCATCGATGTATTTTATCAGTTCACAACCAACAACAGTGTTTTATGTTGTTCGCCTCTTAACAACTCGTTACCTCCGGCGTTAAACAAATCGGGATATTACTGTCTCTTCCTCATTCTGGCTAAGTGGTGGGCACAGCTCGCTTCATAAATAAATTTGTATTTTTACAGAGTAACCACAACCATAATAATTTACGAAATGTAAAAAAAAAGTAAAACGGTTGTCTGAATATAGTTATGTATTTTGAAACAACTATTTAGCCCAACCTCCTACATAAGACGAAAGAGTCTCCCGACCACAAAACTATGTACAATAAACGCAGCAAAAAAAGGTTTAAGAGCTTTTTCTACAACGCGTTGCAATGGACTACAAATTGTAGATTCCAAATGCTTTGTTTTATTTGTATTGGTGTCGGTGTTGAAACTATTTTGTTGCAAGTGCTGTGTGCTTTGTAGTTTTTTCTTACCTCGTTGCGTGATTTATAGCAAAATACCGTTTGTTGTTGCTTGTGCTCTTGCTCTAGCAGATGCTACGATTTTCACAATTGCTACTTTGACTCTTGCCTGAAATGACCTGCCACAAAAAGTTGAAAAATTTTACTTTCCAGCATCGTCTTGCATGGTAGGTATTTATTAGTTTTTTATTAGATCTATTTTTTTTCTTGGCTTGCTCCTTCCCTTCTTTCTGGGTTTGTTTATTTCAATATTTTGTTTTTTTTAATTATTGTTGTTGTCGTTACTAAACCACGGCAGTATAATATCCATGTACGTACGTACATACATTCTACAAGCAATACAGGTACTTGCGTACACACACACACACACATACTCTCAATTTGCTAGAATTTTTTAGGGACTTTTTATTCTTTATTTCATTGCTCACACTTCTTTATGCCATTGGTTTTATTTCTATTTTGCTTTTTTTAACGAAAAAAATTCAAAACATTTTTAATCGCGTTGCCGCCATAAACCCGCAAAAGGAAATCGTATGCTTCTGCAACTATTTACGCGCACAGAAAGCTTTAGTTTGTATTAAATGAAAAAGTTTAGAAAAAAAATTCACAATTTATTTCATGAAATGGCAGTAAATTCGAGTAACACATGCTTTAGTTCCTAAAAAATACATTTTTCTTGAAAACTGGTTTGGATCTACTGGTTAGGTACAGTGAAGCACCATTTATTAGAATTTTATAGAGAATACTTTTTCAAATAACTTTGACATAATGACGTAATTGACGTAATCTGGCGTGAATCCTTTCCTAGTTTAAGGATCATAACAATTTAAAAAATTTTTAAGAGCATTCACCCTGTAATACCGGGTGATTTTCTTCTATCTAGATTTTCATTTCTCGATTTGGATAATCTCAGCCGAAATTTCATAGGATCATTCACACTGATAATTGGAATGTTGAAACTATTGCTGTCATGTCGTGAGTTTATTTTTAATTTTAAAAAGGACTGCAATGCAAATAGCCCTCAAAATATAAAAATGTTATGGCAAGAAGGATGGAGGATTTAAAAATCAAACCGATAGATTTTCGTTCAAAAAATTAAATCGATTAACTTTATATGTTTCGTATTATTAGAAAACTAAGTGATAAAGTAATAAACGAAACATTTCACTTACATTAAGTCGCTTGGCGAAAGCTTTACCTGGAAAATAGTAACTTTAATTCGAGAAATTACCTGTAAAGAAACAAAACAAAACGGAGTTCAGTATTCGGGGTTTAAAATGTGTTAAATCTAAAATATATAATGCCTACAGTTTTCAATGATGTAAATATCATTTATGATTGATTATTTGTATTTAAATTTAAATAATCTTTAATACTTTCGTTACGTCTTTAAATTTTTTTAGCAAATAAAAAGCAAGTTGCATTTTAAGCATATGCACCTATCTGTTTTAATATCCAATGACAGTTCAACTACAGAAATTAACTTTTTAACCTTTGAAATCATTTTGAAATGACAGGGACACATGTCGTTTACGGTTTGCTATTTTTTTATTGCAAATCGTTTTGGTACCACAGTGCATTGTTTTTTCATACCAGTTTGTCTAAAACTTTTAGTTTATAGTCATTGAATTACAACGTCATTCTCCTCTCTATGTGTTTGAGCATGTGAGCGTTTGTCATTCCTTTTTTTGCCAACATTTCTCTTTAAATGAATCAAGTGTGCATTACACATCTGCTTTTCCGGCTAAAGTTTTCAGTTTTTGTTTAGTTTTTTTTAGTTTCTGAAAAACGAAAAAACAAATTCACCATTTCTTTTCACTTTTAAGCTGCATTTTAGCTAACTGAAATGCTGTTCTTGTCTTGATGTTTAACTAATAAAACTGATTTGATTCAACAATTTACAAGCCAACATACAAACGTCAGACATGAAAATCTTTTGCAGTACCACGATGATTAAAATTTGTCCTAGATGGTTGACTTTTTTCCATCTTGTCACTTGTGTTTTCGCAAGAAAAGAAGTAAAACTTCCGGAAGAAAATTGTAGGTAATAAAGCTGATATTTGTAAGTGAAAATCTCATTAGAGCTGCTATAGCCTAAGAAAAATACATCTACAAAAAATGCAACAACTAACAGTAGATCTCAGGAAACAATTCGGTAAGAAGTGACATCAATGAGATAAAATTGATAACGGATTAAAAGCTGTTGCCGTAAGACTGACATATGGGTGGAATCGAAAAAGTCACTTCAAGAACTAATGTCTTCTAATAGTGTCAAAAAAGTCTTTTCGTAACGCAACGTACTCGTTGAGAAGCAATACGTTACCTGAGTGTTGCAAAAGCTTCTGCTAAAATGTGAATATCGTGAAATATTATTTTGCTCAATGTATTTTTACTCTAACAATAAAAAGCTAACAATAAATCTGCAACTCACAACCGCCTTGTATTATTGTATCGCGCATTAAAATAAATCTTTTATTGTATTGTTGTATTATATATATTACTAATGTCAAAACATTCCAGACGGCCATTTAATATCATCTAGTTGAGTCAAGCAGGGGTACCTACAGCTAACGGTAACAAAATATTGTTAGCAGAAGAAATGGATGATTAATAATTTTTTATATTTCAAACGAAATTTCATTAATAGTTTTCAGTTTAATAATTAAACGTAGAAATTAATGTCCAATGATTTGACTTTTTCAGATTCCAATCGATTTTGTTAATTTCTCAAAATTCGTAGAATCTCTGTCATTTGGCAATGTTACTCCGAAGAAATTTCTCTCTTTTAGAGTCTGACAAAGAAGGTTAACGGATTTCTAATCACTTTCAATCGATACAACAATAATATGCTTTTGTGAGTCAACAAATATTTATGAAATGGCAAAGTACTTATGTTTATATAAGAAGTCCCCTCAACCAAAAATTCATACAAGAAGTCTAAATTTAAATAATAAAAGAGAATTTAGATTTAAAAAAAATTTGTATAACAGAAAAATAATGAGCACCATCACAACTTCTTTTGGTTTTTGAGACGTTTTTGGATTTTGAAAATCCATGTCGATTTTGTAATATCTTCCTTCCTTCATCTAGAACTAACTAAAACTTTCAGAACCGAAAGATAATGAAGCGTCAATAATGTAGTTTGTTTTTGTAAATTACGAACTAAGACGTGACGTGAAGGATACTGTACATGCTGTCTAAGAAACTAATACCATGAAGACTTTATTGTTGATCCTAAGAGTTGTGCGTGCCAAAGGATGTTGTACGTAGTTTGTTGTTGTGCACCTTGTTGGTAACGGGTAAAGAAAATTTATGCCAGGAAGTCAAAAAATCTGTAATGAGCTGGATGTTCGTTTAATTATAAAATTTTCATAAATTTCTCAATAAAAACTACGCAGGCTTTTGATGTAGATTTTCTTCTTTTTTCACTTGAAATTTGTCTAATGAAAAGGATGTTCATTAACATGCATTAACATTTCTCTATATATTTTAGAAGATATGCTAACATTACAGGCGGAATGCTAAAAGTGAACAATTGTAAAGCGGGAGTTTTGTTACAAGGTAGTTTATTGTGAGATGTAACGTCGAGCCAACAAATAATATTCTGGACTTTTGTCACGCTGCGCTACGTATATTTAATTTTTAAATTTTTACCACCGTAAGGCGAAGTTAGTTTTTCAAAATTGTAAGCAAAGGTTATTTAAAGACACATGTATTCCACAACCCTAGAATTACTATGAGAGATTAAAATAAAATATATAATATTTTATTTCGTTTGCATATTTCTGATTTATTCACATTTTAACGACTATATAAATTTCTTTTTTAGTAAATAATTATTTCAATAATCCGTAACACAAAAATTAGCCTACCGGGCCATCCTTGTGCTGTCTTGTAAGATATTTATTAAAAGAAATATTAACCCATTTTGCTACACCCTGTACTTGCAAACACTGCATAATTTTGCTTTCAATCATTAACAAGAGTGACGATTGAAGCTGCTAGCAGGCAGGGGGAACAGTTTAAGAGAAGATACTTCTTGCGTATACATATGTGCACACATGTGCTATGAATACTCAAATAATTCTTAAAACTTATAAGTTTGCTCTAAAGGTAAACTACTGTAAGCTCGTACAAGCTAAAATTCCTTAATTTTTTTTTTTTTGCTGTTCTAAATTTCACTGAACATAAAAAGGAAATTCAATTTGTTGCGAAACGGAAAATTAAAAATTCATTTATAAACAGGTTTGTTGTAAATTAGTTACATCACATACATACACTCCTGTTCAATTGAATAGACCTACCTACATCATTTTTGTAACTTAGCAGGCCCATATCCTTTGATATTTTATGGGTAGAACAAAAATTGTGCTACCAGCGAATAATGCATTTAATTGAGTTCAAAAGGATATCAAACATTTTTTAAAAGTTAAATGCAACTGTATTTCTAGGGTAATTGTTTTGAAAAATTAAGAAAAGAAAGTTTCATTTTTTGTTCAATTGAAAATACCCATTAAAGTCATTTTACCAAAAAAAAAAACTTTTTTTAACATTTTAATAGCGGGTGTGTCCTCCCCAGTTTACAATAACTTCAATATTTTTTAGCGCGTCATACAGTGACATTAAATAGTCTAATGATATTTGTTTCCCACATTCTTTGATGATTTGGATAAGTGATGCGTATTATTGAATTGTCTTGCTCCTTGATATATCCTCCGGGAAAGCCAACCCCAAACATTTTCAATTATGTTTAGATCAGGAGAATAAGACGGGTATTAAAGAAGGCGATTGTTTGGGCTTAAAATACACTCTTTTGCAGATTTGAGGCTGTGTAAAGAAACTCTGACGCTGTGCTGCATAATCCAAGAAATCGGTCCATAAATGCAATTTAATTTTGCAAAAGCGCAATTAAGCCCTGGTTTGTTGGTGTCCACAGTAAACCTACCGCTTAGAATTTGTAATTCTATTGTTCCATAGTATTTTACAGACCCCAGACACAGTGTAATTTTGCCATCTGGATGTAGGAGCGGTTCAGAAACAGCTCTTCTTTTCTCAAATCATGGAAATAGTAAGTATATCCATCTGGTCCATCAACGGTGAACTTGTTCTCATCAGTGAAAATTATAACTTTCTAATTATTAAAGTGACTCCCCGTCAAATTGCAAACGATTTTGTTTACGTGGCTCATTCAATGGGGGCTGTTCTAATAGTTTGAGACTGACTCGTCTTATTTTATTTTATTATAAAGAGATGCCATATTACAATTATTATGATAAATAGAATAGTGATGCCATATTATTATATTTATGTTATGTTAGTCTAATGGTAAGACATTAATGCTAAATATGCAACAGGGGCTTCATCTTTAATTTTCGCAAGTGTACACAGCATATGACGGCTCTACGTACTGTTGAGATACTTGATTGCATGCCAGCTTCTGACCTAAGTTTTCATACCGAACGGATTGAGTTTGATACAAGTCTGCGAACTTTTCTAGTTTTTGTCGTATTTAAAGCTGCTACAACTCTTCCTTTGTAGTTTTGTCCCTACATTTGTTTGTCATTTACGAATCTCCGCACGGTTTTTTGGTTTCATCCACATTGCGGCCGATAGCACAAAAGGAAGAATATAACGACAAATGCACATCTGTTTCAGATCTTTCGGCTCCACTTAGAATACTTATAGTAAATTTCTTTTAGTAGAAAGATTCAATAAAATAAAATTAAGTATAAAAAAAACATATTCGAAGTTTTTTACCAATTGTTGATTCAAATCCAACAAATTTCATCAGCGTATAGTTAGTTTCATGTGCAAATCATGAATTACTATTCGCCAAAAATAATTTTTAAAATGCAAAGTGGGTGGGTGTGATCGAATGCACAAAAAACATTAATATTTCTTCTCTTAATTTTTCGCTATAATTATGCTAAAAATAGCGTTGCACACTTTACTCTCAAGACATTTGTTATGTCTTTTAAGCTCAATGAAATACGCTAACCGCTGGTAGTACAATTTTCATTCTATCCATAAAATATCGAAATGTATGGCCTGCTTGCTAAGTAACACAAATTATGGGGGTATAATCAATTGAACAGGAGTGTATGCAGGTAAGACAGTATTAAAGGTTATTAATTATAATAAAATAAATCTTGGCTATTTCTATTGACAATGATGCAATTTGTGAAATTATATACGGAACGAGTAATTTATATTTTTTCACTAATGTTGTAACTAATAGGAATTATCAATTGTTACAAATAACTTATGTACTTATTATCAATAAAAATAAATAAAAAACATGTAACAAATTAAGCAGAGTTTAATTTTCGTGCCAGGCAAAGTTGATTTTTAAGGACACTATATACGGATATTGATACTGTATTAATTGATTATCAAAACTTTGTTCCAGATTTCTGTTTGCTGTTTCGGCTCATCGCCTAAGTATATGAAGGTATAAAGTTCTTAATAACATTAACAACCGCGTAAGTCTTGAAATCAAAAAAGGGCCCACAAATTTTTTATTTTAAAATGCGAGCCCTATTTGTAACATATTGGTAGATGTGAGTTACAAAGCCAGTGGGCAGATAAAACGACTTATGTCAATCCAGTTGGTTTTCGTTGAATAAAAATTTTGGGGTTTTTAAAAACTGAAAAGTATTAGTAAAAAAACATTAGTCCAAATCTGTTGAGGAATAACAACATATCCTTGATTATATAAGAGAGATAAAAAACATTATCGTTTCTAATAAAGTTATCTCTTTCATTTAATCGGGTTAATTTAAAATTTTGTACGTAAAAACGCATGACACCTGACTACACGTTTTTTTCAAATGCCATTGTTGGGTATTCTGTTTATATTCTGTGCATGCGACTTGAAACAATTGCTAAGGCTGGAATTCAGTGTACTCCACAATTTAATTTTTTTTATTTTTATTTTTATGACGTAAGTGCCAATCAATAAATAAATTGAAAGGTTAGAGTCTTTATACGTGTAGAGCAACTATATACAAATCTAAATAATAATTAGCATCGCAACAACTGCCGACAATGTTGTTTGCAATGCGATATTCAGTCTCTTATTAGAGGAAAATGTTTTGTATGTTTCATCCAGCAAAATAATTTTCAAAAATATTTCAACATTATTTTCAAATTTGAAATTACTAGAAAAATTTAGAAATTTTATTTTATAAATTTATTTGCAATGTTCTAAGTAGAAAGCCCTGGATAATATCTATAGCCCTAGAATATTTGAGCTAGCAACAAAATTAACATGTTTTAACTACATATTCAAAAAGAATATTTAGGAGGACCTTGTGAAAAACCAAAAAAAGCCAAAGCAAGAAAATAAGATTTTATATTGAACGACTTTTTTAAAGTAAAACAGATGAACAGATGAATAAGACTATAAGAAGGTTATTGCCATTCTCTGAGAGAAGGTTAATGCTGCCAAAAAATTTTTGATAGTGGTTCAGATTTAGAAGAGTTGAAAGCCCAGCGAGTTTGTCAACTCTAAAGCTAACCTATGCTCCCAACTCTATAATAATCGTAGGTCGTCTTCCCCATGGTGCGGTTTTTCTTTCCTCATAAGGTCTTACAAAGTTGCTACAATTTACAAAAAGGTAACTATTGAAAATGCTTTTTTATTAGTTTTAATTATTCTGCAGATGCCGAATAAAACGTTTAAAATTTACATGTCTCCTATCCCTCCTTTAAAGTCCTGCTTGTATTTCCCAGGCATCCTTTTTTATTTTTTATTTCTTTCAACTGTAGTTTGTTAAATAAAGCGTTTCCGGCGTAAATATTAACAGCAACGAATATTTGCTGAAACATGAACAAATAAAAATCAAATAGAGTAAAAACAAATAAACAGAAACCAAAGCAAATTGAAATTTAATTTAGTCTAAAATATAAAACACTCAAATCATAAAGCAAATATAAAAATTACTAAATAATACAGTGCGCTTTACGTATTATAACAATATGCACTCATATGAATCCCTTAACACGCAAAATCATACAAACAGTTGAGATATAAATATGTACCCAGCAGTTCGCATGGTCATTGGGAGGTATTTACTTGCAAACCAGTCCAAAAGTGATTCTTTTTTCATCTAAAATTTTTAAATTTTTAACTTTTCTCTCAACTATATCTCGTCATATAAAACATTTAACTTTTTATTACTAAATATTCCTGTTAAACTTTGTCACAATACATCCGAAACTAGCCTCATGTAATTAGTTCATTACGCAAAAATCTCACAAACCGAATTCGCATAAAACAATACAGGGGTCTTACATCTTACTGATTGGTTCCTGAATCCATAACCGCCATAAGTGAAATAACTACGTAAAATGAAGTCAATATATTTCTGCATTACGTAATTTATAATCAAGAAAAAAAACCAACATTTTATAACCGCGTAATATGATTTCGCAAAAAACGATATCGACTAAAATAAATCTGGGGTTTTCGGTATTGCCATTAAAGTTTGAATGAACAATTTCAGCCACTGGGGCTTTGGTCTACTAATTTGAGTTATGAGCTTTACGATGGTATTAAGTTAAAAATGTATAATTCGTATTCAGAAGCATACATCTCGCTTTCAAGTAATCCCAATTGCCTCTTCGTTAACTACTTGCATTTATCGGGAGATCCATGACACACAAGTTACGTGAGAGGGCTTTCGCAATAAGGTTGGTAAAATTACAAAATAGCAGTCAGTTGTCAACACTTTGGGGTATTTATATTTAGATGGAATTAAATATTTTTTGCAAGTGTGTGTGTTTAATGATTTTTTTTTTTTACAATAAAATTATTGTTTGTTATTCTTGTATTTGAAATAATTTGAACACTATCCCTTGGTGTATTTACTTAAATATTTTTATAATATTTACTTTTAGTGTGTTATCGTATTATTGCTGCCATTATAAATAAATACGCGTTTTTTTGCATTCAATTCTAATGAAAAATAATATCGTACAGTAAAATATGTTAAAGCTTAAACTGGAAAAAGAAAACAAATTCCGTAAGCCCTAAAATTGTGCCGATATGTTCTAGCCTAAGTAAAATATTTCAGTCTCTTGGCAGGCGCGGATCATCCAGGAGAGAAGAAAATAGTACATACAACAAATTTGCTCTTTATGTTGAAGTTGCAATAACACTCCTTTGGATACGGGGTTTCTACAACTAAATTAGACTTGTTGAAAAAACCCCTATTGAAATGCCGGTTTTGATATCTATAAATATTCTTCTAATTGCATCAATTAACTTTGCGATTATAGCAAATACTTGTTCAACTTTAGTGACCTGTCAGTTCGAAAGACATCTTCTCTTATAAATTTAAAATATTTGTCAAGTTTACAAGTATTTGTGTACTATGAATTGAAGGGTCAAATAATAAAGAGAGGGGAGCACAAAATTGCTAACCTTAAAAGTTTGGAGTCTTTCATATTTTTATAAAATTTAAATGTTGACCTTTACACAAGATTATTTAATTTTATTCTTCTTGCTAGCAAAAAATAGACATTTGAATAACAGCTCAAATAAAGGTGTAAAGTTTTATCACAATTATGTAAAGAAAAGCAATAATAAAATAAAGATTTGCGCAATATCCCCAATCATTACTAGGCTCCTTTAAGTGGTAAGAATTTTTTTAAAGTAAAAAATAACAATGATTAATATTTAACGTAGCTGATTTTTTACTCAACAGAGTACTTTTAGTAATTTAAAAACAAGAATAATTTTGTTCTTATTTGCAGAAGCAGGAACCAGGTCCAAAAAAAAACATCTGTAAAAATTGTTCCAAGGGGTAAATAATTCACCCATAGCTGTATGAAAGCTGAATTATTAAGGAAACATAAGTAAATCGTATTTCAAAATTCCTCTAGGATCAACTTTTAACACACGGCATAACCTATAGGCGCCTCTATATTTCTAAATTCATTGAATTTTACCTGGATTCAATGTGAGTGAAGATGAATATGCAGAATTACGTATGTTTTCACGTAACGAATTGCGTAATTAAATATTTCACTGCAATATATATTATATTAAATATGTGTATCGTTACGCCATTACATATATAACATTGCAGTGCAATATGTAATTTCGCAAGTCGTTACGTTACATATGTATATACATATTAATCAGGAAATTTCATACTTTCCATATATTTTTTTTTATTAAATTGGGGACGTTTGTATAAAATTATATAATAACCCAAAATCGTGAGATATATATAATATATATCTGAAATTACACATATATTAGCTTTATGAAGGATTTGTTCAAAGTGGCCAAATAAAGAGGTAGCATGCAATGCCACTATTTGGAAAATGGAGTCTAGTATCTCTGTGCTATTAGATAAGGCTAGTAGAATCCCCAAATTAGTTTGTGAGATTTTTAAAAAAATGTTGAATATTCAATTATGGTAACAGTTACTAGACTCAATTTTTCATATAGGGGCATTACATGTCACCTCTTTATTTGGCCAATTTGGCAAAATCCTTCACAGAGCTCATATATGTATAACCAAAATTTTATTTTCAAACGTTTTTAAAAACCCTCACAAAACAAATTTGGGGATTGAGATACTAAATATTAAATTTCCTGATTTATATGTTTTTTTTAATACGTATAACGTTACGACATTAGATATCTAACATTGCAGTGCAATATGTAATTACGTAAGACGTTACCTCAAAAAATATTTAACTCGACACATTTATCTTCACACACATCTGAATTACTCTTTCGATTCGAAAAGTTAATATGAAAACGAAATTTTTAGACTAACTTAAGTATCTTATTGATTTAGTTAATGTGATTCGCTCCATATCTCCATATCGCTCTTATCTATGAAATTCACTGAGTTTTACTTTTATGCTTTATTATTCATTATTTTATCACTTAAAATATTTAAATGAATGAATTAAATATAAGTTTGCTTAAGAGGGCTGAATAAATGCTTATAACTTTAAATAAATTTCACTTAAAGAATACAGTGGAACTTAGTTAAATTGTGTACTTGTTACAAAAAATAACTGAGTCAATAAATAAAAGATTTCTGTATTTCTAAAAACAGGTTTAATCTAAAATTAATTTTATAAAGCATAATTGGAACCTTAATAGTTTGTAGATCTTTACGATATTTCAATGTTCCAAGTTAACAGTCTACAAGTATGTATAAGGAAGTAATTTTCTATCGTCAATAACAAAAGATTGACACGATGACAACATCTCTTCAAAAGTCACTGAATCACTGCATGAACTCAATTTTGAAGATTAACAAAATAATTAAGAAAAACAAAATGTGAAAAAATAAACTTTCATCACTTTGAAAGGATATTGAAAATTTCCTATAGATTTTCTTGTTATATTTATCTTAACATCCTTTTTTAACTCAATTAAGGAGCACAGTCAATATTTCTTTTACAAAACTTTTCAATAGACATAGAAACTTTCACACACACACAAAATAATCTTAAAACTGAAAGAGTGGAATAAGTTGTCAACGTAGCCAGCCAGCCACTCAGACCACTAACACTCAGCCGCAATTTCGAAACATTTTCAGTCCTTTGGCCTTTGAAAGTTTCAATCACTTTATAAACAAAAATATTTATATGTGTGCAAGTGTGTGTGTGTGTATTATATGTGTATATCATGTATTAGTGTTTGTACGTGCTATAATACAAAAATATTGTATTTTCAATAGACTGCTGCAGATTCTGACCAGCCACTGCATTATGAAGACAATACAAAACTCATTTTTTCTTTTTTTTTTTTGCATCCTTCATCTGTTTACATCTGTTTCTGTGTATTATTTCCAAAAGAAAGAAAAAAAAAGAAAACTGACCGCATCAATGGATTCAATGGGCTGGCTGCGTTCGAAGTCGCAATGAATTCGTTTTATTTGGAATGAGTTGTGGGCTGATTCCATTGCAAACACATCCAAATGTAAATAAATACATGTACGTATGTATGTATATGTTAATACTACAGCAAAAAGTGGAATGCAATTTTAAAAAGACATAAAACCAAAAAAACCAATACATGTATTCTTATGCAAGCACAGAAATATTCGTTTTTGTATGGAAAATGTGAGCAAACTGAAGTACGAGTACTTCATAAATGGTGCAAATACAAATTGGAAAAATTAGGTGAAAATTTATTTGATTATTTGGACGAATAAAGAAATTAATAACGAATAACTCTCAATTACTGGGTAAAATGAAATAATATTTTTTTTTAATTTTCACAAAAGCAAAAGAAAATTAAAGCATGGCAGTAAGTTACAGCGGTTGCCTTTTAAATGTAAAAAACAGTCTCAGAATTATTATATTTTAATGCATATTATCAATTAATCGAAAAATATTTATTCGAATAGCAGTGAATGTTTGAAAAAACGAAAAATGGCGTCAAATTCGCGTTTATACTAAATTGTGTCAAAGAAATAAATCTTTCGACGTGTTTGTACGAGAAACTATAACTCTCTCTAGCTCCCTCTCGCTCTCTCTCGCTATGATAGAACATGATAGAACATCATCATAAAGAAGAACGAGATGAATCAAGTTTCTTTTTTATTGTCGGCTTATGTGCCGATTAAAAAAAAAATTAAAAAACCAAAAAAATAAAAATTAAATGCTTTTTATACTACCCTCGTATTTACATATGCTCGTGCATGCATAAGTGGTGGTATGCCAACTATAGTTGTGTTTGTTATTGAACTTATCCTGATTTCAACTACGTTGAATGAACGAAACTGACGAACCGATACACTTGAAATAACAAGATGACTTCATTGCAGTAGTCATTGTGGCGGCAAAACTATTTTTGTTTTATTGGCCACCAGGATCATATATTTGATTCAAATTTGTTTTCATTTTCATTCGCTAACGAAATTGCAAAAGTCAACCAATTTTTTTTCTGTATTTTCTAGCTTTTTATTGCTTTGCATAACAAACGTTCAAAGAGCAACTACCGATGTGCGATGCCGTATACAATGCAACACATATGTTTGTATGAATATGTAAATTTGTCTGTTGCTTTAAAAAGTGGGATTAAAAAGGCGAGAGTATACAACAAACAACTGCTAAAAACATACGATTTTCGCTTTATTTTCTTTTTTTCGTAATCGAAAGTTTACTGAGCCATCAAACGTTACCAAACTGATTTAAATGTTATCGCGTTGTGCTGCTGTCTGACGGCAACAATCTTGCTAAAGTCATCCATTATAGGCGAGCGTATGCTTTTAATTTGAAGGCAAACAGTGATGCTAACGTTATTTGCTAATCGTATAAAAAGAATCAAACAGTTAATGCCAAAATAATTACATCCTTTAATAAATATGTCGTCCTGCATAATGGAGAAATCGTGGAATGCATCAAACTGGGAGATGGGATGACCGCATAAAAATGATAGGAAAAAAATTTTAGATTTAGCAATAACGATGTGAGATATAAAATTGATTCTGGTTTTAAATTTGATGCTACAGTTATGACACTATATACCGAACAGCACAGCATTGTAATGGCTGGCTCGGCTTTACTGAAGTGCTTCGAAATATTTTCTTAACTTCCCACCACTCTCTGTCTGAATGGTGGTTTAAAGTCGGAAAGAGTGCTTAAGTTTTTCTCCAACCTCACAATGAAATTCTCGTTGCATATTTACAACTTGCTCAATATTTTAATACCTGTTTGGCATTAAAATCTTTAACAGCTTTTGAAATATAAGAATTGGAAATACTAATTGCATTTTCTTTTCTAAAGGAAAATGCCACAAGTAACTGAGCAACGCTTTTTTAATGTTACTCTCAGTTCTAGAATATAATAATAGTATGTTCCCGTACTCTACATTGGAAGCCCGCGGGAGCCCTATTTTACCGAGAAATTGTCAAACATTCATATGGTTGAAAAATATATAATAAAAACTAAACAATATAATTTTAATAAACAAAAACACAAAATATATATCAATGGAAATTTAAAAGAAATTTTAGAAAAGAGTTATAAAAAAGTAAAAAGAACAATTATTCGGAGTATTTTTTTATAATATATTTTTATTTCTTTTTTTAATTGAACTCAGGCGCATTAAACAAGTGACGGGGTTCGATATAGAAATTTTATTTTTTGAGAAATTTGATTTGAGAGTAATTTTTTTTTTCATTCTCAGTTTACCGAACTTTATCCAAAAAGTAATGAAACACACAAACTACAAATTCTGTTAACATAAACTTAAAAAAAATTGTGCAACATATTTAGAAAAGAACGTGTTGTTTATTCATACTCGCACATTTTTTAATAAAGAACAGAAAAACTTGAATAGAAAAGAAAACGACATAACACTACAGGCATTGTGTTGAATATGGTCAGGTCCTATTTCCTTAGTGAGATCAGTAATATGCTTGATAGAAATCAATAGAAGTTTTCACTGATGCCAACGTGAAGGTTTGAGTAATTGCCTACGTAATTAAATGTGCTGCGTACTTTTTTTTTAATAAAAATCTATAGAAAATATAATTTCTTTTACAAATTTATTTGAAGAACACAGATACAGCGCTCCTGTTATGAAGTAATATACTGGTTGAGGATGAAACGGGAAATTGTCCCATTCCAAATGTTTTGAAATCTCGCAAATTTAAAAAAGATCAAGCTTGATTTATAAAACTATGAAAGCAAATTTGGGTGTTTAAAAAAATATATACGTGTATATTACATTTTAGTGTTAGCTCTAGGCTATTCTATATCACTGTCATATGCTATCCACTTTAACCATGATCACCGGAATCTGTTGCCAACTGGTGCTCAAAGTATTCCAGGTATGTATTTATACACAATTGTATGCACACACAATTTTCAAAAACACTTGGCATGGCGTCGCCGTATATTCAAGCCTAATTGCCTTCAAATGATGTATTGTATGCTTTTCCAGGGGGCCAGCTCATTTTGTAAGTCGAATTCATCGTTTTACATAACGGCCATCAAGCCCATCCGGTGCAATGAAAAGACAAAATGTTTAATTTTAACTGTTGATTTGCAGTGTAACTGAAGTACTAGATAACTACATTACTAACTGAAGAAGATTTAACCCCGTCTCATTGAAGATGCATCGTCTCAGAATAGTGACAATATTATATAAAAATCAAAAATTCAGTTGAAAGAAATTTAAAAGAATTCATTTTAGTAACAATGTCCATAACATCCTGCTCTACTTTTTATTTTCTTGTATTATTATGGATTAATCCAAATTGGGTTTTCAAGGTTGAAAGAATCTTAATTAAATATTATTAAGGCAAATATTTCAAATACTTCCATAATTTTATTCCTTGCCGCTTTATCGTTTTGCTTGCCACTGTTGTATACTATTTAACCCCAAACGTACATCCAAGCTTATATACATATCTAAGCTTTCTTTTAGTTGAACATCAAAAATAGTTTGTCTATTTTAAACGCGTACTCTCGTTTGTTACCGTTTTGATGTGTTGCACCAAATCATTAATAGAAAAAATATAAATGCAGCAGAAATAAAAAAAAAACATTGTTGCATATATTTAATGGATTTGTCTAATCTAACGAGAATGTGAACTGTTTCATAGATGAATAAGTGAACGTGAGAGTGAAAGAAAGAGAGAGAGAAGGATGGGAAAGGAGAGGTAGGTATGCAGGAGATTTTAAGCTTGGCACACAATGCAATTCTATTGATTTCAAGTTGATTTTTCTCATTCTGTGCAATATTAGATGTACTCGCCCTGTTAACGAATATTAATTTCAACTTTTAAATTAAAATTGCATCTCAGCTACCAGTGGCTCGGCACGTTGCTTTAAAAATTAAGAAATGCAAAGCGTCGGTCATTCTATTTTTAATATTGAAACTAAATTGACTTGATGAACCGCAGCGGCGTCAGTCTGTGTTATCTAATGCGATTTTTTTTAATTTCATACTTGTGTTTCGATTTTGCTTCAAGCATCGTTTAAAAAAGTATAAAAATTAAAAAAGCTATAACAAATTTTTATCTCACATACCGTGATATGATTAGGCTGCACCCCCTTCAACCATAAAAATTTTTTGCTAAACCATGACAACCAATCTGTACTAATTTTCACTTCTTTTAAAGCAATAAAATTAAAATTCAGTTGTTTATATAAACTTTTATGAAGGGTACATGAAGATCGTTTCATAAGACACTCAACGTACTGAAAGCTTTTGCGAAAACATTTATCATAAAGTAGTGCACGCACATATAAAAGTGCAGCAATAATAAATCGCGTTTTTCTTTAAACTATGAAACGAATGTATAATTCATGCTGGAATGAAAAGAATAATTAAATAAAATCGTATAAATAAAATGTTACATAATTAAATGTAACATTAAGGAAAAATATAATAAATCATTGGCGAAAATCGTTATCATATCGCGAGCCATAAATATTAAGAGACCAGATAAGAGGGAAAAAAGTTTAAATTACAAAAATCGATTAGCTCCCACTTAAATGAAACTAATAATTATTAAATTTGGAAATTGATCAGTATTTTTTCCTGTCTAAAAACGTTGACAAATTCGAACGTTAACACCCTTTTCCCGGCGCGGATCTTCTTGCAGACTAAAAAGCGGCAACATTGTGTTTCAAAATAGGTCCGTTCGTTTACTTTTCTACTAAAGTTCAGTGAATTAGTACAAATAACTTTGAAAAAAATATTTTTTTTACCAAGAAGTACATCAACGGAAAACTTGAAAAAAACTAGAAATTGAATTGTAAGCAAATATACTTTTTTGCACTCAACTCTTTTCATCATTTTTAAATACGAAATTTCCATTTCTTTTCCAAAAATCCAAAATTCTAAACTGCATTTCGATATTCTATGTCTGTAAAGATCCCATATTTACAAGCAAAAATTTATCCAGTAGAAATTTATAGATGTTCAGGTCATTCAGACTGCCTCAGTTTGAACTCTCATTTGCCAGATTTAGGGTCGTCCAGTAACTTTTTTTAAGAACTTGAATAAACGAACGGACTGAATATAATATTTGTTTATGTCAGTCACTCTTTCAATCTCAGATTAAGAAAAGATGAAGCAAGCAAGTGTTATTACAATTTATGTTGATTTTTATTATTCTTTAATTGGAGAGACCGACAAACACAATTATTTTTTAGTCATATTTACCCTACCCCTGTACCCGCGCCTACGTAAACATATTATTTAATTGATGACAGATAATTTTAATCACTTCCTTGTGGTAATCTAAGAAATAGATGGTTTTTATTTGTCACATGTGAACGAACAATTTTAGCGGCAAAATAACAACAAAAACGCAGCAGCACCTTTAACAAAGATATTAATTGACAGATAAGTTAAATATGCATTTTTGGGGTCATATTCCTCTTACAAGTTCGCATGCTCGTACGTAACGTAGCGCGTAAATGTATGCTTGTATATTGTTTCTTTTCTGTTCTTTTTCCGTGCATTTGTTTCTAAAGGCGTTAAAAGAGGAGTGAACGAGGAGGCAATCACACAAAAGATATTTTAACAAATTAGTTGATTGCCACGTGATTGTTGCTCAACTCAGCTGTTCTATTGCCACTGACGCTGTTGCTTTATTAAGTATGTGCACATTGAGCAACAACAACAACATTACAAACAGCACAATTGACCTTGCGGCTATTATGATGGCTTTGCATATGTAACTTTTGTTTTTAATAAATTGTTCGTGTTTCTTTTTTATTGAGAACAGAAAAAATATCTCTCAAAGTTCTACTTAGGATGAATGTTTGTATAAGTGTGTTGCAAATAGATATGAACAGGTTATGATTTTATTTTGTTACGTGAGCTTGAAAGTTAATAACAAACAAGTTGCCCTCGTTGGTAAGAATATGAAGAAGAGCGTTTTGTATTTGTTAAGAAAACAAATTTCAGTCAACCATTTTGAACTACAAAATTAATATTTCTTGTGTAATAAAAACTTTGTTTCTATTTTCAACAAAAGGCGATGAGTAAAATAGAGTAACTATAACATGATCATTTCTTATGCAATAATGCAACATCACTTTCGTGGTTTACGCAAAAGCACGAGTATAAGTAATGGCACATAGTAGTTAGGTGAGTTATTCCGATGTATGCTGGAGCATGATATGCCGATCTATTAAATAGGCCACGTTTTCTTCAAGCATTTTTGTTTTCCTCGTGGCATGTACTTCTTGTCAGCAGAAATACAAAAATGTGTACGGGATTAATCGAACCCAGATATTATTAATTGCAATTAATCGTAAAAAGTAATCGATTAGTCGATTAAATTAGCTAAGAAATAACATAAAAAATTATATTATCCCATGTGTTAATTCGAAAACTGGAGCATTGAGAAGGAAGCTTAGCTCATCTTAAGGATTTGTAATCATTGTCCCTTCTTTTCCGCTTGGAAGCCAAAGACTTGTGATGAGACCATAAGGCGAATTCAACAGCAATAGATGTGCCTCCACCATACAAATTGTAAATATGAGATGGTGTGTTGTTTATGAAGGTACGTCTAACAAACAAATTTTCCAGGAGAGCCAAAAAAACATAGGCTTTACATGAAATTTGTTGCACTACTTTAATAAGATACACGAATATATGGGTCCTAAACAGGTGGTAGTTATATTATCTAACAAAATGAAAATCAAGGAAAATTTTAAACATTTTTCCGAACGAACATTTTGAAAACTTCTTATTTCACTTAAAATGTAAAATTTCCCATTCCTACCAACCACGATGCGCGCCTGCTAAACCTACGTAAAAATTTACTGACCCAAAGCAACAAGTTGCGATAAAGAACTAGTTAATACAGTCTCTAGTTTAATTAAAAATGTAAAACTTTAGACAAGATTTTTTTTGTTTGTTTGTTTGTTATTCAACAACCAACCAGAGTGATTCGACATTTCTTTGCGTGCATCAATAACAAAAAGTACAAATTTCTCACGTGTTTTTACGTAAAACAAAACCAATTGAAAAATAGCAGCAAACAGATTTATTTCGATGTATTCGTGTGGATTATGATTACAAAAGTATAACGCAACTAAGAGACGCCTTGGCAAGCAGGGTGGACTGGTGAGATTCAGAAATCACCTTTGAGCATTCAAAGTTAATTAGCAATAAATAATTAGTGGAATTGTGGCGCATGTGAATAGACAACAACAACAGTAAGGGATTTTAAACGAAGTTTAATTAAATAATTATTTATTTTAAAAAACGTTATAACAGATACTCGCCCAAAAATATCTATTGCAAAATAATTTCACTAGAATATAAAAATTAACAAAAATGACAATTAGCAAAAACGTACGAGAATCAAGTGCGACAACAAATTATTTAACAACATTTGTTTATTTGTTTAAGGCAGGTGTTTACTAACAATTCGGAAAAGCGTGAAGATAATTTCTAACAAGAAACATTTCTAATAATTGTAAATTATTTCAAGGATTTATCCAATTTGCAAATAAAATTCTATACACTATGGGAGCATGTGCAACATGCAGCAATTGATTAATAAAATGCCGCCTTTTTATACATAAAATTATGATCAGAATGTTAATAAACTTTCAGCTATACTATTCTGTGTAGATTTTTGGAACGAATTTCCCTCATCCCTTCCGTCATCCCTTGTCAAGTTTTTCGAAAAATGACACTGAAGATGGCACATAGTCGAAACCGGTTTGTCTCCAAACGAAACGTGACAAGGGATGACGGAAATTCCTTTCAAAATTCTAGAATATACTATACTACTTTATTTCTGGGGCCTTTGCTGTATACGGAGATCTGCACCTCTCACGTGAATAGAAGGAATCAATTCTCACGAGAGTGCGTAGGCGTCAGCCAAAAAGTCGTGAGTGAAAAATTACTTACGATCCCACCTAAGGTTAATATGTACACATCTTTCTTTGGATTTATAAATAAGCATAAATTGCAACATGGAAAACTGCTGAGCCTCTACAACTTTAGCTTGATTCCAATATTCGGCCTATGGTAAAAAATATACGTTTCAGTTTGACACATGCACACTATTTGTCGACCAGAAAACTCTTTGATTTTGAGTTTCTTTTTCTCCTACGCCACAAATGTATCGAAAGATTTTTAATATTTTGAATAAAATATTTTTAAATGATAAAGAATTTAATATTACTTCTACAATTTCAATAATATTTTAATTTGGGAAAACATAATTCTATTCAACTGTAACAACATTTTCACTGTCGAAAAAAAAACATTGCAGATTCAGACTTAAATATTGATTTGGGCTTTAAAACCACCCACGGAGCTATGATTTGCAATGCAGGCATTTAACAACCATGAAATCTCGCTATAAAGCCTGTAGGAATTTAATTTCTTAACTTATTAACTCTAATACCAAGATGAGAAAAATATGTTTTACATGAAAAACTTTTAAATTAAACTGAACTTGAAACTTCAAACAAATCATTCGATTTTTATCATTTTCATGATTCCAAACGAATGTTTTGATTTGAGTTAATTTTTTTATTTATTAATTATTATTTAATACACAAGGAGAACAAAATAGGTAGTATTTAAAATAAATAAACAAATATCAGACATGTCTGCCTTCAGCCACTTGTTTACAAAACAACAGAATAAAAAGTACTAAAAATATGTGTTAAAATATTAAAAGTGAGAATTGATAAAATAAAAATAATAATAAGTTATTTATACGTAAAAATAGAACAGAGTTATTTAATACTTATAAAAGGCAAAAGGTAAAAAAACGTTTATTTTTGATAAAACAAATGTGTATTTTGAAAATTGTATAGGCCTTAACAATAGATTATTGCCCCTACTATAAATTTATATTAGATATAATATTTTGTAGACAAAATAAATTCGGAAATATTAAGTCTGTTTTTTATTAAGTAAATAAACAGCCTTTTTGCGGTTTAGTTTATAAAACAAATGATTGGAAAAACAAATTTTCATTGAATTTCAAAATGACACAAATTGTAAATATGAGATGCTGTGTTGTTTTTTTTTTTAATTTAAGCAGCAACAGCATACAGCAAACAAGTTCTTAAGACTATTTTTCTAACACAAACATTTTTTGGGCGTTCATAATATAGAAAAGTTGAAAAAAGGAACTCTTTTATGAAAAAATTAAGGGTTTTCCATATTTAAAACTCAATAACAAACAATGACATTAGTTTTTCAATGAATATATTTTTATATAATCCGTATTCGATGTTTGGTGCAAATGGTCTTGCAAAAGTGCAAAGGTAAAATATCGTTGCTTTTTAATAAAATACAACAACAAAAAGACACAACATTTCTGTCAAATTTCATAAAAAGGCAACGATATTTTGCACTTTTGCAAGATGTTTTGTTTGTTCACATCAGAACTAAAGTTTTTCTTCTTGCCTCACGGCTATTAA
Source organism: Phania funesta (assembly GCA_963932375.1). NCBI lineage: Eukaryota > Metazoa > Arthropoda > Insecta > Diptera > Tachinidae > Phania > Phania funesta. Next base: position 90,705,723 of record OZ010656.1, on the reverse strand, counting down.
TATTATTGGCTCTTAGAACTGGTCCGTAGACCAGTTTCATAACTTACGAGTACATCTGTTCGTATTGTTTCGTTATATTAGTTTTTGTTTTTATTTTTAATTGTTTAATAAATTTGATTTTTTTTTGGAAATTTAACTTATTAATTTATATTATTTACTAGGATGATCGACGAAGCTATGCGATCGTTTTTTCAGGCTTACAACGTGCAGATTTCTAAAATGGCAAGTTTTCGAATGTCAAATAAAGCAGAGTGAGAACAAATATATCTTAATGTTAATTAAAAACTAGTACTATTTACATAAAATTAGGTACTTAATGGATGTTAAATTGTATTTAGGCTAACTGCTCTGTAATATATATTGAAAGTGGCCAGTGGAGCTTTAAGATTACAATGTATGAATAAACAAATAAATAAATGAAACACAATATACACACACGAACAAAAGTCATCATAGCTGAGCTTTCTCAAAGTTTGAAGATCTGTTTTCCACAATCAGTATTATAGGATCCCCATTTATGTCTGTGCTCTCTGATAGTGCAATTTAAACAGATGAAATTAATCTAAGTAATTTTTTTTCACAATTAAAATTAAATAAATACAGTGAATGATTACTATCCTCAAATTGTGTGCTTGGATAAATTTGTGGGTATGACCGTTTTTCAAACGTCGAAGTGGCAAACTGACGATGATATTTTTCCTGTCATCGAGTGTACTTTTAACCAGCAATTAATATAAACCAAAATTTGAAGTTTTAAAAACGATTGGTTACTCGGATTTTCCACGAATTTAAGAACCAAAATTGGTTTTTTTTAAATTAAAATATTTAAAAATGGGTTTTGGAAAATGTCAAACAATCTATTAACCTATTATCTGCCCTGGCCAATGTCAAATGCTAAAAACAAAGCAGAATACTTTTATGAGTAACTGTAGCTTGCAATATTTGCTAGTAAAGTGTTCATGTATTTTCTTTTTCTATTTTTAAGCACCTGTTTGGAAGACTAATATTGTAAACTTTTAGGATTGCATCTGATACCGATACCGATATATCGGTGATACTTCAGGTTTTCTGATATATCGGTATTATTACATACATACTTATCGCACACTAAATCAAAAAACCCAAAATATTTTTAGTCGGCGATGTAATCGAGGCGAGTAACATAAAAACATTCATAATGGTTACTGTTTTTGATTTAGTGTGCGATATTTAATTTATTTCGACTTATAATTCACTAGCATATCGGAATCCCTATTGCCGATAGATATTTATATATAATTTGCTAAAGTCAAATCTGAAGTACTTAAGGCTGAAATTAAAAATACAACTTAAAACAAAAACAACTAGGCGAAATAAACAACTTCATACCAAACAAAAACATGTTCTCTAAAAAAAATTTTGGATAGACGGACCACGACGGAACTTCTGTTGTCGCTCATCTTTAAGACTGATAAAAAATAGCTTACACAAAAATTTAACTATACAAAATATGTAAGTCTTAAATTTATATCAAAAACACTTGAAAAACTGTTTCGATGTTTCCAGAACTTTGATTTTTTTTCTCACAATTTTTAAATGTTTCGGGTCCTAAAACTAACTTTTGTTCGACTTTTAATTTTTTGTGTTCACTGGGAAATAATTGGTCTGAATGAACTGTATGAGTATGCGACCTTTTAAATGTTGATGTGCAAACATACATAAGTGTTATAGGCAACAAAATGAGACAATAATAAAAAAACAAAAAAAAAAAGAACCAACCGACCGACCCCAACCTACCGACAATAGGTAAAGTAATTTTAGCAAAACGTTTGCCCCAACAATATTTCCAACATTTGTATTTTAGGTCAGTGCATATTTTCGTTTTACTTTTTGCACTTGATTAAAAAGATAAAAAAAAAATTATATCATTCGTAGATAGTTGAATATAAAACGAAAAACAAACACTATTTTATATTGATTTGTAAACGGAAAACCAATTGAGACAAATGAACAAATGAAAAATCCTAAATTTAACAGGTACAAACGCTAATGAACAAATAAAAATTGTATCTTTACTGACCTGTTATTTTCAAAGCTTTGTTGTTGTTGTTGCAGTTAGTTTTGATTCCTGTCTGTTTCTTCTTTTTATTTCCCCTTTGCTGTGTTTTTATCTTTTTTTTTTGTTATTGTTGTTTTTGTTAGGTTTTTGTTTTTCTTCTTTATTATTAGTCTGTTGTCGCGTGAGTGATAACTTTGCCAAATTGGTTTCTTTAAAAACTTGTTCTACATAAGACCAACAACGATTAATTCACCTTTAATTTTGTTTATTTTATTTGTTTAATATTCGAACTTTTTCACTTCTTAAAACCAACACACTTTATTAATACCAAGCAAAACAAACTGTAATAAAAACAAACAACAAAATATAATTTATTAATAAAAAGAAGCACTACTTATTGCACTCCGCTCCGCGTCTGACACAAACATAATTTTGTTTTTTTCCACCGGCTGTTGAAATAGGTTTCGAAAAGGTTACTACCAACTACCTCCCCCCCAAGGCAATTTTCTTTTATGACCATAGAGGATGTTGCAAAATCATATAAATTAAAAATTTCGTTTTGATGCCATTCACTTCAATCATATTTTTTACAAATTCTTAAATTTGTGCCACATTTTCGATTTTTAACACTTAATTTATTCTTGGCATTTGAGCACTTAATGCTTCTTGTTTTTCTTCAGCCTCTATGTAGTGTATGATGAAGTGACGTAGTCAAACTATTTTTTTGCCTTTTTCCGTTCTTCCGTCGGCTGTAGAAAATTTGTTTTTAAACTTATTGAAAATTATATAAAATGATTAAACAGTTACTGCCACGATGGCCGATTTACGCAAACTGGCGAATTTCTTGACAGACACAATAACTTTCCAGCCGTGAACAGGGTTATCAATATGCCGATTTCTCACCAATTGTGGCGATTTTTAAATTTATTTCTCTTTCCAATTCTTGATTAGACGACATGGCGACTTTGTGGAGATTTATAGAATATTTGGCGGTTTTATTGGGGTTCGTTACGGACCCTCTTGATGAGCATTGAATTAGTCTGGTCACATTCGTGATATGAAAAAATTACACTCTTTTTGTTCTGCCATTCAAATCTCCAATATGATTGCAATGAAAACGTATAGTGCTAACAATACATGTGGTAAAAATAAGTCCCTATATAATTTTTTAGAATAATAAAACGCACAAATAATACTCGTAAAGTGCACTTGCCACTCTCTACATATTAGCTAAAAACATCTCCAAAATGCTAATTTCTGTAGAAAATAAATTTTACAATTGTTTTACCGACAGCTCACTACGTACACTACTATACAAATTTAGCTGTGTGACGAATTTGTAATCATTTTCAATGAATATGCACTTATTGGCGTTCAGTTGTATAAAACAATTCAGACAAACAAAAGAACTATCACCATGTAATTACTCAATTTTTCAGTACCTTTTGTGTTATAAAAATTTAGTTGTTTTTGGGTCACATGGACCACAATTTGCAAAACAACAAAACCAAACTAAACATCGGAAATCGGAAAAACACCGACACACTTGTGACCCGGATTTCAGATCATTTTTACCCCCTTTGCCAACATCAATTTCAAACAACACCAAAATCGCCAAAATGATTTTTTTCGTGGTTTTTTCGCATACTATATTTGTTTATATTATAAGAATATTTGTGATAATGAATTGCACCAATTTGAGATAGAAAGACGGTTGTAAACTTCGAATACGTTCCTATTTTAGGAAGTCTATTAATTAATTTTAATATGAAAAACAATTTTCTCCTATATGATTTGGGCAGCTTTATCATACGTCAAATTTCCCCAATATCTTTTAAACGCTTCATAAGATAACCAACGAGGTGGTAAAGTTTTACAAGTTTTCTAACCAAAAGCACGCCAATAAAGTAGTGCACATGGGTTGTGAGATAAAAAATCTGAATTTTTTTAGTTGATATTTAAAGCAAGTGCGTTTTACGACAAAATGAACGACAATTATTTTAAAAACCACAAAAAAGTCACCAAGTCGTCAAATCAAAAATTATAACGCCACGATTGGAAAAAATCTAGAGACCTGACCACCCTGCTTCTGTTTGTTTCTCCACGGCAAGTAATAAAAATCGTATTCCAGCACTGGAAAGAGAAGCTGTGAATAAATCTCTGAAGACAACATCTGGAAAAGTCTCTCTGAGAGGCCTATGAAGTACGTTCAGTATTGAGTACCTGGCATGGAAATCATTATACACTTGTAAATGTTGCTACATCTCTACCTTGTTGATACAGTGGTATTATTATTTAATTTCTATAATGTTCTCTTTAATTGTGTAACTGTTTTTTATTTTAAAATTGAATGAATATAGATTTTTGGAACAAATTTTTGCCATTCCTTGTGAAGTTTGCTTTGGACACAAAGCATGTCACATAGCCGAAACCGGGGCTATTTGACATCTTCAGTATCATTTTGTGTTCTGCAAAAAGTATGAATGAAACCTTTGTAGATGTATCAATAAAAACCATCTGGGATGTTATAAAACGGCTTTTAAATTCCGATAGAGTCTGCAACGTTTTCAAAATTTTGCGCAGCTTTTGATAAATCCGTATTGTCACTATGTGAGTGTTCAACGAACTGTGAAATTTCCCATTTGAATTACATGGGAATTTATTTTTAGAACATCATCCTCATTGCCATGATAATTAATAGCCTGTTCCTACATTACAAAGCGAGAGACTTGTCAAAAAATTTATACCTATGAAAAATACTATATCTAGTTCAGAAACAGACTATATATAACTTCATCTTGAGAAATTGTGTTAATTTGCAGTATTATTTCTTTTTATATCAGTTTTTTTATGATTTCTTATTAACTTTTTCAAGATTTTTTTTCAAACACAATTTTTTTATTTGTTCTTAGCTTTTTGTAAATACTTAAAACAAATTGGCGCGCATGGTATTGTAATCAGTTTTTATCAACAAAGGTGTACACAAAGCATTTTCCTACTACAGTCACCTGCTAATAGATTCGCATTGCTAACAACCAAGGCAAGTTGATGACAGGTACACTCACGGGCGAATTCAAGTATGTCCCATTTCAAACTCCATATAAAAATAAGTGGTAGTTAAAATTTGTTCGATATTTGACAAACCATAATAAATAAGGTAACAGCTGTGCTGGTGAGAGTGCCTTATTTAATTCACCGTGTTTCTAGCCGTCATAAAATAAATTTGAAGTCGCCGGTAAAAGCTCGCGCCGTTTCAGGAAAAGTCGTTCAAAAAAGCAGGTCTCTGGTGCAATACCAACACATTGTACTATTGAAACGTCACAGGGTAACAATTGAAACGTTTTGATTAAAAATATTTCTAGTTGTTTACATGTTTTACAAATTGTAAATTATATAAACTTAAAAATGTCACAAGATGTTGTTAGTGGGGTAAGTACAATAATGTTGCAAAATACTCAAACTATTTATGGTGATAATAATTTTTTTTAAGCTTAAACAAAATGTAGAAGAAAAATTTGCTGAAATAAAATCAGCCGTAATGATGCGTGAAAAGTTGTTGCTTAGGCAACTGGACGTGATAAATACGACAAAAAAACAACAATTACAGTCTGGAAAACGAGATAATGACATCGACTCGGGTGTACAATTTGTATGTGACAATGACCACGAGCTGCTGGCAGCCATTCGAAACTTTGGACGGTATCAGTTGACCAACATGAATTTGGCCTTGCAAGATGTTTATTTAAAAAATGAGGACTATATTAAACCCTCCGATGATCACGAGACAATGTTCAAAGGCCTAAATCAAAGTGGTGACCAAGACCAACTGGATGAAGAAGATGATGGGGGAAAAGAAAGTATTGTAGTTGACTTTTCACTTCAAAAAAGTTTAATGGAACATAATGCTAAGCGTATGAACGAAAGTATTATCAATATAACTTTGAAAGAAGCCAAGGAGTTAATAAAGCAGGCTAAACTTAATAGGGAACATCCGGTGCCTCCTCTTAATTTAGAAGAACTAGATGACGAGGTAGAATCTTCTATTGCTGAAGTGGTGTCAAGTTTGGAGCAAGGATCTTTAGAGCACTCCGAACTATTTTCGAATAACAAGTATTCTCAAACCCAAGATCACCAAACGAAACAAAGACGATTTAAGCCCAAAATAACTATTAACAATTGCAATGGTACCATTAATTTACGAAATATTGCTTCGTTAACTATTAACTGTACCACAGAAGAAAACGTTCAAGCCCACATACCCGTGCGTTATCCCAATCAAGAGGACGGTGAAGAAGAAAATGCATCATGCTCATCTAGCAAGTCTAAATCCAAATCGACACAAAACTCTAAAACTATGAAGGAATCTATAGTTTCATCCTGTTCTAATACTGAGTGTATGTCACCAAATTCCACCAGTAATAATAACACACCTAACAGTTTATCTAACTACTCTAGCAACAGTAGTTCCCGTTCACAATCTACTAAAAAACCAAAATCCAAAAAATCGAACACTAAAACAGAAAAGTCTCAAAACATGCATAATAAGCCCATTAAGAATGCAAACGTCTTTGAGTCTCAAGACAATGTAGCAGAGTCTTCCTCGTCATCGATGGCTAATGCAGTGACTTGTGATTTTTATAATCGTCTATTAAATGAAATAAAAAAATCAATTAACAATCAACATCCAAGAGTTCGATCTAAATGTCCATCAACCAACGTAAATTCTCAAGCTACAAAACAAAATGCAGACTCATCAACTAGCTTACATGAACATTTGGGTGAAGATTCCCAGGGAAAACGTTTTGTGTTAAAAAACTACGAAAATCTTAAGATTGTTTTAGAAGCTCATAATAGTGGTGATGAGGAATCGTTTCATCCGGTACAAATAGAGCAATGGCTGGCTGAGATTATATCTGATACCGATTTAGAGCCTATGCAAAACACAGACATATTAGAACATTCCGAAATATACAATGAAGAAACACAAGAAACTTGAATAATTTTGTAGCACAACATATCAAATTGTATATGTACGTGTACTATATATGTATAAGTATATATTTTTGTAATATTTTTTTTTATTATATACTCTATAAGACTCCTTTTTAAGACCACTTAGTCTGCATTTAAATATTTATTATATATAACAGTATTTTCTCATTTGAAATCGGGAAGAGATTTCTGCTCACGGGAAAAATTAAAATTATTAAGTTTTTTTTTTTAATTTTAGTACTTTTAAGAACCTTATCAACTCGCTATATATTTCTGTCATTTATTTCTAAAAAATGCATCAAATTTTGTAAACTATTTGTCATGTTTTTTATTTATTTAAATTCTATGAAAATACGAATGCAAATAAATGTTTATTAATAGATAAACTATTTTCGTTGTACTTAAATATCATTCACATATTATTTACGTAGTTCTGTGTGTGCAAAACAAAACTAATAAATGACTTGCAAATTATTATTATAATCAATACCATTAATGAACTGTAGCTATAGGCAAAGAAATCGTTGATGTACCAGATAAAAGAAATAATAAATATTAATGAATACTAACACACATTTTTAAAGCACAAGATCAATACAGAAAAACTTCAAACTATTTTCATATTCAGTTAAATGTTACTTTCCTTTAATGTTATCAATAGTATTTGTAAACAAAAATATAAATCATAAAAACACGAATAAATGTAAATTAAAAAAAAAAGACTATGCTGCTGATATACGTGTACTGCATATGTATGTATGCCTAAAAGAAATGCACCTATTAATAAATCCTCCAAAAAAATTCAGTCCAGTTATTTCTCTCATCCCTTGTCAAGTTTCGTTTGGCGACGTTCTGGTTTCGCTTAATTGCCATCTTCAGTATCATTTTCGCCCTAACGGAAAATTAAATCAAGAATCAAAATTTAGTCTTCTGCTTGTCAACCACCGATTTTTCTTTATTTTAAACACAAAAGAAAATGAAATTTGAAACTTCCTTAAGTTTTAAATGCTAAAGGTGTTTTCGTTTTTAGAAAAAATTTTACATTTTTGGCCTTTTATTACACTCGCAATATCTTTCCGCCCACAAAAGATGGACTTAACCCTTAAAAATGCCTAAAGGCAAACCATAGTATAAAAGCCGAAATATTGTGGGTGTGTTAAGCATGTAGTCTTTAACATGGCAACAGTTTTTTAAAGAATGAAAACGCTACTTATACGTATAGAAATATAAAATATCATTAAAATAGAAGCATTTTTTATTCTGCTCAATCAGTGTCTTATTATGTAATGCCAATCAGAAGTGAATCCGTTTAGATACTTTTAACATTTTTGTAATTCAATATCTTAGCACATTTCTTTTAAAAACTAACGAGCGCTTTAGCTTTTCCGGTGTCAAAATATCATGGTGTAATGCTTATAATTACCTCATCTATATTATGCATATGGTAAAAAAACTTTAATTGCACAAAGAAAAAAATTATCATAAGAATATAAGCTTTCTGTTTAAACCTTCATTAAAATCCACCAGAAGTGATTTCCATTTGATTTAATTATGTATAAGTTAATTTGTTTTTATTAAAAAAAATATATAAATATATAAAAAATTGTATTCACATAAACTAAGATTTTATAACTAGAAGAAATCAAATTACGTAAATTTTATTATCTAAGTTTTCCTCAGATTTTTTACTATATACATACATACATATATTCAGTAATTTTTATACTTTCTATGTATGTATATTTAAAACAATTTGTATCTTAGTTAAAGGAACTTAATTAGCTTAATAAGTACCATTAATTCGAACTAACCACCTTTTAATTTAATGCACTTGAAGTCCCGCTTTTTTTACCTTAAGCAACATTCATTTATCTTCTTCCAAAATGTCCAACAATTTGGGAGTAAAATATGTGATGATGCAATCGGCACCTGCACGTCGAAAACCTTTGATTGCCTCCATGAGAGCTTGCTTTAAGTCAAAAGCGCCATGTTCTGCGGCATAGTATAACATAGCGTACTCTCCTGACACTTGATACACATACAACGGATGGTTGGGATAACTGTCTTTAGTTTGCCTCAATATGTCTAAATAAGGCATGCCCGGTTTCACCATTAACATATCTGCTCCCTCTAAAACATCACGTTGTATGGCACGCATAGCCAAGCCTTTAGATCCACTTGGAAGTTGATAACACCTGCGATCGCCAAAAGCTGGAGCTGACTGAGCTGCATCTCTAAAGGGTCCATAAAAGTTGGAAGCGAATTTCGCCGAGTAGGATAGCAAAGAAACACGATTTTCTAAATTATTTTCAATAAGGCCCTCTTTAATCGCTTTAATCCGATTATCCATCATGTCGGATGGAGCCACAATATGGGCCCCAGCTTTGCCATATGCCACAGCTACTTCTGCCAAACGTTTAATGCTTGCAGCATTTTTTAACCCACCTCCATCCAAAATTCCGCAGTGACCATGAGACATATAAGGACACAAACAAACATCACAAGCTATCAAGAGATTAGGAAACCACTCCCTTAGTAAAGGCAAAGCTTTGACAACGGGATTTTCTTTAGAGTCGGCATGTGTAGCATGTTCGTCTTTCATAGCGTGATCAACTACGCCAAACAGTAAAACAGCACTCAAACCCTTAGCTACCAGCGGTTTTAAATGATCTTTCAATACATTTATACCCATCCTAGCTTGGCCAGGCATACTGGCTATGGGTTGGAAACTGTCATCGTCGCATACCACAAACAATGGATACATTAAATTGTGGGGGGTTATTTCACATCCGGATTCTTGCAGCTTTCGCAAAGTAGGATGGTGTATACCACCGTGCAGTTTTTTATCCATTTCTATCGTACTGCTTCTCAAATTTCTCGCAAGTAGTAAACAAGCGCCTTTAAGCAAATGATGAATAAAATATATTCAACACAGTTTTAATATGTTATTGATTAAGTAATAAAAATTTCACTTTTCTTGTGCCCTTTTACATTTCTTTTCGTATTTTGTGCACTGTCAAGGTACATTTGCATGCATGCATATGTAAATAATGAGCCATTGCACTGCTGTTAAGAGCCCTGCGCCGAAACATTAGTAGCCGGCTAGGCTTAGCCGCCGACAGGAAACAGGCAAAATGGGCTCAAAAAAAGCAGGTTTTATATTTTCTTACTTTCTTTTTATTATATCGAGTTTTCAAACTCCATATATAAAGAATTACAGATATATTTTCTTAATTTTAATATATAGAGAAGTTGCATTGGGGTTATGCATTTACCTGGTTTTTACCTTGGTAATACAACGTAAATTTGTTTGCACATTAAGATCATTGGCAGAATAACGGGGAAAAATGTGTTCGTGGTAGAATACGTGTTTGATTATAATTAATTGTCTAGCATCGAGATTGTTTCCATGCTCTCAGCATCGTGCGAACAACTCTGTTTGACCACGAGCAGACCATCAACAGGGATGACCTTCGCGACCGTCGCTGTTGATGGTCTGTTCGTGTTCAAACACAGTTAGTATATACATAAACATAACTTGTTTTTGTATTTTTTTACATCCTAAATTTTATTTGAAAAATTCTGATTTTGATTTTTAAAATCCTGAATTTAATATGGAAAAGTCCAAATTTGGATTTAAAATCCTGTAAATAAAGTTACTAAAAAAAAATTATATAAATTTATACTGAAAAAAAATCAAACTGTAAATATCAGATTCATCGTCTAAAAATGCTCCAAATATAATTTTTGTGATTTAACCACAGCCAGATGTATACATACGAGTTAATTTAACAATAAAATGTCATTTGTTGAGAGGTAAGAAAAAATGAAGCGATTAGTTTTTGCGTACGACTATTTTATTCAAGTATTGCATTGTATTTTTAAATATTGTTTCACAATTTTATTTATGACTTAAAAGAGATTAATACACAGTGAAGTTAAGAAGTAAAAGTAATGTTACTTTTGCACTTACAGGAACACAGACAACTAATTATAAATAACATGAAAAGCAACATACGATGACCCATATAAGGAAAACAAAATACTAATTATACAAAATAATTGCATTGCAACCAAAGTTCAGAAGACAATACTAAGTATTAATATACATACATATATATGCTCCATATCGGAACGAATGGAATAAATATAAATATATCAAAATATATTTTGTTTAAATTTTTTGACATACCGATGAAAGACCGCAATACATATTTATATTCTTAAATATATTAATACGAAAGCTAACGTCTGAAAATACCTCAAGAGATACCAGGGTTACTAATTATGTAGGGGACTGGGCAAATCTGACACTATTTAGAGACCAGCTGATATATCCACTAGAAAGAAAATTTTGAAAAATGTTTTCAGGCACACAAAATAAATAGTTACTCCTGTAATATATAAATACTAATAACTCCTTTTTTAGTTTTTATTAGTTTTTTACAGAACTTTTTAATTTTTAACTAAAGGAACAAAAACCTAAAAATACTAATTTTTTTTTTTTTTTTGGAAGTTAACCAAGTCACGCAAATGTAACAATATAAACTTAAGTTAACTAAATGCTAAATTTAAAAATTTTAAATCTTGGTCTTAAATATTTGGTGTAATTGTTTTTGTAGAATAAAAATAACTAATATGAATACAAAATTTGTAAGAGTGGGCGGTATGTTAAAATATCCGATAACAATGCAACTACGATACCAATGTATGATACAGAAAACGCTTATTGGAAGCTTGATTCACATTCAAAAGATATAAAGATTCTTTCGAAAAGGTTTGAGGGTAAAGATTAAGGAAAGCTGTTTCCGTTGGTAAATAACGTTGTTGATGTAAGTTTAGTCGTCGCTGCATGTTTGCTAATGTCACACCATCACCTCGTCAAGCCAAAGATACTTGATAGAAAAGCCATTCTTCCATAAACGATGGCACAAACGCCTTAGATGTGGTAAATTTAACTTTGGGTTTTAATAGAGATAATTGTTCTTCAAACAATACCAATGACTCCAAACAGCTGGTACCATTGCCATGGGTTAAATATTTTCCGTCGGGCTTAAGTATTTGAAAGGAGTGTTCCAATATTGTGCGTATAAAATCCCAACATTCGCCAATAGGAGCACCTGATATAGGTATGTCGGTTAAATCACCAAACACATAATCAAATTTACGACCCTCGGCAACGAATTTCTTCATATACTCAACACAATCTCCTACAATAATCTCGTAGTTGTCGCCTTTACGCTTCTCCAACACATCGCCACAAATACTGTTTAAATACTGGTTGCAAGCCTGCATCACTAACTCATCAATTTCAAGCATAACAACGAATTTCGGCTTTTCTTTGAGCAGCTCGTAGAGAAGGGCACCGTCGCCACCACCTAAAATACAAATTTCTTTGCCTTCATAATTTTCAATGCCACGACCCATTAAGGTTTCAGTATAAATTAAATCAGCTTCAGCAATATCTGAAAAAGAAAGAGAGCAAATGTTTACAAAAACAAAAAGTAAACAGAAAAACAGAAGTTCGAATGAAATAAACAATAAATATCTTTATTGTAATATAATTTTTTCAGAAACTTTGCATGTTGGCTTATATGGTTCTTGGACCGGGTATTAAAGAAAAAATGCAATGATTAAGGAATGATTTTAGTTAGGCTTAGAGCAGTGACTCCTAAAGTAATACACATATGGGGAACATACAAAATCTCTATAATTATGACGATGAACTATGAAAGTCAAGTTGTTTTATTAAAAACCGCATCACTTATTTATTAACCCAACCAATGATTAAAATTTGAGTTTTAAAACTCTTCTCATATTTTTAAATATACAGAAATTCTTTTTATACCGATAACTGTTTGTTTTCATATTTAATTATTTAGTTTCTTTTAGTAACAATAACCTAGCCGCCTGTAGAGGCCGAAATCGGTTATATATTTCAATTATTTTTCTGTTAGGTTTAGAACCCAACTCTTAATGTCCAATAATTTTTTCGGTATTCTAAAATTTTAAATTTATTAAACAACGTTTATGAAAACACATGTTGTCGTTCACGTTAACGAGCAAATGTTCCCAACAACGTCGGTTTAGTCGTTCAATATGTATTTTAATATTTGTTGTAGAAAATAAATATTTTAAAAATATTATTTTAAATTTATACATAATTGTCATTTTAACTTTTTAATAAAGTTAAAATTGAAGAAATCCTGAATCCAATTCATTCCGTCACTTTTTATTCTAAAATATTTCGAATAAAATATTGGGGTTTCGGAAAAGAGAATATAATTGATAATGGTTTTCGTTTTACTATTATTTAATTTTAATTTATGTTGAAAGAGAGATAGAGAGTGAGAGAAATTAAAATTGATTAAAAATATTCTACTTTGTTATATACAAAGATATTGAATTTACTAGGACACACGCTTTATTCGTTTTAGATATTTATGTATTTTTAGAGAAATAAACAAGAAATAAAGTCGCAAACAATAATCGCAAATTTCATGCAAAATACGATTCTTAGAAAAAGGGTCCTCTGTTTTTTCCTTTTTCAATAAATAAGCCTTTTAGTTCTGTGAACAACATAAACTATACATATGTATATATAACTAAATTAAGATAATTTTATAAACCGATACTTCACATCAGACTTACTTTGCAACTCATCCAATACCAGCATGTTGCCCAAAGTTTTCGAGTGCAGGATTTGTATTTTCTGAAATGGTGAACGTGCCTCGAAAACCAGAGAATCAATATCGTATTCCAGTATACGTTCATCTAAAAAAGCAAGTGTGTTAATGTACAAAATAAAATTAATTTTAGTATAATCTTATTCCGTTTAATGTCGTATATTATCGCTTACATTATGTATAAATGAATTTTAGTATAAATGCATGGATGTATATGATAATGAGGACGGATTACTTGAAAAAGTGCACACTAACGTTTACATGAATATCGTGTATTGTTATATTAATAATATAGTTTTTTGTTTGTTATACAAACATTTTTTTAAGAATTACACTTACATCCACATGAGCTGACAATTTAAAACACTAAAGATATTAGATCATAAAAAAGCAACAACATTCATTAGAAGGCCATTTTAAAGGATATGCAAAATTCATGCTTTTAAAAGATTAAAATGCTTATGCTAGTTTTTTATATATGCGAGTATAAAAGTAAAACAGGGTAATAAATGTTTTTTGTTTTGAAATTAGGACATTACAAAAATGCTTTAATTGTGTAAATATATTAAGAACATTTTTTTCGTTTGGCTTAAATAAATATTGGCAGCGGTACTAAAATCAAAAATGTCAAATCAAGTCCAGAGTGCATTAAAAGAAATAAAGTTTTTTTACGTATTAATTCATGTAATAAATTTTTCATGGTAACACTTCGATTTTGAGTTATTGACGTTTAATAATTTAAGATCAATTTAAGTTTGTTCATTAAAAAGCAACAAGGTAACTACTTCTATATTCATGTAGTTTCCAGTACATAAGAAGTTTGTCCAAAACGTTAATATGATGACAATTATTTTCGTACACAAAAATACGATTCAATATTTTTATTAGGTTGCAATAGTGTAAACGTGTTAAAAATGATCATTGGAAAATATTTAAAAATTTCACAAATTTAATTAAAAATTCTTCAAGAATAAAAATAATATAAATTTTAGTGGAGCTACACTTTAATTTAATAAAAATTAACATAAACTAAATTCGTATTTCAGTACATGATACAACTGTTGAATGGAGTTGAACATATTTCTTCTAACCACACACCGTGCTCGAATTTGAGTATATTTGCTTGTGGTTTGTAAGAAGCACCATCGTTGTGCCAATATTCTTTTATTTATTCACTGGAAGGAACACTATTTGACTGCTCCTGAAAATTTGAAGTGCCAAGCCCACCTTCTATATATAAAATCGTTTGTGTGTTTATAAGTAACGCGTGATCTCTGGAACTATAAGAGCTGTGGAGCTGAATTTTTAGCCACAGGTTCAGGGCGTTACCGATAAATGGTACTGTTGTGGTAATTTTTAAACTCTTTTATATCTAGATTTTGCATGGGTACGTGGTAATGAACTTCGCAGAATACTGCAAAAAAGTATCATATTTAACACGTTCCCTGCCGCGTGGAGCGTATATGCGCCAAGCAGAACTTTCCTTCCAGAAGGATTAAGAATTTTTTAAAACTCATTATGCAGTCAATTATGGGCATCTTAATATTACTGCTGATGGCCTTATTTAATAGTGGGGCGTATACGCCCACGGGAAGTCTTATAAAACGGGAAGTCTTTATAAAACGGTCTGGCAGAGAACGTGTTAAAGGCGAAACAATACTTAGCAGGCCCAGGTAGTGGTAAAGTCAAAAATGAACGCCATTTAATAAAAATTTATTTTTTTTACTGCGGTGGGAATGGAAAAGCTATACGAAGCTTGTTGAAAACTACAAAAGTATTCTTTTACTACGATTTCATAAGTAAAGTTTTCTTTCTCATGTTGAAGGGGAAAGAAGTTAGTTCAAAG
This sequence comes from Phania funesta, assembly GCA_963932375.1. Classification (NCBI taxonomy): domain Eukaryota; kingdom Metazoa; phylum Arthropoda; class Insecta; order Diptera; family Tachinidae; genus Phania; species Phania funesta. The sequence goes on along the minus strand of OZ010656.1, from coordinate 90,690,161 downwards.
CAATCCACAATTTCCAATATAAAATTGACTAATGTCGATTTTGGTTTTTTATGATGTTAAGAAAAGTAATACACTTTATAGCTAAAGCTAAGTAACAAAGTTAAATATAAAATAATAAACGTAAAATATTTCACAGATGCAAAATGGAGCGTGATATATAACATAAATTGGAATAAATACGTTCATTATATAATAAAATTGAATGTATCTATACATTAAAAAAAAATAAGTTTATATTTATTAATGATGGCAGTGCGATTAGAAGAAGCGAGAGAAATATATATACATATGTGCTTAATTTAAATTATAATAATATAATAAATAAAGAAGGAATAATTAAATGTTATTACCTGCAGATGGAAAATATCTAGCAACATCACCACGTTTTAAAGTGGGCAATACTTGTCCAGAATGTACTTTCAATTTCTTGGCAATGTTATTTTCAAGCCGTTTTGATGACTATATTTTGATTTTTGTTTGACAATAATGTATTGACCATTTGAACAAAATGTCAATCATTCAATCAAATATCAAGAATTGGTAGTGGTGGTTGTGGCGGTGGTTTAAGTGGGGCAACATGATTTGAATATTTTGTGAGCAACAGCGATTATAATATAGAAGAGATCATTTTTGATATGAAATAAATTTAAATAAAAAATGTATTAAAATCGATTGAACAAACGTTACAGATTACGCATTGATTTAATAAAATAAAACCATACAATTTTATTAAAGAATTTAAAATGTTTTGAAGATTGAAAATGAATTAACTTGTTGAAGTGTAGTTCAAAAGGAAATCTTGGTAAATAAATATAAAGCATGCATTATAATTAACAAAAGGCTTAAAAATTATAAAAAAAACGTAATAAGTCTAATATGAATTACTAACATTTTGTTACAACGGAGTTTTAAATCGAATAAAAATCCAATTAATTTTTTCTACTATCACGAGACCAATAGAAAAGGGAAGTGATATGTATTGAGGGCTTAGGTTTATTTAGGTGATTTTTACTTAAAACGAAAAAGAAAAAACTAGCAACATATTCATTATATTTTTCTTTTAACAAAACTATAAAAAATCGTTTGTAGAATAAAATGGATTTGTAGAATTTTTAACCAATTAAATCATCGTATATTTTGAATCTTTCTGTATAGAACATTTAGTATTGTAGATTTTAATATTTCGAATTTTTCCAGAATGATTAAATGAACGAACACTTGAACTAGATGACTTATTGTGGTTTCAGTTAAAGAAGAAAGAAATATAATGCAAACCTGAACTAGTCATGTAAATGTCAATATATCCACCCCGTTTTATAGGCGGCAAATATTTGGAACGATCTGAATTTAATTTTTGTTGCAATATTAATTCCAACGCACGCATGGTCTGTAATAGTACATTATTTAAACACACTCATCATCATTATCAACATAATAATTATTATCGAAAACAAACAAAAATTTACTCGTAAATAATTGCTAAAGAAAACAAAAGTAATAAACAGACAAAAAAATAAAGAAAAAATACAGCAAATGAATAAGATTTTTTAATTTAAACAATAACCATATATAAAACTTTTTTTGTAAGTGGAACTTATTGTGATATTCCAATCCATTTTAAAGTTGATTATCAGCTCTGTCACAGAATTCCCTTCATATCTAAAGTGGTTAGAATTGCGTAACTAGCACCGAAGAAAACGAACACCAAACATTTTTTTTTTAGCAATGAAACCACGTTTAGATTTCTAAGTGGAATTTGTTTCAGGGTGGACTAAACGGGTAAACTCACCAGCACGGGTAAACTCACCAGCGCATCTGAATACTTTATCTGAACTGATATATAAAAAAATACTTCCCCATTTTTCCTACATTTTTTATATATGAAGTTTGACACCGGCAAAGAAGCAGAAAATACTTGGAGTTTGCCGGTAAGTTTACATATTATCAATTGGTCTTGCAGAGTTTTGATTTTATATAGTACATACGTATAACATTGGCATATAAAATTCTATATTAACAAGATCGGAATCCGAAGAAGCCAAATCAAATTCGATCAGAATTGAAAACCATTTCGATCAGAATTTTTGAGAGGTCGCCTGTAAAGTTAAATCCCAATGGAAACTTTCCGGGTTTTTACCAATAGCAACTAGGTTCTTCACATAATACTTGACAATAAATGTATGTATATCTGTTATATTAGCAGATAATTTTATTTTGTTTAGTTGGCTACAAAGTGTGACTAAAAAGTGGATGGTGGTTCAACCCAAATTTGAAATTGTTTAATTGACTTCAAACTGTGAAACTATAAGTTTGTATATGCCACCGAGTTTTGAGTAACATAATAATTTGGTAATAGAGCGGTGCAACTGAAATATTACCTGTTAGTGGTTAGAAAGAAACCGAGTAACCCCTTACTTGGGTTGTTTTAATAAGTCCAATTGAAAGGGGCCTATATACTATATTATTAAAAAATGCCAACAAAAATAATTCAGTATTTTAGCTAAATACGGATTTCTTTTTATTAATTTTATTTTGTTTCATTTCGGGTTAATTATAATTAAAGCATAAAAGATCGTCACCTGTTTATAGAAGGGGAATGTGTTGCATTTTTTGGCAAATAGTTTAAACATATATATTTTTAGTTTTACATAAATAATATTTAATCAAAACAGCGTTTTGTTAGTTACAATAAATAAGAAAAGAAAAAATACCACCGCTGTAACAAAGAAACTTTTTTTCAAGGTCGCACACTAAATCATTTTCACGATTATTAATATATTCATATAAATATTTATGCAAGTACTAAATACATATTATTTGCATGCACACAGATAAGTTCAAAAGAATTACTGTGCAACTTTTATAACTATTTCAGCAAATTATTTCCAAAATTGAAATCTGTAGTTCAAATATGCAAATGGTAGCATAGACAAAATTAATTAGTGAATTATTTCCTCTTAACACCTTGATAACTAATGCGGGCCGGCAATTTTTATTAGAAGCTGATTTTGAAATCGCAGTATTTTTATACGCTTCACAAAAAAAGTGTAAAGATTATATATAAGTATTTTACTCCGTTTGTAAATTCTATAATATTTATTTGCGACCCACAAAGTATATATATTCTGGTTCCTTATAGGTAGGGACGTTCAATTAAAGATGTCAGTCTGTCTGGCCACTTAGTATATTAAAACTTTTACGATTCGCTTAGTTTTTTGAACTCAACAATATTAGTCTACAAGTTCCCGAGATGTTTCAGGTTTTCTTTAATATTTTCACTCTCACAAGAAAACCATTATGCGCATGCTCTGAAAAAATGACTATTCTAAATACTTATCAAGTTTGCTTAAAGTCTCCATAGAGAAATGATTAACCCGAGTCCCCAGGTAACTGACCAAAAATTAAAAAAAAGTTAACAATATTTTACAAAACAAAATAAATTAATCTTAAATATAATTATAAAAAACCAATATTAACCAAATTTTAAAATTTTTTACCCAAAAGTTTGCAATTTCACAAAAAAGCCAAATATAAAAAATTCATTATTTTATGAAAAAGACAAAATTTTAACGGAATCGATCTTACACAAGTATATATAAAAAAGTCAAATTGCACCACAAATCCAAAATTCACAAAAAAATTCCGGAAAATTAAAATTCCACTAAAAATTTTATAATTATAAAAACCGAAAATTTTACAAAAATCTATATTAAAAGGAAACATACAAAAAATTAATTTCAAAATTCACCAAAATTTGAAATTGCTTTAATTGCATTAAAAATTTAATTTAATCTTAAATTCGAAATTTTACTAAAAATAAAATAAACAAATTGAGAATTTTTCAAAATTCGTATGCATTCACAGAAAAGTTAAAAAACAGATCATTTATATATTAATCGATAGAAAATGTTGATATTAAAGCGAAAAAAGAGTAAAATAAGACGAGTAGAATTGGATCCCAAATTTAAAGATAGCAACAATTCTTAGCTCCGGAAAAAATCTCTAGTATATTTTATAGTTGTTCATTACTTTTGAGAAGGATAAATAAGATGCAGCACAGCCAATATAGCTGCTTACTTGTTTGAATTGAAAAAGAAAAAAAAATTCTACCTAGGCAATAAAAATAGCAAGTTTCGTCATTTTTCTATTTTACAAGTTTGAAAAATTATCGAAGTCCAACGTAATTGGTCTTCAAAAAAAAAAAAAAAAAAAACAAATAGGAAATATTAAACAACGTTTGCAGTTATACATACATAAGTATATATGTATCTAAACTGTAATAATGTCGCAATACATACTGTTATGAAAAGAAATTAAACCAAATTATTTATACCTAGTCTTGTACAAGGCTGAAAACACTGCCTGCTTTTTAATGAAAAGTAACACAAACAAAAACAAAGACCGGCATCTAGAAATAATCAAGAGAAAATGCCATACAAGCATGTTCAGCACACCAAGTAGAGCAACAACAACGAGAACAACGGACACGATACTCCCCAGCCAGAGGCATAACAATGGTATAATTTCTTGAGAGCACACTAGTACACATAATATGATATGGTTGAATTGTATCTCAACCACTATATAATGAGCTTGACACTCTTTGAAGGACTTTTCCTCATACCACCTCCTCGTACAAGAGGAAGGAAAACAGCAAGGTTAAACCAACACAAACATAAGAAAAAAAATCAATTTTTGATAATGAAAACTGAAATTTTTTCAAAAAAATTAACTTAAAAGATTTAATGTACTTGCTTTTTCAAAGTAATATAAGAAAAAAAAAACATCTCTTACATCAAAAGACATTAACTGTTCTTTGCCGTCTTCCAAATAATATTCCACATTGATGGTCACCAAACCTTGGGAAAATATACGTAACGTTACAAAAGTTTCCTTATTCTCGGCTAATACCGCAAAGTAACCATCATCCATGGGCATTTGGTAGGCCATTTCCAGTTGAGGAAAAATGTGCTCTAGCTCATGTCGTAATAACTTTGCCATTTCTTGACGCTCTGCAGCATTTCCTGCACGATCTTTGTCGATGGTGAAATCAAATAAAATTGTTTGTGCAGTCATATTAACTTTAATTTAAATAACACTAGTTTTATAACTTTTTAAACACAAATATTTTTTCTTATATCCCTCGAAAAGAAAACAAGAAGAACGCGCACAAACAACAAACCAACGCAAAATAATGCAAAAACTCAACTGAACTAAAAATTATTGAGATGTGAGATAATCTAGTGTTGCCAATTTAGCATTGCCTTTATATCCAATGTTATGTGTACTAAAAATCACTCTTAGGCAAAGCGCCAGTTCATTACATGGGGACTTGACTAGCAATAAATCTGTTCAGTCATCGAACATTTTTCTGGTCGCACAGGAATTTGGCTCGTAAAGGCTGTCGCTGTTGATGGTCTGTTTGTGTTCGAACAATATTGTCCGAACAGTTATTTGCGCAACGCTGTTCTGCCATTACACAAACTAAATACACACAGGTAAAATAAAAATACTTATGTATGCGCTCGTCTGTAAACACCAGTACATAAACTATGCTGAGAGCTTCGTGACAATCTTAAACTGGCATGGAAGATCTACACGTATTCTCCACACAGAATACTACGAACATATTTCCGCTATTCTGCCAACGCTCTCTCCATGTGCGAACAAATTTGTGCTTAAGCAAGGCGTATGTAAACAATTTGTGACTGAACAAAAACGTACTCAAACTCGTGTCGAGAGCACAGTGCTGGAATCACTAATTGAGTGTTGGTGAACTGCACATAGTACATCTTTGAATGTTGAAAATTTAAGGGGGAAAATTATCACAATATATTCTTGTCTGGAATATTATGTATTATTAGTTTATTTAAATAAACATATGCAAACATATTTAACAATTTAGTTTCAACACATTGTTATTAAGTTTTCTTTTGTAATAGGTTTTCTAATTTTAAATGAAAACTTTAACTCAGCTGTTCACTGGTTATGCATAAAAAATAAATAATTTGTTGCAAGGTTTGACAAATTTTTGAAAAAGTGATATTTTCCTAATAAGAGTTTTTAAATTCCACTTAAACGTGGCGCAAAACTGTACAACAAAATACTAATCCTCGAACTTCTTTTGAAATCGCTTTTAAATTAAGTTTTCGATTAGCTAGAGAATTAAAAGTGCGAACATAGGTTATAATTGAATTGGATAACAACTCAAGCATCCATGGTAAATTTTAAAAGAAAATCATTATGTATCGAAAGTGAGTTTTTCGAATCCAAATACAGAGTAAGCTAAGCTGCCTTTTTTTTAAATTACTTCTCTATAAGTTACAGATATTTAGAATGGATTTTCATCATCCCTTGTCAAGTTTGATTTGGAGACAAATCGGTTTTGGCTATATTCCATCTTAAGTATCATTTTTCGTTTCCTTTTTGGTCTTACAACTTTATTAATATAAAAATAAAAATCTTTTTATTAGTACGCTAAAAATATTTCATTTCAAATATATATTCATATTCGAGTGCAAAAACCCTAAAATTATATGCCTCAATATTATCCAGACGTTGCAAATCAATAGCTAAGGTTCAAGCAGCTTCAAGACTAAAAAACAGCAAATGAAAAATTCTTTTGGAAATAAATTTATAACTAATGAAGTTATAAATAAGGAGGCAAAAAAATGAAGGAGGTTGCAGCACTTAATTTGCCAAGCGAAATTAAAAAAATAGCTTTTTTCTAAAATATTCCGAATATCTCCGAAACTATAAAACAATATAATACAAAGGCAATTTTATTTCCATTTTTCTTATGGATGATTAATTTAAATAAATCGAACATCTAATTTACGGGTTATGGCAAATTTTTGAAATTAACGGTTTTCAGTTTTGATACTTCCTTCCTCTTTCAAATTCACAGAATTTACGTTTGAAGCAAACTGTCAAAATGATTCAAGTGAGTGGCTGTTTGTCAGCCAGCGATGTGACAAACAGTTGTTGGGGTTTGTTTTTGAATTTGTGAGAGCACATAAAACAGTTGCGGAAAATTAGTCAGTAAACGAACACAAGCAAGTTGAATAGGAAAAATTATATGAGGAAATAATAATTTTCTTTCACGAAAATACTGTGAAAAAGATTAAAAGAAGCAACAAAACGATTACATACATATACAATACTTATAGTCAAGGAAAGGAAAACTCAACAAATATTGTCGTTAAATAAAAAAATAATAGCCCGAGTTACATAAACAAAAATAAAAATATTTAATAAAGAAATCAAAAGTATTTAAGTGAAATGAAAATATCAATGCAAAAATCAAGTTAATTGTTAGAAGTAATGACAACAATGTAAAATATGTAAAAAATGTAAAATCAATGGTAAAATCTGTCACAACAGCCACAACAACAATCAACTGTACCTGAACCTGAACTTGAAGGAAGGAAGGAAATACCAAGTTGCAATGTTTGTCTGTATGTGTGTGAACGTGTATTAAAAATCTGTTTTTTTTTAACATTGGCAGATAAAATTAAAATAAAGTGCGTTAAAATAATATGTTTTTAATTTGTGCGTGGGCATGATGTGTAAATTTGTTGACAAAAATATTCAATATTAAAATGAGAAACTTGTTAAAAATGAATGAGGAAAATTGTTTAAATTAAACTTTAGTCTTCAAACGATTTAATTTTTTTCTTTATGTTATAAATATTAGTCACATTTTTTTATACTCTTTTTTACGACCCATTGGCGCCAATTATTGAAAATCTTGACGAAAATTCCATGCTCTATAAACCACCCACCAACCCCTGCAAGCGAATTGCTTGAATCCTTTTTGATGGGGTTTTGTGTTGTTCTGCTACTACCACCGCACAACATAGTAACTGGATTTTTTTGTTTTTCATAAAGAGAATTGTTTTGTCCTCCTTTGGTTACGGCAGTTAGTCGTGGGTAAAAAAGTAGCAGTCATCATACATTTGTTTGCAGTTTAAAATAAATAGTATGTGTATGGAAAAGTTTTAAATTCAATATTGCCACGTTTAAAGACGAAAAGGGTTGGTAGAGAAAGAAAAACATCGTTCTAAAAAGGCGCATAAGTTTGCGGTAAAAAATGTAAGCCAAATGTGTTACGCGCTATGAAACTAAAACGGAATCGCCCATTTGCGAAAGAAAACATAATTAAAATAAATTGGATATTATTATTTTGGTTATTATTGTTATAAAAGACTTCTAGTTAAGAAAATTGCATAAATTGGATATTTGTATTTATTCCGCAGCAATAGAACACATGCGCAAATAAGTTCCTTTTATAAATTTCCACCACAAAAGTACATTCTTTTCAAACAATTGTAATAAAACCCGTGCAATAAAATTTTCATTATATTAATTTGAATTTCGACTTTTGTGCTCTTTCTTTTCATTTAAATTGGTGAATTCGGATATAACATATGTTTTAATTTTTCGAACATAAGTTTAAAAAGCAATCAAAGGTCGTGAATTTTAGCTCAGGCTATTAAAAGGCCCTAAAAGAGAAGGAAATCTAGAATCAGTGGTAAAAAATATAAAGAGACTAACAACTCTCAAAAGGCGAATTCTTACGAACCACGTAACATAATACGAAAAGTCAATTAAAAAAATAAATGTCGGCTCAAAATCTGAATGTTTCATCAAGTAGTGAAAATGTAGCATTCAATGAAGATTTAGTTTATAGATTAAGACCTTTGTTTAATCTAAAGCTTCCAAATTTTACTGGAGTCATTTGGTTTATTCAAATGAAATACTACAAGCCCAATAATTTTGACATTATACCCAAAGGCCCTAGCCTCGCTGATAGAAAATTAATTAAAAAAGTTTTATTTCAAACGAAAAGCGGAATGTTCCCTGCTGTAAGATTAGAAAACATTCTTAAGCCGAAAGAAATATAAACGCAAAAGTATTCGGAATACCCAGGTTTAAAATTGGAAAACAAAATGTTTCAGATAATGGCGAATAGAAGGAGTAATTTGTATAAAACGAGACACTGTTAAAACTAAATAACAAATAAATATTTGTGTTTGAACATCTATAACGTGTAAAATTTTTAATTCCAAATTCAACTGCTATAATTTTGCCCTTTAACTGTAAAATAAAATCTGTATGAGTGTTGCATTTATATAAAATATTCAGTCGTCCTTTCAACCATAAAGTGTTGGTGGTAAACGTATTGTGTTGTTAGCGTCATGCCCATAAATGATTCATTATTTTTAAAACAGTGTTAGCAAAAATGCAGTCGCCATAGCATGATTTCTTTTAATATAATTTAGGAATTTAAACCAAAATAAGCAACTAAACCAAATATTTAAATAACTTACGAAATCGTTCCCAGAATCTTTTAAGGGATAGTAACCCAATTTTTTTTTAATTTAGAAATTTAAGATTCCGTACTCTAATGCCGAAGTAAAAACCCCAACAATGCAAATTTAATTTTTTTTATTTTATTAATTCCAATTGATATCTAAAAGGCAAGATTAATTACTATGGTTTATCCATATATTCATTCTTTGATGTGAAACAAGTTGGATATTTTGCCCACAAACAATACAACTTCGCTGTATAACTTCATTTTGCAATCAGGTCTTGTTGCATAACATGATTTTTGCTCTACGGCAGTGATGAAAAATTCAGTGCTATTGCGCTTTGTTCAGTAGTATTTCTACGACTGTAGTATTTCCATAACATTAAAAGTACTTTTTCCGATGTGGAGCACAAAGTAATGTACTACACAAAAGTAGCAATAAATTCGTATTTATTATATAAATCAAAAACACAAAACTCAAAAAGCATTAAATATCTCTTTTTGTTGTTGTACCAACAGTCGCAACGTGTATGGGAGGCTTTAAATAGAATCTCGATTCGGCTATTAAGTGGCGCATGCTTGTTTGCCCACAACAACTTTAAGATAGATAGTATTTATATAGTTATAGGGTATAAGAAAAACTGACATTTCCCTTTTGCATAAATGTATGACAGTTTCCGGCGCATACTACTCGTATCATATCGTACGATAAGTGCTATCATACTGAAAGCAAATCATTACACTCACAGTTTTGTATGTGCGATCTAAAGTGACGATTAAAAGGAATGTTGAAAAAATAAATTCAAAATTTAGAACGTTTTTTGCTTTAATGCCAATGAAATGCGAACAGTGGCAAGTTGTTAGCTAAGGCTTAAAACTTTACTGGGCTCTTGAAATCTTTAATGAATAAAGTCTTTTTCATACACATTTGTATGAGTAGTGGACGTCCTTGAAGAATGCGTAGTCCATAAGTTGTAACGCCCCAAAACATAATTCTTGACCCGGCATAGCAATACAACCTTTAGCACAAAATTATCCTTTTCTATTTTACACATTTACTAATACGGTGAATAGTGAATAGAAATTTTTGGGTTTTCATACAACTTGCCAATAGCAATTGTGTATTTATTAATATGATGCTGTGATTGAATAAGTTATTAAAAAAAATATCAACAATCGTACGCTTTCTTTTCTTTTCATATACCAAAAAAAAAAAAACAAAAACAAAATATCTATAATTAATTATATGCAAAATAATAAGCAAAACTATTTTTAGAAACAATAAGTGTGTTCTCGTAAATAGTCCAAATGCCTTTTGCACAAAATATCCCAGGCTTTTTCTTCGGTTATATTTCGGAAATTTATCAAACAATCAGCTGTTTGAAAAATAAACGATAAAAACTTTCAAATATGCGTTCAACTGTTTAACAGAACCAAAAACAAACATTGCAGATGACACTTAGCCGAAACTGGTTTGTCTCGAAATCACACTTGACAAGTGATGATGAAAATTCGTTCCCAATACCTCTTGTATTGAACTGTCAAAACACTTTCTTTCGGGATATGAATTGCATTTTTTGCGTTTCCCTAGTTTTGTTTATTTTAGGCTCTTCTCAGTGAGAACAATTTCTTTTTTAATTTTTATTTTTCCAAACACATCTAATATAAGTGTTTTCTTTTCGAAACAATTTCAAATAAACGTCATCGGTTTCAACATGATTTTTACATTCGAAACACATGCCAACAAATGTTTGTTGCTAAATATAAAAAAAATTATCAACAACAAAATAAAAAAATCTTAAATTCACACGGGTTTTATTTACCCTTAACGAAAAAAAAAACAAATATGTGAAACAAACTTATAGACAAAGAATAATAAATTCTTAAGGTTTGGTCAGACGGGGCAAATATTTGACAAAGTAAGTGTAACCACTATTTTTTCCATCTTACGTGCCACATATAGGATAAAATGATGTTAAATGATAAAATTATATTGTTGTGTTTTCAATTATGTTAAGTAGAAATTCGGTGAAATTCGTCATACGCGGCGAACTTTGAATTAGATTTATTTCTATTTCTTTCGCCGACGTACGACGAACAAAACAGAACAATGTGGCCATGTTTCTTTTTAGTTTCCAAGTATTTTAGTAAATAAAGTTTTTTTTTTTTTAATAATAATTAATTTAATTTTGTTTTATAGTAATTAAAATAAGTTTAGAAAATAGTAGTTAACTATAAAATTACTTTTTGGCTGTGTTTTTGGTAGTGTTTAATTTTTTAACTATTATATTTTATATGGTCACCCTATCCATATATAGATAACAGCTGTTATTTTTTCTTCGTTATTGTGCTTCATACGACGAATTTACACAGCGAATTTTTACCGACGTATATGTCGTGTTGAACGAAATTCGTCGTTCGTCCCAGTTGTGTCCCTAGCATTAAGTTGTTTGTCGAAATAGGTCTCTAAATTTCGAAAGTTTTAAGGTTGAAGGTTATAAATTTTCAAGGACTGCTGCTTTTAGTTTTATAAAAAACTAGTCATTCTTCAATGTCAACTGCGTATCTACGAATGAGGTTGTATTGTACATATCGAGAACTTGGTCCTTAATTAGATGTCAGTACTTTTAACGACCGAAATATGTGGGAAGAAGCTTGGCTTTATTTTAACATCAAAGTTTTTGTGCGGAGCTGACGCTTATTTTCCAAGTAATGTTTTACGAGTTATACCACACTTCAGCTCTCTACATATAGGAGAAGTGTCCCTTACAAATAAGCGCCAAGTTGCACTATTTTATGATTAAATAAAGCAAATGGTTTCGTGCAATATACACGAACTTGGCCTGGCACACTACCATGCATCTTAATATGCAGTGTAAATAAGCCCAAAGCTGCGAAACTTTTTAGAGCCTATTTAAAAACAAAAAAACCGGTTCATTATAATAAGATTTTGAAACACTGCAATATTTTTGAGAAGTCATTCTAAAAATGAATGTTATTTTCGTATAGTTTTTTAAGAGATTGAAAATCTCTTTAGACATATGCATTGGTATGTGTAATGTACGTGTACAGTATAACAGAAAAATTGGCACCAATTACAATGGAAACGTGTTCAGATACACGATGCCAATTAACATAAGAAAAACCAACAGACAAAATAAATAATTACAAAAAAAAAAAAAACACAACAAGATAAATAAAATCAAAATAATAATAAGAATTGTCACGCTAACGTAGGCAACGTTTAAAAAAAATATAGAAAACTCAAAACAATATTAGGAAAATTGGACCCTGACATTAGAATAATACAAACTGTTGAGACATTAGCATTATGAGAAGCAAAATACTCCTACATTTTTTTATTTAACATAAAAAAATTTATATTTATTTGCAAGTTAGAATTTATTGTTTAAAGCAAAAAATCTTAAACTTGTAAAATTTATTAAAAATATAAAAAGTAAATGAACTTAACTACATTTTGTATGAAAATAGAGAAAACCTAAAGAAAATAGTAAAGCAAGCTGTTTTAGTTTGACATACGTACGAGTATTTCACAATTGAGTTTGTGGCCAACCTAAAAGTATGCAATACTCAATGTGGTTAGTAAACACTATATGCTTTATAATTCATAGACATGTGATGGATGTGCTTACAATTATGTTGAAATCTCGTGTTGTTGTAATAAAAAACATTTTAAAATTCTTAAAATAGCAAAATAAAATAATTATCTCACAACGCTAAATACTTTGGCAAACATTGTGGAAGTAAAAGTCAAGCAAGAGAATACAATTTTTTTATGTGAAATAATCGGGCTTATAAATAAAAAAAAAAATTATTATTCAGCGAATAATTTTATTTAGGCTCGAATTCATATTTAATTCTTTTAAAGAGGAAAGACAAATTTATTTTCATTAATACGATAATTTTTAGAATAACAGAAAAGTTAAGGCACAAGACACCAGCAGAATGCATTTTCTGTGCCGTTACGCACGTCATCAGTATTAGTGATGAAAAAAATAATTGAAAAAGGATTATTAATCGATTATTCTGTATAATGAAGGAATGATCGCTTAATTCCAAAATAACTGAAAAAATACATATGTAAACAATAATATGCTGCTAAATAATTTTTTGTTGCATAATGCCAACATATTTGGTGGCAAATAAAATCTCAGATTTAAGATCCATTTGCAAGAACGATTAGCTTAAGCCAAATAAATATGATTTTGCTCCTCAATGTTGAATATCAAACACCACATACGAGTAAAAACATGTTTTTCGGCATTTTCGCCATTATTTTATATGGAGTTTGACATCCGACACTGAGAGACGAATTCCTGATTCGCCCCTGAGCCTGACTGTTATCTATTCGCCTTGCTTTAGCGCTATTTTATGGGGGGCGCAAGGAAGGAAATGGTTGAAAATGCTCGTTCAGACGTCATTATTGGAAGTGGAAGCAACACGTGTTCTATCGAAAAAGAGAGCACAACAACTTTACGAATTCTCAAATTGAATTGAATTGAGCTTCGTTCACGAATTAAAACGAGATGTGGTGAACGCAAAGTATTTTAACAAGCTTATTTATGTTTTTTGAACGTATGTAAACATTTTTTTTAAGATGACTAAATTGTTCGATTATTTTTTTTTCCGATTAATTGCAATTATTAATTTTTCGGTTTGATTAATAAAATAATTAAGTAATCGAATAATATTTCTTTTTTCCCATCACTAATCAGCACTATGTTTCGATTATTTTTCTGTAGGGTTAGAACGAAGTTTGTCCCACTGTAACTTTTATTTATTAAAAATTTCTGCTCGACAAATTCGTTCACATAAATAAGTTAAAACAAATAAATATTTATATTGTTGATGGGATACAAATAAAAAAGCGTACGTTAATATTTTCTTACAGAAACTTTGGAAAGAAACCAAGCCGATAATATGCACAAATAAGACTCGAGCTCAAACCAGTTTCTGCTAATACCACGATGCACAATATAATCTCACTCGCTGTAAAATATGCTCAAATTCTAAATTTGTTCTAGCTTTAAAATTAATCAATAAGTTACCATGCAACGCGGTGGCAGTGATGAACGTATACCAAGTGCTAACTCCAGCCCACGGCATAGCAGTAAATATCCTGGGTCTGCATTAATTGGCCTACTTACAAAACGTTCAACGAAAGTTGAACCTCATCCCGCCGTAGAAGTCGAACATAATGCAAAACATGCTGCAGGACAGAGTTCTCAATCGAATAGTGTAAAAAATTCCGCCAATCATGACACCTCCTTTGCCAAATGCACACCCGACAAGAAATCACCCCTGATGTATGATCACAACCATGTTGGCAGAACCAATGCCAGAAGTCAAACATTACCGAATAATGCTACACCTAACGACATGTTAAAAGGGGCAGAGTTCATTGAAAAATCTCAGAGTAGTGGCATTATAAATTTGCACCGTAAAGTGAAGACAGGAAAGAATAAAAATCACCTGCAACGCCACAGTACTGATGGTTCTCAGAGTGATGGTGGGATTGCAAGTGGAATAGATGTTGTTTTGAGGAAGGCGCCAAAAAAACGAACGCCTAACCATAATCGTTTTAGCCATCAGTTCAGTTTGTGCTGTAAAGCAGAAAAGAAACCGGTTACACCGCCTGTAACAGTACGCTACAACTCCATTCCAGATAATTGTGTGCCTGTGAGAAAAGACAACATGTCGTTAAGTTGGATTACGGCCGATAATACGTCACTGTCCATAGGTTCGTCCATTTCTAATCCAACAGCATCCTTACAGACTTCATTTGTTGCCGTACCTGCTGCTGCACTAATGGAATGTGCTAGTGCTCCGCAAAGTCCAGTTACTGGAAAATCTATGTTGTTTCCTACTGCTGATTCTTGCTTCGGTTCCCCTTCCAAGACCTCCTTAAAAAGCAATCAAAGTGATACTGGCAATTATGCTAATAACGCAGGCAGCAGTGGTCCCATACGACCTATAGCTGTTTCGGCTTGCCGTTCGCGTTTAAGACTTAAACTATACCCTCCAGGAAAGGAATTGCCACCCTTGGGCTCTGAATTTCCACCGTCCGAAGAAGGTATCGTGTCGGACATCAAGAGAGCCACTACACCACAGCATATGTCCTCTCCCAACATTGCCAGTCAGACCGAGATAACGGACTCTGTCGTTCATGAACCCGAGACACAATCCGTTCGCTTCATGTCACAGGAGAATATACAAATGCAACGACAGGGCTCTAGTTCGGGCTTAGCACGGCAGGCTCTAATGGCCGCACAGGTCTTAAGTTTAATACCAACTAATCAGGCTAGAGAGAGGTGAGTTGCAATAAAATATCAAGTTAAGGGCAAATCAACTATTTATTTCCAATTACAGAAGTTGTTTGGATGGACGTTTGGGTTCGTATTCTTTGTTGGGGCCATGTGAATTAGATAAAGTTATACCCAACAAGGAAGTCACTATATTTGTGGGTACTTGGAATATGAATGGGCAAAGCCCGCCTAAGTAAGCAAAATTTATATGAAATACTTGTAACAAAAACATGACTTATTTTCTTAAATTACAGGGAAATGAATGACTTTGTGTTGCCCTCAAATGTTGAACATTTACCCGATATTGTCGCAATAGGAACACAGGAATCTAGTCCAGATCGTTTCGAATGGGAGGTTACCTTACAAGAAACTTTAGGACCGTCCCACGTTCTCTTCCACTCCACAACTTTGGGTACACTACATTTGGCCGTGTATATGAGAAGGGATTTAATATGGTATTGCTCTGCACCCGAAGATGCCAATATGTCGGTACGAACTGGTTCTGCGTTTCGCACAAAAGGAGCTGTAGCCATATCGTTTTGCCTCTTTGGCACTTCTATGCTTTTCGTAACCTCGCATTTAACTGCTCATCAGCAAAAAGTCAAGGAAAGAGTATCGGATGTCAAGAGAATCATACATGCTTTGGACCTGCCCAAGAATCTTAATTTAAGACATAAGAATAAGGACGTCACTCAAAATTTTGACAATGTATTTTGGTGTGGCGATTTAAATTTTCGTTTGGGTGAGCCAAGAGAAAAACTCTTGGAATGGATACAGAACACAAAATTTCCCCTACCCTCACATTTGCCGCATGGCTACATGCATACTGATCAATTGTCATCGGTGCTGGCAGATGGGGCAGCATTTCGAGGGTTCATGGAGGCTAATATAACATTTCCTCCCACCTATAAGGTATTGTTTTTGTTGTTAAACTTTTACATATTCAAACTCCGAACAACTTATTTGTATTATGTCTTTAAGTATGATCCTGGTACCCAGCATTTTGATACATCATCGAAACAACGTGCTCCCGCTTATACCGATCGCATTTTGTATAAATATCGCCAAGCTCAGGGCTTAATGATGAGACGTCAAAGTACTTTACCTGGCATGCCAACGAACTCCCAATCATTGGTCGAGTGTTTATTATACGATTCGGTGCCGTCCATAACCACTTCGGATCATAAACCGGTCTGGGCTTTATTCAAGACTATTATCAGAGCGGGTACAGATTCGTAAGTTGTTGCCTTTGTTTGTTTTTTTGTAATTTGTGTTTGACTTCTTGCTGTTTCTCTTAGCATTCCATTGGCAGCTGGTCTCTTTTGCCGTGATATTTATTTGGAGGGTATGAAACGTAGATTAAATAATCAATATACCGGCTCATCGGCCGTTTGTTCTATACAATAGTTTTTCCTAACTAACGCACACTTTAATTCCCATTGCCCTTTAGTTGTGAACAAGCGATTCAGCAGTATAAAATTTATTCGAATAGAGACTGCAGTTTCGAATAACGGATTAGAACTTGGTTTATCGTTACTACGACTTGGCTTTCAATAACCAAAAATCGTAAATCCAATAAAAAATACATACTCGAATAGGAGCGGATGATATCAAGAGAGCTTTTGCTTTGATAAGAAGAATCGTGCCGGATGCAACACAACTTAACACAACCTTATAAACAATTGTTAAGCCCAGGTCTTTAAAGTCTCTTACCACAAGAGTTTATTAGTTTTAAATACTTTTGGTAAAAAACTTTTCTCAATTTTACATATTTTAAAGTAGAAATGAACCTGCCCGAAACCTACTTAAAAGTGACATATTTGTTTTCCTCTACGTTTTTTTTTGTTTGCTTAAATAATAGTTTCTTTACAAGATGAAAAATATTTTAATACAGACCAACCTACATAAATTATTGTGTCTAAATGTTGCCATGCCTATGTAACTGGTAATGAGCTACCAGAAGTAACGCGGCGATAAGGCTTAAAGGTTGGAAAATTTATACAGCGCGATAAAAATTAATGCTCGTTACAGATGGTGTAAACATGTCTTTCAGTGTTACCATATCTTCGGATTATACTAAAGCAAGATCAACTTAAAAACGTGTTAAAAAACTTTTTAGGGGTTCGTTCAAAGTGGTAAAAAATAGTGGAGTTAATTAGAATACAGATTTATGTTAATACATTATTAATTTTCCATGCACCCTTTAATGGCGTTGAGTTTTTAATGTCATACCAGTTAATCTCAACTTGAAACTCGAAAGAGTCTTTACTTTCAAAAGTTTTCAACATAGAAGTCGATACAAAATTTGTTACATTATTAAATAGACTCTACCAGTTATGAAACAAACACCAAATGGTGTTTTCGTTTCTTAAATAAAATGTTGCCAGTTAAAGGCAACATTCGTAACCCTAGAGTATTATTAATATACATTGTCACTAATGATCGTATCAACTCAATTAACGGTTGTACATTTTTCTGAGATCACAAATAGAAAGTCAAAATTTATATTTCTTGTAAATATGAAATCCAAAATAAATAAAAAATAAATTTGAGCGCGAGGTACAAATATTAACTTCGTGCTCCGCACAAGTAGGGTTTTCCGCATTTATGACAGGTTGACCTTGACATTCGGCGTTTTTGTTAAGAGCATGATCTCCACATTCTTGGTTTCCTCTCTTTTTCATTGCCTTGTTCATTCTATCTTCAGTAATTTCGTATTCAAATAAACAGGGAAGCAAAAATGCTTCTTAAAAGTCACGTTAATACTAACCATCGCCGATCCGGCGAGCACTGGGGACAAAAAATCAAAGTTCTATCAACGCGAAATAAAAAATAGGACTAATGACAGCAAAAGTAATTCAGGATCTAAATGTGATCGACGAAATCATTATAAAGATAAATAATAATAAAAGAGCTGTACTCGTCAAATCTGCGAAAGGTAGTACTCTAGGGTTAACACATCTTTGTTATTTGGGATTTTATAACGATCGTAAAGAGCAATGCCTTGCGGTATTATAAAGTTTAAAATCGAAACTAGACACTACCTTTTGTAAGCGTTAACATGTTATGGGTATCACAAAAAGGCAAAAAATGTTGCACTTTTGAAAACACCATAAGAAAGATGGCCAAAGCTGTCAGATTACGAGAATGTTGAAATTAAAAGCAAAAATGTTATTCAATATTTATTTGATAAACATTTTAATATTTAATAAAAGGTAAATAAAATGATAAATTAAAGCTGCCTTTGGTCGCACAACGTCGTCGCTCTTGCCACATCACGGGGGTTACTCTGTATTTCGATTCGAATAGAAACATTTTCAGACTATCTGTTAAGCATAAAAATTCAAATGATTTTCTTATCGAATCGAACTACATGGTGGCCTTGCAGCTTGAAGGCATTGCTCAATGCTTATACACATTTGGAACGAATTTCCAACTGCTCTTTGTTTTGCAGAACAAAAAATGACACTGAAAGTGGCTCATAACCGAAAACAGTTTGTCTTGAAAACAATCTCGACAAGGTCAGACAGTAATTCGTTCCAATTTCGATATCAAATCGCTTATATTTAGGTTGTTCTGATGGCAAAAGAATAACAAAAAAGTTAGAGTGTTGTAAACTTCGCTGATGTTTATTTAAATTCGTTCGCCCCCATAAGTTTATGTTGTATCCGTGCCTGAGCTTAAAGAGTTGCCATAGAGTATGTCCAGCTAAAGAATATAACTACAGTTGTAGACAAGTTGCCAAGTTTTAAATTTAGACAAAAAAAAAAAAAATAAACCGTAAACCAAGAAGAATCACATCTCGAATGTTAAAAAGTAGCGTTTGCATAAAAGCCCATTAATTAATGAAATAATTAATATAAAAAATGATACTGTGAAAGTAGTAATTATAGCGATGACTGTAGATTTAAAGGATACAGCTTAAGTAATTAAATATAATTAAAATAATCTTCAAGATATCATCTGAAAGTCTGACATTATTTTCTTTTCTTAGACAATATTAATACATTAAACTAGTTGTAAGTTGCAGGTATTTCTTTAAAATCTGTCAAATAGTGATACAGTACATACAAATATTCTGCATGCACAAATTAAGTAAATTAAATTAAACCTGTAAAGTTGATCTTTACACACAAATATTGTGAGTTTCAAAAAGCTTGACTAGCCTTAAACTTTAAAATCCTTAAACTTCTAGTGCCTACATCAACTAGTCACACAAATGCACACTACTACTACTACTGTTACTTAATTTTAAATTAATTAATTAATTAATTATCATAATTAAATTCCCCAAGTGGTTAGAAAAATAAATCAAAACTTTGCCTTTGTATCTTTGCCTATAAAATTAAAACAAAAAACATTTTAGCTTTTCTACATCCAAATACCTTAATTATTATTAACATGTAATTGCGATACACAAATTAATAGATTGTTAAAAGACATACAGAGATAATTAGATATTAGTTTGTAGTATTTAATTAAGTTTAAAGAAAAATCTTAGTGTTAATTAAAACTTATTATTTAGAATACGTATTATAATCAATTAGGTAAATCTATAAAAGAAACATTTGACGCCTATTAGTTCCTTTTGTCATGTTTCGATATTTTACTATATTTGTTTAGTTGTAAGAATGAGACAACATTAATATTGTTGACAACAATCAATTAGAAATTTAATAAAATTTACTTTGAGAGAATATCAAATAAATATAGAAGCAAATAATATTTATATATCTTTGGTTTCATTTGACTTAAAATATTAATAAATGATTGAAAATTTTTTTTTTGGAAATTGATTTTGAAAACAAAACGATTTAAAACCGAACAAAGTGATAGTCGATTGTTAATTATTTTAATCTAAATTTGTCCATATTATTTGAATTTTATCTTCTGATATGCATTAGGAGTAATAATAATTTAAAATTGGTTCAGAATCGATATCAGAAACCTATCGAAATTCATTATACCATTTCCAAACCGATCGATTTGCTTTACATACCTGCTAATCCAATTTTATTCTAGATACACTAGCAACGAGGAATTCGGCTCAGGAACTTTAGGGGCATGTAGGCAATGAAATGGCAGACTAACTGGGCAAAAAGGGACCAGACACTACTTTTATAGGTCCAGAATACACGAAAAGGTAAAACGAGGTCTGCTCGATTACTGGAGAGTCCAAGCAGGCATGCGAGAGTGAAAAACACTAACGGCTGCAAACTCTGTTAAGAGGAACAGGAAACATCAAAACATGTTTTATGCTATTGCCCTGCTGTGGCAGGATGCAGACTTAACTACCAGGGCAGTAGGATACTAGTTCCAGATAACCCTGTTAACATAAAGCCCACAATGATTACAAGGTTTATAAAAAGTCCAGAATTGTTCTAGTTGGGTACACGGCTGCAGAAAAGATTCATCAGGTCACGGTGTTATTATAGTCTATAACTATTAATAGAATTTTAACTATAAAATTTAAAATAAAAATAAATATTGACACAATCATTTTTCTAGCATTTTTGAAATAGTCCTGGACATAGATACTTTTTAGTTTCTATGAAAAACCATATGCCAAGTTGCATGAAAACTTTCTAAAAGACAAGAACTTTAATTTAATTAAAATTGTGCCGCTATGGGCATCTTAATTCGGGTTTTTGCAGAACCCCTTTTCGGGCAGATGGCAAAAAAAAAGATAAATCGATTAGATATTCATATGAGAAATCGAACTGGGAAATTATTAATTGAAATTAATCGAAAAAAGGGATTAATCGAATAATTTAGCTAAGGGTGAAAGTGATCATCAATAACACAAAAAATTATTTTCAGTATTTAAAAAAAAACCCACAAAAAAGCTTATTAAAATTCTTTGTTTGATTCAGAGTTTAAGAGGTTTTTGAAATTAATATGTTTTAAACTACATTTAAAAATAAAAGTTTAGAAAGGGGCTCAGTTTTCGCAGCGCTTGTGCCCGCTTTAGAGAATATGCGCTCGCTAGAGCCTAGTGTAGTGGATGCTGCCAGTAAAAATGTTCCACATTCCTAAACCGGCGCTGCGTCCTCAATATAATCGAGGGATTCAATTCAAACGGTAACGTTTGACATCGTAGAACAGGCTCTAAACTGAAACCTTAATTATTTATCGATAGCAATTTATTTGTCTGCTTCAAAATAATATCGAAAAGCCATTGTTGTCTTTCATTTGTCTTTGACTGTACTGTGTGTTTTGATTTGAAAAAAAAAAAAAACATTTTCAAAGCAATCGAGGAAGTGCACACTTCAATACCGTCTATGAACAAAAGAGACAATGTTACAGGAGAGGCCAAAAACTAGTTTATGGTAAAATTGTTCAAAAACGTGTATGAGTCAATCTATCTTCTACAATATTTGTTATACAATATATAATCATGGAATTCTACGCATGAAAATAATATAACATTTCACGCTATACGCTGCGCTAGGGTTTATACAAGGTAAGGTAATTTAAAAATTCAAATATTTCATGGCTGATAGGCGGTATAAGTGACTGAAGCATATAGCTTCAGTCACTTAATTGTGTTTGAAAGGCAGTGCGCGAAGTGTGTGTTTAATGATTCCCAAAAAAAACGAAAATAAAACATAAAATTTACACGGGCCCTTAATAGGGACCTTACCAATTACGGGAAATGATAACAATCGAAAGTTCTCATACAGCTATGAGCAATCAAGTGAAGAGATATTTTTTTTTAATTTTCAATATATTTTTAATATACGATGTATGAATGAGCAAATGCAAAACGTTTTCTAGTTTCTCAAACATGTATGAAGAGGAGCGGCAAAAATTAAAACGCTCATGCTCACACACATGAGTAAATGATGAGATAGGGTGTCCACTGTCCCACTGTATTTGCGTCTGACCATTCTCGAAGTACTTTTGTGGAATTATCTTATTGTTCTGAATGGTAAAAACGTATAAAATATTTGACAAAAAGTGGTTACGGTCTTGATAATCACAACCGCCCGAATAAATAATTAAATTATGATTCACAAATTGTCTGACGGCCAAGTGTTGCTCTATGATGGAAACAGACAGGTTACCAGTAACTAGCTGAAGCATTAATATTTCGACAGAGCTTTACTGCTAGCGCATCCAAAGTAAATACGTGACATTCCTTCCTCCATACTGACCACCTCTTTTGCTTAAATGGTGAATATTGTATTGTTCAGCAGTAATTTGTTTGGCATTATAAAAAGCATACATATCACACTGATGCTTGCAGGGCTTGAGTAGCGCATGATTTTGGCCTGTTTTTTGGAATCTTGAACTATTTTTATTGCTATCCCAGCTCATGTTCCAGAACGTTTTAAATATATAAGTTTTTTTATATTCTTAATCAAATTCTTGACAGTGTCTTCTATTAGCGTTTATACAATATGCCGAGAAACACACATAAGACCAAGTTTTTCCACCGATTTTGGTGAATTATGCGATCGAAAATCACACATGTTCTTGTCCCTTCATTTGCTCTATTGGACTTTAAACTTGATTAAATGATTTAGAATTATGTGCCTCATTAGATGTACGTCAACTCATCTCATATGAAATTGCGGTATTGTTCATTTTCGGGCTCTAGTTAAACCTATTTTACAACTACGTTGATTATAAAAATTATTCTGGAACCAATTGCATATAAAACAACAACAAAGCTGTTAATTGATAATCCCCCACCTGCTTCATTTGACGACGAATAATCAATTGGAATTCTCTGTGAGATACTATGATACATTTTATCCCTTTTTAGAATTCTTATTCTAAATCAGTCAATTACATTTCTGAACAACAAAAGGTGCAACAGACTAATTTAAATTGAAAGGTTCTTCTTCATATGACAGATTTTGGTAGACAAATAATAAATATTAAAAAAAGGTACCCAAAATCCTTTTCTCTCTCTCTCTCTCTCTCTCTGACGGTGTTGAATATAGGCCCTCGATATAATAAAATATTTAAATGGTAATGATTTCCTTTTCGAACTGATTTAAACAGTACCCGCAATGATACGAATGCGATAAATTTTCGCCAGCATTCCTTTAAAGCTTCTTCATTATTTGGTGATTCTAGAAATCTTAATGATCAGTAACGCGATATTGTTCAATAGTTAAAAGTGCCAGTAGGTATTAGAATTTAACTTTAATTCGCAATTTTTATTGCAGGCAGCACGTGTGCACTATGTTAAGAACCAATGATAAAATAATTTGCTTCAGATATCATTCCGATATTTATTTTATCATCAGATACATTTTTGGTTTCAGAACGTGTTTAAATTATTATTGTTTGTCTTCCAGACGCTATTTCTGTTAAATAAATTCGGGTCTTATTTGTTGTTAATTGATGTTAGCAACCGACAAAAGATAGGAAATTAATGGTCATCATTGGTGATTCTTAGGGCTTTTGCAATATCTCATTCACACAGAGAAAAAACATAGTTGCGGTACCATAATCTAAGAGAAACATATTATGATTTAATTATGTGGTTGTAAGCAAATCATATAATTAGTATCCATAAAAATATGGACCCCATAGAACAACTGAGATACGAAGGCAGACGACTAAAGTCCACGAACGCTTAGTAGTCCACCCCATACTTCGATGAGACACAACAATGTATTATTGCAGTGAAAATAATATGGCTATCGTAATCATGTCGCAAACATGTTTTTTCCTTGCGTGTAGAAAAATTCTATTTTACATCATTTTGTCCGATGTTAAATTATACCGAGAAACAGTAATTGACGATTTGCTATTCTTGGATCTGGATTTGCTTGAGAATATGGTCGTATCAATAATGCCCCAAACTATTACATCTGGCTTTAAATAAAGAAGACAAGGAAAAAACACAAAAAAGAAAACAACAGACAAAATAACTAAAACAGAGTCATAAAGTCACATTAACACGTATGACTTAACAAAAGTTATTAATATTCAACACACGGGAAAATGTAGTGAAAAAAGCAAAGTAAAAGAAGACATCAACGGGAAACGAAAAAAAAAATTGAAAACACTTACTGTCAGATAGAAAAGGAATACAACTAAAAAGAAATAATGTTGAACAAAGAGATGAAATGAAGATAATTTATATTTATGAATACACACACACACACAAACATGCTTACAAGCACTTAAAATATAGGAGCGCGTGTATGCATGTGTGTATGTGTATGCGTGTGTGTTAGAACACTGCATATGTATATTATGAAATGTGCACTACGTTCTGATTGCAAATTATTAACAGTGAAAAGAGGAACCTAAAAACCTAAGAACGTTTGCTTTTCATATTATTAAATCTTTTTTTTTTTGTTTGTTTGTTCTGCATAAAAATGTAATAATTTTTAATTTATATATTTTATTTTATATTAAAAAATGTACAAATGAGGTTTCCTCTTGTTTAAAATATGATATTTTTGGTTTTTTAATATGCAGGAGGAAGTGTATGTGAGTGTGTGTGAAAATGCTCCTGCAATAGTTTTGAATGGGGTTTTTTTTTGCTTGAAGAAAGTTTTCCAAAACTATTTAATAGACAGAGCGTATGAGTGATTTTAATTTTAAAAGTTGCTTATTGGTCTAATTTGGTTGTGTTTGTGCTGGCGTCTACTGGTTTGAATTTGTTTTTATTAAATATATTTTTGTATTTTTGTTAATTTAAGTAAATTTGTAGATTTTAACCATAAAGAGCAATAGTGCCAACTAAAACCATAAATAATCTTCTAGCAATAGCAAATCTGAAATGGGAAACTTAGAAATTTAAAAAACAAACATTTTTTTAAATTTTTCGTCACATTTGAAACAACAAAAATAATTTTCTGTAATATTTTTAAATAAAACGAGCATATTGGAACATTGAAAAACATACTGCTCTTTTTAGTCCTTACACGATTTTGCTTGATTTTTTAAAGTGCTCAGGAATGTCAGCACCGTAACATATTAACGAAAATAAGTGTAAGATATACATTAGCTAGAGATTCCGGTCATATATTATTATTATTATTATTATTATTATTATTATTATCAACGCCTATGATTCCCTATGCACCTCGACCCGTAAGATTTTTTATGCTGCCTTATTTTTTCGTATAGAAACATGCTTAGGCTACGAGTAAAGCCAATTACCTTATTCAGTGAGAAACCACATCCATATATTGGAGTCACGTATCAAGTAAGTCTATTCTACAAGAGCTGTGCAACCAAAGAACATATGCTCAGATATCTCATTACTCACTCCGCATTCTTTATAATTTTCAAAACATAGCATAGTGCTTTGCAAGAATGCATGCAGCTGTGCCTGCATGAGCTCGGTCAAAGCTCTCCAGTAACGAGCTAATGTCGACTCACCACAGGAACCAGCTATTTAAGCAGTATATCTAAAATTTTTGCCAAAGAAAGGTGCCAGTCGTATGAAGACAAGCTGGACTTTTCTGGTTGTTAAGTAGTCAGCCTGTTTGCTTCGAGGAAACCGCTGACATCCCTGCCCTGCCTGAAATGCCTCTTTGAATTGCTTCATAAGCTGTATGGCGTGTCGCGCCATCAGGGACTTTTTCTAAGTTGTAGCATCCCCCGATCCAGTTGCACGTTGTGAAATCATATTTGTATCAGTTAGTCCGATGTTCCCAAATTACGGCATTTGCAAGATTACCGTAGTCAGGAGAACTCTCCTCGCTGTACATGGACATTGTGCTGTAGTTCTCATGTAGATTGAACTTTGTCAGCAGTGGGGCGTAAAACTTTAAAGCTTTTTTGAGATATGCTTTTCTTGACAACGACCTTGAAGAGATATTCCTGGTTTTTCTTCAACTCGTTTACGCACTGTTTTGACGTTTTCATTTGAACGGCTTGTTAGTGGACCGCCACACTGCTTGTGATTCCCAATTGATCCACATTCTCTGGGAACAACGTTCCCTAATGGAGTTTAATCAATATTTCAATCATATATTGCCTGAAATTTGCGAACAATGGCAATCAAACTTTTTTATATTACTTTTTAAATATTGTCCAAACGAGAAAGGCAACTTGTTATTTCCCGTACTCCTCCATTTTCTTTGTTAATCCCAAATTATGAGCCGACGGAATTTGAGGTATTTTAATTTATCCCACAAATTTTGGGACAACTTTTTGTTATGCGGTAGAGTTTGTACCTCTAGACAATTCGAAGGGACCCGATTTCGATTCTGTTTGTGACAGCAAATAACTTTATCAAAAACAAAACTTTAAAGCAAAACTTAAATGCGCTGAGTCCTGTTTTATGCAGGTTTTGATTAAGACATTATTTTCCTTGATCGTATTCTGAATGTGGGTTCAGTTCCCACAAAAAAAGTTTGTCATTATTCAGTTTTGTTGTTGTTTTGGTTTCCAACGCACTTGAAGTGCTGTGCATCTCTTGTCGATGGAGTAGATGATGTGATGACGACTACTACATTAAACACAATCTGGCGCCTAAATCATTATTCTTTTTTGGCCTCTCAATGGCTCCCACAAACAAATTTTTTGAAATGTATGCATGGACAATACGGTTGCTTAATTTAACAAAATGAAAAGTTTTGCAATATATTCCAAACTTTGTTTGCTGGCTGTTAATTTTTAAAACTTTTTTTGTGCCTTTTTTGTTGTGTTGCTGTTGGTCGACCGCATATAATTATCACGAACGGTTGGGGATAAGGAAAAGAATTGTATTAAATTGCAAATGAAAGCGTTTATGTTTAAAGAGAAAACAATTAATAAAATCCAAAACAGGCCAATTCACATGTGTCACACATACAAATACAAGTTTGGTGAGTAGTGATAAATGCCATTTAGGACAACAGCTCCGCATAAATGACTGTCGTTGCATGCACCACATCACTGCCATAAAAGTAATAAAAAGTACGTGTCTTGACAAAAATGAAGTATCACATGCAAACAGCATTAAAATGCGCACACAAATGAACCAAATAGTTTTACTTCAAACAGTTGAAACATGTTTGGTTCTACACAATTTTAGTTCATTTTATTTTATTTAAAAAAAAAAAAAATAAAAAAATACTCGTACTCAAGGATATATTCGTACGTTGCCAGTCATTGATGCCACATGTCACGCAACAATGCTAGCGTTTTATTTTCGGGAAATTGGCAAAGATATTTCCTTTTCATTTTTAAATTCACTTAAGTAACTACAGATTCCTCTGCAGGCGAATTCGAATACAATCGTTACAAAGAAGAGACAAGTTTTTTTTTCTTTAGTGATTTTATGCTTGAATGTCTTCGTTTTTTACGATTTGCTCACTTTCATTCCTTTCATAAGTGTCGTCTCATATAACTTTTTATAATTCTTTTTTTATCCCCAACAGTTTCTCAATGTCATGTACAACTCCTTAGAATTATTATTGGAAGGATATTTAAATGTGTCTTCTGGTCTCCATGACAGTTCTGAATTTGAATAAGAACAAAATTTCGCGTGAAAAAAGAAAAAATATTCTAATTTTATTAAGAAAATATTTTATTTTATTTTATTCAGTTAAAGTGTCTGAAGAAGTATGAGAAATAGGAAGAATATTATGTTTAAATAATAAGGAAAGGGCAGGAGTATAAGCCCAACAGGGTTATTTAATACAGATTTTTGGAACGATGGAGATGGCACATAGTTCCAACCGGTTTGTCTCCAAACCAAACTTGATAAGGGAAATTCGTTCTATAAAAATTTACAAACTTTTAATTTAATTTGAACTTATAAATACGATTCGTATATAAGGGGGAATAATTGTGCCTGCTAATGTCTAATTACGTGATTTTCATGAACAACAGCGTATGTCCATTTTTATTTTTTCAAATTGCTCTCGGCACTAACAAGGTATGTCGACATACGAGGGCAGTGTGATAATTCGGTGACTTTTTGTATCTCCAGCGTAGTAACTTTGAAAGCAACACTGATTCCGTTAACTGTTATCTATTTCTAAGAAGCTGACAACTTCGTTTATTTAAATTTTTTACGTAAAAAGTGGTTTACTGAGTTCTGTTGTGGTCATACCAGCACAAATGACGCCAAACGTTCATGTCGCTCAAAGTCGTCACGCCAAAAATAGTCAATAAAATCACTGGAAGGGTGTAGGATGACTGTGGCTGTAGACATAGACATCTCAACTGAGCGGGTACATCACATTTTGCTAAAGTATTTGTATGTGACCCTTGACCATAATCGCAACCGTGTGACTATTAAAATTATTATACTCTTAAGACTTTTATTGCTGAATTTTTGTGTTACGATTATATGGCAATATAGGCATGATCTTAACAGACCTTATTGGCGGAAGAATTTTTATTCGAACATAAATCAGCTTTGAAAACAGAAATTATTATTTTATCAAAATAGATCATTTTATACAGCTTCAGTGGGACTTCTTAGCTACTGATGCCATCTTAATGCATTCATAATTATCAACAGATTGTACTGCTGTATGTTTTAATTTTTAAACTTCAGCAGTGTAGAAAATAATATAATTTGATCAACACGAATGTCAAATCGATTCCCTAGGTTCAATCTTTATTATATAATTATCTTACAATTCTATTAATTTTTTTTCGTTTCAACGGGGAAGAAAAAGCTATTGTGAAATCGAAAAATGGCTTTCAAAGATAAAGAATTTCTTGACAACTTCCTAGTTAAAAATAGAGAAAAAATTTAAAAAAAAAAAAAAAAAAATAGATTTTCCCCAGTAACTTTTAGAAATCATGCTTTTTTTATTAAAAAGTAGTTTCTTTAATTATTGAAACAAATTATTGACAAATTTTATACTTTTGGAAATAATCTGAAAGAGTGTCCGTTGAAAACAAAAATCGATTGAAAGGTTTTCTAATCTTTAAAATGCCCTGCGCGAAATTTCTGTTAATTGGTCTAGGCGAGCTTGTCCGTGACTTGTGAAACACAAAAAGTAACATTCCGTGCTTGCAAACGCTCCGAAGGCCACTCATTAACTTTGAGCTCCTGAGTCAGATGAATTTTGTACCAGTAAAGGACGCGAAATTCGCATGTTAAATTCTTCAAAGCTCCATGTTCATACTCACAGCATGTTATCACGTACGGGTATTAGCTGAGGTATCAACACAGGCGACTAAAGCCATAAAATGTGAAACACTTAAGCCTCATCAGCACCCTCCTATTCTGCTTAAAGTTATAATATGTTTAGAGTTACTATATTATTTTGGTTTGGTTAGAATTTTGTGTAATAATTGTATTGTTCAATTCGACCATGTTGCAATTTATATGGATGACAATCATTTAAGGATTAAATGTAAACCACAACTTGTTTATCGCAAATATAGTCATTTTTAAAATGTTTTCAAATAACCATAACAGTCAAGTTTGACTATCACTTGCACATGCTGTTCAGTTGTGTACCTTGTCATGGTGATTTGGCATCAGTAACTGAATGCTGAAGACGCTGCAATAAACAACATGCCCATCACACTTTGTCAGCACCGATATCCCTGCATATCGAGCGCTTATTATCTATGATCGTCGACTATTTGAAACCCCATTAAGGAACTGTCAGCATTTTGGCCATTACTAGGAGTTTGGAAGAAAAATATTTTCCCGGGCCGGACTTAAAAATATTTTATTTATAGAAAGGACTTTTCAATAAATTATTTTATTAAAATCAAAAAGAATAAATACAAAAATTTTCTTCACAAGAAATTTAATTTAACTTTACAAAATGTACTCTTCAATATTGTGAATTGAAAATGTTATTTGCTAAATTAAACTACAATAATTTAAATATTCTAATCGGTAAATTTTTCAAGTAAAAAGGAAACAAAAGCCATTTGAAATATTTTTTTTTAATTTATGCACTTTGGTTGTAACAAAAAAAAAATAAATATAAAGAAACCAAATGTTACCATTTCATTGTTCACAGCAATTTTCATGTTATGTGTGTTCTCTGCATCTTTTAAATATCGTTGTAATTTCTATAGATTGGAAAATTTTACACAAAAGTTTATTGACTTGACTACAAAGTTGTTTGTTTGTATTCCTGCTTGCAGTTGTAGTTAGAAAAAGCCAATTACTCTCATTTCTATGAGAAGATTTTTCCAATAAACAGGCACAAACATTTTATTTACATTTATGTACTACAACTACACTACCCAAGATTATCAGTGTAGGTGGCTGTATATGTGTGTTTGTATGTGATAACGTACAGATTCCAATGATACTTTTAGTGGCAATATTTGTGTACATTCATTCATACTCGTATGTCCGTGTGTTGCAGCAGTATGTTGAGTGCAAGTATTTTTGCCACTCGTATCAAAACATGTGCCTCAGGACTATTTTGTATTCAAAAACAGTTTGTAAGACAAACATTGACGCATATTGTACTCATTCAGCTCGGATCGCTTACAAAAAAGGTTCCTTTGAATTCGAAGTCATATCTTACAGTTTCATATTGACACAAATCCTCCCACTACTCTATCGTTTTGCACTGTGGTATTTTAAATAAGTAAATGAGAGAAAAACTACGTGAAAAGGAAAAATTTCTACAATTTTGAAAAAAAAAAAATGTGCCAGATGACTTTAAAATTATTTTTAAAAGGATACTCGGCTTAAATTTTTTTATTTTCCCAATGACTTGGGTTTCGTTTAGGATGTAAAGTGCTAAAAGGTTCTATTATTGTGTGCCAGCACACATTCGAAGTCTGAGTAGTGATGGCAAGACGAATCAAAAATCGATTAATTTACAGCGATTAGCGATCTAATTTCATGGATCAATTTTGTATTATGATTGATTGAGGATTAATCGTTTAGTTTGAAAATAAGACCAGTTTCCTTCTCAACGCTCCAGTTCTCGAGTTAAAATGCGATGATGTTAACGGATGGAATGAAAACAGAGTGGCTCTAAGCTTTGCATACTTTGCACAAAAATAATGTTGTCTGGTTGGAATTTCTGTATCACCAGAACGCCTTCTGTCCAAACCAGACTCAACCGCAATGAACAAAAATAATACACTCACTACAAAGCATCTTTCTAAATCAATTAAAACAAAATGTCAAACTCTGACCGAAACAAACATTTGGATATTTAAGCGATTAATCGAATATTTTTTCCGATTAATTACAATTAATAATTACTCGGTTTAATTAATCAGATGAACAATGAATCGATTAATATTCCTTTCATCACTGAGCTTTGATACTATGAATCGTAGACAGCATGAAACGGTTAGTGAAGACAAATTTTGCCGATTCTTGATTAGAGGTTCCGACAGGCTATTTGGACTTCATTTCCATCAAGTTTGGTTTCGAGACTAATTCGGTCAAAAGTCTTTATAATACTAACTTTATTGCTCATATCTAAATGTTCAAATTGTTTTTCATCATAAAGGCTCCCCAAAATCTGCTCTAATTTCAGGAAAGCACAAGTTCAGAAACACCTTGAGCTGGTAAAGAAAAATGGGAGATTTAGTGCATATCAAGAAAAGAGCCACCCACTGTTACATTTTGAGAATTCCACGTCGTCATTTCGCATTGTAAACAGGGCCATAGTGCGTTCATTAAATATGGTTTGGTTTTGGATAAAATCAACAATAACATTCGATATGATTCCAACTAAATAATATCATCGCATACAACATGCGCGCGTACACATCCCTACACGTTCCTTACAACACACCGACAACATAAAGTACTCATTTTGAATATGATTGTTGGCTGTTCCGTTGGTTACTTGTTCAAAAATCCTTGCTATCGATACTTGTACCATGTGTATGGCTTCATTTAGTCTGCTATGCCATAATGGCCCAACAGCAATAACAACAATTGCACCAACAACTCGGCATCAATATGATCAAATATGAGGGTTTTTATTAAATTCTAAAGTGTGTTTTTGGCTTTTTTCATAACTGTGCACTTGTAAACTTAAAAGCCGCACTAATGGACAGAGACACAGAAATAGACAAGTGTTCATACTACTACGGACAGGCGGCCATTGAAGCTCTTCATAAACTCATAATCTTCGATAGCAACTTCTGTAAATATTCATTCAAATAAATATTGTTTGGTACGAGTAGTTTGTTCATTTGTTTGCTTTTCAACGTGTTGAAATTAGCATTTATGAAAGCAATTTTTTTTGTAGCATTTTTTTAATATAAACATTTATATTTTACACTTTTTAGCTAAAGCGCAATGTGGGGCTTTTTGGGGGAGAGGAAATTTAAGAAGTAGAAGTTTAAAGTGTGAATTTTTACTGACAGCTTGGTGGTGAAGTTTAGTTGACATTTCATTAAAAGTTTTAACCAAATTTATTAGAAAGCTTAAAACAACTGTTCGTCTGTTCAATGGCTTATACGAGTATCCATTGGCCGTTCCACTGAGTTTTAAATTAATTGCGTGATTACAATTTGTCGATAACTATAGAAGCGGCTATAGCCTTTCAAATGTATGTATGTGTAGTATGTTTTGGAGGTACCCCAATATAATTCGACAGACTGCTTTGAAATTTTATGAAAACTATTTTTTATATGTAGTTGACGTCTCTCTTAGTGTACTAGAGAGAGACAGGGAGAGAGACAGGGAGAAAGATAGAGAGAGAGACAGAGAGAGATGGAGAGAAATGGAGAGAGGGAGAGATAGAGAGCCAGGGAGAAATGATGAATGTAAGAAACATGAAATAACAGTTGATCTTTTGGGCCTTGTTTAAACTTTATTGTTCTTGTTTTGAAATACTTTAAACATCTCATTTGCTTTGAGAAAATTTTTCTTCTGACTGGTTTAAGTAACGTTCGAAATGTGCATAAAGCCTAGCTTGCCTCTCCACAGTCAAATTCCATTTTTTTAATAAAATGAATAGGGATGGAATTAGCAAAAGCTTTTGTTATTCACTCGCCTACATGCGCCTTAATTGCGCAATTAAAAGATTTACGCAATTAAGACCTTAATTGGGCTCAATTTATCATAAAAGAATTAACTAATTGAGCAATTAGTAATTAATTACACCATAAACATAATCAAATTCACAATTGTATCTTGAAGTGCGTTTAGAGAGTAGAAATTTCTTGACCACTAACAAGACACGGAATTCTTACTACAAGTAATTTGAAGCCAGTGACTTAATATTACTGACTTAAATAGAAACCCATTAGATAACATTACCTTAGAGATGGAATATTGAAAACTATAAATCTAAAATAATGAGAATTTTCCAAATTTATTTTGCCAGCAAAAAATGTTTATATTCCCAATAACTCATTTTTAAATTATCTTCGTGTTTCACACGATAATTTCCAACATCCTTTTAATTTTTAGCAATGCGAGTTTGCTCGAAACGTACATATTTCGCAAGAATTTTATATTTCTTTCTACTTTCTTTGTGACAACTCGTATATACACTCGTTTAGTTTTTCCTTTTGTCAGTTTCTTTTTTTTTTTTTAATAAATAACAACTTAAGTAGCTGCGATTTCTTTACTTTTTACATACTTTTTTTTAGCGAATGCTGCTGTCAACAATTCAACTTGACTTGAGTCTTAAGATGCAAAAAAATAAAGAAAATTGAATCAGTGGAAAAAATTCGTTGAGAAAAAAATGAAAAATTACCTTGACAACAACTGGTTGGTGGGTTAGCGAACGCTTAAATGAAAAAAATGATAGAGAGAAAAAAAATTGAAAATTATATCCTTTTTAAAGACTGTGTGAAGGATATATAATTTTGTGCAAATCAACAAAGCATAAAAGGGAACACTTAAGAAACATATTTAACACTGCAACGACAATAGCAACAAGCAATTTTCTTTGAAGCTTAAACTGAAGAATAATATCAGCATAAAGAAGGCGCGAAAGCGGATAATGTAATGAGGGAATATATGCCAAGCTATCAAGGAACTTTTTGGCTATAAAAACACATGCATTCATTATTTTAATTACGGTATCTCCAATTATCTGGAGTCAAATTCAATGTTTCAATTACATGAGTTTCGAAAAGGAAAATGTATTTATTATTTAAATATTGGAATTAATTTACTTTGCTACTGCTGTTTAGAAATAAACTATAATATTTAATAAATTTGCTACTAGTGTGCGGTTAAAATACAATTGCAGCACAGAACAGCGCAGGGGTTGCTGGAACTTTTCAACTGTTTCTATTGCTGTTGTATTTTTAATACATGTTTTATAGCAATAGCAATTTTAATATCTGCTTGTATGTGTACAAAAATACTACTATCAATCCAAACTCCATGATATACAACGAATGTATTTAGATTTGGCTTCAACGGTACATATCAGGCAACATCCTGGTGTTTAAAGTAAATTGTAGATACCAACAACCGCCATAATATTCTGGCGATAGTAACTGTAGATGGGATTAAAGTAGTGAGAAAAAATTGAAAATTTGCGGTGCATTACAAACTAGCTGGACCTGCCAAACGGACATATATTATTAAAACGTAAGTGTTGATTTTCTAACCTACTTGAATTTTTAGAAAATAAAACATTACATTGATATTCTCGGTACTTAACGACTAATAAATCATGGATATGTAAAAATTCCATAATAGTGCAAATCACGGTTGCTGTATATGCTGTCATATTTGTGCTAATGCTATTTTCGTTGCCGTCCTATATTCACCACTACGAGCATATCAGCAAGCGCTGTTTTGTAACAGAAAAGTACTGTTTGCTCGACAGTAACATCAAAATCATTGTGAATAATATTTGAAGCAGTCAGATCATACTACAGTTTTTTTTCTTTTTAATTGCTATTTTGGAGCTAGCATCAACTCCGTTTTTCTAACTCAAAAAATATATCACACAAAGCAATCACAACATTAACTAATGCAATGCGTTTTTTTTTGGGCGTAACGCTGCAGTTACACGTTCAAATTCACACATACCGTTGCCAAGGAAACAACTCAAAACGCTCGCATAAGTAAAACGAAACGCGAAAATTTATTGACAAGAATTTCGAGCAGCTATTTGATTTGCCCTTCACGATTTGAAAGAAAAATGGAATTCAACCAATATTTGGTAGTCATTTTCAATAATTGTGAGAGAGTTAGTAAAAAATTGTGAATGTGTTGCAACTTTAGAGGCCAAAATTAAACGTGTAACCCGCAGGTAAAAAAGTTGGTAAAGTGCCGAAAGGAAATCTGTTTTGTGCACTGTCTCGTTGTTCTCTACGGATACTAACGCTATGCGAGGAATTATTTAAGGACTACGCTTAGTTACCTTCCCCTTTTCAGAAGGGACCTACTAGGCTATGATTCTGCTTAAAAACGGGGGTGTTTGACGATACACCTTTCTTTCAGTTTTATATTATTTTTTCATATTTTCCTGTTTTTTGTTGCTTCTCTTTATCAAACGTAGATATTTTTTAAGTAAATTTTTTTTTGATTTACTTGTTAGTAAAGTATGAAATTTATTTCTTCTCTTTTTTATTGTAATTTTCTATTGCTTTCAGTTGTTTTTGTATTTTGTTATGCGACGAGTATATTCGCGAAATGCAATAAAAACATTTTTTACATCGTCGTAATTTAAACACAGATTTCTTTTATATTTTAGTACTCGTATTAAGAATAAAACATTTCTTTTTATTTTTTTTTGTATTTTTCATCTTTTATTTTATAAACACATACACACTCACACACATACACATTATCAAAATACGAAGGATAAACGGAAATTTCCTTCAAAGACAATGTTCCTGAGATTTATATCATTTTTACTATCATACGACACGAAAGAGAGAGAGAGAGAGTAAAAGTAGTGAATACTAAAGAAAATCGTAATGCACCATTTGAACTTTCTATCTGGAATAGAAATTAATTTAAGGCAGAAAGGTGGCATGCATTTTTGCAATTGAAAATGTGAACTCTGGATTTACTGTGACTGCACTTCGGAATTGAATAAAAACAATAAGAATCTATATCTCCAAAATTCTTTCAGTCTGCCCTCTTGTTACTGGTGTATGTTCGCATAGATGTGTGCGTGTGCATGTTTATGTTAAATATCATGTAAAAATCTGAGTTAAGCCTCATTCATCTTGTCTCTGCTTCAGT
This sequence comes from Phania funesta, assembly GCA_963932375.1. Lineage (NCBI taxonomy): Eukaryota > Metazoa > Arthropoda > Insecta > Diptera > Tachinidae > Phania > Phania funesta. The sequence goes on along the minus strand of OZ010656.1, from coordinate 90,653,482 downwards.
TATGCTAAAACAGCAACAACAACAAAAACATCAAAGAACAGTAACTCACACAACAGCACACTGGGTTGGGGAAAAGTTATAGAGGGAGTCTCAAGTATCTCTTGGAAAAATATTTTTTAATACATGCATTTGAAGGCAACAAAAAGAAAACTGAAAAATACTCTTGTTGCTGCTCGTTACTGCAGCAAGCATCAACATTGGGCAAGTAAGTGATAAAATACTCGTATATTCTATGCACCGTGTCGCGAGGTTTGCCAAAAATACCAATAACACAAGTTTACAAATTCAGCTCAACTTTTTGACTGGAGCAACGTAAAGCTGTTTTTTATGATATATGGGGTGCTGAATTTAAATCTGCAGACGGGGACTTCAAATTGTTCTCGTTTTCAAGAGATACCGTTGTGTCAAAAAGGAAGCAGTTGCACGAAAATTATTAACACAACTTAAGAAAGGTTTGTCCAATTCAGTAAAATAGATAATTTGAAATTCGACAATAATTTTTCCTTAAGCCGTCTCAAAACTGGTTTTTAATCTCGTGCTCACTAGTTTCAGAGATTTAGTGGAACTTGTGCCAAAAATAAATTTTCTTAAAACCCTAACACTCTTGAACGCAAATTATTACAATTTCGCAGGCACCAGAGTCCAAAAGAGACTGACACATTGTGCCTGGCGAAACGACTCACCCAACCTAATAATAGATAGTATATTAAGATTTGAATACAGTAGATTAGTTATTACATTGGTAATAATTAATAAAAAATATTTCAGAGTTAAGATTTTAATACTGTAATTTTCTTTTAGAAAGATTCAATAAAATAATTATAGCGCGTATACAGTAACGTAATATTTTTTTGTATTAGTAATAACTCCTCAACTGTGGAAGTTAGTGGCTCGCTATTTGCTGTGATTCTGGGGGCGTTAATTGATGATACACGGTCATGACACAGGAAAAGTTGTTTACTTATTGTTTTTTCTTTTATTGCTTCTTCAATCGCAGTTATTTTTGATGTGAAAGTTATCTTCTACTCTTGCAAAACCATTCCCTGCTTCTGATTTTGAGCCATCACAATACCGAAATGTCCTTTTTTTGTTTCCATTTGTTAGAAATGTTAAAATTGTACTGTTTTTGTACGTCAATGTAGGTATTGTTTTTGGGAGGAACGTAATATTCTATAAAGATATCGAAGATATTGATAATTCTTTGGCTCAATCATGAATGACTGCTATTGTTTTTTTTTATTTTGGGTGCCTGAATTTTCTGAATTTCATATAGTTTCCATTTGCGATATTAGAATAATTTGGTTTCATATAAGTTTTTTGTATCGATCTTCCACGGAGAGGAAGTCAAACTCGTGTAATATAATATTTATTAGTGTAGTGTAAAAAGCTTCTGTATTTGACCTAAGTGCTGCATGATAATACTTTCTGATTGAAGATAGATACGATTTTGGTTCTTTGTCATAGAAAATAAATTCTTACTCTATTTTGTCTAAAATGATGGCTTTCAAATTATGTATAGGGGTGTTGATATAACTTGCGCTTGAGGACCCGTTGATACACTTTAACACACGAATGTATTAAAGGTTTGTTTTAATAAACAGTACAACAATATAAGAATCTTTTTAAATTTAGGTAAATGCCTTCTAGTTTACAAAATAATTGCCCCAAAAACACGTCGAATGTGGGCGTGTATTTTGTATCAATTTTTCGATTTTTGTCTAGTCGTTATATGAACTCACGACACTGTGCTAGTAATACGTTCGTACCGTTTAATGTATTTCCAGTTAAGTTTTTTTTATATTCCTTTTACTCGTTTAATGTTTTTATTTTTCATTTTTATATTGGGCTTTGCATGTAATAAAATAATAAAAAACATTCCTTCAAGAAAGTATTCACAAAAACCAACAGAACAAAAAACACGTCTTAAAGATAATTGTTTTTTTGCTTTTCTTTCCTTTAAAGAACTTTTTGTTTATTTAAATAATTTTGTTAAAGCAACAATATAAACATTGTTAAGTTTTCTTTCATTCCAGCTGATGTGGATTAAGAAAAAAAATACTAAATTAGGTGATCAAAGCACGATAAAACATTGTCTTTGTTATAGCAATTTTTTCTGTTCTTATTTTGGTTGCGGTAACATCGTTTCAGAGTAAAGCTTTACATCCTCTTATGAAATACGTAAAAAATGAAAAAATGTTAATGGATACTGCAGTTGCAAAAAGCGTATTTAATTTGAATGTCTTTACTTCTTTTACTCTATATTTCAGGCATATTATTATTTGCAATTATTTATTATTTATTGGCAATTAATCGCATGATCTTGGAGGCCAATTTACGAGTCTACTATGCGAAATTAATCATTAATCGAACTACCAGGTCCCAGTGACAAGTGGCTACGTGAGAAAAAAAAACAAATTAACAAATATAAAATCTACCTGGCATCCGCAAATAAAAATTCTGATGCAATACAAAGCAATAAAGCAGTCATCACTTACATCTACCAATCCGTACAAAACACCCGACATAAGAGCCTTACCTGCTACTTGTTCACACCTTACAGATGCCTACGAGCTCACCTGACAAATAGATACCTGAAAAACAATAAAATACTAAGGAATTGATGCAAACTTCTCAGAACTAAAAATTACACTGAAGATGGCACATAACCGAAACCGGTTTGTCTTCAAAGCAGACTTGATAAGGGATAACGGAAATTCGTTCCAAAAGTCTACATTAATCGAACCTCTTGTTTTAATAACTCAATTGGGCCACGCGCTGTGCGGCATGTTGCATTGTGTTCTTAAAGCAACATATCCCAATACGGTACCAAATACGGACCAATGATTTGACCAGCTCATACTGCACATGTGTCTCCGCGTTGAGTTTCTCGAACTGAATTTTATATTTCGTAAAATGTTCTTATAATTTCCTGTCGTTGTTCAGGTGTCAGTCTACTCATGACTTTACAAACGAAACTAAACCCAAAACAAGTAACATCTCTTAAAGTGCGTACATATTAATTAATACTGGCAACTTAACACACGCTATGGTAATAAATAACAAAATAAACGAAAAGTACCGAAACGGCAACATCATATCGAAGATAATTCGATAGCAATTGAGCCTAATGAAATCCATTTAATCTTCTGTTATTGTCGTTAAAGGCCGTGATTCAATCAGATAAAAATCTAACAGAATTGCGGCTCATTCAAATTAAGCAAAACAGATGCGAAAACAAAATGGAACTCGATCTCACAAAAAATATTATTTTATAAAAATGTTGAAAACATTTTAAAATCAGGCTGACCTGTCAAAAAGTAAATAACACTTATTCACTTTTACGAGTATTCCACACTATCGCACTTTTTGAGCAGACATATGATTTTTGACTGTATCTTTAAATGTTCGTTACTTGTAGATTTGTAATTTTGAAAAATGAGCCCCTGATAGTGAGTGATGACCTAGTTTCTTTTTTCTCTTGCAATAAGTAGAAACTGTGAGCACGCATTAGATACAAGCCGCCTCCTAAGGCTCTCCCGGATAATTTGTAGCCAAAATAATGACCAAGTAAGTTTCGCTATACAAAGACGCAAGTTCGTTTGCCTTTTATCGGAACCTTTAAGTAAAAATAATCTTATGTTCTTCGACTTTCCAAGAGACTTGTCAAACATTGAAAATCTGTAATAAAACACCTGGCGTTTAACAATTAATGTAATTTTCTTTTAAGTTCGCATAAATATTTGAAATATTGAGTTTAAATTTAAATCACCCTTTTACTTTTTTCTTACTATGTCGTTGTATCAATTATAGGGATATGCGTTTTTATTTCACTGTGATAAATTGCAAGACCTACACCACCCCCTTTCCCACTACGAATCCACCACAGGATGTCATGCAAATAGTAACGATAATTCCCATTGAGGTACAATAAAATTCACACAAGTCCTTGCAAATTGTATCCATACGAACGATTCCATGTGAAAATCAATTCCAAAGTAAACAAAAAATAAAAACAATATTTTTTTGCTCTCTATTTATTTTATATCAGGAAGTAGATATGTATGTATGTATTTATATATGTGTTGAGATGTCCTTTTATGATTATTGTTGGTTTTACGTGCGTGTGGCTATTAATGTATGTGGAAATTTTCATGAGGAAAAAGATTGTTTTAGTGTAAAATTTCGGAAAAATTGCAATGTTATTTTAATGTCATTTGCCACATACAGGCGAATAGTATTCGCACACAGAATAACTCGTACATTTGCACATAATTGACTGACAGAATGTTTATGCATTGTCAATAAATATTTACTTTATACTATAAAGTCTGTTGTCAATAAAATGCTGAAAGTGGGATAAATGCTTAGGTTTCTTACTTGGCATTAGGGTCATTGCAATTGTGTGCTTGTGTGAGATCTTGTTTTCTCACACTAAAATCTCGGACTTAACCCTAAAAAAAAACAAATAAAAAATTTGAACATAATTCGTGTGACCTTTTATTCTTCGAATGAAAAAGGAGTCATTTCCCAAGAAAGTTTCTGCGAGAACATATATCTTTTTAATTAAAGGACATTTTTGTCAAGCTTTGAAGTCAACTAAAACACCGATGAACTTTTAAAAACCCAATAAAATTGGATACAGAAGAAAACAGAATGTAATAATCTTATTTTGAATGTCGTCTAAGTTCACATCACGATTTTAATAATTTCCTCTTTATTTTTTCTTGTCTAATATGGGAAAGGATTATGCAAAAAATGTTACCAAGCTAGCAAGTAGCCTAAAGATGGGATGGTATTGTACATATGAAGGACTTGGTCCTAATTTTGATCTCAGTACTTTTTGCGGACGAAAATTTTGGATTGAAACTTGGCCTTAGTTTCACACGTATGTTTTTGTGCGGATATGTATCTAACAAAACAAAAAAGACTTAAATGAACACAAATGAATTTTTTTTATCCGTAAAAATATGCAAGTTATATTCATATCGCTCAATTACGCAAACAACGTTATAACTCAAAAAATTTCATCTCCCACTACATACAAAACACAACGACATATTCTATTCAAGCATCTAGCGTAGAAAATATATATAATTTACACACAATGTTAGCAAAACGAACAATTCTGCACCATTAACTTCAAAAATGCATTTCTTGAGTTATGACGTTGTTTGAGTAAATGGGCGATATATATTGCATATACAATATTTAAGGAGATTTATACATTTGCCTAATTTATTTTGTTGTCCATTTTTTGGTTGCACAAAATTTGAGCATAATTTTTGTTAAAGCCCCTTGTCCTTCAAATGCCACCTAGAGCTGAGATATCTCGTATATTTTTATTAATATTAATTTTAAAAAATATGTATAGGACCATGCCACGCTTACAAGAATAAATTAAAATATGTATTAAGATTAAAACTTATATTTGAAAGTAAAATAAAAAATTTAAAACTAAAAAACAGTCAAAACGAACAAATTTAAACAAGAAATGAATTAAAAAAAATCTCTATAAAAACTGCTCGCCACTTCCAAAAACTTAAAAACAGATAAAAGTGGAGATTTGGCAACGCTCATCATGGAGGCATTTTAATTTAGTAAGTAGGGTTGCCATTATACAGATATTTTATTATTGGCGGGTTTATTGTTTCGTATGTTTCAATATATATTCATTCCACCTAGCAGCTCCTATTCTCTAAAAATTTCAATAAAACAAAAAATTTAATTTATCATATATGAAAACTAGCTAAAACCTTTCACGGTAAATTTATATTGTCAGTAATTTATTAAAAAAAAACATATTAAAACAAAAATACTAACACTATACCAGCTGTTAACTAATTGTACAATCCACATAAAATCGGAAACAGTTATTACGAATAAAATCAAATTTATTTCGATCAAAACGGTGATTTAAATTTAAAATTTAAGTTGCTGAAAATGTTAAAACTTTGTCTCTTGTTTTGGTAGTTTAAATTTTATAAAATACACATTTATTGTTTGACGTAACTTTGTTGAACTACAATTATTAATATTAAGTAAGTATATTTTTAGGTGCAGCATAGAAAATGCATTCCATTCTGCTGGTTGTCTTTTAATTCTTTTAATTTATTTCACACCCACCTCGTGAAAATAGATTATGCTATTATTTAGGAAACATTTCTGTGTCTTTTATTTATTAATTATGCAGCTACTTATTATTCTTTTATTTGTAAGAGTTTTTGTTAAGTTGTGTTCTGCTAATTTTCCGCAAGTAATTGTTTTGTAATGCACTTTCGAAATTGTGTCAAATACAAATTGGAGGAACACGTGTTTCATGTTTGTTGAATAGAAATTGACACGCATAAAACTTTCAACCACCATTTAAGTCCAGAATAAACGGAGAAATTTACCACGTTGTATTTTGAGCTGGTTTTGTTTTTTTTTGCTTTACTTATTTTGAGTTTCTGATTAAACAACACATTAAAAAAGGTATCACACATAGAACTTTCAAACAAACTACCAACACGGCAACCCTTAACAAGTGAAAAATGTAGAAGAGAAGAAGAAATGCAGAAGGAAAATAACAATAAGAAATTACTTGCAGCTGAATGACGCCGTTCTAATTTGTTTAATCAGTTGCTTAAATTCGTGTGATTTTAAATAATAAAAAATAATTAATATTTATGCATATACGCCTATGTGTATTACAAAATAAATTAAAGTAAATATTAACAAATGTGTATAAAGTGTGTGTGTGAGTGGAAGACAAAAATAAATTTGCCAACACGTGGTTAGCAATTCAAAAACAATTACAACTGCTTATTGCAATCATGTTGCAGCAGCCCAACAACAAAATCACTACTTACATTATTATTGCAAATAACTTTGAGGCGTTCGTGGTAAGTTTTAATTATACATAGTCACTTTGTTTTTATATTTTAGTTAATACAAATTAGTTAATTGTTCTTCTACTTGACGTCCAACCAACGAGTTTGTAAGTTTCTCCCAGTTTGTGCAGATTCTAAGTTTCTTTTTTGTTCCCCTGTTGTTGTTGCTTGTTTTTATTGGTGCAGAGTTGATTAATTGTTTATATTTTAATATCAGAAAACAGAAGGAGTTATTTCATTATGCGAACAGTAAGGTAAAGTAATTAATTAATTATACAAGTTATAAGGTTCAAAGTAGTAGAGAAATAAATTCGAAAATATGAAAAAAGAAAATTAAGTGAAGTAAAAAATATTTATATTTTAAATTATTATTAAATCAAAAAAAAAAAATATATATATAGATCATCCAAAAATTTATGTTGTTGTGATTTCTATATTAAACAAAGTTTAGTTTAAAAGTTTTTATTTTATTTCCAAAGCTTATTGCTAAAACTAGAAAAACACTCGCTCTAGGTATTAAAAAAAATACCCGTTTCTTTTATTTTTACACGCTGATTGATTTCGAAAATATGCGCATATTGCCATAGTTTTTAGGTTTTCTAATTTAAATTTTCAACATAAGCAATATGGAGTTATTGCGTAATTAATGTTATTGATTAATTGATTAATTGTTCATCGCGATAATGAAAATTCAATACGGCTGTCTTTTTATGTTTTTCATAATTTCGATCGTTTTCGATCATGATTGAAATATTAGAAGACTCGCGTATTAAATTTTCATCATTAGGTAGGTTTAAATTTTCTTTTTTATTTTGAAAGAATAAAAAACGAACTTGATGCCGAATAAACTTTTCGCTTAAAATAGTTTATGTTAAATATTATGTTATGAATTGTTGTAAGTCTTATATTGTTATTATTCTTGTCAGCTGCTCCACAAAATGCATCTTTGCCACATGGAGACTATGTAAAATTGAATTTAACAAAAAACATTATTAGTTCGGACAAAATATCTGTCTCACATGTTTTTATTTTAAGAGATCTAACGATTAAATCTCATAGTATGTAATAGCTTCTAATGAAGCCCTAATGCCGTCTTGACTAGCCATAAATCTGTTCTGCCGTCAGGAATATGGCTCGTGAAGGCAGTTGTTGTTGATGGTCAGTTGTTCCCACAATGCTGTTTTGTCATCCCAAAAACAAAATACAGCACAGTCAAAATAAAAAAAAATAGAATAAAAAATAATAATAAAATTTACGCGCACGGCTGTAAAAGCCGTACATAACCTTGCGAACAACGCGATAATCTTGATGAAAAGCTGTTTTCTGGCTAGTCAAGAGGGCGTATTAAGTGGTAAATATATCAATAAATCAGAGTGATGACGTTTTAAATTTTTGCCAAATATTGAAAAAGTCATATTTCTTTCTCTCTGTCGTTAGAAAAGTGCCCACGCCAAGAGCGCTTACGGTTCTTAATACGAATTTTGACTGTTCTTTATTTTAAATGTGCAACGAAGTAGTATTTGCGCGGAACGTTTAATTAAAATAGAGCAAGAAATTTTTCCAATTTGAAACTCCTTACTGCTTTAAACTTAAAATACATTTTATATATTAAATGAAAATGTTTTAAGGTCCTCCGCATTTCTCATTTGGTTTAAGGACTTTCGAGCATAAGCCGGTTAAATTTTGTCTAGAAATTTGGGTAAAGGTTTCCTAATGATTTTTGGAACGAATTTCCGTCATCCCTTGTCAAGTTTGGTTTGGAGACAACCCGGTTTCGGCTATGTTCTTGACAAGGGATGACGGAAATTCGTTCCAAAAATCTACACCAAAACACCCTAACGGAATATCAAATCAAGAGTTTCCTGATGAGCTGGTTTCAACCACCAGGGAAATACGCATAGAGGATGACACTTTATCGGTTATTTATTGGCTATGACATAGGAATATGCTAATTGTTTTGCCAAAACTAATTATCACCCAAATGCAACACACATGCACACTGTACAACAAAATCAATTTATTTTTCATTTTATCATTTCATTACACAACGCGTGTGTTTTTGTTAGTCCTAATACAAAAAAAAAAAAAAGATTATGGAATACGCCGAACATTCACCTACTAGATTATTTACTGTCTTATAGCTGAAATATGATGGGATATTGTTTGATAATAATATAGAATTGCCTAGATCTAAATACGTAAATACTTTCTTAAGTAACAAAATTTACTTCAATCGTTTTATAAATGAATATTATATCGGCACCTTTCTTTTGTATGGTGACTTATAGTAAACTTTTACGTAAAATATATTTTTAGTACAAAGTAGTCGTCTCATAAAATCCGGTTTTGTGGGATAATTTAGCACTAATTTTGAATAAGAATAAAATTAACACTTAAACACATTTTAAATTTGGGTTATTCAAGTTGAATTTTCAGCTCTGCAGTGCGATTCGCTATTCCTTTTTAACGACAATCGCATCGATAAAAAATGTTAACAACAAAATTAACGATGTTGCTATTTAGTAACATTTTTTAAACAACATTCGCAATCGTTTAGTCAGCTGTTTTTGTTAGCTTAACGATTGTAGACAAAAAATAAACAACGTATATTTTTGTGTTGTTTATTTATTCGACAAACTAAAATTCATGGCATCATTTAGGGGCACTTTTAATTTGTTTAAAAATCATTTATACTCAATATTTTTAATAAACAAGGCACTAGACATACATAGCATGTTTACACTACATATAGAAAAAGCCTCACTTGTTTTTTACTTAACGTTTGCAAAAATAGCTACACGCACAAGCAGTTTTTTCTAAAACAATCTTTGTTTTTTCCATTCTTCTCTGTGCTTTTCGTTTATTTGATATTTTTTGACAGAAATGCCACTTGATGTCAATTTGAATAAACAGAAAATTAACTATATCTACTATCGTTTACTAGTAGTTAGTGAATCACACAATCGTTACGGCAACCAACAAAAATTGTTGACAAATTTTGCGACTGTCGAATCGTTAAAAGTTAGTGAATCGCACGACTGGTGTCCTTATGACAAATATGTTTGTAGAACATTTCAGCCTGCTATATTGCTATTCAAGGGGACTTATTAGCTCTTTTTCAAGAAAGGAATAAAAGGACCCATACAGCGAAGAGTAAGAAGGCTAAAATGTTCTACAAAAATGTTACTCGTAGTGTTTTACATAAAAGTGGTGAACACTAATTTTACGACTGCATGAAATGTAAGGATTACCAGACTTCCTATGCTGAAAAACTATGATGATGTGCAAAAAAGTGAAGGAACGCCGATTCACGTTTATTTTTATTTTTCTGACTCTTTTGGCGGAATCTGTGGTCGAGACCTCGTTATCTATAACATACTTGTAAGTTTTGTTTTCTAACATAAAGTTTAAAATTTATTCCTTTTACGTGAAGTTCAAACAAATAATTTGTGCTTTACGGCGTAAAAGTGTAAGAAAGAAACTAACAAATACACTTGTAAAGGGGGTTCATTTTAAATTGCCAAATCAAGGTTGCTTGACAAACTATTAAAATACAAAAATGCAAATTGCGAATACGATCTTATGTTTTTGTATCATAAAATTTGTTATGCCATCAGGATTTTGTTTGTTTGCCGCCTTTGGATTATTCCCTTGCATTCATACACCCACCTTAATTGTTTGTAATCGTTTTATTAGTAGTGGCATAGTTTATCTTACAATTGCTGTAACAAATCTGACACATATTGTGTCAAATTGCGTTTCGTTAAGAGATGTATAAAATGTGTTTTTTGGAAACGATTACAAAAGGGGAGAGATTTTCAATAAACATGTTGCCGATATAAAAGAAAGACTAGTAAAGGTTTGAATAAACAATACATAAGTGAATTCGATACCGCTAAAGGAATTAACCAAAATCTTTTTAATTAACAGATACGAATTTTGTTACACAAACATCGTGCGCTACGTTAGAACATTTCATCTTAAGTTTAGAACATACACTCAAATTTGCAGGCAACATTCATAAGTGAAGTATTCGTGTAACATGCATGTGCTTGTGTTGAAACATTCAAATTCAATGAATTCCTTTAACTTTTCAACTTTAGCACCCAAGTCAATGTTTAACAATACAACAACATTTCTGCTTCAATAGCATTCACAAAATATTTGGGGTGCCTGTTCGTTCGATTTTCTTTCAAACATTGTGCAGAATGTTAGCTTGAGTGTGACCTTATGTCAAACATTAGATATTCTAGCTGGCATCTCTTCTTTCCCCATCCCAATGCTAATGTGCCTTGGCAGCAACAGCAGTTTGTTTGACACAAGTGTTTGTGATGTAACTCGGCCATTGTTTGGATGCAATGTGACATAAAAACAAAAAACAACAATTGTCGCCCTTTAGAACAATGCATGACGAAATAAGATTTTACGCATTGTTAAGTAAAACGTTTTATGTTCCCTGTTTTATTTTTGTCTCTGTTTTCTTTTGTGCTTTAACAGCCTGTTTAAGCATTGTGTTTTGTGTGTGTGTGTGTGTTAGTGTGCATGAAAATTTTTCACTTCATGCTCGTTCGGTATTATTTGTACACATTAACCATCCTTCATCCTTCATTTTGTAAATGTGATGCCTGGCCCCTTGTTTATGCCAACTGAGTGGAACAAATTCGTATGACTGCACCTGCAGACATGTTTGAATATTTAAAAGACTTGTTTTTTCTGCCTTGCAAATATCGTTTTGTAAAATGAGAGCAGTTTGTGTAGACAGGGTTTTTAGGAAAATTAAATACAGAATATGAAAAATTTATATAAACTTGGATTTCACATGTTTTTAACTTGTAAATGAAAATGATTTTAGTTAAAAGTCATTTGAACAAGTTGCATAAGCATTTTTAACTTGTTTGACATACATATTCTTACGTTTAAGCTTTTTAAGCGTGTTTTTTTATTCGCAGGGTCTTTTAATTATAAAGTTTATTTCATTAATATACCAGGCAGAATTCTCCTTTTACACACTGTTACTTTATTTAATTTTTTTTAACACTTAAATTCAACACGGTTACTTCTTTGTAATCGTTCTTCACACTTTAACGTTTCAGTCGATACCACCCAAGGCTGTTTATAGTAGTCTTCTAGTTTCTAGAAACTTGTAGAATAAGCAAGAATCCAGTAGATACTTCTTTAGTTAAACACATCTTTTCTGCTATTTTTTTTACTATGATATTTGTTTTTTGGAATTATTTCTTCTTACAGCGCTGCATATACAGTGGGTGCCGAATGTGATCGCACTTTTTATCTCTGGAACTTTCTGTACAGTGAGTGCTACAAGTATTCATACCACACAATTCTTACAGGCAATACTACTTCGAACTTATCATGGTAACAATATAAAAATTGTAATCAAATCAAAATATTTGCTTAAAATTGCAAAGCTGTTAAACACTGAATATTTGCTATCTAGATCTTTTTTTACTTTTAATAAAACACTCAAATCAGAATTGGATCTCTGATTTTACTCTTTAAAGATAATTGCATTTACAAGTCGGCCGTGACTACGCTATTGGTGGTCAATTCAAATGGCCCAATTTTTGATTAATATGTTCGAGTATTTAATTATCGAAGAAGAATTTTGCTATCATATAACCCCAAAAGAAAATCTATCCTAAGGTGTGATATCACAAGATCTAGGCGGCCAACTCACAGGTTCAAAACGCGGAATTAGGACACTAAAATTATTTCAAAATAAAGCCATTGTTTCGCGCGTTGCAGAGGGCGCAGCACCGTGTAGTTAAAACGATATATTGCCGGCATCAAGAGTTTCAATTTCAGGCAACATAACGTTCGCTATCATGGTATATAGATTAGTCGCGGTCGTCAACCTAACCATCAGCTATAGCAGCAATATTCTCCTCACATAGTTTTGGTATGGTTAACTTGGTCGCATACCATGCAATAACGTACATTGCCTCAAATTTGCTTATGGTATTGGCAATAGTGGGCTCGGAAGGTCGATGATGTACACCATATATTCATAAAAAAGTAACAATTGAAAAAAGCCTTTAAGCCTAAGCCCATTAATTGCCGAGTCTTACTCTTCATTTAAAACAAACAAAGGAAAATACAAATTTGATACCCTTGTTTATCCTCCTCACGAGGTTGTTTAATAAATTTAGTACCAGAGTAAGAAGATTTGTCTAATTTTTTTTTGTTTCGAACGAAATTAAATCGAAATAATTTTATTTTTAAATTGTTAAACATTTTTTCTTCTTTATTCTCGACTTTTAGTAATAAAATTTGCGAAAACCAAATAAAGTATGAAATGAAAAATAAATTTTTTTCCAAGTTTTATAACATCAATTGAGAGAGGAAACAAAACTTACAGAGAGAAAGAGACTTTAAAACGTTTTTCGGAACTTTATTATCCTACACTAAATGGTGAACATTTGATGTTTTTTTCCTTGAAAGAATTTTTTTTTCGATAATAAAATATTTTTCTTTCGAAGGCAAACGAACAAATAAATAAATTCTTTCGTAACGGAAATATAAAAAAATGGAACTGACAGCACATAGACGAAAAGGGCTTGTCTCCAAACCAAACTTTCGAAAGGGCTTACGGAAATTCGTTCCAATAATCGGCATCAAATGACCCTGTCGGAATATCAAATCAATCAAGAAATTAAAACTCTTTTCGTCAATTTGATTTTTAAAATTCCGAAAGCTAATTTTAAAACGAAAGAATTAATAATTTTTATTTAATATTTTCTTTTTCTTCCATATGAATCAAAAAGTTTGGAAAAATATCTTAAATTTCAAGCTGAGATTGACAAATTTAATTTAAGGTTGCTGGAATAATAAAAACTTTTACAATGAATGCAACTCAAGGACATATGGAAAACCAGTGAAACAGTTTTTAAGTTGGTTTTAAATAATTTGTTTTTACTTTTCAGATCTGTTTGGCACTACAAGTGTCTCGTATCGTTCAAATGTCTTGTAGTTTTTAGGAAATGTAATAATGTTTATTATTAAAATTATGGCGTTTCCCATCCCTGAACTGTTGCTTGTTTCCTTTTGAATAAGACTCTTCTAATGTTTATAAGGAAATTTTTTTTATTACCAGATTTTCTTCTTTAAATATTTTTGTTTCGATTCACTAAATTATTAACACTTAAACTGTGGCAAACATAAAATTAATTTCTCTTTTTTACAAATACTAGTTTTGATTTTTGTGTTTGTTGAATACTAAAGTTAAGTGCAACCTAAAACTACTTAGAAGTCTAATAATTAATTATCGTTAATATCTTTATTTACTAAACTACCGAAGCCACTGGCATTTCCGCCGCCACCACCGGCGTCGCTATAAGCTGATTCGTCAGGTCGAAAATAGGAATTTTGCATACTGTACAACCGATCAATGGGATTGATCATGGGAGTTTGTGAAAAAGGCCCCATCAACTGTTGGAATGTGGAATAACTCAAACCCAAGATGGTATTCAAAATGGGTTCATTGGTCTTATTGCAATTTTCTGTAACGAAAAATGATTTTTAATAAAATGTTTGTTTCCTTTTCAACTGCATTTTAATTTACCTTTATTGGTTTCTATACAATTAAAAGGAGCATTTTCATTTTCATCTTTAATACAATTCCTCAACTTGGCCATGGTATCCGCCGTATTTGCTGAACTGAATGGTGAATCCATTAAGGATTCATTATCACTATGTGCCTCATCCTTTATTTTTGTCATGTTGCTGTTGTCGGACTCTTGAGAATCCTGTGAATCGCTGTTGCCTTTTGTGTGGCCTTCCTGTTTGGCTTTCTTTTGTATTTTCTTAACCTTGGCTCTCTGATTTTGAAACCAAACCTTGATGAAATTAAATTGGGGGGAAAAAATAATGAATCTTTCCACATACATTTTAAATCTGCCTTGCTTTACCTGCACAATCCTTAAACTTAAGCCTGTTTCCTTGGCCAGATTTTCTCTAACTTTGCGGCAGGGTTTAGGAGATACTTCAAATGATGCTTTAAAGGCTCTTCTCTGTTGTGTGTTTAATATTGTGCGCGGTCTCTTGGGTCCTCTACGACCATCTAGCTTTGGTGCAAACAAGTCATCACCATAGAAATCTGCATAACAAGTGGAAGAGGAGAAAAAAGAATTTTTAAATCAATTTTTTTTGCTGATTTATTTGCTTTAATTTTAACTTTAATTTAAATATCACATTCCAGCTAAACAAGCCCTTTTAATATTTTCTTTTGTCTTTGTTGCTCTTAAGCAAATTTATTATTTCGTAAAACTAAAGCAGAATGAGCGAAAAAAGACAAGAGTTTTTAACAGCGAGTGCGGGTGTGTTATAACGTACCGTATCCTTGCAACATCTCCACTTCTTTCTCGTAATCGAAACGACAAAACAATTGGCCCTGCTTCACAACATACTGTTCGCCCTTCTTGAGTATGGCACCGCACACAACGCACGCAAAACATTTCAAATGGAAAACATTTTCAAGTGTCCTCATCACCAGCTCATCAGCAGCAATTTTATGGCCGCAACCAAGGCAACGATTTCGTAAAAAAAGTCTGCAAATAAGAGGAACAAAAATAACAGTTAAACAATTGTATTTGTGTTTTACATAAAAACATATTTATTTATAGCGTTTGAATGTTTTTGTGAATTCTTTTATTGAACTGTAATTTATTTTAAATCGTAGTTGTAATTTCTAACAATCTTATTCTCTCTAGGCAGAATATTGTAAGTTTTTTTATGACCTCCCTGTCGTAATATCAAGTGTCGTTTCTTAACGTTGCAGTAATAGCGGGGGTCTGAAGAAGAAAGCTCCATTTAACTTTAGTGGCATAATTTTCGTCCAAGTGGAAACTTTGATTTTTAACAGGTGTTATGATTGTTTCGATTATTAAAAATGGAGCGCTACACAAAAGAAAGGGACGTTACCATTGTGAAAACCCAATTACAAAAATTGGGGAATCGCTAAGAACGCTCGCAAACTTCACGGAATTTTTGTTCGAGAAAGTCCACCTAACGTTATACGAATCGGCTTATGCAGCTCAAAGGATCATACACTCAAACAGCCAGTAATTCGTTCCATGGGTAACAGACGAAAGTAAAGCGGATGTCGATTTTCATATGAATGGCTTCGTATTTAAACAAAATTGTCGAATTTGGGGCAAATCGACCCAAAATGCGGATTTTGGACACGCTAGGTGCTTGGGCTTTAGTTTTTTGATAATGAGGCCGGAATTGCAGTTACTGTTAACTGTATTCGTTACAGCAACATGATATCTGAATTTTTGTGGCCTCAACTGTACGGCTTCGATCTGAACGGCTTTTGATTTAAGCAGGGCGAGGCAGCTGCCACAGCTCGCATAAAACAATCGATTTATTGCAGCAACGATTTCCGAACCAAATGATGTTAATTGGCCACTAAGATTAAAAATTAAGTGGGTCTACCTTTTGGAGTATTAATTTTGTTACCCTAAGCCACAAAATACAATCGATTGCAGTCTTTTACTACCGCACATAAGAATCGATCACTTCACACACACAAAACAAAAACGCTCCAGTCACCACCTGGGGTAAAAATATACCTCAATGAGGATTATAAAACGCCAACTAAATTTTGTTTGTCCCGCCCTTAAATACTGCAATTTTTTGTTAATTATATTTATATTCCGTCTTCCTTTATAGTCCGATTTTGTTTCTTTATTTCATTATGATTCTTCGGCGGCTTTCGCATTTTTTTTATGTCAGTTACGTTGTTTTCGCTGTCACACTGTAACTATTATTTTCGATTCAGGCTTTGAAACAATTCTGCGTCAAAAATATGCCAGTTACATTGTTTTCGCGGTTAGGACTCGATATGTTGATAAATAAACAAATTTCTTTTAAAATAAATTTTAAATTGTTAACGGAGATTCTAGGAGCTCCGATTGCTCTTTCGGAAGTTAGAGGTCTCTCATATCACTGAACTCTATATATTAGATGCTGATTATTATACATGATTGATGGAAACATTCTGCGACAAAGTGTGAAGACCATCTATCCATTTATCGGTAAACATGATGGCAATAATGTGGCCAAGTAATTCTGGAAGGTGTTAAAAAAATCCGAGTTGATATTCTTGCAAAAACGTTTTGAATTTCTTTATTTCTTCGTAATTTTCGAAAACTAAAAGCCCTTTTTATCGCTATAAATAATTTATTTCAATTTGGTTTCGGGTTTGATTTTAGTCCGTTTCACTACAACGGCAAAGGAATGTTTTCAGTATTTTTATTTTATGGAATAAAAACCTGAAAAATTTGGAAGGACAAATATTTGTTTTTCAGCACAGGAGTTATTAATGTTGGTACGAATATTTTGAAAGTATTGAATTATTTCGTAAATGTTAGAAAAAAAAAATGGAATTTAAAAATAAATCATGGTAATCATTGAAGATATGTATAAAAGAATTTGGCAACAGAAAAATATATTAAACTGTTGATATTCTCAAACATGTTTTACACATTTTACACTGCCACACATTCGTTTGAATTTCAACTCACCTTTCGTAATCGATGCGGCAATAGAGTTTGCCGTCGCGGGCAAAACAGGAATGTACCAAATGCAATGAACATGTTGCACACTTAAGGCAGCTCTCGTGGAATGAAGTGTCAACGACACGCATTATATAACGATCACAAATTGGTTGGCAACAATAACCACAGGCCAGTGATGAGGACATTGAGGTGTTGGACATGGACGATGGAGTTGAGCAGGCATTTGAAGACAACGACAATGGCAACGATGACAATGCTGACGCCGACAAGGGACACAGTGTATCGACGAGGTGTACAGAAGGATGCGAATGGTGGTGAGGATGTGAATGGGAATGGGAACAAGGAAGGCCTGTAGCTGTGTTCAATTGCTGTTGTAACAAGTGCTGTTGTAAAGCTAAAGCTGTTTCAATTGCATGTTGATTGTTAATGTTGTTGTGACTATTATTATGGCAATTGTTAGTGTTATTGCTGTTATTGTTGCTGTTGTTGCTATTTGTATTGTTGTTAATGTTGATGCTGTTGCTGTGCAAACTGCATTCGGTTAATGTCAAACGGTTGGCTGAACATTGTAAAATATTTAAGGCTTGTTGGTGCTGTTGCTGTAAAGACAATTGAAGTTGATGCTGCTGTTGTTGCTGTTGTATTGACGGTGGCCCAGGTCCACAAGGATTTGTTGATGATTTGTTATCACATGCCGTATTACTATTATTGTTTGCACTTGTTTGACTACAGTTGCCATTGTGGTTGTTACAACTTCCGTTGACAAGTAATATTCCTGTCAATGACTGCTGTTGTTGTCCATTACTTGATGTTGTAGTAGTTGTTGTTATTTGTGTTGTGTTGTTGTTATTTGTCATATTATCATTAAGAGTTTCCTGACTGCTGCTATGACTGCTATTGCTGTTGACGGTGGTATTAGTGGCACTTCCACAACTACTGCTGCCGTTGCTGTTGCCATGACCATTTGTTGAGGAGACACATTGGCTGCCGTTCATTTGTATTGCAGACAATTGATTGGAATTTGTTGTTGTCCTTTGTTGAGGCGTTATTGGTGAAGTGGTGTTTTTGTTCATGCCACTGTTGCCTGTAGCATTTAAAGCCGTATTGCTGTTGTTGTTGTTGTTAATGTTTGTAGCGGAAATATTTGCTGTAGATGTTGTTAACATTCTTTCATTTCCGCTCATGGCCATTAAAGAGTTACTGTGTGTATTTTGATGCTGCTGTTGATGTTGGTGATGTAGCAAGATGTGCTGCTGTGTCGTCAAAGTCGGTTGACATGTTTTCATATCTAAAGGAACTATAAAACATGATACATTTTTATATTTTTGTTTGTTTGTTTCAAAGTTTTAGTTTTATATTTGAAACTATTTTTTTTTGTTCCGGTTGTAGCACTGCCAATTGCATGGAGTTCTCGATTTGCTTGGAACTCGTATGTGTAAAAAAGTTTCACTCAATTTTAATGTTTTTGTGGTTTTGTTCAGGATTTGTTGTCTGTGGCCTTGTTACTGTTTTACCAGTTACTTGTATCTGTGTGCGTTGTTTTTGTGAACAGTTTGTTGGTTGGTCAGTTGGTTGTACTCGGTTAGTTGCCCATTTAACTGGATTGTACTTTAGTGAATTTGTGGTTTTGTAATTATTGAAATAACTGTATATTTTTTATGTCTATATATTTTATGCAGTGTTGGAACTTTACAATATTTCGTTGTACCACCACTACAAACTCTGAACTTTGTGAAGATTCAATTTAGCGTCGACCAGAAGCGCCCGCTCTTTGATTTTGAAAAGGATTACAATAATTGAAAGTTGTTTGAACTAATTCTCGATATTATGAACTTTACCGAGAACGGTGTTTATTTAGTTCGGGTTGCTCAAAATATATTTGCAAGCTGAGCCGAGTATAAAATACTACAATTAAGGTCACGCCCACCTCCCATATATTATGAAATTACAAAATCATATTTAAGTTAATTAAATGATCTTAGCATCGCAAAAAGTTATGATTTTAATGTTATTTCATTTAGTTTGTAACTTTACTTTAACATTATCACTCTGTTATTAATGAACTTTAGGTGAAATTTGTGAATTTACACCTTTTTTAAAATGCATATTATTAAATTCTGGCAACTCACTGTCCTTTTAAAAACACGAAATACTAAAAAACACAAGTTGAAAAAAAGTATACCTTTTTGTTTCACTAACAAATCTTTCGCCAGTCGTAGCAACTGCTCCATTTTTGCCATAACGGTATATATCGAAAACTAAAATGAATTTGATGAAACCGAGTGCAGATACTAATTCAGTACCAGACATACCAAATGCAACAACATTCCGTTGCACCAAAAATTAACCTGAATTTGTAAGCTAAGAGCAACATAGTATGATTGAATTATATGGTTGTAAACATTAATATTATTCTAAATAATAATAAAACGCCCAATCCAATGCAATTGTAAATTTAAATCTTTAAAGCAAAAAATGCTTAAAGTCATCGGATGCTTAATAGTCATAGTACCAACCACTTAAGCCATAGTTAGAGCATACTTACATCAAAACAATTTTTATGGATGGAAATGTAAGCAATAACTTGCTAATCGCAACTAAAGTATAGTTTAAAATATTTTAAAATAACCATTATATGTTTGCCACAACATTATATTGTTGTAGAGAACAAAGCATGGTTGTCGTGATCATGTCACAACAATGTTTCTTGTTTGGGCGTGGACTGAAAAATCGCTGTTTTTTTGCAGACCTAAAGGCAAGTTGAAATTATATATTGAGAAATAATTTCCGCAAGAAAATTTGTTGATGAAATAAAGAAATATTTTCCATAGATTTTGTATAGAGAAGCCTTCATTTGGTTTTTGTTTTCTTTTGTAGAAGAATGGGAAATGAGGTAATTAAAATTTGGATAATTCTGCCAAAACCAAATTACTTTTTGAGCTTTATGTTATAAAAGTCTTTGTTTAAATTTAGAATTTGAAAGAAAACTACAAATTATTTATAGGTATAAATTAACTGAAAAGCATTTAACATTTCTCAGAAGCAATTTATATCTACACCTCTGCATTTCCTATTGAGTTTGTTACAGTGTTCGGTCGCTATTATTGTTCTGCTGTTGTTGAGTATTCGGTTGCAGTTGGTATTTAATGCATTTGTCCACAGTTGATGGTCAAGTTACAAGGGCTGACGCGAATAACGTTTGACTGTTTTGGGTAGTCGGTTTGTTTGGTCACTGTTTGGGCTGTTCATCTCGCACCACTACTTTTGCTACTTCTGCTACAGTAAACGTTTGGCACATGCTTGTGTTGTCTCAATTTATTGAATTAAATGAAATTATTTAACCACATTTTCATGGTATTTTTAAATAATTTTATTTATTTTTTGCTTTTGTGGAAAATATTTCAGTTTGTTTTTTGAATGAAATGCATACTTTTTCATAGGAACACTTAAACATACCCAGTGAATAGTATACTTTAATAGAAACAATATAAATAAATAGTTGTATTAAATTACAGTGAAGAGAAGGAGGTGAGCAGCATTATAATTGAATGGCGAACTTGTTTTAATGTTTTTTTTCAAGAATTTTTAACAGAAATTAAAAAAATTACAAATATTTGTCATTTATTAAATTATGTTTAAGTTTCAAGATCTAAATTTCACTTTGTCTAATTCGAAGCAAAAGTTATTCAAGCAGCTTTTCTTAAAAGAAATACTTACATATTTAAATTTCTAAACTTACAAATTGGTCGCCGTTATATCAGTTTAGCCTTTCTAACTTTTACCTATTTGAAAAGCTGAATAACGAAATTTCACTTCCTTTCATTTTTGTTGTTGTCAAAAAATTCGCAGTCCTAAAAGAATGATGTCTCAAATTAAATAAATTAAAGGCTGAAGAAATATCGATATTCTGGCAGTCATCGCATGAGAAATATCTGCTGAATTTAAATCTTAAGTCGGTGTGAAATAATTCGTTTGACAGTAGTGTAAAGGAATTATCTTCAATTGATCATTGCAAACGCCAAGTAAAATCTAACTGTTTCAGTTAAGTGTCTTAAACTGGGTCGGAAAGTAATCAACCACTTCTCGTAACCGCTATAATATTAGTAACTAAGGCGAGTATATTCTTTCGAGCGCGTGCAGTTAAAAGACTTCCTGCGGATTTCCACATAAAGAAGTTTTCCGCAACGGATGGCATTTTTTCACTGACACAGTGGTCTTTGACGTACCACGTTCATTAGCTAATCATCTTTTAACAGATTGTACCATGGGGGTGAATTTTCGATTCGTTAAAAGGTTGCTAATATAACGCCAATTCCTAAAAAGAAAAGGGCATATAACCCTGTAAATTACTGCCTGATTTGAATCTGTTCTGAACTTTATAAATTTATGGAAAAATACAAATCGATTGTCCATAAACACTACCCGCTATCCCTCCTCCTTTAACCTATTTTGCTAGCTCCAAGACAATGCGTTCCGTGAGTAGGGGTAAGACATCCCGTAAGCGCTGGTTCCATATCAATCAAAATTTCTATTTAAGTAATTGCCCCCTTGCTGCAACCAGTTGAGCTTTATCTATTGCAACAAAATATATAAACGAATCGAACCTATAAATTAATAATTGCAATTAACCTGAAAAAATAATCGATTCATCGATTAATTTAACAAGATTGAAAATTATTGTAAATAACAACAAATTATTTACAGTATTTTAAAATATTATAAATAAGTTAATTAAAATTCTTTGTTTGGTCCAGAATTTAAGAAGTTTTTTAATTCTAGAACTCAAAATCACAAACGAAGTCAAAATCACTTCCAATACTTCAACCATTTCGCTTCTTGCGGTTCTCATAGTCGCATATAGCGAATAATCGAAAGAGAAATTTTCGATACAATTAAATCGCTTATATTTTCTTGCTATCACTAGGTATCAGATAGCTTAAATCCTTCGCACACAACAATGTCCTGAAATTAAATAAGAATGACTTTTCAGTTCACCTTTGTGTCGGACGAAATAAAGGAAGACGAAATAAAGACATGTATTCCTTCTCATAAGATCTCGCAGTGCTGGTCGGTGAAACAGACTGAACCTCTTCTTATTATTTCTAACTATTAGAGAACAGAAAGAGAGGTTGCCAGAAAACAGTCTATTTCGTGCACGATAACCGACCAAAGTAAACCATACTACCTCGAATTAGAGTAGAAAATATGAAAGATTTTCTTTCAATTCTGTTTCTAGGGACTGCAATTCTCGTTGGTCAACAATTAAATTTGAACATATTGTACTTAAGAGAGTCTAGATGATTTGTTTTTCGAAAATTTGACTTATTTCAGCTTAAATACTTTACGAAATTTTGATTGTGTTAAATCAATCCGATTAAAGTGAAATGTATACGAAAGCAAAACAACAAGTACAACAACAAAATAAAAATAATTTAACTATCTGACCTGACTCATTGCGATGTGTGCTGAAGGCTGAAATAAATATCCTGAAATCCTTAAGCATATGTTCATGCTTAAAGACCGAAGAGGAAAATATAAAAAACCCAAATAATTCCCTGTGTTTAACAATTAGGGGTTGGATAGTTGTATGCGGAAGTGTGTGTTTATTTATTATACAATTTTTTTTATTCCAAGTCAAAGTTATTTTACAATTTAGTTATAAGCAAATCTGTTTAAAAGAGGGATGATTTCGTTAACGAGCGCAATCTTTAAACAAGGAATGAACGAACCCCTTTAAAAACTACATTTAAATTATTTGTCTGACTTTGAAACATTTTCAGGCAAGTCATTCAATTCACAATTTCTACGATCGTTCGTCCTTAAACACATTAGTTTCTAATTAGTAAACAAAACGTTTCATCCGTTTATACTCTTTCGCCTCGATAGCAGGCGCTTCTGCCTCTTATTGTTTGTTGTTGTTGTTGTTGTTTGAAATATTTTCTTTTTAACGTAAACCGGGTGGCGTTTCATTTCTAAACAAGTGTAAATCGTTTGTTATCATGCGAAGTCATGTATTTTTTTTATTTCAACTTTGGCCAAATCATTCATGAAATATTTGTTCTTTTTTTAGATTTTCAAAATTCATTCATAGATTTCGTTCATTGTTGAAATGCCCCTTTTGATTTGAACACTTGGTTGCTACTGCCTTTGACTGTATTTGATTTAATGTGTGTGATTGTGTGTGTGTGGGTGTGTGTGTATGTGTATGCGTACATGTGCTGTGTAGTGTAACAGGTGTAGTTTGCATGTTATTGCCATCTCTAATCAGATTATCACTTACAAATGCTTCCATATGAAAATATATTTATGCGGATCGAGACAATGGCTCTGCGTGTCATTTTGTCTGCTTCTAAACAGTTTACCTTTCAATAACAAAAAATTGAATTCAAATACACTGCTGCCAAGTGTCACTCTTAATCTATAAAGGATGAACTTCTGTCAAGATTTTTCTTTTGTCTGAATGAATCTCTGTTATTTTGGAGAAAACAACCAAAAATGTATGATGGAATTGGGCACTAAGATTTCAAAAGAAAATAATCGAACAAACTCAATAAAATGCCTGTAAAAGTTTATAAATAATAATTACAGTTTTTCCCAAGTAACTGAATGAATGTTAAATAAATGGGATCTCCGTGGCTTATAAGTACGCGTAAGTAGCCTTACGTTTGTAGTTTTGGACTGAAGCCAGGTAGATATGTCTATGACACAACCTCGAAGACACCTACAAGACAGCTGATAAATACGAGACTTTTGACGACCGTTAAAATTGTCGTCTTCCTACCAATTAATTATGTACACGCAAAAAAAAACATAGTTGTGGCATGGTCACAACAACCATATTATGTTCTCTACAATAATATATTGTTGTTCTTAACATATTATGATTATTTGAAAACGCTTTACTCATTACCATAGTTGCGATAAACAAGTTATGATTTACATTTAATCATTAAATGCTTTCCATCCGTAAAAACAACAACATGTTGGAGTTGAACACTATATTTTCACAAAAATTCTAACCACAAACAAAGAGTTCCAACTACACAAAAATAATCTTATAACTTTAACCATAAAATGTTCTTAATATACTTATTATGTAAAATTAATTTGGTGCTTAGTTAAAGTATGAGCTGTGCTGTGGCTTAAGTTGTGTTAGTAAGTTGTCCATTAAGGATTCCATTGCTTTAGTCGCCTGTGTTCGCACCTCAGCCGCTGCTAACAGTGACTTACATTTTGTTTTTCTATCATTCTAAGACATATGGTCCTCTATAATCTGTATTATCTAAATAAATAATATGATTTGCTTAAAATTATATAATTCAATTATAATATGTTGCTATTAAATTATAGTTTTCTCAACCATGTGTTTTCCTTGCGTGTGGATTAAGAAGATATGTCGCGATAAAGCGCAATGCCTCTTCTGGCGTTAATAAGATATAAGACATTGCAGTTTTAAATATTTTTATTGTTTTTTATCGACCTAAGTGTATCGTTATGCCAAATTAAACAAAGCAAACAATTTCAATACATTTTATCGATGCACAGTAACTGCGTTTATTAACGGCCAATCGTTATGAGAAAGTGCAACCCCTTAAGACTTTGGGGTGGTGTAATAGAGAAGTTGGGTTTTTTTGTTTCTGTCATTAGGCTTTCCAGGTATTAAGCAACATTATAGTCATTATCCTGTTGATAAGAAAAGTCATACTCCTTTGGAAACATTTAATATTAATTTTTAAATAAATAAGGAAAGTTGCATAGCAGTATAGAAGACACATTTGATTATACTGAAGCAAAACCTTCCTTTTGCTGTGTTCAAAGTTATCATATAAAAATAGTTATCATATTCACAAATGCCTTGTATTATTGTAAATCGTTTGGTTTATTTGCTTATGAACAGCCAATTTTATTGAATGGTGATAGTATTATATTGTCAATGTTAAAAATTATAGACGTCATTTAATACCATGAAATTGAATCAGGCATTGGAACTTTAAATTACATTCCCACTATTACGTTTAAAGGTAATAAACTGTCATTAGCAAAACAACAGCTGCTAAATAATTATGTATGTATTTCGTAAAAGAATTTCAGAAATTGAGTATGTTCAACTTATTTAAACACATATCAAAGAGATAACATAGCCCCAGGTATAGTGGTAGTACAACATTTCAAAAACATCAAAAGAAGTTTAATACAAAAAATACCTACAAAAAACAATATTGTATTACGATACAATGATACAGTCGATAAAAGAGTATAAAGCGTTTGTGAATTGAAGAATTGAAAATTGTCTCGCAGGCAGAAGAAGGAATTAGAATGAACAAGAAAATTTCTCAACTGAATTAAAGTTTTAGTTCAATAATAATTAACTAAAAATAAGAATTAAATAAAAAAATTCAAGTGATTCAAAATTAATAAGTTGATAAAACAGATTTTGATCATCGAAAATATTGATGTGCAAGAATTGCTTGGGTCAAGCAAAATTATAGACTTGGTATCGAATATCAGAATGTCAAAAAATAACACAAAGTTGTTTCTCACATGCGATTTTTTTTTTTATATAAGGTGTTCTCGATATTCGATATCTACTGTCGTCGGAACAAGAATCCGATTAGACAAGAAATTTTAAATTAAAAAATGCAATAAACAATTTAATAATTTAAGAACAATAAAAACAAGTGAAATGCTGGCTGAGTGATACTGGCAAAAAAAAATATTTTATATTGAAAAAAATTCAAAAAGACTTTCCATAATTACGGTCCTTTTTTCAAAGGCACATTTTCTTAAAACTAATTTGATTTTTATGACAGCGGCTTAAAGACAAATGACATTTTGAAAATCATAAAAATACACTTTTCCTATAATTAGAAAACCTCCAGGACTCGATGCAACCGGCGGCCTCTAATTTGCTAAACAACCGACGGCATAATCGTTATTTCCAAGTCTCTTATAAGCCGTCGGGCTTTCTTGCAATTCCGTGATCTCAGAAAGACGATCAAATAAATACTTACACATGCCAATTGCTATGGGATGATGTTCTTCTATCATTTTGATTTTAACAAATATTTCCAAAATTAAGTTAACTTCTTAAATTTTTTTCCAGCTGACACAAATACACAAATAACACAAAGTCCTTAAAGGACATCGGTACATTTCTTATTCTATAATAAAATCGATATGAAAACGTTGTACTTTTTTACAAATATTTTTATAAATTCTGGTTTCAATATATTTTTGTTTAGAGCCGTTCACTTTTAAATCATTTTGTTTAAACCAACTCACACATACACACACACACACACACTTATACCGTTTATGTGTTGTTTGGTAACTTTTTTTTTATTTTTTAAAATGGCGTTTTGGCTGAAACGTACTCGCCTGTGCTTTATGTGTAACGCAATGCTTGACTGATTACGGACCTCTGGCACTAATGAAATATATCTGAAATTCCGTTTGGACTCAAAATTAGATAGAAAGGATATTTTGGCTGCTCATAGGGGAAATCCTGTTGAAAATATATTTTTTCAATAATTGGCTTAAAATTGAGAGGTTTTACAAAGCAGCATTTCCTCTAAGAAAATTTGTTGTGAAAACAAAAGAAAAGGGCCATATTTGCTTTGGCTATGCAAAGCGCAGAGAAAATGGCCGCAATAGTTGAACAAGAGTAAAACTCTAAATGAATTTCCCCTGTATTTGGGGAGTATACTTTGCCACAAAGGGATATTCTATTGAAAAAAGGGCACATGCGCATTTGCAATTTAAATAAATATTAAATGTCTAAAACTAAAGAAGGGAGCTTTTGTATTTCTTATTCATTCAAAAGAAAACGATTTCAGTTTTTAAACACTAAGATCTGAATTTAATTGGAACAAAATGAATTGATAAAAATTCAGCTTGAAAAAATCAGCTGTAGGTGTGTGAAGTGCAAGGGTATTTGACATTATTTTACTTAATCGTTTTACACTTTAATTTCTTTTGTTTTTTTTTAAATCCGCGTTCGTTCTTGTGGTTCTTAAAGCTGCTTCCCCTCTGTTGCTTTGGCATCCTAAACTACACATGCTGTGCGGTGTGCGTATGACTTTTTTAACAGCTGATTATTAAGTTCCTGCCTTGCGAGCTGCAATCGTAGTCGTTCTAGTAGATGTTAATGACTTCGTATTCGTTAAACACGTTTTACAATACACGTTTTATTGTTCATCCTGTAAATGGTTTTCCTTTCTTTATTATGTTTTATTTGCTTAAAGTGTTAATGGTTGTTTGTTGTTGAGTTTTAGTTTCGTTTTAAAGCTTCATTTATTTTCAATTTTCACTTCCCTATAAACAGCCAGGGATCTCTCACATATCTGTTCCATATACCTTTTCTTAAAGTCTATTAGATTAAGTTGCAATTTAATGGAGTTTTCTGTTGCTTTAAAACATTCTTCAGCAGACTTTCTTCGTCCTTTGAAACATATTTGCAGTAGATTGTGTTTGTCTGCATGTATGCTTGTGTGTATGCGTTTTATAATGTCTACTGTGGGTCTAGGGAAAATTACACAAACAGACAGACAGGCTCACATGAAATTGTTTGGCTGTGTTAGTGGTGTTTATGAAGAACCATTCCTTTGGAGTTACACCGGCACCAAAGAAACATACTTGGAATTTGTTATAGACAGATGGACAGACAGAAATATGAACAAACAAGCATTCATATTTTAGCTTTTCAAAATACAAATGTGTGAAGAATTCTCTGTAAATACTCTGCACACATTTTCTTGCTGTTTTTCTTTTTCCAACATTTTTGTGTCTCCTCTTGCCCAGCGCTTTTAAAGTGTTTTATGTTTCTGTTCTTGTTTGCAAAGTTATTGTTAAATATTGTGTTAATGACTATTTTTAAAATTAAATTTTAGTAATTCAAATTTCTTTTATTCATTCGTTTGATGAGTATTTTCTTCATTTAGTTGCCGCAAGCACCGGAAATCTCATAGTCTCGTTGAAATTAAAAAATGGTCTTGTAAATAAAAACTGCAAATTACCGCGACCTTGCTGATTAATTCCATAAATATATTCTTGATAACGTGACCAAAAATGTTCCATGGATGGAAATAAATAATATTTTATCTTAATGTATTTTTCAGCGACCGCGAAGAATTATGATTTTTATAAATTCTCTAACTTAGTAAATTTACAGAGGGGCAAACTTCGTTCTAACCCAGTAGAACAATTATCGAAAATATTGTTAGGAAGTAATGATCGAAGATGTGTGAAACGACCTATTGTACAAATACGTAATATTATAAACAATTGCGTAGCGGAAATTCCCCGAACAGCGATTCAATGTAGAAACAAAAACAACTTCTACAGAAAGAAAAAGTAAACAAAATATATACACACACACACACAAACACATATACAAGGCTACTAAGCCAGCAAATAAAATAAATGATGAGCAATTTCTCGTGTGTTCGGGACCTTTCAAGAAGCGACCGTGATCTGTATATAAAGGCGCCGTTCATCGCAGAGAGATAGAGTGGACTTTGAGATTTCCTAGAGTGAATATCTGTGTGTACAGAAGAGTGTTAAGTGTACAGTGTAAATTAGTACTGAACAGTTGTAAATAGAGTGTTAATTGCAGTATAAAGTTGTGTTCTGACAAAATCATAAAGGAGTGTGTATTTTAATATTTGCAATTAAACGAACCCTGCAAATTAAAGAATCAGAAAACACATGTAATCAATTTTCATCATTAGATGGTATTAAATAGGTAATGTAATCGATTCTGCTGTGTCTAACAACTTCACATTTCAGTATTCTCAATAATTATCGTAATAATAAAAATTTTAAATTACTATTTTTTAATTGATAGAATAAAATATTAACTTGAACCTGAGTAAATTTTTCGCTTAATTATTTTTAAAGTTTTGGGTTTTTGCTTGGAAAATAAAAACACTTTTGTTTTATTTAATTCTTGTCAAATAAAAAGTCACGGTGGCTTTATTTGACACAAAATAAGAAACGAAACTTAGTCGCAATGGTACTTCATCGAACTTTCCTAATATTTTTTTTTACTTTTAAAATCCGTAACATGAAAGGTTTTGAAAGAAACTACAAGGTACTCAGAGTTTAATTTGAACGAAAATGGATTTAAATGCCTTCTTTCTTTTGAAAATGTTCAAATATTTGCTTACGTACGAGTATGTGAAGGGTACTTTAGACCGGCTAATACATGTGATCCACATTCTTGTTGGCCATACATGCCCGATCGTGCAATGCTTAGTGTTTTTGCCTGATCACAAAAGGTACATAAACTGTTTGTGTGGCTAATGTATTGGGAAATACGATTTTTTTGTGTGGAACGGGCCCAATTAGAAACTTAAAAAATTTTTATTTATTTATTTAACTTTTTCATTACGATTAAACGTTTTTTTTTATACTTGATCGTTACTGTACACGAAAAAACATGGTTGTGGCATCATGTGGTCTCGACAACCATGTTATGTTATCTACTACAACATATTGTTGTAACAATCATATAATGGTTATTTGAAAATGTAGATTTTCGGAACGAATTTCCGTCATCTCTTGTCAAGTTTGGTTTGGAGACAAATCGGTTTCGGCTATGTGCCATCTTCAGTGTCATTTTTTGTTCTCTTATTTGAAAACATTTTTAACATTACTTTAGTTGCGACAAGCAAGATATTATTTGCAAATTATTTAAATGATTTCCAGCAATAAAAATTGCAACATTTTTAAAGTGAAGAATAACATTTTTTCTCAAATTGTGACCAGAAACCAAATGTTCTCAATCAAAGTATGAGTTTGCTATAACTTAATTGGTTAGCGCGTTGACTATTAAGCATTCGATGCTACCAATCAATAACGTACATTTCTTCTATCGTCCTACAATATTAAAATGATTTGTTTACAACCATATACAGATGTAATACAATCATTATGTGTTGCTTTTAGATTATGGTTGCCTGTTTTCCTGGGGTGTGCTCTCTTCTCTAGTCTTTGGCGTACATCAACTGGGCAGGTGAACAAGAAGTACAATAGTAGTTCGTGGTGGGCTAAAGAATGCATCGCGGAGACACTTTTTATTTTACCAACAGGGAACTGTAAAACAATCTTTTAAATTTACCACAACAATGGCCAAGAAAATAAATACGAGTAATTGAGTGAATAAAATATTTCACATAACAATTTGTAGCGATTTAATGTCATGCATAGAGAAGAGAACTTTTGTTTGTTTTTGTTTCCGGCCTAAACTCCCACTATTTGTACTATCATTTAATACAAAACGTTTATTTATTTGTTTTTTATCCACATTTGTCTTTACACATACACATACATATAAGAACATGGAGGCTTATGCGTGCATGAGGGCTTATTTTATAAGTATGTGTGTACACGCACTTGGTGGTCCGACAAATGATCCTAAAAAAATGTAAACGATAAGTATTTTTATTCACCATGAAATATAAAAAAATAACTTAAATATGTCTGTTTATAGAGATGTACGTACACACATACACACGTGTTGCAAACAATGATACGCTTTATGTTTGGGTTTCCTGTTTTTTTTTTGGGCTCAATACGTTTTTTTTCTCCAGCATGGAAAAAATAGACTCACACTTGTGTGGATGTAAGTGCATGACTTTAGCATACAAATTTGCTATTTATGCACATCTTAGAAAAGGTCACTTGTGCCTTGTGTGGTGCACAAGTTTAAATATTGTGCTGGGAACTCGTATGGGCTCGTATGAGGTTTCAATAAGATTATTTTTATTAAGGGCAAATTCAAGGAAAACAAAATGTTATTAAGTTAATATATATCACGAATGTAGGCCTTAAATTATTCGGAATAATTAAACCCTGACACACTCTTAACTCCATAAAATAAGGGAAGCAATTTCAAATTAAGTTTTCTACTACCGGCTACACAGGAACAAACTTTGGAGGAAACATGAGTTAGAAACCTAGCAAATGATCGTATTAATCCGCACAATGTATAATATCGGGCGAGATCTACATAAAACGGAATTGCGAGGGTTTTATTTGAGAAGTAAATATCGCAATTACTGCTTTTGCTGTTAAAAAAAATTAAATTTTCTTAAATTAAATTAATGAGCGAAATTTTTGTTGTTGAGTATTTGGCCTTTATAATCGCTAAAACGTGTTTAGTTTACATTTCGTGATGGCAAAAAATATTAATCGATTAATTAATCACATGATTAACCAAACCGAGTAATTATTCCTTGGAATTAATATGAAAAAAGGATCGAATAATCGATTAATTTAGCAAAAGTTAAAAATTATCATAAGTAACATTAAAAATTATTTACAGTATTGCAAAAAAACATATGTACATAAGTTTATTAAAATTTCTTTTTTGATTTAGAATTTAAATTGATTTGCTTAAAACAGAATAAAAAAGAAAACATAATAGTTTAGAAAGGAGCTCTGCAGTTAATCAATTTATTGTCGTATCGATGATGTGTTAAGCGCATCCCGTTTTAAGTCGAGAACTGAAGCGATGAGAAAGAATCTTGATGATTTTACATTGTCCTTTCTTTTTTGCTTGTGAGCCAAAGACTTGTCGTGAGGCCATAGATCGAACTCAACATCAACAAAAGACGTGACGTGGTAGCGTTCACTTCCAATACTGTCGTCTGAACGAGCATTTTCAACCATTTCGCTTCTTACGTCTCTCATAGTCGTAATAAGCGCTAACGGATCTTAGAAATTGGTTTTTTAAAATCAGAATCTTATTTGCCACCAAGATGTTACCATTAACCCAGACAACATATTTTTTAGGGGCATATTATAGGCCTTTATTGTTTATGTATTTTTGTTTGAATATTTTTGAAATATGAGCTGTCAATGCTGAAGCCGGTTTCGAAAATCCTGCAGAAGTAAAAATCTTCTCACTATGATTCCAATTAATTTTCAGCACGGCTTTGATGCTCTTTCAAATAAGTTTTTATGACTTCCTTATTACGTCTTCTAGGCAACATCCTGTTGACAAAAAACGAATCTTTACTGAACATTAAAACATATTTTTGTAAACCAAAACTAAAACGCTCTTCGAATATATAATTTACATATAAAATTGTATGGAAATGTATTTAATTCGTTGAAGCTATTGAAACCTTAAATTATTGAAGGCATTCAACGTCGTACTAAACCTTTTTCCCAACTCATCCTCTGTTCATTGAAACTTCAATTCTTTGATACAGGCAGACAAATAAAAACATGTGTTTGCAAGTTGAATTTACACAAGAAGGTTTGCAAATATTCAAACAATAAAATGAAAAATAAAATCAACATTTTATAGGTTGTAGTTCTTTTGAATGAAAGCGTTTAAATATTGATTTTAAACATGCTGAGCAGGAATAATTTACAAATTTACCAAATTAGTATATAGATTTCCTGATTTAAACCAGAGTAACAATTCCCCTTTGAAAGTAAATATTGCAAAGTCTTGGGAATTTAATGCGCCTTCAATCTTCTGTTATTCGCATTGTAAGATGACCCAACGAACAACCAACCAGCCATAAACCCCAACAAATGTGCTGGCGTCATAGAAAACTTAAGATGGGCGAACACAAAGAGAAGTCGTAAAATGTTTTACCAGTGAGTATGTATTTATGTGAATGGACTTCATATCCTTCTTATGATGGCATCCTTTGTGAGGTTCTATTACATTTCTTAGAGTTTGTGTGCTCACAAGAGACGCACAAAAGTCATTATAAAAATTTACAAAATAAAAGAAATGAATTAATCAGCAATTAATTTTTTAACCCCGGTAAAAACCGCTGATTCTAATCTTTTGCCATTAGGAGAAATATTTTGTTGGCAGCGGACTGACATATTTCGACTGAAAGATTATGAAAAAACTATTTTAAATCTCCATCTGTTGTTTGTTTAGCTTCTTAAGTCTACGTACGACAATATGTTTTGTGCTGCTTGCAAAGTTTTGTAAAAAAATTAACTGTCGGAGTTAAAATGTAAGTGCTGTTTTCTGATTTTTAATTGACTGATTGCAGAAGTAATTTTCAAATTGGATTTCTGTAAATAAGGGGAGAGTGTTTAAGCAATGATGATGGGTTGAGCAAAGAGAAACAACAAAGAATACGAAGGTAGGTATATAAACCGTCATTAATATGCTAGCTGCAAAATAGCAACTGTATAGAAAAAATTCTTGACCATGCTATAAATTCTATAAGTTATTGCTGTTATTGTGCTGTTGAAAATAAATACAGTCCAGCAATAGCAAATCAAAAATCATGAACATTTTTTGAACACAATCCCGACCTCCGGCCAATATTTCTAGCACCCAACTTCTCCTAGTCGCTGTCTCATACGGATGTAGTCCCAAATCGAATCGGTAAATAAACCAAGTTGACCCTTTGGCGATGCCCAATGCTGAACAGTGCAGCATGTTCATCTCTGGGCCTTCTTCAATACTGGCAACTACGTCAGATATGTGATAATTTCGCAGCTGTCTCTGTCTGATTGGTTGCTTAAGGTCTACAAGAGTTAACTCACGCCTAAACTTCTCCACGGGGAGACTAATTACCCGCGGAGGAAATTCACGTTGCGAATTGCTGGATGGCATTAGTAATTTTTACAGCTTCTGAAATATAACAATTGGAAAAAACTATAATTACCATCTGGTCCCTCTATTATATTCACGTCGAAATTTATATCCTGTGTCTGGCAATGAAAAAACTACTATTATTTTCAATTTGTATTTAAACCGTCATAATTTTTTCAGTTTATTTCACAAACTATGTCTTTGATTTCCACAAGTCGACATTAAAAATTTAATTGAATTAATTTCATCACAAAGTTACGAAATAGCCGGCTGCACTTACTCTTACTCCGTCTTTTAGTCCATGATACCAGAATGAAATGAGACTGTGAAAAACTCACAAAATATTTATTTATTTGTTTTTTTTTGTGGTGTGAAAACGAACAACCCAAAAAAGGTGTAAAACGCCTTTCTGGAAAAGTTTTATAGACAAAAAAAGGCCGTTTTAAATTGTGAAACATCCTTAATGTGTCTTTAAAAAAGTTTTCAATTCCAGGATAAAATGTTTATAAGATTAATTTGGGTCATTGGGCTAAATTAAAGGAAAAGTGTTGTTCGGCACCAACAACATAGTAATTTGTCTGTCTAGTGGCTGTCTGTCTATCTGTGAGTTAAGTACGTAAGTGGGTGCCGCAGTGTGCGTGTAGTTGCATATTCCGGGAAATGTGATGATGTTGATGACGACGCTGATGGGCTGCTAAGAGGTCGATAGTGGTGTTGGATGAAATCTGTTTCTAGCAGTGTGTTGTCGCTGTTGTCGATGGTGGGGTTGGGGCTTCGTTAATTAAGTGCAACATGTGGTATTAAGTAATTTACATGTTCAAACATCCACTACATGCACGCGTATGCTTTAGTGTGTTCGTTTGTGCGCCTCAGTGTGTGATAAACGAAGACTAGTAAATAAAAAGTCATTCGTTGTCTGTTATTTAAGGTCAAATCAATAATTTAACACTTAATGAAAATCTCGCCAGATTCCAAGACAAGTTTATTAATTTCCCTAAAAGGTGTTGATTACTTAATGTTGTGCATAAACAATATTTGGAGACTTAATGATTTCTGGCGGGAAATGCGTTTGATTGTATTGCTTCAAGTACATTAATTTCCTTGGAGTTCGTAAAGAGCATTTTGAATACAAAGAATAAATTCAAAATACAAATTTTACATGGTAATTTTTAATGGTTGTAAAATGCGTTGCCGAATATTCTGATGCCCATTTTAAGCTCATCGTGTTCAGCACCTGCTGAAGGGGAATAAAAACATTTGGGTTAAAAAATCTCTGATATTCAATGTCGTGGTTTATTTTACGTGAAAGCGAGAGTGATATGAAGATTAACTATGAAGTTGATACAATTATCCAATTGATATAAAAACGTGTTGCATTCTCAGTATGGAAGGAGAAAGTTGTACAGACAGGGACGTAAGGTTAACGAAAAATGCATATCCTGCCTCCCTCTATATTCCGTTAAATATAAATGTTCCCCGAATGTACGTTTTGAAAATTAGCATTTTTTATTTAAAATTTCCCTGAAAACTTAAGCTAAATCTGGGCTGGAAGTTTAGCCGATTATTTTGAAAGTGCATTAGTTTTTTTGTTTTAAATTTCAAGAGTATTTATCTGTATCTGTTAACTCAAGAGTATTTTATTTTTTTTAATATAAATAATATTAATTAAAAAATTTCGACGAAAAATTTTAGTAAAATGACTTATTCCACTTTGAAAATGAATGGTTTTAAAAATTTACTGACATAAAGAAAGCAACGATTTTTTTATTTTTGCTTGAATTTCTTTTCGCCACTAATTTCTTAATAACTCCAAAACTCTTAGGAATATAAAAACGTCTTGAACTAACTGGAAGGTAATATCACCCGGTCTTTTGTTTACCGTAAGCTAGCTTAACCGCCTTACTAAGAGCGTCATAATAACCACGCCCTTCAAAATATCTGTACGTGATAGAAAAAAACTGAAAATAAATTTTTTCAACGCTTTAATTGCTTAAAATTGTTCTTATTTTCATTTAAAGGAGGATTTTGTTGCAGATCACTCTTGTCACTGTAATGTAATTTACAAAACTGCACTATTCTTTCCGGCTTAAAAATATATTCACTGATCATAGCTTTTTTCCAATAAGCCCTAAAGTTTGTTTTCCTAGTACAACTCCTAATGCCGCCTTCAAAATAAACAAGATTGTTATACCGCTAAGTAACAAGTCTTCTGTTGTCCAAAATCTCATTAGTTCTCAAATTATTTTTTAAATTCAAAGATACTTTTAAGCAGTATATAATGTTATCGATAACTTGATTTTTTTGAAAAAGTGACTTATGCCACTTTGAAAATAAACGACTCAGTTGTAAGACATGTCTTGCAGAAATACAAATTTTTTTTTAGAAAAGTTTATATTTTCAATTTTATCACAATCAAAGCTGTGTTATTACTACGATTGTCAATTAAATTTTAATCGAATAATTATTATTCGAACAATTTAATACAACATCAAAACAAAAGGCTGGCGAGATACCGAAATTGGATTTGCCTTGATTGCACGTATACTTGCAAACTGTTTTCAAATACTGGAAAAAAATTACTTTACAAAATGTATTTGAGCATGCGATTATTCGATTAATATTAATCGAATAATATCCTATTTTAAATTAAGAAAAAATATTGTAAAAATAATAAAATTTTGATTATTTTCAAATTTTTCAATACGAGTTACAGCTTATTCAAACGTTTAAAGTTCGTTTGTTTGCCAATAATTAGCACGTGAGTGGAGAAAAGTTAAATTTTATTTTACGTGATCGAAAGGGCATCACATTCAACACTATTCCTCGTGAATTTCATTAAAACAAATTTACAGAACTTCTAACTTTGAGTTTGAGTTAAAATTCAATATTAAGACAACTTTATTATCAATTTGCCCATAAACGCAACAGGATAGTTAAAATGTAATAACTGCCTTTAATGGACAATTACCCGAGAACTCCGACTGACTGTTAGTGATGTTTAACACCAAAAAGTAATTGATTCGCAGTTAATGGCAAAATATAAAATCTATTTACGATTACATCTACTCAGTTAACGATGATCCTAAGTACGATGTAAATGTTTTACAACGACTGACTTTCTTACTAGAAGTCTGCAATCAAATGACAACACAAACACGCACGCACAAAAGCACACATTAACAGAGAAGACAAGGAGATTTAGAGAAATGATTCCTGCAAACTGTTTTGAATGGAAAGAAAGAACGGCTCGATATAAAAAACACTTTAAAATATCTGTAAAATTAAAAACATTTAAGATTTAACATGAACATTCTCAAACACATCGCAATAAAAAACACACACACACCAACATACTATTTAGTGTAAGTTAGTGTGTGTGTGTGTGTGAGTAGCACTGTTTAGAGGATTTGATAAAACAAAAACACCACAGGAGATGGTTTACGAACAGAAATGAAAAAAAAAAACAAATTCCTAAAACCTTGAGAAAAAAAACGAAACTTTATAGCAGCATCAGTAGTGTGGGTGCGAATTCTATAAAATGCCAACCATTCACAACTCATTCACCAACCTTCCCGCCATACAGTCACTCCTTCAGGCAAGCAGCCAGACTGGCAGGCAAACAGCCATCAAGTTTATTCGCCATCATTCAATATGGCGTCAACACGTCACAATCCTCAAGTTGAGGATATTGAATTGAGGACGTGTGCCGTTTGTTGTAGCTGTGCTGATGATGTACACGAACATTTTTGTATAGAAATAAAGACAGTGTAAAAGTGTCTTTATGTGCGAAAGTGTGTAAATGTTGGGGGAGTTCAGTAGGAAACCAAAGCCAAAGCCAAACCAAACTTTCAACCCCAATCTGGGGTACCAATAAACACACACACACACACAAGTCGATATCAGTAGCAATGCTACAGAAGCATTGTTTCAGTTGATTGTACGATACTCCGCATTGAAAATTTTCTCTATTTTACACTGAGAAAAATAGCGATAAAGAAGTTTAAGACGTTTCAAAGAACTGCAAAATAAAATTTATTTATTAAAAGAATTCTGGGGATTTTGTTTTCTTATTTAAAACTTCTGTTGGAAATTATCAAAAAAAAAAAAAGAATTAATTTACAAACGAAACGCTATCGAAAATAAGAAGAATTCTCAAATTGAAGTTTTATCAGAAGTTGTTTTAAATAGACGATGTTTACTGTAGACACTAACTCAGTAGAAAGAGACATAGAATGTTGTTGAGATGCTTAGCGGTGCAGAGAATACAATCTGGTCGAATCTAACTCTTTCAGTATTCTAAAAAATTATTGTTTCAATAACTAAAAATCGAATCGAAAGAATTAAAAGCGAACTTCAATCTGCATAAATTATTCGCCTAATTATTAAAACTTAAATTCGATAAATTTGTTCAAATTATTAAAGGAATTTTTTGTATGAAAGCTAAAGCTAATAACAGACCATTAGTTTTTCCCATTAGAGCGGTAAGATTGGTGGCCATTAGAAAAACAAATTTTTCGAACGAAAGGAAGAGGAATTATTGTTCCCCTAATGCAATGTACAAAATTTCATAGCGTCTTGAAATTCAGACTTCGGCATAAGATTGATTGGTGAAATAAATCCAAACCATGTGCAATCAGGTGACTGCGAGTTGTGACAGATCATGGGGAATCACGCCTACTAGTTGTATTTTAAAAATTGTCTGTCTGACTTATCTGCTACTGAAGCAGAGTGTATTATGAGAGTGAGCAAGTAGAAGAGGAAGGAGCCAATATGGATTTTTTCTTACAGTGTAGTTTGCTTTAGGGTTTCTGATAAAATGAGGAACTGAATGAATGAAAAAATGAAAAAAATGGCTGTTAGAGTCTTGTAGGAGTAGAGGATTTTGTGCTGCCATTCAAAGATACATAATCTTTGGAGCTTAATGTGCTGATGACTTGCTGTGCTGTGTGATGTAGTGCAGCACACTGAGTGTACGTACGTACATACGTATGCATTGGGATTTGATAGGGATTCTATGCTTCATAGCTTAACTTACATTTCAGCAGCATGTCTTTTCAACTGCTGCTTGCTCTTGTTGTTTGTTCGTTTATTTTTTTCTTGTTTATTTCTTTTTTTATAATTTAATGTTCATTTCACGAAATTACTGTGTTTAAGTTCTGGTTATTCCATGCTGCACAATTTGCTGAGTTGGGGTTTTATGCTTGGTCGGATTTCCTAGACTGAAGCAGCAGTTTTATAAGAAAGAAATGGGAGGTATACATATATATGTATTCAACATTTGTTTATCCACATAAATGCGATAAATATTTTTGATATTTTTGGTAAAGGAGTTGATCCATATTCGTGTGTGTGTGTGTGTGTGTGCATGTGGCACTAGATTCCTGTATACATGTCGAATGTTGCCAACATATTGTTTGCAAATGGTAGAATTTTGAAGCATTCCTCTGTGCCAAAACTACTAGATGTCCTCATGAATATTTTTGTGTTAAAAGTCATCACTTTCTTCTAATGATCCGTTGGCATCATATTTCTTGTTTTTATTTATTGCTCATGATGTCCTTGGGGCTGCTGGTCCTTTCGTAAAGTTTTAAAATGATTGTTTATTCTAAATGGGGTACTCAAATAGTGTGACCCTTTAAGTCTTTTGATTTTGAATTGACTATTTATTTTTGCATTTTTTTACGAGGGTTTAAATGTTGTGTGTGTGTGTTAAATGCAAAAGCAAAAAATCATTGATTTGACTCCGTTTCTTTTTTTTTTTTATTGTGTAGACATCAGCAATTTTCCCGTTTCTATTGTTAAAACAAAAAATAAGTTATCAATGCATATTGGCTTCTTTATTTGTGGCATTTAAATTATATTTTAATATTTTCTGAAAAAAAATTAATTAAATCACTTCTTTTTCAATTTAACTTTAAGTGAGTTTAAAAAGTACCTTTTTAGAATCTCACCTTTTTAAAAAAGTATCCTATTGAAAAGGTACATTTTTGCAAAGGTACCTTTTGAAAAAATATTTCTTCACAAAGTACGTTTTCAGTAGAAAAAATTGTCGAAATTAAAAAAGTAACGGTTATTTAAAAAGACACCCTCCTTTATGGAAAGTATTATTATTCTTTTATTGTTGCTGTTTTTTTTAAATAAATATTTTTAACAATCTGTTTGCGGCAACCCACCGTACAAGTGCTAAACCTACAAAGGATCAACATTCGAACAGAAAATCGACGACTGAATATTGTAAAGCATGTTGCAGAATCACAAACAAAATCAAAGAGTTCAAGTCGTTATATTCACTACAATGAGTTGTTCATGCGAATGAGAATAGTGAGCTGATGACGTTTGCATCGAAATCCAAAGTATTGTGGAAATATTCAAAGTATTTCTGTAGCTAAAGTCAAATGAGACGCCTGATAAACATTATTTCTAAATACTAAGATGCCACTCATTTGCTTTAAAATGTAAACACACCCCCTTAAACTGCATGTTAATACAGCCGCATAATACACTTGAATACTTTGGTTCTTGGAGTTTTAAAACGTATCGTTTAGAATTTCACAAAGGTAAATGTGCATTGGAGTTGGCTGATGATGTATGACGACTTTAAAAGCAGAATGTTTGTTTAGCAGTTGTTGTGGCATGAACTTTGTTTGTGCTTAAGTTAAATAATGAAACAAAATAAATTAGAGGCAGCTCTCTACGTAGCAGATTTACTAACAAATTATAATTTTAAATATTTTTCTCTGTGATCTAGAATTCTTCGTGATTATGGCGACTAGATTAAGGTGACTTAGCAATTTATTTTTACGGTTTATTTCGTATTTGCCTGTTAAGAGCACCTTTGGCTGCTTAAGATTCATTTCTTTCATTCATCTTAAAACTCATTTACATTTCAAATGCGTTCTTTTTGGAAAATTTTCTTAACCACTTCATAAAGTCCATTGGTACTTCAAATGTCACTGCTGGCTGCGAGAGCAAATAAAATGTTACACAGTTTCCCGAAACAAAACAAACATATTTTTATTACTGAAACTTTTTTCTACCAGTAAAGGAGTTTAAAATAAATTGGAATAAGAATACTTAAGACTAGAATGTATAATCTTAATTTTACAATAATTTTGATTAGCACCAAGCTTTGTCTTTAAGAAGTTTAGCAAGATTAAAAGGAAAAAATGAGTGTGCTATCCCCTATGAGTACCTGAAGTATTTTTTTATCTAAAATCTAATTTTGTAATTTTTACTGACATAAATTTTCGTCTTTAAAAGA
Organism: Phania funesta; assembly: GCA_963932375.1. Lineage (NCBI taxonomy): Eukaryota > Metazoa > Arthropoda > Insecta > Diptera > Tachinidae > Phania > Phania funesta. The sequence goes on along the minus strand of OZ010656.1, from coordinate 90,612,235 downwards.
AATTTTTTTTTCAATTTAGCAACTCTTTTTTTGACAGAATTATTTAAACAAATCTAGTACATGAACAGCGGAGCTTTTAAATCCCCATCACTATTGGGTTGCTTAATTCAATAGCAATAGCAACAGTTCAAATATGACAGCAAACAATGTGCTGTTCTTTGCTGCAATCATTTTGTTAATTAACAGTACGTAAAAAACAAATTAAAACGTATAACAATTTATTTCTAAACAGCAGCAGCAAAACCAAAAATTTACCATATTGCTTTTTCTGCTTTTGTGCTGTTGAAAAAAGAAAACAGCACAGCATAACCATGTGATTACTGTCACAGTTCTGGCTCTTACTATTTGTTAACTTTTAAAGGATATAATGGAAAATCTTAAACAAATCCAGAACACCAACATGTTCATTCTGTCTTGTCATAAATTCTTATAAGGTAAGGGATAATTTTTGTTGATAATTAAATATTTTTAGAAAATTATGATAGAATGTCCGGGACTTAAAAATTATTAAATCAAATTTAAAATATTTCTAAATTAGTGCAAAGTACGGTTGTTGTGCCAATTTAAAAGGCTGTCAATTTGAATGCTGTCGTATTTGTACTGGTGTTTTAGTTGCTGTCATATGTTCAACTGTACGAGCATAGCAATAGCTCAAATAAATTACTGAAAAAAGTGCTGTTTTGTGAAAAGAAATGTATTTGATATTGCTTCTGCTATTACTGAACTGTATTTATTTTTCTAGCGAAATCTCTGTTAATAAAACTTGTAGAATTATGGCATAGATACGAAAGCTTAACAGCAGAGATTCGATACGCTTTGGGCAACACTGTTTTAGTAAACTTTTTTCATTTCTTATTTTCTTTTGTAGGAAATGGTGTCTTCAGAGTCTAAGAGCAAGTACATTTGTTAGTTATGCTAATAAATTAATATAAATTCAATTTTTTGTAGCTGTTAGATTTTTTGTAATATTTAATTTTTTCTCTAACAGCTTAGTACAATTTCTTGAAGGAGTTTTTGTTACTTTTGTTTTGTTTTTTTACTTCTTAATTCTGTCATATTGACGTGCCAAATGTCACCACATTTATTATACAACTGCAAACAGGGGGTGGGGATAAGAATAGAAAAAATTATAAAGGTGGCAAAGGCTGACGGGAAAATATTATTAAAACTCCAGCAAATTATGCATTTATTTTTTTGCCAAGAAATTATAAAATAAACTTACGAAAAAAAGCCTTACTAGCTTTTCGTAAATGAACTTGAATAAATTAATGCTTGTTAACATTTCTCTAGTCCAAATTGCAAGTATAAATGTGGTTGGTCGCAAGTGTTAAAGCTATTTTGAATTTTGAATATTCCTCGTAGTGATTTAACATTTCGTTTGCAAACGAATCTTTTCGTAAAGTTGAATATCTTAGTTTTTATTGTCTTTTATGTATTAAATGAAAAAAGTTAATATACTGCGCATTAAAAAGGTCACTAAATAAAAATCCTTAATCACATTGTTACCAAAATAAATAAAGGAAATGTGCTGAGTAAAAAAAAAAGAGAATAAATGCAGTCGTAACCATAAACTATTAATACTACCAACGCAGTCAGTTGAGACAATATAAAATTGCAGCTTATTTTTAGCAATAGATTAATAAAAAAAAACTTGACTATCTTCTCAAATAGAACACAAACGATGTTCTAAAATTTATAAAGAAAGCTTTCAAGAAGATATGAAATTTGCAAATTTCATTTTTATTTATCCCCGCAATGCTACCCCTGTACCATTCATTACAAGAAGCCTGTATACCAAACATTAGAGGGCTCAAGCCCTATCAATTCCTGAAGTGTAAGTGTATTTGTATGATGTACTTTTTTTAAAACTGTCGTGTTCTTAATTGGGTATAAAAAATAATATTCGAGGACTATGTTTAAGCATACAGTTTATAACACCGGCTGGTATTAAGGGGCCTGCAATTTAATTGAAAAAGATCTGAATAAACAGTTAATATTGGTTGCTTGCCGACATTATTTGTAGAATTCTAAAACCGAATATATTTAAAAAATGTTTCGTTTCAAGCGTAGGACCAGAAGTGGAACCACTCGCATATAAGCGATTCAACAAGCAATAGTAAAGTATTTATAAATCAAAATTTAATTTGAGAGATAGTTTTTGTTCGGTTCTAGCATGTTACTCCAATTCCGAAAAGAAATGTACGAATACTGTTCAGATGCCAAAATCAGGCCACTTCGAGCATCAGGGGCTTGTCAACACCCTCATTTGATCGCAAACGTTATAGTGTTTTCGAAATGTATACATACACATATATGAACGCTTAAGAATCAGTTCGATCTCACTAAAATATAAGGAATGTAGACACCAAAAGAAGTTTATTTGTAAGTTTTGTATACGGTCGCTATTGAAGTGAAGCTCCAGTAGCCACAAAAGCTCCACTTAATGTTGCCAATATTCTTAAGCAATAGGAAATATACCCAAAAGAATAAATTGCTGCTGCTTCTGAATACTTTATTGTACTTGTATCTTTGCTTAACGCCTTTCATCCCAATCTAAAACAGAAATGTTTGCAAAACTCCAACTTCCATTCAAAAGGCAGCCCTTAAAGGGTATTTTGTTTTTAGTAAAAATTATATTGTGTAACTAAATCATGTTGCAATTTTTATAGATAAAAGTCACTGAATGATTAAATGTAAACAACAATTTGTTTGTTGCGACTAAAGTAATGTTTTCAAATAACTATTGTATGTTTGCCACGACAATTTATTGTTGCAGAGAACATAATATGGTTGGAAGACCATGCCACAATAATCTTTGTTGTTTGCGTTTAGATCAAGTGGAAACCGTCAGTGTTTTCTTACACTTGTACCAGTAAATTTTGTCTTCATTTTCCTATACTTGTCTAACACTAATTCTGGTCACCCGTTGAGTACATTGCGTTCGTTGCATTTATTATTTTGTGGTGTTAAGAGCAAATAGTAAAAAGATTAATAATTAAAATAAAATTATTCATTCAAAGACAGCGATATGAAATTTGATTTCATTATAAATCTTGAATTGCTTTATAAAAGTTAAATTCTTAAACACAAAGAAATCTGTACAAATTCGTTTCGGTAACTCCAGCTTAGAAAAATTAGTGCTAATTTATACCTACCACTCCCATGATAACGAGTGATATGCTTAATTAACAACCCTCGTTTATATGGCAATGCTGCCATTTAATCTCAGTCCATAAAGAGCGTCATGAACACAACAGTTACTTTTGTCGCATTTACTTTTATGACTGAGACACATTATTGCAACAACAACAACAATACAACACATGCAACCAAACACTTTTATTATGCCAGTTTAAGTTGCAAATAAAGAAAGTACGAACGTAAGAAAAATGAATGATTTTTGGAAATTATTTTGCATTTATTTTTTAATGTTGCACAACCACGTCCTGGTTTAGTGTCAATTTTATACAGCTGGATTTACTCCTAAACGATTGTGGCTTCAAACATTCAAAAAATCATAAAAACGAAGAATGTGTCGTAAATCTGCTTTTAATGTCGTGTGCTTTGTAGACATCACCACAATGATGACGACGACCTTGTTTACACCCTGTAAAACTGTGCATGACAAAATCAACAAAAGTTGCGTCAACATAAATTTTGCGCTGCAAAAATCGATTTTCTTTTAAATTAATAAACGACAAACCTACATCAGCAGATATTACGCGATTTACGAAAACCTCTACTGTGACAAAATGTTATTTATTCCTTGCCTGTTTCCAAACATGGAATCTGAAAAGTCATGAATACATAACCCAATGATCGTCATGGAAACAGAATTTTTCGTTCAATATAAGATTAGTCTCTTTAAAGCGATCGGAATCCGTTTTAATGCATCTTAATAAACTTTTAGAATTCTGCCAATGGAGTTGATTATATTCGTTTAAGTATGGACAAATAGATTTTTCTTTGTGTATTGATCAACAATTGATCGACATACTACGATTAAATTATATGGTTGTAAACAAATCATATTATTGTTCCAGATAAAATAATAATAATATTTGTGGTGATGGCGGAAATTATCAATCGATTAATTAATAATATGCTTAATCAGACCGAGAAATGAATAATTGGAATTAATCGAAAAAAATAATCTATTAATCGATTAATTTAGCAAAGGTTGAAAATGGTCACAAATAACTTAAGAGCATGGCGCAGTTTAAGAATTTTTTTATAATTGATTTAAAAGACGAACAAAAATAAGAGTTTAAAAAAGCGCTTTGTAGTCATTCTATTCCAGCGGTTGCAACCGCTTTGGAAAAATGCGCTCTTTGGTACAGAAATTTCATCCAGAAAACAATATTTTTGAGCAAGTGTGTAAACTGTTTATATTTGATTTTATTCCTTAACCACGTCTCGTTTTGTTTCGAGAACCAGAGCGTTGAGAAAAAAACTTAGCTTATCTTGAGGATTTCTAGAGTCATTGTCCTTTCTTTTTCGCTTCAACATTAATATCTCAATTCCTCTTCGAGTATAGACGTCTGCACGAGGCCTTCCCTTCTTATATCTCTCATAATCGTTGAAAAAGTAAACATATTATAGTTAGAGTTATTAGATTATTTTTGTATAGTATAATAACTTTGATCAGAATTTAAAAAAAAATTGTTTTATTCAACCATTTCGCAATTTTTATGAATGGAAATCATGTAATGTTTGAATGTAAACAATAATATGTTTAACCAAATTAAGGTAATGTTTAAAATAATATTTTCAAATAACCATTATATGTTTGCCACAACAATATTTTACTGCGTAGTTTGGTTTTACACCAAATGGCATCTGTACGTTTGGCTGATGCATCTACTCTATTCAGGGTTGGCTTTGGTTTTAGCACCACCCGATAAGATTTATCTAATTTAACTAAATAGTTCTAGTTCCGAGATACCTGGGATTTTGAAACACCGGTGTATGCAAAAACCCGTAAATCGGAATAAACTAATTCTACCGCACTATACAGTGCGAGAGTATTTTAACAAACATTACGATGAGTTCATGTAATACGATGTCGCTGCCACCAAAAGAAGAGTAAATCTATGACACAAGTTAAGTTTTAATGAGGTTTTCAACAAAGTGATGTCTCGCTCGTTTATGAGTTGTCATTTTCCTTTTTTTGTCCTGAAATATAGAGTCTTTTGATTTTATATTCGCTATTAACCAGCTGATTGCTGTTTTAGCAGCTGGTTATAGACGTAAACAAATTTTAAGAAAATAATTTAAGGTTTTCTTTTTAATGTCGCAGTTAAGATTTTTAGTTTCAGAAACTCCTTAAAGTATACGGAGATTGTCTTGTTGTATAAAGAGATTGTTTAATGATGATCCTGCCGAAAAATTAAAGCTTAAGTTGACCATTTTTAACGGAATTAAAAAAATGAAGCCTCCTTCCTTCCTGTAAGAAATGGAAACAAACAAAAAACAAAGTCGAAGAAAAAAATGGTTAAAATTCCTTTTAATCGTTCGTTAAATAGCAAAATATTTGCAACCATTAAAAACTCATTTTTTGCTGGCTCTTTTGTCTGTGTTCTGTTTTGTGTTTGGTGTAGCCCAAAAAAATTTCTTGTTCACCCCTCCTTCTTATGTTCATGTGCATGTGTATGTGTGAATGTATGAATATTTTGGAACGTTCCGTCGTTTAAACATTCGCCCAGCCAGCCAGCTATTCATTCAATCCATCAATTCGTGCATTTATTCAATTCTTTCCCTTTCTCGTATTGACGTAAGCTGCCACCCTCATTAGATTCACTTGATACCGAAATATGTCAGACTAACCAGCAAACAAATCGGAAAAGTGTTCTGAGAAAAATAAATTAGTAATAAAACGGATCAAAACTAAATTCAGCTTATTTCTTGAGAGGGGTTCGCAGTATTTAAAAATCGCTTGAGTTTTCAAAGTTTGATTGTTGATATGGGCTTTAAATGTGATACATAACTTGCAAAAGAAATTGTTGAACGCACTACGTCTAGTCGTGCAATAATAACCTGACGAGAATTATGGCTACATGCAAAAAAAACATGGTTGCGGTATGTCCACACCAACCACAATATCTTCTCTACAACAAAATACTGTTGTGGCAAACATACAATGGTTACCTAAAAGCATTTTAAACGTTACGTTAGTTGCGAGAAACAAGCTATTGTTGACATTTAATCTTGAAATTATACCCAACATAAAACTTGCCACACGACTGAGTTGAACAATAAAACTTTTACTCAAATTCTGATCACAAGCAAAGTATTTTAACTATGCGAGAATAATAAAATAACTCTAACCATATAATGTTCTTTTCAAAAATAATGCGCAAAACTATTTTCAGATTTAATAAAATTATAAGAATTCAGCAGATTAAGAGATTAGCGCATTGCCTGTTAAGCATTCGATGTCATTAGTACCCTAACATACGAGTTATACGAGCTGTCCAGCGAGCAAAGTTTTGTTTTGAAATTTGACATATGAGCTCGTCGAAAAGCACTCTCAGAAATTGACGACCGAGAATTCACAAGAGTTTTAGTCGCATCATCCGGGGTTTCTGCAAGATATTTGGTTTTGACAAATAGCCAGAGATGGAGGAGATTATCTCTACAAGTAAGATAAAATGGATCGTGGGAATGTGTGAGAGAGTCTCACAATTCGTGGAAAAGAAACATACCGAAAAAGCTATTTAATGAAACTTGCCTAACTCATTTCCGCAGCATTCTGAAAGAGGGTAAGAAACAAACATAACAAAAGCATTTTTGGGGCTGGAACGGATTAATTGCATTTCAATTAAATTCAATGGGTAAAAATGCTTTCAGCTACGAGCAAATTGACATACGAGCAAGGTTAGGAAACGAATTAAACTCGTTTCTCGAGGTATCACTGTATTAGTATAAATAAAAACTGATCATCATAGCCACGCAATTAAAGGCATCACAACATGTTTGAGCACATCACAACATGTTTTAGCACATCAAAACATGGTTGGGGTAACCATAATCTAAGAACAACATATTACGATTGATGTAAACCAATCATATTAATGTAGATAAAAATAATAATATGGTTTTCTCAGAACGATAGAAAAGACAAGAATTGATGATACGGTTTGGCAGTGGCCGAGTGGCACTTAATGTTTATCCGGTTACTATTTATTACATAAATCTTAGGATTTTTCAATTTTGGTTTATTTTGTTACATAAAATATTATTCATTGGGTTCTTCATGCCTTGTTGATAAAGGCAACATTTAAAGAGAATCTAAAAGGCTGCCGGCAAATGTAGTTTAAAATCCTGAAGTTAAATAGCGTTTAAACAACGATTTGTGAATTGCTAACGATCGTTATCTAAAAATGTTTAACAAATTGTTTTTGTTTTTTTTTTTTATCAAAAAAATATCCTGTTTATTTTTTGTTTATTTTTAACGTTTGAATTTGTTTGTTTCTTCTATGTTTTACGGGCCTTAAGGGATGTTAAACATCTTCTCTTGCAAATCCATATCGACATACATACTTAGTTAATCGTCTCTAGGCGTTCAATAGAGAAATAAGAAAATATTTGACTGGCATTTTTGCGAAAAAAAGGAAAAATATATTTTTACATTTTATTTTAAAAAGGTTTTTTATATTTTTTTTATATTAGCGCATGTATGTTCATGTTAAATAGGGCTTATTAAGCTGGCATATTTGCCTTTAGTTTGATGCGTTTATTTTCTAAAACTGAACAAATTTATTTAAATTTATTTCACTTTACTCTTCCTTTGGAACTTGTTATAAAGTAATTTCACCGTAATATTCAGTTATTTGTATTATCTTTGTATAACACTTGTATAACCGAATAAAAATTGGAAAGTTTTCATTAATAAAACTGAAAATTCACACACTAAAAATATTGGAAACTATAATTATCGATGTCAATTAATGTCGAATTAACACGTGTAATTTTCAGGGAACAAAATGCTCTGGAATCACTGAAGTCATGTGGTAAAATGGTTAAATACATATTGAGGACACGCGTCATATTAAGCCCGCAATCACGTTAAGAGAGAAGGGCAGAGAAGCGTAGATATTCATGAACACCCATTTAATGTTTTTGTGCAGTACTTTGTGACTTTTATGATCTCTTTTTTTTACATTTTGATTTAACAAACGGTTGAATGGCTGGCTGGCTGGCTGGCTGGATTAATAAATGAATGATATGGTTTGTTGACTGATTGAATAAACGGCTGGGGATAATTTAGCGCTTCTCTGTTCCTGTTGGTCGTTGCCTTTTTAATGTGAAATTTACCATTAAATAACCACATTTGTGTCAACAAGATGTCATGCTCGTGTTGTTAAATATGTAAAATGTAAAATTATATCAACTCGTGTGTGCGTTGGTTTTTCATCAATAAAAGCTTTAAAGTTGGATGCGTGAAAAAGCAAACGCCCTACAAAATAAACGCCATTTTCATGTTTCATGGAATCCTCCACAGTTTATTAAATCGTAAAGTGTTCTTAATGTCTGAAAGTAGAGAGGAGGCTAACAAATATTAACACAATGTATTCATTGTTTTAATTTTGAATTAAACAAAAGACTTCTTTGTTCAATTTCTTGCTTAGTTCATTTAAATCCGAACAAGAGTTTTTGGAGAGTTTTTGGACTTTAATTTATAAGAATATTAAAAAGAAAAAGAAAACTTTGTCTGATTTATAAATTTTATTCGACTGGAGAACTAAACAAAATTTTATCACGTTTTTATGTTTTAACCACGTGACGCCTTTTTTCTTTAGAGCTTTTTTTTTCAATGAAGAAAAAGTTGTTTGCCCAAATTTGTCTCCTTTTTTGGTTTTTGTTAAAAGAGCAGCGACAGAGGCCGAACAGTCCACACTCTACGTTAAACATAATTATGTAATGAGATTTTCAGCGGACTATGAATTATGAAAATAAATTGTAATCTTTGAACTGCTAAAGTTAAAAAAAAATTCTTTTAAACTATAAAATTAATACGAAGAATTGATTTTTCTAAAAGTTCTGAAATGCATCTCAGAACAATTGAATTGCACCGACTTTGGATCAAACAGTCATTTATTTATGTGCAATAAGTCTTTGATAAATTTTAAAACTTAAACCGTGTAATACGACCAAATCTTCATCATTTTAGTCTACAAATATACGCCTCACACTGTACATTAAAAGGAAAAAAATTGCTTGTATAAATGTATTTAAAGAATCGTAATCGTTTTTGCATGTATTTATCTGGTCGAATATTTGTTTCGGCCGAATATTTATTTCGGCTAAATATTTATTTCAGTCGAATGCATAGACAGTTACGGGTAACGGAATTAATTTTGTAAGCCCTCATGTTTTGCTTAACCTATTTAAATTTTTTACTAATGGCCAAATTTAATATTCTGGTCATAGTATGATGCAGAGAATAAGCGTGGCTCCTATGGCAACTGTATTATGTTCTTCGCAACAATTATGTGTAACCAACCACAAAACATTTTAAAATCAAAATATGACTATAAAACAATTAAATAGCATTTGTTAAAGAAAGAAGGGCTGTTCGAAAGAATTCTCATAATGTCATAATGAAAAAGATCATCCAAAAAATTAACCCAATCAATCAAACAAATTTGAAAAAGTACGCAAACTCAAAAATGCGCCAGAGTTGGGGGCGATTATGTCAAATAATTCTAATTGCCCAAATTTCGAATGAATAATTGTCTAAACAAATTTTTTTCGGCGACTTAAAATTGTTTAAAATTTCGGCAAGAATGGAAGAATTGGAAAATTGCCTATGAAGTGAAGTATCTGTTTTATATGCCCGAGCCACTTGAGTGCTACTTTGGTGATCTGTCAAAGCATTTAGTCCAACAAAGATGACTCTGGACTCTCATGCCAAAAACATCAAGAGCTTCTGATTCCTTAATGCCTACATTATCTATAACTGCAGATGAAGCAAAATAATCTGTCGTGCATCTGTGAGCACTTAAATTGACCCTGTTTGCATGACTCAATTCGGAGATTATCACAAGACTTCTGCTGAGCATATCATTCATATCATCAAAAAAGAGAGTGGTCGAATTAAAGCGTTACAAAGAGTACAAATTATTAGACTAAGAAATTCTATTTGAATATACTTTTATTATGAAATTTTAGTTGTAATAATATAAATAAAAACAAAATGAATTTTCGAAAATATACTCAAGATGGCACATAGCCGAAACCGGTTTGTCGCGAAACAAAACGTGACAAGTACCTTACTGGCATTCCTATCGAGGAACAGTTCGTTCAACTCTGGTTTCTGGTCCACAGAAATTCACAGCAGAGCTCCTTTTTGCTACTTCGGCTGCTGCTTCATTCCCAGCCATGCCTATGTATTATTTAACCCACTTCAGCGTCACCTCATTCACCGATGCATATTTGTTTAGTTTTAGAAAACACTCGAACCTTGTCTCATGCGTTTTATAATCGACTGATTGTCAAGTACAATGAGTACCTTTCTTCCATACACCCGACTATTCCGGTAGATGATCCATCGCATGCAGCAAGCCTAGACGTTCTTGAAATTAAGTTGAAAAAATAAGCGAGTGGTTTGAGAAGCAATAATATTTTTCCATAAACTAACCCAGTGTAAATCTACTTCCTATCTTCGCCGATTCCTTAACAAAGAGTTTGTTAAGCTTAAAGTGTTTATTAACTAATGTGACCTTGAAGCTTTAAATAAATACACGTTTTTTCCAAGACAAAGTCATTCACTACCAGTTTTATTCTTCTGTCAAACATTTCCTTTTCTCAAAATTGTCTCATTCTTTCTAGGCAGGTGCATAACACTGGCATTTCTCTGCTCTTGTAAGCAACTCAGTTAAACTTTACAGAGTTACATTTGGAGTCGGAAACTTTAAACAAGTAACTGCTTTAGACTTTCCATTTGACATGGATAAAGTCGAAAATATTTTCACTAAAATGTTAAGCGATTCTTGCCAGACATAAAAATGACATAATTTCTTACTTCTCAAAAGTGAAGTTGTAAGAAAAAGTTCTTCATATTTGTACTTAAAAACGAAAGACACTTGTCCCATTGTTGGTTAAAATAATGTGCAGTGTTCATTTGAAGCCTTTGCATCTTCCCTGTGGGCACTGTTCTCCAAAATTGGTTCTATTGAGAATAGTTGAAGGAGCTTTAAGGTAAATAACTTTAATATTTCAACAAAACTTTAAACAGATCTTAGACTTTAGCACTGAAATGCCTTCCACTTGCCTTTTCGTATCTGTGCCCTGTGTTCTCGACTACATCGACCAGAGAATTGAAGCAGCCAACCGTTACATTCCATAAACCAATTCAAACAATTCATATTTCTTTGTACCTAAATGTATTTGTACTCGGTTGTTGTGCTCCCAGTTAAGCGGCTGCCATTCACAAATGTTACACGCACAAGTACAGGACGTTTTCATTTTCGATTGAGGGTTAGTATTCCTCCCATTTGGAGTGGGAGAGATGATGTGGGTATGGATTTTTAACTACAAACATGACCAAATTTATTGATGGACAAAAACAAATGGTTGTGTTTACTGCGAGTATTTGCTGTCGGTACAAAAGAGCAACGTCACAAACGAAACGAGAGGAAGTATAAAATTTTGCTCACATCCTTGCCGAGGGATTGCTGGGCAGAGGTAAAAGTAAAGTTCAATATTATTTAATGTCTTGCTTCTTCTTGCCTTATTTTTTGTTTCGCATTTATTTCTGTTTTTATCTTTGGCGTCAGCTTGTAAGCGTAACTCTGTTTATAAAAATAATTAATGCTTTAATTTATTTCCTAGTTTTTTGTGTTCCTGTTTAAGGTTTCTGATTGCAGTGTCTCTTGTTAGCAGTTAAAACATTTCAATGCTGAAATTGTCTTCTATTTAAAATTTCTTTTAGTGTCAATTCACGAGATATTGATACTTATCAGCTGTTGATATAAATTTATTTTTTAAAGTATTCGCGTGTACTTACTGTGTGCTACAAGTATGTAAATGATAGTCCCACTTCACCTTTTGGTGATTCTCATCAATCTTGTGTATAAAAATGGAAAAGTGGTATTCATCTCGGACAAAACTGGTGGATCTTAGACATGAGTGCAAAAATTGAAAATACATATAATTATCACAAGAATTTCAATATACAATTTTTCTATTCAACAGTTTTGCTAAATCTGTAGTAATAATTGTAAGTCAGGCTGAAGGGACTTGCGGCTTTCTTTTCTCAACGGTCTTCAAATTTGTTGCATGATTTATCGAGAACTTTAAATTCTTAGGTCTTTTTCCTTAATCATTTCAGCGATTTAAGCAAAAATTGTTTTCCCCATGAAAGCCCTACAGGGATCAACGAATACCTGCACTGGAAATTAAACATACTACTGTGGGCAAAAAATAGTAAGACTTTTTAATTTAAATTTTGCGCGAAAATCCATTCGCCGAAATTTTATTTGCTACGTTGGTATGACTGTCAGTGACATCTATGCCAAATATCACATCAAAGTAATCATTAGTGTTTAGTATACGCTTGTCTTTCTGAAGTACAACAAGGGCATTCGGCGATTTTTACAATGAGTAAAATTATTCAACAAAGCAGTTCCATTAAATTTTGTGTGCGGAATGAAATTTCTGGCTCCGAAACGTTCAAAATATTGCAAAAGGCCTTCGGTGATAATTGTATGTGTTTTTTGATTGGTACAAGTTATTCAAATAGGGTCGAGAATGCGTTGACGACTAACCACGTCCAGGACGGCCATCAACATGAAATGATGATTAACACGTCAATAAAATCAAGGAATTGGTGTTCGAGAATCGACGATTAATAGTCAGAGACCTTACTGATATCGTTGGAATATCGGAGGGATCAGTGAAACCCCTTTTTAAAAGATCATTTGGGCCTAATAAAAGAAAAGTCACGATTGGTTCCAAAATCACTCCATTTTCTTGAAAAACAGCGTCGCGTTGACGTCTGTCGAACAATGCTTTCCGACTACCAGGATCTCATTAAACGATGAGTCTTGGATCTACGCTTACGACCCGGACACAGACGATCAATTGGCCGAATATCGTGCCAAAGGTCAAGGTCTTGTTGACAGTTATCTTTGATCATCGAAGTGTGGTGCACTTTGATTGCATTGATTCTTCGAGAGATTTTCGCCAAAAAATCAATCAATATCGTTCCTTAACCACCGTATTCGCCTGATTTAGCTCCGTGTGACTTCTGGCTGTTTGGCAAACTCAAGCGACAGCTCCGGGGAAACCGTTCTGAGTCAATTGAAGACATTAAACGTGAATCGCTACGCGCATTAAAGGCTATTCCGGAAATTTACTTTAACAACTGTTACGAGGATTGGAAAAAACGTTGGCATAACTGTATTGCAGCTTGGGGGGGGTTACTTTGAGGGGGACGAAATGGATTTGGCAGAATATGAACAAATTCTTACTATTTTTTGCCCACAGTAGTATATATGGAGCAAGCAACTCCTAAGTGTATTCACGTTGATCTTGGTCGTTCGCTATTGTGAAAGAAAACCTAAAGACGTTTGGAACGAATTTCCGTTCTCCAAATCAAACTTTATTAAATTACCCTGTCGGAGAATCAAATAAAAAAATAGAGAAAGCCGTTATGCGTCTTTCCTTAAGAGGTTCGATGCTCATAGCTGCCACATAAAATTGATCAAAAATCGTCAAATCTTGAGAAAAATCATCAAAGTCGTCAGTGTTGGGTCATAGTGTTTTTCGGCAGTTTAGTGTTCAATTTCAGTGGAGTGGCAAAAAAAACATACACTTTTCAAAGAATTTTTAAATGTTTTTTTTAGAACACAAGAAATAACTCTCATTTGGTTTAAATGAGAAAGTTTAAAGAAGTTCAAAACAAAAACAATAAACATATAGGAAACCTTTCCCCAACTTTTCAGACAAACTTATACGACGCGTCATCTAATGGCCGAAAATCTTTAACACATCCTCAAGTGCCCGAAATACAGATAATACTGCAATAAATAAAGATTTTTCTCGGCATCTTAGGAAAATAAATACAAATTTTGCGTACTTTTTATTTGTATTCTTTTCAAAAAATGGCCAAGTTTACTTGCGTTGACAGCCAAATCTGTTCTAATTTCGAAATATGCTCTTGTTGCTAGAAATAGTGCTCACGTCAACAAATAGCGTTACTTTCAATAAGTTATCAGATTTCAAATTAAAAATATAATAAATGCAAATGATGGCTGCATATCTATATTAGGTGAACTAGCTTAGAATATTAAACAAATATCATCGATTAAATTATTTATCACAGAACATACTAAGGCACAAGGGAGTAAAATATTTACTGTGTGGGACAGGTTCATAAAACGTTACATCTAAAATATTTAAAATTAATAAATATTTAAATTTAAATCAATTATTGCACGCCTAAAGGTATTGTGGTGCAACTTCTGTTTCTAAACTTAACAAAATATCAATAAGAAACAAAATTCATCTGTAGTGCTGAATTTATGTTGCGAATCGTCCTCAAAATTGAGGCAAAACTCTTCAATTGTCTGAGGGTAATTTTTTAGTACAAAAATCGTCAAACTGACGATAAATTGTCCAATCTGGCAGCTGTGTTGATGCTGATCCACAATGTAAAAGATAATGAACAGTTTTGAAAATATTAATAGCACAATTACAAAACATCGTGGTTTTTAACAGAAAATGTAAATCTTTAGTTAAATTTATTACGATCAGAACAGGTCCTGCGCTTCACCATCAAGAAAAGAAAGTTTAAAACTATTGAGAAAGCATGATCTTCTCTTTGTAAAATTATATGGATTATGGCGCAACCTCAATTCTGAGGACATGATTAAGGAGTTCCATGTTGCATATGAACAGATACGAGACCAGACATTTTTCGGCTAAGGGCGAGTCTAATTAAATTTTTGAAAATGACATAAGCGTGGCTCTAGTAGAGTCCAACATTGTACAACAACGAAGCTTGATTCTTCGCGAATATTTAGGAATCACCTTCGTAATCATGAATTCAACTGATGATTAAGCCGATGCTGTTATGTGGTTCGCATTATATTTTCTTCTAGAATATTGTAGCAGCTGATGTCATATCGTTAGGAAGACAATATTCAAATCGTTAGAACCAAGCAACATGAGAGATACGATACTGCCGACAAGTTTTACAATTTTATGGAATTCAAAGGTTGAAGAAAGCTGTGCCTCGCAACCTGTGATAAAAATTTAAAGAAAGAGTTGGGCAATAATGAGGACATATTTTATAGCGTTCATGTCAAAGTTGCTGCGAACTTTAAACAGGTTTGAAATTGAATGGAATAAAATTAAAATTGCTTTTGCTCTCTTCCTTGCAGTCAGCTAATCATCGTACTTTTGTTAGTCGCCTTGCCGTTGTGCTCGCAGCCTTCTAATTTTCAACACATTTTATTTCTATTTCCAAAACATGAAATTCAACTTGAAACTGCATTTTAAATTAATTCTTGGCAACGTTGTGTGTTTTAGTTTTCAAGTCTTTTTTTCACATTCCCATATTATTTTAATCGATTGTTTATAGTTGATGCTTGCAAATTATATGTTGTTGTTGTTGTTGGTGATGTTCTGTTTTTGCTTGCTGTTTTGTTGTGCATCAACATATTTGAGTCCATTAAAAATGCGTTTAACATGTTTTCTGTGGTTTTATGGTTAAATTGTAAAATTGAAATAAAATGCAAACAAGTCGCACATTAACACACACACTCACACATACACACACACACACACACTTAAATTCATGTATGCCAGCCAGCAAAGCAAAATACATGCAAAAAATTAAAGAAGAACCTACTCAAAGTGTGTTGTGGCCCTTGCATGCTTGTCTGCAGTCGTTAAAATGTCGACTACTCACTTGTGTGGACATAAAAAAGAGCACATAAAAACTGCACGTTACGTATGTGTGAATGTGATTAAATGTGTGCGTTTGCGTGTGTATGTGAAGTGCTCATGCAAAAAAAATAGAGGGTAGAGGGACACACTGTACAATTGATGCCTTAAACAAGATTCGCAATTCAGTATGAGGTGAACAATGCGGTTGTGTCTATAAACGTTTAAAATGTATTGTATACGACTCAAACATAAATACTTAAACTACAATTTTTCTATCTACTACATTCACAAATAGCTACACACACACACACATGCCCACAGGTGTTTGGTTGTATGAGTTTCGCATTTTAGCTTTAGTACATTTTTTCTATGGTTGTGTATATTTATTGAACATTTTTGCTTCAATGCATATTTTACAAATTAAATGTTGAAATTACTAACACGCGAATTTATGGCTAAAAAATAATGGCTAAAACTACACACTCATACCATACCGCACACACACACATATACACACGCGCACGCACACCCAAATAGTCATGTAAATATACAGTGGGTACCACAATATTAATTAGAATTTGTTATGTCTAGAAATGCTTTGTAAGAAAATACAGAACATTTATGGTTTTTCAATAGGGACAAGTAGATATTAGAATGGACTTAAAGCTGTTGACTATAAATGACATTTGTACAATTCACAAATGCTTTGTAATTAGACTCATAACTGTAACACAACTGTGTGTCCTGGCCTTATTTTTCCCCAAGCTGAGCGTTCGTTAACGTTTAGTGGTCTATTTATCTTATCGGTGACAAGAAGAGTTCTTGATGGCACCCAGAACCTATATTAGGAAGCCTGAAAACCGCACTGGCTGCTGCCGTTTCAACTGCAAGATGCAGAGGAGTATGCAAAGTAATCTTTTCAAAGGCTGGTGTGAGGCACGTTCTCATTGTTCACGTTTTACTCAAACAGCCCATTTGATGTACCCTGTTAAGAACCATCTGAGGACCTGTAATTTGTCTGCCTTTAGCCTCCATGATAGAAAGGCATACACAGGTGATTATAATAACCTAACAATTAACCTTTTTGCCCTAGTTTTGAAGATGATTGCCCTATTTTTTAGCATCTTGAGAACTCACGTTATGATCAGTTGGTGCACTCGTTTCCCTATCATCCATGTCGCAATCGTAGTATTAACAAAAGTGTTAACAAAAGACCCTGTTATATCAACAGATGTGCAGGGAGATATTTCTTTACTTTCGAACATTTAATGTCCTCCATGTTTTCATCCTCTACAAAATTTGCACAACCTAGAAAGTGAGTGGACAGCAGTAACTGTCCCGCTTCCTTAAGGTTCTACGTGAAATTTCCATTGGCGCTCATGAGTGTAGATAGTCCGTTTCAGTGATATTTGTTGAGTGATCTCTTCGCAGTGTTTCCTCAATGAGCCTCTCCTTATACATAATGACCCATTGTATATTTATTAAAACGTTTCACTTGTAAATCGATTCTGCGAATATTTTAATCTGAAGACCATAATTTAATTTTTTATTTCAGAATTTTGATTTATGCGTTCCACTGTCTTCGATACAATAAACTAGGGAAGGCAATTGTGTTGGTGGCATGTAATTGTTAGGAAGTGTGTACTATTAAAGTTCATATAATTGCTGTTTCTGTTGTTTTGTATTGTTCGACACAAAAACACAAAAATTTCAATAATTTACGCGAGACTGAAAATAACAAATTTTTAGGTTAAAAACATTTCAGCTACAAAAAGCTATAAAACAAGACAAAAATGTAAAAACACTCGCGAGCATCATTTTGCAACAATAAGCACCACGTTTTACTGATTAAATCATTGCATCGATGATGAGATTGTTGCTGCAAATTTTTTATAAATTTGTAACCTTTAACTCATTTCATGTGGAGCTCGCTGGCTGTGGCATCTGCAATCGCCTCTGAACTCGAATGCGGATGAGAGTTCAGTTTTTGCTTTTGTTCTTTCTATTTTAATCACAATCAATGTAATAATCGATTATAATCCCTGCGAGTAAAAACAAAATTCCGGCCTTCAACATGCAAAAGTACAAATAAATTTTGTTTGCACAAAATCCAAACAGGAAAAGTAGAATAAATTGCAGGCTCCCAGTCGTTTGTGTTGCAATGATGTTTACTTTGGTTTTACGCTTAAGTGCTTTTGAAATATTAGTTGAGTAGAAAATACTTTTGTGTTAAATGTATTTGTTGCAAATAAATTACAATTATCACAACGTCATCATTAGTGATAGATTTGAAGTAAATATTTATAGGAGCCTGATTTGTACGCGTTTTGTTAAACTCGGCTATTCTGTGCAAACTTGTAACTTGTACTTGTATAGATTTTGTACAGACCTCAGCTTTCTCCTAGAGTGGTAAAAGATAAAACTTAATAAAATTTAAGACGCTTTTTCTCACCAAAAGAAAATCAACTTTTAAATTCTAAAAAAGTTAATGTTTCTTGAAATGTTTTTCTTAAATCCCCCTCGAACAAAAAACAACTTCTCAACATTCCATCAAACAATGTCAAGTCATTTATTTTCTTTCTTCTCTTGTAATTGTTAATGTAAAAAAATAAAAAATAAAAAAACCATCGACATTTTTTCGTGAAATTTTCAACAACATTGTCGACAACTAAATACTGACTCGAACAGTATTTAGTTAAATAAAAAGGAAACGGAAAAAGAAAAATGTGTGAATGCGGATAAATGTATGTGTTCATGTGAGTTTGTTCTGTATAAATGGATGTGTTTAATGTTTTGTAATTTACCGTTAAGTAGACAAGTATTAATGGTTAACTCCAGCAGAATGCGTATCACACAACCCACACACACACACACACACAGGCAAAGTTGTTAAAACACAGAAAAATGTAAAAACATACACAATGTTACAACATTTATCATCACAAAAATACACACACTCCTACAATCATGAAGAAAATGTTTTTTTTTTGCCTTCTCGTACAGAAGAAACGTATGCGTATGCCAACCAAAGAAGTAATAGAAATGTTATGTGGCGAGAACGAATTTGAATTGCTTTTCAAAAACACTTCTATAACTTAGGCATCCATAAATCGTAGTTTCTCGAAGACGGAGCAAATCTCGTGGAAATTGAATTTCTCCATAAGTTGAAGAAAAGTGAAGACAACAGGCTTCTATAGATTTTATTGAATTTTTCCAATATGGCATCTAAACTATTCTAATTTTGTTTTGCTTTAAAATATAAATATGCGAGTTTAACATATGAACCATATACCGAAACTTTCGACGTTTGAATTTTTCCTTTACTAAATTCACTATATGTTATAATATGTTTTGGTTTTATAGTTCGTTGGACATGGTTCATATGGCTTCAAAACGTATTCTTAAAATGAAAAGAAGGTAACTGAACGTAATTCTATGAATGGAAGTTTTCATTAGCTGAATTATCTTCCTTGATAATGCTGATTCAGTCAGTATATATAGAAGACATAGATAAGTGTAATAGAAGCAAGAGTAGATGTAGTACTTCTCAGTGAGCCATACAAAATAGTGGAATCTCCAGCATGGAGAAACGACGCAACGAAGACTGCATCAATCTGGGCAGAAATGGAAAAACACCAAAAATTCACTGACATCTTTGAGAGGATTTGTACGGGCCCAGTATATAGCTACTACATTGCCCCTCAACAGAGTTTAACGCATTGGCTATCGTCAGAGGATCACCACGAACAACACACCGTGGAAGAGTTCTTCCCGAAGCCCTCGCAAACTTAGATATGTTGCTCTTAAACCAAGGCAACGATAATAGATATTGTATTAACGTTGTGAGTCGCATTAAGTGGAGTATTAGTGATATTCCCTGTAAATCATTCCTATAAAGGGGTGCACGGATGGAAATGTAACATCTTCGACCGAGAAATATTTCGAGTATGTCTCGTAAATGAAAAAATTGATGGGCCAGCGGAAGAGGCTGCAAAAAGCGTTATTAGCAAGTGCAAGCTTCCAGAAATTTTTTATATTACGCACTTTATTTTGTTATAATTTTAAGCTCTAATTGAATTTCTTTATTTGATTTATTTCCCTTGAATTCTTTCTTTTATATAATTATTCATCTTTGTTTCTGGGCAGTCTCATTTTGACAGTGAAACAAGAAACATCAATAAATAGTTTAAACTACTCGCGTGTGTGTGTTTTTACAAGTGACACATGCGTGTGATATGTCAATGATAAGGAAACGACCAGGAATCCAGAAAAAACCTGTGTACTGGTGGAATGACAATATCTCACATCTAAGAAAGCATTGCATTAGAGATCGCAAAGAATTCAACAGATCTAGAGGCCACCCAGCGAACATTGAGCTTCACGAAATTCTTAGATCGAATAATTGTTCGCATAACTCTGTTATGCCATTACACAAACAAAATACACAGGCAAGATAAAGAGTATGTATGTGTGTGTGTGTGTGTATATATAAAACGATTTGAACTGATTTGAAATCCAGTTGTACATATGTAATTTTTACATTCGATATGATTTGTATACGTAATGTAAACACAGCTTTAGGACTGCTAGAAGAACCTATTATTCATGCAGTGAGTATTAGGCTATTATAAGGTTAGAACAGGAATATATCAGGAAAATATTTCCGCAATATATACAAAATTATAGTACTTAAGCACCAACTAACACTGAGGTAATGAGCTAAGATGTTTTTTCACAGTGTTGCCAGAACCTCCAGAAGAGTTAATGAAGAAATTATTTTAAACATTTTTACTTTTACGTAACGTAACGTACATACGGGACCATTTGAAATATTTAATGACTTTTTGCGGGGGGACGCAATATCATTTTTTTAAGAGTTAGATTTGGGGTCCTAATATTAAGATCATGAACAATTTATTGGAACTAATTACTTTACGTACAGGACAAATAATTTAAAAAATCAAATTTCATGTACAAGGACAACTTTTAATTACCTGTAACTGGGGAATGCCTTCAAGTATAACTGTCAAATAAACTTCATTACAGCTTTCTAACTCTGGTGTAAAGGAGAGAAATGCAGTCTTGAAAGTACACTAGCTTAATACCAGCTGATAAGATGGCACCAGTTTGAACAAAGATTTTTTCTGAATAGACGTGTAAATGAAAAGCTGGCTCTTTGCAATTTCGACTTCTGTTAAACAAAAAAAATCAGTTTATCATAAAATTTTCCTTGTAAATTTTTAAATGATAACTCCCCATTTTTGTGGCCCATCAACCAAGTTGTACCAACTTTAACACATACATACATATTGTTCTTATAAAGTGTGTGTCAAACGCTTCCTTAAACTAAAAAAACTATTTTTATCGTATTTCGATACGAAGGGACATACCAAAGTTTAGTGTAAGAAAAACAGCACAGACAACGAATGGTCACGTTAAAAAATAAAACAAAATGGCTGCGTTGACGTTTTGTGTTGACGTTTGAAGCATTCCTTTGCTTTCTTCTCCTTTTGCTCATGTTAGCTGGGTTTACTAATTTTATTTTCTATTCACTTTCTTTTTTTGTTTCTTAAAAGAAAAAAACATCATTAGTCTGGAAGTAACAAGCACTTAGTGCTTGTTTCAATATTCAGGACTCAAAAAGCTTTAAAATTTACATTTCCTAAATAACTGTAACGCCGAAGGTTTTCCTAGGAGTGGCAGTGACTAAAAAAGCGGATACGACACAGTTTTCATTTCGATTATTTAATACAGATACGGATTTTGAGATGAGTATTACAAACTGTTGACTTGATTTCCTTTTCGCTGTCAGCTAAATAAAATATTTTCTTCTCTTCTAATTTTTGTTCATATTGTTGCAAGAGTTTTTTGTGTCTACTAATTTCGTTATGGCTGATGGAAAAATTTCCAAAAAACTGTTAACATTATTTCTTTGTTTTGATTGCTGTGCTGCTCTAGAAAAATGACTAACGGAATAAATAAATAGAAAATCAATGTTGCTGAGAACTTCAGATATTGTGGAAGCGAAAACAGAACATTTTGTAAAGAGACGTGCCGGGCTCTGGCTTCTCCAACTATTTCAAAATCATATACGTATGTGATTTCTCTAAGTTTAGTGAAGGAAGATAGTGCCTCGGAGACTTTAAATCAATAAGTTTTTAATGATGAAATAGTTGGAGGTTTTAGTTCATGACTTATTTTGGTTTTATTGATTTGGACCTTTGGAGAGGGATTATTATCAATGTCCTTGCTTGAACATATGTATATATTTAAATTTTTATATATTTTACCATGAAATTATTTTTGAATACATAAACCAAAATTACTTGATTCCTTTTTCAATATGTTCTTTTAAGTACAAGATTCTATTTTCAAAATATTTAATATGACAAAGAAATTAAAAAACTATATTGGTTTCATATTGATTTTCATATCTTTATCCTTTGTTATTAAGATTTTCAAAATTTTTAAATCAAATTCTCACCAGCTTGAAGAAATAATATTGAAAATATTAAAGTATGTAATAATAACAATTTAAAGCATTAAGGTTTTTAGCAACTATTTAAAATTTTGCTTGCAAAATTAAAACCTCTTCTTAAAAGTTTGTGTGCGAATGCAATATTATTTTGTAGTTGACGCGGTGATTTATTTTAAAATGATTTTCTTTTTGATGTTGCGTCTCACAATCGACGCTTAAATGTCGTTGACTATGAGGAAGATGTACCACAATCCATAAAATATTTTCTAGTCATTTACTGGCTGACTGATTAATATCGACATTTTACTTGTAATTAACCACAGAAATATTTACGTAGTATGTGAACAACAAAACAACCAAAGATGTACAAAAACAAACAAAAGTTTACAACGGCAAAACAGCAGCCTTAAAACAGTGAACGAACGTCATTCTTTCAAATAAATACAAGTTTGCCTGTATATGTTTCACACATGTACGAGTGCAATACCACTACTATTCACATACTACTTACTGCCTGCCATGTTTGTCATTTGATGAAGCTCACAAATAGTTTAACAACCAGATGCATGCGCATATTTGGTAGATAGACCACATAAAGTTTAAAATGCTCGGAGACGAGGCGCCAAACAGGTTTGTCATGCTTCGTGCGTTTGTTGTCGCCATATTGACATTTGCTAAGTATGTTGACACTAATACATGCACATACACACACACACACACACCAATCAACACCTAAAACACTCAATAGTTAATACACTCTCATACAATTTCCAACACACACTCGCCTACACATTCGGTTATAACAAACAAAATAGTTTTCATTTTCACATGTTGCCGTATAAAGGGACCCCGACGCACTATAAGACTTCAAACATCAGCAAAATGCAAATTTCACCATCTTAACCATACGTTCTGTACGTAAATGGGTCTGTACTGTGTGTAAAGATACCAGTATGAAATTCTGAAGTTTTTTCTTCATTGTAAAATGCACATCACTGGTCGTTTGTATGCCAATGCATGACTTAAATAGGAAGGAGTTGCCATATTATTGAAATTTTAATGCGACTAAAATTACGAAAACGGAAATTATTAAAAGTTTAAAAAAATATTAGCTAATTTAATTTTTAGGCATAAGTTCGTTTTCTTTATTCTTTCTATTCAAAAAGAGAATTTATTTGATATGATGGTAACATTCTTCGTGTTTTTCTACTAATTTTGTGTCAACTGTAAACTTCATCAAGTTAACCCAACACTAAAGACAAATAGGATACGAGAATGAATATTTTTCAACGAACGAACTTTACAATTGAATTCTTTGTTTTCATATGCATTTTGCTTTTAGGCATCCATTGGTTGGCAATGAAATAATTGTAATGTATTTCTGTTTCATCTTGGCTGATTATATTTCAGTGTCAACCATGAATTTGAACATATTGTTTCAAAATTCTTAAAATATGGCAGCCCTCTCTCAGTTGCTCAGTACATTGATGCAATATTTGATGTACCAAAAAATGAAGCAAAAAAAAGGAAACCACAATATTGTTACTGACAACCAGTATTATGAACACAATCATCTTCAAACGATTTCTCTCCATTTTTGTTGCCCAACCACATACTGCATTGTCATTGGTTTATGCAAATTGTTTCCTCATTTTTTGCATTTTGCTTTTTTCCCTCAATTTGATAAAAAAAAAATATATTGAAGAGTCTCTACGGTCAAATGTGTATCTATGAATAGTTCCTGGCTTGGCACATACGACCCAAAACTACACGTAAATACGAGCATACACAAATAGACGCAGGCACAAACCAAAAAAGGGTAAAACTATCAAACTGTTATTTGTGCTCTCAAGGAATTAAAGTGAACTTTGAACTGCCAAACCATTTGTGTGACTAAATTTAGTCAAACATCTATTTGTATTTGCGGATGCTCTATTTGCTGTTGAGTGTCGCATGCATGTTGGTTCCTTTATAACCTTCAAAAATGTTTTAAACTTTTAAACTTGTAGTTTAACAATAAATTTGATGGAAAATTTAGCAAATATTACAAATCTTAACAAATAATTAGACGAGATAGAGAAGAACAGTATATTATAATAGTTGTAAACAAATCACATAGATTTTTAGAATTTTAATTACCGCAACAAAAATTTGGTTGTGGCATGATCAAGTCAACCATATTCTGTTCTCTACAATTTACTGGAAAATATATAATAGTTATTTAAAAACATTACTTTGGTTTCGGTAAACAATTTATTGTTTGCATTTAATCAATGATTTTTTCTGCAATTCCAACTACAAACAAAGTATTTTGACTATACAAAAATAACATAATAACTCTGACAACCATAAAATTTAATCCTAATATTTTGCTCTTAGATTATAGGTACTGCAACCATGTTTTTTTCTTTGCGTGAGAGTGACTATTATTTTTACTTGGTCCCACAGTGATTATAGGCCAATATGTTATTCTAGTGAGCAGAGGAGGGTTACCGATTGAGACATAGCTCCTCTTAGCTATCCTCCTGTGGTCACAACATCCGGGTTCTATTCACTGAATTTCATTTGAACAATGTGCTGGCGGGGCTGTCAATTCGATAGGCAGTTACTTACTTTCTGTCTATTCAAATGAAATGAATTCTACTCCTCGTAAATGACATGTTAGTTTCCTTTTCTCTCAAATTATTACGTATAGTTACGAATTTAATACTCCGTCGATTATAAAATTGTTTTGTAAGTTGTGTGTGTTTGTAATTAAAAATTTATTCGAATTTTTTACTTGAAACAAGGCTAAAATATTTAATCGTAATCGCAAGAAATCTTGCGCATAATAAATCTTGTGAACATGATTACGATAAACTAGTGCGATTTATCGCGAGTACATAAATTGTAAACGTATTGCAAACACACACACACACATACTTCCACAAGATTTCATCGCCTTGAATAAATGTGGTTGTGTGTGTGTATTACCGAATGTAAAATAACTTCTATATTAATGTGACTTGACGGCATCTTTCGAATCTATTCGGTACTATTCAGTCACTGATGCCAAATGCCACCAAGTACTTTTCGCCAAAAGATTCTCTTTAGTGACGCACATTTCACATTAACATTTATATTCGACGTAATGGCAACTGGGAAATTTTTACATAAAGTATAAAATTGAATTCCGTTTATACAAACTTGCTTTCTTGCATACCAACATCGATCCGTCCCTATTAAAAGCCCTTTCCCTCTTCTGGACCCACATTTTTCTGAGCTTAATTTTGCAATTTTATATTTGTTTCAGTTCCTGAAAAATGTTTAATAATTTTATAATAAAGATATCACAAAAGCGTTATTTACTATTTGGTCGGATACTTGCAGCTTTACAAATCTCGCAGTAATTTCCCATATCAGTTTCTTCGTTCCACAATTAAACTCTTTTTTCATTACAACGCTAGAAGTTAAATGTTTTTTACATAATTTTTACTTTCACCTTTATTTCAATTCCTTTCTCCCCCTTTTGAGTTTTACGCTATCAATCAAATTTGTAAAAAGGAGGTTAAATAGATTTGATGAAAAAGCAGTATTGTTTTTTAAATATATCAAGTCAAGGCTATAAAATTACCCTGGTTACAGATGAAACACCCTTCATTCGGTAAAAAATTATAATTTCGCCAACTACAAAATCAACCCCTGCATTTTTACTTTCAAGGTTGAAGCCGAAAGGTAGCCGCTGATAGATTTTTTAATTTTTATTTTCGTTGTTTTCCTCTGCAGTTGTTAATGTAATTTTACTGTAATGATGTTTCAACGATGACACAATTACAATTAGATTGCGTTCAACAAAAGGTTCCATCGATTCTTTTGCAGTGTCACCTTAAAAGAAGGGGCAGTGTTCATGTGTAAGCAATAAACTTGAAATCACAAAAGTGCAGTCGGAAGAAGAAATTATGGTTCATTGGAAAATGAGCCGCTTTTATATGGAGTTTTAAAGTAAAAATAAGGCTGTAAGTAAGACTGTGCCTGGAAGAGGCTGAGACGGTGGCTCACATTGTAGGTGAATTTCCAGCACTGGCTAGAATAAGGCTTAGGGACCACAGGCAGACACTTGTTAAATGTGAATGGCATGGGGGAGCTAAGCCTTAAACAAATGCCCAAATTAGACAGTTTTATGTGTAACATATGTAGAAAGCAACGTGATATTTTTCGTAAATGTTACATATTTCTTTTAGAAAGGAACACAAACATGGAGAAGTGGCAACATATATGTAACATTTTTGTCAGCAAGTTTGTTGAACTCTGAAAAAGTCATAAAGTGTTTGTAAGCGATTGTTAATATTTTCTTTTTAAAACTCATCATCATCATCATCGTTGAAAGAAAGACCACAAGTGCAACATGCCGCGAGTTTTGTCACAAACTCAGCTACGTGCGTATTGACAACTCTGCCAAGAAACCAGTGTTCCTACTCATAATCGCACATGCAACATAAACAAAAGCAATAAATCAACTTTGAAACTATGTTAGAAACCGAAGGTAGCAGAGTTGTGTTGTGTCCATTGTTGTTAAATACAAAATAATAGAGCAACTTTTACTATTCTCCTGACGATGATGATGGGCTAGATGAGTTCATTTGGTGTAGAAAAACACTGTTTATGAAATAAAATTATGATTGATTATTTCATAGTTTTTGGTAGAGGATCTAATAAATTTTGTGCCTTTGACACGTGATGTTGCAACAGAAAGAACTATGTGCTCTTATTCATGCGTTAGTTGGGCCTTTGCGTGTAAAAATTTGCCATGATTTCCATTTATTAATTCGTCTAAAAACCAATTTGATTTATAACGTTTTAGCTACACCTGCTCTAAAAACCCGTTTATTTTTGAGGCTAAACAAATTGTTTTTGTTTTGTTAAAATATTTTTAACCAAAATTTGACATGATGCTTCTTGTTGATGCATGAAGTTATTTTGTGGTTTTTAATCAAAACCTATGAAATTTTTGTCAACAAAAATGTATCTCTTTTTTTTCCGTTTAACTATACGATGCTGTATAGAGTGACATGCAGTAGATATCACAACTTTTTCCGGAATAAATCATATGACTTTTCTTCTAACAAATTTCTCGAGTTTCTCTACTCAAGCTGCCAACAAAATATGTGCAACTGCTAAAAATCCTGATAGATTTTTGGAACAAATTTCCGTCATCTATTGTCAAGTTAAGTTTACAGACAGCTCAGAACGAAAAGTGACACTGAAGATGGCGCATAGCCGAAATCAGTTTGTCTCCAAACCAAACTTGACCAGGGATGACATAAATTCGTTCCACGAATGCACATAAAATCATCTTTTCGGAATAATAAATCAAGAAGCTTTAATTCCGCTTTGCAAATAAATCAATAAAAACAAAACAACAGAATTTTCAATCCATAATTGCCTTTAAAAATGACTAAAGTAACTATTCGGGCAATTTGTCTAAACGTCACTCAATAAATATTGTCTTTTATTCCGGATAGAATGGCAACTGTGTTTAAAAATTCCGGAGAATAATCTTGTTTAAGAATTGCAAAATTTCCCTCAAAGGCATTATGCATGCACTGCTTAACGTTGCATATAAGCCTGAACTATCTCTTAAAATCTGGAGGTCTAAGAAAAATTAAGAGGTCAAAAAGTATGGAGTTAGGGCAGGCGTTGTCATAGAATGCATTAAGTCTCTAAATTGACTTGGTACCGGCAATAAAATTACATTATGCTGGGTACCTGTCCATGAGGGCCATGCAGGCCCATTCGTTCGTCTTAGCAAACAGAGGAGGCCAGTTTGTTTTCATAGAATCGGAGCCTTTGGAATATATAGTAGCTATACAATTAAGAAAACTGGGGCCTGGGTGAGTCGGAATTTCCTAGGCACTAGAGAGCTGTAGTCGAACTCAAGCAATCAAAGCTATTCATTACGCTGTCTAAGGGAAAATCACACAGGTTTCTGATGCTCTGTAGGAATTAGCTTAGTATAAGATCATACATGGTGATTTTCCGGACACTGTGGTCTACTCTAAGATACTACCAATTTAAAATAGACTACTCAGATTACATCAGAGCATGTGCTGTACTACTGTCTTAGGTATCGCAGGGTGAAGTTTCCTGGCACATCTTCACTGAGCCGATGAGATGTTTGTATTCTCTCACTGGACAGCGCAATTGGCTTTAATCGTAGCCTAAACTTGTTGTAGTGTAAGGTAAAGGTCGCAAAAACGATCCAATGGGTCGTGGTGCGTAGCACCTCGATAATGATCAGAATATGTAACACTTTTCTTATTTCTTTTATTTTACTTTATCGATCTAATTTAAAACTACTGAAGACTTTTGTTTGGTGCTTCTCTTTCCAAGAGGGATTTTCAAGAGTTGGCAACACTGTTAATTAATAATGTGCAATTTTTTCAATTAATACTTTTGACAACAGGACTTGGATCTGAGTAAAAAAGCTTCAATTAGTAGATGATGCCAGTGACTTTGACTATTTCTGCACATAAAACAAATTATCAATGTTCGCTCGCTTGCTGTCTTCCTCTCTATCTCTCTCTCTCTCTCTCTCTTTTACTACACCTACCTTATGGAATGTGCATTTCTTAAAAATATAATAAGTTGAATTTAACTGAGTACGATTTGTGAACAGTGAAAGAGGGCAGCTATTGTGCGCGAACTATTTACTGTCACCCTGTTTGTATTTATTGGTAAATGTTTGTATGTTTGTTTTAGCGTTTATGTGCAGATCATGCATAGAGTGCGATTTATATACAAAAGTGGTTTTAAAAGCTTAGTTGTCGACTGTAGTCGTGTTAAGCCGCACGCAACATATTTTCAACTCAAAATGATGACTTAAATACCGCAAAGTGAGTTAAGCGACAACAGCAACTAACGTACAACCCATTTTCAATCCACACACATTTCTATCCACAAAGAACCACTAAAGTCAACTTTTTTGTGGTTCACTTCATTTTGCTCATTAAAATCTTCGAAACCGCAAACTACAAACAACAACAACAGCAACAACTAAAAAGTTCGTAATGCAAATCCCTGTATTTAAAAACAATATGTCTGCCTTTGCGTTTAAAACGCATCCTTGTTTATGTGAATGTGCCTTTGTTTGAGCACATCCCCCCCAAAAAAAAAAGTGACTTAATAAAAAAATAAAACAAAACAGCCAACACCTCCTCCTAGGAACACCTTCATCAAGACTTATTATTTTAAACAGACGTTCAGTTTAAAATTCAAATGAATCCTGCTTTTAAACTTGTGTGCGAGTCATTTAAGAAGGTGGCACGGCACGCAAAACTCATAAAACATTTAACATTCTCTGCACACACGTACGCACACTCACATTTCAGAAATACCTACTCTCTTTGGGAATTTACTTGCACACATTACGAGCAAGGCTGACAGAAAGACGGGCGGGGCGGTATCCCTTTTGCCTGTTTCTGGATGTTGTTTCTTCTTACTAATTTATTCATGACATCATCATTAAAATTTATTTACAAGTCGTGTGACTCCGATTTAGAGACTTTAGGAAACTTTTGGTTACTGCTATTTTATATTCTTTGTGGCAAACTTGCTGTTGCAAAGAAAGCAGCAACATTTTTTATTGTTGTTGCTTTTCTCTGTTGTTGTACATGACTCGTTTACTTGCTGAGGAGTTTCGTTTGGCTTTTAAACACACTTTTGATAAATCTTTAAAGTTATTTCAGTCCGTCGTCAGCCTGCCGTCTAAAAAATCTCTCCCATTTAGTTTAACAAAAAATTATTTAGTTTTGTTACTGGACCTTTTTATATTAAAAACGGAGAGTTTTTTTTTTTAAGAAATGTTAAGAAATATTAAGCGAATTCCTAACGATGGGACCACTTTACCATAAAAATTTAAACTTTTTTGTAAATAGTACTCGTAGAATGAAAGCTCTGAAGCCTGTTTTGGCAACTATAAAATTTATTTATATTTAGCTTTTGCTTTTTTACAGAAAGACTACGAGGTTTTGAATTGAAATATTATTTGTTGGCTTAGTGACAATGAGCAAAGGTAACTTAAAAAAGGGCGAGCCACTTTTAGTTTCTTAGAAGTAGATTTCACATTATTTACAAATACATATGTACGTTTTTCAATAGTAATAAGCAGCAGTACAGCTTAAAACTCATTAACATATGCATACATATGTATTATATGTATGTACATAAGGGTCTATGTAACTCTTGGCTTACCGTAACTAGGTGCACTGCCAGAAGTTCTGGCTTATACCTCCACGTGGTGGTGGCCGGTAACAGGTTTCTGTCTCTGCAAGGAGTCTGGCTAAATAAAACGAGCGGAGAGAAGATAACACTCTCGTATTGAAAATTCCTAACCCACGGTGCAATAGCATACCCCAGGGATGTGAGGCCAGGAGGGT
This sequence comes from Phania funesta, assembly GCA_963932375.1. NCBI lineage: Eukaryota > Metazoa > Arthropoda > Insecta > Diptera > Tachinidae > Phania > Phania funesta. The sequence goes on along the minus strand of OZ010656.1, from coordinate 90,581,446 downwards.
GCTTGGTTCCTAGTATACAAACTCTGGATACCAGTCGTGCATATCGAGCTCTGTATTGGTGGACGGACACTATTTTCTCCATTACAGGAATGACTTATGAAGCCTCGCAAGAGGCGGAGAGGTTAATCTCTGAAGAAACTATGGTTTTAATTGGCCAAGGGAGGAATCCGGAACAGTTGGACAAGACTGCCCCGGGAGGGGTGGATCATATCATATCATATCATATCATATCATATCATATCATATCATATCATATCATATCATATCATATCATATCATATCATATCATATCATATCATATCATATCATATCATATCATATCATATCATATCATATCATATCATATCATATCATATCATATCATATCATATCATATCATATCATATGTCATAATGGCATGCAAAGTACTTATTAGAAAACCACATCTTAAATATTCTTAATCTTCCTTTATATAACTTATTTTTGCCCAAAACTCTTCTAATAGTTTATTTCTATTAAAAGGTTCCTATTAAAGTAAATAAATGACAAAAAACTCTTTATGAAACTTTTGTTTCATACGTTAACCGTTGTTAAACATTTTACTTTTTTGTCCTTAATACCCTCACAAATTGGCCCAATTAACACCTCCAGTGAAGCCAGACAATTTTCTTCCTTTTGGTCATGAGCAAAGCCGTTGCAATTAAATAAAATCCCTCGCTGCAAAGAAGGGCAAGAAATGTTTGAAATATTTTTATTTATTAAAATAGAGGATAATTGTTTTGTTTGTTCAACAACAAACAAATAAATGTGTGAAATAAAATTACAAAAAAAATAAATACTTTCACTAGAACAAAATACTTTTGCAAAATATTTAAACCTTAAATGAAGGAAAAAACAACACACAACAAATTAAGAGTGTTTTGTTATTTGTGACCCTTTAAAATGATGTTGAAATGTGGGATGGAGGTGCTTTCGGCCAAAATGTAAAATTCTTTTTTCATTTTAGAAATGAATGTGCGTTAAACCGCACTCAATTAAGCCATCTTTATGTTTTTTTTTTCTTCTATTTAACTCATTTTGCACTTGTGTAACTTGAAGTAGAGAGTTTGGCAAAAAGAACACACCCAACCACACTTCCATTAAAAGCTCGATTTTGTTTTTTTCTAATTCTTTTAAATGAATTTAAAAAATGTTTATTAATAAATACTAAGAGTTCGTACGAATAAATTGCCTAATGGCGGTTCATTACAAACTCGTTGATGGAAAATGTTAACAAAAAAGGTTTGTTAAAAATTTGTTTAACAATTTGTTAAAATAAAAAGGAATTTTGTATCGTGAATTTGATGGCGTTAGAAAGAAAAACTATTTCTTAAATTTAATCCCAAGTAGAAGTGATTTTCCTACAAACAACAACACAAATGTAATACACAAACAAAGGAAGCCAAGGATATTTAACTACAAATAATTATTCAATTTTTCATGGTCACTTATGCAATTATTTATGTTCAAACACATGTTTTTATGTACGAGTATGTGCATCCCTCGTGGGATACGGCAGTGCTGCAGTGATTGTGTGCGGAACGAAAGATTTCTTCCATCAAAATGTAGTAACATATTGTTTCAACTACTGCCCTATTCGTTGTGGTAGGCGCACATACCCATCACATTGTGATGTAAATCTTTTAAAAATAGTTCCAACAATTTTTTGAATTTATTCTTACTAACAGTTTCAAAATTCAATTTTATTAGTTGAAAGAATAATTGATTTTCATAACTTAACTTCGGTTAAATTTTTCTTATCTCCTTCTTACTTTTATGGCAAAACCATTCAAGTCTTGAGTGGCGATAAATCTGTTCCGCCAACGTGCTGTGCTATTCGCACAGCAGACCGTCGCTGTTGATGGTCTGTTCTTGTTCAAACAACCTTGCCCGAACATTTGTTCGCACAACTGTGTTCTGACATCAGCAACAAAAAATTTGAAAATTTACATTCGCCGGCAATTGGGATTCAAAAATAGTTTGGTGAGCAGATGGCGTCGTTTTAATATTAAATGATTTCTTTTAATAGAAAATATTTCCTTTTGTTGGTGTAGCGACGATATAAAAATTTCCAGATTTTTCTTTGGGAAAAAAACTATTTTTAATCGTTTTGCTAGTAGAGGGGGAAATAACCTATTTTCGATACCCTTAATGAAATTCGTAAAGACACAAGGTGTACAATGAAAACGTTGTATTTATGGGACAACTTGCGTTATTTGCTGAACATGTTGAAGCTCTAGTAGTTTAATTTGGTTAAATTCTTTTTTGTTACTCTGTCCGCATGTACGTTTGTTTGCTTGTTGCCGCAGTTGTTAATCTTAAAGAGCCACCATTTTTGAACTTGACTTTTCGACTTCATTTAGTTGAATGAAACAATTTATTCAAAAATTTCACAAAATCTATTAACATCTTAAACAATCTTAAATTGCGATTGATTCACTCCGTAATCCGCTCCTCCCCTAACTGGTCGCGCCAGAGTGAGGGTGAACTTAAGCAAAAAGGTTGTTTACTCTAATAGACACCTTGGAAATTAATTGCCAGCAATGAACCGCAAAAAGCACAAATATAAACAACAATAAAACAACCAACACCGGCAGCATGCATGTAGTTGAGCAAGCTTCCAAGGATTAACTAATGGATGTTTTGGGCGACGTCGTTTTAAATACCGACCAACCGTCAAATAACCAGAGTGAAGCCAACAAAGCAACAACTCAAAAGAAACTATTAACAACAACGGCAGCAAGACTTGCTTCTAAAAAGGCGTCACGTGTCAAATAAAATGTCAACAAAACAATTGAGTTATTTATTTGAAACTATAAAAAAAAAACAAGAAAATTAAACGAGTGAAATCCTCCACACACGCAGGCAACATCATAATACAGCACAGGACGCAAAACTGACTGAAAGGGATATAAACAGAGCAAATGTAGGAAATAAAATAAAAATAGCAGGACCTTAGGCATCTGTGCATGCGCGTGTGTGTGTGTGTGTTTGTGTGTGTATGTCTCTATTTATTGTTAGTACTGATGGATACAAAATGGTACAAAGCAGACACTGGGTGGGCGGTTTATGCCTGTTTAAAATATTTATGGTGTGGAAAAATGTATTAATAAAATTGTAATGAAAATTTAATCAACCCCTCGTTCTATGCAAAATATTGTCCCTTAACTATGGGACTACACTCGAAGAAAAATCATAAAGAACTTTAATTGATTCTTGATTTTCCCAGAGGGTAATTTTATGCAGACATTTGCCAGGTTGGGTCGGAGACAAACCGCTTTCGGTTTAGTATCATCTTCAGTGTCATTTTTGCCGTTTTAATTGTGATCTATATTAATAACACGGGTATCAAAATATAACTTGAAAGGCCTTTTTCTTTAAATGATAATTTTTTAAAGCATAAGATAAAATGCAACTTTGAAAACACAGCTTTCTAGAGTTCCTAGTGCAATTGCCGGCACAAGTTTACAAACGTAAAATACACTAGTTATCCAAACCGAAACAAATATGAGTAATAAATAGTTAACATACTGAAAAGTACCAAATACACGTTGTTGATACGTTATAATTCTCATTTAGTTTATGACAAATAGTGGATATAGCATAGAGGTTTGCTCATAGTTGCAAGCAGGCCACTGGAACTGTAGGTCCGGGCATGTAGGCATGACCGATTTTTTCGGCCGTAGTAGTAGAACCGTAGACCATGGGTTTTCCGAATAAAACCTCTCCCGATTATTATTTTATATTCTTCGTATTTAATCGTATTTAGCCGAATATGAGGCCTCCTGAAATTATTATGTATCTAACAAGAGTTTATAATCCGCCAGCTTCACCGATTTTAATTCCGCCCATAGTTTGAAGCTTTCCGAGTCCAAGACCTCTTATATCAATTCGTATTTTTCAGAATACAAGATCGCACGAAAATATCTTGTACGTGCCGTAACCGAAACACCTAGTAGACGAGTGAATAGAAATTCATCGTTATAGTTTCGTTAACAAAACAGCTGTATTCTACAAAACCATCTTCGTATTAAAGGGAAGCGGCGGACCTTTAGTAAAATCTTGGGAAGACTGGTGTTGTGTTTAAGAATTCATTTCTAATTTTTAAATTTATTTTCACAGCGTAAACAATTTCAACAAGTAATTTCTCTACCTATACTTAGGTACACTAACACATTCATTGACTCACCTTGTCTTGTCTTCCGCTTTATGGAGATGATACATACTTATTTAATGGTGCCGCCACACAGTTAGTTGCAGCTTCCTTTTAACAGATTTCACGCAGCTATTTCCTTCCTATTCATATATTGTCGTTTGGGTTAAAGTAAACAAAAGTAGCACGTGCTCTCTAACACTCGTTGGCTTTGTAAAAATTCATTTTTTTCTTATTTGCAACCAGTGGACGGGGGATGATTTTTTTTCCTTTTCTTAAAGCAGTAAAAATGAGAAAAGCGTTAAGGGATTAATGTTATTTTGCTGGCACCAACAAACATATTTCTATTCACCAAAAACTGAACTGAAATCATTTCGTATTTGCCCCTGGATTAGCTGAATGACATGCGTCCACAAGTATAAACATGCCCACATCAACACACATGCAAACATAAAACAGGGCATAATGAAAGGATTCTCTTTATTTGAGATAGAAAAATAATTTCTTAGAAATTATTTATATTGAAAATATATTTGTATTTTGCCTAAAGTAATGTACTGGCGGCTTAGTCAACAGAGTCTAAACATACAAACACGAGCCACTGGATTCAAAGCGCTAAAGAGTCTGGATTTCTGTAGACTCAAAAAAAAAGAATTCCTTTATTTGCACTGATGAAGCGTGAGAAACTTGTCTTGTCAAATTTTGTTCAATCCCTCTGTAAGCCCCAGTTAAGCTTCGTTATTATTTTCACAACCTCTTTTCTTTCTTCTGCATGATTCGTAAAAAAATTTTTATTTTGTTTGCGTTGATTTGCCAGCATTAGGTGGTGTGCTGGTGGTGGTAACGAATTTACACAACAAATGAATATGAATTTTATTATATTTTTTGTGGATTTCTTTCCTAAATTCTATTGATCACAAGCACAAATTCATAAAAAAAAATGCGCATAAATGAATACAAATTAATAAATTCAAGGGTCATATGCCGCAGCAAATAGTGCTCGTGTTCGAGTACAAGTGAATTAAATGAATAAAAAAGTACTGTGTCATAAAATAATAAAAACTGTAGTGGCATCGATTACACTTATGTGACTGGCACACTCTTCTAACAATTGATTGACAAGAGTGCGTTTGTTTAGTGTTAGATTAACCAAACTGGTAATAATAATTCATATGGGCATAATTTTCCCCACCACCCTCCCAAAAAAATTATTATTTTCAATAACCAAAGGGCTTAAAGAACTCATATCGAGTGCCACTCGCTCAAAAAAAGAGAACAAAATTCAATTTATTTAAAATTGCCAATTTTCTTAATTCATACTTTAATGTGACGATCAGTGTTGCCAATGACTTGGGAAAAGAGGGCCATATTTGGTTTCCAGTCAAAGTGTAGGTACTTTTTATATTTTACATTTTCACAGCGAAACTTTTATATTTCATTTGTCTGTCTTAACTGTCATCTATAATTCATATCCCGTCCTCACGGCCCATCAATATAAAAAATTCTCTAGCAGTCTTATCGATGTTATATTCTGGTTAAGAGTTTGGTAGCGGCACATTTTTATTCTACACCACGATAAATATTAAAACCAACAACCTTAAGCAAATTTGAGACCAATATACTGCTTAAGGTTACGCCTTATTTGCCAAGTAGGAAATTTAGCCGAATAAAAGCTGAGCTAATTTTTTTATTTGTAAGTAACTAAGTCAAGAAATCATACACCGATTAGTATAACTATTTGCATTGCAATTGGACAAGTTTCAAACGCATTTCTTAAGCGTATAGGAAAGGTTCTTATTTACAAAACTGATTATTTTAACAAATGGAAAATAAATAATGACAAGACGCAGGCAATACTGTTTCCTTATAGTAAATCTACTAAAAGAAATCCATCCCTTTAATTGTTTATGCAGTGCACGGGAATCTTTTTTTTTTTTTAAGATCCGTTAGATATCTGGGCGTTACGCTTGATAAAGATCTGACCTTCAAGGAACATGTCGAAAACATTTGTACAAGAGCAATTCGTTGTGGACAGCTTTATCCCTCTTCTTAATAGGACATCAAAAATATACAAATAGATTACAATTATCCAGCTATTTCCTTGTAAACATTAGTGTTACCAGATAACAACTATATTTGTGCCTTTTGGCCACTAAAAGCGATTCACACTTTTACATCAAGTAAAACACAGTATCCAAAATTGAAGGTAGGTGAGAAAGTGTTATAGTGGAAAAGCAATATGTAATCAGACCAACACAAAGGGCCCGGATTTGTGGACCCATATGGGGCTGTGATTGAAAAAAGTATCTTTAATATTCTGGGGGTACTTCGGTAAGCAAAATCATCTTGTGCGAGTTTTATTTGATTTCTTCACAGAAAATGACTTCTTTCCAAAATATTGTACTGTTTATGCGTAACACACCCAACTTTATAACCAACCGAATTATACGAACAGTCGCAACCTCTATGGCTTACTTAATGAGAATATTTTCCTTCAGAGTTTCTTTGACAGCTAGAAGGATTATGCTTACATTTCTCTCTTCACAAAATTTCAACCAAAATTTAAAAACTTGCATAATAGTGTGAAAGGGGCTTAATGATTTTTCTGCGTACAATTATTAGTATTACCGGTGAGTTAAGCATTTGCAAATTATTTTTACTTGCAAATAGCTGCCGTATAAACCTCATAATAAAATATCTTATGTTTGTACACAATTTTTTTAAATTTTTTAAAAATTAATATAATTTTCCAACAAATTATCGAGCCATACATTGATTCAAAATATTTTACATAAAGAGGAAATTGAACCATTGCCTTATAAATATTCATAAGGATGTAGTCGGAGTTTGTTCATTATATTGTCTTAACTTTCTAAATCGTTGTAAAGATCCAGCGTTTTGTTTGCAGCTTAGCGATTATTTTTCTGTCATTTTAGCACAGTTCTGCAGATAACATGAACAATTAGACACGGGAATAATTATATTTTCTTGTTATTAATACTGCTGCAATATGTTTGTTACTGAACTTTTGCCCAAAGACACAAGTCGTTCATATTAAAAGTTTATAATTCCCTGAACATAAAAAGTATCGCCCTTTCCCAAAAATACAGTTTTTTATTATTATTTCTTAAAAACAAAACACAATTTATGAATAAATCCCCTGACCTGGCAACACTGATTTTGTCAACGAATTATACAGAATATGTAAACTTAAACTTTTTCTTATGAAAGAAAACTTTTGGCTTTCTTTAACTTTTTCATATTCTTATTTCGTGTTTCCTTTATTTTCTTTAACATCTGCTTATCACGTCATTTTTACAAAGTTTCCACGTGAGGTTTTGCAACATGGTCACCAATATGACCAATATGATCTCGATTAATCTTTAGCTTAGATAATAGTAAATATACGAGGGCAATTTGATTCTTACGTCGGTTCTTGTTGGATAAACGTAATTTTATAGTTTTTTTTAGTCTCACAAAAATATTCGTTTGTTTCAACGATTTGAAAACGGGAAATATTCAGAAGTGGCTATGGAGAGTATGTTGAATGGGGTAGTGTTAGTAGCCCAATTCATGTATTTTTCTCGTAGTGAATACACACGTGTGCAATACCATTCTATGGATTTTATCTACTATTTCTGGCGTCACAACCTTGTTTGGGCGACCATAACGGATCACAGTAAACCACTTTTTAATCATTAAAATATAAGGTACCATTATCATTTACCAAGCCTTTGTTTGGCTTGGGGTTTTTTTGACGTAAATAATTTTGACGTAAATAATAATTCTGCAAACGGAATTCACGGTCTCCTATGGGAGCAAAAACAAGCTAATAGACGCAGTTTGTTAGAAGTTCAACAGAAGTCTAGTAAGTGATAACAGTTAACATGGCCAGTGTTGCATTTAAAGTTACTGCGGTGGAAAACAAATTCACGGAACTATCAAACTGCCCTCGCATAAGAGAGTTTTATAACAAAACCTGGCGCAGAGCGAGAAAGGAGGGGGGTGTTGGGAATGTCTCGCGAATATTAAAAGTAAAAGATTTTAAATACAAAAAGAAACAGAATCTCTCCCAGAATCATCTTCACAATACGAGTATTATGCGATTACGGTGTGGATTAAGAAGTTTTACTTATATTACCAAATGATGCTCACAACAAGTTACTGTAGCATCATGTTTAAATCTTTATAAAAAATTACACTAAGTTTATTTTATGACATTTCCTCACATCTCAATAAACAAATAAATAAACATCTTCAACTTTTAAAACTTTATTCAAGTGACAAATCTATTTTTAATGAGCAGCACTCAAGAAATAAAACTACAAAAAATAAAACAAGGGCTCGCTCCTGCCATTGCGCTGCAATTTAAATCTCCATGAGACCATTTGCAAGCTATTACACCTTTGATCGCTCGTACGAGTCGCTGATATTCATATTTACTGTTGCCTGTTTGTTTGAATGACTTTATTCAAATATTTTCATTTTTTTTCCAACTGAACTGTTGTTGTTCACGTGTCGACAATGTTGATGTTGATGATAATCCCGTGTGTTGAATACAGTCAAAACAATCAAACATGCCACACATACGCTTTAAGCACACGCCTACACGTTCTACTAGCACTCGTAGCAGGTACTACGTTTCGTTTGCTGATTCAATCATTTAGAAAATCAAAGAGACCTGTTTAACTTTTTTACTTTTATATCAAATTAAATCTCTTCTTTTTTGCAACATATCCCTTTTTGTTGTTGTAAGTATTTATTTATACATAAACAATGTTGCACACGACCAACCACTTAACGTTTTTAGAGCGATAACTATTATGAGGTGTACTTTTTTTGTGTGGACTCTGTTGGTCTGTTAAGTATCGTCTCGTCTGCCCCTTTCTTTGAAATTGCAGTTTTTTGTTGTTTTTGTCGATGCTAATTTACAACAAAATGTTGCAAAAGTATTTAACAATTAAGTTGCGACACACTCCAGGTCGTGCAACCAACCATGATTCCAATTCACTAGTATCTGAAGGGTGTTTGAATAAAGTCGTCATTGTTACTAGACAATATTACTGTGATGATGTTAATCTGATACTGAGATCACTTGATAAGTAAAAGTTCCCATGCTTTCTTTTATTTGTTCTCTCTACTCGTGTCAAGTTTGTAAAGGTGATTTTAAGAAACTTAAAAATGAAAGAGGAAAATAAAATAATTAACATGATCATGACACGATTAGTTTGGCCATTTAATTTTGGACAATCATACGCCGGATGGATTCTCTGTAGCCAAAACTTCCTCTTAATTAAAGAAATTTCACCCAGGACAGACTGGAAATATATATTCCAAAAAAATTATTACCATCATGTCTATTTTTTATTCTTGGCGAAAATCAATTCACATCTCCTCAAATATTATTACGTAACAAAAATATTATAAAACTAAGCCTTCAACAAATTTTCACTTCAACACATATTTTTCTAACAAATAAATACACATCCATCACTGTATTCACATTCGAATTTATCACACTCTTTTCATCTCAACGCCTTCTTTTGAAAATATTGATCTTTTTTTTCGGTACCAATTTTTGTTGAATTTCCTTTGTGTTGAGTTGGATTTTACGCCATTTCACACAATCACTCAACTAACGATTTTTTATTTCGCCACATACAAATTGCCCTCATTTCGATTACATTGCGTCCTCCTCGTATGTTTCAAGCAATCATGTCTACACTTGCATTGGAATAGAAACATGTTTACGGCAAAATACTTTAAAAATAACGCCAATTTATCTGATCAGATTATTTTGTGTGAATTTTATTTCATTATTTGTTCTAACTCGAATTGACGTTAAACAATCCATCCATCCCATGGGAATCATCATTTAAATCACTACTAGACAAATATTTATTTCTATTGTGTGCTTTTAGGGGTTTTCTCTCTCTGCTGCAACACAGTGTGTGTTTGCTTGCGGTGGATTTGTGTATCGAAATTCACATTGTAAAGAAGTATGTCTAATGTGTCCATATCACGATGACTCACTCGTGATCGTGTTGAAAGTGATCATTATACAAACGTAAAGATGAGTGCTTTTAAGAAACTAGAATGCGTGGGTGATGAGAGAAGTCTACAAATGCAGTGAGTCAATACAATTACGGCATTCCACATCGATGGAAATTTCCATTTAAATTCTTTTGAAATTTCGTTCGAGATTGAATGCGATAATTTGACCTCAGGTCAACTTTTGCACTTGGGCAAAGGAAAGTTGATCCTTAAGTTATGGAAGGTGCTGAATACGAATCTGCATCCGGTTTCTTGAAATTGATTGTAGTTTTCGAGATATATCGTTATGTCAAAAATTGTATAATAACTGGAGAGCGGTTTGTTCCGTTTAGTTAAATTAAAAAATCCGAAATTCGACAATAACATCATCCTTAAGCCTTGCTAACATAATTTTTCTGCTTAGTAGTTTCAGAAATATCGTGGAACTTGTACCAAAAAAAAAAATCGTATGAGAAGTTTTGTTTTTTTTTTAATTCAAAAGAAAAAAACTGCTTTCTTGAGTGAAGGTATCTCATTTACCAAAAAAGTTCTCGTATAGCGGTAAAATGGTCTCTAAGAAAATTGTACTCATATGGCAACGTTATTTACCATGAGATAACTTAACTCAATTGTGAATAAAATAAAAATAAAAAGTTGTGCAACAGTTTTAATAAAATATGACTTGTTTTGATTGAAACTTTTTGGGCTTTGCTATTTTGGGCTTTTTCTATTTCTTATGATTTTAAACATTTTTAAATTTTTGGCATAAAACATGTTTTTTTTCTCCGCAACGTCCTCAAAATCTCTGGAACTACTGAGCAGATTTAAAGGCAACGTTAGTACAACTTAAAGTTGAAATGAATGGGAATTTTTTGATTTTTGTCTCAAAACAACCGATCCTTCATATATCGAGCCGCTTCCTTCGTTTTCAAGAGAACTGTATATCTCGGAATCCAAAACCAAATTAAAAAAATGGAGGGCAGACTTGATCCCAAATTCCAAAAGAATCAACTTTCCTTCTTTACTTGTGTTATATATTTAGTATTCAGTGGATAATATAAAAATTATTGTCGATTTTTGGAACGAATTTCCGTCATCCCTTGTCAATTTTGGTTTAAAGATAAACCGGTTTCGGCTATGTGCCATCTTCAGAGCGAAAAATGATACTGAAGATGGCACATAGCCGAATATCAAATCAAGAATTAAAGTAATTTTCCAAATGTTTGTACACATTACAGTTATAGAGCACATAATATGGTTTTCGTGACTGACCATTCAACAACCACGAACGTGTAGACGTTCTGTGGCACAAGTTCGTAAATTCAACAAACCAAGGTTTCGGTTAGGCCTCAAATGTTTTCAATTTAAATTAAGAAAGTTTGTAGGATAATTCGTCTTAGCATTTCCTTTGAAGTGCGATGATTTACTCGTACAGCAAACTTGTATATCCTTTTTAAAGATTCTAATTGGACTTAAGGCTCCTTCATTCACTTGTGTATTTGCTTATTTGCTCATCAACATTTTGAAACATTCTTGATTACATTTTTAAATTGTGGTTTCCGTTGCCAAATGATTTTTTAAGTCTTGGTAAACTTTTCATCGGCTTCATTAGGCAACTTGGCAAAAATTAGCAAAAAAAAAAGAAAAATACTGAGTGAGAGAACCCAGGCCAAATACTCCAACCCCCAAAAAAGGACACGTACAAAGAAAATCAACAACAAATGTGAAGATTGCAATAAAACAAAAACAACTACGAGTGAAACGATAACAGAGCACAACAAACAAACATGAAAGAAGTTCAACTTAAAATCAAGTTTCTTAACGAAAAGTCTTTATTTAACTTTTCAACCCACTTCAAAAGTTGTTGCCATTTTTTTTTCTTTTTTCTTTGTTTCTTCTTGCTGCCATCTTGTTCTTTTCGACTTGTTTAACTTGAATACTTTTTCCAAAAAAGTATTTTATTTGAGTGGGAATGGATGAGTGTAAGCTTTTACAATATGAGTGTTGTTGTTGTTGTTGTTGCTCTGATTCTTATAGTGTTTTGTCTGTACGTGTGTGTAGTTGTTACTGTAGGAGCATGATGATGACGATTGGTAGTCCTCACAACAAAGTTCATGTGCGTGTGGTTGGTGGGGTGGGTTTTAAAGAGTTTTGTTTCACACTTCCGTTTCCGTTTGACAACATTACAAACAAACAAACAAATAAACATCCATACAAAGCGAGTAGCAAAGCTTAAAAAGTACTTTCTATTTGCACTTTTCATATTGTGTGTTCTTCTTGGTGTTTTTTTTTTTCTATTTACTTTTAAGTTTTGAATACGGAAAGGAAATTTGCATGTGATGTGGTTACGAAAAAGTGATTTGTTTTCTTTGTTTTAGTTTGTTTTGTTTTGTCTTACAAACGGAAATTCTATACAAATTCGAATGTTTTATGTTTAAAGTTTTTACTACACGCCTATAAACATTTTATGCTTCACAAAGATGGGCTAAGAGTCGGTTTAGTTTATAACCATGTGCAAATATACTCTATTTTATTTTAATATAAAGAAGTCATACATAGAAGGCCATTTCATTTCTTCTTTATTTTTGGTTGGTTTTGTTTGTTTCCTGATGCTCCTGAATGGAGAGCGAAATTTTATTACGTGACTAGTTGAGTCATTCTTATTTATTTAATTCCGGTACATCGAGACTTAGTCATGTATTTGAGGTATAGAAAAGCAGTAAAAATAATTTACATTAAAAGAGGCAAACATTTGCATGTAAACATGTAAACTGAATTAACTAAACTATAAAATATTTAATTATTTAATAACAATTGTGATGATTTACTCTTGTGCAAAATAAATTAAATAAAAACTGTTTAAAGCTGGTTGCGTTGCCATTAAGTTGTTGAGTTTGTGAAAGAATATTCCAAAGCCGGGTCGCATGTATGAAGAAATGCTTTTCAGCTACAGGAGAGCGGTGTAAAGGATTTATATTTTTTTTTTTTTACCAATAAGAGACCGCTCAACCTTATCCACAGGATATCGTGTAATTTTAGCACAACCAGTATGTTGAGATAATTGTTGAACGAAACGCCATAAAGTTTTAAGGAAAAATGGGAAACATGATAATATTTTCTTAAGCCTTTCAGCTTTCTTTTTCTGATTATATCACAGCTTGCGACGAAGTTTACAACCGCAAATTAAGGCTGGAAGATGGTATGGTTTCTGCGAGTGGTTTGAACATGTAAGACCCTAGTTAAAAATCAATCCAAAGTTTTTGGCAACATTTCCAATATTGATTTTTTTCTATTTTTTAAAATGCCGACAACAGTAATAGAATCTAGTGTTTTCTTTGATTTATGAGGGTATAGGCAAAGCCTAATTGTTGTCGCCCAGCGGAAAATTTTTTCCAAATCATCATTATTAAAGACAGATTGTACTGGGCTGCTGAGATACAACTGCACATCAGCTGTGTACAGGTGAATTTTGCAGTGCGAAAATTGTTTGGACAAGTCGTTTGCACACGGAGTGGCTCAAGAATCGACTCTTGTGGCACTCTTCTAGATAATTTCAATGCTGAAAATTGGGCATCGTTCGAATGGACAAATTGCCAATGATTAGAAAGGTATAAAGATAGAAGCCGTGTTAAAGTTTCAAAAAAATTAAATACAAAACCGTATCAAAGGCTTTCGAATGGTCAAGAAGAACCAAGAAATTTGTTTTTCCTTTATCTAGTTCACGTCTTTTGTAGAATGATTTCTACTCTCTGAAATTGTTTTCGGCAGTAGTATTATTTTTGGATATTTTCGTTTTGACGGAAACCTGCTAGTCAGTATAATAGTGTTGAATAAATGTTTTATATATGGGAAGAGTGCTGACAGCACAATATTTATACATTTTGGATGCAAATTGTCGCAGCCCACTTCCTAGAATTTAATCAATTTAAAATATGAAAAGACTTCAGAGTGACGTACACAAGAGAATTGAAAAATATTGACATTTGCAATTTAAACTTGGAAATTTGTAAAAACTCTTCTCTATTGCAACTAGAGGTAAGGTCGTAATGGCCCTGTTAGCTCTTTCATCTCCACATATGGCTGGTATTCCAAAGTTCAGACCTCTATAATCCACTTGAGAATCAAAGACGAAGGTTTTAATGCGTAGGGTTTGACTTGGTTTGGTATCAATTCCTGAAATTAAATCGTCAACGATTTAATATCTGCCATTAGAATAAAAGCTTTAAATAAATTTTACGCTACTTTTTTTTTATGGTAGGACCAGCACTGAGGGGATGACCCCTATTCATGCAATGCATTGTGCTAGAACTAGGAAAAGAGGTTATGGGAAAGAGGATAGAGGTAGTAGTGTCTGGCCATTCGACCACAAATGGATGTGCTCTGGATAAAGTACGTGTGGTGCGTATGAATGAGCGGGTTTCGGGAATAATATCCCTAATTTCATCAGAGCACAATCCATTGTAGTAGCGATAGAACACACCCCACATTGCGTCGATGCTGGAGAGAGTCAATAGAATTGAATACCCTACTGTCACCGATGAGCCCTCTCCTGTACGCGGTCGAGTAACTCCAAAATAGACTTTAAAGCCCATACATGAGAGTTGTATTCCATTTTCGGTCGGATATAAGTGGTATAGATAGTTAGGGGATCAGATGGGGTGAAGTAATTCTTACACCGTTTGAGGAAACCTAGGCTTCTTTCCACACTTGAAAGATGTGTTGGGTCCATCGGACATCACATTGAATCTTCATGCCAAGAACATCAAGAGCTTCTGATTCCTCAATATCTATACCACCCATAACTACAGATGGAGCAGCAAAGTCCGTCGTGCGTCTGTGTGTTAACATACAACACTGGGTCTTATTGGGGTTAAAATCGACCCTATTCGCACGACCCCATTCTGTGATCATCACAAGATCACTATTTAATGAATCATTCATGCGGTGCCTCATGGCCCCAATCTCTAAGAGGCTTGGTCTGTTGATGAATGAGTAAGAATGTCATATGCTGCTGTCATCTGTAAAAGAATAAATAGGGTTGGAAGTTTGCCGAAGAAGGTCATCTAGGAAGATGAGAAATAGAGTAGGAGAAAGAACGGAGCCCTGTGGTACCCCTGAATTAATCTTGAACTCGTCTGATGAGATCCCATCTACAACAACTCGTATAGTGCGATCTCTGAGAAAGCTCGATTACGGGAAATATATTTGTAAGAAACCAATGAAACTTAACAAGTATTGAAATATTTTTAATAAAAAATGCATCTCCCTGTTATTTCGTTAGCACCATTTTAAACGCGTTTAAATTCTAACCCTACTTGCGCGGTATTCCATTTCAAAAAATTTAACATGATTCTTCTCAGGCTCGAAATAAATCACACAGATTTTCATTTATTCAAATATCTTATTGCTCTTTCTATTGCCGCTCTATTGAAAAGTTACATGTAAAAATGTAGTGAAGTTGCACTATCCGGTGCACGTACTTATGTGGCAGTTGTTATTACTGGACGTTTACTCCTCGTACGAATTGAAGAAAAAACAAGAACAATATTTCTTTGTGCTTTTTGGGTTTTATTCGCATTGGAGCGGGATTTTTTATGAACATTTTAGCCATAACGATTTTTTATTTCTGTTTAGTACTGGGGGTTTTTATGTTCGTTTTACTTCTACGACGCCATTTTTATTATTACTATGTTAGTTTCTCGTAGCGCTAAGGGAGACCTTTCAACAGCAACAAAAAAAATCAAACAAAAATGGGGGGTAAACTAAAACAGCAATAACAGCAAAACATTAACCAACAACTGAGGAATAAAAAAAAACGACCTTTTAACAATGATTCTGACCATTTTCACAAAAGACCTCTAGATGAATATTTAACAATTTTTTCCACTACAATAGACAGTTTTAGCTTTGGTTTGGTTTTTATTGTTACTTTTTTTCTCAATTGTTCATTCTTAACATTCTTTTTTTTTCTCCTGTTTTCCAATTTTTTTTTTTTTCTTTCTAAAAACAATGTTTTCCATTTTATACTAAATCGTCATGTTTTATGTTATTCGACACTCTGTACATACGAAACTATTGAATGCACGGAACAAAAAAACTGATCAGTAAAAGCGGAACTTACGTTTTCGAAAAAATGGTTGTGGTGGGTTATTGAAATTTCCCAAAAGAACTGGAACACTCAAGTTTATGAAGGCAAAATTTACGTGAGTCGCATTTAAACAAATTGTAATCGCAATATTCTTACTAAAACGCAAGATCACAACCACTCGTTCACGCAGTGTACGTGTTTACGAAAATCACTCATTTTAAAATTTCATGCAATCGCACAATGGATTCGCAAATAACGAAGAAGAAAATATAAAGACATCATTGACTTGCTTCATTGTGTACCTCCAATATAATGCGTTTACGATATTCGAAGACTACCCTAAATGGCGACTATTAAACTGAATCGTTGTGAGAGAAAAAAGAGTATAGCGGGAAAGTTGGACTCGGCCATTTTAATGTTACGAACTGGTTGGTGTAGCGAGGCTTCCAACCAGCTCTAGAGTTCACCCAAGTGGTTCCACTAACTACTAACAACCGCATAAATATTCCTTGAAAGACTGATGTCGGTTTTTCCCTATCCCTCCCAACCTTGTCGCAACAAAAAGCGAATCCAGTGACTCTCTTGCTACTATACTCGGCCATTGTCTAGGTCAAAAGCTCACCTTACCGTTTAGATGAAACGTCATTGCAGTCATGCAACTAGAATAATGAAACAAAATGTTTCCTTTCAAACCCGCCTATTTCAGTGTTACCTTGCGCAAGTTGTCTTGCTTGAATTCTGAGTTTATAGAGGAAAGAGAGAGAGAGAGAGAGAGGGACGAAGAATGGAAAAGGGTGCAGGCTTTCATGTACAAGGTGTCCGTCGGGAAGGTATACTACTTTGTTTGTTTATAATTTTTGATTAAATGAAAGATAATGGATCGTATATTGATAAATGTTTTATTTAATGTCGGCAATTATGTTTGGAATACAATATCAGATAAATGTCCGCCCCTGTTAGTCTCACAAATGCGAGTCCCTTTGAACACATTTTTCATTACATTCTCACTCATTTCACGCGCGTATTTCATTAATTTTACAGCGAATATTTTGTTTCAGTTGCTCCAACGTTTCTGGTTTGTTTGCATAAACCTTGTTTTTCAGATATTCTTACTAAAAGAAGGAGCAGTCAAATCAGGCGACCGTGGAGGCCAATCATCACCACATTACCATTCCTTGAAATAACTTGTTGTGGAAAGAGGTCTCGCAGTAATTCCATTGTAACCCTGGCTGTATGCGATGTGGCACCGTCTTGTTGAAACCACATGTAACTCAAGCCCAAAGCATGCAGTTGTGGCATTAAAAAGTTTTCAATCATGTCACGATATCGCTCTCCATTGATAGTTACCGTTACGCCGTTTTCTGTTTCAAAGAAGTAAAGTCCAATGATTCCTCCTGGCCAAATTGCACACAAATGAAAATGTGTCTCGTCACTCATTATGATTTTTTCATGAAAATCGGGGTTGTCATGGGCGAGCTGTAGCATCCTATTGGCATATGGACGGCGGCGTAAATGGTCTTCTGGAAGAAGCTCTTGTGTCAACTGAATCTTAAATGGAAACAAATGCAAATCTTTGTGCAAAATTGTGGCCAAAGTTGTTCTTTGAAGACCAAGCTTCTGAGCACGGTGTCGAATTGAGGTTGATGGATTGTTCTGAACACTTTCTTGAACAGCAGTAATGTTCTCAGCCGATCTTCCATTACGTTGTGGTCCATGCTTGGGCCTATCAGCTACAGTCCCTCTTTCTTTGAAATCATTCACTATACGATGAATAGTGCGTCTTGTTGGCACGTTGTTTCTCCCAAAAATTTCACGTAACTTTGTCATCGTCACAGTAATCGTGATTGATGATAAAATGTTTTAACAATTAAAATACGTTGGTTTACCGAATATTTTTCCATAATAAATTTGCAACGTCTCTACTTCACGACTGCCATATATGAACTGTCAAGACTAACGTTTACCAAAATGGCGGCAAAACAAAGTAGTATACCTTCCTAATTTCGAAATACGGTTTCTTAATTATTTTTGCAGTGTACTGAATTTATTTTTACTTCTTGCCATATTTGAACTGTTTTTATAGAATTTCTTGTATCATGTTGAACAAAATATATTTTCTGTTTTTTTTCTCTTTTTGCTTATTCGTTCTTTTTTATTTCTATAGTCCACCATAGCGTACTATTAGCGTGGAACATGGCTAGAAACTATCAATATGTGCGCACATATTCTCTTTTAACTTGCCGATGACTGGTTGGCTTCTATGGTTTGCTTTACGTTCATATATTTTTTCTAATGCTGTTCGACAATGAATATTTTTTTTTTCTATTTCGTTTGTATTTTAACCAGAGGGGTTTTTGCTAGAAATAATATTTTTTCTGCTTCTTGCCATCGTTTGTCCAACCAACCAAGCAACCAACGAACAACCATCCTTTCATCCATAAGTGTTCTAAATATGCTGAACATGTAGCTTTTGGTATTTATGACTATTGTCGGAAAGCAAATATTTGTCTGCAGCATATAAAAACAACAGTTAAATGTGAACGTAACCAGAATATCTATGAGAGAGTATCCTTAAAAAAAAACTATAGTTACGACAACAACAACAACAACACAAACAAAACCAGAAATTACAGCAACAGCAATAAAAAAGAAACAACATCTTTTCGGGGGAAAAAATGTTACAAATAAATATTGCACAATGCGGTTTATTTGTATTTCCGAAACTAAATAGAACTTGTAGTTGTTGTCATGCTAAATGGCCAAGAGTTGTAGCCAAGGATAATCATAAAGAGACGTTAAAGAATTAAGAACAAATGATGCAGTAGCAAGAACCTCTTAAACGAATGGCCGGAACCATGAAAGTTTTCAATGAAGAATAATGAAAAAATTATTTCAGAAGCTTTCCAATGGTTATTTTCTGTGCCAAAGTTGCGAATAGGTTTCTACTGGGATTTTTTGAGGTTCATTTAAACCCAACAGAGTGCACGAATAATCGAAGTCGGTATTACTTGGAAGGTTTTTTTTCGTATCGTATTGGAGTTTTTAAATTTAAATCTTAAATATTTATGTAACAATTAATATATTAGAGATTAAATTTCATAATTCGGCTTAAGTAGTGATTACCGGGAATATCCGATGCATTTCAAAGATTTTAACTGATTTGGAACGATAGGCTTTCAAAAATTAGATCCTTGTAACATCGCTCAGAGCTTTAAGCCCAAATGACGATGGAACAAAAATAGAAACAGTCGTCGCAGGTTTCTTAAAATTTACACTAGTATAAAATATTTAAATTAAAAAAAATCTGAAGAGGAGGAAAAATCGATCTAAGGATACTCCCATATACTTATACGCATAGCGGAGTTTGTAAAAATGCAGTTATTAAAAATACCCTTTAAATAAAATACCCTTTAAATATTTCGATCAGTGAAAAACTTAACTCATTCTCTTCACATTATCTTTCATATTAATATTTTCTCTGTGTACATACGTGTACACATTTCTCAATATCGGCTATAACAAATGTATTTTTATTTTTTGCTCCTGTTTGAAGGTAACGCCAGATCCGAATGCAACAAAACGCTCGTCAGTAAATCTGTATTTCTATCTTCTGGTGAAGATAAATTCACGATACGCAAGAGAACATCCTTAATAAAATTCCAAGGTTATCAAACAGTCCCCTGTCTATGCCTGTCATTACGGCCGTTACGTTACTGTTCGAACGAAAAATCTTCGAGCAGTATTTCCAAATCCATGTTTTACTTGATCAATTATTAAGAAGTTTTTTGTATTTCTGAAAACTTTTTTCCAAAAACTTTCAATAATTTCTGTTACAATAAACTGCCAAAGACTTGTTTATAAAATTACAAAAATATCATCTAACGCATCTTTTAACAAACGGATGTGTCTGGTTATTTCTCATTTTTCAAATGACAAAAAGAGGTTGTCAAGTTTTGACTTTCATATACTACCTCTCCTCACTATTTCTTTAATCAACTGTAACTTTACTTTAATTAATAAAATTTAGGTTAACATTTCGAATTTCGATCCTTTTTAAAAGGAATTTTTTAAGAGGCACCAATATTTTATTGGCCATTTTAACAACACCATGTTATGTAGTATTAAAATAAAAAAATTTATATTTTGCATAAATTTATTTAATTATTTTTCATTGTTTTTTTCGAACTACAGATATTATTAATTATTAAGTAATTTTTATTTTTTAGGCATGAAAGTTCGTTTTTCTTTCTATTCAGAAAGATAATTAGTTATTTTAATATGGACAACCTCACACGTTATCAACATTCTTCGTGTCTTTCTCAAAAATTGAGAAATAACTCATTCTCGTATTCCATATGTCTTAAATGTTGAGATAAATAGAAGTTGTTTAGACACACAATTTGTAGATAAGACACGAAGAATGTTAATAACATGTGTAGCGGCATAGAAAATGCATTCCATTCAGCTAGGTGTCTAATAGAATTAAAAAACTTTTACTGTTTTCAATGGTTGTCCATATTAAATAAATAATTCTCTTTCTGAATAGAAAGAAAACCGAACTTTCATGTCTAAAAATTAAAATTACTTAATAATTTATTTAATATTTTTATTAATTTTTTTTACGATAAAACTTAATTTTATTTCAAATATTTAACACAAATTTTATTATTCTTAATATATTGAAGAATGCAAAAAATAAAATAGATTTTCATGACATTTCTTTATTAAGCGATTTTAACTTAGTGATTTTAGGTGAAGTCTATGTGTCAAATGAATTCAGTTGCATAAAGTTAATATGAGTTGTGTTGCTTTCTATCGATCAATATATATTTATATACGCACTGTGTATTTATTAATTAATTATATCCATAAGTCAAAGTGATTGTAATTGCAGGTTTGCCACCTCTCACAAAATACATCCATTATATCCCATGTAATTTGAATTTCTTAGGGACACATTGACTTGGGAACCCTTACAAATCTGGCGTAAACTTCAATTTCTATCGTTCTTGGTATGACCGTTAAAATTAACTGGACTGCCGAATATATTCTTGTATCGACACTGAGGCCTTGATTGCAAACATAATAAGTATTTTCATAAATGCTAAGCTAAGAATCCGATTGCAAATGATGTATTTTAAAATCGTACAGACGATTCCCTTCTACCTTCTTGGAGTACAGGTTGAGCTGCAGGTAGCTAATGCTGACCACCTGGGGTTGAAAAAAATTGTTTCCAGGTCTTGGCTCCACCAAATAGAGACCGAATGCGATGATATCCCAAATTATGCCTCATAGATTAGACGACATTTACACTATTTTTTTTTAACCTGAAAGAATTTTAATCCATTTAAAACGCCGTTCAATATTTTTTAATTTTCATTAATGCCTTTTAGAAAAAAATGAGACCTCTTGGTCAGTTGCCATGTAGAATGTAAGGGGAAGCATATTCGTGAGTCTTGTTGTGTGACATACTTCTCTGTCGGTCTAAGGAACCCTTATCCTTTTTAACTAGAAACGTTATAACTAATTTTAAATGCAGGTTATAAATAGAAGTTAGAAAACGAATTTTAAAATCACTTGCACTTCAAATTATAATCTCAATATTTGCCGATCGGGCTTAAAGTTTTGCTTTTGTAAAAAAAAGTATTGGTCCATTGGTTCATGTGTATAATTTTCAAGGGTCTCAATATTTCTTTTAATCTCTCAAAGAATTCACCTCAATCAAATAAGCGAATTTCCGCACTACTACCATTCGTAGTATCCGTGTGATTAAAGGCACAGGTACAGAACACTTTAACAACATGCACATACATACGAGTACGTGCCGCACAGCAATATCTATTGACATTAAAAGTGGCCTTAGGATCTGCTGTTATTGCGGCTTTTGATATTTCGAAATGTTAAAGTTGCTTTTAGGGGGTGTTTGGGCTGGTTAAAATAATAAATAAACCCCAAAAAAGAAATAAAAAATGGCTGACAGATAGAAAAACAAAACCTCGATGAATAAATAACACTGGGGATTTATTGGCTTTGATGTCAAAGAAGCTGTTAAATTCAAAATTGAATTTTTCCAAAGTCTACAAAAGACATAACCGTGAGGCGAAATGTAATATAAGACTTGGGAACACACACACACACCTACACCCAGTCAGTCATAGCAAATAAACCTTAACAAATGTATTGAAGGCGCAACCTTAATTTCGACAAATAAAAAATGTCAATTTAGGAAAAAAAAGTCACACGCAACGATTTCTTTTTAGCTTGAGTTAGTTTAACGAATGACCTCAAGAAGTGTAACATGCTTACATACATTCATACATACATGTGTGTTTAATGAATGTATGTGTATGGAGGTACGAGTATGTTGTTTTTGTACAAAAATAACAATTACGCACCAGAAATGATCAGATTAAAAGTAATATATTTCCTAAAACAACTTTGAGTACAAATGCACTTAGAAAGACCGTTATTAAGGAGCACGAGAGCCGATAGCCTCAGCAGCTAGTGCTCCTTAGACGTGGTATTCGATATGTAATTCATCATAGATCTAATAAATAATAATAATAATAAGGAGCACGGTAATGTGCCAGTCCTAATACGCTCATAACCCCTCCTAACTTTGCTTGCTCTAATCATGAAATAATGAAACTTAGAATATAAGGCCTCTGAATTCAGGTAACCACATCCGTACCATAAAAGCTGTACCATAAAAGCTGCCTTATCACTGACTTCTACATCAATATTACAGGACACTTTCACTATAGCTAGAGAGCTGAAACTCAGTATGCAGGTAAGTCTTGCGGCAGAACTAAAATATAATACATGTATTTATAAAAAATAACATGAAAAAGGGAAGTGTTCGCAATA
Source organism: Phania funesta (assembly GCA_963932375.1). Classification (NCBI taxonomy): domain Eukaryota; kingdom Metazoa; phylum Arthropoda; class Insecta; order Diptera; family Tachinidae; genus Phania; species Phania funesta. The sequence goes on along the minus strand of OZ010656.1, from coordinate 90,558,287 downwards.
AAACATAAATGTGAAAATTAGGTCCTCAAATTTCGACCGTTAAAAGTACTGAGATAAAAATGAGCAAAAATTTCTTGATATTAACAATTTTTCTAAGCAACCTGTTATCTTGGCAATATCATTTTTTGAATTTCTAATATCGGAAAAAATTATAAGAAAAATATTACGGAACCAGCAGTTTGCCTAGCAGTCAGATGATATTGTACATATAAAGAACTTGGTCCTTATTTTGATCTAGGTACTATTAACGACCACAACACAGGAGGGAGGAAAAATAACTGAAAACTAGCAATCTTATCCTATGCAATTCTTGAACAAGAATAACGAGTCATCCCCGGCAGGTGAAATTTTACCCGCAGGCCTCGATGTAAAAAATTTGGTAAATGATTTTTTTGTAAATTGTATTTCCAGAAACCTAATACAAAAGTTAACATTTAATAAAAGTCATAAAATATCCATAATTCCTCATTTTTTTCGTGAAAAGAGTCAAAATAGACCCGAAGAACTTGTGAAGGTTAAGAGCGAATTCACCAAATTACGACTACATACACTACGTCTTGACTAGCCAAAAGTTTGCTCGTACATAAAGATAACATCGGCAGAATAACGAGAACAAATTTGTTCGTGGTCTTCTGTGTGGAGAATACGTGTAGATGTTCCTGTTAATTTGAGCATATTTTTTTATTGTCATCAAGAAAGTTTTCATGTTCTCAGCATAATTTGTGAACGGGTGTTTATTTTGCCTGTATCTCGTTTGTGTAATGGCAGAAGAGCCTTGCGCAAACAACTGTTCGGACAATCGTGTTTGAACACGAACAGCACATTAACAGCGACGGTATTCACTAACCAAATACCTGTAAGAACAGTCAAATATACAATGGCAGAACAGATTTATGGCTAACCAAAATGGCATGTTATCAACAATTTTCTTGCTCAAACAAATTCAATGCTCAAACAAATGTATGCGAATATGGTATCAGCTTTATAATAAATTTCAGTCTGTCAAGCTTTATCAAGATTATCGTCGTAAATAGAATCTTCAGCAACAAACAGTTTCTTTCATGAAGGAAAACACTTTTTATTTTATGCCATTAACGAATTACCTACAAATCAATTGAAAAGAAGGAATTTTAAATAAATTTTATAGAAAAGATTTTCGGGTTAATAATCAGTGAGGAATTCTCGAATAACTTCATTGGTCCACATGTGCGTTTAGCAACATTAAATGTTTAAACGCTGAAAAGTCTCTCTTTCTCTCCCCTTCTTTAAACGAGAATCTATTGTAGTCCGCTTTATTGTTTTACAACAATAAAATACGGGATGACAGGATTTTTAAAGAAGCCGTATTAATGTGTTCGATGTATTCGATGACGGCGGACTATATTAGCGGGAAGTAAAGTAAAAATATTAAAAGTGCAGTCTATCGTTCATTAATCGACAATTAACGTACGTAAGCGCTTCTCGCAAGTTGGGTTCCACGTTGATCTGAAAATAATTATTTTGGATTATGCGAAAAAGAAAGATCGTTTCATTACTTAATTGTGTGTTCTACTCCAAAAGGTCAAATGATGCACTGAGCTTTCAAGTGGCCTCTAAAAGCTTCATATATTATGAATTTCATATTTATTGATACAGATTTTTGAAATGAAATTCGTTCCAAAATTCTACTTCAAATCACCCTGTCGTAAAATCAAATGAAGAATATATGGAATTGCTTCCCCATGCATGGCACCACCAGATTGAGCAATGAAGGTGTAGAATATGCTATCGCTGGGTATTGTGAGCACCATCGTGCTTCCTAGTAAATAAGAGTATGTTGCGGCTGTTGGAATTGCTGGATAACTGATTAATTTCTGCAAATTTCGTTGTGATTTATTGTGAGCTTAGGTATTTCTGCAATCACCCTCGTACTTAAATAAACAGTTGGTTTCTTTTTTTCCCCTTTTAGTTACGAAAAATACAAATATTTTTTCTACTCGTGTTTTAGTTTCTATTTATTTTAGCTTTTACTTGATTTTCTAACTGGAATTTTCAAATGAATTTAACAAATGACTGACTGACATTTGTTGTTGCAAGGTGGAGGAGTGTTACCTTGTTTTTGTACTTGACGTTAAATAGCTGATGACGATGATTATGATGTTGATGATGAAGACAATGTTTATAATGCTGGAACGATGTTTGTTATTGGGTGACAGTTGAATAAACACGAAATACCAAAAAGCGTTTCCTTTGACATTTCGTCGCTTCTTTTGACTTTTGTCGCTTGTATTTTCAAAACTTACTGATGCAAAAAAAAAGTACCACAAAGTTTCCTCAAAAATAAACACGTTTTTTTGTTATTGCGTTTGTTTCTTTAATGAATTTTCTTGGATTTTTGTTAAAATTTCGTATTTGGGTGAAGTCATTTGTTAATTTAAAACAAATTTTCCTTTGTTTTAGATAGAACTGTTTTTAAATTTATTCGATATTTTTGTTTGATATATTATGAAAAACCAAGGGAAAAATCTATAAAAAGAAAGAGATAGCACGTCGTCTATACAGGGGAAGGGCAAAATAAAATATAACACACCGCCCCCTCCCCCAACGACTACATTTCTTTTTTTTTATAAAAAAATACTCAAAATTGTCTCCATCTTTCCGACTTAAAACTTGGAAAGTTTGGCAATATTCCTCTTTAAGGAGTGTGTATGAGGGAGTTCAGCAGAACACAAATACTACAATAAACATTATGCATGCGCGATTTGAGGATATGTATTCTCTCGCGGCGGTGACGTAAGGTGGTCCCAATATCGTTTAATTAAACTCGACTATACTTCTTGTGGAGTTTTCTGGAATCGCAAGTCTATGCGAATAAGCCGCAATCAACCTATGGAAGGTAAAGTCATCATAACCCAAACACAACTTCGTTAAAACCTCACACACAGCTTAGACCGTTACTTAATAAACATTTCCTCATTTTTGCAAAGAAAGATTGGAGAAAATGTTTAATTTTCTTTAGCATTTCCCAAAACATTACCCCTACATCGATAAGTTAAATCGCATTGAGTAATATGTTTTTAAGGGTTTAATAACAATGGCAATGGGCCAAAGGTAAATTCTATTTAAAAACAAAACAGTCTGTGGTTTATGATGGTTCAACTAACAATGCACAAACAACAACACAATGCACAAACAACAACAACAATAACAATAGCAGCAACAAAAACACTTAAATGATCATTTAACCGTGATAAACACTAAAGAAGCAAAATTCATTTCAAATTCATTGTCTGTTTTACTTTTGCAAATCGGCATGTTTTTTTTTAACTCGATTCTTTTTTTTTTAGATCCCGGGCTTGTGTCCTGGTGGTGTTATAAAACATCACTAAAGAATCCTTTGCGAACACATGAATGAAATCCAACAAAACAATGTTTTCAATAGTTTTGTTGTTGTTGCTTTTGCTACCGTGAGTTTTTGTTTTTGGCTTGAGGACATGTTATTAAAGAGGTCCTAGACCACCTTGTTGTTGTGGCTTATTGGTTATTAAAAAATGTTTATTTACTTTTATATAACAACCAACAACAGAGGGAAAACCAAGTCAAGTCAAGTGGAAAATCAAAACAAATTTAAGCGGGTTGTGAAAATGTTTGCCATGTTCTGTGAAGATTAAATTATGTTTCTTTGGAAATCTAAAACTTATTACGAGTTGTACGAGTATTTTTAAGAAATCAAAAAATTTTTGTAACAGGTTGAGGTAATCAATTTTATAATCATATTGGATCAGATTGTTTTTAGATTAAAACCGTTCTTGGAAATATCAAATCTTACTCTCGATGGGCTTCATCGATTTTAGCTACAATAAAGTGACTACAACGTGATCCCATATTATTACCGTGCAGCATCTCATTGCTAAAGCACAATCACTTGTTACTCGACAAGTGTTCGTGCTTTACCGAACAAAACAAACTCCTTGTTGATGCTCCATAAGTAAGTTATGAATTACTCCGATGCTATGCAAACCTGAATAATACGATCCTGCTATAGACCAACGTAATGTTTAACGGCTTCATTTTACTTCATGCATATGGCTTAATTTTGGAGTACTCCTAATCAGGAAACCTTTATCCATAATTTTAGAAACCTAGAAAGGCTTTTTAGTTAAACTTAACGAGAGTGTTTTTAGACGTTTAATGTAAAAACATAAAAGCTTTGCACAAGTATATTTATTAACCCGTTCACCTCCAACATAAAACCTGTAGGAACGTTTTTGCAAAACGTTTATTTGACTAAATTGAAGAAACATAAAATCGTTATCAAAATTCGCAACGTGATTTTTATCGTGCGCTCAGTCGTCACAATGGCTTCAGTGCGCTGACAAATCGCCGCACCGTGGAAAAGTTTGAGCATAAGAGCACTCTTTCTGGAGCTTAAGCCACCAACCAGACATAGAATGGTGTGAAGTGAGTAAAACCGCCGCCGCCGTAGCATTCAGTATCGAGGAAGATCCAGATATGTTGAACCGACTTATTTTGCGTACAAGATTGTACTGAAATCCGGCTTTTGGCAAAAGAATCATCTTCTCGGACGAGGCTCGTTTTTAGCTCAGCGGCTGTATTAACAAGCGAAATTGTCATTACTGGGGCGAGCACAATGCTACCAAGTGTGCTACCAAGCTTCACTGTATTCACGAATATTAATTGTGTGCTGCGGTTTTTGGTATGGAGATATCATCGGTCATCGTTTCTTTAAAAATGACGCGAGAGACACAGATACGGTGAATGGTCCGCTATATAGAGCGATATTAACTAACCTTCTGTAGCGAGAACTCGAAAACCGACGCAACTCTTGTTGCTAAGAATGAAAAATTCGGAGATAATGGGACATCTCCCTGCGATCGATTGACTCCGGTGATCGTGCGACTTGACATCCTTCAATAATTTTCTCTGCGGTTACGTCAAATCAGTCAACAGTAACACCATGCATATTCGACCGAGTCATCAGAAATTGCACTGACCGCTTGCAACACCACTGTCGAGGCCAGCGGGGCGACCATTTAAAAGATGTGTAGGAATATATCTTCAAAATAAAGCCAGAACCAATTTATGGCCACCACTTCAATAATGTGCGCAAACGCGTGTACAGGTGGGTTATAATCGAATCTTCGATAGTTATCGTTACTATAAAAAATCAACTGAGACCCATTAAAGGGTACCCACACAGGCATACACATCCACCAAATGGGTTAATAAAATATTTCTTTGTAGTAAATATTTATAAAAAGATATTGATAAAAATTCAAAGAATTAACAGAATTTAAATTAAACAAAAATAGTCAGCTTTTTGCGGAATTTTTATTTGTTTTTTTTTTATTAGTTCTGATTCCCAGAATGCAGTTTCATCATAATGACAATTTTCGAAATTATTGTCACAGTGCAATGCTGAATTGCTTATTTTATATTAATACATGAAACCAGCTCGCGCTACACCAGACGCTTTAATGTTTGTTGTCTTAAAACAAACACAACTTTCTGTAGAACGCTAAAGGAATTTTGTCTCAGGCGAAAGCCATCATCCTCTTCATACACAAATTTCTTAAAGTTTTCAAGCAAACTTATTATTGTTCCAAAGGTTAACAAACTATTAACAGTGCGAAATAAAAATGTTTATGAATATGATGTCTGGTTTTGTAGTTTTTTTTTTTTTTTTTTTTGGCAATAAACAAATAAATTCCTTTTTATTTGAAATTGCAACAGATTCCAACAATAACACAGCAGAAAAAAAGGTTTCAAAATCATTTGTTTACTAACAAAAAAATATAGACTCAATCATTAATAAACACACCCACACACACACACACACACACACGCACCCACACACACACACACACACTCCATAAAGGCTTAAAAACGAGGAGAGTCAGTGGAAACGGGAATTAAACTCATCTTTAAAACAAAAACATAGGAACTTCTATGTGAAAGCTGGCTAGCTGGCTGGCTGGCTAAATGATTCCTACGCCAACGTTTTTAATCAAAATTCTCAAGTGGATATTTTGTCTTGTTATTGCTTTTTTGTTTATTTTTTATATTTTGTTGTTTTTGTTGTTTTGGTTTTTTTCGAAAAGCCGAATGTGAACCGTTTAGTTGTAAAACAAACAAAAATATTTGTGCTCAACTGGGAACAAGTATAATAAATATTAAATCTGTGTGTATTTAAGTATTTTAGTGTTTGTGCTAGTGTGGGTGGGTGGTGTGTATTTAGTAGTACATTTCGTATTAAGAAAGATTATTTACAGAATGAAGAAATGGCCATTGAAAAAATAATTTACTGCATGCAGATACAACAAACAAACAAACACAGTGAGATTTGATATAAATACGCCGTAGTAGACAGCATGACGCTTGTTGTGAAATCAACGACAAATATAAGTTGAGTATGTATGAGTAAATTAGTTTTTTATGTTGACATTAAACCCCCCTCCCCCTCGTTATGATGAGTAAAAATCCGACACTCATTATGACAGTTGTATCTTATTTTATGATGGCTATTCACAGTTTTTTGTTTTCACCAAAGTATTTTGTAAGTTTTGATTCACGACACTACTAAAGCGAAGTTTAATGACGACAACAAATGGAAATATGTATGAAATATAAGTCACGCAAGTAACCACAAGATCTTTAAGGAATTGTGATGAATAAGACTAACAACTTAATTGCAGCCCATAGAGGTGTGAGTGTCATGTCAAACGTGTGTTTATTGTTATTGTATTTTAAATTATGAATAACGCATGAATGCGTTTCCGTGTTTAAGAACTATCACTCAATGCGAGATTAAAATTGTATAATCACTCACATATGTGAGTCTTCAAATGTCAATAATTTCATTGCTCGAAATGTTCAAAAGCCAAGCAATAATTTCAGTTTGTAATACAGCATAAGTAGAATAATTTAATACAAACTGCGCTCACCCATTGCATATCAAATGTACCTTTAAACACAATTATACTTGGGAAAAAATACTAACACGTAAGCTAATGTCGAATGTCGAATAGAGTTATTCGATCACGAACTAGATCGTTCAATTGAGTGATTATTTCAGAAAAGTGATAACAGTTTTGCATTAATTGTTTTTACAATTGTTCTAAAGTTGCTACCACCTTTCTGAAATATTCTATCAATTGAACTCACTACTTCGAGATCGACACAACTCTAATGACAAATGACTGATTCAATAATTATTGAAATATTAAATTTATTAGAGCAATCTGTTGGGAAGTTTCAACAAAGCTTGGAGGGAATTTTCAGCACAATCGCCAGATATAAATCCCATAGAAAACTTTTTAAGGCACATCAAAACAAAATTGTTCAAGCTTTCTGATGCTCTTAGTAGCGTTAAGTAACTTTGGGAAAGAGGCAAAGATTTTTTGGAGGCGATTCCTAATCAAATGAAGAACGTTACTGCAATAGTATATCCCAGCGTGTGGAATCTCTTCAAAAAATCAAAGGCTACTGGACTAAATTTTAAAATGGATTAAAAAAGGAAACTTTGAATAGAGTGCAAAATATTAAATTGTTTCTCTTTTAGAAAATGATTCTGATGCATTTTTATTCTAATATGTAGAACTCCTTATTATTTGTTATACTTCTCATTTAGAGAGATATAATGATTCTTTTAAAATATTAGTTTAACCTGATACATTTATGCTCCTCACTGTATATCACGAGGTACGCATATTTGTGCGTTTTGAACTTTTCTATTTTACTTGAACGTTTTACCAGTTGGGCATGAAACCCATATTTGATTCATGAAAATTAATCCATGAAATGACTTATATGTTGCTTAAAAATACCATTAAGTGAAGATAGTAAAAAGAAATTGCCACTACTATGCTCAGTAGCGATAACTAACCTTAATATATTATTAAAAATGAATTGTTTTAGAGAAATATTAGATATATTCAGCTGTGAGAATTTTACCTTTCATATTTAATGTCAACTTGGCCGTCGGCTTCTTTCCATGTTCTCGGAAAATGTCTGAAATTGTTTTGATCCCGATACCAGGAAAGAACTCAAGTCAGATTACGTCCCACAGGCACATTAGCCAACTCTCAGTTTAAGTTATTCCTCTCGAGTGTAGCCCCTTATCTAAATGAACAAAACGTTATCCCAGATCATCTGTTTGGTTTTCGAGTAAGGTTCTAGTACTATTGAGCAAGTCCATAGAATCGTTAGAAAGCAGTAATCGTAAGCTTTATTTACAGACATTCCTCAAGCATTTGATAAAGTCTGCCATGATGGACTACTCACTAAAATAGCTAAAGAGTTATTTGACAGATAGAAATTTTAAAACAAGGTCAAAGTGTCAGCTTTCATTAAATAGGAAAATCTGTGCAAGAGTACCTCCTCAAAGTAATATGCTAGGGCCGCTATTATATCTCATCTATACAGCGGATATGCCGAGAAGCATAAACGTCAACGTTTGCAGACGACACTGCAATTACAAGTGTGAATAAAAATCCGACGGTAGCCTCTGCACGACTTCAGTCTCATATTCAGGAGCTCGAAGGCTGGCTAAAACAGTCGATAATAAAGGTAAATCAATCGAAATGTGCTCATGTAACGGTTTCCCTAAGAAGGCAAAATTGTCCACCAATAAAAATAACAAATACCACTGTTCCAGCGGAAATACACGTTAAGTAGTTGGGAATCCACCCAGACGTCTAACCTGGTGCCGCGATATTGAGGCAAAAATAACGGCCCTAAAACTTAGAACAAATCAACTACACTTGTTAATACGATCTAATACAAGCTTGACTTTGGAAAACAAAGTCCTGCATTTGCCTCAAACAGACAGAAGCTACAAAGAAGATAGTCTAGGATTTTACGACTTATCGTATGCGCCACCTGGTATAGAAGAAATAGGGATCTTAAAGTTTCCACTATCTAGGAAAACGGATGAAAACGTTGTCGTCTAAAATACGATATTGATTATCACTTATAATACTGTCAATCACCTGCGTTATATAATTTAGATATCATTATCGTATCGTGTGATTTACTGGCATTTTATTTTTTTTTTCTTTATTTTAATATCAAATTTTGAAATTGAAAGCATAGAGGCGCTAAAGGGTGTTCTTTTTAGGAGTAAATGTTTTATTTAATAAAAAAAAAATTTTCAATTTACGCATCCGAAAAAACTCCCTATAAAAGAAAGAAAACTGAACAGCAGGCACAACATGGGATTGCCATTGATAGTCCTTCGAATCATTTCAGTCTGATGTATAAGTGAACTAATTTAGTCAGTATTTATAGGCAATAAAAATGTGCTCTGCTCATGGCGGTGTCAGTCAGCGAGAGTAATCAGGCATGTTCTCTTCAAACATCTGCAAAAATATCCTTTCAAAACACAGCCACTGATTACTTGCCACAACAAACGGGGGAACGTAGAAACGAAAATATTTCTTACACGGCTGTAAATACTTTAACACATTAAGAGTCACCACGAGAGATACTTAAATAAATACGCACCAATTTATTGAGATTCCAATGGCTTTTGTTCATATTTCAAAATATTGTTCAAACAATCCTTTATATTCGTTATATTTTTCTTTTTTTTTTTTTTCTTTGTTGAATGATATTTTTTTTCATGTGGCAGTGAAACTGAGAAATTAGCTCACTTCTTCCACAGCAGGCCTGCTGCGGTCTTCACTTCTGTTGAACTGATGCTGCACGAGTATATTCCGTATGAAATTCTATGTTTTGTTACAACGTGGGGCAGATGAGCATTATTGCTATAAATTTGGTTGCCTGTTTCTATTGTTGTTGGCGGTTGCACGCTTGCGCTTCTTTGTTTACACACTTGTAGCTCAAGTGATGCTGCAAATTTTTTGGTTTGGCTAAAATTTTCTTCATAAAAAAATACAGGGATATTCTGCAATAAGTTTGTGTGTTGCTCTCTCCCTGCGTTCATGCTACGTGTTAGTGTGTGTTGTATTCCAAGTTGACATTGAATGCCACTTCTTAACGCAGCAGATGTGACTTTGTATGTTTTCTTTTGGCTCTTGTGGATCAGTAGGCATTAATTGCAGTTTAAAAAGGGTTTAATGACAACAACATCTTCCAAAGCCATTGACAAATATATCGATGCATTATTTTATTTCTTATCTTGTCTATTTTTGGAACAAACATTAAATTTATTTTTTTTTTTTTTAATTTCAGATGCCCAATTGTTAATTTGGTAAGAGACGGTAAGTGGATCTTCTACACTATCGATTTTATAATTTGGAAACAATAAAAAAACAGTTCATTATTATTAAAAAGAACTAATTAAAAAACAAGCATGAAGAAGTTAGTGTTGCGGAATTTTGTTTGCAGTTTTCAATTTTGTAGCATGTTGATGTTGAACGAAATTTAAAGGAGGCACTCTTCTTAATAAAATTTAACGTGAAGTCGATACTTTCAATAGCAGAGGCATAGACAATTCCGATTCTGGAACAAATTATTTGGATTTCTTGAAGTCATTATCAGTAGGGGGTCCATATTTTGGCCCATTCATTTTATAGGTGAAAAATATTAGGTAGAGGAGTTACCTTTATAAAAAATGGTTCAAAATTTTATATACGAGTACAAACAGGTTTTGAAAGACTTTTTAAAAAAATCACAAAAACATTTTTTGAAGGTTTTAGTGTAAAATTAAATCGCTTATTAGACATAGATTTTAAATTAGTTACTATAGCGGAAATCACTCTTCGTTGTATATCTGCAATTTTTGCACACTTCGTATGATTTTCTGCCACAAAGCGTGAGTGTCTTTTTTAAGCGTTTAGCAAATTTATTACAGAGTTGCGTAAAGTAACTTTGCCGCATGCAATAAACTAAACCGCAGTCAGTATGTAAACTCTAACGCCGCCACTAAAATGTTTACGCAAATAAAGTATTTGCTCTGTGCATAAACTTTCTAAAAACTTTTATCAATTAATGGAGTTTTGTTTGACATTTTAATTCTTACTATTTTAGCAAAAAAAAATGTTAACTGTCTTAGCTTAAATTTTAAGTCTTCAGAGGCAGTTGTTCAGACGGTTCTACCGCCGTGAAACTTTGTAAGCACAGGTGTCTAGTGGCTTTGATTTTAAAAATAAAATGATATACACAGCTGTTTTAGGATTGCAAATTACCAATCTGCAACGTTTTTTGCCATAGCATATTTGCTCAACTGCAGCAAATTTTAGTTTCATATATTTTGTTGTTATGGTTTTGCAAAATGTAGCATTTTTGCTAGATCGCTACATTTGCAAGGTTTGCAATGGTTGTTTACAACCAAGAGTGAGTTCCCCTTATATTAGCTAGCGGTGATATTGCAAATTAAGTTTATTGAATACAATTCCTGCAATTCCCAAATAAGTTTTTAAAAATCAAGAAATGGATTTTTTCAGTTTTTATGCTGTATTTTCGATACTAAAAACGAAGCGAGAACTTTCATCAGCACCTGTAAGGGCATTGAACAGGGTCTCTAGTTTTTAAATTTTGTATGAGTTATGTGATTAGAGATAATTTGCTATAAAATTTTTATTTTACATAAAATAATCAATGGCTCTATTCCGGAAGGCACTGGTTACAGCAGTAATGCAAGTTTTGACATAATATTTTGGCCATGACTGTAAGCCCTCAACATGCAGCACTTATTATCGCAAATTTAGCCTGTTTGTAGAGTTTCTGGCTGCACCCCCTTTAACGATACAAATTTCAAGTTTCAGTCTAAAATTCACCTCCTTCAAACATGTAAAATCTCATCAAAATCAGAATTTTGCGAAATTTCCCACTACATGACCTTGAGTTTGCCCAAAGGTTTATTTTTATACCATGCAAAACTATTTTTGATCGTGTGAAGCCACAAACTGCATTATCTAGGAACAACCGCGTGTTTTTGTCTTGGTATCGCGACAGATCATTGAATGGCTCCTGAACGGACTAAGCCGATAAACGACTATTCCGTTCCATGTTATAGTTTTCTTTCACATTCGCAATTTTTGCATTATTTATGCTTCAATATATCAGGCAGTAAGTATTTCCCTTTGCTAGCCCAACGATTAGTAAAAGTTAAATAATTTTCAATCCCATCGAACGAAGGCAGTTAGGAAGTTTTGGAGAAAGTTTATTTAAATCATTTAGTTTCTTAAACTTGAAATATTTCTGTTTTTAAAAACTTTTCTTTCTTTTCAAATTCTTTACTTTTATTGTTTTCCTTTTATTTTTGAACAAAAAAAGTTTTAGTTTTTATATCCTTTTCTTTTTTCTCGAAAAGATTTTTTTCCAAATTTCTTGTCCAAAGTTGTTTGTTTGTAGGCCGCCCTACTGTGAAATAAAAAGACTTATAAGATTGTAAAAGTGTTAGTAACGGTAGATACGCATTCGCTGGACAGTTTGTATAACTGAAGTTTGCTTAAAACTAGCGATTGTTCTCTTATATGAGAATTGTCAACCATCTTTGCTTTTGGTGGTACGCTGTGGAATTTTCGACGTATATTTCCTAATACAGCGGCGAAATAAGAATGAATTTTTGATATTTCTCTTTTTCTTTTTTAATATTTATTCAAAAGAGACCTTTAATTCAGTTATTTATTTTTCTTTTCAAATATTGCTGCCCTCGTTATTAATGCTAACCCATTAGTAAGCATTTGCTATATACAAAATGTTACAGTGATACGCAGCTCAAAATATTTCAAATACATATGATTTCAGAGCTGGTGAAGTGGCACAGAGAGAAGTTTCTGCGAATGGGCCCTTTGCCGAAGCACTGTCTTGCCACTCAAGCTCATTTCTGGTCTTGAATCTTGAAAATTAGCGCATTTTGTGAAAAAAAAAATCAAATTAAGGGCTCTTTAGACCCGCAGACAAGTGCAACACACTTTTGTGTTGGACACACATCCCGATCAGATTTGAGTTATACACAAATCAAAACAAACAAATTGATTTGATCACACTTTTCGTATGGTATACAGCAGAAACTGACACACATTTATTCCGTTTAGAGAAAAACACAGATGGGAAACATAAAAAAATGAATTATTTACTTTTTTATTTAAACTGAATGCCTTTTTAAATTTATGAATTCCTGTAATTCACAAATTAATAATGTGGGTCCCTTAAAGAGCAAATCACCTAGAACTGCGGTTCTAAGGTAATATTTGGGTGGTTCACATTAACTCTTCAACAATACAGTTTTTACTTAGTCGAATGATTTTTTTTTTTAATCGAACGTTTTTGAGTACAACCCTGAGCATCTTACTCAATAAATTTTGTTTAGAAAGAAGGGCAATATTATATCTGCATCGCAGCACTTCTCTAGTGCATTTAAATTTTTCTTCGATTTTGTTTTCTCTTCAAACGCTTTTGTTTATGTGCTACATACAATAAAATGGTAAATAAAGCTTTTACAAACTTGTATAAACAAGTGAAAAACAAAAAATACAGAAACGGCAACTTAAAGATTGTTCAACTTTTTTACTTTTTTTTCTTTACACAAAAACTTGAGGAACTAAGACTTAAAAGTATCAAAGCTGTTCAATGGTGCCAACTGGAAAAAGAACATGACGACGGGGGAAAATATACAACCCAAAAAGTAATTTAGATCATTGATGACATCAACCAAATCTAGACATTTGCCAACAAAACTTAATATTTAAGGATTTGTGTGAAACTGTCACTAAAATGGGATGAATGGAAAACTGGAACACAAACGGCACAATAAAAACATGTTGCTTTGCTGGCAATATTTTCATTTTAGAACCGCCCACCCACTTAAGAAAAACACAGCATTTTGCAAAACAACTTGCGGAAGTGACTAAAAAAAAATCAAAATCATTGTTTTAACAAACGAGAGCACACTACTCACTGACATACTGAAGAAGTATACGTTCGTTGCATTTGTTTATTGAGTCTGCCTATTCAGACCTGGCAGTAGGTAGTGATCATATAAGAGTGAACTCAGCAGGGTGGGAAATTCGCTTTACGAAGCCCGGTCTGAGATTGAGTTCGTGTCAAGCGGATTAACCTATAATCGTTATTTAATAAATTTTACATGTTGAAAATTAAAGCCTTTTGGAAAAAGGTCAAAAATGTTAGATTTCTGAAATACTTGATCAAATAAGTTGCAACGTGTGAGAGCGGTTGTCCGACTTCGCTCTTTATACATTTAAATAAATAAAAAAAGTTTGAAATACAAAACTAATAAAAAGAATAAATAGAAAGCAAGCAAGTAACGCCGGAATTACCAAACTCTCGTTGACGCTACTAAAAATTAAGAATAAAAAGTTGGCAACATTTAATTCAGTGATACAAGTAGTTGGAACGTGTAAGGTCTGTATTAAACTTCACATATTATCAACTTCGATACAGTGTAATATTTTAATTTGAAAAATTTCCCGACAGTATTTAGCCAAAAATTTAAAAGTAGGATAAACATAAATAGAGTTGCTCCTATTCTTCCCAAAATTATTCACTAAAAATTCCTAAGTTTAGAATTTTAGTTTTTCTAAAAAATAAAGTTTGCGTCTGTAAATGCTTTTATTGCGTTCTTATTTTCTCTCTCAAGACTTTTAAAGAAAAACTAAAAGCTGCAAGATTTAAGCCAAAAACCCAACAAGATACTACCTTCTTCCTCTACAGCTACATATATATTTTTCGAATCACATAGACGACAACCAGGGCTTCTATCGCTATAGAAATGGTTGGTACAACATACCAAATACAAACAAACCCACACACACACACATGTTCCTTTATAAACAGTGACACAGCATCCACGTACACAACTTGTACATGAACATGAGGCACAAAATGTGTGGAAAAAAATCCTAGTCAAGATTTGTTTTAACTTTTTTGAAGCACGCCATGTTTGGTTTGTCTTTTGAGCTTCCGCTTACAGAAATGAAACTTTTTTTATCTGTTTTTTAATTTTATTCTGGTCTCATTTTTTTAGGGTAAAAAATCCAGTTTCTCTGGCGAAATAATAAAAGCAGGGTGCCTGCTAAAAGTGAATTCGACTTCTCTAAAATAGCAAAATAACAAATAAATAATAGATCATTTAACCATTAACTATTCGTATTAAATTGACTAAATTTGAAATTTGTTTTGTATAACAAGTTTACGTTTTACATGTCGCTTAAATAAAAAATACGGTAAAAATAGATCCTTAAACGATGTTGGACAAAAATGTTGAAAAACGAGGAAGAGAGGGGCAAGTTTCCGCCTCTTGACACACAAATTATTTTCAGCCAAATTTTAAACGACAAAACAAGCAGAAATAAATTTACGCAGTTTTCGCAGGACGAACGTAATCTCCGGTTTGGTTTTTTTTTTGGTGGGAATTTAACCCTTTAGCGCGGCGGTCTTCATACTCAAGTACCTTATGACTAATAATGTCTTATTTTATTGTCATTTTGTATATAAAATAGTCAAATAGTAACTGGTCAACCGTAGCAAACTGAGAAACATGAATAGGTGCTATCAGCGAAAACGTAATTCAAAAGTTCCTGTTCGTCAGTTATAAACTTAAACATACATACCGATGCTTGGTACTTTTTTTATAATGTTAGAATTAAAAAAAACATAAATTTGGAATACAGTAACTTCCGCTTAATTGATTTTCCCAAAATGCACCGTTTTGATTCAGTGACTCAATTAACAGAATTTTCATTAATTGATTGCTTCTTTGACTACTTCACAATTGACTCCTTACGTCCTGAAATTGTACTTATAGTGTCTTTCAAACACTTTTATTTTGCGTCAGTAATAACATTAAATTTTTTGCATTATAATGAAACTTGCCGCCTTTATCATTTCTGCTTATGATTTACAAGAAATTGCAAATTTCTCTGCAAAAACTCTGGTGATTTGTTCGATGTGTTAATGGACTTGTGCGCGAATACAAAACATTTTTCTTTTTAATTTTTTTATACGAACTGTCGCGGAGATAGGTAGGCAAGCAATTATTAATAAAATTTCTTGAAGTTTTAGAATAGGAAAACAAAGTCACTTGCTTCTTCTATTACTTTTCTTCTTTTTTGTCGCGTACATAAATCAAGTAAAAAGAGCATCACAATTCATGTTTACTTGCTGACGTTCCAGTTTAATGTGATTTGGTCGACGTGTGTGAAAAATTCGTTCGTGAAGAAAGTTCACACACAAATCATAGGTGTATGAATGGCTTTGCACTGGCATATTGTATAAAATGTTCGACTTTAATCAAAACAAATGAAAACATATGATTTGAAGTGTTGCCATACATATATCTGTAGATTTATTTAAAAACTTTTTTTTTTTTTTTTTGTTGAGAATCTTCCATTTTTTACAATTAACCGGTATTTTTGTGCGTAGTTCCCAAAACCTGTTTGAATTTCATGGGTCAATTAGGAGGGTAACTCAATTAAACGGAACTCATTTAAGACGGAATTATCCTGTTAAAAACTTACTTGAATTTCAAACTGAAACCAAGTGATGGCAGAAATACTCTTTTTATGTGCACTTAATGATGAAAATTAAATACGAGGGTTTCTCATATTTCGATTATTTTTCTGTTTCTGTCGTATTCTTTGTCGCACCTTCGTAGCTCTCCGCCGGCACTGAAAGCAAATACCTACCTATTATAATAATATGTGCACATATATATTAATTGGAAAAATAAAAAAACGGACTTGAGCATGATTGAATTATTCGCTTAATTATTTAACATTTCAGTTCAATAAATTCATTTGAGCAAATAGTTTAAATTTAAGAAATTTTAATTTGTCGAAATATTTGGAACAATATTTTATATTTTTTATAATTTGTAAAAATCCCATACCCTGTTTTCCCCTTTTTCCCGGCAATTTTAGTCATGAGTACTTGAGGATATTTTCTTATTTTATTTTAGTTGCTTTCTTAAATGCTTCTCAAGCATACAGCCGCAAAAATACAAGCAGAAATAAACAAACCAAAAAGTAAAAAAAATTAAAAAAAACAAGAAAAGCAAAAGCAGTTGAAAAAGAACATTCTGATGCAGGACAAATCGAAAGAAGAATAAAAAAAATTTGTTTTACAAACACAAGAAAGCAAAAATTGAAGCAAGGCCACCATTTTATTTTAGTTTTATTTTATTATTCTTTCACCAACTTCCTTTGCTTTGTAAAAGTTCATATAAACAACTAGGTACCAACAACAACGTCCAGAAAAATATAATGATAAACAACAACAACAACACGACAAACACTAAACACTCGCATTTATACTAAAAGACAATGATATTGATGACACACTCACTCATGTTGTTTTTAAAAGTTCAAATATTTTTTTCTAAAATTATTTTTTTTTTTATCTATTGTTTACATTGGGACAAATAAAAACAAAAAGAAAAACACGATTCATTCTGCTGTAGTTACGAATGAAAAAGCCAAAAGCACCCGAACCAATGCCGCCCATTAAAAATTCAGTGAAGCATAAACCCAACAAATAAACAAAATTCAAATTTTTACTAAAACTGGATTTTCCTTCCACGTTTTTTTTTCTTCTAATATTTATTTTTGTTGTTGTTTTTATTGCAATCTTATTTTTAGTGGTACATTATTGAGGCACATGCTCAAAAGAAAATTGAACATACACAGAAACAACAATTCTGGCTGACTACAGCAACCAGACATGAAAGCAGCAGCAACAACACTTTGGGAAAAATGGTGGGTTTAATGGTGAATAACAGTGAAACAGTCAAACAGCCAAACAGGAGAAGTTCAAGAGTAAAAAAGCAGCCAATCAAAACTAAGAAAGGGTGTGTCTTTGCTGCCAGCATTTATTTTCATATCTTTTCAAATATCATGTGCTTGAGTAATTAAACTCAATTGTAGTGTGCAAAAATTAAAAATTACATTCATACGTAAATAAGTTTTAAAATGGGTGGTGAATTTTATTCATTCAAAACAAGGAAAAGCGAAAAGTAAAAAAAAACACATTTTGAAAATAAAAACTCTCTTCACTTAGCAAGCAGATCGTTTCAAAGTTTGTACCTTTGGGTACGTCTCTTATATGAAAGTTTTTCTGAACAAACATACAGTCTTTCAACTTTGAAATAAGTAACTGAGTTGCACAAAATTAATTTTATTAATTATTTTGATTTTTTTAAAAAAAAAATTATTTTTATGGAACCCGACAAGTTAAATAGGTGTCCATTACATAGTTTAAATGGGTCCAATGTGCGGTATACGCCATTTTTAATTTATGAGTAAAACATGTGTTGGGTTCATGCCTGGAGCTTTTAGTAGCACCTATAAGGAGTTATTTTATATGCCTGGTCACGCTTTAAGGTTGCTTAATGTGTCCGAAGTGGTTAAGTAGCATCATCTTAAAAAAATAATAATCGATTAATAATTCCTGTGACTAGTTGAATCGAATAACTTTAAATAATTGCAAAATGTACAAAATATTTATGATTTAGAGCCATGTAAGTTTTCTTCTCCCTTGTTCTTTTTGTAGTTAATAAATATGCCTACGTCTACGAACTACTTATAGGTATTAAATTATTATTTATTTACCGCGAACTGTTTTTTTGCCTTCCTGGTAAACACGATATTGGTTTGCAATATTGTTCAAAGTTCGTCGCCATTTTGCGGTGTAAAATCGGAAAAGAACACTTTTAGTTTTTCAAGAATTTTGCATTTTTTTTAAACAAAATTCGCTAAATTACGTTCTCGAGTTTCGCGCTTAGCAACACATTTAGCAATTTAATTTTGTTTACATACAAACGATTATCTATAGAATTATATATGCATAGACGATTATCGGCAGATTTTCGATTTACATAGTTTATTTTTATGAAAAAGAATATAATATTGGTGAAAAATAGATATATTTTAGTAGCGCATGGCTGTGTAATCTGATTCGATTGAAAACGTGTGGAAATGTAAAAATACTCGGAATCAAATAATTCGGAAATTAGCTGTATCACATATTTTCGAAATGTGTAAAAAAAGTTTTTTTCTTAACTAACACACTCCGAGCTTTTTATATTAGATCAATTATTTGTTAGGGATTGGCATATGATAGTCTGTATGAGCAGTTGCTGGTTGCTTAAGGCAGCTCATCAGAAGTAAACCAAATGCGAAAGTTTTAAAACCTCGAAACAAAAAATTAAAGTTTTAGAGCTGCCACATTTTGTAAAATTAATCAATTGTGTCAGATGTCCCATAGGGTTTTTCAAATCGTACACCAATCCCGATTTTATTATTTTATGGTTTATAAAAGATTTATTATTGAACTATTTGGGAAGAATTTCCGTGATCCCTTGTGAAGTGTGGTTGGAGGTTTCAGCTATTTGCCATCTTTAGTGTCACTTTGCGTTCTGAATCAGAACGACGAAAGTTCTTTCCAAATACCTACATACATATATCAAATGACCCTATCGGAAAATGTAATCAAGAAATTATTATTGATTTTAGTAGATTTTTATTTTTTTGTGAAATTTGTTTTTTAAACTTCAAACGGGTTTGCAGGGCCATTAAAAATTAAATAAAAATATTAATTATTATAGTTTTTCGACCTGTTAATCTTTTTAATTAATTTATTCACACTAAGGTGCATAATAAAATTTTCCAAACGCAATTTTATTATTTATAGTTCATATTTCGCTACGCTTTTATTTCTGCAGCATCATCAGAAAATAAATTATATTACAAAAACTTCAAATTATAATATAATTTATTTCCTGACGATGCTTCACAAAGGCGTAGCGAAATATCGATTATAATTCAAGTGAATAAATTAATTAAATAAAAAAAATATTTAATTAAAATTTCATCCGACGTTTTGTTGGAAAATCCCAACTTCTTCAGGGGCTGCTATTTATTTAATCTGGTAACACATTATTTATGTTTTATCGTTTTCCGATGTTAATCAGAAGAAATTGTGTTATTGTTACATATCTAAAATTAAGTAAAAATTTTCTTAACAGATTGCGAACTCTTGCATTCTTTTATTCACACAATTCTAAATATTAAATTGTTTTTACTTGGTGTAACATGAGCTCTTGTGAGTTAAAAGAAACATTTCGTATTTTAATTAATAATTGTTAGTATTTAATTTCAATTAAGTTTTAATTAAAGAACACCACACGACTTAATTTAATTCCACAAGCTTTTGTCCACCACCAAATGAAACGGAAAGCCTTCATTAGGAAGCGAATCGCAGAACTGCTACTATATTCGTAAGTTTTTGTTTTCGAATAAAATATTTCAGGTTCGGGGTAAAAAGCAGCGTTGTGTTTTTTAATCAAATATTAGATACGTTTTAGATATTTATTCAAAGAGCCAAAAAGTTCTTCGTCCAAACCCGATATTGTTGAAATCGTATGTTTATCCAAACAGACAGCTTTGTCACTACATTAGTTCGGTACCAAAATATGCCATCTTATCAAGTAACAACACAAAGCGGCAAGAACTAAATTATACCCAGAGAGAAAATGAAAATCAATAAGCCATTAAACATCGCCAAATTTATTTTAAAATTGTTTTATAAACCTCTTAAAAATTAACAATTTTATATAAATAAATCCGGCAGAAAATATACAATGATCAAAAAGTTGGTCCAAAAAATTTTTTTATTACCTAAAATCGTGGGAGTAAAATTTTTTTACATACAAGAAAAATCGCCTTTAAGAACGGAATGATTTGAAATTGGAACATTTTATAATCACGTAAAGCAAAAGACATGGTTGAGGTAACCATAATCTGAGCACAACATGGCATGCTTAAATTAAATGGTTGGGGAAAAATCATAGATAGGTAGATAGATAATAAAAATATAGTCCTCGTAGAACTATAAATCGGTCCATTGGTAACTCTGTTTTAAAAATATTAAGTTTGAGATCTTAAAAAATTTCTAAAAAAATTAGTTCTCTTTAAATCAACATCAAAATCTTTTTTAGAATTTTCAATAAATCGTTATGAGAACGAAACTATTACTACTCGATGAGTCAAAGAGAGTAACTTGAGAAAAACGGGATATCTATTAATCAAATAAATTTGAGTTCAATTATTGCGCAGAACCAAAAGAGAGATCAAGAAAAATTACAACTGAGGGGTTGCATATTTAAGGGATTTTTTTGAGAGCACTCACTCTATGAGTGATTTTATTCCTTTGTGAGTCAATATTTTCACCAAAGGGAAATGAAAACGAATGACAACAACACAGTTGTTGTATTTATGTTTTTGTATCTTTTCAGAGAGGGTTGAATTCTAGTTGGAGTTTTAAATTACATTTAGAATTTTTGTTGTTTTATGTGCGTGTGTATGTCTATGCATATCCATATAAACACAAACGTAATAAGGGCCTGTAAAGTAAAAATGGTTTTGAGTTTTCTGTCTGTCGATCATTTGCTATACGACAGTAAATGAAAACGGTTGGCTGACGCGAAAGAAAGAAATTAAAAAAAAAAATTAAACTAAACTAACGCGTTGATAAAAATTTGTACGAAAGTTATCTAAACAAAGTGTTGAGTGAAAAGAGGAAAAAAATTATATACAAGAAACAGAAAAGGCATAATTTTTAAATTTTCTCATAAACGAAGCAGAGTGATTAAAAATATGAACTAAATTAAAAGAAAGTGTAGTGATGAAATAAGTCAATTAAAATATTTTAATAGCAAAAATACAATACAAAATATATTTTGCAAGATGTTGGAATTCTACCCCATGCCTACGAATTTAAATCATGGTGCTTCTTTATATCCTCTTCAACAAAATCATGGCGGCGCAAGATTTTTGGATAATCCTGCCCCACAAAGTATAAATGCCATTAACACTATGAACCATCATCAAGAGCAACAGCAGATAAATATACAACAGCAGCAACAACAAATGATTGCTTCACCCAGTCAAGCAGCATGCCCGCCACAAAATCATAATAATTCTTTAAACACCTGCTCGATAGCTTCATTAACAGCACAAACTTTATGTCTGTCTACTGCTTCGACCGTCATTAATGATGTCAATACCTCCACCACCTCGAACACCTCTAATTCAACCTCATTACATTTAACAATTAGTAACAGCCATAACATCAAGCACCAGCAACAGCATCAGTCATCTTCTCGTAATTGTTCTACTACAGCTCAACAAAATTCCACCTCTGCCATTACTGCCTCAGTATCCAACACCTCCCCTTCCTGCTCCACAGCATCCTCATCTATACCATCCGCATCCTCTAATAATTGTACAAATTCTGCTGCACTGCTTTCATCCTGCTCAAAATTATCCTTAGAATGTAATGGACGCACAGGTATGTATCCCAAAAATAGTTTCATCTTTTTTGGTCTTTTGTTTGCTTTTTTTCCTTTTCTCGTTTTGTGTGTTTTGCAACTTGTTCTATTTCTAGTTTGTAAATGTAGTGTTTTTGCTCCTGCTGTTCAGCTTTCATAGACTTTTAACAGACAGTTAAAAGTTGCCAAAAAGTTGCACTCACATTTTTTTCTCCTACAAGAATCCATTATTTTGTGTTTCACCTTGAATTACAGTCGGTGGGGCTCTACGCCATCCCTCTGCCCTCCATGATATTTAAAATTGCATCTTTAAACTGTTTATCTTCCTAGTGCGTGCATTTAAGAGTTTGTGTTTAAGTGTTTGTATCTCCAAACATTTTTTGGGTTTAAAACTTTAGGTGTTGGCATGTTTTACCTTAATTTATTTTCTTGGTTAAAATTTATTTTTGAAATACTTTTGCCAGGTGTTGGCGAAGAAAAAGAGTTATGGGATAAACTTCAACTTGCAACTTTTAACAAAGATGTTAAATATTTTATTAACGAAGCAAATGGATTAACGAAAATTTACTTTCTTGAAGACTATTTAATACCAGATAGCAAAACATTGGATATTACTCGTATTATAGTTTATAACAAAATCAATTTGTTGAGTTTTCTTGTTTTTTTCTTGGCTTTGTGACATTAAAATTATTTGTTTTACGTAATAAATAATTAAAAATTAAAGCTTTAAACGTTATATAAAGCAAGAAAGAAGAACCGAAATATTATCATAGATGTTTTTTGGAGCGATTTTCCGCCATCCTTCTGACTTGGAACGAAAAATGGCACTGAAGATGGCACATAGCCGAAATCGATTCTTCTTGAACCCAACTTTAAAAGGGGTGACGGATCTCGTTCCAAAAGTCTACATCAAAATACCCTGTCGGAATATCAAATCAATGTTTCGTAGAATTATTTCTTTAATTTTATTTTTTTTTATAATAAAACTAAAAGCAACACAAGTCGCCGACTACAGAACTTCTTGACTTAAGAACAGACGTTCTTGATTTGAAAACTCCTGATCATTTTCATGTTTCCTTCTCTATTTGACGACATTTTGTGCTAGATTTGAGCATGGATGTTGTCGAAAAATTGAAAAGGCTTCGTTGTCAATTTGACACCAGCCGTTAACAATTTTAGAACGATTTTCTCCCTCTGTGTAAGAATAATATCTTACGATTGAATTATTTACTGATTGTCACCGGCTGAGATACGAACACGGGCGATTAAAGCCATCGAATGCTTAATAGTCAACGCGCTACAAACAACCACTTAAGGCAAAGCACCCTCATACTTTGATTACACGCCGAGAGAATTCTACATACTCGTATTATGTCTTCCAAATTCGTTTTATATTTAGAGTCTAGTTAAAATACTTTGTGATTAGAATTTTAGTAAAAATTGTATTGTTCAACTCAACCAATTTTTATGGATGGAAATCATTTAGTGATTTAATGGAAACAATAACAACAATATAGTTTTATAGATAACATAGTATTGTTGTCGTAACAATGCCTGCAATTTTAAAGTTTTACAAATTATTTACAAATCTTGAGATCTTTTGCAATTTAATAAAGTTTGTTTTCAATATTCACCTTTTAACTTTTTAACTTCTTAACATTTAAGTCTAACTTAAGCTTTTAAGAGTCCAAATCAAAAGCCTCCAACAAACAATATAGAATTTGCATATAGTTACTCGTACATTTTACTTCCACTTGAAGTACTTGACGTATGTCAAATGAAAATAACAACCCTTCACTATCTTTTTTATATTTTATTTTTTTGCCAATACGTTTCACTATGAAACAGTTTAGATAACACAAACGATTAACCGTTTAACTGATAAAATCGGGAAAATATGTTGATAAACTTTCGATAAGATTAATAAGCAAATAGTTTATAAAAGGGCTGCAAATATGGTATGTAAAACTGAAGCCCCCTGTAAAAGCGTGTTTATATCGTTCTTCTATAGCCTTCAGAACAAAAGGGAAAAAATTATAAGCAAAAGTTTCAATCATACTTAATAATGATTATAAAATATTTAGTCGTCCTGTCTCGTCAGTCACACTTGTTACAGAAGATAACGAAATGAAATTATGATACGGAAAATGTTGCTCTGGTAACAAAGTAAACTTGGAGTGTTTTCTTTTGTAGGATGAAATGTGACATTTTCGCACTTTTGTGTAAAAGAAATACAATTTAGTGTTGTTTTCTACAACTATTTTTACCCCCTGATAAAAGCATGTGGTTGAGGTAACCGTAATCTAAAAGCAACATATTACGATTGAAGGACTCATACATTGATTAAACACCAAGACAATTTTACATATTTTGTCTCCTAAGAACGAATATGCCTTTAGTAAAATTTTTAAAGTAAATTAATTAAAAAAATTGTCTACAACTTAAAAAAAATTAAGTGGCTAAAGCTTTTGAAATATGTTTTTAAAGAGTTTTAATGTAGACAAATACTTTGCGAAGGCTACAGCAGAGTTGTCGGGCTACATAATTTTGACGACTTAAAAAATCAGCACAACGAACACATACACATGTAGATACTAGTACATAAATGAATACATACATATATACATAAAAACATACTTGATTATAAGTATTAAAATTTAAATTTAATTCGATTAATCGTTGTAATATTTTGAAGTTTATTCGGAGTTGTGCGAAGAGTTGAAAACAATATTTCATAAATCTGCTAAGTCAAAGAATTCTAATCAAGATTTCACTGTTGGCATTTAAGAACTCTGTACTTGCAACATTTTATACCATTTTTGCCGACACCTAGTTCGTCATAGCCAGAAAAACAATTGCAAACATCTTCTTTCAAATGCACAAAAAATATATTTATTCGTTTTCGAAAACAATATATTAAGTTTTACACACTCACACACGTGTCCTTGCAACACAGCCAGTCAAACTGGAGCAATTGATTTTGCAATTCATTCATCTAAACAATTCAACGTGTTTAATGATTTTTGAAATACCTTCTAAAATGATTAAAATACTAAAATGTGAATAAACGTATTTGCAAGGATGCACATTTCTTACTGCGTGTTTTGAATATTAAAATTATTTCATTTTAGATAAATATTTGTTTGGCAATTATTATTAATAAACTTAATCAAGTGTTTTTACTGTTTAATTAAAATGTTTGTTGAATTAAAACTTTAATATTTCTTTTAAATCAATCTGATTTAATCTTAGAAATAAATTCTAAAGGATAAATAAATCAAGTCCAATAGTAAAGACCTTACGAGTATAGGAACATTTTCATACAGTCTAAAAACATTAATTACACAATTAATATTCACATTAAATAAAAAATATATGGACGGAAAATCTTAGGAATTTTTAAAAAGGATAAAACGTAAACGATCTTGCCAAATCCTGTCTGAACATGCAACACGTAAAAAGTACTACATGCATTTTGATGCAATTTCGTGTGGAGGTACGTACTTTAGCATTAATATAAAATTTTTAAAAGTGAAAGCACGCTATTTTTCAACTTGAGCTGGTAGTATATTTTATTTTTTGTGTTTGCGTTCAACGGGCACTTTGGGATCGTATATACAACCAGTGTTTCCAGGACGACCATAGCAAAGAACACTGAATTTCAGTAAGATTTGTGTAAAGTACCCAACAGTTTTCTTGAAAGCTATTACTCCTTAGAAGGAATTTTAAAACCTTAAAACAGCATCCTTTGGACTAGTTGTAGTCGTAAAACCTTGTTGGACTGCATCTTTTAGATATAAAGAATCATGACAATAAAAAACAAATAACTAAAAAATATTTTCTTCATGTCACATTTAATACGGTACAGGCATTTAATGGAACTGCGTTAACTGGTATTATAGAAATTGTAGCAGTCAGCATCAAATTCGTTTTACAAACTTTTAAATGCGCTCTCTCTCTCTCTCTCTCTCTCTATCTCTCTGGCTTCTAATACGGCGCCTTATGTATACAGGATGTGTTTTGACATTCAAATAATTGATGGCTGAAGATGCCTGCAGTGCAAATATTGCTTAACAAATTTTGATTTCCGGCCCCATAAAATGTATATATTCTGAATCCGTTAACGATGCCCATCTGTCCGAAGTTTAAGAAAAAACTCTAAAGGGCCTAAGTAAGTTTGATTATCTGAAATCAAAAATATGGGTTCACAAATTTCCGAGACACGAACAAAAAACTTTTTCTGGGTTTTTATGGTATTTTGACTCTCACGGGGAAGCAATTATCGCAAAATATTCATATGTGTAATAAAATCCCGCTATATGAATTTTCTACCCCAGCGTCGCAGCCAACTTACGTTGGACCGAATTAATTATTTACCAAATTCAAATTCTTGCAAAAACCAAAATATCACCAAAATATTAAATTCACCAGTAATTCACCAAAGAAGAAATAATTTGAATGAAAAAATTTTAATTACCCAAAACTCTAAACTTATATAAAACAAAAATAAAAAATATCACAAAACCAAAATTCATAATTTTTTTAAAATTCAGCACAAATACTTTTATTTTACCAAAAACCACCAATTTCACTATAAACATCATCTATTTAACACAACACTCAAGCCAAATGGACTATAAGAGAGATTATTTTTTTATAAAATTTCTTATTCTTGCCTATTTTCGATTTGGCTTGAGTATTGGGTTAAATGATGTTTACAGTGGACACGAAATTAGTTGAAAGACACAAAGAATGTTGATAACCTGCGTAGCGGCATAGAAAATGCATTCCATTCGGCAACTAGCTGTGCAGGGTGCATCACGAATAATAATAAATTAAAAGAGACGGCTATATCTACTTTTTGGTTGCATATTTTGAATACTCAGAAGGCCGTACGGAATTAAAATATAAAAATAAATAAATTCATATGTAAACTCTGATCGCATTAGTCGAATTGTGTAATTTCTGTTTAGCTTGACTTATCACGAGTAAACTGTGTGTTAAGCAAATCAAGTATTAAAGCGAAGCGGAAGGAGTATTTTTGGAAATCAAAAGTTTTATTGTTTTAATCCAAATTTGTTTTAAATAAACAATAAATAAATATGTGTTGCACAACACAATGTTGCAGTATGCAAAATATATTTTAAAAAATTGATCTTTTGTTAGTGATTCATCGTATAATTTATATACAAAAGAATTTGTGTATTACAAAGAGTTTTTCCAAAAAAAACCTCAAATTGAATTCACTAAAAAGTAAAGAATGGAACTACAACAAATCAAATATTAAAAACCCTTCAAACTGCTTTTGATAACCCATGAAACATTTTGGAAGCAATTTAATTTGTAATTAAATCCGCCATCTTTAAAAAAAAAGTATAAATTTTTAACAAAACAAATTTGTACAGAAAAATATTAAGAAAATTATTTCAAACTGCAGCTTTTTTTATTAAAGTATTTTGTTTTAGTTCGGAAAATAAAACGCTACGAATAGTGTGACTATAAAAAAAAAAACAAGTTATCGACCATACCTTCGAAAGAGGTTTCAATTAGGGGTGGGTTGATGTTGACAGTCCATGGCGGCCATGATAAGTTGAAAAAAAACATTAACCCACAAGAGGTTGAGCAAACGCAAAGAATGAATATGGTTGTGGCAAGATCATAAAAACCATATTATGTTCTTTACAACAATATATTGTTATGGCAAACATATAATAGTTGTTTGAAAATATTCCAAACATTATTTCGGCTGCGATAAGCAAGTTTTTTGTTTACATGAAATCATTAAATGATTTCCATCCATGAAAATTGCAGCATAGTACTTTTAACTATTAAGTGTTCTTAGTAGACATATAGTGTAGAATTTGTTTTGGTGTTTAATCCAAGTAAGATGTTATGTGGATTACGTGGTTAGAGTGTTGAATATTAAGCGTTCGGCGACTTTTGTCTCCTATGTTCGTATCTCAGCTACTGACAATTAGTAACATAAATTTTGGTTGCTTTTCTATCGTTCTAAGAGGAGGACATAATTATTATCTACAAAAATAATACGATTTGTTTACAAGTATATAATTTAATCGTAATATATTGCTTCTAGGTTTTGGTTATCGCAACCATCTGTTTTCTTTGCAAGACATCCCGCACGGGGCCGTAATGGACTTTTGTCATAAAAAAGTTGAGGGTAGATTATCTCTGAAGTAACGGCAGGTTATATCTATGCGTTAATACCTTACACTAAGCTCTGCAATCACAATGCAATTTTATGCCATTTAAACTACGACCTGTCCTTATTACAAAAGCCTTTACTCGGTTTCTTCAAATTGATTATAGTTTCTGAGTTATTCCGTCACCTCAAAAAAGAAAGCAGTTGCACGAGATATATTAACATAACTGGAGAGCGGTTTGTCCTATTCAGTTAAATAAATCCGGAATTCGACAACAATATTGCAATGTGCAAACATTGCTTTTAATTCTTCTCAGTAGCTTCAGAGTTATCGTGGAACTTGTGCGAAAAAATATTTTTGTTTTAAAAAAGTTCACAACAACGAGTCCTATTTCATTGAAATCGATGGACAACTTTTTATTTTATTCCCAATTCAGTGAAAGTATCGAGTTTCGACAAAAGTTGCCGCATGTGCACAACAGTAAAATGCTGTCGAACAAAATTTGCAAGTATCGTACTGTTCTATGCAAATGGCTACTTTTACTTAATTGTGAATAATATCAGAAGATGTATATATCTGTTTGAATAAAATATGGCTCGATTTGATCGAGACTTATGAAGATATATGCCTCCAGAAAAAATTGTGTTTTTCTTATTAAAATTAATTTTGCTTATTTATTTGTTATTATTTCCACCACAACTTTTTCGATATCTCTGAAGCTACTGCGCGAAATAAAAGTCAATGGTAGCAGTTATAACTTTTTACGGGTGTTTTACTCAACCAAACAGAATAAACCGTTCTCAAGTTACACTGATATATGTCGTGCCACTTCCTTTCGTAGATTCGTAGATATCTCGAAAACGAGAACTAATTTAAATAAATGGAATTCAGCACTCCAAATTATAAAAGAAACACGTTTCAGTTGTTTTTTTTTCTTTTGTAGTTTTTAAATAATCTTAAAATATAATTCATAAAAAAGAAAATGCTTTAAAATTGTTTGCTGGGTGTATGAAGCACCAAAACCAAACCAACAAGTGCATTTACTTACTCTTGATATAAGTACTTGTAGTTGTACACACACACATACATACTTACACACTTATGAAAATAAAATATAAGAGAGTTTGTGTACAAACAAATACATACAATGGAGAGCGGTGGGAGAGAAAGTGACTATGTTTATGTGTTTAGTAAGCAGCAATTGGAGGCGGCACAAGTGATACGTAATCGTATATGGGGGCATGTAGATTGGTTAAGCTTTCGTACGCAAACAAAAAACTTTTTTTTTCGGTATTAGAGGGGGCTTAACTGTAAAATACGAGCTCAGAAGTCTTTGCCATTTTGATTTATGAATGTTTATGTTTGTGTGTGTGTGTGTGTGTGTGTGTGTGTGTGTGTATGTGTTGTACGTTTAGAAAAATGCTAACACACACGTACTCTTCAAGTACTTGGCGTACTTGGCAATAAAATCAATGGAAAAAAGCGCATTTTCTTTCTATCAGCTCAAAAACAACAACAAAAAACAAAAAGAAAGGAAACACGATTTATTGATATGCTTAGTAAATCATATTTGAATTGTGGCAACAAAATCTATGTATCACAGAAAAGCGAACACGCTCAAACAATAGAGAACTAAAAAAAATAATATAAATGAATCTATGGTTTTATGGTTTTTTATTTAAATCGACTGAAAGGAGAGAGAAAAACGAATACAATTTTTTTAAATAATGAACAATAGTCATTTATTTAGTTTGCATGTGTGAAAGAATAGATTTGACAAACAAACAAAAAAACAAAAAATTAGGAGATTTAAAATAATTCAGTTTGCAGATTCCTCGATTTATCTTTTGGATTTATTAATTGTGTAGCTTTTGTGTTGTATTTTAGGTGGTGTTGATCAAATAAAAAGCGAAAAGAATTATGAAGTTTGTGACGGCTGTGGTAAAAAAATCCACGATCGCTACCTTATGAATGTGGGCGACACGAATTGGCATGAAAGTTGTTTGAACTGTTGTTATTGCGGCATGCAACTGCATCACACCTGCTATATGCGCAATGGAAAGCTCTATTGCAAGCTGGATTACGAGAGGTTAGTAGGCGAAAGCAACGGGCAACAGTTAATGAAAAATCCTAAATTATTTTAATTAATAAAATGTACATACACGGCGATGTTCACTAAACACTTGTATTTTTGCTTTTTAAGATTATTCTCCTATAAATGTGCGGCTTGTTGTCATGCCATACTACCGCAAGACTTAATCATGCGCCCCCTACCCAATATAATGTTTCATTTGTCCTGTTTTGTTTGTGTGGCCTGTCGTATTCCGCTGCAGAAAGGCGAACAATTTCTTTTACGCGACGGCCAAATAACTTGCTTTCGGCACGAATTGGAAAAGGAAATGTTTTTAGCTGCAGCAGCTGCGCAACATTGTGGGTTTTTGGGCTTAGACGAGGATGATATAATGAGACCCAGGGATGGTCGCAGAGGCCCAAAGAGACCGAGAACTATATTGACCTCGCAACAGCGCAAGCAATTCAAAGCCTCGTTCGAGCAATCGCCCAAGCCATGCCGTAAAGTAAGAGAAGCTTTGGCCAAAGACACGGGGCTGTCAGTGAGAGTGGTTCAAGTTTGGTTTCAAAACCAAAGAGCCAAAATGAAAAAGATACAGCGTAAAGCAAAAAATAATCGCAGTAGTGGTGGCGGTGGAGGTGGAGGAGACACTAAGGATAAAGATAAACTGGATAAAGAGGGTATAAAGCAGGAAGGCGGTTCAGCCTCGGGCAGTGAAAATGGTTATTTGGGTATGGACAGTTCATATTCCACGCAACCATTAAATCCCAACCTTCCTTTTTCACCGGATGGTAAGTTAGATTTGTTTTCTTTAGATGTAAAAATAAACTGTAAACTTACAAATATTTATTTCTTTTCCACCTTAAGACTATCCTGCCAATTCAAATGACAGTTTCTGCAGTTCAGATCTTTCACTAGATGGCAGCAATTTTGATAATTTAGATGACGACGGCGACTCTTTATCACTTAACAACTTGGAGCTGCAATCATCATCCTCTTCGGGTCACCATCATCACAACTCTAATCCCCAAGACATTTTAGCCAATTTAAATACCAGCCTTATAAATCCCATTGATAAATTATATCTCATGCAAAACTCTTATTTCCAAGGTGAACCCTAAAAACAGAAAATAGAAGCGAATATAAAAAAAATACTGTACGAATTTATTAGCGAGTAATTCAAAGAACAAAATTAAAAAAATTAATTAACATTTTTCTAAACATGAAACGGAGGCAATTCTAGCAAGTAGATTTTTTGTTTGTTTTTTCTTGTAAAAGCCCTACAATCCGAAAAGTAAACGCCACAACCAAAGTATGCTGTAGTTCTAACAAATTTAGTTTGTATTTATTGTTGTAAGTGAAAAAATGTAGTTTTCTAAAAGTCGTATGAAATTCCCAAAATGTGATTAAATAAATTAAAAAAAAAAATGCAACTTTTTCATTACGTCATTTCGAAATGTTTTACGAGCATAAATTTTTATTATTTTCTATTTTTGTTTTTATGTATGAGAGCACAGGGAGCCACACTGTGCACATCATATTTTTATTTACTAATTGTAATCGAATTGTTATAAAATTTAACAAAACATATTGTATATTATTAAAAAAGAAATGAAGAGAATAAAAAGTTAATAAATTATAATATTAGTTATTTGAAGGACTCTATTACTTCATTCCTTCACGAATAATATGTACAGTCTAGCGCGGTTATAACGAACACCGGTTAAAACAAACTAAAATGTCGGCCCTTTGAAGTTTGTTATAAATTTGTGTTCTACGCACTTTTTCTCAAAACTACCAATTCAGTGGACAGAACACTCACGGGTTCATGTTTTTGAAGGTTATGCTAGATTTCACTTGTCTTTAACAATTTTTAATACGAGTTTAAAAATTGGAATTGTGGAACTTGACTCTATTTAAAAAGACAGACGCTGCATTATGGCGTTTAGTCAATCCCCATTTACATTATGGAAATTAAATGTCAGACAGGCAAGGATTTTTGGAGAGAGGCCGAAGAGGTAGAGTGTGTAGACTGTCTGCAGTAGACATTTTTTCCTCTCTCTACTTTTTACTCTATTTTTATCTTGTTGCTTCATATGATTTTTCTCACGTAACTCTCATTGTAGCTGTGTTGGCTGTATATTACAAGGTGGGAAAATGCCTGATTTCCCTAATGTGAAAGGCGACTTATCTGCTTGAATATTCTTGAAACAATAATATTTTTATTTATTGAATTTTTAAGAATTTCCGTCATCCCTTGTTAAGTTTGTTTTGACGAAAATTGGGTTTCGGCTATGTGTCATCTTCAGTAAAATTTTTCCTTCCGAAAACGGTCCAAAGATTTTTTTTTAAAATCTTAGCCAGTAGTAATCTGATCATTACGCTTCCAATTGAAAAATTGGTTATATGCCCTGTGGCGGCAGATTACTGAATACAATGCCGTGACGCTTTCAACTGGTTAAGCTATCTCTACGTTGGCTTAGTTATCATCTGATTTCAATAGCAAACTTCAAGATTATGATGGCTAAAACTCAAATTGTGTGTTGGAAGAAAATAAAATAGGTTTTGAACAGAGCTCAGCTTTAAAATTTAAAAATGTATATTAGACAGACTATAAACACTTTAGATATTGAAATCAGACCAGAACTCAGATCTTGGAAATACCGCTTTAATAATAGTTCGCCGTTCCGCCTTTTGATTGTCGGCAGTGGCTCCAATTGTAATTGGGCTGCAAGTTTATTGTTTTAATACAAATATTATCTTTTAATTTTGAGTCGAACAGCAACGTACTAACAAAAAGAAACTAGCCTCGTAAACAATTTAAAAGGAAAATTTGAAATATAATATCGAATAGCAGAAACATGAACATAATACAGAAAAACAAACAAGCTATAAACAAAACCTGGCAACCATCAGGGCTGTCAGTCCTCGATTAATCGAAAGAAAAATTACCGCTATATTTAAATCGGTTATAACGATAAAATAATCGATTATTAATCGTTTTTTGTTTGTTTAATCTTGCCCTCACTAGTCAGATATGATGATTTTGTGGACACGGTCTTTTTTAAGTTCCTCTGGCCAGAAAACTTTCACAGTAACAAAAATCAAAATCTTCATAGCGATAGAGAAATATAAATAAAACACTTTATTCAAAATATCGATGCTTTTTATAAAGTTTACGGCTCAAGGCCATTCCTGATAATTGTTCACATAAATTCTTTGATCCCTGCCATAATTAGAAGCGTCATAACTCAGCGTCCAGCCAGTACCATCAAAATTGGGTGATTTCTTCGAGATAATTACTAAATGGGCACTGGTTGATGTTATGGTTTCTGGTAAATCGGGGCCACATAGAGTTTTCAATAGTTTTTCAGTATTGTTTGGTAATATTTCAATTACTTTAACATTATCCAAGTGACAATTCGTAATAGTTCCCATATTGAAATCTAAATTCAGAAGAAAAAATACATTTTAACAAAAAAGACATTTTCTCGAATAGTTCACAAAAAAGTCCAAAATTTGTTTACGCTTCAGCAGTAGCTTCCTGACAATGAAAATTTTAACCGCCAGATACTTGTTTGAAAAATATATTTCAATTTGAATTTTTAAATTTATCTTAAGCGAATTCGAAGCAAATTATGTCACCAGTAAGCGGTGGCTTATTTAGTTCTCAATATTTAGTAGCGCAGCTGAAACGTAGTAAATGGTTGTGAATACGTAATAAATTGAATATTTACCATAAAATTGAATATTTTTAACGCTTGCTGTCGGTATTATGATATCCCAACGACATTCTGAATAATTTCTATTGTCTTCATAAGGGGGGCTGGAGAATTGCGCTTTAGTAGCTCTGTAAGTGCCGCCACATCCCGGCGTTAAATTACGATCACTTGCTGCATAATCCAAGGAAATACTTGTAAAATCGGATGCCTCAATGCGAACGGCATTTGTTGTTGTAAATAAGTTGACATTTGAATAGGCACTTTGGCAACGATTTAGTAAAGTTTCATTTGTGTTAAGGTCAATTACCTGGAATGAGAAAACAAACAAATGCTTAGGTAATTTATAAGAATTTTTATTAAAAATTGTTATTTTAAAACAATAAACCTGCAAAAAAATTTGATTTGCTTTGACTTAAATAGGTTACATTTGTGGTAGTGATAGAAAATCAAATTTTAGAATGGTACTGAACTTTAACTTAAAAAGGAGGTCTTCCACATTCAAAGTACTATTTCAAAAATTCACAGAGACATTAGAATGGTTTTTGATTTTTTTTTTTAAATAATTTAAACCGGTTTTGTGAATTTATATGATTTCATAAAGTACTTCTTATGTCATAGGGGTACCACGATAGTAGGTACTTAATTGTCCATCACTCGCCTGTATTCAGACAATGCGAAGTATTATTGAAAAGACTCTTGCATTTTAGCCGCATGTACATAAACTCAGATCAGACATAAAGAAGAAATATTTCAACTGATTCTTACAAAAACACCCGACCTACAAGCTTTACCAGCTACCTGTTCACACCTTACAGTTGCCTACTTTATGAAAGAGGTTCACCTGCTAATAGCTCACATGACAAATATAAAATACCAACGATGACACATATTTCAATGTTTTTGCTCGAGAGTAATTTTATCTCACATAATATCTCTTCTACTCTTGAATTGAAAAATAAATGAAATTGTATTGCCCTGACTTTTATGGTTTTTCATCCAGATAATAGCTCTAACCAGGCACGGGTCCAGTTTAATCTTTTGCGGAAGAAGTAGTAATGAAAACAAGCAATTCTTAAACTTCTTGCATGGAAAGCGTTAATTTTTAATAGCTTTGGAGAGGAAAATGTCCCTTTTCAATCCCCTAGCGGTATGATTCGTACAATTTTTAACTTTGTGAGAATTCGGATACATATCCTATTTCGGCCATTGTTCGAAAATGACCAGTTTCAAAAAAATTTTCGAGTTTGTAAAAAAATGCACACCGGGTTTGATTATTGTTTTTTTAAAATTATCTTATGTTATTATTACACTACCTTTTGTCTGCGACTTCGTTCGCGCGGAAAACCTGTCTAAAAATTACCTAAGGGTAAAACTATCTATTTTTTAGTTTATCCTCTTTATCCTCTCTCGAACGCTACGTAGAAGTGGCCTTCAGAAAACATTTCCCCTGTTAGATCAGTTCCTGCTGTTTTCAGTGAATGGCTACTCTGTTGTATCGATTTTAAGTGATATCCGCGGTATGTACACCAATTCCCCTCGAGCACAGTCGGTAAACATACCGATGAATTTTGCTGATCCACCATATGGCTAACAACGTGCTCGCCTAATTCTCTAGTCATCACTTCCATTTTACCATTTAAAATTACAAATATATAAAACGTACTAAACACGTGTCCGCTTATTTTTGGACAACATTCATGTGATTTTAAATTTTGATTCTATTGGACTTAGCTTCATTTTTTTGCTCAGCGTGCATGCCAGTAAGCAAAATTGCCGTATTTGTAGTGAGTAATATCCGCGAGAGAAACTCCAGTCACTGCTACGTCACTGTTTAGTATGTTTTATGGGCCTGTGGAATCACAATTACTGCTGACCGCTACAGGAACCTGATCACTGACTTTTTGTACCACAACTGAATACCCTTAATGTGGAGAAGCTGTGGTTTCAACAAGATTATGCATGTCGCACATCGTATGCCACAACTGCAAAAAAACCTTCGGCGTACGAATAATTTTGCGTAAAGGGTATTCGCCACGTTACCATTTACATTGTTGCAAAAAGATCTATACTATTAAAAAATCACCCCTATAGTCTGAATTTCAAAAAAGTTCGAATTCAAAAGTAAAAAGTCTCCACCACTGCAATGCTAACAATGCAAATTCACTTTTGTACTTTGCAGTTAAATTGGTTTCTGGAGATGCTAAGAGAGAAGTGGCAGCACCAAAATTTGTTTAGTAATGACAACTCGTGGTGGATTGTTGATGGTGAATTGTTAATGCTGCTATACTTAGATGGTTCTAGGCCTAGCTACAATCCTCCACCAAATAATTTTCATTTATAGACGCCATCATCAGAGTTTAATTTTAGTTCTAAACTGAGTATGTCAGGGACGGGCAAAAACACGGTTATAAGGAATTTGTGTATTGCAACCAGATTGAGGGTTAAAAAATTAAGGGACCATAAATATGTTCAGCCATCGTACATTTTGCTGTTTGTACAGGGTTTTGGGTCGAAAAGACTGTCGCTGTTGATGGTATGTTCGCGCTCAACCACAGTTGTCTTAACAGTTGCTTGCAGAGGGCTGTTCTGAAACTACACAAACAAAATAAACACAGGCTAAATAAAAAATATATGTGTGTGCTCTCGTCTGTAAACACCCGTGTATAAACTATGCTGAGAACATTGAAAACGCTCTCACAATATAAATGTTTTAGCAAAAGTGACAATAATCATACCTTAAAGTGCAACTTAGAGCAGTCGTAATTTTTAAAATACATCGTACTTATGTAAAGGTTCAATGTATAATTCTCTGGCACCACAATGTGATCGATACAAACTATATTCTCCTTTCCATATCCGTGATAGTTAATGCTCTTACTCAGATAATTGTAAGTGCGATTGCAAGCTGGAAAACAGAAAATATGTCTTTTCAAGTCAACTCATACTTAATGTTGTCATCATTCACTCTTACCATCAGATCTTTGAACAACGAATTCGAAGCCTTTGCCTTCTTCCGATTCATCGCTGTGAAATGTGATCGCAACATCATTCTCAGAAAAACTTAGTGCGTTGATAGTGACATTTTCAGAAAGCCCACACAAATGATTAACAAACTTTTAATGTTGACCAGGTGAAAGGTAAAGCCACATGAGTCTGATATTTAAAACAAAGTGAATAAATTTTACTTACATACGCATCTTTAATGCTGACATAATCCAAGCATTTTCCTGTGATTTGCGACTTATTTTGCAAGTCTATGTAGTTAAAATGAAACTCCAGTTCTTTGTTGGAAATCAAGCGCCAAGTGCAATGAATATTTGATGCATATCTTGTTAGCCCATTGGGCGGGAAGGTGAATTTGTATTTCTGTAAAAGAGATTGGTTTGTTTATACGTGATAATGATGACAAAGTGGAGTAGTTAAACTATTGTTCAGCTGACCTCATTATCTCCCAATTTATATTCGGCTAGACCACATTCCGTCTTTTCCATTCTAAGGTTTATTTCAAACCTATATTGACCCGGCTGTTTGGCATTCAATCGCATAGAAGCGAATTCGTAGGAACTCACATACGACTTGTTAATGCTGGAGGAGGAACAAAATTTACCCAACGCCACTTCGTACGTTGAAGGGCTGTCGAATATTTCCAAGAAGTTACAGTTCTCTTCGCAAGTTGTGTGTGAATTCTGACACGATGAGTTAGCGCTATTTATTTGCAACTTTTTAATCTCCACTCGTATGCGATAAGATTTAGAAGCGGTTATGCGATAATTGCATATGTACTGCTCGCTAGAGTTGAAATTTATATTGCGGGCCAACGTTAGGGGTGAATTGCCATCGGTCAGTGAAATGCGTTCATTGCAATTCGCTATAAACACTATGTTGGCTACGAAACCTCTGCCTGATCCCGTGCTATCCGAAATGGCATTAATAACTGCCTGATGACTGTCTACAACAATAGGTGTGGTAGAGGAGAAAGTTCCGCTTAACTTGGCAACTAGTTTTTCTTTTTTTATTAAAAACCCACTGTAAATATTGACTTGATCATACATCTCTTCAGTGGAGAAATATTGAAAACTGACAGCTATAGAGTGTTCGGGCGGGGCCGTTATGTACCATATACAGTTCATATTCTCCGCATAATGATTTCCGGTTGCATGTTTTAAGGGCCTTATGATCGCGGCTGAAGTCAAATTGCCACCGCATGAATCATAAGCATATTCCATAGTAAATTTCTGTCCGACATAGGCATCATATGTAAAACGTAAATACTGGTAAGCCCTCTCTTCGAACTCAAGATCACAGTGCACAGCCCCCGGCTGGTCGTTTCCATTCTCATCACGTTTGTTGACCGTCAATGAACCCAATCTACAAGCGCCTCGAACATACATCAACGATTTGGCATCGAATTTCGTTCTGACAACTATCAGTTTATCGGGTTCATTACTTTGGAATATGTATTCACAATGAACTTTACTCCAACTATTGGCATTTTGCGGGGGACTTGCAATGATTTGCGGCTCTGTTGAGGTAACATTCACTATCAGTCTGCAATGTGTTTGTACAAGAAACTCAAATCCATCCGTGGTTACAGCTTCATCTGTGCGAAAAATCATTTGTAGACGATTCGAAGTCGAATTGTATAAAGCTGGTACTTCTCGGCCACAAAAGCGGGCTTCGGGCATCCATATACCTCCATTGTCTCGCTGAATTTCCAAATAGTCCTTGGTACAGTTAGACGAATCTTCAATAAAGAATCTTCCCAGAAATTGCACTTGGAGATATAGACCGGATTTCGCATAGAATATCCAAGAACATTCCTGATTATTCTTATAGGATGTCTGGTCAATCTTGATGGAGAAAGAGACCGAACTGATCATAGTTTCACTCGAGCACGTTAAGCTCTTCTCAATTTTGAAAGCAAGCGCTGACTTTTCGGCATTATAATGCTTCGAATTGTATATAACGAAAGTATTACGTTTTGTTATTGAATATTGAAGATGATCGATTTTTCTATCTCTACAAATCTTTAGCGATGTCGTGCGGTTCATCCATTGGCCTTCAACTATTTCAACATATTCATTTTCGCAAGAATCCGTAAATGATAAATTACCAATCAATTTAAATGATTTACTTGTATCATCGGTATAACCAAAATATGGTTTATGCAGAGACCAAACACACATGATCTGATCACCAATTTCAAGCGTATTTATTTGGGAGAGTTTAATTTCCACGCCAGCGGCTACATGAACTAGTCCGCCACAAGAATATTTTCTATACGACATTTTTAATCTCTGTATTCGACTGAGTGAATTTTGAGCGATTGCAATCGAACCACTTGTCGTAGATTGTGCATGTATGTGATCAGTTAGATTATTACGATAATATGTATTTATAAAGCTGTCTTTGAATATCAAGGGGTATTGTAGCATTCCCACTTGTCCATAGCCCGAAATCGAAAGTGTAGATATATTGAAAACTATTGTTTCGCCATCGTTAAGTTTAATTTTTATGCCGCAATAGTAATTTCCGCTGAAGATGGGCTCCAAGCCTGGTATGTCTAGAGAACCTGATTTTTTGTCGACATCAATGTCATCGGGGCAGGGTGATTCCTCGTCAGACGTATAACGAGCTTTTAAAGGTCGCATAATTAAATCAGATCTAGGCATCACGATTCTTAAATACATTAAATTATCAGATGATTGAATGATAGACTGCGGCTTGAACGTACTGGGTGTGAATGATGCAATTTCCGAAGTCCAATCGAAGTTGTTGTAAATGCTAAATTGAAGAGGCCTGCAAGGAAATAATATATCAGGATAAAAATCCCTTTCTATATTTACATATATGTTTCAAAGAAGGCTTTCACTTACGTTGTGAAATTGTACTCTTTTATATCCTCCATATTTAAAAATTCCAGGCGAACTCTTTGTTTTTTAGGTACCGTAATTTTCCACGTGCAGGCATTTTTATAGTGCAGCTTAAGAGGAAGATTCACCGTAATCTGACCGGAAATGCCGGTTATGACATTAACACAATACGAACCATCCGAATAGTATTTCAGAGAAAATCCTCTAAAACTGTAGGTTTTTAAGAAAGTGTGGAATCGTATTATCGCTTTATTCGAAATAATCTGAAATTCAGTATTTTTGGTCGCATTGCCATAGACGAGAATGGGTGGAATATTAACGTCAGCATCACCTATGGTAATAATTTCCAAATGATCAGAAGTCTGTAGCTTAGTTTCATTATAGGGAAGATTTATGTCAACGAAATTTAAGCGAATTATATTTTTGCCCTTTAAATTAATGACAAAATCACATTGCGTGGAAGATGGATATGACGCGGGGTAGTGGGGAGATTTAATAACTCCGTAGTTGTCGGTAAATGTGCCACCACAACGACTAATGGAAATCACAGCCTTAAATCCATTGCGAGGTTCTGCTATGTCCGTTATATAATGTATGTACAACATGTTTTGTGTCGTCTTTAGCATGGGGGGTTTGCGACAGTAGTGTCCCAACTTTCGCGATAAAGAAGTGGAGCCATCAAACAGTTCCAAATATTCTTGCGAGCAATATCTTGAATTCATATCAAAACGATCTAGAAACTCAATTTGAATTAATTCTCCTTGAGGAGCAACAATTCGCCATTCGCACTCAGTATGAGGATGAGGTATATTGGGGTATAAGGGCGAAGTAATAATAACGTCTGGTGCTTCTGGTATTAAACGTATATCTTCACTGCATTCGGAATATTCCCGGTATGTGAGATTCCAGAACATCATATGTATAAGTTTTGGACTAACCTTATTTAGGTTGAGATTATATTTGATGGTTAAATGATTGCTGGTTGAATTTATTTGGACTGAGCTGACATTTTGGGGATAGCATAATTTGCCAGGCATAAGAAGGGGTGCATGATCATCTACACCATCATAAAGCAACGCATGAGTACTGCACTCTTCATCAAAATCGTCCTTGCCAAGCATCACTCTTGGATAATCAATTTGAACACGAATACGTTTGCCAGGTCTGGCGTGGACATGCCAAATGCACTGACTATTAGGGCCATCGTTAAAGTCACTGAACATGCTGCCAGGTATAAAGCCAACTGAATCGGTCATATTGGATCCACACTTGGCCACAACTTTGGCTAAAAACCCAGTACGATTAACAGACCAATCTGTTGCAAAATCCAATTTAATATGCGGCGTGCCATGTACCCACAAAAACGGTGTTTCTTTTATCCATTTGCGAATGTTGGAACCATTGCACAA
Organism: Phania funesta; assembly: GCA_963932375.1. Classification (NCBI taxonomy): domain Eukaryota; kingdom Metazoa; phylum Arthropoda; class Insecta; order Diptera; family Tachinidae; genus Phania; species Phania funesta. The sequence goes on along the minus strand of OZ010656.1, from coordinate 90,516,799 downwards.
CTGTTCTTCTTTATGCCAAGACAATAAGTCTGCCGAAGTGGATATTTTCAAATAATCGCCTGCACAATCACCTGTCGTCTCTAGGTCAACATCTAATAAAGCAACTGCGACATGTTCGATAGAGTTCGCCGGCTTGAAAACCCAATCACATCTAAGATTATTCTCATATCCCTTTGGATATCCAGGTGAAATTACTCGAATGGCATTAAAGCGATGGGCCTCAACGAATACTTCAGAATGGCACCCAGACAGTGTCGCATTCGCATCGACCGGTTTATTCGTAGTAATATTCCACAGTAATTTGAATTCTTCAAAATGTTCGTTATCCGTTTGTATGTATACGACATTCGAACTAGACACAAAACGCCACGGAGACGCCAGTATTTCCACTAACAGCGCCGTTTCATCAAATCCATCAAAAAGCTGTTGCAAGTACGAAATTGGTATCATGACAATTTTACATATTTAGACTTATTTTGAACTCACTTTTAATCCCCTATTAAATTCTTCAAAATATAATTGAATAAGTTGTCCTCTTGGCACTGCTATACGCCAGGCATAGGGTTCTTCATCATAGCGCACCATATTCAAGGGTGGGTTCGCGATGTAACCTTTGGTCATGTTCACCAACTCATTCAAGTGAGCTGAAATGAATTGAAAAAAATCAAAATATATTTAAAGAAATTTCACCGCGTATCCTTCGCAAATCATACCATAACTCCAGGAAAGTTTAAAACCTTTCGCAGTATTACCATCAGCACTGTGAAATCTTAACCAAAATCGTTCGTAGGATAACAGCGTTTGATCGGGTATTTTCGTACCACAATATATACCCAGCACTTTGCCGCCTGACCAGTCTCTTATTTCCAAATAATCCTCATTACAATGCTCCGACATAACAATATCCAATTGCTCGAATTGCAGCTCTAAGAAACTACCTTTAGATCCTTGCAACGTCCAGCTGCACTCAATATTTGAGGGATACGTAGATGGGTATAAGGGGGAAGCCAATGAACCGCGTGCTGATTCTATATTGCCGCCACAAGAATGCTGTGTAGTTGAGTATTTCGCTCGAAAATTAATATTATTGGCGAAGACGTGTAACTTTGATGCCTCAAAGATCAGATCGGTTTGATGGCGTTCACAGAAGTACATTGTGTAATTGCCAGATTGCAAGTTGTCGTCAAAATGATTTTCCTTAAACTGTAAAATTAAAATGCATATACATATGTTTGTAGGTAGAGCTTGTTTACTTCTTAGACACATTTCAAGCCATACTTACACCTAAGCCACCCTTACACACTTTCAAGCCTGCTTCATTTCTTCGACAATAACAATCCATTTGTAAAATATTTAAACTAATTAAAGTGCCTGCACAAAGAAATGAAAAGAATTTAAAATATTTCTTTAGAAGTTCGCCAGTATTATTTGCCTTGTTTAACATCAAACTCCCAGATACATTCTTCTGTTGCCAAAGACTTGATGTAGCCGAAAGTCCTACTTATGAGACCCCCACATTGTTTTCTATATTCTATAGAAAATGTTCCCAAGCCTTGCTTGCCACTATCTATGTAAGCCACTCTCAAATGATTGCCATGCACGAGTTTAATATCTGGCTTTTCAGCGCCACAAAACTTTTCCAGTTGCTGCAATGATGAGCCGGTAACTTTGAAGAATTCCATTGAGGCTTCAGTACAGTTTGGCGAAGCACTGAGTTCGAAATGTTTAAAGTCCAACAGAATGCCATAGGACTCGGGCACAGTAATATCCCAAACACAATTGTAAGATTGAGCACTGGGCTCATAGGGATAATTTGAAGAACTAATTAAGCCAGATGTACCTCTTAAAGCACCACCGCATGTGGAAGTTGTTGTATGATAACTGGCCTTAAAATATTTGCGAGATCTCGTGGCACTTGTGTGGAAGTTCACATACAAACGATTTCCCGGTGAAGTTATTATTAAAGGCATTTGCTGTTCATGGCACTCTTTTGCAAGTTCTATGCTTGAATTTTTAGATTCCTTGAAGTGCAAGCCGTTCTGGCTACAATCGGGGCTATCATTCTCTATGTGGAAGTCCACCACACTGAAAACAATTTGTCTTCCCGCTTCCACCTCAATAAACCAATCACAGTCCAAATCATTGCTGTAGGGATAATTAGGAGACGTGATGTAACCAAATTCCTTGTCCATATGCTCACCACAACCCATACGGCTGTACTCTGCCCGAAAACCATTTTTGCTATTAGAATAGTCGGTAACAAAATGTATAATCATACGGTTGCCTTCCGATGTTATGGGTTCGGGTGTAAGGGTGCATAAATGAAGTTTTTTCAAAATATCCCCATCCTTCATATCCCACACTTCCACGTAGTCATATTCGCAGGTCATGTCTGAAATCTCCAAATTGAGATGGGAAAATACTAATTTCAATTTGTTGTTGCGACCTGCTTTGATATCCCAGGCACAGTTCTGATTCTCCGGATAATTTTCTGGAAAATTGGGCGACTCAATGACACCACGGTAATTGTCTATGACGACTTTACAATTAGTTTCATAGTCCAGTATAAATTCAGGCGTTTTAAACTTGGAGTCTTGTGTTAAGGTGTATATAACTAATAGTTGATTGGAGGAAGATTTCAATTGCATGTGTTGCCCCTTAAGTATGTTGCTACAGTTAAATTCAAGCAAAGGGCTCAGGGTGGAAGCTCCATCATAAATTCGTAAATTGTTTTTATGACAAAACTCCAACTCATCCATGGCTATTGTTACTTTTAAATCTATAGATGATCCTTGAGAAACAACTATTTGCCAATCGCAAATCATATTCGCATCAGGAAAGGCCATTACTTCCGGAAGTGCATCAAAGTGTGGAGTGTGAATGGAACCTTTATATGAAGTTAATTTGCCACCACATCCTGTCATAGTCTGATCCCAGTTGAGATAAAAGCCCGACCCTTCAATAGAATTGTCAGTTTGGAATCTTATGTACAAGCCATTGGTAAATGATACCAGGCGGGAAGGTATTTGACTGGCGCAATAGCGACCTATTAAAGGTGAGTTAAAGAATCTGCCATTTCTAAAAAAGAAAATGTCAATAATATTATGAAATCCAATCTAAATGCTAATAATGGTGTTCTGGCGCTTACCTTATTTCTAATACGTCTCCCGAACATGTGGGTTCCAAAGTAAAATTGTGCACTTGCAATTCGATCTTGTTTCCCAATGGCGCCATTATTATCCAAACACAATCCAGATTTGCTTGATAAGGTCTGGGCCATGAGGGAGATGTGATAACTCCATAAAGTGTGTCATAATTACCGCCACAAGCTAAAAGGATAACAGGTGGTTCAAATTTAGAACGCGATGTTTCTGAAATAATTTTGTAAGTTTCGATACTAACCTTGCGCTGAATTTACAAACTCATATGTCCCGGAGATTTTCGTTTGAAATTTGAGTAGCAACGTTATGGTATTAAAGTTGAATGTTTCCTGAATTCTAGATGTTCTTGTAACGCTGAAAGGGATTTGAAAATAATCCATTAGTCCGGTAAGTACGAGTTGAAATAAAATTTGCATCAAAAGTTTTCCTAATATTCCTCGAGCAAATTTCGAAACAGATCGTTTTACAAAATGAGGCTGCGATCGCAACAAATTATTCTAGTTCTTTTCATGTTACTATTTGAATATGAAAAAATCGTGTGTGAATTGGGATTTCCGAATAAATCGAAAGCCTTGTTTTGTAAACATATAGACAATTTGAGGAATATTAAGAATTATAACGAATAGTTATGGCATTAAGTGAAACAGAAATAAAATGTCAGCTCACTTCTTCAAAAGGAAATCTCCTCCACCCGTTTGATTGGCATATAATAAAAGTGCAGCATTGCCTCCAAAAACTGTGTATTCCAAATCCAATTTAATATGCTGTCCTTCGAGTGCTTCAAGTATTATGACGCATTCCTCACTGTTCACGGTTTTATCTATTGACCCCGCACTCTCGGTATAAACGCCACCACATTCTAGTTTTTCGAAACTGTAATCGAAGCGTAAACCGCGAGCTTTATCATCATTAGTTGTTGCATGGAATACCACAGTCATTACGTTACGTTCAGATCTAAGTGCAATGGGGGCACCTTTGTGGTAGCGTCGCTTATTTGTACTGGAAAGGAAGACCTGTAAAGATACAATTGATTAGTTTCTTTAAATTAATAACAAGAATTGAAGGGAAGTTTTCATTGGTAATTTCAAAAATTCTTTTTAGTTAATTTTTTATCCCGATTCTCTATAAGAAATAGCAGTTTATTTGCTGGATGATTAGCTAGTCTCTATGCGCATTGCGCTGGTTTCCTAAGTCTGTTCACCAGGAAACCTTCATCCAAATTTTTGGAAAAACTATAAATGACTGAAATGGGCTTACTTACATCTACATACGTTATAGAGTCATCACTAAGCTTGCTAATTTCGGCTATAGTATTACTAGATGTAACATTATCCATAGCAGCCATACTATTACTCGTTATAGTTTCTGCTATAGAAAAATCGGTGAAATTTGCTAAAACCACAGTATCGCCGGGACCATATATATGGAAAGTACAGGTAATGTGCTCTACATAAGGCTTGGGATAGTTGGGCGTACTTAATACACCCGAGTCAGGGCCGAAAACTCGGAATTCACACACTGAAAATATTTTTTTTTTAAACCAACAATGTAGAAGTTGCTTTCGTTACCAAAGCTAATCCATTTCTTACCTCTCGAATATTTCGCTCTTATTGGATTGTTAGTCTCCTGTTCTAATGAATTTTTGAATCTTAATAACATATAATTAGAGCTACTTATTACTGGTTCCGGCATTTCGCCTCCACATGTCACTAAAATCCTGGAATCTTCATCTGTTTTGCCATCAAAAACCTGGAATCGTTTAAAGAAGTTTAATAATATTGAGTAGGATTTTTTTTGAACATGTTTGGTTTTGTTTACCTCGATTCTGTTTAAATTGCAATTTATAACCTGAAATGATTTGAAGTTTATAAACTCCAATTTGACTTGTGTGCCCGTTGGCTGTTGTATTAGATACAAGCAAGTGGCCTGTTCCGAAGGACCCACTATATAACCAGAAGGCTCTGTAAATATGCCCCCACAATGTGGTAGACCAGGTTCTACTTCATAATGCAACTGAAAGGAACTATCGGCACCAAAGCGATCGGTGTGCAATTGTAGTGTAATTTTATTCGAAGAGGAACGCAATAACTCCGAACTAGACGTTTGGCAATATTGTTTTAACATTAAATCAGCATCGGTAATCTAAACACAATGAAAATTACAAATTTTAAAGTTCTCGAAAGGTTTTAAAGACATCATTCACCTCTAAGGTGTCTCCAGTGCAGTTGGGTAAAGAACCTAAATTTACATCATATATTCTTATGACGAAACGATAACCATAAGGTGCTGAGAGTACCCATTGGCATTCACGATTAGCCGGCGTCTTGCCCGGATAACCAGGTGATCTTACCACACCTGCTTGTTTATTAGTTAGCTCGAGGTTCGCTCCACATACATGTTGTTGAGATATCCAAGACATTTCAAAGCCAGGTCCGTTAGTGGCATTATCCGATCTGAACCAAAAGAATAACAAATGATTTGATGATAAAATATTACCTCCCAATGGCAAGTCCTTGCCACAAAATCTTCCTATTAATTGAGAGGCTAAACTATTTCCATCATGTATTTGCAACCAATCGTGAGTACAGTCCTTGCTGTCTTCGACATCAAATTTGCTAAAGGTAACATTGAGTACCTGCGTAGGGGTGGTGCGAATAATCCAAGCACATCTTTCGTTAATCGAATATTCTGGTACATCATCGGAAGGATACTTCAGTTGTCCTGCCGGACGTCGCATAATTTTAGCACAAACACTGCGCAAAATCTCACAATGCAAGCCTGTTGTACCGGGTAGACAAGAACATTTAAAAGCCTTCACACCCAAGGGCTTACAACTGCCATCATTTTGACAAGGATTCGGATGACAACCATCGGCTATTTCACACAAAGCTCCTGAGTAACCGTTGGGACATTCACATGATGTTGTACGGCCAACTGATACACAAGTTCCATTGTTCTGCCATAATTAAAAGATTTTAGAGTTTCATCAATGAATAGAGCAGAGATTTTCTTACTTGACATATGTGGTTTGCACACGAATCTGACAAGGGATTGGTATGGCAACCCTGGGGTCCGAAACCATGACCGAACATGCCTATCGGACAGGTACAGGAGGCAACATCTGATATGTATTCGCACTTGGCCTGAGGATGGCATATCCTCTCTTCATTACAAGAATTCGAAGGAGCTAATTCACATGTATGGCCGTCTCCTACCCATCCAGGTGGACAATTGGCACAATGATAGGATCCCTTTGAACAAAACTCGAAACTGTAGCAAACGTTTTCGTATTGTTTTCACAATAAAACCTACTTACCTCTGTATTTATACAACGAACTTTTGGCAGTGTGCTACACCCACCATTATTTGTTGCACATTCGTCGATATCCAAACAGGTAACACCATTTCCAGTGTAACCAGCTTGACAGGGGCCACATTTAAATCTTCCTGGTAGGTTTATACATTCACTATGGCAGGGATTGCTAATCTCGTCACACTCATTTACATCAACATCACATGTCAATGATGCTGGGATGGTATTATTAGCCGATGTCGTAGTGTTTCTTCTCCAACCTTGTTCACAGATGCAAGTGTAACCTTGTTGATTATTGGCTGGCACACAAGTACCATGGGCACACAATTCCTGCGATTGATCCTGATGACAAATACTGTTCCGTAAACGACAATGGGTGCCACTATAGCCTTTAGCGCAATTACATCTAATAATATAAAAATAAATAAATTTAGAAAAAATCGGAGACACATTGAGAGATATAAAACTCACTTGTAGCTACCTGGAACATTTGTGCAAACAGCATTGTTCTGGCAACCCAAATCAGTACCAGACAACAAATAGCATTCATCTACATCATCTTCACAAGTTTTTCCCTGTTTCAAAACAAACTCATTAATATGTAGACGCCCCCAAATTAACAAAACAAAAAAAAAAAAAGAATAACACAAGTTGTGTAAATCATTTTCTTTTCTACATACTCGTACATACCGTGTATCCTTCGGTACATTCACAATGAAAACCATTGTAGGAATCATAACATGTGCCACCATTTTTACACGGATCTGTGGCTTCTACGCAGTCATCCTTCTTTAGCTTTCGTTCCAATACCAATAATCTGCCATTCAACCTATTGATACGCCCCAAATTTCTACGAATCACACCTAATTGCAAAGTGCGACTTGTACGATTTTGCGTTGTCATCAATTGGTGGGTAAATCGCTCTAGATCATTATGAAGTGTTTGAATTTCAGTTCTAATTTCATCTGTGGAAAACTTTTCTGTCTCCTTCGAATCAGCGCCTTCTCTAGCGGTCATATAACGTTGACGTATTTTTTCCATAAGATTCACATTATTCAAGAACAATGATGAATCGCCTGTCAAACGTAACGTTATGTTGCGATCAAGAGCTGCTTCCAAGACCAGATCACCGTTTTTGAACAGAATTTTTGGTTGTTTGTCATAATCGCCAAGACTATTTCTTGGCCATATGAATATTGCCACAGCGATACACAAAATAAAGGATTTAATTCTTTTAAACATTTTCAATGAATTTTGTCTACTTTATGACACAAAATCTTTTAGCGTTGAACACCCAGCAACAGTTGGGTATTAATTTTTGGTTTTATACACATGTACACACACTTCACTTTTCGTTATTAATTTATTTTTATTTCACTTGTACAGGCGTTTTGAAATTCACTCGCGCACTAATGTCTGTTTTATAGTTGCTTTCGTATTTATACTTAAAGGGGCGTATTTTAACCAGTTTTTAAAAATACTTATCAGTATGAGTGACTTCTGTTGAAGCCGTCGATCTCTTGAGTTCCCAATTCCCTTAACAGTAAGGGATTTTTAATCATACATTGATGTGCTACTTAATATTTTTTATCTCTTAAATTTTTTACTCCTAATAACAAAACTAACGTACAATGAAAAGGGCAATAATGTGTTTCAAATAAATGCAACAGATCAGAGAAAATATGATAAAGGTGAAACAAAAATAAATTGAGCAATATGTCTCGAAAATGAGTTATAATTGACCAGATAAGGGGGGGTCTCTTTCAGAAGATTCGCGGTTAGGGTATAATTTTCATCCCTCAAAACAGCCATTTTCGAGAACACAACGAGGGCATATATTTTTCTCTGAATATCGCAGAAGAGTCAAAGGGTACTCGAATATGATCATGAAATACTTACTCGTCCGCAATACAAAAAAATAATAATAAGAATCAAGTATTTTTTGGATTTTTTACATTAACTTTAATACGAGTCTTTATTTAATATTCGTAAATATATATTTTTAGAACGAACTTATGCATTCAAAATCTTCTGTCAATTCTATTAATATAAAAATATTAAATTTTTAGAAAGTCTCCCTCTCCCAAGCTAAATTTACGTTAAAAAAATTCTTGAAAAAATATAATTTAAGCAACCGTTATTCCAGGAAACTATCCCTCGGTTGTCTATAAGCTCTACTCAACATTCTAGGCAGCAGCTAGTGCACAATACTGAGTCGTTTCAGATCATGCAATTAAATTGCAATACGAACTACGAAACAAAATTGTAAAGATCACCAAATATATGCGTGATCATAAAATACCCTATAGCGGCTATGCAAGAAACAAAAGTGACTATTTATGGTTCACTCTCAAATTCTTGGAACTAGAACATCATTCGGAGAGATGGAGACCACGGTGGATGGCTTGCTTTTGTTATGGAGCAAAATGTCAGCTTTAGACTGCTAGCGCCCCCAATACCAAGTTACTAATGTAAACATTCCACCCGTTAACAGCGTAGAGGTCAGTTATCATCCGAAGATTTCTCTACAAGAATCATAGCAAGATTTTATAGCTCCGCAGACATTTTCATTATCTGTTCAACGTTTCTTGCCTATAACACCTCGCAAACTCTTGTTGCATTTAGTGCTGACCACATTCCCATCCTTGCCACTATCGGCAAACCGACCGACTTCAGAAGCCCGATAAGAGCACATTTATTAATTACAAAAAAGGTTTTAACAACATTTATGGACATCCCTACCCCATTTGTGCCAGGAGAGGAGGCACGTGTATTAATTTAATTGTCCAAATGGTCCAACGAACGCACGACCCATTGACCTATACCTAAAAGACCGAAAGCGGTTCTCCACTTCCAAAGTAACTTTTAACAGCACCGCTGTTACAACAAGAAAACGTTAACAATGAAACAGAACGATACAGAATAAAAACAGAACCTGACTAGTAATGAATCTTTAACTCATCCCTATAACAGACACATTTTATTTTAAATTTCGGATAAACTTTATATAGAAAAAGAGAGTTCTTTTTTTTCCATGTAGTTTGACAGTTACGAAACAATAAATGAACAGCTGTGCTAATAGGCATTTCACTTGTATACAAACAAGGTCCACCATTCAGTGTGAATGAAAAACCGCTGAAAAACGACACTGTTATTTACACAGCTGTTTAGAACAATAAATGTTTTTTAGTTTTGCGGAAAGTTTTTAAATTAAAGCTAAAATTTTTGGTTTATTAAGAAAATAAATAACAAAATGGTAAGTGCAGAAATTATTTACCTTTATATTAATTAAATTACTTTCGTTTCAGTTGTTCTATTCATTCTTCAAGTCTTTGGTAGGCAAAGATGTGGTTGTTGAATTGAAAAATGATTTAAGGTAAATGCGTGTGTGTGTTACAAAAAGCCGGCTGCATGTTAACGAATGTTTATTTTGCATTTTTTATATTTTCAGCATTTGTGGAACTTTACATAGTGTTGATCAATATTTGAATATAAAGTTGACCGATATAAGTGTAACCGATCCCGAAAAATATCCACATATGCTGTCGGTTAAAAATTGTTTTATACGCGGTTCTGTAGTGCGTTACGTTCAATTACCGGGCGACGAAGTCGATACACAACTTCTACAAGATGCGGCACGGAAAGAAGCGGTTGTTAGCTCCCGGTAAAACAGTTCTGCTAAACCACTCATTTAAAAATTTATCATTTATCCGTTTTTTTATGTAAAATACCTTGTTTGATCATATTTTATACCAATAACGAAAATGTACAAAAAACGTAAAGCTAGAGAAAAAAACTTCCAATTTAATTGAACTTTTCATCAGTTTTTAATGAGAATAAATCAAGCCCAAATATTGATTGCAAAATATTACACTGGCAACAGTTAATTACTTTTTGAAATATTGTGAACTAAAGCTTCAAGAAGAAAGGAATCTTATCGTTAAAGGTAACAAATTTTAAGGTTTTTATCATTTTAATTTTGTTTTATTGCGAAATAAAATATTTACATTGTATACCAATGTTTTTTAAGCCCTTAACGAATTAATACAAAAACTCTAACGTGGAATATATAAATAAGAAAGCTATTACGTTAGCGGTTTATCTGTAAATATAAGGGGACTTCCACCGCTAATTCATTAAAACTTTACATTTTTTATTAACTAAACCATTACATAGGAAAGATAAGTACTAACAAAGAAGAAACCGATACAAATTTGTTAGTCTGACTTTTATATATAGTCATTTTGCTTTGCGGGGAATTATACCGCAATTTGTTGCTTTCAGTAGACACCGCCCTGGACAAATTGCTATGAGCAAAAGAATTTAACTCAGAATAAAATTATAATTGTAATTCTTCAAAACACAAATAATTTCGATTAATACAAGAGCCAAGTGATTTTAAATTTGTTACTAAATCATGAAAATTAGTATAAATAATATTTGTATATACATTCGCTTTTAGATATTCTTTCTGCGATTTTGACTACATTTAATTCCTTTTTCCGTGTTTCCGAGCTACAATAGAAGTGATTTACGAAAATGTTCAAACGCGAAATGTAGTTTTGGAAACAAAATAATATAAAAACAGAATTTATATAAAATTCAAATTTTACTAAATTATTTGACAATAAAGTTGCGAAATTGTACTGTTCGTAGAAATGTGACCAGATCCTTAAAACGAAAATATACAATACATATTTTATTTGATAAACTTTTTATAAATTAAAAAAATATTTTTATAAATACTTGGATCAATATATTACAGATTTATTCTAACAGAAACAATTCTAACATTTTAACTATTTTATTTACAATTATGCATTTTATTTGAATTGCGTAGTGCTATTGCATAGCACCCAAGGCTTAGCAACCGATTTTTATTTTTCGTTTGTTTAGGTATCGTCGATTTTTTTTATATATAATCTGTTCCAAATTTCCAGAGACCCGAGGAGTTGAACCGTATTAATTACGACTTTTTTTAAATGAAAATATATTTGTTGTTATTTCTTGATTTTATTTTATTTATTTCTTTATTATTGCAGAATTGCTAAAAGGTTCTGAACTGTTATTTCTTTGCCTATTCTATATAACAACTTTCATAGTATTTAGTAGCTTGGAGACAATCAGCCGTATGATAGTTAGTGCTTCACTGATTACTTAGTTCTGTTATTTTCTTTGTTCTGTTCTAATCAAAAGACTTGAATTCGATTACATTTATACGTCATTATTTATCATAGCAAATGTTAAATAATAAATATAATTTTCAAGTATATGATAGAAATCGATTTTGAAAACGAAACGTTTTAAAAAAGAAAAATGTGATGTACTTATTTTTTCCGTTTTTATTTATTCTGAAATTAATTTTTTTTTAATGATTTGCATTAATTTTTCATAAAATGTTTGCTTTAATTCGTTTATTTGATGTAAATGTTCTCTTGGTCTGCATTTTCAATTGCAATTCTTTTAAAATGCTTCAAAAATCTTTTTCAAAATAGACCGAAATGGACGTTTTCTCTATATACATAAATATAACGGCCGTTTTGAAATTTTGGAACCAGTTTACTATCGATCTGGAAGTTAATATAGGCAAAATTTTTTTTAACCTTTATCTAAAAACTGAAAATGTGGTGCGGATTACTATCAAATCCAGTTGTGCACTCAGGCAAAATACTAGACGAATATGAGTTGGCAGTTGGGTACTCCCCGTACAAAATAACTCATATTTCTCCAATACCTAAAGAGCACCAATAGTGATACTCATCAAACTCGATACAGATTTCACCAATGGATTAGATTCTTGATAGTTTTCCGTGAAGCAGGCCTTCAGGTGGTCGTAAGGGTTTTCTTGCGTTGAGATTTGTTGCGATTGGTGGTAAGGAGTGTCTACTGTACCATGTTTTGGACACTGGCTTAGACTTTTTATTATTGATTTTTCCTAAACTGACGATAGCGGTAGTGAAACACAACGAGTGAAGCTAGTCACTTATAAATCTAACTTTATTTAAATTATTAGTTTTGTTACACAAATTGTTTTTAAACTGCTTAGAAAAGTTGATAAAATGGTAACCTTATTAATGAATATCATGTCCTATCTTCTGGTATTTTACCTCGTAAGGAACAGAAAACCTTTTGTTTGAAATAAAAAAATTTTTTAAATGAAATGTTTTAAAAGTCTGGCCTCAACTAATTCTTTTTCATGATTAAAAAAAAAACGATGGTACAAACTAACAAAATAATTTCACAATTATGTTTGTAAAATATTTTGAAATACAGTCTCGCTGTTTTCTGTTTTCACTAAAGAAAATAATAATAATTATTGCCCTCGTAAATTGATCAAAAAATTTTCCTTTCGGCCGTTGTAGGGAAATAGTTAACGACACGGGAATCCGCTGAGTACGGTAGTCAATACGGAATGTATCGGTACCGTTATTAAAACGACGTCACTTCCCATCCTTGATCTACACAATTAATGAAACAAAAGACAAAATTTTGTTTGGACATTTTATTTGGTTTCGCAAGTATTTACAATTATTAACAATCGAAAGATTTATCATTATTGTATGTACTAAGTTGTTTTAACATTTTATGTGAAGTACTTTCCTTTTAGGAAAATTATATAAAATTTTGTTGATTCCGCCTTTTAACGAACATTGTGAGGACATTATCAGGACGTAAGTTTTTTCGAGGTGTATTTAAATTTCGTAAACTTTATATCGTTTTAGGAACGATTAAGTAATTTGAGCCTTATTTGCGTAATTTATTTGTATTTGCATTTGCCTTTTAATTCTTTTAATTAAAATTTCAGTTTTAACATTTAATATTGTCATATATAATTTTAAAAATATGTACATACATATGTATGTATGTACATATGTGCATAAAGACTGTAACAGTAAAAAAACATAAAGTACAAAACTTTGTTTTTTACCTCTTCACAAAGCACTAGCCTTAGGATTTGTTTAATGTTTAATTTAAGTTAGGTTTTTTATTTTAAATTCAGAATGTCTTGTGTTTTGGAGGGCAAATACTTTTTTATGGAACTGTATAAATACTTGTTATAAAATCGAATTGAATAGTTTAGTTTCTGAAACAAACAACCATATTTTGTATTTTGATTTTCTTGTTTTTTAAGCAATAAATTCTTATTTAGCTACTAACAGTCTCCTTGTGAACATTTTAAAAGTATGAAACAGTCCAGGTTCCTTCATAGCTTATATTTCATACACTAGACACATTGTCTTCCATGTCGGACAAAAGAGGTTGTAGGCCCATAGAGTTTTCAGTTGTGTGCGTTAGCAAACAGTTACGATTTTCTCCGCTATTTAGAGAAGATGATGCATGCTTTCTCATACCTGCCACTCCACCACATCTCTTGTCAGAACTTAAAACTGTTGATACGCCACTACCGGCAGTGCCTCCAATTCCTCCGATACTTAAACATAACCTATCGCTGCTGTCATCACTGGGGCTACCACTACTGCAACTACTCACAGAATTATCATTTTGTATTATTTCCGTAGAATGGTTGTGATATTGTTGTGTTGACTCAGCTGCTGCTGCTGCCACCTTACGATGGTTGCGACTGTTGTGTTTAAGCAGACTGCTGTAGCCAGCACCGCTATTCTGAGGACCAGCGTTTACCTGTGCTCTTTGATTGGGATGCGGACTTTTCACTGATGATTGGTTTGTTAATGCTGGTGTTGTAGCTGGATTTTTCGTTGTTGTTGGTGATGGTATAGATGTTGCTGTTGTTTGCAGAAGACCAATATTCTCTTTGTATGTACTACCCGTACTAATGCTGCGATAATAGCTGGGGTGCTTGAAAGAACGTACTTGACGGCCATTGCCATCCACTTGTGTTACCGCTGTCAGTATTGAGGGCGTCCTTTGTGAATCACCTCTGAAAATAAATTGGAATTAAATTTTATAAGTGAAAATAATATTACTTTTCTCCGGCAATATTATAAGAATCATATACATAATTATAATATGAAAGTGATTCATATGCAGATTTAAAAGTTCCATAAAAACAATCTTGCACAACTTCATTACAGTGGCTCTCATAAGATTCTACCATTATTTGAATCCATAAATTTAAAGTGAATTATAGAATTATGTTACAGTCATGTTAATAATTTAATCTTGATTTAATAGTTTAGCAACATTTAATTATTATCATAATGTACTCTGTTTATTTAAAGAAATTCTAGAGACTTTTTTAAATAACGTTTTTAATTTATGGAAAAAAGAGAATCCATGTATTGAATACTCAAGCGGCATTTAACTCATTTCAATATGTTTTTAATGTAATTTTAACGAGCGCATACCTATTTAAACTGTATGTTCCATTGTTGTTATTGCTTTTTCTGCCAGTCTTCCTCTTCATGGGACACAGATGGAAAGCGCCATAAATAAGCGGATTTACTAAGCTGTTGGACATGCCAAAAAAGAATATAGCCGATTGTAAATCTTCACCAAACTGCAAAAGAAAGAGACAGATGATATATATGACCCCATTTTATAACGTTAGCTCTCCTCTCTGAAATACAAAATCAACACTACTACACTTTAATACAAAATAACGCAGTAATATCCATTTGCATTTGTGTTTGTGCTGAATACTCGCTTCAAATTTTTCTAATAAATTATATATTTTAATCAAAAGACTAATTGTTCAGTTTTAAATTTATTTTTTGGACGATTTTTTAAAACGCGATTTAACTTTATACTATTTGAAAATCTGGTCACATTGATCACTGTACTAAATATTTGTAAATATCTGCAACATTAATTGTGAGAAATATAATTGGCCTAGAATATTGTGTGTTGAATAAAAACACATAATAAGCTTGTAAACTGTTTTATCATTAATGAAATTTCAATATTTCTTAAATTAAATTTCTCTTATTTCTTCAATATGAATCAGACTTTCTATTCTACAAGGTAATATTAAACTAAGTTAAAAAGAATCATCTTTTCCTGGATTTCTGTTAAATATTTACTATGAAAAATACCATAATTTAATCTACTACAGTGAATTTTATCTAGTTTTTTCCCCTTTAAATTAATTATTGTACTTCTACTATAGTACGTCTTATTAATTGCAGTACAATTAATTAAATGTGTTTTATAGTCTTAAATAAAAGAGAGAAATCTCTTTCAGTTTGTGCATTTATTTATCTTAATGCTTGTACTTTACACACCCACCGTACGATACGGACACTATACGTACTTTATTACTCAAATAGTCTGCTAAGATTTTATGAATAGTACATTACCTCGTATCAGTGAACATTTTATAGAGTTATAATTCTCCCTAACACACAAGGAAGGATAATAGAAAAGGAAACCAAAAAGAGGATTAGACAAAATGAAAAAGTTAAAGGGAACTGTTTCACATTTTTGGATAAAATATTTGCATATATTTAAAAAAAAATCAAATAAAAATGCGATAAATTACTTACTCTTTTGTCTGGATTCCAAAACATAAAAATCAACATCATGACGTTGTAAGGTGTCCAACAGATGAGAAAGGCAAAAATGATTACTACCGAAATGCGTAAAGATTTCATTTTAGCTTTATGAATAAGTCTTTGACGATTCGTTTGACTGGATGTCTTGTTGGTATAACCAGCCAACTTTGAGCCTTGAAACATTTTTTCGCTATCTGTTAAATAAGAGAAGATTGTAAATTAAGTATAAAACTCAAAGATTTAGTTGCGATCGATAAAGAATGTGGCAACTAGGACATCGGTAAGATGCTTAAATAAAAGGATACACAAACTGATGTAAAATATAAATTTATTTAAGCTGCTCAGGGAGAACAGCTGTGTTTTGAATGCCAACATGAGCAACAATGTTTTTTTTTTTTTTATAATGTTGCGTGTTGTATAAAGAACGAAATTCCCTTCTGTGAATTTGATAAATTGAAATGGTACGATTATTGCGATTGGTGCTTAATTTTATTTTGTTCCCTAATATTTAAAACAAAGTAAATAGAAGCTATTGCAAATAATGTTTAAGTAACACACTATGTGACAAAATCGAAAAAATTGGAGAAACTTTTAAAGTCATCTCGTGTAGGTTGTAGGGCGGCTAGTTGAGTAGATAATTTTGTCATTTTTAGAAGTCCGAGTTTCTAATTGAGTTTCTAAAAATGACAAAATTATTATTATTTCTGAAGTTCATTTGAAATGTTATATCGTCCAATTAATGTTAAAATAATACGGTTTGCCAAATTGGTAAAATTCAGTTGGTAACATAAAATTGTTGTTACTTCGCCATTGAACACACAGCTTTAGCTGTGATCGGGTGATCCATTTAGATAATCTTTTAATAATAAATAAAATACTTAAAATAAAGTTGGATGTCAGAGTCTTTATTGTGACCCAAAAGAACAATCTCTGACACTTATGATTAACGGTAATATTACTTATATGTTGGCCAGGACTATACTGTAGGTGGGCCATACGGAAGGTCCAATTTTCGATCACTCGTTGTTACCGATAACTCGGGAATTCTTTAAGTAATTTTGACTTCCAAGTGTTGAGTCGAAACGGACTTCACATAACGCAAAATAAAAAAAATCCAAAGTCATAGTATCGTCTTGTTCAAACGACTAATACTGTCTGCTACAGCCGGAATATTGTTCTCATTACGGCCTGAAAGTGGTCTATTAGGTTTTGTGGAGAAGAGTTGCTATTAACGAATGTGCCCTGAGGAAAGGCTTCATTACCAAAAGGCTTTTCTCAATTTGTTATATTTTGAAATGTTTGAAATATATGGGAACTCTGATGATTCTGTTTTCGTTCGTTGATACCGTTGCTTCTTACATTCTAAATATTTATTGCTATGTTTTCAATCTCAATGAAATAAAGTTTCCAAAAGGAGTGTATTTTTTTTTATAGAAAATTACATTTGTTTGCTTTCATTTTGCATGTTCTCCACTTTTGTTTCACTTACTTGATATAGTGCGAAATGTTGACATATACGTTCCAAAAAGTATACATAAGGGCAGCAGGAATGTGAAGACCAGTGTAAATGTGGTATAAAGCTGCTCCTGCCATTCGGCTGTATAAAATCCATGTGTAACACATTGATAAAATTCCTCAATAAAAGGACCACGTGCAACTCGAAATATAAAAAACTGGAGGGAAATAAAGAATAATAGCATATGTAGTTAATACTTTTTTGCGTATACTGGCAGTAAGCAGTATCAATAAAATTTTCAAAAGATAACATCTGCGAATTTCTATCAATCTCTAAAGAAAAAAACCAAAAACATAAGGGAGGTAAGAAACGGAAAATAAAAAATACAATATTACTTGTCGCAGAACTATCTGTTTTAATTTCTTTATTACCAGTTTTTGTCACAGGAGACAGTTAACCAGATATAAGCAAGTATTTTTCAAAGTTTTTATGTAATAAAAGCCAAAGCCATGTTTTAAAGCTCCTAAAATATTCAAACTCCTTTAAAAAAATCTCAAAAATTATAAAAGTTCTCTCCTACCTCAAAAGGTAACCATAATCTGAGAGCACTATATTATGATTGAATTATATGGTTGTCAACAAATCATATTATTAAAAAAACAACAGGTATAAGACGACATGCTTATCCACCCTCAACAAATAAATTGCATTTTTATAATAAAATATTTTGGAATATAATTAACTACAAAGGTTTCTTTAAAACAGCAATAATATTATTTTTTTAGATAATAATATGCAGCACAGCATCCTCATACTATTATTAAATACGAAGATAATTTAACATATTTTGTATAACAAAATCATTTTATGGTTAGAGGAATTATATTATTTTTGTATAGTTAATATACTTTGTTTGTGGTTGGAGTTTTACTAAAAACTGTATTGCTCAACTGAACCATGTTGCAATTTTTGTGAATGAAAATCACTTAATGATTAAATGCAAGCAATAATTTGTTTATGGCAACTGATGTAATATGTTTTAAAATAACCATGTATTGTTTGCCACAACCATATATTTTTGTGGTGAACGGAATATGGTTGTCGTATTCAAGCCGCAACCATGTTATTTTTTTTTTCTTAAAAAAAACAAAATAAGAAAAAATCGATTTTAGACCAGCATAAATACAGACATAAATTGTTGACTTTCCACTAAAATGACTTTTATTTATAATCTAACTAAACTTTTCGTTTTCTTCTAAAGTTACGGCCAGATAAGTCCACATTTGACGAAATAAGCGTAACCACTAGTTTTACAATAAATTGATTTTAGCCGACGTGTCCCGTGTATAAAAAATTACTATAAATAGTGCAATAGTGTTGGTATGTTTACCGTTAAAAGTTATATACACATACATATGTATGTTATATAGTGGTTACGCTTATTTCGCTAAATGTTTGACAAATCTGAAAGTATTTTTACACTTACGAATGAAACATACGAGTACTTTCCCTTAAGAAAATAAAATACATATGCTCTTCATTTCAATTTATTCTTCTCTTAAGACAAAAGTGAATGTTTTGAAATGTCTTTGCAAAGTTTTCGTTTAAATTGAAACGATGATAACGATAAACTAATTTCCTTGTTCGTTCTAATATTTCACCAAGAAGCACAACTTTATATTTAGCACACAAGTGTTGTTCAATTCCTAAGAAAAGAAAAATTAAGAGGGAAGAAAAAAACACATTATTTTGAACACATCCTAGAAACACAGTAGGACAATTAAGTTAAGCTACAATTACATTGTCAAGTGTTTATTTAATCCCCTATTGAAGCAATATGTTGTAACAGCTTCTGGAAATGGAAAACGTTTTTAGAAAATTACCATTTGATGTAAAAATAAAATTCAAAAGCAAAGAGTATGTAGTCAAAATACTTCACATACATATCTTTTGCAGTTGTCTATCGTCTCATGATTTCTAATAAAGATTCCATGTGTGAAACCTTTGAAACATTGTTATTACAAGTATTCGAGCTTCAAACAAACCCAAAATAATGTTGTTAATTGAGAAAAGAAAATATTTTAACTGGTATTTCATATTTACGGTGTTTTGAGTCACCTTGCGACTGATTGTCCATCACTTTCAAACGATTTTGAAATTTTATCATCATCATACGAGTATTATGTTAAATTTTGAACTAAACAATTATTAACAATATGTTTGTTTATGATTTTATTTCAATAATTAATATGAATTAATTTATTCAAGCTTAAGTTACTTTAACATTCTTCCAATTAAGGGAGAACAATTGTGCAGTTTATTAATACGATAGAATACTGAAAAATGTAATTTATTGGACACTAGCAGAATAAAATACATGTATTTTTTATGCCACTACACACGTCAACGGAGCTCCCGTACTTAAAATTACTGAATCAAATTTGTGTGTTTAAATATTTCCTCTTAGTGCAAAGCATGCTGTACCATTTCACGATCCTGTCAATGTGATTGTTGTCGTATTTGCCCCTTGTGCTGTTTTCGTTTTTCAACAGTACGAGCATAGCAATAGCATATATAATTTAACAAGAAAGAAGTGCTGTTTTGTGACAGCAAATATATATTTGATTTTTGATGTTGCTACTAAACTGTATTTATATTTAACAGCACAGTAACAGCAAAATTATTGTTAATAAAACTAGTAGAAGTTATAGTATACTACAGTATTTTTTCTGTGTTGTTGCTATTTTGCAGCTAGCATTTTAAACACTGATTCCAACATGGGATAGTCTGGTATCACACGGTAAATGAATAATTGTTATGCAACGGCAATAATTATTTTTATTACTAAAATAAGCTCCGCTGCTATCACAAATTTATCCAATAGAATAAGATATCATTGCGAAATTGTTGAGTTTGGCTCATCCGTTGCTTATCAGTAGCATACATTTTTTTATAGGTGCGAGTATTAGCATCTATTCATATTAGTATATGCCACAGCGCCAATATACCGACAAAAAAATTAGGCAAAGAAAAAACCTGATTGTAAAATGGTCACGACAACCATATTATGTTCTCTACAACAATATATTACTATGGCAAACATATAATGGTTATTTGAAAATAATTTAAACATTACTTTAGTTATGGTAAACAAGTTACAGTTTACATTTAATCTTTAAATGATTTCCATCCATAAAAATTACGACATGGGGTTAGTAACAGAGTGGAACAATACAGTTTTTACGAAAATTCTAGCACGGACAAAGTAATTTAAATGTACAAAAATAATATACTTAAGGCGCACAGTAGTGCGGCAGTCCAAGTTCAGCCCTAACGCACACAGTGTGAATATCGCACGAAACCATTCGCACCGTTTTTACGCCCTCATAGCTTTGCTTCCTTTAATCATTAAATAATGAAATTTCGAATATAAGGACTTTCCGTACCGGCAATCTCATAAAAATTATCTTAGCAGACATAATATATGAAATTTATTTGATATCTATTCAAAATATGAGGGGTGCTGGCTGTGGCTCAAGTGGTTACGGTAGGCGATGTCAATCAGTAACATCAAGTTTTTGCTTTTCTAACGTTCTAAAAGAACTATATGATTATTATGAACTACAACAATTACAATAATATGTTCCTCTTAGATTATGGTTACCTCAACCATGTTTGTTTCATTGCGTGTTAATGAAGGGCTTTACGAGTTTCTAATTAATGTGACACTTTCCTATTCATATGCTTTAGCATTTGTCATCCAAATAAAGTAACACAATTAATTAGTGGGTATTATTTCCCTCAGTGTAACATTCTATTACAAAAAACTAAAAATATGTAGTTCGTCCATAAAGTCACCCTAATTGGCCATAGTTGTCCACTGATTTCGTGTCTTGGCTTGGTCTCTCCTCTTTTATATCAGTATTTTTCTCTTGTAAAATAATTCTCCTACTAATTTCCTCAATACTAATCCCATACAAAACTGATTGCCTATTGTTGTGTTCATTTTTTTTTTGTTAAGAATTCGGCATTAGTTTGTCATACATAGTTTCAGTTCAATATGTGAAAAATATTAAAAACGCATAAATCCGTGTTTGTGTCTGTGCTTTGATATATTTTACTTAACTAAATAACTATTTATGTATGTTCCTTTTATTGTTATTATTTCATCTTATATTATCATTAGTTCGAAAGAGATTGATTAGGAAATCATAATAAAAAAAATAGTTCTTTTTCCGTTTGCACACGATCGATACTAAAATGTTTTCCTTAATGGAAGTACGAGTGTGTCGTAAAATATTATTTTATTGCTGGTGTTAGAAAATAATAAATGTTAGCAACACGCTCATACATGCATATGTATTTATAGTATATTGTTTTATTTTATGTTTACGAACTTGCGTAGGATGCCTTAGAATGAAAAGATTATGCTGATAATATGCGAAGTTGTCAATACCTACGGAATTGGTCATTAATCAGATAAATTATTAAACTGCAACATTTTCTTTGGGTTCATCATGCAAGGATATCTTTGAATGAACAGCGCTGTGCAGTTTAATGTGTCTGTGTGGGAAAGTGTATGAAGAAGAAATATTTTACAGAACTGTAATAAATTCAGAATACAAATAGACGATAATATATTAATATGCTTCAAAGACATCGAACCCTACCGAAATTGACTTTTTGTTGCAAAGTTGTTCTGCAGCCTCCATGCTTATGTACGTCTTTTATAAGTAAGAGCCAGCGTTCTCATCTCGGTGCTTTTAGCATTGTTCTTAGGTTCTTGTTTTATAAAGACAGAATTTTTATGGAAAACCTCAAATTTTAAAATTTTTTTAAATTTGTAATTGTTTTTCATAAAAGTTTTCGTCTTTCGAAAGGGAAGTAAACGCTTCATGTTTTATGGCGTTGATATAAAATTTTTTAAATTTTAACCCTTTTTGTACCACAAATGGCAAAATATAAGCAAAATTCCTACGTATGATTAATATCTGTTTATTCTCAAATTGCTCATACGTACACATGTGCACAATTTCGGTTTCGTAAAGACACTCATTCATTATAGATATTAGGAAGGAATTTCCGTCATTCCGTGTCAAGTTTGGGGTTTGAAAACAAAACGTTTTCGTTTATATATCATCTTCAGTGGCATTTTCCGTTCTGAGTCCGGTAATTTATTATATATTATCGTATATATTACTATTCAGCAAAAAACACATGGGTTCGTGTGATAGTGAACTATGTACTTCAATTTAGGTGAAAATCGCATGATTTTAACATTGCCATGTCATTGACAGTAACGGGCAGAGATTTAAAAAAAACGGGGTCTCATTTAATTGATTGCTAGTGACCATGGCTAACCAGTGCTTCTACTGAGTTTATTTTTAAATAAACAAAATTTTCAATAAGATTAAGTAGCAGAATTACATATGTGTTTTAGAAGTGTTCAATACTGATCAATTTATTACGTTTAAGCAACACGTTACCATGCGAAAGCATTAAAATTCTACTACATTTTGAACTCCTTTCATTTTTCTTTGCTGGATACAAAGTTCCATACATTGTATTTTTTGTCGTTTTGTCACAGAAGTTACTTCAGCAACGACCTAAAGTAAAACGAGGCATAAAATGTTTAGAAATTCTTACAAAATTCGTCAAATATTTTATTTATAGCCCCTCTCAAATCAACTTATTATGGGTTTATAAAATGAAATGTAATCCACCAATCATTGTGGATATTGCTTTATAGCATTCAATACAAAAGCTACCCACTTGTTCGTTTAATGGAAAACTTGTGACGTGTTTCTAAATAAAACAAATAGAACAATTTCTACACCAATCTATTATTATGCTTTGAAAAGTTAGCGCATAGACAAAAGTAATTCAGCTAAAAAATAATAACGCTTAAATATTTCCCTTCAATTGTCCCGGAGAGACAAAAATAAAATTATTTGTGGCTTCTTCGTTTATATAAACCTGTGAAGAAATATTTTTTCCATATTTTTAATTGTTTCTTTAAGAGCTAGCATAACAATAAACTGTACTTATGGGAAAGATAGTAAACACTTTAAACTGACGATAAAAGAAAACAAAAAATCCACCTTCTACAACCCGAAGTGAAAACACACAAAGCACCAAAAATTAAAAAGTATTTTATTATCATGTGGTAGAGAATATGCCGAACAATAAAAGAAAATTAAAATTTTAATTCATGAATTAGCGCCCTTCACGTCAACGGGTCTTCGCAAAAAATACTTATGAGCCACAACTAAATGGTGTCTTTAAAAGTGTGCGTCCTAAATGAAAGATAAAACTTATACACAGGCTAAAATAAGAAACTTAATCATTTAATTTTTCCTTTATTTCTTTCTTTCTTTAAAGAATTCTTTTTTCATTTCGGGTTACAATAACTACTTTCTTTTCACAACTTTGTAACTTGTGCCTTTTTATTTTCTACACATGCACAGCCTTTACTTTTATCCATTCGGCCGTTTCCTTTTTATTTTCGGGATCAATTTATCATGAAAGGATACATTTTTGGGCATGTAAGCTGTAGGTTTGTGTAAGATTTTATTGCGGTAGCACAAAAGTGGCTACATGCCACATACCCCGGCACAGCTTACAGCAAATAAATAAAGTATGAAACTTCTTGTTGTCAGTAAACATTTATTACAACACTCTGCGACGCACAGTGGTTTGTTTCCATATAACGATAGAAGAAGAAACAAATCGGACCAAGGATTCGCTTACCGCCCATGTTTCAGAACGTATAACTCTTTATATACTCAACATAAATTTGTGGAAACATATATTTGTTATAGCCATCATATCTAAACTTTGTGAGTTGGTGTTTACCGATTAGGAAAATGTCCTTTATCGAGAAAATACCATAACTTTTACAAAAATTATCCGAATTCAATGAAACTTGTTATATTTTTGAAATAAATTAATACAGAACTGCGCGTAGCTGATTTGGCTTATGGTAACGTTCTCCCATCAGACCTTTTTTTACTAACGCATATTCATTTTTGGAATTTTTATTTTTATAGTTTCTCTATCATAAAAATATGATTTTTTTTTAATTTTTTTCTAGTTCCGGTTCGAATTTTATAAATTTTTTTTGCAAATTACTAGAACGCATAATTGGAATACAAGAACAGGAAAACCTTTATGTGTGTGAAGATAAATTTGAATTTAACTAGCAGAGACGCAAACCCAAATTTTTAACATAGCTGATTTAGCACTCAACAGAGCACTGTTAGCGATTTAACAGCAGAAGTAATTTTGACCTTATCTTCAGGAGCCTATAACATGAAACAGGAGTCAGGCCCACAAAAAAATCCAACCGTACAAATTGCTCCAAGGTGTCAATAATTGACCCATAACTCTATAAAATCTAAACTATTTTCGGAACATAAATAAATTGAATTTTAAAACAGTCCTTTTGCTGGCACTGTTAATCATTAACTTACTTCCAGGGGTCATTATGGAAAAATGGGGATGGGTACCAATATCCCACTACATAGAAATGATGCTCCAGATAGACCTTTATGGAGCACATATACTAAAATTTCTCAAATAATTTTGGAACTTTTTAAAAATAAGTTTCAAAAAAGTGATATTTGCGAAAAATTTCTGGAGAGGATTAATGGTCATTATGGAAAAATGAGGATGGGTACCAATATCCCACTACATATAAATGATGCTCCAGAGAGTACTTAATGGAACTGTAATAGTGGGATATCTGAAATAATTTTGGAACTTTTTAAAAATAAGTTTTAAAAAAGTGATATTTGCTAAAAATTTCTGGAGAGGATTAATGGTCATTATGGAAAAATGGGGATGGGTACCAATATCCCACTACATAGAAATGATGCTCCAGAGAGTACTTAATGGAACTGTAATAGTGGGATATCTGAAATAATTTTGGAAGAAAAATAAATCGAATTTGAAAAAAGCATTTTTGAGGAAAATTTTTGGTATGACCACTTATGAAAAGTGACCAATTTGGGAAAATGGTGATGGGTACCAATATCCCACTATATACAAATGGTGCTCCAGATAGACCTTTATGGAGCACATATACTAAAATTTCTCAAATAATTTTGGAACTTTTTAAAAATAAGTTTCAAAAAAGTGATATTTGCGAAAAATTTCTGGAGAGGATTAATGGTCATTATGGAAAAATGGGGATGGGTACCAATATCCCACTACATATAAATGATGCTCCAGAGATTACTTAATGGAACTGTAATAGTGGGATATCTGAAATAATTTTGGAAGAAAAATAAATCGAATTTGAAAGAAGCATTTTTGAGGAAAATTTTTGGTATGACCACTTATGAAAAGTGACCAATTTGGGAAAATGGTGATGGGTACCAATATCCCACTATATACAAATGGTGCTCCAGATAGACCTTTATGGAGCACATATACTAAAATTTCTCAAATAATTTTGGAACTTTTTAAAAATAAGTTTCAAAAAAGTGATATTTGAGAAAAATTTCTGGAGAGGATTAATGGTCATTATGGAAAAATGAGGATGGGTACCAATATCCCACTACATATAAATGATGCTCCAGAGAGTACTTAATGGAACTGTAATAGTGGGATATCTGAAATAATTTTGGAACTTTTTAAAAATAAGTTTTAAAAAAGTGATATTTGCTAAAAATTTCTGGAGAGGATTAATGGTCATTATGGAAAAATGGGGATGGGTACCAATATCCCACTACATAGAAATGATGCTCCAGAGAGTACTTAATGGAACTGTAATAGTGGGATATCTGAAATAATTTTGGAAGAAAAATAAATCGAATTTGAAAAAAGCATTTTTGAGGAAAATTTTTGGTATGACCACTTATGAAAAGTGACCAATTTGGGAAAATGGTGATGGGTACCAATATCCCACTATATACAAATGGTGCTCCAGATAGACCTTTATGGAGCACATATACTAAAATTTCTCAAATAATTTTGGAACTTTTTAAAAATAAGTTTCAAAAAAGTGATATTTGCGAAAAATTTCTGGAGAGGATTAATGGTCATTATGGAAAAATGGGGATGGGTACCAATATCCCACTACATATAAATGATGCTCCAGAGATTACTTAATGGAACTGTAATAGTGGGATATCTGAAATAATTTTGGAAGAAAAATAAATCGAATTTGAAAGAAGCATTTTTGAGGAAAATTTTTGGTATGACCACTTATGAAAAGTGACCAATTTGGGAAAATGGTGATGGGTACCAATATCCCACTATATACAAATGGTGCTCCAGATAGACCTTTATGGAGCACATATACTAAAATTTCTCAAATAATTTTGGAACTTTTTAAAAATAAGTTTCAAAAAAGTGATATTTGCGAAAAATTTCTGGAGAGGATTAATGGTCATTATGGAAAAATGGGGATGGGTACCAATATCCCACTACATATAAATGATGCTCCAGAGATTACTTAATGGAACTGTAATAGTGGGATATCTAAAATAATTTTGGAAGAAAAATAAATCGAATTTGAAAGAAGCATTTTTGAGGAAAATTTTTGGTATGACCACTTATGAAAAGTGACCAATTTGGGAAAATGGTGATGGGTACCAATATCCCACTATATACATATGGTGCTCCAGATAGACCTTTATGGAGCACATATACTAAAATTTCTCAAATAATTTTGGAACTTTTTAAAAATAAGTTTCAAAAAAGTGATATTTGAGAAAAATTTCTGGAGAGGATTAATGGTCATTATGGAAAAATGAGGATGGGTACCAATATCCCACTACATATAAATGATGCTCCAGAGAGTACTTAATGGAACTGTAATAGTGGGATATCTGAAATAATTTTGGAACTTTTTAAAAATAAGTTTTAAAAAAGTGATATTTGCTAAAAATTTCTGGAGAGGATTAATGGTCATTATGGAAAAATGGGGATGGGTACCAATATCCCACTACATAGAAATGATGCTCCAGAGAGTACTTAATGGAACTGTAATAGTGGGATATCTGAAATAATTTTGGAAGAAAAATAAATCGAATTTGAAAAAAGCATTTTTGAGGAAAATTTTTGGTATGACCACTTATGAAAAGTGACCAATTTGGGAAAATGGTGATGGGTACCAATATCCCACTATATACAAATGGTGCTCCAGATAGACCTTTATGGAGCACATATACTAAAATTTCTCAAATAATTTTGGAATTTTTTAAAAATAAGTTTCAAAAAAGTGATATTTGCGAAAAATTTCTGGAGAGGATTAATGGTCATTATGGAAAAATGGGGATGGGTACCAATATCCCACTACATATAAATGATGCTCCAGAGATTACTTAATGGAACTGTAATAGTGGGATATCTGAAATAATTTTGGAAGAAAAATAAATCGAATTTGAAAGAAGCATTTTTGAGGAAAATTTTTGGTATGACCACTTATGAAAAGTGACCAATTTGGGAAAATGGTGATGGGTACCAATATCCCACTATATACAAATGGTGCTCCAGATAGACCTTTATGGAGCACATATACTAAAATTTCTCAAATAATTTTGGAACTTTTTAAAAATAAGTTTCAAAAAAGTGATATTTGCGAAAAATTTCTGGAGAGGATTAATGGTCATTATGGAAAAATGAGGATGGGTACCAATATCCCACTACATATAAATGATGCTCCAGAGAGTACTTAATGGAACTGTAATAGTGGGATATCTGAAATAATTTTGGAACTTTTTAAAAATAAGTTTTAAAAAAGTGATATTTGCTAAAAATTTCTGGAGAGGATTAATGGTCATTATGGAAAAATGGGGATGGGTACCAATATCCCACTACATAGAAATGATGCTCCAGAGAGTACTTAATGGAACTGTAATAGTGGGATATCTGAAATAATTTTGGAAGAAAAATAAATCGAATTTGAAAAAAGCATTTTTGAGGAAAATTTTTGGTATGACCACTTATGAAAAGTGACCAATTTGGGAAAATGGTGATGGGTACCAATATCCCACTATATACAAATGGTGCTCCAGATAGACCTTTATGGAGCACATATACTAAAATTTCTCAAATAATTTTGGAACTTTTTAAAAATAAGTTTCAAAAAAGTGATATTTGCGAAAAATTTCTGGAGAGGATTAATGGTCATTATGGAAAAATGGGGATGGGTACCAATATCCCACTACATATAAATGATGCTCCAGAGATTACTTAATGGAACTGTAATAGTGGGATATCTGAAATAATTTTGGAAGAAAAATAAATCGAATTTGAAAGAAGCATTTTTGAGGAAAATTTTTGGTATGACCACTTATGAAAAGTGACCAATTTGGGAAAATGGTGATGGGTACCAATATCCCACTATATACAAATGGTGCTCCAGATAGACCTTTATGGAGCACATGTACTAAAATTTCTCAAATAATTTTGGAACTTTTTAAAAATAAGTTTCAAAAAAGTGATATTTGCGAAAAATTTCTGGAGAGGATTAATGGTCATTATGGAAAAATGGGGATGGGTACCAATATCCCACTACATATAAATGATGCTCCAGAGATTACTTAATGGAACTGTAATAGTGGGATATCTGAAATAATTTTGGAAGAAAAATAAATCGAATTTGAAAGAAGCATTTTTGAGGAAAATTTTTGGTATGACCACTTATGAAAAGTGACCAATTTGGGAAAATGGTGATGGGTACCAATATCCCACTATATACAAATGGTGCTCCAGATAGACCTTTATGGAGCACATGTACTAAAATTTCTCAAATAATTTTGGAACTTTTTAAAAATAAGTTTCAAAAAAGTGATATTTGCGAAAAATTTCTGGAGAGGATTAATGGTCATTATGGAAAAATGAGGATGGGTACCAATATCCCACTACATATAAATGATGCTCCAGAGAGTACTTAATGGAACTGTAATAGTGGGATATCTGAAATAATTTTGGAACTTTTTAAAAATAAGTTTTAAAAAAGTGATATTTGCTAAAAATTTCTGGAGAGGATTAATGGTCATTATGGAAAAATGGGGATGGGTACCAATATCCCACTACATAGAAATGATGCTCCAGAGAGTACTTAATGGAACTGTAATAGTGGGATGTCTGAAATAATTTTGGAAGAAAAATAAATCGAATTTGAAAGAAGCATTTTTGAGGAAAATTTTTGGTATGACCACTTATGAAAAGTGACCAATTTGGGAAAATGGTGATGGGTACCAATATCCCACTATATACAAATGGTGCTCCAGATAGACCTTTATGGAGCACATGTACTAAAATTTCTCAAATAATTTTGGAACTTTTTAAAAATAAGTTTCAAAAAAGTGATATTTGCGAAAAATTTCTGGAGAGGATTAATGGTCATTATGGAAAAATGAGGATGGGTACCAATATCCCACTACATATAAATGATGCTCCAGAGAGTACTTAATGGAACTGTAATAGTGGGATATCTGAAATAATTTTGGAACTTTTTAAAAATAAGTTTTAAAAAAGTGATATTTGCTAAAAATTTCTGGAGAGGATTAATGGTCATTATGGAAAAATGGGGATGGGTACCAATATCCCACTACATAGAAATGATGCTCCAGAGAGTACTTAATGGAACTGTAATAGTGGGATATCTGAAATAATTTTGGAAGAAAAATAAATCGAATTTGAAAAAAGCATTTTTGAGGAAAATTTTTGGTATGACCACTTATGAAAAGTGACCAATTTGGGAAAATGGTGATGGGTACCAATATCCCACTATATACAAATGGTGCTCCAGATAGACCTTTATGGAGCACATATACTAAAATTTCTCAAATAATTTTGGAACTTTTTAAAAATAAGTTTCAAAAAAGTGATATTTGCGAAAAATTTCTGGAGAGGATTAATGGTCATTATGGAAAAATGAGGATGGGTACCAATATCCCACTACATATAAATGATGCTCCAGAGAGTACTTAATGGAACTGTAATAGTGGGATATCTGAAATAATTTTGGAACTTTTTAAAAATAAGTTTTAAAAAAGTGATATTTGCTAAAAATTTCTGGAGAGGATTAATGGTCATTATGGAAAAATGGGGATGGGTACCAATATCCCACTACATAGAAATGATGCTCCAGAGAGTACTTAATGGAACTGTAATAGTGGGATATCTGAAATAATTTTGGAAGAAAAATAAATCGAATTTGAAAAAAGCATTTTTGAGGAAAATTTTTGGTATGACCACTTATGAAAAGTGACCAATTTGGGAAAATGGTGATGGGTACCAATATCCCACTATATACAAATGGTGCACCAGATAGGCCTTTATCGAGCACATATACTAAAATTTCTCAAGTAATTTTGGAACTTTTTAAAAATAAGTTTCAAAAAAGTGATATTTGCGAAAAATTTCTGGAGAGGATTAATGGTCATTATGGAAAAATGGGGATGGGTACCAATATCCCACTACATAGAAATGATGCTCCAGAGAGTACTTAATGGAACTGAAATAGTGGGATATCTGAAATAATTTTGGAAGAAAAATAAATCGAATTTGAAAAAAGCATTTTTGAGGAAAATTTTTGGTATGACCACTTATGAAAAGTGACCAATTTGGGAAAATGGTGATGGGTACCAATATCCCACTATATACAAATGGTGCTCCAGATAGGCCTTTATCGAGCACATATACTAAAATTTCTCAAATAATTTTGGAACTTTTTAAAAATAAGTTTTAAAAAAGTGATATTTGCGAAAAATTTCTGGAGAGGATTAATGGTCATTATGGAAAAATGGGGATGGGTACCAATATCCCACTACATATAAATGATGCTCCAGAGATTACTTAATGGAACTGTAATAGTGGGATATCTGAAATAATTTTGGAAGAAAAATAAATCGAATTTGAAAGAAGCATTTTTGAGGAAAATTTTTGGTATGACCACTTATGAAAAGTGACCAATTTGGGAAAATGGTGATGGGTACCAATATCCCACTATATACAAATGGTGCTCCAGATAGACCTTTATGGAGCACATGTACTAAAATTTCTCAAATAATTTTGGAACTTTTTAAAAATAAGTTTCAAAAAAGTGATATTTGCGAAAAATTTCTGGAGAGGATTAATGGTCATTATGGAAAAATGAGGATGGGTACCAATATCCCACTACATATAAATGATGCTCCAGAGAGTACTTAATGGAACTGTAATAGTGGGATATCTGAAATAATTTTGGAACTTTTTAAAAATAAGTTTTAAAAAAGTGATATTTGCTAAAAATTTCTGGAGAGGATTAATGGTCATTATGGAAAAATGGGGATGGGTACCAATATCCCACTACATAGAAATGATGCTCCAGAGAGTACTTAATGGAACTGTAATAGTGGGATATCTGAAATAATTTTGGAAGAAAAATAAATCGAATTTGAAAAAAGCATTTTTGAGGAAAATTTTTGGTATGACCACTTATGAAAAGTGACCAATTTGGGAAAATGGTGATGGGTACCAATATCCCACTATATACAAATGGTGCACCAGATAGGCCTTTATCGAGCACATATACTAAAATTTCTCAAGTAATTTTGGAACTTTTTAAAAATAAGTTTCAAAAAAGTGATATTTGCGAAAAATTTCTGGAGAGGATTAATGGTCATTATGGAAAAATGGGGATGGGTACCAATATCCCACTACATAGAAATGATGCTCCAGAGAGTACTTAATGGAACTGTAATAGTGGGATGTCTGAAATAATTTTGGAAGAAAAATAAATCGAATTTGAAAGAAGCATTTTTGAGGAAAATTTTTGGTATGACCACTTATGAAAAGTGACCAATTTGGGAAAATGGTGATGGGTACCAATATCCCACTATATACAAATGGTGCACCAGATAGGCCTTTATCGAGCACATATACTAAAATTTCTCAAGTAATTTTGGAACTTTTTAAAAATAAGTTTCAAAAAAGTGATATTTGCGAAAAATTTCTGGAGAGGATTAATGGTCATTATGGAAAAATGAGGATGGGTACCAATATCCCACTACATATAAATGATGCTCCAGAGAGTACTTAATGGAACTGTAATAGTGGGATATCTGAAATAATTTTGGAACTTTTTAAAAATAAGTTTTAAAAAAGTGATATTTGCTAAAAATTTCTGGAGAGGATTAATGGTCATTATGGAAAAATGAGGATGGGTACCAATATCCCACTACATATAAATGATGCTCCAGAGAGTACTTAATGGAACTGTAATAGTGGGATATCTGAAATAATTTTGGAACTTTTTAAAAATAAGTTTTAAAAAAGTGATATTTGCTAAAAATTTCTGGAGAGGATTAATGGTCATTATGGAAAAATGGGGATGGGTACCAATATCCCACTACATAGAAATGATGCTCCAGAGAGTACTTAATGGAACTGTAATAGTGGGATGTCTGAAATAATTTTGGAAGAAAAATAAATCGAATTTGAAAGAAGCATTTTTGAGGAAAATTTTTGGTATGACCACTTATGAAAAGTGACCAATTTGGGAAAATGGTGATGGGTACCAATATCCCACTATATACAAATGGTGCTCCAGATAGACCTTTATGGAGCACATGTACTAAAATTTCTCAAATAATTTTGGAACTTTTTAAAAATAAGTTTCAAAAAAGTGATATTTGCGAAAAATTTCTGGAGAGGATTAATGGTCATTATGGAAAAATGAGGATGGGTACCAATATCCCACTACATATAAATGATGCTCCAGAGAGTACTTAATGGAACTGTAATAGTGGGATATCTGAAATAATTTTGGAACTTTTTAAAAATAAGTTTTAAAAAAGTGATATTTGCTAAAAATTTCTGGAGAGGATTAATGGTCATTATGGAAAAATGGGGATGGGTACCAATATCCCACTACATAGAAATGATGCTCCAGAGAGTACTTAATGGAACTGTAATAGTGGGATATCTGAAATAATTTTGGAAGAAAAATAAATCGAATTTGAAAAAAGCATTTTTGAGGAAAATTTTTGGTATGACCACTTATGAAAAGTGACCAATTTGGGAAAATGGTGATGGGTACCAATATCCCACTATATACAAATGGTGCTCCAGATAGACCTTTATGGAGCACATATACTAAAATTTCTCAAATAATTTTGGAACTTTTTAAAAATAAGTTTCAAAAAAGTGATATTTGCGAAAAATTTCTGGAGAGGATTAATGGTCATTATGGAAAAATGAGGATGGGTACCAATATCCCACTACATATAAATGATGCTCCAGAGAGTACTTAATGGAACTGTAATAGTGGGATATCTGAAATAATTTTGGAACTTTTTAAAAATAAGTTTTAAAAAAGTGATATTTGCTAAAAATTTCTGGAGAGGATTAATGGTCATTATGGAAAAATGGGGATGGGTACCAATATCCCACTACATAGAAATGATGCTCCAGAGAGTACTTAATGGAACTGTAATAGTGGGATATCTGAAATAATTTTGGAAGAAAAATAAATCGAATTTGAAAAAAGCATTTTTGAGGAAAATTTTTGGTATGACCACTTATGAAAAGTGACCAATTTGGGAAAATGGTGATGGGTACCAATATCCCACTATATACAAATGGTGCACCAGATAGGCCTTTATCGAGCACATATACTAAAATTTCTCAAGTAATTTTGGAACTTTTTAAAAATAAGTTTCAAAAAAGTGATATTTGCGAAAAATTTCTGGAGAGGATTAATGGTCATTATGGAAAAATGGGGATGGGTACCAATATCCCACTACATAGAAATGATGCTCCAGAGAGTACTTAATGGAACTGAAATAGTGGGATATCTGAAATAATTTTGGAAGAAAAATAAATCGAATTTGAAAAAAGCATTTTTGAGGAAAATTTTTGGTATGACCACTTATGAAAAGTGACCAATTTGGGAAAATGGTGATGGGTACCAATATCCCACTATATACAAATGGTGCTCCAGATAGGCCTTTATCGAGCACATATACTAAAATTTCTCAAATAATTTTGGAACTTTTTAAAAATAAGTTTTAAAAAAGTGATATTTGCGAAAAATTTCTGGAGAGGATTAATGGTCATTATGGAAAAATGGGGATGGGTACCAATATCCCACTACATAGAAATGATGCTCCAGAGAGTACTTAATGGAACTGTAATAGTGGGATATCTGAAATAATTTTGGAAGAAAAATAAATCGAATTTGAAAAAAGCATTTTTGAGGAAAATTTTTGGTATGACCACTTATGAAAGTGACCAATTTGGGAAAATGGTGATGGGTACCAATATCCCACTATATACAAATGGTGCTCCAGATAGGCCTTTATCGAGCACATATACTAAAATTTCTCAAATAATTTTGGAACTTTTTAAAAATAAGTTTCAATAAAGTGATATTTGCGAAAAATTTCTGGAGAGGATTAATGGTCATTATGGAAAAATGGGGATGGGTACCAATATCCCACTACATAGGAATGATGCTCCAGAGAGTACTTAATGGAACTGTCGTAGTGGGATATCTGAAATAATTTTGGAAGAAAAATAAATCGAATTTGAAAAAACCATTTTTGAGGAAAATTTTTGGTATGACCACTTGTGAAAAGTGACCAATTTGGGAAAATGGTGATGGGTACCAATATCCCACTATATACAAATGGTGCTCCAGATAGGCCTTTATCGAGCACATATACTAAAATTTCTCAAATAATTTTGGAACTTTTTAAAAATAAGTTTGAAAAAAGTGATATTTGCGAAAAATTTCTGGAGAGGATCAATGGTCATTATGGAAAAATGGGGATGGGTACCAATATCCCACTACATAGAAATGATGCTCCAGAGAGTACTTAATGGAACTGTAATAGTGGGATATCTGAAATAATTTTGGAAGAAAAATAAATCGAATTTGAAAAAAGCATTTTTGAGAAAAATTTTTGGTATGACCACTTATGAAAAGTGACCAATTTGGGAAAATGGTGATGGGTACCAATATCCCACTATATACAAATGGTGCTCCAGATAGGCCTTTATCGAGCACATATACTAAAATTTCTCAAATAATTTTGGAACCTTTTAAAAATAAGTTTCAAAAAAGTGATATTTGCGAAAAATTTCTGGAGAGGATTAATGGTCATTATGGAAAAATGGGGATGGGTACCAATATCCCACTACATAGAAATGATGCTCCAGAGAGTACTTAATGGAACTGTAATAGTGGGATATCTGAAATAATTTTGGAAGAAAAATAAATCGAATTTGAAAAAAGCATTTTTGAGAAAAATTTTTGGTATGACCACTTATGAAAAGTGACCAATTTGGGAAAATGGTGATGGGTACCAATATCCCACTATATACAAATGGTGCTCCAGATAGGCCTTTATCGAGCACATATACTAAAATTTCTCAAATAATTTTGGAACTTTTTAAAAATAAGTTTCAAAAAAGTGATATTTGCGAAAAATTTCTGGAGAGGATTAATGGTCATTATGGAAAAATGGGGATGGGTACCAATATCCCACTACATAGAAATGATGCTCCAGAGAGTACTTAATGGAACTGTAATAGTGGGATATCTGAAATAATTTTGGAAGAAAAATAAATCGAATTTGAAAAAAGCATTTTTGAGGAAAATTTTTGGTATGACCACTTATGAAAAGTGACCAATTTGGGAAAATGGTGATGGGTACCAATATCCCACTATATACAAATGGTGCTCCAGATAGGCCTTTATCGAGCACATATACTAAAATTTCTCAAATAATTTTGGAACTTTTTAAAAATAAGTTTCAAAATAGTGATATTTGCGAAAAATTTCTGGAGAGGATTAATGGTCATTATGGAAAAATGGGGATGGGTACCAATATCCCACTACATAGAAATGATGCTCCAGAGAGCACTTAATTGAACTGTAATAGTGGGATATCTGAAATAATTTTGGAAGAAAAATAAATCGAATTTGAAAAAAGCATTTTTGAGGAAAATTTTTGGTATGACCACTTATGAAAAGTGACCAATTTGGGAAAATGGTGATGGGTACCAATATCCCACTATATACAAATGGTGCTCCAGATAGGCCTTTATCGAGCACATATACTAAAATTTCTCAAATAATTTTGGAACTTTTTAAAAATAAGTTTCAAAAAAGTGATATTTGCGAAAAATTTCTGGAGAGGATTAATGGTCATTATGGAAAAATGGGGATGGGTACCAATATCCCACTACATAGAAATGATGCTCCAGAGAGTACTTAATGGAACTGTAATAGTGGGATATCTGAAATAATTTTGGAAGAAAAATAAATCGAATTTGAAAAAAGCATTTTTGAGGAAAATTTTTGGTATGACCACTTATGAAAAGTGACCAATTTGGGAAAATGGTGATGGGTACCAAAATTATTTGAGAAATTTTAGTATGTGCTCGATAAAGGCCTATCTGGAGCACCATTTGTATATAGTGGGATATTGGTACCCATCACCATTTTCCCAAATTGGTCACTTTTCATAAGTGGTCATACCAAAAATTTTTCTCAAAAATGCTTTTTTCAAATTCGATTTATTTTTCTTCCAAAATTATTTCAGATATCCCACTATTACAGTTCCATTAAGTACTCTCTGGAGCATCATTTCTATGTAGTGGGATATTGGTACCCATCCCCATTTTTCCATAATGATCATTAATCCTCTCCAGAAATTTTTCGCAAATATCACTTTTTTGAAACTTATTTTTAAAAAGTTCCAAAATTATTTGAGAAATTTTAGTATATGTGCTCGATAAAGGCCTATCTGGAGCACCATTTGTATATAGTGGGATATTGGTACCCATCACCATTTTCCCAAATTGGTCACTTTTCATAAGTGGTCATACCAAAAATTTTCCTCAAAAATGCTTTTTTCAAATTCGATTTATTTTTCTTCCAAAATTATTTCAGATATCCCACTATTACAGTTCCATTAAGTACTCTCTGGAGCATCATTTCTATGTAGTGGGATATTGGTACCCATCCCCATTTTTCCATAATGACCATTAATCCTCTCCAGAAATTTTTCGCAAATATCACTTTTTTAAAACTTATTTTTAAAAAGTTCCAAAATTATTTCAGATATTCCACTATTACAGTTACATTAGGTACTCTCTGGAGCATCATTTCTATGTAGTGGGATATTGGTACCCATCCCCATTTTTCCATAATGACCATTAATCCTCTCCAGAAATTTTTCGCAAATATCACTTTTTTCAAACTTATTTTTAAAAAGTTCCAAAATTATTTGAGAAATTTTAGTATATGTGCTCGATAAAGGCCTATCTGGAGCACCATTTGTATATAGTGGGATATTGGTACCCATCACCATTTTCCCAAATTGGTCACTTTTCATAAGTGGTCATACCAAAAATTTTTCTCAAAAATGCTTTTTTCAAATTCGATTTATTTTTCTTCCAAAATTATTTCAGATATCCCACTATTACAGTTCCATTAAGTACTCTCTGGAGCATCATTTCTATGTAGTGGGATATTGGTACCCATCCCCATTTTTCCATAATGACCATTAATCCTCTCCAGAAATTTTTCGCATATATCACTTTTTTAAAACTTATTTTTAAAAAGTTCCAAAATTATTTGAGAAATTTTAGTATATGTGCTCGATAAAGGCCTATCTGGAGCACCATTTGTATATAGTGGGATATTGGTACCCATCACCATTTTCCCAAATTGGTCACTTTTCATAAGTGGTCATACCAAAAATTTTCCTCAAAAATGCTTTTTTCAAATTCGATTTATTTTTCTTCCAAAATTATTTCAGATATCCCACTATTACAGTTCCATTAAGTACTCTCTGGAGCATCATTTCTATGTAGTGGGATATTGGTACCCATCCCCATTTTTCCATAATGACCATTAATCCTCTCCAGAAATTTTTCGCAAATATCACTTTTTTGAAACTTATTTTTAAAAAGTTCCAAAATTATTTGAGAAATTTTAGTATATGTGCTCGATAAAGGCCTATCTGGAGCACCATTTGTATATAGTGGGATATTGGTACCCATCACCATTTTCCCAAATTGGTCACTTTTCATAAGTGGTCATACCAAAAATTTTCCTCAAAAATGCTTTTTACAAATTCGATTTATTTTTCTTCCAAAATTATTTCAGATATCCCACTATTACAGTTCCATTAAGTACTCTCTGGAGCATCATTTCTATGTAGTGGGATATTGGTACCCATCCCCATTTTTCCATAATGACCATTAATCCTCTCCAGAAATTTTTCGCAAATATCACTTTTTTGAAACTTATTTTTAAAAAGTTCCAAAATTATTTGAGAAATTTTAGTATATTAGCTCGATAAAGGCCTATCTGGAGCACCATTTGTATATAGTGGGATATTGGTACCCATCACCATTTTCCCAAATTGGTCACTTTTCATAAGTGGTCATACCAAAAATTTTTCTCAAAAATGCTTTTTTCAAATTCGATTTATTTTTCTTCCAAAATTATTTCAGATATCCCACTATTACAGTTCCATTAAGTACTCTCTGGAGCATCATTTCTATGTAGTGGGATATTGGTACCCATCCCCATTTTTCCATAATGACCATTAATCCTCTCCAGAAATTTTTCACATTATTTTTAAAAAGTTCCAAAATTATTTGAGAAATTTTAGTATATGTGCTCGATAAAGGCCTATCTGGAGCACCATTTGTATATAGTGGGATATTGGTACCCATCACCATTTTCCAAAATTGGTCACTTTTCATAAGTGGTCATACCAAAAATTTTCCACAAAAATGCTTTTTTCAAATTCGATTTATTTTTCTTCCAAAATTATTTCAGATATCCCACTACGACAGTTCCATTAAGTACTCTCTGGAGCATCATTTCTATGTAGTGGGATATTGGTACCCATCCCCATTTTTCCATAATGACCATTAATCCTCTCCAGAAATTTTTCGCAAAAATCACTTTTTTGAAACTTATTTTTAAAAAGTTCCAAAATTATTTGAGAAATTTTAGTATATGTGCTCGATAAAGGCCTATCTGGAGCACCATTTGTATATAGTGGGATATTGGTACCCATCACCATTTTCCCAAATTGGTCACTTTTCATAAGTGGTCACACCAAAAATTTTCCTCAAAAATGCTTTTTTCAAATTCGATTTATTTTTCTTCCAAAATTATTTCAGATATCCCACTATTACAGTTCCATTAAGTACTCTCTGGAGCATCATTTCTATGTAGTGGGATATTGGTACCCATCCCCATTTTTCCATAATGACCATTAATCCTCTCCAGAAATTTTTCGCAAATATCACTTTTTTCAAACTTATTTTTAAAAAGTTCCAAAATTATTTGAGAAATTTTAGTATATGTGCTCGATAAAGGCCTATCTGGAGCACCATTTGTATATAGTGGGATATTGGTACCCATCACCATTTTCCCAAATTGGTCACTTTTCATAAGTGGTCATACCAAAAATTTTCCTCAAAAATGCTTTTTTCAAATTCGATTTATTTTTCTTCCAAAATTATTTCAGATATCCCACTATTACAATTCCATTAAGTACTCTCTGGAGCATCATTTCTATGTAGTGGGATATTGGTACCCATCCCCATTTTTCCATAATGACCATTAATCCTCTCCAGAAATTTTTCGCAAATATCACTTTTTTGAAACTTATTTTTAAAAAGTTCCAAAATTATTTGAGAAATTTTAGTATATGTGCTCGATAAAGGCCTATCTGGAGCACCATTTGTATATAGTGGGATATTGGTACCCATCACCATTTTCCCAAATTGGTCACTTTTCATAAGTGGTCATACCAAAAATTTTCCTCAAAAATGCTTTTTACAAATTCGATTTATTTTTCTTCCAAAATTATTTCAGATATCCCACTATTACAGTTCCATTAAGTACTCTCTGGAGCATCATTTCTATGTAGTGGGATATTGGTACCCATCCCCATTTTTCCATAATGACCATTAATCCTCTCCAGAAATTTTTCGCAAATATCACTTTTTTGAAACTTATTTTTAAAAAGTTCCAAAATTATTTGAGAAATTTTAGTATATGTGCTCGATAAAGGCCTATCTGGAGCACCATTTGTATATAGTGGGATATTGGTACCCATCACCATTTTCCCAAATTGGTCACTTTTCATAAGTGGTCATACCAAAAATTTTTCTCAAAAATGCTTTTTTCAAATTCGATTTATTTTTCTTCCAAAATTATTTCAGATATCCCACTATTACAGTTCCATTAAGTACTCTCTGGAGCATCATTTCTATGTAGTGGGATATTGGTACCCATCCCCATTTTTCCATAATGACCATTAATCCTCTCCAGAAATTTTTCACATTATTTTTAAAAAGTTCCAAAATTATTTGAGAAATTTTAGTATATGTGCTCGATAAAGGCCTATCTGGAGCACCATTTGTATATAGTGGGATATTGGTACCCATCACCATTTTCCCAAATTGGTCACTTTTCATAAGTGGTCATACCAAAAATTTTCCACAAAAATGCTTTTTTCAAATTCGATTTATTTTTCTTCCAAAATTATTTCAGATATCCCACTACGACAGTTCCATTAAGTACTCTCTGGAGCATCATTTCTATGTAGTGGGATATTGGTACCCATCCCCATTTTTCCATAATGACCATTAATCCTCTCCAGAAATTTTTCGCAAAAATCACTTTTTTGAAACTTATTTTTAAAAAGTTCCAAAATTATTTGAGAAATTTTAGTATATGTGCTCGATAAAGGCCTATCTGGAGCACCATTTGTATATAGTGGGATATTGGTACCCATCACCATTTTCCCAAATTGGTCACTTTTCATAAGTGGTCACACCAAAAATTTTCCTCAAAAATGCTTTTTTCAAATTCGATTTATTTTTCTTCCAAAATTATTTCAGATATC
Source organism: Phania funesta (assembly GCA_963932375.1). Lineage (NCBI taxonomy): Eukaryota > Metazoa > Arthropoda > Insecta > Diptera > Tachinidae > Phania > Phania funesta. The sequence continues at coordinate 90,475,508 of OZ010656.1, read as the reverse complement.
CCACTATTACAGTTCCATTAAGTACTCTCTGGAGCATCATTTCTATGTAGTGGGATATTGGTACCCATCCCCATTTTTCCATAATGACCATTAATCCTCTCCAGAAATTTTTCGCATATATCACTTTTTTAAAACTTATTTTTAAAAAGTTCCAAAATTATTTGAGAAATTTTAGTATATGTGCTCGATAAAGGCCTATCTGGAGCACCATTTGTATATAGTGGGATATTGGTACCCATCACCATTTTCCCAAATTGGTCACTTTTCATAAGTGGTCATACCAAAAATTTTTCTCAAAAATGCTTTTTTCAAATTCGATTTATTTTTCTTCCAAAATTATTTCAGATATCCCACTATTACAGTTCCATTAAGTACTCTCTGGAGCATCATTTCTATGTAGTGGGATATTGGTACCCATCCCCATTTTTCCATAATGACCATTAATCCTCTCCAGAAATTTTTCGCATATATCACTTTTTTAAAACTTATTTTTAAAAAGTTCCAAAATTATTTGAGAAATTTTAGTATATGTGCTCGATAAAGGCCTATCTGGAGCACCATTTGTATATAGTGGGATATTGGTACCCATCACCATTTTCCCAAATTGGTCACTTTTCATAAGTGGTCATACCAAAAATTTTCCTCAAAAATGCTTTTTTCAAATTCGATTTATTTTTCTTCCAAAATTATTTCAGATATCCCACTATTACAGTTCCATTAAGTACTCTCTGGAGCATCATTTCTATGTAGTGGGATATTGGTACCCATCCCCATTTTTCCATAATGACCATTAATCCTCTCCAGAAATTTTTCGCAAATATCACTTTTTTGAAACTTATTTTTAAAAAGTTCCAAAATTATTTGAGAAATTTTAGTATATGTGCTCGATAAAGGCCTATCTGGAGCACCATTTGTATATAGTGGGATATTGGTACCCATCACCATTTTCCCAAATTGGTCACTTTTCATAAGTGGTCATACCAAAAATTTTCCTCAAAAATGCTTTTTTCAAATTCGATTTATTTTTCTTCCAAAATTATTTCAGATATCCCACTATTTCAGTTCCATTAAGTACTCTCTGGAGCATCATTTCTATGTAGTGGGATATTGGTACCCATCCCCATTTTTCCATAATGACCATTAATCCTCTCCAGAAATTTTTCGCAAATATCACTTTTTTGAAACTTATTTTTAAAAAGTTCCAAAATTACTTGAGAAATTTTAGTATATGTGCTCGATAAAGGCCTATCTGGTGCACCATTTGTATATAGTGGGATATTGGTACCCATCACCATTTTCCCAAATTGGTCACTTTTCATAAGTGGTCATACCAAAAATTTTCCTCAAAAATGCTTTTTTCAAATTCGATTTATTTTTCTTCCAAAATTATTTCAGATATCCCACTATTACAGTTCCATTAAGTACTCTCTGGAGCATCATTTCTATGTAGTGGGATATTGGTACCCATCCCCATTTTTCCATAATGACCATTAATCCTCTCCAGAAATTTTTAGCAAATATCACTTTTTTAAAACTTATTTTTAAAAAGTTCCAAAATTATTTCAGATATCCCACTATTACAGTTCCATTAAGTACTCTCTGGAGCATCATTTATATGTAGTGGGATATTGGTACCCATCCTCATTTTTCCATAATGACCATTAATCCTCTCCAGAAATTTTTCGCAAATATCACTTTTTTGAAACTTATTTTTAAAAAGTTCCAAAATTATTTGAGAAATTTTAGTATATGTGCTCCATAAAGGTCTATCTGGAGCACCATTTGTATATAGTGGGATATTGGTACCCATCACCATTTTCCCAAATTGGTCACTTTTCATAAGTGGTCATACCAAAAATTTTCCTCAAAAATGCTTTTTTCAAATTCGATTTATTTTTCTTCCAAAATTATTTCAGATATCCCACTATTACAGTTCCATTAAGTACTCTCTGGAGCATCATTTCTATGTAGTGGGATATTGGTACCCATCCCCATTTTTCCATAATGACCATTAATCCTCTCCAGAAATTTTTAGCAAATATCACTTTTTTAAAACTTATTTTTAAAAAGTTCCAAAATTATTTCAGATATCCCACTATTACAGTTCCATTAAGTACTCTCTGGAGCATCATTTCTATGTAGTGGGATATTGGTACCCATCCCCATTTTTCCATAATGACCATTAATCCTCTCCAGAAATTTTTCGCAAATATCACTTTTTTAAAACTTATTTTTAAAAAGTTCCAAAATTATTTGAGAAATTTTAGTATATGTGCTCGATAAAGGCCTATCTGGAGCACCATTTGTATATAGTGGGATATTGGTACCCATCACCATTTTCCCAAATTGGTCACTTTTCATAAGTGGTCATACCAAAAATTTTCCTCAAAAATGCTTTTTTCAAATTCGATTTATTTTTCTTCCAAAATTATTTCAGATATCCCACTATTTCAGTTCCATTAAGTACTCTCTGGAGCATCATTTCTATGTAGTGGGATATTGGTACCCATCCCCATTTTTCCATAATGACCATTAATCCTCTCCAGAAATTTTTCGCAAATATCACTTTTTTGAAACTTATTTTTAAAAAGTTCCAAAATTACTTGAGAAATTTTAGTATATGTGCTCGATAAAGGCCTATCTGGTGCACCATTTGTATATAGTGGGATATTGGTACCCATCACCATTTTCCCAAATTGGTCACTTTTCATAAGTGGTCATACCAAAAATTTTCCTCAAAAATGCTTTTTTCAAATTCGATTTATTTTTCTTCCAAAATTATTTCAGATATCCCACTATTACAGTTCCATTAAGTACTCTCTGGAGCATCATTTCTATGTAGTGGGATATTGGTACCCATCCCCATTTTTCCATAATGACCATTAATCCTCTCCAGAAATTTTTCGCAAATATCACTTTTTTGAAACTTATTTTTAAAAAGTTCCAAAATTATTTGAGAAATTTTAGTATATGTGCTCGATAAAGGCCTATCTGGAGCACCATTTGTATATAGTGGGATATTGGTACCCATCACCATTTTCCCAAATTGGTCACTTTTCATAAGTGGTCATACCAAAAATTTTCCTCAAAAATGCTTTTTACAAATTCGATTTATTTTTCTTCCAAAATTATTTCAGATATCCCACTATTACAGTTCCATTAAGTACTCTCTGGAGCATCATTTCTATGTAGTGGGATATTGGTACCCATCCCCATTTTTCCATAATGACCATTAATCCTCTCCAGAAATTTTTCGCAAATATCACTTTTTTGAAACTTATTTTTAAAAAGTTCCAAAATTATTTGAGAAATTTTAGTATATGTGCTCGATAAAGGCCTATCTGGAGCACCATTTGTATATAGTGGGATATTGGTACCCATCACCATTTTCCCAAATTGGTCACTTTTCATAAGTGGTCATACCAAAAATTTTTCTCAAAAATGCTTTTTTCAAATTCGATTTATTTTTCTTCCAAAATTATTTCAGATATCCCACTATTACAGTTCCATTAAGTACTCTCTGGAGCATCATTTCTATGTAGTGGGATATTGGTACCCATCCCCATTTTTCCATAATGACCATTAATCCTCTCCAGAAATTTTTCACATTATTTTTAAAAAGTTCCAAAATTATTTGAGAAATTTTAGTATATGTGCTCGATAAAGGCCTATCTGGAGCACCATTTGTATATAGTGGGATATTGGTACCCATCACCATTTTCCCAAATTGGTCACTTTTCATAAGTGGTCATACCAAAAATTTTCCACAAAAATGCTTTTTTCAAATTCGATTTATTTTTCTTCCAAAATTATTTCAGATATCCCACTACGACAGTTCCATTAAGTACTCTCTGGAGCATCATTTCTATGTAGTGGGATATTGGTACCCATCCCCATTTTTCCATAATGACCATTAATCCTCTCCAGAAATTTTTCGCAAAAATCACTTTTTTGAAACTTATTTTTAAAAAGTTCCAAAATTATTTGAGAAATTTTAGTATATGTGCTCGATAAAGGCCTATCTGGAGCACCATTTGTATATAGTGGGATATTGGTACCCATCACCATTTTCCCAAATTGGTCACTTTTCATAAGTGGTCACACCAAAAATTTTCCTCAAAAATGCTTTTTTCAAATTCGATTTATTTTTCTTCCAAAATTATTTCAGATATCCCACTATTACAGTTCCATTAAGTACTCTCTGGAGCATCATTTCTATGTAGTGGGATATTGGTACCCATCCCCATTTTTCCATAATGACCATTAATCCTCTCCAGAAATTTTTCGCATATATCACTTTTTTAAAACTTATTTTTAAAAAGTTCCAAAATTATTTGAGAAATTTTAGTATATGTGCTCGATAAAGGCCTATCTGGAGCACCATTTGTATATAGTGGGATATTGGTACCCATCACCATTTTCCCAAATTGGTCACTTTTCATAAGTGGTCATACCAAAAATTTTTCTCAAAAATGCTTTTTTCAAATTCGATTTATTTTTCTTCCAAAATTATTTCAGATATCCCACTATTACAGTTCCATTAAGTACTCTCTGGAGCATCATTTCTATGTAGTGGGATATTGGTACCCATCCCCATTTTTCCATAATGACCATTAATCCTCTCCAGAAATTTTTCGCATATATCACTTTTTTAAAACTTATTTTTAAAAAGTTCCAAAATTATTTGAGAAATTTTAGTATATGTGCTCGATAAAGGCCTATCTGGAGCACCATTTGTATATAGTGGGATATTGGTACCCATCACCATTTTCCCAAATTGGTCACTTTTCATAAGTGGTCATACCAAAAATTTTCCTCAAAAATGCTTTTTTCAAATTCGATTTATTTTTCTTCCAAAATTATTTCAGATATCCCACTATTACAGTTCCATTAAGTACTCTCTGGAGCATCATTTCTATGTAGTGGGATATTGGTACCCATCCCCATTTTTCCATAATGACCATTAATCCTCTCCAGAAATTTTTCGCATATATCACTTTTTTAAAACTTATTTTTAAAAAGTTCCAAAATTATTTGAGAAATTTTAGTATATGTGCTCGATAAAGGCCTATCTGGAGCACCATTTGTATATAGTGGGATATTGGTACCCATCACCATTTTCCCAAATTGGTCACTTTTCATAAGTGGTCATACCAAAAATTTTTCTCAAAAATGCTTTTTTCAAATTCGATTTATTTTTCTTCCAAAATTATTTCAGATATCCCACTATTACAGTTCCATTAAGTACTCTCTGGAGCATCATTTCTATGTAGTGGGATATTGGTACCCATCCCCATTTTTCCATAATGACCATTAATCCTCTCCAGAAATTTTTCGCATATATCACTTTTTTAAAACTTATTTTTAAAAAGTTCCAAAATTATTTGAGAAATTTTAGTATATGTGCTCGATAAAGGCCTATCTGGAGCACCATTTGTATATAGTGGGATATTGGTACCCATCACCATTTTCCCAAATTGGTCACTTTTCATAAGTGGTCATACCAAAAATTTTCCTCAAAAATGCTTTTTTCAAATTCGATTTATTTTTCTTCCAAAATTATTTCAGATATCCCACTATTACAGTTCCATTAAGTACTCTCTGGAGCATCATTTCTATGTAGTGGGATATTGGTACCCATCCCCATTTTTCCATAATGACCATTAATCCTCTCCAGAAATTTTTCGCAAATATCACTTTTTTGAAACTTATTTTTAAAAAGTTCCAAAATTATTTGAGAAATTTTAGTATATGTGCTCGATAAAGGCCTATCTGGAGCACCATTTGTATATAGTGGGATATTGGTACCCATCACCATTTTCCCAAATTGGTCACTTTTCATAAGTGGTCATACCAAAATTTTTTCTCAAAAATGCTTTTTTCAAATTCGATTTATTTTTCTTCCAAAATTAATTCATATATCCCACTATTACAGTTCCATTAAGTACTCTCTGGAGCATCATTTCTATGTAGTGGGATATTGGTACCCATCCCTATTTTTCCATAATGACCCCTGGAAGTAAGTTAATGATTAACAGTGCCAGGAAAAGGACTGTTTTAAAATTCAATTTATTTATGTTCCGAAAATAGTTTAGATTTTATAGAGTTATGGGTCAATTATTGACACCTTGGAGCAATTTGTACGGTTGGATTTTTTTGTGGACCTGACTCCTGTTTCATGTTATAGGCTTCTGAAGATAAGGTCAAAATTACTTCTGCTGTTAAATCGCTAACAGTGCTCTGTTGAGTGCTAAATCAGCTATGTTAAAAATTTGGGTTTGCGTCTCTGCTAGTTAAATTCAAATTTATCTTCACACACATAAAACCTTTTATTATATTCAAAACAAATTTGAGCATTTTTAGGCTTTAATTAAATTACATGAGATTTTTAAAGCAATTAAAATTTTAATATATTGAAACTTTAAATATTAAACTTTAGGAAATCTACTCAGCATGATAACATAATTTTTTTTATTTTTTTTGTCGATGGGACAAAGCACTGTGCGTCTCTATTGTAATGCTAACAAATTTTATTAAACTTAACTGACTTAAATAGTAAATAAACATGTGGAAGGTGTATTTGGGTAAAGAATTGCATTGTATATTCGGTTTAATAAGGACCACCTTGACCTTTTCACAACATCAGCTACGGCTACAAAATTTTAGCTGAATGAAAGAAAAAATATATTTATTTTTCTTTGGTACAAGGCGAAGGAGAAAATGGTTTTTCTTTTTCTCTTAATTTACTCCTACATATTTATGGATTTGCTAAAATATATTTACTGTGTAAAGCAGAATGTTTTATATCTAGTATCGTAGAGTAATTTTTAACGTGAACGTGCATGATGACGAGTTATTCACGGTTGCAGCTCTAGATACAAACTAACTGACTGACTGACATCTGTTACGTATGTATTTATGTATGTATATATTGATTGATCTTTATAATTAATTCATTTTTTTATTTTGGTGATTTTTCGATGACCCACATTTTTAACGTAACTGACATCACTTATGTTATTTTAGCAATCAACCAAAAAGGTATTTCTGTAATTATTAATTACGATTCAATATTTTACCAGACGACGTATTGAATGCTGTAGAACAATTTTGCATCAAAAATTCAATTTCGAAAAATATGTCAGTGTCGTTATTTTCGCACTCAGATCGCGATGTGTGTGAATAGTATATAATGGGGCTGGGAAACTGCCCAGCTCGCCACTTTTATTTAGCAACCATGTTAAGGAATCGTTCACAATCGGTTTCAAAAATAGACAGAATAGTAAAGCATATTAAATATTATTTCCATATTAAAATAAAATTAGTTAATAACCATAGCAAAATATGCTCTAAAACACTTGCATATATTTTCGATGTAAGATGAAGCCGAGGGCTGGCTTTTGAGAGCATTTATCGTTGTAATACAGTAACTTTATAAACATTCTGTAAAAAAATATACAAATTAATTATTGGCTTAAAACAAACCCAGCCACGTTTAATAAACTAGAGTAACAGGTAAAATATCTACAAAGAAATGATTCAGACAGGCTACCATAAACAAAGAAAACTTAAAGATATTTCCATTGATGTCAACTGATTATTTTCTAGCTGCTTCCGTTATATGAATTTATAGTCTTGAGTCAAATCAAATTATTGTATTAACAAAACTCTTTTCATAAATACTGCAAAGTAGCTTATTTTTTTTAAAAGGAGATAATGTAATGTTCTGAATTTAGCAAGTTCTTCTCTACTATATTTACATACGAATATTCAACAGTTTTCTATTGTGTTTTACAAAAATTATTCACATCACTTGAGTTTCATTCACTTTACAAAAAAGAAATATTCGCTTTGAGTGCCTACAATAAATATAAAACACAAATTGTAATTTCTGTCATTTCTGCTGATATGATTTTTAATTTATTTTTTATATCTGTAGCAAGAAATTTTAAGATTTACGAATAAAACAAAGTTGGTGACAGGAAGATGTGCTTATGCGCCATACACAAGTCAAGTGTTGTCATTAGATGCTAATTTTTTATTACGTCAGCAGTTAAAAGTTTTCAAATTGTTGGTTTTATTTTGCCATAAAAAATATGATTTTTTTGAAGAAATTTATATGTAAATTGTTTAGGAATATTATAAGAAAATTATCAGTTTTACTGAAACACGAAGTGAATTTATTTAGTTAACTAAATTACTTTAATATACATATTAAAAGAATAAAATTATAACAAAAACCAGGGTTTAAAGTAATATCTTCGAAATAGCAATAGCAAGGCAAAAAATACTGTACTATGCTATAAGTTCTACAAGATTTAATAACAATGAGTTTGCTATTACTGTTGTGCTGTTACTGAAAATAAATACAGTTCAATAATAGCAAAAGCAAAAATTAAATACGACACCAACGACAACAGTAACAGCAAAATTATGACAGCTGTCACATTGACAATATTGTGAAATGGTACATCAACCGTGGCTTTCACTAATAGGGAGTTTTTCAATGCACAAAATTTCTTGTATTCATTTTTAAGTACCAGAAGTTACATTGTAATTTTTATTTCTTTTCTAAGCACTCAAAAAAGTCAACCCTTACATTATAAGAATTTGTGACAGAAGACAGTGAACAAACAGCAAGAGCAAGAAATGTGACAGCAAACTATTCGCATTGCTACTGCTCTGTAGTTTTCTTTTTTCAACAGCACAAAGACTGCAAAAGCAATATCGTCGTATTATATTTTGCCTTTGCTGCTGCTGTTTAAAAATAATTGTTTTAATTTCCTGCAGCGTTAAATAGCGCAGTGTTTACGGTCATATTCGCACTATTGCTATTGCTGTTTTATTTTTAACACAAACTTTATAGCAACAGTAATTTAAATTTTAATGTAGAATTTTTTTAAGCCTGGTAAAGACTAAGCCGATACAAAAAAAGTGTTTTATCAAATTAAATTTAAATTTTCGAATATCCTCCAAAATTTCGAATTTTTATATAAATTTAAATGATATCCGGATGACTTTAAAGTTTTTTTTTTCATTCATTATATTTAAAAAATTCAACGTACGCTACAGTTTACATGACAAGCTTTTAACCAGCATATCGACGTAAATAAATCCGTAACTGTCTTTATTTTTCTACGTAGTTTTCACCAGAGTTTAATAAACTTTTTTACGAATCTATTCAATTTGATCTTGCTAACTGCCAGTACATATTTGAATCCTGTAAAGGTTTACTTACAGTCTGTGTCCACGTTGGGATGTGTACCTGAGTCCTCTATGGCAAGAAGCTGGTTTTTATACCTTCATTTTATTGCCACAAATTCAATAAAGTAAACAAAAGATACAATTTGTGTGGCTAAGAACAATATAATTTTTAATTACATTTACTTACTTTGTTCCACAGTTAGGAACCATGAACCACGATAAATTATTTTTTATTAAAAAAAACCATTTACTTTTGGGTCATTTTAAATTTTGATTTTATTTTTATTTTAAACCTTTATCTAATTGTTATTTCAATGTTAGTGACAAAACAAAACAATTTTATGATTGTTTACGACTTATGAGAAAAGGGAGGGAAAAGAAATTGTTACGAATGTACAGTGGGACATCATTATCAAAATAATATTAAAAGCAAAATTATACTGCAAGATCTACATAAATATGTATTTAAATACAATTAGAAATATAAACACATGTGCGGATATTCACGCGTTCTGTTTACTTTTTGACCTTTTATCGAAAAATTAAAATTTAAACATATGACATGTCGTAAAAACAACTGCAAAATTTCTATTAACTTTCAAAAACAACATTTTTCAACCTAAAATTTGACAACACTGACAGAACACACCCTTTTTATCTACATCGTCACGCTTGAAAATGGACGTTTAAAATTAAGTTGAAGCAGATTTTTTTAAATGCCGCAACAAGGACGTATTTAGCCTCACACGGACAGTTTTACCCGTACAATTTTACCCGTGCTGTTAATACTAGCAAAAATGAATTCCTTATGTGAACAGGAATTTGAAAATAAGCGGAACGCTTTAGCTTTATTTGTAGTCATTTGCCAGGCGTTTGATAAAGTCCGGTACGGTAGGCAAATTCTTCACAAGCTTCTCTGGAGCTGTTTGACAGCTAGAAAGTTTGCCAAAAATGGGAAACTCTGCAAAAAGCCCCTAAGGTAGTATATTCGATTTATTTAGTGTTTTGAGTAAATTATTCCCGTTTAGCTAAAATACCACAAATTAGCGATTATTTAACATTTTAATATCAAAAGTTTTCATCTTTCCAAAACTAGAAATAAAAAGTTTAAACATCAAAAATTGTTTTGCCTAATCAATAACAACAGACTGTGTTTTATCATATCTTCAACTCAGTTGGGAACACATTTTTTGCAACTTTTATGCCAGCCCACGGTGCAACGCCGGACATTTTTATACAACCGCATGAAAAATGTATTTTCCCTTTCGTCTACTTAATAAAAAATTTGATGATAGAAGTGAAAAATGAAGGGGAGTGTTTTCTGTACGCAGCATTGTGTTGTAAGGGAAATGTCATCTGGTTTACAAAAAGATTTGTATAAAAGTTTATTGACTCTTTTTAAAAGGGTACACCTGCTCGACTGGGATAAAGTCGAGATACGCCTGATATTTTTAAAATATTACCCTCATTATCTGCTTAAAATTGTCGTGAGGCAAATCAATAAAAGTCTCTCATATTTTATTTCATTTAAAAATCCAAAGACATAGTTGAAAACTTTTGTCAATAAGAGTTAATTAAAAAAGTGTACTTAATAAAAGTTAAAAAATATAAACCCTCGTAAGAAAGCCTTACTAAAGATCTTAAAAGCGAAAGAACATCGAATGAAGCGGTCTAGAAAATTTTCTATTGGCACTTTTGTTTCCTTTAAAATGTTCCAAAATCCTATTCGAGGGGGCTTATTTTTATTTCCGCCCGTACTTTTTGTTCATTGTCTTAACCTAATGACTTTATCGCTACGATCTTCTTAAGGTAGAAGAAAATCAATACAATTTTAAAAAAGGCACAAATTCCTTAAACCAAAAATTCCTATTAAAATAAACTTTTAACTTCGCAATTTTTCCAATATATTTCTATTGTTTTTGTTTTTATTTAGTTGTTGTTCTAACACGTTTTTTCAATAAGTTTTAATTGAAAACAAGTTTATTAGTGGCGGCATTGTTCCGCACTTGCTGCTTCTCTAACACAACTTAAGATTAAAACACAAGTGACAAATCATTAAGGGAAAATTTAAAACGTGGCAAATTTAAAAAAAATTGCTTTTAGAACAAAACAAAAAAAAATCTTTGTTTAAGGGGCTTGTTCGTTGTGGTGGGCTGTTTAATACAAAGTCAATGGCACTAAAATTTCCATTTTGGTGGAGAAAGAGGATTCGCAACAATGTGCAGGTTTTTTGAAAAGAGATTACAAAAAAATTGTCGTAGCTTCTGTGGAAAATATTGTACTACAAGTTAATCATCTTGAGTGATGTTTGTGGTTAATAAGGATTTTAATTAAAATTGAAAAAAATGGGCATAAGAAATTTTCGCTGAGGTAAAATGAATCTGAGAGCAACAAACATATTATGATTGGATTTTAAGAAAAAATCTTAAATAATAACATGGCCGGCCCGATTACAATAAATTTATTTCTGGTTTTTAGAACTAAGACAGTTTTCGACAGGATTTCTTATTTATTTTGTGCACCCACTCAGAACTAAACTCTTATGTAATTTTGAAAGAATTAATTACTTACCTGTGGCAGGCTCAGTAACAACGAAAGAATATAAGTTCCACCCAACAGACGATAACATCTCTTGGCCATGTTTAATGATTTCATGGGATATTTTACTGCAATCCAACGATCAACGCCAATTAAAACCAACACGTACGTTGACAAATACAAACTAAACATCTGAGATAGTTTCACCAGTTTACATGTCAAGTCATTGGCCAACCATTGAACGGTATAACACCAAGCCGCTTCACCGATTATGCAGAATCCACTAACCAATACGTCCGCAATTGAGAGGTGAAAAATTAGCGAATAAATAGCACTCCAGCTGTGACGAGAGCTGCGCCGTGCAAGACGAGTCTTGTAAATGTTCCACATAGTCAACACATTGCCCAGCAGGGAGAACAAGGCCATTATGCTGAGTACGTACACCTTGATCATTGCCGAATTGGACAGTTGTGGAGCATGGTCCAGTCGAATTTCATCATCTTCTATGGCGGGACCAGCACTAGCTGGTATAAAGACATTGGAGTTTGTGTACGTTTGATTCCTGAGGAACGCATACGAGGAATCTGTTATTTTCATTGTAGCCGGCAATTGTGAAGTGGGAAATTGTTGTAGCCATTGCAATGCTGTCGCTGAGAGGATTGATGCAGCATTATTAGACGATTTGTTAGCCGTTGTCATAGTATTGTTGGCTGGGGGGAATGTTATAGCAGGCACAATCCTTGCTGACGCGAAATTTTTTGGCCCAGCTACTATAAATTCCTTAGTATGCGCTGTTGGGCTGCTATTAGTCTTGCTTAGCAAACTCATTGATTCGTTGGATAATTGAATTGCAAATTTTGTTAGATTATTAACAAATCCTCCTGCCACATTGACTACATTAGCCATTCTAAGAGCTTTTGCCACCCCAGTTCCATTTTGGTCGCTCATTTTTCCTTTTCGATTTTTCAATGCAATTTCGGTTCTATTGGAAAATGTTTCTTATGTCCGTTTTACTATGCGTCTCAACTTGCATGTAGTCTACAGTTTTAAATTTTGTATTTAGAGTTAACAATTTTAATCATTTTTCCATAATTGCAACTCATTTTTGTTGTACGGCATTAAGTACTAAGTCTATAATAGGTAAAAATAAGAAATAAAAAATCAATATTAAATTTAAACATTTGCGCTACACAAATTAGCAATATTAGTCATATTCTCAAAAGGCTACATGTCTGTTGCTATGGAGAAGAAGCTGCTAATTTTTCACTGGAGTTTCATTAGGAGACAAATGTAAATATAAATGTTAGATATTCTAACCGCATTTACCACCCCTAACATCTCTTTGGTGCTGCCAACTATGCAATTAGTTTTAAAGGTAGCGTAGTTGATTCTTATTGAAGTGATTATATTTGCTATTTGCTTCATGCATATTGTTAATAGTCATTATTTGCTCCTTTGACCTGCGTAATTTAATACAAGTACTTAACAATAACAAGACAAACAATCCACATGCTCGTATTAAATACCTCTGCCGAGTATGTAATTACACGTTGTTGTTATTCTAGACATTTTGCAATATTTAACAAAGCTACTGCAAAGTTTTTACATCGCATTGATCTAATGACACTCTTGCGGTAGCTTGAAAATAAATTAAGCGATCAAAAGAATCGTACAAAAAAAAAATTGGAATGGACGGAAATCACATTTTAAAACGTGTGTTATAGAACGTTTTAATTATGAATGCTAATGCGTAAATCGGTTCCGAAATTATTCAAATTTCTATGTTGAATATAAAATTAGTTTTGAAATGATATTTTCTTTCGAATCGTTATAATGCTTTTTGAATCATTCGAATTTTCGTACCGAGTACTAACCAATATTTCCCTGGCCTTATTCGTCCCTTTATTTTGAAACGTCGAAATTTCCAAAAATAATTTCAACAATGCTTGTTTGTTATCAGGCCTGTCACATATTCCGATCGGAAGGATTTAAATTTATGCGATCAAATTTCATATTGTTTCTTCAGATTCCGACGGATTTGGTTGATTGCAATTTTCGGAATTGAAACTACGTTCGATCGGAATGGCATCCTGTGACAGGGATGGATGGATATATTATAAGGAAGTGGTTTCCCCATTTTTTAAATTTTGAGAGTTTGTTTCTTGTTAATATCGTATGATGATGATAATTGGAAAATACAGGCGTTTAGGATTGAAAATTGTTTGTGTCTTCGACAAAAGGCTTTTCTGGTAAGGACGGATCGATGTTAAAAGACTAAGTCTGGGTCGGCCATATTTTATTTGCGGCGTCTTTTGTTTATTATTCAGTCAAGTTACACAATTGAGCACAGCACCACCAAATAATAAAACTTTATTATTCAAGTTACCACAAAAATTCCGCGCGTTGTGTCTATTTTACGACAGATGTGGGGGAGCAGCAAAATCGATTTTCAAATGCTGTCTGACATTATTCGAGACAATCAGTCCAGTAGACAATCAATCGACATCCGTTTACTAAAAATCGCCAGGACAGCGGGTATGTTCTTAAAAATAAGCATTCTAACCAGAGGCATTCGATTTGTCCCGTGTACAAGAACGGGACATTAGTAAGACTGCAACTTGGCAATTTTGCTTTAACACTTTGACCAATATATGAACAAGATTCAATTGACCCAGCAGTTGAAACTTATAAGCCGTAGGCTAAGCCCTTGGTCCGCTCAGTGGGCTTCGGAAATTTTGAAAGACGGACAGTTTTGACAAAAAGTTAAACTTTAGCGACAAGACGCTAACTCGCTTGAATTTCCATAGCAGGGAATTCAACCGCAACAAGTTATTGTTTAGTGCAGATTTCGGCCCAGCATCATCAATGGTCCGCACTTCTTCGGAAACTTTAGTAAGGCCATCCTCATCAACAATAACCCATTTCTATAAGCCGAAATTTTACGAGGAACATAAAAGGTGGCAGTAGAATGTCGCTACGTGACACACAACGAACGAATTTAAATCTGTCCTCCATTTTTTTTAATTGGTTCATGTCTCCGAAATATACCGTTAGCTCCAAAATAAAGGAAGTGCCACGACATATCTTAGCATAACTTGAGAACTTGGCTGAGTAAAAAATCCGAAAATACTCATGAAAATTATATTTGAAATTTACAGACGTCGAGTTTAAATCCGCTCAGTAGTGTCAGAGATATCGAGGAAGTTGTGGCAATCATTTTTTTTCCAAATTTTAACATTTTTGATTTTAAGAAAATAAAAATAGAAAAAGACAATAATGTCACGTTTTACTGTTAATATTTGCATAGATCTTACTTTAAAGTTTTTTTTATAAAACAGTTTATATTTCGGTTCATTTTCAAACTAGTTACCGTTATCGCGAATCAGTGTTATATATATATATATAATTAAGAGACACCAACTGCATCAAAGGCACTACTGTTATTCACTCGAGTTGAACGAAATGGATGTGAATAGCATGTGCTTCCAGCAAGGTAGTGTCACACATTGGTTATTGTGCTTGTCTTTCGCGATGGCAACGTGAATTGGCCCTAATAATCGTTAAAGTCAACATGACAAGGCCTTCGCTCAAATGACTTCCCGAATCTATGCGGCAGAATCATTAAAACTTGGACTTATCGGATCAGTGGCCTCATACATATTTCAACTACAAACCGTCTTTACTTCTCTTTAACTGTTTAATTTAAACACAACAACTATTAAAATCAATTAATAATTTGTTTATTACACTAGCCTGCAATGAAATCCTCCATTAGATAATGGTAGAAGATTCAAACATCTTGTTGAATTAAAATCGGTTTTCAGGGTTTTTCTATCAGGTACAGATTTTTTTGTTTTACTTTTAGCAACATTTGAAAAGAAATCCTATGACAAAATATAGATACAGGGTATCAAAAGTTCGAATGTATTTCATTTTCATCTGAATAATAAAAGTTAATAAAATACTTAATAACAAAATCCTAATTCAGAAATATTTTAGCAGAATATTATTTGAAATTGTAGGAAAATACTTCGTCAACAAATTTCACGCATAATTTTGTTTTTATTTACACAAATGTATTTTTATTTTTTGGTAACTACGAGTAGGGGTTTGATGCGACGTTTAGGCTTAAAACTTGAACAACAACTAATACTGTTGCCAGTTAAGATGAATTTTATAATAATTAGAGTATAATAAAAATAATATCAACTCTTCCATGTGTGCGTAGTTAACTTTTGTGAATACATTTTGTCTAACTAAAGATATTACAAACGACGTTAGAACGTTTTTGGAAATGTTTTCTTGGAAAATACTTCCTTATTATTTGTCTTCTGAACATGTGTGTTGATACACTATTATAAGCTGTTTCCGGCATACCAGGATTAGTTTGTCTCCCCAACGTTTAATGATGTTTGTTTTACTGTTGCTTAAAACTAGAATAAAGTCATGTTAAAGAAAATGGACGTTATAAATATATTATGCAATCTAAATTGAGTAATTGCCACATCTTATATATTTTTTATAGCTTTTTATCTTCGCCTTGTTGTGCGGGAGATCGTAAATAACAATATAAGTGATTTAAGAAAATATATTTTCTTGAATTTACGTTTCTACTTTTCTATTATTTTACTAAACTTGACCACCCTGCGACATCCTTACATTTCTCTAAGGCTCTTTTAAGGTCTCAATAGAATGAATTTAGAATTGCTTTTAGAATAAGAAAAAGCGGAAGCATAACATCAAATGATATTAACGCATAAATGACTCTTTTTTTACTAATGACGTTTTCCTTTCTGACAAAAATTTTGCATTTATTTTGCCATTTCGCCATGCTTGTATTCTATTCTACAAAAATATGCAACATTTGCTTGAAAGAGCACTTTCCTTTCTAAATATGTTTTAAAACTGGCGAAAATGGAACATTTTTTGCACTCAACTTCAGTTCAGGGTGAAAAACTACTACACCTTTTTACTACATTGTTTATACAACAAGAATTTTGTATTGAAATTTGATTTAATTGTTTTTATTACATTGTACTCATCAAAACTGCATCACATTATGCGGGTTTGGGCAGCCTGAAAGAAGTCCTCCCTATTTATAAGGCATCATTTTTCGCCAAAAAAGAAAACACCATTAGTGAGGTAAAGGGTGTTAAAAAGTCAGTGCAGCTAAGCAAAGTTTTGTAAACGTTAGAATAGACTTACGAGATCTATTACATTTAAAACTTAATAAAGTTCTTAATAGCGTCTTAGGAAAATACTGACTTGCTGTAGCTTTAGGTGTAAATCAATTTTAGTTGCTAATTTTAAATAAAAACTTGCTCGTTTTAAAATGAAATTAATTACTTTTGAGTTATTTGTCTTAACATTTCAGTTCCAATAACTTTACACATGAATTGGTATTAATTGCAGCAATTAAATTTAAATTTGATTAGATATTGAGGGTTTGAAATATTGTTAGTTAATTGCTTCTTGACCTAATTAGATTGTTAGAATAGATTATTTAAACGTCTAGTGAAAGTAAATCAGTCGAGCGACAGATCAGTTATTGGAGCATATAACCGCTGCTGCCTCAAAACTTGAGGTTCGTCCCTTACTTTTCTAGGAACATTTTAAAAATAAGAAGTTTTTTACATAATTCATTATTACATTTTGATTTAATTCACTTCCCGCAAATATTATATGACGTGAAGTTTTCCTGCACAACTTTTCGTTTGTATTGAATTTATTTTTATATTTCTGATCACCCTTTTTTTCTCACATTTCATGGACTAATTCTTCGCATAAAGCAAAAAATAAAAATTTTAAAATCAAGAATTTTAAGCGTGGGAAGTGGTTTCGGAGATAGGGTAGCGGATACTATTCTGTGGAGAACAAAATTTGCTCTCCGTAAGTGTGGCCGGCCTACCAAATAAGAAATAATCCAGGAAGCAGTAAATTTTCTAGTGCACAAACGCATTTCCTTATAAGCACTAGTATTTTGCCTTCAGAAATGCAATACTGTGTGGCAGAAAATGTGAAATGTTGTTATAATTGTACCGTATAGTTTTAAGCAGTCGTGAATCCTACAGCACGACACAAAATTATACACTTCAATAAAACACGACAAAACGACCATTTTGATTCAGTAAATCTCCCAAAAGCCTACGAAGCGCTGAAATTAACACTTGAAAAGAAATGTTTCAAGGTGGTAAATCGCATACAATTATCGTGTCAGACGTAAGCAGGCTCTTGTGCAATGTCAACCCAATATTTCCTTACAAAGATGCTAATGGCGAACAAGTAGTTTTCACTTGGCAGTGAAGTCCACACGAGCAACATATTAAGATTGGATTATATGGTTGTAAGCAAATCAGATTGATTTTTGATTATTATTGCAGATAATAATAGTATGGTCCTCTTGGCAACAAAACACAGCAAAGACAAGAAATATAACGCAACCATGTTACAATTTTTAAACAATAAATTGTGTATAGCAACTTAATAAAAAATATATGTTTGGCTCGCCGTGACTATCAGGATTGGCTTCGGAAGTGAATTTAATTAATTTAAGGTGACGGTTGTGGAGATAACAGGTACTTTGTTCATCACCTACAGTCAATAGTATATAGCTGATCAGGTGCTACTCCTTCTCTTAAAGTCAAATAGCCCAAAACCAGCAGCCAACGTAATAATATCATATTATTTCACCAAAGTATTCAAAAACTGGTTAAATAAACTTAAAAGTATGAACTGTGTATCTACTTTCACATCAGCTCTTAAAATGCTCCTCTTACACGGAATGCAAAAACATGGGTACGACAACCATAGTCTGTTCTCTACAACTATATACTGTTGTGACAAACATATAATTGTTATTTGAAAACATTTTAAACAATACGTTAGTTGCGACAAGTTGTTTTTGCATTTAATCATTCAATTTTTCCATTCATAAAAATTGCAACATGGTTGAGTTGAACAATAAGATTTTTACATAAATTCTAACCGCAAACTAAAAATTTTAACTACATACAATACTATAATATAATAACTCTCACCATAACATTTTCTTCCTAGACATGAAACTATTTTGGTGTTTAATCAAACGAAAATTTCGAAATTTTTGAATATTTGAAAGAGGTTTTTATTGTAAGAAATTATATTCCAGACATTTCGAATAAAACTAGCGTTAAAAATGTAACTATCAAATTAAGTTCATTTCATGGTGATAAGGTTCCTTGCCCGTAGGAATACACCTAGTCCAGCTCTTCAATAGAGAAACCTGTCGAACATTCATAGGAACTTTGTACCTTGAACAAACCTTAATATATTGCTGATCGATGCCTTTCGAATGAGCCACGTCAGGAGTATCGACAGCGAAATACCGGAGCCTTTGCTCTACGAATCCCAGACAGTGGCATAGCAAGTGTTCCCTTGTCTCGACTTCATGGAGGTTATTACGTCGACGGGGTGTTATCTCTTGTCAAGTTTGGTTTGGAGACATCGGTGTCGGAATATTAAATCAAGAGGTTATTACATTAAAATTACGCATGCAAAAAATACACCCTTTATTTTATACTAAAATTGTTCTTCATACAATTTCACGTAAGAACTTCATTGGATCTTGGGAATGGATGATAATTTAATTAACACTAAATAGCTCAAACATAATTCGTCGCAGACGTACCTTTTCTGGGGTGTTTGTTGATCTTTAGTATCCAGGTTTGAGTTTTAAACAAAGTTTTATTTTTATTTAATATTTCGTTTTGTTATTTTTGTTTTCTCTTAAACGTGTGTTATTCCATTCAATATTTGTTCATTATGGTTTTGGTAAATGTGTTTTTGTATTTTTGGCTATTCTTTACTTACGTGGATATTAATTCTTATTTGTCGTTAAGGTTTCAAAATTTGTTTTTAATTAAATAAATTTACACAGTTGTTTGAGAGAAACAAGATAGATTTTGGCATTAAGAGTAGAGGAGGAAATTACAGTCAATATTACGATCTAAACTTAAACAATCGGCAGGATGTTTTGTTAAAAAATTATATTTCTTTTTATTTCATTTTATTTTCTCACACACAAACATAAATGACAAACACATTTGCACACCTGAAAATACTTATTTCATTTATATAATGACCCATTTGATATTTACTGTGAATATTTTTAATAATTATCTTAATAATTTTTTGATGTAAAAAACGTTTAACTCGTTTTTAAAAATTTTATAAAAATGTTGAAGTGCTGCACATTTTATTTTTATTTTTTTGAAGCAGGAAAATTCGCTTAATTATAAACTTTTCTTTTATAAATTTAAATAATAATTCAAAGGAAATATTATTTTGTTGTTTATTAAAAATTTTCTTTCTCTAAACCGCTTTAATCTCGCAAACTAGACCAGCAACATCCACAGTTATTTATGAACTGGCGAAATAAAACCCCTACAATTTGAAGTTTGTTTAGAACATTCATGGTATGTTGCATCATTCTGAAACATGTATGAAACAAACATGTTGCAGATGAGCACATGTTAAATAGTTGTTTGACGTTGTTGCAGCATTATTTTCATCATAGAACAAGAATGTTTATTTTTAAAGTCCTGTACAAAAACAAACAAAATACTCTCGGCATTTGTTTAAATTCTTAAAGAGGAAATAATGTTTGAGCCAGTTTTTCTTTTAAATAACTTTGTCATGAATTATTTGCCTTATTGCGATTCATTTTTAGGTCTTTCGTAAATCTATTTTTGTTTTTGTATCCATTTAAATCAAACAAAATCGAACGGACAAAAATAGTGGTGGGGAGTTTGGCAGCTGGATTCAATTTGCGGTTGGTGGTGACATGTGTCAACATCAGATATGCTCATTTAAAATTTGTATGTCTACATTTGAGTGATAGAATATTTTATTACAATTCATGTTTCATGAAATTTGTGTTCCTCACATTTTGACCAATTTATCGTTGTTCGCAACATTTTTATCTGAGACATTAATTAATTGACTTCAGGATTAATTGAATTATTCCGCCGTATAGTTGCCGGTCTTGACTAATCTAAAGTTCTCTTAAGAACACCTTTATGGACTTTTGTGTAAACACTTGATTAAGACAATATAAAATCTAATAAAAGGTTTTTATATTTCGTATAATTTACGTTGTTCTCAATTCACTTCTAATATAGAGTTTTATGTATTCTAATGTCCTTTTTGTTATCAAATCAATTATATTTCAGTTGACAAAGAAACCATTTCTTACAAAATTATAAACGTTAGTCCACTCTATATATCCTTCCTTTAAACTATTTATAAAAATTTAATAACATTTCTTCTTACATTTAAATTTCCATTCGTTCATTTATTTGGCATAATTCATAGAAAAAATGTTGCATATTCAGGTTTGACGTCGCTTTAAAAGTTAAAATTTGTATATTATTCCTTTCAATTAATCACTCGGCTTTAAGATGTAAGTTTATACCGGATAAAACATTGTGAGGTTTATAAAATAATTTTTGTAGTAAAATGGGCAGTGGGTTTTGCAGGTTGTATTGCATAGCCTTTAAATTTATACCTTTCCAAGGAAAATATGTCTTCAGTAAGCAGGCTCCAATGGAAACTTCATTTATACCAGTCTTTAAAAAAGCTAGCTGCGAAAAAAACAATATCAAAGTACTATGCTATAAATTCTACGAATTTGATACTGTTCTGTTAAAAATAAATATAGAAAAGCAATAGCAATGGCAAAAATCCAAAAAAATTTGCTCTCACAAAACAGCATTGTATTACATTGTTGTTACTTTATGCTATTGCTATGGCCATACTGTTTAAAATACGAGAGCAACGAAAACAGCATCTGCACAAATATGCCAGCAGTCACATTGATAGCACTGCGAAGTTGTTTATCCTTGAGATATCCTTTCTAAGAATTCTAAGTAGGTAGGTAAGTGAAGCCTAACCATATAAGAATTTATGTCAAGACAAAATACACATGCAGAGCAATTTTAATCTAGCATATTTGTAAACCCTGATTTGAAATGGGCGCTTAATAAGCATTTTTGTCAATAAAATGTATTTCAATATAAATAAAGTTAAAATTTGAGACTTGTTGCTGTTGGTTGATGGTGTGGAAAAATAGGCTCCTCAGAGTTTTGCTGAGTAAAAAGCATTGAGATATCACTTTACATGACGGAAAAGTGGAAAAATGATTGGTTTTCAAAAACAATTTAAGTCAGTTTCATAGCCCCTTTATAACTAAGAACTAAATAGAAAATGACCAAACTAGCAGTACTAGGTTACAGGTTCTTTCTAATTTATACGAGCGATATTCAGAGTTTGATGCAAAGAGTCTTAAAAAAGTCCAAATGAAATTATCGTAGCTTTTTTATGAAATGCAACAGCAAAATTCATGCAATTTTTGTTGAATTTCATAAAAAAGCTACGATACTTTGCATTTGCACTATTGCAAGACCGCTGAATACAGTTTAATTTTTTTACTCGCTCGATGGCAACGAACTTCGAACAATATTGAAATCTACATCACGATTTTTTTTAACAGCCAATTTCAAAATTATTTAATAACCAAATGCAATGAATATAAATTATAAGGTTCAGATTTCTAAACAATAAAAATTTAAAATTAACCTGGAAGTTCTAAAAATACTGGGCGGGGCCAGCTAGTACTTCAACATGTCTTTATTACTATCTAAACTTGGTAACCGTAAACGGCTCGGTTTAATTAAGAAGAATCAGGCTTACCAGTGAAATAATGAGTCACAAATTTCTAACGCTTCAAAAACGGCTATAATAGAAATTGTTTCATTAATAAACTCGAAACCCGATTAGACTTCTTCTTTCATTTGTTGTTACCATATCGCAAAGAAGTGCTTTAGCCAAATCTTAAGGATTTAAATTAAATCAAATGCGCCACTTTAAATTTAAACAAAGATTTCAAATTAGTATGAGGGAAGGCAAGGGATATGCTTATAGCATATTATAAAATGTTTTCAATATGCAAAAGATGTAACATTCTTTGAGTGTTTAATTAAAGTATAAAAATATGTTGCCCTAGAACTCGATTGAAAGTTTTTCTATCGTTCTAAGGTTTACCAAAATATTATTATCTATGCGACCAACAACTGCTACATCGTAATATATATGAAAATATGAAATTGGAATAGAAAAAGTTTATTTTGAAAGCAGTCGGCCTAGAGTAACATTATTTTTGCTTAGCTGTCGGCGCAGAGAGTTTCACTGAACATCGCCTTCTTTCTTCAATAGTTAGTTTTTGTATTCAAATATTAATTACACAGATTTTTCCAGAATGTCATGTCGTGCTGTCCGCACAGTTCTGCATTTTACAAAAAGTCTGAAATTTTCAATGCTCCAAGAGAGATAACGAACACATCTTTTATATGCTTGATGCAAAACCTTGTCTTATGTTTATGTTACAATATTTAAGTATTAACTTTTCTAATTCTCAAATCGAATATGAACTGTGTGTCTACCTACCCAGGGGACGAAAGTATAAATTAAAATTTAAGGCAAACTGAACTCAAATAACCGCAAATAAGTCTCTAACACTTTTATATCAATTTAATAAATTTATTACAATTTTCTTTTAAAATTTGTTCATCCATGAAAAAGGCCTTCGAATAAAATGAACCAGGAATAAATTCAAAAATTGTTCTTAGCTTTTCATTTGAGCGTGCGTGTGTGTGTGTGTGTGTGTGTGTGTTTGTGTGTGTGTGTATGTAGGAACAAACAAATATAAAATTCATTTCTGTGGCTTGATCTTCCTCTCCATAAAATTATTTATCAATAAAATATGCTCTTCAAATTTTGTGGGGGAAACTTTACTGATACGATGCGTAGTCGAACCATGCGAGTAGGAATAAGATGGGGAAACATATTTTGTTGTTTCACTTTCGGAAAAGTTGAGTTAAAGCTGTCAGCAAATTGTGTAACATTAAATTTCAGCTCTTATTTGTTAATACGTTTATTATTCGTAGGTTGCTTTTAATTTCGAAAAAAAAACTATGAACGCATAAAGGGAGTTCTGAGCACTGACATCTGTTCCTTTTTTTTCGTTTTTAGTAAAACTGCTACTAAAACCTGTAAAACACACACAATTTTACAAGTTTTTTGCTTACAATGTCAGTATCACACGCGTAAATTTGTGTAACAAATTTTTTTCGGTACCTGTTGGGTTTTCATATGAACTCTTATTTTTGGACTCATTCAAACAACTTCTGTGGGCAGCAAGGTGCAGTTACATATGCACTGCTTCTTCTTCCTTGCATTTTGCCAGTTTTTCTAACTTTATTAAGAGTTAATAGCAGCCACAAATCAAAAAATATATTAACAGTAGCCATATTTAAGCGAAAAGAGACAATAATTTAACTTTTAAAGCCATTAAAATTCCCAAAATAGTATTTTGGAGCTCTACATTTCTCTCACGACTTTTTACCGGCTAAAACCAACCATTAGCAAAAAATACGGAAATTTTTAGGAGGACTCCCAAAACTTTTCATTTGGAAAAAACGATTTATTTCGCATCGTTTTGAGGGGGTAGAAAACATGGTTTTGTCATGGTCACCTGAACCATGTTATGTTGGGCGTTCTGTGGCACAAGTGATTAACGCGTTGAAGTTTAAGCATTAGAGGGCTTTAGTCGCCTATGTTCGTACCTCAGCTGATGCCAGTCCGTAACATCAATTTTTTTTCTTTTCTTTAATTCTAAGAGGAAGATGACTGAGGTAACCATAATCTAACAATATATATTGGTTACCTCGACCATGTTTTTTACTTTGCTTGCTTTAGTCTATTTTTGTCGCTATTTAAGCATTTTTCTTGAACGCCTTGAAGTTTGCTCTTTAGAACTTTATTATTGGATGAAATTGATTTAATTGAAGGAAACCAATTTATTTTTAAATGGAAATATAATGAAATAAAAACAGAAAAAACAAGACTTTCTCTTTTTCAGTTTATAAAAAATTTCGGAGATCTTTGATTCGGATTCTTTGCTTGTATCTCCAAGTGCAATTAAAAGTAGTTCTTATGTCAGTGTCTTCTATGAGCGAAAATATTATTTGCCCTTTTCACTCGTGAATGCGTGTCAAGTGTTCTTGGCAGCGTATTTTTGCTTCTTAAATTCCTTTTTAAATATTAAATGTATCCAGTTACAGTAATTCCTTTTAGTTTCCTCTCTGTTGTTGCACAAGAAATTGCCTGAAAATGTGTATGAAAAAAATCCATAAATAAGAGGAACTTAAGTGAACCAAAGGTCGTTGCTACAAAAGCAGAATTTATTGAGTAAATTTTCTTTAGCAAAATATTGTTTGCATTTGCCTTGAACTGTAGCACAAATTTTACGCATCAATACTCTCTGGAGTATGAATATATTTTTAGTGTCAATGCCCTCTTAGAGACACTGGAAATTTGTAAAATATTCGTATTTTTTTAAAAGTGGGTAAAATTACAAACAAAACTTGCCGAAAATGTTTGGTAAGGAAATTTTACATTTTCGAGTTTTTGATTACTCTTCACTTGTGTTGGATTGTGAGACTAAATACTCAATGATAAAAAAATTGATTTGCTCTTCTGAGACTAAATACGCGTAGGTATATTTAAAAAAATATTGATCACAATTTATTTACTTTAAGATTCAACTAACACATCCATACAGACCGAAGCAAATGTTTTGTGTGCTTGATTTCTTTAACCCAACTAAAGTTGTGGTAAAAACGAATTCAAGCCAAAGTGTTAAATACTCGTACAGAAAAATAAGTAGATGAAACTATACAAAAGAGGCGGAAACGCAATTCGTATGCATGTGAAAGTACTCTGTGTAGGAAAGAAAATCACAAGGACAAACACATCGCACTTGTGCAACAACAGTGTATTAACTCTAAATTTAAAATATTTTAGTTAAAACAAAATACTGTTTGATTTAACGTTCACGGTAGACATAAGGCAAAATTTAAAGAGTGGGAAACACTACTGTTTTTCACTTCGTGTTATAACTAACTCCATTTCACCTTTGATTTGTTCCCTTTAATGTTGGCTGACACAAATTTTTATTTTTTGTATACAAACCTTAAATACTTGCATCAAGAAAAGTACAATGTATTTGAAAAATCTCTAGAAAGGCGCAACCACTTTTCATATGAGTTAGAGTTAAACAATCTAATTCTACGCGTTAACTGCAAAAACTACTCAAGTTGTTACCAAATGGCCATTATTCGCTGCGAAAATTACTTGAGCAGATTAAGTAACCAGGTAAAAAAAAATGGCCATTTGTTCATTAGACGACACAAGTGAAACAGGAGGAAAGCAACGTTGCCATATTCTAGTTTTAACATTTCTACCGAACCTAACGGTTTTTAAATCTATTTATTAATTTTTTTTTATTAATTTGGCAAAATTTTTGGTTGTTTTAATAATTTGAAAGAATCTGTTACACCTGAGAAATGATCGGATTGTTATTAGACTTTAAACCAGCCACTTTCTTGGCTCCTTAATCACTTTTTATGGTCGTTTATTCAAATCCCTTCTTTTTGAGAAGTGTCACTATTGCTTTAATTTTAACATTACTGAAGCAAGCTGCTTCTGTACATATTTAACACATTTAAAGAAATTTCAGGTGTCAATGTTACCTCACGCCTGCCGGACATTACGAAATTATTAAAAATATTATCGAAGTTTCGGTTGAATGGTAAATGCGTAACGTACGTTTCGTCGTTAGGTTGGTCCTCTTCACCTTAGAAGGAACTGGCACAGACCTTGTCACGTGACTGGTTGTTTGGAAACCTTTACCCAATTGTTCGAAATATCTTATGTGTAAAAGCTTGCATGCGGTTTAAACGCAATCCACAATAAAGTAAACCGCCTAGCGGTGAAATGTAGTAATTGAAAACATAAGTGTAGCATGACTCGCATGATTTTGCAAATATTCACCAAACAACTTGCATACTCTGTCTGTAAGGCAGTAGAATAGAGAAATAAAAGAATTTTTTTATATACTTCCCATGTGGGCAGTAAAATTCGAAGATAAATTGGAAATTTTTAAGAGCAAAATTAAGATTTTCCTCCTTATTATCTATGCATAAATTATTTTTAATTACTTTTTCTATCTGGTTTGCTATAAACATATACATATATATATATATATATATATATAATAAAG
The DNA here is from genome assembly GCA_963932375.1 of Phania funesta. Taxonomy (NCBI): domain Eukaryota; kingdom Metazoa; phylum Arthropoda; class Insecta; order Diptera; family Tachinidae; genus Phania; species Phania funesta. The sequence goes on along the minus strand of OZ010656.1, from coordinate 90,448,609 downwards.
AGAGACATACATGCAAAAGTATATAAGAAACACAAAATTTATTAACTACAAATCGCTTGTATCGTGTGTAACCTCCTCTAAAAAATCAAATGCAAACTCGATATTTACCCACACGCCTACACATTCACAACCAGTCATATACAAACACAAGTATGATTATGTGCATGAGTTTTGCCATATAAAAATCTGCATATTAACATATACAGTGTCGTCTAAAACAGAACGAAAATATGTAATTTCTCTCGGTTAAAAGCGAACAAAATATATCAATAAAAATCTTGAATTGCGTTTTATCTACTCATAGTTATCTTGAATTTTTAAACTCATGCGAGAGAACTAACTAAACAAACGTTTAACTTTAATATTTCGTGTTAAACCAATTGTTTTTACCCTACAGACTGATGGTTGTTTGTGGATAGAGACCGGATCTAACACTTTGGAAAAAAGGGCTCTGCCATTTTAATATGGCATTGTCATAGGAAGGGAAAATTCATGTTTTGTAGACACTGTGTGGCAGGTCACTAAATAGACATAAAGACTCTTATCCAGTTTCGGTTACTATAACACTGCTCTCAGTTATTTTTGGTGTTTTGAATACTTGTATGTATGTCTTCATAGATTTTTAAAGTTACGCACAAACATACTTTTGCTTAAGTTCGATTCATTATTTTTTCCACATTTTCTATGGGATTACGCTTGGCACTAACATAGTTATTAGTACCTCGACAGTATCGAGAATACAAGTGTCGACATACTCTTTTCATGTCATATTAAATTTGGATTCATCAGAAAACAAAACTTTGTTCCATAGATCTTTTAGTCCGGTTAGTTACAAGAAACTGCAGAAAAATTAAGCTCGGACAAAAGTTTGTTAATTAAAATGGAATAGTTTACAGTATCAAACGCTTTGCTTAAGACGAGTGATATTAAGGCTTATATTTTTTGTTATTAGAGTTATGATGAACGTGTTTAGTTAAACTAGACAGTAAAGCAGACTACCAGTTCTGAAGCCAAGGAGACTACTGCTCAGCATACGATTCAAGCTTAAGACTCTTAAAACAACTTCAAGTATTTTGGATAAGCTAGGTAACTACTTGGCCTATAGTGTTCCAAACAGGCTCTCCATCCTTTTCTTCTCAATCGGAACTGCTCTAGAAGTCTTCCAGATACTTGGGTAACTAGAGGTTATTACGATTGAGTTAAAAATAAAATAAGCTGCCTAGAAATGGGAGCATTGTATATACATGAATTAAGAACTTGATCCTCATTTTGATCTCAGTACTTTTAGGATAGATACTTGGCCTTATTTTCACATTTATATTTTTGCGCTGATCTGACTCTATTTTTAGTGGAAGTGTACCATACAAATAATAGAGCAGCCTAGTCATCCTAAATGAAAAGTGCCCGTTTTCTGATTACTTATTCCTCAAGACCTACCTGTATACCAAATTTGACTCTCTAGTGTCCCATAATATGATTGAGTCAGTCAATAGGTACTAAAATATGCCTTTTCACACCTATATTTCTACGGAAGCTTTTATGGTAAAACTTAATCTCTGGGGTTACCTATATGTGGAGTCCTTATGTTTCCAATTTCACCATTTTATAATTAAGGGAAGCAAAGTTATAAAGGGGGGCATAAACAGCGCGAAGGGTTTCGTGTAAATACACACACTGTGTGGATTAGGCCTGAACTTGGCCTGGCGCTTTAATAGTATGAATTTGTATTTTATTTGAAATAACACTTCGCTCAAAGAGTCAGTGCGGCTTCAATGGAGAGATGTTCACGTAGCTTCTGCATGAGCTTCTTGTGTCCGAAACATGTAACGAACACGTCATCGTCCATGTTCATTTTTATTTACATACCCTCGTTGTTTTGGCTACAGCTTGCAAGCGCCTTTAAATGATTAATGAATATTTAAAAAACTATAAACAAAAGTATTAATTTTATTTTAATACAATCATTTGAAGTTTTCAAATTACAGTAAAAAATATTTGTGTCACTTCATAAAGTTATAACTTTTTATGAGTAAAATGACGTGCCGTGCAGTGCCGCTTACACGTTGCGATAAAAAAGACTTCAGTTATTCGAAATTACATTCGTATTTATTTAATTTTAATCTTCTTCTCGTAGCTGTTTGTGCTCACTATTTTCTCATTTTCCTTTTATGTCTGCTCTTAAATGAAACTATAACACCCTCCGGCAAATGTGCAATAAAAACATAAAACGTATTTCCTTTTATCGCACTAATAATTTTACGCACACATTAACAGACTACGCAAATACTTGCGAAAGATTACGCAAACTCTTGCAATGTTCTGGTCTGAGTCAAATGAAACTACAGCAGAACGAAAATCCACAAAATGGGAATCACATCTCTTTAAGCAGGTTGAAATTAAATTCCTTTACTTCAGTTGCCCCATGTTGAAGTCAAGGAGTAGCAGCATTCATGATAAGACGAAAACTTTTTCTCCAAGAGACATAAACGCGTAAGTGTGATCATTAATTTTGTTGAGCTTGTTCATTCATCTGCTGTTTAATAATATTTATTGTCTTCAGTTTACGATGGACTTTTAAGGATATTTTTCATATTTATGCATGCTTGCTTGCTTGCATGTGTGTGTGTGTGTGTGTGTGTGTGTATGTGTGTAGGTTTATGGCACCGAAATAATAAAACTTATTTATTTTTAACACATTAACAGCAACAACAACACCGACGAAAAAACAGGCAGAACAAGGCTGTTTTCAAGTCATAATTGCAGACAGAAGAAGTTTCGTTCAGCTTTAATTTTATCCTTTTTTTTTCTTATTGTTGCTTTTTTATGATTCCCTTCAAGTTTTTATTGTTTCTGTAAGTACACATGTGCCAGTGCGTATGTGTACGTATGTTTGCTGTGAGGGTACATTAGTACGTAAATGTGTAGGTGTTTTTATAATTTTTCATAAGCAAATATAATTTCCATTCCATGAATCCTTAAGACTGACTGCCTCTGTATCTTTAGTCATTTTATACGATTGTGCTTAATTATGGTTGTTATGAAAGAATTTATATTCCTTCAGATATTTAATTTTAAATCAGACAACGACGCACAGTGTTTATTGACAAACTTTTCATTTGTGGATGGAAAAAAAGTCAACATAAAAAAACTTTTCACTTTTAAAGAATTTATTATAAAAGTTTGAAAATAATAACTGAACATTCTGGCGATAAATAAAAGGCCTACATACATCCCTCCGCTCCCCAATTAAGGTATCGAAGTACAATTTTCAATCAATATTTGCTATGCGATTTGCTTTAATAACGAGTCATAACTGGAAACATAAATTTTTCAATTAAAGTTCTTTACGATGTCAGAATTGACCAATTTATTTAATTTTTTTTTTTCAATTTAGTACAAACACAAAGGTTTTAAGTTTAAGAACTTAAGATATTTTAAGAAACATAAAATATCCAAATACATGACATGGAAGTAAAAACAGGCTTAATATTTATTTTAACTTTTCCCCTTCTTTCCTGTCGGCATAATTATTATATGCAGAATTTTTTATCCGGCCAATTTGCCACTTCTGACTTTAAGGAAGAATCTTTATTTGTAACAAATAGTGTTTAAAGTAGTAGTAGTTTAAAGATGGTGTTTTGAACACCGAAATGGTGGCTCTTAAATCTCTTCGTTAATACAACAAACAAGTGATTTATTTTTGTTGATATGTGTGCGTGTGCTACTGTGTGTGAATGTGAATTGAGCGGAGTATACGTTGTGTCGTGAAGTGTATATACGATTGATCAAATATAACAAAACTAACGTAAGAAAAAAAAATACTTTTATTTATTTTTACGGATGTCTGCAGCTGGACTATACCATTGACAATGTGGCTTTTGAAACCATGAGGAAGTGTCAACATTTTAAAACGAAAAAGGACATGAAAATAGAAAAGAAAGCCAAGTGGAAGTGTATGTAAAAGTGGACAATCTAAACAAGGGCTTAGTGCGTGTGTCTTTTTTGAAAAAAAAAATGAAATCTGTTGAATCATGCAAGAAGCTGCTTTAAAAGTTGCTATCAAAAACATTGTTACTTCTTGATGCCACTCACAGGTCCTAGTTGGAACTGTTCCTAAAAATCAATACCCTCTGTTCAGTTGAGTCTTATAGAGTGAAAGAAAATGTCAAGTCTGCTAGAAAATCAAATATTCAAACAAAGTAAAACGTACTTTCTAAAAATGGAATATTTGAGAGTTGCTTCCAATTTGGTGCAACTTTCCTTTTGTTAATTTTTTAATTTCATTCCACGTCGCATTCCCCAAACAGAACGTGACGATTTTTTTAATGTTAGATTCAGTAAAATACGATTATCTCTGTGTCGGACATGCACAAACAAAACTTTTCTAAGTATTTACAGCTCCTTACAAAGTTAGAAAACAAAACAGAGTGTAAATAATGAAATGCGAGTTTGTTTTGTCATCATTACGCCAGCATTGTTTGCTTATGTCCTGGACACGTCAATTGTTTTATTTAGTCCACTGACACAGTTTGCTAAATAGGCTTTGTGTCATGTCACTGATACTTTAGATGTAAATACCGACAGTGTGTTTCGAATGGAATTATGCAGGTCTCGCTTTTGTTTTAATTAATTCGTGTCAGATTGACAAACTGAATTAAAAGTAAAAGGAAACACTTTGTTTTGTTTTAGTTCTTGTTTACACTTTTTTGCTGCACCCTAATTTGTATTTTGATTAGGATTTAGAACCCTTAAGCCACCATAAGAATTTGTGTTTGTAAAAAATTTATAAATCGCTTGTTTGTTAAGGCAGATTTGTGGGTTTTAGTGTGTTGGAATAGTTTCATAAACCGTTTTATTTGCACGAGTTTGAAGGTGTAGGTAGCTTCATGAATACAGAACCGGAAAGGACAAAACAACTATTAGAACCTTTGAAGAGAGTTTATTTACAGAGGCAATACGTGTGAAATCAACACACTAAAATAAAAATATTTACTTGAACACCTCAGAATGAGTTTAATTAAAATTTTTAAATTAGAAATTTTCCCAACGTTTTCAAAATTACGGTTAAGTAAGGATTCCCAAAATGCTTCCCAAAAAACGTAACCGACATAATTTTAAATCACCATAGGGTTTATTTTACTCGCTTGTAGATGGTCATTCTTTTGATGGGCAACCCAACATACTTTGCTAGAAAAATCTTTTTTGAGACATAAAATTTAAATTGTTTTTAAGTGAATTTTTGAAAATTTTGAAACATTCCTATTTCCTAATTTTTATTTTGCTGTTGAAAATAAATATAGCCAGTTCAACAATAGCAAAACAGCAAAAATCAAAAGCATTTGCTATCACAAAACAGCACTTCTTACTCGTTAAGACATTTATGCAATTGCTTTGCTCATACTGTTGAAAATACGACAGCAATAAAAACAGCACCAGCAAAAATGGAACAGCAATCACATTGACAGCATTATGAACATTGCGTGCTTTACACTTATACGAAATTGTTTAAATAAACTTAATATGATTCATTTAATTCAAAAGAATGAACAAATAGCAAGAGTAATACAGTAAAATCACTATGGTAAATTTCTTGCGTTTGCTGATGGTGTTGAGAAATAAATGTTTAAATTTTTCTATTTCCTTCTAGCGGGCTATTAAAAATATATCGTAGAATAGAACAACGTAGTATTTGCTGCTGCTGCTGTTGTATTATTAATACAAGCTTCATGGCAACAGTAATAGCAATATTACTCTAGCAAATTGTTTAAGCCCTGCTTTTGGGTGTTGTGTCTGTTATTGTTTAAGCATTGGTACTTTCTGTACAGCGGGTTTCACAAATATTCGTACCACTCTGTTCCCTGTTTAAGCACAGCACTGGAACTTTATGTACAGTGAGTGTCATAAGTATTCCCACCATTCAATTCATACAGGCAAGAACTGCTTAGTAATAATATTAATCTTTTATGAATTTTTTGACAAAACAATTAAAAATATTAAACTGATGAAAGAAAAGTAAAAAAAAAAAACTTTTTCTTAAAAATATCTATTTAAAGTAGGGTTGGGTATTGTACGATTAAATCCTTCGATTATTATTCCATAATAATCGTTTTTAATAAAAATTACTTAATAATGGTTTATGAAGCGCGTTGTTAAGTTTTTTATTTGAATACGGCCCTTATAATTTCCACATTCAAGCATACGAGGTATTTTATTTATCCTTTAACCCGCAATAATTTTTCTTTATTATTCTAAATGTTTACCAGTCTAAAGAGTTCTCTACTAAAACAAATGGAATTCACATACTTTTTGGATCACTAGCTCTTATGACAATCGCAGGACGAGTTTATTTGCATGATGATTATTCGACCTTTTCTCTATTTCAATTAGAAATGTTACAAATATAAGAGTTAGAAATTCACGGAAAAATTATAATTTTCGACAGAATTTCATGAAAAATTTATAATATTTTCTCTGTTGTCCTGCACGGAAGAATAAAAAAATAAATAAATAAACGACTCTCAATATTTTAGGGGTGTGTTGTTGTGTCCGTGTACATTTATTGATATTTTTTTAATAATTATCGTAACTGTGATTATCTTTAAATGTCATTTAAATAAAAAACTAAAATTAAATTAGTTTAAAAATAAATACAAATTCGTATTATTGCTAAATAAAATTAAGTTCGTTTAAAATTCTAAACTTTTATTTGGAAATTTAAATGTTTATTGAATATATTTGAGTTATTTTGTTTAACTGAAAAAGGGTCATGAAAAAAGCGGAATTTTTCTCGATAGCTTCAATTGAAAATCACATAACTAACAAGGAATTAAACATCGAGTTGTTTTCTCTATATCCCGTGAAGTTTCATCACAAGTCTTGTCTTTAAAAACTTGTGGTTGCTAGAATACCGAACGAGCAATTCCATCAGCTATTGCCGTATTTATTTATTAATTTTTGCTATTATTTTACTTTTGCTGTAAAATTGATGAAACCATAGTTATGTCTTTTTGTATTTCAGCTAACGATATGTGACTTTGAAGAACAATAACTCTGATAAATTATTAACTGCAGGTATGTTTTGTTAAAACTTAAAATTAAAATTTTGTTAATACCAACATTATTAACATTCGTCCGAATCAAATTCACATTCAATAAATAATATTTAAATAAAACGGAAAAATATTAAAAACAATTCCACGGAAGCAAAGAAGGTGGCACTATTTTTGTTTTTTTGTTAACAGAAAAAATAAAAAAGAAATACAAAAAATATTAAAAATTAAAAACAGAAATATTACAATAAGTGCTTGTGTGTTTGTGTTTGTCAGTGTGTGTGTTTGTCAGTGTTATGTGTGTGTGTGTGTGTGTGTGTGTGTATGTAGCTACTGTCTAGCTATGTTTAATTATACAGATGCATGCTGGAAAGTTTAATTTGAAAAAAAAGAAGTCATTTACACAATTGAATGTCGTTCATTATAAAAGGCGGACGGGAGTAAACCAATTTCCATCACTCTAATCCACCGCCCGCCATTCTTGTTGGTTTTTAATCTTGAATTATACTTTTCATAACAATAATAATATTGATGATGGTCGTCAGGTTTTATTACCAAGTGGCTGCATCAGTGATTATTGTATGGTGTCACGTTTATGAGTAGAACGTCAAGACACTGGTTTGGTTGCCACGAACAAATAGAAAGGGTGGCATATCCCGACTTAAACTTTCCAACCAGGCCATATAAAGTGGTGCCGACACAATATTCTTGCGAGGCATGGGCAGCGTCATCACTACCAAATCCGATTTAGTAGATTGCTCACGTAAATATTCACGTAAACGTAAATAACGATTTGTTTTGTCCTGTACCGCCATCAAGTCATCTTCGCTAATAAGCACTAGGGAAATAACAAAGCGGGGCAAAAATGAAACCGTAAAATTGTACATTGCATATCATGTTTGCTTACCATCATCTTCCTGTAATTGTGTAGTGTTGGGACTTGTGGGATTTTCCTTTTCGGCAACCACAAAATCTTTAATTAATTCGTTAAAGAATTGTGTTGAAGTTTCCAGCGGTTTCTTCGTTATGTCCGGTATCAACTGTAAATCGGAGTAGTCAATACGGAATTTCGATAACAAACTTGCCATTGAACGTTGTTCGAATTCCAATTCAGCTTTTTTATTTGCTAACGCATAGACTCTACAAAGAGTTAAATAAGCAAGACAGAAACTTTTCAATAAGATTTAATTTAAAATTAAAGAAGCAAACAGTTTGTTTGCCTTCACCTAAATAGAAAATTTATTCCCCAAAACTACAAACTTTGAAAGCCCGCAAATCGTTATATCCCATTGCTGACAGGAAGTTATTGTCTTAGAACTACGAGGCGGATCAATAAGTCCGTGACTTTTTGAATGAAACACAGTTTGTTTTTTGCAAAACAAAACACAATCTCCCTTTAACTCAATACACTTAGTCCAACGTTTCTCCAGTTTTTGTATCCCTTCCAAAAAATAGGATTTTTCGAGGTCCTTAAAATTTGGTCAATAATTTCATCGTTGGAGCTAAATCTCTTTCCATCAAGCCATTTCTTTAGGTTTTGAAATAGAAAATAGTCACTAGGGGCTAAATCCGGAGAATATGGCGGATGATGTGCTAATTCGTAGCCCAATTCATAGAGTTTTACCAATGGGACTGCGCACGTGTGCGCCCGTGCATTATCTTGATGAATTTTTCTTGTTCTTGGCCATATGGGGCCGTTTTCTTTTTAAATCCTCATTAAATCGGTCTAATAAGTTGGCATAATATTCACCGTTTATTGTTTTTCCATTTTTAAGGTAATAGATGTGGATTATCCCGCGTGCATCCCAAAAAACTGCTGGCATCACCTTATTGGCCGATAAATTTACCTTGGCCTTCTTCGGAGCAGGTTCACCCGGAGAAACCCAGTGTTTACACTGCTGCTTGGTCTACAAAACGCCGCAAAAACTCATTCGGATTGCGGTTAAACAATTAATTGAAAGCAAACGCGGCACCCACCTTGCAGACAACTTTCTTAAACCCAGCTGATCATTTAAAATCGAAATCATACTGCCATATCAAATGCATATGGCATCAACAATTTCACGCACTTTAAGTCTTCGATGGGCCAACACCATATCGTGGATTTTTTACGACATTTTCGGGTGTACTGACCTCAATTGGCCGTCCAGAACGTTCAGCGTCATTTGTACTTGTGCGACCACAACTTTCGATTTTAATCACAATTAAGTTAAAGTATCTCATTTTGAATAAAGTTGCCACATGCATAAAACAATACGACACTTGCAAATTTTGTTAGGCAGCATTTTAGTGTCATGTGCAGACAGCAATTTTGTCTAAACAAGATGCCTGCTTTAAATTGTGAATAAAATCAAAAATTGTGCATCGATTTTAATGAAACATAATTCGTCGTGTTAGGGACATATGAACCCATAACATGCCAATAGAAACAGATGTTTTGTTGTTTTTTTTTTTATTTTTTATGAATTTTTATAAAAACAAACATTTTTATAATGTTTTTATTCCGCAGAAGTTCTACGATAGCTCTGAAACTATCGCATTAAGCATTACACAATTAATGATTAACGCAGAATCCAAGCCGTTTTAAAAATACATTTAAATTTAGTGAATATGTTTATGTTTAATATGACATTGTCTATTCCCTTGTTGTTCTAAAGCAAATGTTTTCCTTTGAGACAACCTCTAATGGAACTTACTATACAAGATATTTAGTTTGGATTTTGTTTTTATTGTTAAGCAGAAAACCGAATCAAATGTTATAGAAAATATAACAAATCAAAATTATACCTGAGTTTACACGACTGCCACGTTCTTCTAGTGCTAATAATGTAGGGCAGCAGTAGGGTTAAGCCGCCATCGTCATACAGCCACCAGACATCAATAACAGCATGACTGCGTTTGCGAGTAAATTGTGTCAATTGATTTAACATATCCTTGGATAGTTCAGCGCCACCTGGCCCCTTATAAAGGGCAGCCGGGTCATCGTGCTTGCCTTTAGATTTGCGCAACGAATTTGTCTAGAAAAAAATATTTATTACGTTAATTTATTAATAAGTTACGTAACAGAATTACCAAAAATTGTGGTGACTTGGGGTCAGCTGGATCTGGTAAACCGGATACTTCTTTGTTTTGAGTGCCCGTCACAAAAGACAAGTCGCTTGTACTTGAAGCTAAAACGTATTAATAAGATTGCATAAGCAAAATATTAGTGCAGATTAAAAAACAGTATAAAGAAAAATATTAATAACAAATTCAACTTTGTTGTTTTTTCAAAGCAATCACATGCAGTAAATAAGACTGAGATACATCCCAGTTAATGAAATACAAAATTTTAAGGATTATAATTCGTTGTCATCGACATTACTTCAGCAAACTTGTTTTAAACACCTGAACGTATGAGTGTTCCTACAAATAAAATTGATCATACGCCGCCGTCTCTAACAAATTTATATTTTAAGATCTTTTGTTCTTTTAAACTTTGCTTTGTTCAAAGAACAATATTGTTTTGCCAATCTCATTACTGAATAAACTTTCTGATCATAAAATGAAGAATTCTTTATATTCGCGAACACAACGATGTCACAATTTCTGTAAAACCTGCTCCCCTCCCAACACTATTTTAAATTAAAAGCAAGTGCTAATTTAGTAGTTTTGTTTTTAGTTTAAAATAATTAAGAGATAACAGAATATAAAAGTAAAAAGTACAAGTTTTCACTCCATTTCAGGGTGCCAAATTGAAATCCAGAAATGTTTTTATTTGTCGTTGCCAGAGTGAACTGTTATGGTTTTTTGGTTGGTCCTTGTTTGTTTTTTTCTCGCACTGGAAATATTGATCTCAGGCAGCACATATTATGGCCAAAAGCTTCTCTTATGCACTATTTTTAGTGTTAAATATTTTATCTTGTGATCAAGCATATTGATCTACTTATTAAAAGTTGCTTCCAAACGGTTCTAGAGCTGCCACTCTGCTGTTCAAAACAAATTCATTTATTTTTATCTCAAACCAACAATTTCGCTTTTTATGTTCCAAATGCGAAATATCTGGGAAAGAAGTTTGAATGCTGTACTCTTTCTACTTAACTAACGTCTTGTATGTCGTGTATTTCTAATAGAAACATAATTTTTATTAAGGTGCTGTGTAAGGAAAAAAACGAAGTTAAAAAAAGTTTTACAGGACGAAGATGGATCTATTTGTGTGATAAGGCCGCATTCGAATTGATAGCTTGTTCAATACATGTTTGTGCATGTCTTTGTTTGGTTAAATGAATTTCAAATTAAATTGTATACTGCAGCATATTTTTAGGAGTAATAAAATCAATCAATCATCGTATTATTATTTTTTTAATTAAAATATTTAGAGCGAAAGATTTGTAAATACGCGCATACGAGCCGCTATATTTGCTGCCAAATAATACATTTTGTTTAATTTATAGAAGCAAGTAGAATTACATTCTTAAGCTTTGTAAAATCTGTTCTTTCGTTTTGGTATTTTTTTTTTATCTTTTGATGCCGTCATAATTTTGTAAAAAAAATTTATCTTTTAGTTTTTCCATTTGTTTTTAATCAACAAAGACTAATCAAATACAAAAAGGATATTAAAAAGTATTTTGGGCAACTCATATTCCCTTTGATAAAAAAAAATAAAAATAATAAACTGGAAGAAATAATAATAAAAAACTAAATAAAACATTCCATTCATTCATTCGCGTAACAAATTATAGATTCCCTTATTTATGCTTGTGTAAGTCGCTAGGGGAATGGCGCTGTAATAAAATTATTAGAAAAAGCCGCTGACAACATTGTGTTATTACACACCAAATCATTGTATTGATGTTGCCACAAAAGTTTTTCAACTATCGAACAAGTTTATTGCCCGGACACGGAAAGTCTCTTTCTGCACAATCGTTGTGTTGTGTTAGTGACGAGTGTATTAAAGTTTTTTCTATGAATTTCTTTTCAGGTTTGTAAATTTATTTATACACACACGTCCTTATTTGTCACTATGAATGAAATCTTCTTTTGAATTCATAACAAATGAGGAGGATTATTTTATCTCAATTTATTTATTATTTTTTTATTTATGACAACCTATAGAAATGTTTATACATCAGCCTCTTAGCGAAGTTTGGAATATAATCAATTGATATTCCCATATACATTTTTTAAGTCAGTCAGGTATGATTTATTGGTTTTAAAGTGCGAACATTAGTAAAACATGTTAAAGAAAATATCATAAAGAGATGTTGCACATTTACCATTAAGACGTCTGCGGTGGAAATCTTTTTCGGTTAAATTACTTTGAGAATAATAATTTAAATGTCCGAAATAATTATTAATTTAACCGCATTTGCATTTCTTCACGAAGAATGAAAGCCACCATATAGCGCAGTGATTTGCGTTGAATAGGAATTAAGAGTCATATCCAGCTTGATTCGAAGCTTTTATTGCGACATTCAACTTCTTAAGGCATCTTTGAAACATTTATTTTAAAATAACGTTTTAGCCCAAGGCTGAACACAATCTGATATGCACAAGTAAACCACTAGAACTCAACTGATCTGAGTTCCCAATTTAATAACAGCTGCTTTAGAACTTAAGACTAGAGCTTATCTTAAGCTGAACTTGAATTTGCTTAGAAATACAGTCGATATAAATCAGATAATTGTTGAGTAAATGTAATAAAATAACTTGAACTGTTTTGAATTTTTGGAAAGGTCCCCAATAACTTCGTTCAGATCCCTCAGATCGCACTTTAATTTGGCAATATTGCTTAATATGTGACATTTCGACAGCTGTTTCTTTTCTTGTGTTTAGTTTGGTTTGGCATTTCGTCGTGAGTAGTCTGACAACTGAGCAACGCCTGTAAATTTGGTGAATATGCTCAACACAAAATTGTTGTTCATTCCGAATTGCACAAGAAAATTTTGTTCAGCACTGAAGCTCATTTTTGGTTGAATAAGCAAGATTTCCGCCTTTAGACTGAAGATAATTCAACAGCCATTACCGTAAGCCATTATGCACAATGTTTGTGGTGGAATAATCGATCCGTATTTTGATAAAAACGATGCAGGCCAGACAATTACAGTTAATGCCAATCGCTACAAGATCCTAATCACTGACTTTTTGTACCACATTTCAATGCCCTTAATGTGGAGAAGCTGTTGTTTTAACAAGACGGTGCAAGTTGTCTCAGCGCGTGCCAAAATTGGCCAAAAGCACGATACATTTCTAAGTGTCTTAATTTTTTTTTTAGAAAGAAAAGTAAAACTCAGGCAATTAATGCCTGCTAATTAATTGAATTAATTGTGTTACTTTCCTTAGAAAGCGATAGAATAGTAAAGACAGGTTGTGAAGTAGAGGACTAGAAACACTTTTCTGTTAAACAAATCGGCAATTGCGTGTTATGGGTCTTTTTAGAACTGTGTTGCAGCGCCAATGGTGTTATGCAGGCGAATTACTTGACTTGATAGTCATTTTGTTAATTATTTTACTTCGCCGACGATTTAGCGCTATAGAGTGATACCGACGAAGGAAGGCCCTGTGATATATACTTGTATGAATGGAAGCCAGTACATATCAGATGACTGCTGTTATTGATGGGCAGCGGCTGAAATACGAACCCAGGCCATCGAATGCTTAATAGTCAACGCGCTAATTAGTTAAGCCACAGCACCTTCATTTTCAATCAGCTTCTCATACTACGCTACGCGTCGAGAGCAAAATTCTGTTCGGCAGACAATTTTGACAGTACGAAGTATACATTCGATGCTGGTTGTCGGATAGCCAGCAAAAATCGCACTTCGAATGCAGCACATAATAAGCGCCTCTGGTCACATTCGTTGTAAATTATTTAGTAATCAAAATTTGTTTTTTTTAACTTTACTGAAGTCATTGAATTAAAAACAGCAGTGATAATTTTGTCAAACGCCATTTTTTTCAATTTAACGTACAACTTGGCACTTATCAAAACATTTTATATTTATCCTTTAGAGTTTTGTTCTCTACCCCATCAAGTACCGTGCCGCGAAATGGGTTAATTGCAAAAATTAATAAATATTTCACTTCTGCCTTTTAAGTTAAAAGAAGAAAGGGTCTTGGTCACAAATAGAAAAATTTGCAAGGAGAAAACGAAAAAATATATATTTATTTTATAGGTTTTCTATGCATTAGAGCTCAGCCTGTATATTTGCTAAATTTATTGTATGAATTGCAGCGCTAGCTGACGATGTAACGTTGCACTCTAGTAAATTTCAAAGAAGTTATATTCATTATTTGCAGTTCCTCTCCATCGTGCTGTGTAGTGTTCAATTACAACTGGTTTTTTCGAAACAACTCCGCCCCAGTACCATCTATCGTGTGTAAAATAGCAAAACATATAACAAGGATCATAATGAAATAAGGTGAGCTCTTAGGGTTCTGGAGATTTTTCGTTTATTCGATTGCATCCAATAAAATAAGTGGACATTTTTCTTTTAACTTAACCAAAAGCCTTTCGCAGGGGACGACCGAAACGAGTATTGCCGGCTCATTGCGATGGTGTGTCATTTTATTAATTATTACGTTTCGAGGTATTTATTGTTTAAGCAATGCAGGCAAATAAGCATTGCAAGTTAGAGCATCGAGAGCAACACGAGAAAATATTAAAATTTTACAACTCATGTGGCAACAATCTCCCCTGTGGAACTCGTTATCGTCCCTCCTAAAGTCTTGGATATTTAAATGTGAATGGCAGCAAAGCCATTCTTCTAGAAATTTCCTATTGAAAATTCTCAAAACGACTGATGTTCATCATAAATTATTTCCAGTTAACAATGTTGCACAAAGTAAAACGAAACAGATGAATTCATTTTCACAAAATTCAACTAAATCTACCTAAAAGCCAGTGAATATTGAATAACTTACCTTTCATTAATTTAATATTATTTTCAGTGGTTGCTGCCTCTCTCGCATCTATCGATTTTTGTTGTGTTGTTGGTTGTTTTGTTATTTTGTTGGTATCGATTACAAATTTATGAAGTGCGGCATTACACATGGCAAGCGTGACGTATAATTTTATTTTTGTTTACAAAAAAAAAGTTGGTTGTGCCACAGAATCAAAAAAAAAAAATATAAATAAAATATTTACATATTTAATACGGGTGCAGAATTACAATTCAATATTCAATTGTTGTTGTAGTTGTATTAAAGAGAAGAAAACATGCAAAATATAAAATGTTTATTTATAAATTAATAAAATTATAATTAAAATTCGGAAGGTATTAAATTTATCATGCCTTAAAAGTAAAAGTAAAATTAAAAATAAAATAAATGGAAAAAACCAATAACACTGGCAAGTGAAGATCAGACAAGAAACAAGAAGTAAAGTTGGTTACAATTTTGAAACATTAAAAATTACGTTTTTTAAAAAGAGCTTGAGCCTGCTTAAGGCTGGGAGAGCCCATAGTTGAAGCTCAAAATAGGCTTCTTTCGAAAGTTCATAAATTTTGAAAAATTTGTATTTTTGTAACGAAAGGCATAAAAAAAAGAAAATATTTCTCGTACCGAAAGAAGTACAATTCCTTTAAAGACGATTTCATGAGGTGTTACATCTACGGATATCTTTAGCCATATTTGTAAAGGGTGTTTCAAGTTGAGTGTCCACATTATACTGGCAAATATCATCATTAAAGTTTGCAACACTAACAAAATGAAATCATGAAGAAAAACACAGCGGAAGAACGAGTTCGAATTATCTAAGCGTATTAGAAAAATGAGTGTCCATCGTTCGGAGAAGAATATTAGTGCAGTTCGTTTAAGTCTCGACTTGTCGTTGATCGCAGCGTCTCGGGCTTTTGTATTCCGCTATAAATTTGATACGGGATTTGCGTTTACACGGATACAAGATCCAAAGCACTAAAGAATTGACTTCCACGCCACAGTCAAATAACATGGTTGAGGAAATCACAATGTATGAGCAACATATATGGTTGTATAGAAATCATACCATTATTGTAGATAATAATACGGCCATGCTCGGACACTCGCAATATGCGATTGTGATTTCAACTCGCATATGAGGTGTTCTGTAACTCGCAATCGCAAGAGTTTTGGCGAGTTCAAGTCGCAAGAGTATACTGAAGTGAACTGCTGTATTTAAACTTCAGTATACTCTTGCGACCTTTTTGCACGAGCATTTGTTATTTTTTGTTACAACTTCTATGACTTGTGTTAGTAAATAATAATTCATATTCTACGACTAAATATCTATTCATATACATATTTACACGTGTATTTTTTATGTAAAAACTTGTTTACCTTGCGATACGTTGCGACTTAGTGAATCCATGCTGCCACTTAAACCATTTTGAACATTACCGTCTACAACACTAAGATCAGCTGAACTTTCGTTCGATTGCAAAGTGCGCGGTATGTCCAAAATATTTCTTTGTGCACTGCTTTCATCGCCCAAAATTTGCGAACAATCCAGACCTTCCGGCACACGCAAAATGGCAACGGATAAGTACATGTCCAATGCCTATTGAAAATAAGAATGGAAATGTCAGTTTCTGTAGTTCTGCTTACAAGTTTAATGCACTCTTTAACTTAACATTAGTAACAAATTAAAATAACGTGTAATTTTATACTTTTTCACGTGATTCGTATGTTTGCATAATTGATTAATCGGTAAATCGATAAAAGGCATTCGTTTTTATACACAGAAAACTTGTAATAAGAGCGACACTTTTTATTTTAAAAAAAGTTCTATCTCAATCTATTTCAACTGGTTTTATTATCAAAATTTAATTTTTTTGTTTGGCGGACAATCTAGTATTCAGTAAGCCAGCTCATCTGAAATCTTTGATCTGCCCGAAAGTCGTCAAACCAAATAAGATACTTTTAAAACTTTAAAACAAAAACATTGAATAATGAAAAAAATAAAATGAGTTTTTGCCAAAACCAGAAATCGAAACTCGACTCTTCCTAAATTCTTATTTTACATAAATACTCTATAATGATGAGAGCCACAAGTGTCATCGTACGAATCAGTGAATTTATGATTATTTTCTTTCATCCCTTTTTCAAAACTCACCTTGTGCATTATATTGAAATATTGATTCAAATCCTTGTGTTCACATGCCTGCCAATCTGTCTTGTAGCCCATTAATAAAATATTGGGCTTTAGTTTACCAATGCCAGCAGCCTGATTATTAAAGGAGGGCATAGAAAAAAAAAAGGAAAAGTCATTAATCACAACTGGAATGGTGGATGTACTTAAATGGAGTGTTCTTTTCATCTTTTGATTTACTTTTGAATTTCAACTTTATTTACAAACAAACCTGCATTAAGGCTCTTGAGCCGGATTCGAAGTCTTCACCGTCAACCAAAGAATAGAAACCTTTAACGCGATGGCGACGAAACCAGGTGGTAGCACGTTCTTGCAGATAATTACGATAACGTTGTGAACTCGAACCACGCAATACATGGCCACACACCATAAGCGACAGGTTTTTCGTAAGCATGTACGCAAAGTCAACAAGTACGGGACGTGTATTCGGCAAACCGGACAACACTAATATTTGCGGCCGATAGTTTTTAACATGCTCCTCAACATTATTCAATTGTTGCACAGATAACAAAGCGTTCTTGTACGTTTGTGCTTGTGTGGTGGAGCCCCAATTAACGTCTGGCTTGCGGTAGGCAACAATTAAGTACAATGCCAACACAGCGGCAAATGTAATCAAAGCAGTAGCCCACGATATCAAGAACATAACAGCAACACACAGTATAGAGCCCAAGAGACTCAGCCACATATTATAATACTGGTTGAAAAGAAAAGAAAAAGCAGGAAAAGGGGCCCAAATAACGGAAATTTCGACCAATACCGAGTGCAGAGTGAAAACCTCAATTATACTTACTTTAAAAGTTGGGCGCCAACCGACGGGTTTAGCTAAACTGGCATGAAATGTACTAAAGTTGATCAGCATATATGCTGCCAAAAAGAAATTCGATATGAGTGGAGCAATAAGATTAAGTTCGCCGATCAAAATAAATCTGCAAAAGTCAGCAGCAACGACAACAATGCAAGCAGCCATCATAAATTCAAAGCCGCCAGCCGCAGGAAATGAAAAGTAAAAGAAGTTACATTTCAAATTAAATATTGTAATTGAATAATTTGTTCAGGGATACTTACGCTACAGCAATTACAAATGTCAAAACGTAACCACGGACCGGCTCGTTATTCTTGCCAAATCCTTTGGCAAACCAAACAATTTTTGGATAGAGTTCATCTTTGCATAGAGCCTACACAAACAACAAATATGTAAATTATGTGTTTCTCTATTTTGTGTATCCGCTATGGGATGGATTACAAAACGATCATTTTCAAATGAAGTACGATACATTTTGAGATTAATTATTAAACCGAACACAGAGTGCAGACCGGATGATAAAATTCAAATTATAAAAAGAATTTAGACAACATATGTTTTAGAAATCAAAAAAAAAACTTTTTAACATGAGTAATGGAAATGATGAAAACATCTCACGCAGCCTACTTGCATATTATTAATAAGATTTACCTGAAAAACTTTCGGTGCTGACACTAAACTGGCCAGTGCTGAGGACAAGGTAGCGGCAAAACAACCAGCGTAGATTAAGGGACCAAAGCCAGATACTAACTCAATTACTTGAAATGAATTCTGTAGCCCAAACTCGCAATGAACTAGAAAATATTGTGAACAAAATACTATTTAAAATTCTTAAAAAACAAAATTTTTTAAAAGAATTTGTTTATAGTTAGGCGGGAGTTGTGTAGAAAGAAAAAATATGGTTATGGCAATCATAATCTAAAACCAACATATTTCGAGTGCCTTATACCAGCACTGTGTGATTGTTTATAAATCATAGTTTTATTAATCATGAAAAACTTTTACATATTATGTATATTATATGGTTGAAATTATCATAATATTTTTGTAGAATTAAAATAGTTTGCTTGGGATTACAATTTTAGTAAAAATTATATTTAACTTGTCTATTGCAACTAAAATCATATTTAAAATATTTTCAATCAACCATAATATGTTTGCCACAATAATATACTGTTGTAAAGAACGTAATATAGTTTTCGTGACCATGCCACAACCATGTTTTATCTTTGCGTGCATAAAGTCTAAACACAAACACTTTTCTATATGAAAATCACGACCACTAACAATGTCGGTCAGTTCTCCATTCAGAGATTTAAACACTAAGGAAAACTGTCAGCATTTCTTTGGTTCTCTTTACAACAACTTAACAACAATCAAGAGTATGTTTGTTTATACTTCTGCCCCATCAACAGTATGAAATAATATAAAAAAAGTATCTTTGATTATTTTGGGCTCTACTTACTGCCTGTACAATTCAAAAATGCAAATGAGCCATTTACCATGTCAGCAACATCGCCAGTAGCATCACGAGCCACCGTAGCACCAGCTATAACAACCATAATCAAGTATGTGAGTGTTGTTATTAAAATGGCCAATAACGTTCCCTTTGGTATGGATTTTTGTGGATCCTTTTGTCAGGCATAAAAAATAAAAGCAAATTAAAGAAAACCATGCGAATGAATATTAATAAATGTTTTGTAGAAATGGCAATAATTTTCACCTTTAGATCGCCCGAAATGTTAGCACCAGCTAAAATGCCAGTGGCTGCGGGAAAGAATATGGCAAAAACGGAAAAGAAATCATGACGTACTCCCTTCTCAATGCGATAATCCGCAAACATGTTTTCCTCCAATAATGTCACTATGAAAACCAAATAAATTCAAATAAAATCACAAATTTGCTTAAACAAAAACCTACGATTGTAGCCCAGGAAACCTTGAGCGCGTTCTTCATCGCTTTTAGGGCCAATAATACTGCCAATTATAAAATCCGCTATGGCTATTAACAATATAATCAATAGACCAATTTGTGCCTGCAGGAAAAAGTAAAACCAATCAGAGTTGAATTAATTAATCACTAATCATGGGATTCAATTAATTAGTTGCTAATGCCCCCTTCCTTGTTACTTACTTTAGCCTCCCATTCCATGCCGACCACCACAATTACAAGCAATATTAATATTGTAACACTGCCAATTATGCGCACGTCCTGTACGCTGCCATCAATAATACTGACATCCATGGAACGCAATAAGTCCTGCATCGACTCACAAAAGCCAACCACATACATGGCACATGCCACCGCATTCGCCAGGGAGAATATTAAACCAATCGAACCGCCAAACTCCGGACCCAATGACCGTGATATCATGTAGTAAGTGCCACCTAAAGTAGAAACAAGCAGAGTGAAAATTAATTAATTTATTCCTTTCCTGCTTATTGTTGTTGTTGTTGGAATTGTACTATTTCATTTAGTATTTGCAACATATTTTTCCTTTATTCGCAGAGGAATAGGTTTTTAAAATGCTTTTTAAGCTTAACTACAGTTTTTGCTAGCATCATCAATTTTCCATTAACTTTGATAGCGCCATGGTAACCTAACCTTTGCTAAATATGAAGTTGGGCACAAATAGAAAGCAAACAGGTTTAAACTATTCCCAAGTTCGAATGCATTTGAAGAAAGGGTCAAATCAGACGGCATAAATATTTGACGAAATAAGCGTAACCACACGCAAAGAAAAAACGTCGCTGTGGCCTGGTCAGGAAAACCATATTATAATTCCTACAATAATATAATGTTGTTGCTAACATAAATGACTCAATTAAAAACGTTTTAAATATTACTTTAGATGCGATAAACAACTTTTTATTCACATTTAGTCATGAAATGATTTTCATTTTTAAAAACAACGAAAATTCTAACCACGAAGTATTTTTACTATAAGAAAATAATATTGTATGTCTAACCATAAAATGTTTTTTATAGACATAATAGGTAAAATAATTTTGCTGTTTAATCAAAGACTGAGGGTGCTGTGGCTGAAGCGCATTGAATATTAAGCATTCGATGGCTCTAATCGCCAGTGCTCGTACTTCAGCAGCCGCTAATTAGTAACATCAATTGTTTGCTTTCCCTTCGTTCGAAGAGACCATGTTCTAATTATTTACAAACATAATATGATTGTTAACAAACATATAATGCAATCATAATATGTTGATCTTAGAGTGTGGTAGCTTCAACCATGGCTTTTTGTCTGCACTATATTGCGCATTCTTTCTTTTGTTTTTAGCACAATGGGAAAAATATCAACATTAATCACATTTTATCTTATAAATACTACGTAAGATGGAAAGACTTTTGCAATAAATTGTGGTTACTCTATTTCGTCAAATATTTGTGCCGTCTAACCATACCTTTACACAACATGATTTAAAGCCTGACATCTCTCAATTCTAGGTATTTTGTTGTTACCTTTAGAGTATAACTACCCAATTGTGCAACCAATCGAGATCTTTTGTTGTTATTTTAACACTTTTTAACATCTGTCGCAAAGGAAAGAACAATGTAAGCCAGGCCCATTTTCCTTGCAGCTCTTTCCTGTTGTGCATACCAAAATTACCACGACTTACTTTTGTGTAGAATAGCTGCCCAGGATATTATGAATGAAACGTTAAACATCTGGGTTATTAAAGTATATAAATTTTATTATTTTGTCAGACGTCCTGTACAAACTTTATACATTTACAAAAAAGTGTATCACCCTATTGCAAATACACATCGTGTAAACTCAGCTTAAATTATTGATCAAATAAATGTTTAGTTTATTTGTTTTAAAGATTCACTCAATTGTACATACAGACATTTATGGCTGAGGGAAAGGCATGAATGCACAGGATAGAAACAAATACATCCGCCTACATCATTGACATTGACAGTAGCAAACATACAAAACATAAACAGTCCCTTAATCCATTGTAAACACTGGAGTATGATCCCTGTGTTAGAATCTAAGAAAGCAAGAAAACTTCTTATCAAACTTTAAACTTACACACAGAGCAAATTATTTTGGGGCCACAATTTACAACTTTTGATTTTGCTTAAAGCAACGCAATGAAGTTGGCAGGCCCAATGTCCACTATCTTTTCAAATAAATATCAAATTGATATGTATATAAAAAGTTAAGATCTAATAAACAAGTCTTAGTTTAATTCAATATTCATTTGTAAATTACTGATATTCCACACATACATTACACAAATGAGAATAATGTTAAAAATACATACCACCCTTGATGACGCCATTAGTACTAATTGCGGACATTGACAGTGCCGTAATACTGGTGACAATTGTTGTTGTTAAAATTAAAACGAAACCCTCTATGATGCCAGCCTGTCCGACCACCCAACTAAGACGCAGAAACAACATGACACCCCAAATATTTAACAGGCACCTCACGAGAACACCTTTGATCCAACCAAACTTTAACATTCCATTCATCGCATCTCCTGCTTCTGGATCCTGATTACGATTCAAGCTGTGCGTGTTCTGAAGGTGGAAAAATACAAAGAGAAATTAATATTTTTTCAACATAAATTTTTGTTAAAATGTTGCACAAAATACTCAAATGAAATTATTATGAGTGTAATTTTCTAAATTACAACAAAAATAACAATTAAAAAAATAAAAACAACAACAAACACATTTTCAAATATTTAAAGAAACTTAAAAAAGTAACGTTTGGCAACAAAATAAAATCCCTAAAATACCAATAAAATACCCCTTGATTAACATTAACGTGTCTGCCTGTGCCTGTGTCTGTGTTCAGCTGCTTTCTGTCTTACAAAAAGACATACTTTCAAATACAAATACCTAAATGAAGAAGTTTCAAAGTTTTAAAAAACTTTAAGAAGTATTTCAATAAAAAAAAAAAAAACAAACGAAAATACAAGAAAAAAGTAAGAAGTGGAAACGAATTTAAAAAGTTTTTAAATTTTTTTTTAGCAGTAAAGACGCAAATGTTGGACCAACAAACACGTTGAAATGTTGTTGGAAATACCTAAAGTCAAGTCATTTTTCTTAACTGCGGACATTTTTAAACATTTGTAAATATTATTAATAAATTTTGCCGAAAATCCTTTAATAAAATCCTTTAATAAATTTTTGTCTCTATTGATTTACAGATATAGTTTTGGTTAAATCACAATTTCATATTTAATTCTAACACGGTATGAGCAGCCTATAGACTGATAAATAAACAATTGAAGCGCATATTTGTGACTCTTATGCTCCAAGTTGAACTTAATTTTAAACAAAGAAAGCAGAATTTAAAAAAAATCGGCATCTTTAAACGCGAATAAAACCGAGTGGTCAATCTGCCGAGTCATGATAGGAGTAGTTTCCTTATATTGCAAGCGATAGACGTTGCGATCGTCTATACAAATCGGTTGGTAATTAAGTTGGGTGTTCTTCCCACATTAATTTGTAAACAAGTCCTTTTGAGTAAAGATGGCAAATAAAACTCACACAACATCTTTTTGCTACGACGCAGCGATGGAAAATTCAGTACTTTTTGATTTGTGAAATAACATAGTACCCCTGCGAATTTAAAAGTACTACTTTTTTCTAATTTAAAATATTAAATAATATTCGACACAAAATTCTAATAAAATCGAATATAAATTAACAACAACGACTGAAATTTTCTACTTCATAAAATTAAAACAAAAGCACACATACACAAAAAGCATCCTCTACAGACAGTACAAGTTGTCTATTTGAATTTTTGAAATAGTACTTTTAATTTGGAAAAAGGACTTAAAAAGCTCAAGGTCAGTCCATCACGGCTATGGGGTCACTACAAAAGCAAACACAAAATAGAATGAGGTTGTGCAACATGCTCGTTAACGTTGCGATCGGATGGTACAACTTGGCAAGAAATCAATATTTTTTGATTTTTCGTACAACCAAGGCAGAACTTAATACAACGTGACCATAAACGGTGCAATCTCTTGTACAACCTCCTTAAATTGTACCAACAACGGTCGCAACGTCTGTGCCTTGCATAAAATTAAATTTCATATATCAATCTACATTCGTATGAAGTCTACATGAATGATTGTTTGCAAATATATACTTTTAAATGTTTAATTGAATTATTAATTACGTTAAAAACAATCCCTTCCTCGACCCAATGCAAATCGTAAAACTGTTTTATAATAAAGAAAATTATTTTGTAAAGCGATTAATTATTAAAAGAACAAAGTGTGAAAAGCTTAAATGCTTCTATTTCGTTACAAATATATAAAATTTCCCTTTTATTTGTTTTCAATTTTTTAACGAAATCGCCAAGTCATGTTAGTGAAACATAAGCGATTCGAATTCAGTGGCAAAATAAAGCAGATTTATTTATTATTACTTTCCAGAAATTAAGTTGCAGGAATATTACAAAAGCAGTAGTACTAAGGAAAAATATGAATTCAAGGGTAGAAAAATCGCCCGTGTGGAAGAAAAGTAATTACAGCGTCGCTAATTTAAAAATGGGTGCCAAGAGTTGCACCGACTTTAGTACACGCTTTACATTTGCTTAGATCAAATACATACATGCATACATAAATACGTTCATAGGTAAGTAAATGCATGTGTATTTGTGAAAAATAATCAAAAATATTTACATAGAATGTGTGAAACGTGTATCGTAAGTCACACCTTTAGCAAACATTTACAAATGATTCATAGCGAGAGAAGCAAACCCCGTGCAACCACCCCAAAAATTTCAATGTAGAAAATATAGGCACGCAAAGCATCTGCTACTTAAGGAATTAAATTTTTTTGCCCCCTTACAATTAAGTACAAATATTAAAAAATAAAAATAATTAAAAACATTTACTCCGATGGTAGATTCGTTTGCAAATTCTGATGCCATTTATTATTTTATTTCAATTCGTTTATTTGCTCTTTAAGTTTTCTATTTAAAAAGGCCGATCTTTCACACAAGACGAAACGGTGCAAAAAGGAACAACTTTGACTTTTAGGCTAATTATTTCGCGGAAACGGAAATCAAAGTAAATTTACCACAATTATTCATAGAAATTGTTAGCATACGAGTACCATGGGTGAAAAATGAAAATCATTGCGCTTAATTTGTTACACCCTGCCATCGAGACATGCTCACGCAGGATACACGTTTGTTAACGTTACATATTAACTCGCACAACATACGTGCGAATGTACATGTGAATTCGGTGTGCAAGCAGCCAGAGATTAATGACAAACGAAAATATGACAATCTTGGGCTATTGCCAACACCAATGCTCGATTAGGGCCAATATACAACAGACTTAGTTCTTCATGTCATGAAACATTATTGTGCAACTAACTGTTAAACTAACAAAAGTAACTTATCGCAAGCCTTAATTAAGATCTTTTCATTGCAATTAAAATCGTAATTAAAAAGATAGTTGACTTCCTTGCAAGGCTATTCTTTTATTATTTTGTTTAATTTCTTTGATTTCATTTCTCTAAACCAAGTAGATGAAAGCTAGTTAAGGCGAAAAAATAGTAATCGAATCGAATAAAATAATCGCTTAATAGATTAATTTAGTTAAGTTTGAAAATTGTCATAAGTATCACAAAAAACTAGTTGCAATATTGCAAAAAAACATAAATAAATTTGCTTAAATTCTTTATTCGATTCAGAGTTTAACCGGTTCTTTTTAATTGGTTTGTTTAAAACCGAATTTTGTAGTCAATCTATTGCTTTTTCACGTAGCGAATACGCCAGCTTAGGCAAAAGGTCAGTTTGAAACTTAGGGCACACTGTTAATGACCACCACTTGTTTTAATTATAAAACTGGAGCGGAGAGAAAGAAGTTTAGCCCATCGTGAAGTCGAAGGTTTCTTTTTCAGTTGTGAACTTGTGGTGAGACACCATTACATAAATTCAACACCAATAGAAAACGCATCGTTTCACTTCCAAGACCTCTCATCTGAACAAGCATTTTCAACCATTTTGCTTCTTAAGCCTTTCATAATCGCAGATAACCCTAATGGATCTTTAAAATGAATTTGGCGTCTAGTAGAGTTGATACTGTTAGTAAAAATCGTTGTTCTATATTCCCAAACCGGTGTTCAAAATAGCTTGAATTAGTTATCTTTAATCGATTTGCTACCAAATATTTTAGCATTATAGCATGAAAAAATAATTTTAGTGACATTTGTTGTTTAGGTTTCGTTTTCGATTACTTTGCAAATAATCGGGTAATACTTGATTAATTGAAGGAGAAATGTTCGATTAATTAAATCGTTAAATTAATCGATTATTAATCGCGTTTTGATTAATCTTACCGTCACTAGCTGAAGCCAGTTGTTCTAAATACACTTTCCTAGTAGTATCAACACGACATACATCGATAATAACAAAGATTATAAGAAAATACAATTCAAATTTTATTGAAATTATGAATTTTCTTGACCTTCTTTTATTTTAATTTCTGATGATGCTACACATGGGAATAGCGAAACGGTGAAAAGATGAAAGAATTTTATAAATAAAGGCTTTCAAGTTTGAAAAATTTAATAAATTTAAAACAAATATTTTTATGTGACTTAAATAAAAACATTCGTAATCTATGTTTATCATTTGACTTGCATGAACTTAACCTTAACTTTTACGATCTCTTAGATCATATTGCACGCGTAAAAAAAGAAAGACTAAATGTTCCCCTCTTTCTCTTACTAATTCCGGCACAAACAAATCTATTCCCAAATAAAACATTCATTTGTATAGGAACGTTTGTCACTGAACTCTGTGTCATGTAATTGACACTGCGATCTTCGAACGACCGAACTGCGATCATTCAATAAAATCTATCAATTAAAGAATCAAGATAATTTCGTTGGCTTGAGTGCAAGATCAATTAAAAAAGAAAGAGAATATTTGACTGTAGAAAATTGTAGTGTCTTCAAATGACGTAATAAATAAACTTAAATAAACTGTTTCATATTTTTCATATCTCTTGTATAAGAAACATTATAAATTATAATTTTAATTTTCGTGCTATGACTACAATAACAATTTTATCATATTGTCAACATTGTTCTTGCAAGCATATTATGGTTGCCAACAAAATATGTGCTATATTGTCAATGTGTTTGAATTATTTTGTTAATCATTAACTGCTTCTCAACAAAGCAAGTGTGATTTAGAAATGGATTGAGCTCAAACGCAAGCGACTAAAGCAGCAGTCATAAAGAAAAGTCATTTCGGAAATCTTATCGCGAACAGTGAAAAGTGAAGAGATCTGGGCCGTGTATGTAATAAGAGGTACCTGTGAAGTGATGTATAACATTTTTAATATTAATGACCTATAACACGCTGCCAGTTTATAGAAGAGTGAGAAACTTCGTTAGAGGGTGGTAGGCTCTCTTAAGTTGACATATTTTAGTTCATTGCTAATAGCTCTTTAACTACAGATTTTAGCAATAATTGCTTTATATAAAAGTTACAGCTTGGAAAATTTCCTACGAAAATGTTTCTAATCAGTTTTTCCGTCAGACCATCCATTCCATGAAAAAGTAGGAAACGTTGACAGATTTAAATTTTATATGAAGCTATTTTTGCTAAAAGTTGTGGTTTCAGACCTATCAGCGAACTACTAAAAAATATTACCTTAAGATAGCCCCCCTTCTTCTAGTTCGCTTCCTCTACCATCAGGACTCTCTAGTTTCTTTTAGTATACGTACCAAGGATCCATTGTTTTAATTTTCAAAACTGAGGGAACTATTTCCCTCGATTTGTCTAATTTGACTATGAAACGAAAAAGATATATAAGATATCTCTTTTTCGTTATTTACGTAAGTTTTAGTAGAAAAAAGTTATAGTATTTGGGGTTAGAACCGGTAGAACCTTTTCTCATATACCATTATCTAAAATCAATATTTGTAGCAACAAAAAAGAAAGTTGACTTAAATGGTCCCGGCATGAAAGCAACAGATAAAACTACTACGCCCCAAGAAATTCTTCATAGAGAAATTTTCGAAGTCATATGTAGAAATATTTTTACATAAAGTGGTCAGAATGTAGGTACATATTTCTACATTAAATAGTTTCGTAGCAAGATTTTGCCATCGTACTATGGTGAGATGTTTGAAATGGAATGCTAATTGGCTGGACTTTATAATTGATGTAGCTCGTGATGCCGAAACCCAACCAGCAGCCGGAAGACCGCTCGAAAAAAGCTTTTGAAAATTGCTGCGAAAGTACAAAAAAAAACCAAAAAATTATTATGATACATTTCATGTGAATTTTAATACTCGTAATAAAGTTGAGTATCTTATGACCGCCGTACTTAGTCATATTGATAGAATGATATTGAATGATAAAGGAAAATCGGGCAAATAATTTAGGAGGGCGCCCATTTGTCCACATAAGCGTTGGGTCACAGAAAAGCACGATTATGCAAAATCTGACACTGTGCGTCTGAACGAACACGTACGTACATGTTCCTCTTATTTATTACAAAATTTGACCTCCTTTTACGTATGAATGAATAGAATGGGAAAATAATAAAGAATAATTCAAATATAAAAGGAAAACTGCGAGTCAGTCAAATGGCAAACAAATGTTATGTAATTAAGTTGACTTGGTCTACGCTACGTTTTGAATATTCCCTCGCAGCATGAAACTTTTTCAATTTAAAATTTTAGATATCTGTCACATTTTGTATTCTTCATTCGTCCTAAATGTTGCGTCGTTTTTTGATGAAAAAAATTATTTTTAAAATGTCAAGGATGAAATAACAAAAAGCCTCTCTTCAAGAGACGAAGTTTTTTGGTGTTTTTATTTTGTCATTTTTAAAAATGATTTTATTCCCTGAACAACCAACCACCTTTTTTGACAAAACGTTTCTTCCAATTAATTTTTAATTAATTGATTAATTTTTCTTTGTACTTGTCTGCACGTTTCATCATGCAAATGATTTTATGCAGCAGTTCAAAATTGTGCGAGTGGCGGCATTCTGTATTACTCTCTGTTCAATTTGGTCATGAACATTTGTTAAGGGCAGAGTTGAAACCAAAAAACAAATAAAATTAAACAATAATTAAGTGGAAAAACATTTACACTTTTTTGCTTATTTGCGAATTTCAGCTAAAATCAAATCTATTCTGAACATTAGACCAACAATTATTTATCGTGATTTTATAAAGACAATTATAATTTCTCTGCTCCTAACAGCAAAAACACCGCTAAATTTAATAAAAGCTGACTAAAGCTAAATTTACCTTCGAAACTATTTCACTTCACTTACCTTTCCGGTTAAAGTGGCATTGTGTAGCTCATCCAATGTGGGACGGTAGGCAGCTTGTATAGACATGATATTGCGATAATTATCCAAACGTGGCAATGCTTCTCTGGTAAAGTGTCTGTGGCAAAAATACAAAACCAAAAAAAAAATATTAAACGTCAATTAATACGTGAAGCTGTGAGTTAATAAAGTCGATAAACTAACCGAAAACTTTTGCCGTATTTCGTGTCATATTCATTTTCCAAAAGCTCACGATCTTCATTGGAATCATCCGAGTCGTCTCCATTTTGTGTATCAACTTGAAAACGCGTTGTCTGTAGATCCTTAAAACGAGAAGGTTTATCCTTGTCACGAAAGCTGCTCTTGATTGATTGTCTGTAAAACATAAGAACAAAAAGATGCAACAAATTAAATTAAAAACTATAAAAAAGCGAAAGCACACAAGACAAAAAATGGCAACGCATTCCAAAATAATAACACTTGAAACATAAGGATTTTACGTATAGGTAACCTCATGGGTCAAGTTTTTTTTTTACCAGAAAAGCTTCCCAAGATATGAAGGCGGAAAAAAAGTACATATCTTGGTTCACTGACTCATCAATATTATGGGGTACTTCCACTGTAGCTAGAGAGTTGAAATTTGCTATAGTTGTAGGCCTTAAAGCACAAGTAAACAAAAAATCTGAAAACGGCCACTTTTCATCTTGAGTGGCTAGGGTTGCCCCTTCTTTGTATGGGACACTTCCACTATAGGTAGAGAGCTGAAATTTGTTGCAACACAACCTGTCTGTAAACTTTTAGTTAAAAGAAGTTTTATACATACATTAACAAACAAAAATACTCGTAGCTTAGAATAAAGGACTCAGATCCGCCCAAAAACATAAATGTGAAAATAAGGCCAAGTACCTATCAAAAAATTTCCCCCGTAAAAAGTACTGAGATCAAAAGCAGGACCAAATTCTTCATAAGTACAATACCATCCCATTTCTAGGCAACTTAATTCGTTAAACTAACTAATTTTTGTACCGATGTTGAAATTGAAACAG
The DNA here is from genome assembly GCA_963932375.1 of Phania funesta. Classification (NCBI taxonomy): domain Eukaryota; kingdom Metazoa; phylum Arthropoda; class Insecta; order Diptera; family Tachinidae; genus Phania; species Phania funesta. Next base: position 90,418,301 of record OZ010656.1, on the reverse strand, counting down.
TGCTGAGCGGAGGACTAACTAGGATTTCTTAGTGCGTACAAACGATTTGACAACGGAGCAATTTTTCCAACTTGGCGGCTTTTTCGAAACAACTGTCATTGATAATGAAGACGCTTACACAAAGTATTTGTACTGCAAAGTATTTATAAATAAAAATTACTTCTCTACCGAAAATCGACAACTGTATTAACCAACTTAATCGAATGAAAACTAACAAATTTGTATGGTCTCCGTTACTTTTGAACTCTCAACAGGAATAGATAAATTAGGCACGCTGTCGATGCTAACAGTGATAAAAATAAAAATAAAAAAACACAACTTTACATCCCAAAAATATTTCATTTCGATCATCTTTGCTGGGAACAAAATTGGTAGAATTACTTACACGCAGATACGAGTGTAAGGGGTAACTTCAATTGTAGCTTTGAAAAATAGCTAAATTTCGATGAAAACATTTACTTTTCAAGGACACTCGTAGGGATAAAGCAACAGAAACGCAATGAACTTGATAACGATTTATGGTTTGTTTTACGTTATTTGGAATTTTCGTTTTTAGTGATTTGCACGAATCAAAAACCCCTTCACTGTAGCTGTGACATTTGAAGGTCTACTTTGTCACAACGCAAAGTTCCATTGAAATGAAAGGGGTAAAAATAAAAACAACACTTGCACAGGAAATTTAATAAACATCGTAAATGAAGATCCCGACACCTTTGACTGAGAAAATACAGTTGGCCAACAAAATCGATGAACTTTGTACCAGCTTTTGTTTGAACGTGAGTGTTTTATGACTTCATGACGGTGTGTGGGTGTTTCTAAGCTGACACATGTGCAGGCGAGGTTGCAAATTTGGGATTCTGTTCTCAGCTTCGTAAAGGCAATGCAATTATATTAAATTTTATAGAGATTTATTGAAAACTGTTTATTTTCAACCGAAGTAACTAAATGTGATTTTCTGCTTGAGGCTATTTTTTCGTCTTTATGTGTTTGTTTAGCTTCTTTATATTTTCTTTTCCTTCTTTTTTTGCCAATTTATATTTAAATATGGGGTACAATTGTTTATAGGTCTTTGTATATATAAAGCCAGACTGAGTCCTTTGAGTTTATCACAATAGAAACGAATGGACGCAATGTCAACGGTCAGCAGTACACGCAAATTCCTTTTATTGCTGTCCAATTTTAATGTGTTTAATTTACTCAACAATAGCAATATTTCAAAGGAGGCTTTAAAACAAATAAAAGGAGATTCTTGAAAAAACATTTGTATTTGTCTTTTTTTTCTTGTAAAAATGCAAATCCCAAAAACAAGGCCATTGAGCTTTTACACTCGTGTTGTAAAGATTTAATTCAATGCAATTGGGTTTGTTCGGTTTCTAAAATCATGCGATTATTATTGAAACAAATTACTTTCATATGTGGGAATGTTGTTTATTTGGAAATGAACAGCAAGCTATTTCATTATTAATTTTCTGCATTATATCATTTGTGTTTAACAAAACCTGTCGTTGTTGATTTAAGTTGCTTTTTACACACCTTTTTGAGTGTCCTCAACACTTTTTCCTTCACTGGTATTCTCAGTGCCTCGTAACCATTAAAAAGATTTTAGGAGATAGGCCGTTATTCATGAAAACCGCGGAATTAATTGCTTTTTTTTTCCCCAACATTTTAGGTTTTTTCATTACTTACAGCAGAATCCTTTCTGTTCTCAATGTCACTTAAGAAATTGAAAAATAAATAGGAGCAATTGCAAATCAGTTTATCGTCAACATTTTTCACAAAGTGAATCGCATGTGAAAATCGAACAAATTTAACAGTTTCAGTTCAACATTAAACAAACGCAAAGAGCGAGAAAAAAGTACAAAGTTTTGTACAATTTTAATTTTATTTGATTAAATAAATTTCAAGTAGTATGTTGTAGAAAAAAAACTTTTGGTATCTTGAGCTTTAATTTTTTATGCAGTTGGTTAACTCACCGGGATGCTTAAATTAAATGCCGAGTTACATCCTGCGGAAAAATATTCGTCAGTGCCGCTAATGAAAATTTAAGTCAAGAATGTTATTGGACGGATAATTCGTTTTTCATTATTATGAGTGAACATTAAGCGAAAACTGACCTGACCGATAAGGAAAACTCTTCCAGCACGAAATAAATAACATAAATAAACTTCAACAAAATCTCACCAAAATGTTTGTTTTTTTGCGAACAACCAATTAAAATAATAAAGATACGTCTGGCCATTATGTATTTTTAAGAACCCACTTAAATTGTCAAAAGTTGTTGGTGGCTTGCTCTGGAACTGTCATATATCCCGAAAGATTAATTTTATTATACAAAGAAAGTTCTAATAACGAATTAAAGTTCAAGGTCACTTCATTCCTCACTTTAGCTAAAGTTGTCTTTTACTAACGGGAGCTTTAAAGGCAAGTTGAAATAGTTGCCCTAAGAGTTTATAATATAATTTTGTAAACAAACTTCAATGGGACTAATTAATGGTATTTCGGTGCTATTATCAATATCTGAAGGCAAATTATATTACAACGAAAAGAAAACATGCTTTCACTAATACAATAGATAAAATAAATGTTGCAAGAATAACAATTGTGATTCCCACAAAAACAATAATTTTAATACCGAACCGGTGTGAATTTATAACAAATTCCGAAAAGTGTTAAGTGTATTCTCTCCATTATAGCATCCTTACAACAAGCTTGGAGAGAGACAGTGAGAGAGAGTTGCTTTTTACTTTAATTTCTTAGGTCATCATAAAATTAATACCAAGATCTGGTAGGTTTATTCATTTTTTGGAGTTACAGTAAAACCAAAATACTACGATTTAATACTACAGAAAATGCGCATAGAGACTAGCTCATCCACCCGTAACCATAAATTGCATTATTTTATAATTAAATGAGTTGAAAAATTAGCTAAAAAATATTTTTTTTTATTAATAAAATAGATTGAAGAATATTTTATTTACAATTAAAAGCGTCGGATAAAAAAAATTAAAATACCGGAATCATCCGGTGAAGAATCTTTTTCTTAGGGTAGTAGGACTTTGCAATAAATGCAGATATAGCAAAATTTTTCAAGTGAAGTGTTCATTTGCAGACTTCTATTTTTTAATATCTGTTAAATCTTTTTTCTTATTCCCCCCCTCGTTACGAGCTTTTGCTATGAAAGCAACTTCTACAATTTTTTTTTCTTTTTACTATAAAAAAAAAAGTACAAAACAAAGTTTATATTTAGTGGCAATAAAACATCTTATTACCATTTTTTCCTTTGAAGAATAAGACTGTAATCATATTTTTATTTTCATTTTCTAGGTCATTCATTCCAATTGTACATCTTCGTTTCCATTAAAATTCGTGGTTTGTAATTAACAACTTAATATCCATAAAATCCAACAATAAATTCTATTTTTAGCGTCGTGGCAATAAATAACAAACCTATTTTCAGTTGGCGAATACGAAGGAAATGAGTAAAAAAAAATGACACAAAAACCAAAAACTCCAAACAGCAAATCTTGCTTGTGCTTGTTTCTTTCTGTTCATTTCTTCCTTTTCCTTGCTCTAAGTGTCGAAGTGACGAAAAATGCTCAGCTAACAAAATGTTAACATTTGACACGAAAAAAGTCGAAAATTACAATATTAGTGAACATTTTTAAATGAATTACATACAAATATTAATATTGAAGACAAACGGTGGTATGAAGAGTAAAGCTTTCAGGCTTTAATTAACAAATAAATGTTTAAAATGAATGAATAACAAATAATATGTAATTTCTTTCTAAGAAAATAATGAAATATTCTGTATAACAAGTCATAGACAGACATTGCGCCCGTTGGGCGGAGGTTGTACACGAGATTGCAACGTTTGTGGGCTCGTTGTATTACGTTGTGTCCCGGATGTACGAAAAGTAAAAAAATTCTGATTTTTTGGCAAGTTGTACAACACGGTTGCAGCGTTAATGACTGAAGCTCGTTCTCTTTTGTGCTTATTTTCGTAGTAACCACATAGATGGAAAGACAAGATTTAAAAATGAAAAAAGTACTATTTCAAAGATACAACTTGTGCTTCTTGAGTTTTTTAAATTATATGAGGTAGAAAATTAAAACCGTTTTGTGCATTTTAATTTTATTATTTTTTATGTTTCAGATTGGAAAAAATTTGTTTTAATGTCCTGGTGGTACTTCGGTAATTAGCCAACCAAAAAGTACTGAAAAAGTACAATAGCACCAAATTTTCCATCACTGCCACATATAAAAAAAGCATGTTGTGCGTGTTTTATTTGTCATGTTTGGTGAACCAGACTTGTTTGCAACATGAAGTTGTACATTCGAAGTTTTATTGTTTGTGGGCAAAACACGCAACTTGATTACCACCCGAGTTGTACCAGCAGTCGCAACATCCGATATATCACTAACTGGCCTGTTTAGTTATGCCTTTAAATAAATTTTTTGTTGACATTGGGGCATATATTGCGGCTAGAACTGCATTTGGAATCGATTGGATTTGTTTGTTTTAACCTCACCGCGGTTACCTTAACTAATTATTAATTGCACAAGACTTAGTTTTATGTTTTACAAAATTTTTTTACCTTTTCTATGACCAACTCTTAATCGCTACAAATTGATCTTCCTCCACCGTCAATGAGAGCTTCCCACTGGTTTGTAATCCGGAATAAGTGGTGGCTAACCGAGAAGAACTATTCATCTATAAAGAATATCTTACATTAACTTAATTCAATGCTTTTGATCTGGCTGCCCTGGTCGCATAATCCCGCCCTCATATTGCGTTAAAAACTGAAGGGAAGAGTTCCGACAGCAAGATATTCGAAGTTGTATCATGAAGTTTAACGAAACTTAAAAGATTCACTCTACTTAATGTTGAAAATATACTTCAAGTGTTAATGCGACAGTGTTGCCTTAATCTATTTTTAGATGCCCGCAACCCAAACTCTTAAGAAACTTCCCTTTAAATATGTTTTGCTAAGCAACATCCCTCAATATGGTGAAGTTAATAACATTTAAAGAAACCAAGTGTTCATTTAAAATTGACACAATTACGAGTATTACATTATTTTATAGGGTGTTTCAATAAGGGCGGGTAAAGTTAATATTTTATAAAACTAATTGTGAGTGAAATATCATTAAATATCCATTAGCAAGTCATGGCAATCACATAAGCTTTGGAAAGGACATCGTTAAAATATAGGCTACCATTCCACAAGTTCAATTTGAAATGGCACGACTTTGACAAAGAAAGAAGCTTACCGGTGTCCCTATTGCAGAACTCTTTAATTCTGTTTATATTGACAGACAACTGATTATAAATTCATATACCCACGAGTACATACATACAGTTTTCTTTTGTTTGATAATATTTATTCGTTACTAATTCGACTGGTACTTTCAAATTCAGGAACAGAATTATTTTATTTTTTATTAAGACTAAAAGACCTTAAGCCAAAAATAACTTTATTGTTGGGATGGCGACGCTGTGCTCTCAGTATTTTCCAAGTCAACAAAAAAACATCAACAAATCAAGCATAATTACGCCATAATGAAAAACATTACAATAATCATACAGCTATGTGCATATGTATGTACATATGTACATACATACATGCATACATATGTACATAAATATCAAATATTTGGTAAATAATACATTTGACCACAAACCTTTTATTAATTAAATTAATCTGGATGTTTGCTGCCTTAAAAAACTCAATCGATTATAAGGGCGAATCAATGTTGACACTCTTGGCGGTCACGTTGTTTTGATGGCGTCTGTCCAATCCATTGTTTCAGCTTTAGTCACTGATGCCAAGTCACTACGGCAAGTTACATACACGATTTTCCCACATGTAGACAGGCTCGAATCGTGCGCAAAGAGCCCTTCGGCAGGAAGCACAGTAAGGTGCTTAGACATAATAGGGATACTTTAAGCTGAATCACTGCGTTAGTGACAAGTCATGGAAACTTCAAGCATCATCTGGCGAAAATCGTAGATGATACTTGTAGAATGTGCTGGCTAGCATAAGGCTTAGTATCACAACACTTGTTAAATGTGAATGCCCTGGGGGGACTAAGCCTTACACAAATGCTAGCAATTGCAAGAGACTCCGTGATGAGGAGGGGTGTTGACAGTTGCCAGCCGATGGTCTGAAATCACTAGACTCAAAAGTAAAGGCTAGGGTTAGCAAGACACTCAAGGAAAGTAAGATAGTCGTGAATTAAAAATCGGTTGCCTGATATCAAATTGAGGAGCAAAGAGGGTCGCATAGGAACCCAAAAAGTAATACATTCACGATTATACAGCATGTGCAAATAATAAAACTCGGAAAGACCGGTTCAGTTCACTAGCAGCCAACACCAGCACGTAAAAGTAATGCCAGATCGCCGCTGACCGTACACAGTAACTCTGGCAGGCTTCAGCATGGCAATTTCTATGTAGATACTTGATCCAACAGACCCAGGAACTTAGATTAATAACTACATACAACCCCGTTTTTTTGCCGAGTGGGCTTCGGTGCCTAACTTTGGCCGAAAAATGGTTTTAAAATCTTTAGTCACGAGGCGGATTTTGGGTGCGATTCTGTCTATCTTAAGATGCAAAATTACCATGTATGGGTTAACACTAACACTTGCCGCAAAAGTCAACATAAAACTCAGCTGGATATATGCGGCAGAGTCAATACAAATTTGACCTCACGAATCAGTGCCTCGTGCGAATTATCAGCGACCATTTGAAAGTACAAAATGGCCATACATCAGCCTATCACTTTTTTAAAAGGAATTACGAATTCAAAATACAATACAAAAGAATCTGATTTAAGTATTTTCAAATTGTTTCTTAAATTCTCCACTAACTGCGCTAAAGTTTATCCAACAGAAGATTTTTAATGTTTTAAAAATTTGTTTGTGAAAAATTTTTACACGAAAAAGGGATTGTAATTTTGACACGAACAAGTAGTCGACCAGACTATTTTGTCATCTATTTTTTAAAAACCCAGCAAAAATTCAATCAAATAAAACATGTCAAATCATGTCTGTATCTTGACTCATTTTCAAGATATTTATCTACACAAATTTATGCACAAATTGTCTATTAAGATTAGGAGTTGGTTTTCAATTGTCTTGCATATTTTTCAGCAAGAACAGAGCAATAAGCAAATTGATGACAGACACTTTACTTTTCTTATTTATTTATTTTACGAAAATTCATTTTCTTCAGGTTGCTGACAACTATAACACTTTTCAAGAGAACAAAATCAAAATTTGGACAAGCGAAAAATTCATAAATAAAAATTCTAGTTAAATTTAAGTTAAGGTCCTAAAAAGCCAAGAATAATTGCATTTCGTAGACTTCATCAAAAACCTATGAATTTACGTAGTTAAAAACTATTAATCGACTAATCGTTATTTACGATTCGTTTTGTCAGTAGCAGTTGTTTTTATCGTACCATTTAATTTGAATATTTGGTTACAATTAGAGCGTTCGATTGTCCGACATTTTTCAAAAACCGGTTTTCGAATAGGTCGGAACCGGTTTTGGTTTTTAAAATCAGGAATTCCAATTTCACATTAACAAAGTTCCAAATAAAGTTGAGAATTTCACTTTGAAATTTGGAAAATTCCAAATGAAGATGAGAAATTTTAATTTTATATTTTGAAAATTCGAAATGAAATTTGGAAAATTAAAAAAACAAATATTTCCTGAAACATAGAGTGAACAGAAAGTAGTGTAATATGTTTAATCAGTATGTGGTGAAACAGAAAGTAAGATGAAAACAAAGATGAATGTACCGAATGTAAGTCCCCCAATGTAGGAGAGCCGAGAATTACCATTTTAGAAGAAGTAATTAATGTTTCAAAGGCATGTATAACGAACTATTGAAGATAGGAGTAGAGCTAAACATCATACTATGTATATATTTTTTACTAAGCGACCCTGAATTCGTAAAATATCCCTGTTGGAGGAAAGTAATACAATGTATCATATCATTTGTAATTAAAATAGAGCCTGGCATTTGTTAATTTAAAAATTAGTCCGTCTCTAACTTCAGTTGACAGAGGACAAGAAAAGAGTACTGGGGCCATTCCAACGTTACGTACGGAACGTTTTTAACATTGTAATTCTTTAAACCCTACTTAGGTGAACTTAATGATGCTCGATATACTATGTTCTAAATTTTACCATTCTCCAATTGTTGATGTTCAGAGAGTAACATCTGTTTACTTTTGTGGATGTAGTAAGCAAAAATGTCGTTGTTACGTACGGTTCGTAATTGTTGTCAATAGCAACACGCCACTCAAAAAGATATATTTGCTCTCAAATGTGTTCTTAGAGCCATTACGAGTAGATTCTAGTGGCTAAAACAGCATCTAATACAGGAATTGCAAATCGGCCTAAACGACACGAACCATCAGATATCGTCTGCTCAGATACTGGTAAAAACAAATTCGGTTGAAATGACATCATATTTTTATAGGTTACGTTAATAATGAGACACGTGCAAAATAATTTAAACGCAACTTTGTATCCTTGAATTTTTTCCACTACACGTATAAAACGCAACAAACTCAACGTCGCGTCGTCTGCAGATGACGTTAAACGTATTTCCAACTATGCACATGCATGTTCAAAATTTCTTCGAGTTAATTTTTTTTTATAATTTTATGTTTTAAGTGCTTTTGTATTGTTTTTTGTTAACAATTTAAAAAATATTTTAATTACGTTATTGGAAATTTTATGAAAATCTTTTACGTCACTATTTATCAAAGACTTTGTTGCAGTGAATGAAAGATTCTTCACCGAAGAACATTTTTGTTTTTATTTGTTAAAACAATTCATCATTCTAATAAATTTCAGCATTTTACAATAAAATAAAACTTTTTATTTGAATGTTACCTACATACGTATGTACATGCATACATGTACGTAAATATGTATGTATGTGTATGTGATACGCAATATATGTATGTCCACATTCAATACGTAAACACAATTCAAAAGTACATTTTAAGTGGCAAATAGCCTTAATTTGACTTTAGAAAACGTTTGTCTGGCAAAGAGTTTATGAAGGATTTTTCACGAACGTATAATTTTGTTTGCCGCTCCTGCTGGTATTGTTGTATTGGAAACCTCCATTTAATCATTTCTATATATTGAAACACATGCTGTTGAGAAAATCAATCAAAATGAATTATTTAAAGAATCTTTAAATAGAAACGAAATAATAAAATTTAAAAAAAATAGATTTGCTTTATCTCAATGTTGTAATGGAAGCTTGAATTTGAATTTTATATAAAAAAGGATATTTTGTTCTTGTTCTTTGTTGCTACAGCAAGGATACGTTTAGATAGATTGCAAATGATTATGATTTTTAGCCCAGAGATGGGCTAAAAATGCTAAATATAGAATTTTGCCGATCTTCTGTTTACATATGACCAAAAATAATTTTAAATTAAAAAAGATGCTGAAAAGGATGACTTAGGCATTTTATACCGGTTCCTTAATCAGGCGGAAGTTTGTTAAAGTTGAGTAAAATTGTCTCCAAAATTTAACTGAAGCGATAGATTTTCAGTTAATTTTTACAATGACTAATTTGTGTTTCCCGTATTGTTTATATTTCTATATCCAAATTATATGACCAACTCGAAAAAAATTAAGAATATTTTTTATCTTTTTCTGTTCAATTTATCTTAAGTACTATTCTTCGCCTAAATCGGCCCATACACGACACTAGCACGCTGGCGCAATCAAGTGTTTGATCCAGCCGATTGATCGTGGACGTGCTTGTAATGTGATTGTACAAGCTGATGGTGCGATATAAAAATTAGTTTAATATGTGTATGATTGTGCCTCAATGCTGGTCAGAAGGGAAGTTGTCAATGAATAAACATCTCGCAAATATAAATTACAAAAATACAAATATTGTAATTGCGAGTTAAAAATCATGTTAATGTCTCCTAACACTTTTTTTCTTAAAAATTTTATTTCCTTTTCATAATCACAGTACAAAATTTGTTACTATCCCGAACGACCTTTTTCGTTCGTAATGTTTAGCGAAATAAATATTGTGCCAGCATGCATGGTTTGGTATATGCTTGCAGCATGGTAGCAAAATCACTTGATTGTGCCTGCATGCTGGTGTTGTCTATGGGCCGCTTCAGTATACATGTTTGTCACTCGCTTTACAGTTTCTGCTGTTTTCAATTGCAAATTAAAATCCGAAAAAATTTTAAACGGAAAAGAAGATTAGATTTCGTTCGAAAACACTAAATTCGAAAAAAAAACATAAGAATTTCAAGAACTGAACCAATTTCTTCCTCGTATTACAGAAAGAAGAAAACAAAGAAAAAAACCACAGCCAAGATGGAAAAAACGTTAAAATTTAAAAAAAAATAAACTGTTAACGTTATGTATGTTTCTGAAATTCTGATTTCGCACAGTATTTATTACTACAGTAATTGCCATCACTAATAACGAGTAGTTAATTCGAATATGAAAGAATAATAAATAATAATCACTTACCTTTGTGTACGAAGCTGTTGCTGTGCTTTTAGCATTTGCGCTGCATCTTCATTGAATTGATCGTCCTCAATGGGTTCGCCATCAAGTCCGGTTAAACGACGATAGATTTCATGAGGCCCATCATCCGCTGTTTCGCCTCCCATACCCGCAGCATTCGTACAGGTTGCTTTATCGTTGTTGTTTTTGTGGTTGACGGGATTCACTTGAAAACGATTTGGTGGCCTATCGACCGACCCCATCTCGTATGAAGAATATTCTGACATAATGTTTTGTTGTTTTGTTCCTTAATTTATGGTATTTTTTATTTCAATTACAATTCAAATACAATCGTTGCAGGTGGAGTCGTGTTGTTTCATTTATTGGAAACGTTTGCTGAATCTTTTTTGGGCTCCCATGAAATCTTTAACGGAAATTAAAAACTTGAAAATTTCACTGATTGTGATGACGGTGATGTTTGCGTTGGCAATTTTGTTTTGTCAACAAAGTCAGAACGTCACAGGCATACACACACACACATACACAAAACCCGCCAGCTACAACAATATGTTTGTTACGATAAGAAGTTTATTTGTTGTTCGAATATTTTCAAATAATTGATATTTATTGTTGTAAATGGATTGAAAGGGCTTAAGATTCCTTTTAGTTTTAGGCTTGACTTATCTAGCACGAAAAACCAGATGGTTGTTTCTGGGTTTAAATAAGGGAAAATAATAATAATAAAATAAATAAGTTGTCAATAATGTTGTTTTGTTGTGATGTTCTGTGACAACATTGATTTTTTCTTCTCTCTTCTTTTCCTCTTCTGTTATTGTTGCAAAAAACGTAAAAAAGAAACGTTTATGAACACATGTTTGGTTGTTGTTGTTTTTGTAAATTGTTACTATTTTTGTAAACTGCAGGTCGTTAGGAATGGTCGGTCGGGTGCCTGGTCGGTTTGTTTATTTGGTGACCTTAACAAAGGTGATGGTGTGGAACCAAAAACATATACATATGTGTGTGTTTTTTTTTTAATCTGGGAAAGAAAAGAGAAATCAAAATAGTTTCGTTTAAATAAATTACGTATCTGATTAAAAATGTTTAAATAGTTACTTTTAATAAATAAATAACTAAATTTTATAATAATTTTTTTGCAGTTGAACTGCGATGGTGTTTAAAAATAATTCTTATGGTGTTTGTTTTTTTTTTTTTTGGTTTTTTCTTTTCTTTTTAAATATTGTTTATTAACATTTTCAATATCATGACATTTCTTAAGCCTTTCTAAAAAATATGCAGTATTAGTAAGAAATATAAAAAAAGCCGATGGTTAATATGCATTTAACTAGCAGAGACACAAACCGTTTTTTAACATAGCTGATTTTACATTCAACAGTGCTCTGTTAGCAATTTAACAGTGGGAGTAATTTTGATATTTTGGATCACCATTCCAATGTAGAAACTTGGCCTAGCACATCGCCATTTTGCCTTAATGGGCACTGAAAATAATTTCAAAATTAACGGTGTCGCAAAAAAATATTTTAAATGCGATTCACTTTTATTTCCAAATTTTTTTAAGATTTTATACTATTATGTCTCAATTAATTAACCCTTTGCAGCAATTTTTACACATGATTTCTTTTATGGATTTCGTTCCTGCTTTCTATTGTAGGCTTCTGAAAATAAGGTCAAAATTACTCCCACTGTGAAATTGCTAACAGAGCACTGTTGAGTGCAAAATCGCCTCTGTTAAAAAATTCGGTTGGAGTATTTGCTAATTAAATTCGAATTTATCTTCACACCTAAAATAGCACATCTCATATTGTCACACGCAATGAAAAAATCATGATCATGGCAACAATATGATGTTCTCTACAACAATATATGGTTGCGTGAAACATATTATGATTATATGAAAATATAATGGTGGCGATAAGCAAGTTATTGTTTACATTTAATTATTAAATGATTTACATCCATAAAAATTGCAATATGGTTAGGCTTTACAATATAATTTTTTTAACATTTTTCTAAGAAACACAAAATTCATTTTTTTTCTTCTTTTAATAAAGTCTTCCTGTTAAGCTGTCACTACAACTTTTATTTGACAAGATTCTTCATATTCATACAATTAAAATTTGTGATTTCGGTGGCCTCTTTTTTTAACAATTTGTTACCTTCATTTGATATCTTGTTAGGAAAATTTCATGTTGTTTCCTTGTTTAAAGAAAGTATTGGTGACTATTCTACAGGGTATATTTGCTTTAAAAAAACCCCCACCCCTACTCTTGATCTAGTGCTAAAAATCACACAATCATGAGCCATTTATTTTGCATTCAAAAGGAGAAAAAAAAACGTAACCATCAATTCCAACTCGACACGTTTGCATTTTCCACTTAACCGTGTTACAATAGTCCTCTATCTAAATGAATTTTATCGCACGTTTTGGTTGATAATCAAAATACAATTTGATCATCTGATCATCACTGTCAATCGCGTACCTTAATTAAAACATTTTTTTTTTGTTACTTTTTAAGTCGGCTGAAATACTGGAGCAACCGGTCATAAATTGTGTAAATTTATATTTCCTTTTTTAAGCTGCTTTTTTGTGTAATTTTGAGCGGAAACAAATATTATGCAGAGATTCAAACAATAGAAAGAACTTTACATCAATCTTGGTACTTTTTTTATTACGAATGTATGCTGCTGAATGTACATACATATGTATGTAGGTTAGCCTTAAATACTTTAGCGCACCTGTAAATATCTTAACGGCTGAAATACGAGTAATAACATTTGATGTTTGAAAATAAAAATAAAATAAATTCTAACTGAGATAAGGCACCCCCCCATATACATAGAACTATTTATCACTGCTACTAAAGCTGCATAATTATTAATTAAAATACGAAAATTAAACACAAATATTTATTATTACCTCGATGAAAAGCGTTAATCGAGGACTTACTGTTGTTTCTTATTTTACTCAGTTTCTAGTTTAAGTTCAAGCCTCATTGTGGTAGCAAGGAGAAAGAGAAGCAGGGGGGCAGAAAGCAACGATGCAATCAATATAAAGGGTATTTCAGCAAGATTTTTTTTTAATAATTTAAATTAATGCAATTTTGTTTGAAGTGCTCACAAAAACTGTTTAATTCTTTAATTAAATTTTAAGTCATAATTTTTTTTCAAATTGAAAATTGATCTAAGAAATATACTTTGGAAAATGTTTGAGATTAAATACATAATATTGCTCTTGTATAAAGACGAAGCTCAGATTGTTTAATTAAATAAATTTCCTAAATGTTGCAGTACAATTACAAATTATTCTGTAACCTCAATTACCGAGCATTGAATCGAACCTACGACTATTACACTACTAACTATACTACCGGCGCAGCCAATTCAAAACTAATTTACGAAAACTGTGCAAGTTATTTTAAAGCAGATTTTAAAGAAAATTTCACTTGTGTTATTTCACCCCCATAAACAAATGTTCGACCTTTTCCGTTATAGCTGTAAATCGTTCCTGTGTTACCTACTATACGGGGCCACCAACGAACTACTTTCCGTATTATTTTCTTCGTTATGACGGATAAATGTGCGAGTGAGTGTAATGGATAAATTCTCATGATTACTCAGGCTTAGAAACACAAAAACTTTACGTGCACTCACGCCTGATTTTTATCGAATCTGATCTAAAAACGTCCAGAAGCGATGGGAAAGCTATATTTTTACCAGCAGAGTAATAGAGGTGCCGGAATGGAGAGTTGTTCTAGAGCAAGACAGTCGGTCTTGTAGCACTTCATAGGCATGTGAATTTTGAATCCGGCGATCGGGGACTTAAAAAATTGAGGACAAAAACTTCGAAAGCAAGTTCCCAAATTCATGACACGTACCGGCTAATGACGTATTCCTTTCTGACAAACATGTTACATTTATGTAACCATTTCTACTTCATCATTTTAAAAAAGAATATGCAACATTTCGTTTCTAAATATGTTGGACAAGATAGTGGCGAATATGGAGCTTTTCTTGCAGTCAACTTAAAATTCACGGTGAAATTCTACTGTTTTTTACATTTGTATTGATTACATTGTTTATACCAACAAGAGTTTTATTTCATGTGTTTATTTTTGTGTTGGAATTTATTTAATAATTTTTTGTTCCATTGTAAATAGGGCGAAACTTTGTTATGGTTTGGGCAACCTGATAAAGTATTGCCTATAGAAAAGGCACCATTTTTTCAGAAAGAAAAACACCATAAGAAATTTAGGTGACAAATCCTGTAAGGGTGAAAATAACACATGATTTCGAACACTCTGTTTTTATATTTGTGTTCATAGCCGTATTATTATTATTATTTATTCTTGCAATTGTATGCTAATAAGGTACTCTTTAGCATTTTGTTTGTCCGTCCATGATTTCTAAAATTGTTCATTTGTTTGTTTTTTATTTCTTTTTTAGACTTATTAAGAGCACTTAGCATTGTAATGAAAAATGTTAGCATTAAACAAAAGGAAACAGAATTATAAAAAAAAAACAATAGTAAAACATTTTAGAACATAAAGTGCCTAACAAAAGCCTAAAAGCCGAAAAAATAAACATTTGTTCATAGTAGCAATAATATTTTATTGAAATAAGCAATAGGAAATACTATTTGTTTTAATTTTTTAAATTATCTCGAATGACAAAAATATTTGTTTTACTTATTTCCATTTTTTCATTATTGACTGTCATTTGTAGTTCACCTAATTCGTTCGTTGAAATGTCGTTTTGTTTCTTTTGTTTCTGACATACCCGTACTTGAACAAAATTAAAAATATTTCATTCAAGAAAACTCAATCAAGTTCTCGTGAAATTTTATTGTTACATTAAAGTAGCAGGGTTGCATACTTCACCTGACACTTGGTTTTGGTTATAACAAAAAATTAGGCACTGTATGTTGACTGCGTACAACGATTAGCTAACTAGACTGCTAAGAGGTCTTCGCAGCTTGTTACTAGAGTTTATGCATCACAAATGTCAATCCATCTGCTAACTCATAATAAATCACGTCTGAAATTTAATAATGCCCACCTTGGTTGTACTTTTCGGAATTGTATCCAGTACTCACGTCACACACGACGAGGCGTTGGATAAGGCCGACAATGTTTAATGTACCGGCCTTTCTTAGCTTATTGTTGCAAAAATCTCTTCTTTATTTATGAACATTCTATGTGAGTCTTTCATATTTTGACAAAGTTAATTGATAAGCGGATTACAATCTTCAGAAATCATGAGTGAAAACGTATTAATGTTTAACAATTGACACAATGCGTACAATTACGAGAATTAGAATGTTTGAATGCATGATTGAATGGCAAGACTCAAAGTGGGAAAGTAAATTTCTAAAGCAATTTATACCAATTGAATTTAATAGATAACTGAAAGCGATAGCAAGACTTAAGTTAAGAGAATTCTAAAATAATTTTCGCGTTATTTATAGCGATGATTTTTGTGGTTTTCCTAAATAACCGCGTATGTCAGTTTTCTCGATTTTCAGTTTGTAAACTAGTATTCGCAAATTGTGAGATTCGTTTATTTGGCAATTTAGAAATTTACATTTATAGATTTTAATTGCCTATGTTTTGGAAGCCCCAAAAATGTCAAATCATTTAAATTAAAATCAAAAAGTAGTTATTACAAATTCCTTGAAACGTTCTTAAATATGAAGAAATATTTCCTATAAATTGTTATCGAACTCATATGAAAAAAGAAGAAAACAACTAGTTTTATAGTATGTTCAGACATGCACCTTAATTGCGCAATTAAGAAATTTTCGCAATTAAAGCTTTAATTTAGCTCAATTTACCCTAGAAGGACTCAATCAATAAATTGAGCAATTAGTACATAATTAAAACATAACATGCAACCCTGGTTAACTGTGTTTATTGAGCAGAAAATGTTTTAAAATTAACACATTAAATGTAATAGACCACTAATTAGATCCCACAACCTACAATAGTATTACCACGATTATGTAAACAACAAATCCTATTACTACCAGTTTAGCTATGGCTTTCATTTAATGGTGATAATTGGTCACTAAACTATTTTCAGCTATCAAATGTTAATTGAGTAAGCTAAATAGTATATGTGTGAACACAAAATTTTTTAACTCAATTTAAAAATTAATTGACTTAATTTAGGTGCGCATCTATTAAAACTGAAAGCAATTATTTCCCAATTAAAACTTTTGTGTCGTTCCAGTATGAAATTCGATTTATTTATTTGAAAATAAGAAAACAATTATAAAAACCACAAATTAATGAAATTATTAACTAATTATATCAATTTAAAATGTATTAAATTTTAAGCTTAAACTAATAAACTCATCTGTGAAGATGTTTCAGAATTTTCCCTTTTAAAAAGAAAACTTAAAAAAGTTTCTAATATTTTACTTCATTTGCAATAAAAACGATTTATGTATTTGCCTAAATATCAGTCAACTCAATTTCCTATACAGAACTAAAAAGTGATGTAAAAGTTAATTAAAGTTTTCGCAACTTTGTACAATTCGTTCCATGTTCCATGTTGTTATTCATGGCTTAGATGAAAAAGATAAAAGACCAAGAGACCCAAAGACTCGTCTTAATTAAAGACATAATTTAAATCATCATTGACATCGTCGTCATTATGCAAAGTGACGCTACTACGTTAGAATAAAATCACAATTAATTTGCGTACATTTTTCTTTATTTCACCAACAAAAGAAAATGACGAAAATTAAAAAAAAAAAAAAAAAAAAAAAAATAACTACAATAGACCTCAAAAAGTACCTAAGTTTCGCATTCATTCATTTGTATGAACGCAACAATAACGAGCACATTATTAAATAATTTGTGGACTTAATTGATTATTGTACGTGGCCTATCAAGAGCGACTAGTCTCTGTTTACTGTTTATAAATAAAAACGCGATAAAGAGATGAAGCAACGAAACAAAAAATTCCCACAATTATTTAATTGCTTATCACAATTATTTACCGTTTAGCACGCTTTTATACTTTAAATAAAAAGCAGAAAACAACAACAAACACAAGCAAAATAAAAATTAAAATGTTACTAATAATAGCAAATCTGATTAAGTGGCACTTAAGTAAATACTACCAGTCCCATAAGTACTAAATGCTCGCATCCATTCTACAGTACTTACTCATATGAAGGTTGATATGCGAGTGTACTGCTCTTGTTACAGTGCCTCACACAAGTTTCTATACTTGTGTATCTTGAGTGGCAACCGTTTTGGATAAACCATAGATTGAAAATTACTTTGCACTGTCTGAGCTTTTGGCGGTAATAAAATCACACAATGTGCATTTGGCTTCAGTAAAACCACAATAGAAAACGAAAAAATCAAAGCAGAGGCGATATCGCGATTAATGATTGCTCGACTAACGGTAGACTGCGTATTATCTGGGTTCTAAGCCATCTTATGGACGAGCAAATACTTTGGCAATAAGAATTAGAGAGCTACAAATACTAAATTTAGAAAATGTGACATTTTTTGTGGCTGCGATAATACGCTGTATTTTAACAATTGTCAAAATGGATGGAAGTTTTGGTACAATATAATATTCAAAACTAAATATAGTGGTATTTGTATGTTCTGATGATAATAAATTTAATTGTTTTTGAAGCTTATTTCGGGAGCCAGTTGTCACAAATATGAATTCATTACGTGGATCTGAAGGATTTGTTGTGTAATAGAAAGTCAGCAAAAATTTAAAGCTGTACGAAGTTTAGCTAATTTTATATTATTAATAATAAACTGCTGTAGCAATTACATTTGTCCAAAAAATATGTATGTTAGAACTAGGGTGATCAATAAAACCACTCCACCGGTTTTTTGGACTAACAGCTGTAGATTTTTTTTAAATAGTAATTTGTGGAATGCCAAAAAACCCGGGCTTTTTGAGATTTTAAAAAATCAATATTTTCTTTTAATTCCTTTTTTACTTAAGAAAAAATTATGGTATACGGTGTCTTAATATGAACTTTAACGTAGAAGCTTCAACTCTGATCATGATTGATATGTCACCTATGATTGTGCCGATTGTTGATGTACACGAGTGTTGCCGAAAACCCGAAAACATGAAATCGGCAGCGACTGTAAACATTATTCGTTACAGGAACATGATAACGAAATTCTTGCGGCCTCAGCTGGGCGACATGAATCTGGATGACATGTGGTGTCGGCAGGTCGCCGACACCACAGCGCACAGCCCATGAAACAACGATTTTAATAGTGCCCTCTTATTGAGACCCCTATACAAACTGTCTTCTAACAGTCTTCTCATATTTTTTTAGTATGGCAATAAACACTTAACATGCAGCTTCTAGCGCTTAGGATTTAATACAAAAGCAATTTGTTTTTGGATTTTTTGTTGTATTTGTTAGATTTATTTCTACCAAATGACACAGCAATATAGGGTGGTCCACACCTCAACAGTTGAGCAGCGCATTAAGATTGTTGAAGCCTTTTACGAAAATGGGCGCTCAAATCAAAATGCATTTCGTATACTTCGTGATTTTTTGGTCAGAATAATCGACCAAATGTGTATAATATTATAATATAATATAATCGACCAATCAGGAGAATGGTGGCGCAAATTTTAGTACACCGGGTCTGCAGGAAATATGAAAACACCTATGCATCCTCTCCGGCCGACATTTTGTTTCACAAATAATTCTCATAGATCCTCCTATCATAATAAAAAACATTAAGAAAATTCTCTGAAATTTTTGTGTTTTTTTTACAATTAACATCATGCATTTTGATTGGACCACCTTATATATAAATTTAAAAAAAAACCCGAAACCTATCAAAATCTCGGGAGGTATAAGCCCATATAAGGCCATATATACCGAATTTGGGCAAGTATATTAAAAATATAGCCAGTGGTTAATAGTTCAAACCCATTTACTTTTCTTAGGTTAGTTTAACAGATATATTTTCCAAAAAAAAAAACAAAAAAGTATTAAAAGCTGACTTTTCAACATCAACATTTATTTTCCATATTCCTCTCTATTAACTGGAAGAATTCTTGTGTAGTCCACTGTACTTTTGTATTAAACTGTGAACTAATTAAGTTTTTCTTGTTTCAGTGTTCTCATTTGATAAACAAAAAATGTTACGTTCCACGGTGCCTGAAATCACTGACGACTAGAGTCAGTGACGAGTACAACAAGCATAATGAATTTGTTTTAATAATTGGATGATAATCTTTCGAACAAAATTATTTTACAACAAGTTGCTAATTTCAGCATAAATAATTAATTGCAACAATGTTTCCATAAACAAAAACCAAATTCTGATTTTCAGAAATGTGCTGAAGAGTTACTCAAAATAGAATTACAATAAACGAAATCTTTTATTTTCTTTTTAAACCCAATTTTGAGTTTTAAAAGTTTTTATTAAAAAAAAATACACTATGAAATGCGATTTTGTCATGTTATAACTGACGTTGTCGTTCATTGTGTGTAATCGAGTTCTTCTGGAAACAGTGTTAATTGTAAACAACTGCAGTGTTCGAATTTAATTTCATTCAGAAGTAAAATAAAACGGAAAAATATAGGGTGTGCAAAAGTAACATCGTAATTTCAACTGACTGTAATTTTGTTAGAGATAAAAATAAGTTTATTTCAAAGTGTAAAGTGTGAACTAATTCTCTATATTTCTAAATCGTAAATGTCAAAATAAAGTGACATTTGACACCACCTGCAACAATGGCAGCCAAATTAAATAATTACATTACATTTGCGCCACCCTTTATAATCGAAACATCTCTATGATAACTTTGTGACTTATTTCTTCATAAATAAAATATTTTTCTTTGACTTCATTTTCAAATTTATCGACAATTAATTTTGTGGCTTTTGACTCTTTTTATTTGCCACTGTAATGCTTGTGAATAATATTTTACTCGTATGTTTTAATAACAACGGCCGATAATTGAAAAGTTGTATTATTTATTTGGTTTAATATTTTCTATCTGTGTTATTCACCCTTGAAAGACTGCTTTTAGCGAAAAGTCATAAAGAGCAAATTTAAAGTTTAAATTTTAAGCCAACATAAAAAAACACTTTTTGCAGAATAAAAAAACATTAAAACCCAAAACCTCCAGTGAACGGAGAATGAATAAACGTTGTACAAGTCGAGTTAAAGAATTTGTTTCGGTAACAAACAAACAAACAACATGTTGAAACGTTCATTTATTTATTCGGTTCAATTCATTCAGTTTAAGATGATGCTGAACTTTAAATTGAATTCTTTTTGTAGCTAGACCTTTAAAATATTGTTTATTCTGTTGTTGTCGTCTCAAGGGAAGCCGAGCTGGAGTGTTGTTAATTCAATAACTCAAACATGGCTTCAATACGAAATAGATTGTGTTTGCCTCCTTTGCTTTGATTGCCTAACTTTTCTAACACGATGTCTTGAGTAGCCATAAATTTGTTCGCACATTGAGAGCGCGTCTGCAAAATAAGGAGAGAAAATGTGTTCATGGTCTTCTGTTGGACGAATACGTCTAGATGTTACTGTTCAGTTTGAGCATTGCTTTTTGTCTCTCATCGAGATTGTATGGGTGATTTTAGCATAGTTTATGTACGAGTGTTTACAGACGATCGCACACACACACACATACAAACTCTTTATTTTGCCTGTGTATTTTGTTTTGTGTAATGGCATAACAGAATTGTGCGAAGATTTGTTCGGACAACTCTGTTTGAACATAAAGCAATCATGGGCAGCAACGATCTTGACTGACTAAATATCTGTGCGAGTAGCACAATTTGCGATGGCTGAACAGATTAATGGCTCGTCTGGACGTAGCGTAATGCTGTGCATTATTTAAGTTGCCCAGCTTTCCCTCCCATTCCTTAGTCAAATTTATTAACAGAGTGTGTGTGTGTGTGTGTGCGTGTGTGTTCGTGGGGGATAATAGGCATCAGTAGCAATCTAACGAATGTTTTTTTTTTTGTTCTTTTTTGCTATTTGCTTTTCTTATTCCACAAAATACTGGTTAACTTTATTTTTTGTATGCGATGTCAGGAGATGGAATGAACAGACTCTATAGCAACAAGTTCTTACTTCAAGAGCAAGTTTCTTGCGATAATTTGGTTTCTTGTTTGTATTTTTGTAGAACAGATGCAACTTTTCTATGTACTTTTTGTACGTATGTATGTATGTATGTATGTTTCATTAAGTATTTACACATTGTTGTTGTATTATTTTAATATTTTTTTTTTTTTTTTGAACTGAAAAAACAAGATTTTGCTTGTCGAATGATTCCACCCATATTGGCAAAGAAATCGAATGTTCATGTATTTTTTTTTTTTAATGGGGTTTTAAAGCAAATTTTTAAAAATTCCTCAGATAAACGAAACTGTTTTATTTTTTTTTAATAATTGTTATTAAAAATTTGAATTATATCCTAATTTTACTGGTTTTCGATTAAATTAAACAAATGAATAATATTTACCCAACGACAAAATAATTGGGCGAGTTTGAAAACAAGGCCATGAGTTTTTAAATACACACAACGTGAACACTGTAAAAATATCACATGATCAAAAACTTTATCGCAAAGCTTGTTTGTTGTTGGATTGTTGACATTACATATCTATGGTGTTACAAAAATAAACTCTTCTATATATGGGGGCTACTATAAATTCCACCACGGCCTCGGTTTAATGCTTACGAAGTGGAAATATATGATAACAACAAATCACCTGTCTTATTTGTGATTTTTCTTAACGATATTGTCTTAGGTATTAAGCAGCTCTAACAAAAATAAAAAATGTTTTTTTTTGAGGAGTTCGAGATTCATTTAAATTGTTTTGAGATTGTTTAATTTGTCACCACATATCACTTTTTAGATTAGAAAATAAACTAACGAAATTTGCTATTTTATGAATTACCAATTTATAATAATTAATTATTCCTGAAATGGAAATTTTTCCACTGTGCGGCTGTGCCATAATTCAAATTCCCCTTGAATTGAAAATATATTTAGAGTTGTTGTAAAAATGCTAGATTAATTTTAGCATCGGGCCGGTGTGTACAGTCAGTCAGTCCAAACAAGTATTAAATATATTTAATTATAGTATTCTAATAATCAGATCGATGAGAGACAGTGAAAGAGAGAGTTGCTTTTGACTTTATATTTCGAGGCATTAAATTAAATTTTTTTTAAGAAAGCCTACGAATTAATTGTGTTATTTCTTTAAAAATCGATAGAGTAGAGAAGGTAGGGATATTGTTCCCACAAAAGAGGGCGCGTGTGATATATACAACTTGTATGAGTTTAGAAAAAGCTGGGACAATTTCCGAAAAATTTATTTTGTTGAATAGCAGCAGCGGCTGAGATACGAACCCAGGCGACTATTACACATTCATCGTCGAATGCTTAAAACTAACGCCCTACGTAACCCACTGCCTTTAAGGCCTCGTTACTCTTACGTAAATGTTGCGGATACGTAAATTTTACGTTCATATGTTTTTTGATTACGTTTCATATATTTTTAATTTCTTAAAGTAAACAACTGGTCAAAACGATGCTGCTTACTTCATAATTTGGAAATACAATTTAATGCTAAAAAAAACCCCCCTAATATAAAAAGACATTGAAATAAAACAATTGTTGGTGCCAATAAGCAGCTCTGGTAACAAAAGAAGGCTATTGGATGTAAAAAAGTCAAAATTTGCAATATCGGTATATATATGGATATATCACAAACTGATTTTTTCGTATACATGCGAACTTTTGCCATACAAAATGGATATTGGGGTCAAATAAATGGAAATTTGCTATATAGGGGTATATATAGTCGGGATATAGCATAAACCGATTTTTTAACAATTATGAGAACTAAAACAATTTTTGGTGCCAAAATGTTGCTCTGATAACAAAATTAGGTTATTAAGGGCAAAAGAGCAAAATTTGCGATATTGGTCCATATACACACATATCGATGTACAGCCGAGATATAGTACAAACTGATTTTTTGATAAATATACCTTTGAGGCGAAGTAAAACAATTTTTGGTGCTAAAAAGCAGTTCTAGTAATAAAAGAAAGTTATTTAAAGGTCAAAAATGAATAAAGCATTTTTAGCATATACTTTATACGGACGTGACTATCGTAAAGGGTACTTAAGACTTAGTCCAGCTGAGTATAGCACTCTTACTTGTTTATTCACAGTTTTGACCTTGATATAGTTAATTTTTTGGCAGTCTAGACGGACTTTACAAATTATGTCAACAAATCTAAGTATTTAAACAAACAAAAAATCGTTAACGAATTCAGCTTAGAAAATTCTGTTGGCAACATTGTATAAAATGATACGTAAATACGGATAGAAATTATAAATTTTGCAGGTACGTCCGCAACGTTACCCAAACTTTACGAAAGAGTACGCATTTGCATACAAGCTCCAGAAGCAAAATGGATCAGCTGATTCGCAACGTACACGTTTACGTATGAGTAACGAGGCCTTTACTCATACGCAGTCAATACTCGCTGGAACTGATTACTTAAACACCTTTGTCGGTTGTTAGTTGGAACGTGAAAGAGAGAGGTTTAATTCTTTTTAGTTCAGATGTTGTTTGTAAACCCAACTGGGAAGTTCTTGCGAGAGACATGCGGGCATTGTCTAGAAAAATAATGGAATTGATTTTTGAAAAGTAAACTTTTCATTTTTGGTTTTCCGGAAAAACAGATTAATATTTGTATGAATAGTGACATTTAAATGGTCGTACGAATTGAAGTGGTTAAGTTTTTAATTTTTTTACACATCGGTACATTCAATTTTCAATACAATGCAGTGAAAGAACTCATTGCAGAATATTTGTTGTGTATTTTTTTAATGAAACCCAGAGTTTGAGGTTGGGTTATGGTCAATAATTTTGAAAAAATTTTAAAATATTTGAAATATTTGGTAAAATTATTATATAAAACGTTCAATTTAATGGATGAGACTTTATTTAATTATTATTTGAGTTAACGAGAGCTCCTCACATTCGATATAAATTTCTTTGATTAATTGAACAAATGTGTTAACAGAACTTCGTATACAATAATTCATTGATTTTTATAGAAATATTCCTCTGTTAATGAAATTAAATAATTAAAAAACAAAAAGAAATTTTAAACATTTTCAACAATTTATTTATGTTTTACTTACAATGTTTGTGCCTATAAAAACAAGTCTACGCCATAAAACCTAAAGCGTTGATTTCCTTTTCAAAAACCCAACAAATTTTTATGAAAAATAACAAATTTTTTAGGCCCCGATTTTGGTTCACAACACTTAAAAGTTGTGTTGTCTGGGCTACAACACAACATTTATATTTGTTTCGATTATGGTTTACAACATCTACATGTTGAGTATGTCACAGGGTTGTATTTTATCGCAGCATACATATCCATAAAATTACATCTCTTCATATGGAAAACTGTCGAAAATAAAACAATTAAACAAATACACGCGTATATTTAAAATTATTTTAAAAAAATGGAGATAAGTGTCAATTTATTTTTTGATGATGATGAGCGTAATGTTGCGTATGAGAAAGAGAATCCGGGACAGTTCAGTTTTTAGTTTCATAAAATTTTTTCGCATAAACAAAGATGGTTTTTTGTTTTTGCTGCAAAAGCTGGCTACATTTTCAAATCCTTCTATTCAATAGTCGTCTGCACCACCAGTAGCTTGAATGCTCCTTTTATTGGCAGCTAGTTTTCTTTTTAAATTTGCCTTAAAGTGAGTCCATACCTATAAAAAATGTATACATAATTTTATATAATTCCATAAAATGAATTAATTAATTACGTACTCTTTGCCATTCTTTGGCATTTCGAATAGGTGGACCCATACTATTTAATTTTGTGGTAAACTGATCCCATTTGTCCTTTAACTGCATTTTATTACATCCAAATGAGGGCTCTACCAGCATTTCCATTTGCTTTTTGTTCGTAATTTTTCTGAAAAATTGTAGTTATAGATATTTGTAATAAACAAAAAAAATATTTACTTACAAATTTGTCTCCATTTTAAACCAGACAACCAGTAATAATCAGTTGTAAATTTTTGACACTTCTTACAACACATACTTGCAAATGTTGTGAACGATAATCGCAGTAAATTGACGTAGACAACTAAAACTACAACACTACCGACAATTTAAAATTTACAACATCAAAATAACAACTGTTGTGAACCATAATCGGGGCCTTAAAAATATTAATTTTTGTTTTTCAAAATTAGGTTCTACAATTTTTTTTTATTTTGTAGTAAATAAAATAAAAATTAAAATTAATTAAAAACCAGGATCGGGTTCCTTTTAATACACAGTGGGCATTGAACCCTATTTTTTAAGTTTACAAATATATTATTAAATCGAAAAAGTTATCGTATTTTAATTTTGTTTAAATCAATAATTCACTGATTACTAAACTCATAAAGCACTGATAAGTAAAAAAAAATAAAACATTTTTCTTTCATATTTAAAGGAAAAATTCAAATCGAGCTTATTACAATTCTACTAATTAAAAACTGTCCTACTGTGAAATGTTTAATTACTTGTAATTAATTTGTCATTCTCAACTATACAATTTTTACTATTGCTCTTTAATTTTAATTTAAACGAAATGAAATTGATTTATGAAAAAAAAATACCTTTGCAATGTTGACGAGTAGTAATCGTAATCGTTGTCAGCCGTAAGATAATTCGATTATATCTCAATTATTTCCATCTGATGCATTTAATAACTTTTCAAGTCTTATTCATAAATAA
Organism: Phania funesta; assembly: GCA_963932375.1. Taxonomy (NCBI): domain Eukaryota; kingdom Metazoa; phylum Arthropoda; class Insecta; order Diptera; family Tachinidae; genus Phania; species Phania funesta. The sequence continues at coordinate 90,391,953 of OZ010656.1, read as the reverse complement.
ATTCATTCTGAATTGTTCACACACCTGAAAAAAAATAAGAGTGATAATTAGACAAATTTAACAAACTGGAAATTATTAACAAGAAGCATATACATTTTTTTTTTTAATTTACAGTCATTATAGAAGTGCACATGTGGAAAATACAATTATTATGATTATGAACATTCTGTTGTGTGAAAATGAAAAAAAAACCCAAAAATGGAAATAAATAATTGTAGAAAAAAACTCTAGAACATTTAAATGTTATTTGCAGAGAAGTAACTGACAGAATCATGGGAGTAGAAAGAATTAAATATTTTTGTTGTGGGCGTTGTTTCAAAATTTTAATAAAAATAAAAATTATTTACGAACAAGTTACTGAAAAACATAAATACTAAGAAAAAGTTGTATTGTTGTAAATAACTAGTTCTAGATCTAGTGCAGTAAAAGCCGGTTCAAGTTCTTTGATAACATTCATGCAGCTAACACCCATCATATGAAATAAATAAAAATGCTATGCAGACTTCTGCATTTGTATATTATTTGAAACATGAGCTCCTCGAAAACTCCCAATCAGGGATACTCATCTTTTTATGATTCACGCGCCCTTTACGAACGTTTTTTTTTCGCCGCGGACCCCCATAAAAAATAGAAAGAAACCAAAAAATTGTTTTTCTTATTATTATTTCAAAACAAAACACTAATCACGAAAACTCATAATCATGCGGACCCCCTGAAGTACATGTACCCCGGCCCTAAAGCCTATTGCCTACCCGTATTTCATTCGCTACGTGAGCATTCGAAATTCACAATTTTTATTATATTTTCTGTTAGTTGTTTTCATCAAAACATATTTTGTTTAAATGTCGACTTCAACTTCAATAAAATTATAAAAATTAAAATATTCAAAGCATTAACACGCCATAAACAAAACAGCAATAATTGTTCATTGCAAGACATGCCACAGTAAGATTAATTCTTTGCAACTTGACATTTTGCAACACAAAATACAATACAATACAGCGGCGCAAAACGGTCATGAATGTTCTCAAGTAAATGAACGAAAAGAACGACACACACCGGTTGTCAGTTAAACAAATGAATGTCTAATTGAGGGAGGGAGTGTTTAATTCGTGTTTCAGAAAGCCAAGGTCCATTTTCATAAATAATGAAGTCATGAAGTCGTAAAAAATACGACATTTTCTTTGAAGACATCTTGTAATTGTACACCTGCATGTCTCTGCTCAAGTACGTTTGTTTGAATAAGTTTTGGTCTCGTTGTACAATTTTTACCCGACTACGGCAAAGCAAAAAGGGGGGTTATGTGCTTGACCGATTTTATGTGTATATGTGTGTGTGTGTGTGTGTGTGTTGCTTTGCATATTTATATGTTCATCTGTTGCCTCATAACTTCCTAAACTACTTGTCGTACAGCCCTCTCACAGAATTGACTTCCGATCGAAAGTAATTTCAATTCCGTAGTTCTCCGGAATTAAACAATTTTAGGTTTCTGAGACGAATTGTTTTTAATTAACATAAACTGAAGAAAATTTAAAACTAAAATATTGACAAATATCTTTTTTGTAGTATTTAGCAAAATTGATCGGAATATGAAAAGGCAAAAATAAATTCGATCGCAATTGCAACTACGAAATTTAAACCATCCCTATCGAAATATGTGACAGGAATGGTCTTGATCTTTCCCTGGTAAAGTCTAATTTGGCGGCCTCTGGAGGACATGAAGTCCTGAACTAAACAAAAATGTCCTTTAATAATATCGCGTTGCGTATCAAATGAAAGAGCTTAATTAGCACTTTACAAAAATATATATTCATATATTGGCAGCTGTTGCTCGCGGCTTTGCTTACGTGCTCCCGAATAGTGGAAATAATTTGTGTGTTAGGATTATAGGAATAACATTAAATAAAGCGGCACTGCAAACACCAGATCCTGAATTTATAACCACAAAATAATTTAAATTAAAAAAAGTTAAAAAACTATGTAGTCGAGTTAACTACTTGCGATTTATAGTGAAATTTTACGTAAGACATATTTTCACAAAAAACCAGCCTCATAAAATCCGGTTTTGTGGGACATTTTAGCACTAAAATTGTGAATAAGTACGAAATTAAGTTTTGACTTATTTCTGGCGTTCAAGTGGAATGTTGACCGTTGGTGTCTTTGAAGACTTGCAGTAGAATTTTATAACAAGTATTTTTGCAGATCATTTCAGCCCGCTATATTGCTATTTCAGGGGAAACTTTTGCCGTTTTTCAAAAAAGATACAAAAGAGACCCATAAAGGGAAGAGTAAGAGGGTTAAAGTGTTCCACAAAAATGTTCTTCGTAGTATTTTACATAAAAATGCTGAACACACCTTGTATGTACCTATACTTCCTGCATGAATGGGACAGAAACAAAAAAAAAACCAATAAATTAAAAACGAATAGGCGACAACAACAACAGCATTTTCCTACTATTTGACTTTTTTATATGCGGGAAAATTTCGCATGAAAAAATTTTGGTTTTTTATTTAATGTAAATTATCGGCTCGCTTTGTCAGTCTGGATGCCAAATAAAATTTTTTATTAATTCACCATATTTTGTGAGTCCTTGAAACGACTTGTCTATTCGTAAAGTAAAACGCCAGCACAAAATGTAACTACTTTTAATAGATAAGTAAATGTTATCTAAAGTGTTTCGGTTACAATTGTATAAGTTGCAATCAAGTGTAGAGCCACCCAATAATCAGTTTAATTTGACGTCACGTTCAGTTATTTTTATTTAAAATTGTCACCATCGGAACGAGTTCTTCGGAAGTATTATACAGACAGCAACCATTATTTGGAACCATTTTTTAGCCTGTTTCTTATTTATGTTACAATTATTGTTTAAAATTGACACCTTGGAATGTTGAAGTGCTAGGCTCATTCTCATCAGTATTGCCTTGAATTTAGCTGCTAAATTACCCACAGCGGTCTCTGGAGGTCCCTAATTATGAGGAAAACGCTTTTCTATTTTACAAAGTGACACAGTAATATTTTTACCAATTTGTTAGTTATTATTTACTATAAAAATCCGTTGTTCACCAGTGTTTAGTTTCCATTAATTATAATGTCTCAAGTTTGTACGAAATACTCGTAAATGACAGCTCAATTCCTGACAGCTAAATATCACAATAATATCAAACTTGCCCAGACTTTCGTTACTCACACAGCACTTTCATTAAAGTTGCTGAAGACATTGTTCATTTGGGGTCCACTATATGCAAATCATGCCGAAATAATATACAAGGTAGCTTCTAGAAGTAGTTGTGCTAGCAGTAGTTTCATAGCTGCTAATTAGGAATCTAAAACTAAATGGTTAAACTAATTTATTAAAACTCTTCCTCGAAATACGCGGAATATGTGTTTTTAATTTCTAATAAATTTATAATAAGAATTTAAAAAGCTTTAAATATTAGTCGACAATTTTCAATTATTTCAAACCTACTGAAACAGAAATATTTCTTCCGATTAGTGAAAATATTAATATAAAATGTATTATAAAGAAATTAATACACAAATTGGGATCGTAATTCGAAAAATCGTTAATATATTATTTTTGCTTAAATCCACAAAACAACGATAAATCTTTAAGTCTGGCAACCGTGCTTATCGTTCTGACTTTGTATAATTTGACCGACTTAATGGCTGACAAAGCAGACTAAAAATAAATGCAAAATAATTTATTCCAAACACGTACTTACGTCTTGGAAAAACATGTTGCACATAAAGACAAACAGAAAATAATAACAACAGACATACACACATTAAAATACAACACTGTGACCTAGACTCGCGTCTCTTTTTTTGGCGGATTTCATATTCAGCGACTGGAAAAAATACAATTAAAGGGAAAGGGTTAGAACGCGCTTTGGTGGGAAAGAGGTGAGACTTGTTGCTTATTCAAAATGCTTTTGTTAGTTCCCGACTATAAAATTGTTTTTGTTAAAATATTGCTTCCTGGGCTTTAAAAGCTGGTTTTTTAGTTTTTTTTTTTTACAGGAAGTATTTAATTTTACTCGGTAGATGCGATCATTCAAAAAATACCTAAGTGATCTCAATTAGATTAGAACTATTTAATTGGATATCTTCCTAAATATCCAACTACCCAACTCGAGATTACATTTTTCAATTACTCATTGGATAATGAAAACCTTGTTTCGTATTATATTCTTTTAACGATTTTGCCGATTTAGAGGGCAGGGCGAACCTTCAAAAATATCAAACACACACAAACTTATAGAACATGTGAACCAATAGATTTTGATTTTTGTTAATATCTGGCTTTATTGAAAAATTATTGAAAGTCAGGCAATATGACATTTCGTCACACAAAGGGAATTTTCATAATATTTCAGAAACAGACGGTTGAAGTTTTCCATAATCCCGGACACTATTGTCGAGTTTTAAAAGGCTTTAAAATCCTGCACACGAGCCAACAAGATTGCCGAACCGATTTCAACCGTTAATAGTTTCTGCACTTCTCTAACAAAACGTTTTTTTTTTTTTTACTAATTTTTCAATGGGGCCACTGTGCAGCGGCGTGTTTATTATTAGCAACCAACACATCATGCAAATTCACAACAATGTGCGGAAAAGGTAGTGTAAAGGAAGTAGGTATGTACATGTGTATGTATGTATTTAATCGCAAGTAGTAGAGGAAAAAATGAAAAGAAATTAAGAAAATTCTTTTATTGTTCAAGTTTAAGCTACGCTTCGAGCATGAAGTCCAAAGAAAAATAAACAAAACTTACAACGATGACAAAATAAAACAAATGCTTTTTAAATGAGCGTTACGTCGTTCCTCCTCTATGCACGATTCCTTAAATACTTGTGCAAATGACATGGGTCTTTTTTTTTTGTTTGTTACATTTTTCTCGACTTGTAATTCGCGGTAGCAACTAGACGAAGGCAATTGTCATAAATCTTTATTTAGTTTGTGGTGATGTTGGAGAATCTGGGTCTAAAAGCTGAATGAAATACGAGAAACGCCAATGTAAACGTAACAGAGCAAATATCTACTCGTACATATGTAAATGTTTATTAAACTTTTTCCTGCTTAACTTTTTTTTGGATTTGCATATATTGGCAACATTGATTTCAGAGTTTAACCCGGTAAATAAGTTTTACCTTCAAACATTAATTTATTTAAAAATCTAATTAAATTATATTTGAAAAGATTTGATTTATGGTTGCACCTCACCCATGTTTTTCATGGAGTACCGCAAACATCCTTATTTTCTCTTACACTATTTCTTATTTTTCTAAATGACCTTCTATGACGAACTTTCAATTCGATCTTTTCTAATTGCCATTCGTTTTCATACAGTAATAGACCAACCTCCGAATGGGATCGATTTAAGTCATTCTGTTTTTGGCATTAAAACCGAATAAATACTTTCTAAAAAAAATTATTTATAAATATGGGAATCAATTAAGGAAGTCGTAAGCTTTCTTCTGTAGTGTTTGAGGCCACATTCAATACTTCAGATGCCGCGACACCCATTTCGGTTATAAATGAATATTTTCATAAAATACCACTACCAGCAGCAGCAGTTTTGAAATAAATACGAAATTTTTTTCCACGACTTTCTTATAAAAATGTCTTGACAAAGCAACACGCATTGAATTTTTGAGGAGACAGCAAACATGCAGTAATCACACAAATGCAACATTCGACGTCGCCACATTCGTCTCTACAAAGTGCCAATTTTTTTCATGTTTTCAATTGTCAAGTCCTTAAAGAATCATTGTACCGAAAAAAAATAAGAACAACTGTGGCACGTACCATTTAATTTGAACTTGTAAAATTTCTTTAAAGTCTTGTTTATGACACAACAGTTGTAAACCAAAATTAATGACTTTCAACCTGACAGCAACTTTCATGTCATGTTCATGTTCAAGTGAAGTGGTTTTATAAAATTCTTTTTTGAGCAACAAGACCTACATAAATCATACCATTCGGCAACGTGATCAACAACTGGATTTTGCGGTATTAAAAAATTCAACTCGTGAAAGAATTAAGCCGCAGGACCATCTAGATAGCCGCACGCATATCGTACATTTGCTAAATTGGCTCAAAGCGAAATTGCTGTCGATCCCAAGTTCAACAAGAAAATTATGTTCAACGATGAAGCTCATTTTTGTTTGGAGTGAAGATAATCTACAAGCAAACACCGAAAACCACTACATCTAGAGAGAGTCACTGTTTGGTGGGATTTATGAACCGACAGAATCAGAACGGTAAAGTTAATGCTGGTCACTACAGGGCCATGAACGCTCACGTTTTTGCACCACAAATGAATGCGCTTATGCGAAGGAGCTGTGGTTTCAACAAAGCGGTTTATGACACAGAGCACGTGCCATAGTCAATTTCTACTAGTCTATCATTTATGCGGCTATGTGAAGACTCTGGTCTACGTCGGTAAGCCACAGACGATTGGCATCTTGAAGGACAATATTCGCAAAGTTATCACTGGAATACGGCCTCCATGGCTGCCAAAAATTATTGGACTTCCCCGAGCCAGTCGAGGTGGCTATATGCCGGATTCCATATTCAAATAACAATTTCAAAGAATTATCTTTCGAATAAAGCAAAATTCGTGACAATTATCTCTGTATTTTATTTCAACTTAAAGATCTATACTACAAACAAAATCTCCCTACACTTACAAGAAATATTTTCTAATTCCTTCCCTTCTTATTTATCCAGTCATTCTTTCCTTGTTTAAGGCCAAACTTATCGGATTTAACGATTTTAAGATTTAAAATTAAAATTGTTTCCAACTCGTCTCAAAGTCAATAGTATAATCGTAGGTAGCAGATGTAGGATATCGAATCGCACGCAACTATTCCACTCGTCGCATATCTAATCGTAGTGTAGTGACTTCTTAATTCAATTTTCTATTTGAAAGCCAGCCCTTAAATAATAAAAAACACTGCTATTGAAAAGAACAATACGAGTAAAGAGAAAACAACGTCAATGAAAAAACTAATAAATAAATTAACAAATTTAGACCAAGCGCAGAAATATGTATAACATGCTCGTACATGCATATATGGAATGAGCAAATATGCTGCTGGTAGCTCAAGAACGTAATGGATGGAATGAACTTTACACCTCGAGCCAGCGCCAACCCAGTTGAAGTTCCAAGTCAAGCTTAAAATTTAAAACAAATAAATTAACAATTATACGAATTATGACTCATAATTGACATTCACAAAAGAACAGACTGGCCCAAATTGCGACTGCCTTTATAATTAAAAACAAAATTGTATTTGTGTGTTAACCAGCATTTCGGAGAATTTAAAAGCGCCAAAGAAATTTTATCAATTTACATTTTATCTTCAGAGAACTTTAATTAAAACATTATTCACGGGAAAAAGAAAAAAACCCCCAATAACAATTGTAGGCATTTCACCATTTATATCAATCAATTTGTTTTCGACTACTCGATTGTTTGTTATGATTAAATATTGTCATTGAATTTGTGTCTACTTTTAAAAAACGTTAAAGTTGTTAAAAAAAAAAAAATATTTAAAAAAAAATGCGTTTAGTTTTTGGGTCAAGTCCGCTAACAAGTCGTTACAAAGCTTTTTTTCTTACGAATTTCGATTGTGTTGAGAATATTACTTCAACTTCGAGGCGAACATTATTATCGCTTTTGTACGGTTTAACTATAAAATTGACTTCCATTTAGTTTCTCTTGGCAAACAGCTTTTCTATTTCTGTATGCGGTTTTAACAAATTGATATTGTTTTTGGGAACTGCTATTCAATGATGATGACGTCAACTAGACAATATTTAGGAAAATGGGAAAATAAAAACAAAAAAAGTTAAATTAGTTCAAGAAATCACCTCGAATTAGCTTGTGCTCGTTTCCAATAATAAAATTGTTGGGAAATAGAATTTTTAGGAATAATATTGGGGTCGTAAAGATAAGAATCGCAGTCGTAGTCAAATAATAGAGCTGGTGGCGTTGAAAATATCAAAAACAATTCCCAGTTGATAGTTAAGCAAAGGTCTGCATGAAGAAATTTAACATGGATAAAAGACTTTTAACCAATTGAAACTATTCAAAATAATCAATCAAACAGGGCGCATTTAATAGAGATAACTATCGCTTGCATCAGAGCAGCACTGACTAGATGGTCTACATTATGATTGCACGAGAGCAGTTGAGGACTCTTCAGGAACAAATACGCAATGCTATGAGGACATTGCACCATGGGTGATTACGCATAATGATTAAATCTACCAAATAATCGCTTCGGTGTTTGTGGTTTGGCATTAAAGCGAGAGTAATCTATTTGATATTAAACCTCTCTTAAGTCTTAAACCGAAATCATTGTTTCAAAAAAGTAGAACCCGTAACGAAACTTATCAAGGCCCCAAACAAAATTGTAAACATTTTTAGGATTTTTTTAATTTTAATGCAAAAAGTAACGTTTTTTTTATTGAAACAGTTTTCTAAACGTGACTTAAACTTAATGATCGAAACGTTACGAACATATAAAACAAAATTTAATTTTTATTCACATGATCCATTCAATTTAGCCATTAAAAAAATATAACAAGTAAAGGGTGTTTTCTAGAAGTGTACAACTTTGAATTAAAATAATATACTAAGGATACATTATATACACTCAAAAAATTGGGTTTATTAGAAGGAAAACTTTGCATAGAATTTCAGGCATTGAGGCCGTGGCTCGCTTGGATGCAGCGCAGTTTTAAAGTCTAAGTTTCGATGACTTTTTCAAGCATTTGGGGTCACATCTCGAAAATAGTCTGCACACAATGTTGTTTTCAATTTGTCCAAAACTACTGGGTTTTTCAAATAAACTCATGAGTTCACGTACACCCAAGAAAAATAATTCAAAGGTGTTAAAACGCACGCTCTAGTGGCCAATTGACTGGACTATTTTGAGAATTAATGCGTTCGCGTTCTTTAGTAAGTCGATGGTTTGACACCTTGTGTTCAGTAAACTTCCCATCCAATTGGGACCTCAAATAATTGGCAATTATGACTCTCTACCGCTCGTCGTTGACGGTAACATTCTCGCTGACCTCATCTTTAAAAAAGGACCAAAGATTTCATTGGCCTATAAAGCGCTGCAAACAGAAATATTTTTGGATGTAACGAAGCCTGCAGTTTTACTTATTGTCGTTCCAATTGAGCCAAAAATTAACTTCATCACTGAACGGAATATTGCGTTAAAACATAGGACCGCAACGGTTATAAGACTTATTAAAAAAAAATTATTTTTAAGGGACATTCAAATCGCTCAACAAATTGTAATTTTTTTTCTTTAATTTAAATCCATTTGTTCACTTAATGATATTTGGAGGGCGAAATTTCTCTGCAAAAACCAGCGAAATCTTTACTCTCTCTCTCTCTTGTTCTCTTGTTACAATTTCTAAATGTAATCAAATCGCACGCAATCTAGTAAAATTCAAGAATGATTTGCTCAAGCCATCAAGTACTCGAACACACTTATTTCGATTTTTTTATTTTGATTACGTTTTACTCATGAAAAATGTCTAACTCACTTCTAGTACTAAAAAAAGTAAACAAATAGAGTTATTTATATAAAATTGTTTATTTGTTGACAATAAAATTCTATTTTTGTTAAAGCTCTATTCACACTATTATTGAAGTGTTTGGATTTTCGTTGGATTTTTTAAGGGAGAAATCTATGACAATTCAAACTATCGCTATTGTAGAAATCCAACCCTAATAAAATAAAATGCGTTGACGTTAAAAAATATTTCTAAGGGGTGGTTTACATTGACACACAATTCTTACAACATGTCAAAATTTATTACTGTCTAAACCGCCTTTAAAATATATTGGTCATCGATAATATGACTGTCAAATTTCCATCCGTATTTTTATCAGATTCAAAACATATTGTTTTCATACTATTATACTGTGTCATTTTATTTGAATTGTTTACAAATCGTTTTACTCAAGCTTATAGTGTGAGAGGGCCTTTGGTAAAAGCTATTAAATGCTTTTCAAGGCAGCTTGTCATGAATAACATTTTTTACAGAATTACAAAAGTTATTTGGTAAAGTGTTTGTATTTAAAGGACTACAGCAAAGTTCTCTATTAAAAAACTTTTCTTATTTTTTCCTTGTCAATAATGTGTAATGAACTACAAAACTTTTACAACTTCCTGGAAAGGACATTCACTTATGAAATATTCAAAATATTCGATCAAATATTCCAAAAGAGTTCTGCACAACTATTTTTTTTTTTACCCAGAGAAGACACTCGTGCGTTTAAGAACACACTTAGGTTGTTACATTTCTGCTTTCTGAGCAAAGTCATTATTACGTCTTTTCAAAATGGTTTGCATAAAAAAGAAATGGGACGATCAGACGGTTCAAATATTTTATGAAATAAGCGCAACCATTACTTTTGGACAATATTAATGGAATATTACGTGATACGTATCGAAGATATTGCAGTTAAATAATGCAATATTGTTGGCATATCGCCCTAACCTTACTTACTTGATTCATAGTTGCTTAAACGCAAATATACAGGCATGTCCCGAAAATCACTTTATGGTGAAGTGATTTTTGAAGTCACTGAAAATGTGATCGGACCACCTAATATGATGTCTTCTTTATGTTTATGTTTTTGTAATAAAATTATTTTGAAATTTACGAAGACGCTGTATTTTTTGTGGAAACTTTTGCTAGTTTTGTGTATATTCTTTGTGATTTACTTTTATTTTTAGAAGTCGGATGATATTGTTTAACAAACAGACGTCTGTGGGTGCCGACAAATAACATAGTCTACATTTATATACATGATAGAACACCAAAAAGTTACTCGCGTAATTTGAAATTCGTTCGTTATTTCAGAACATGCCTAATCGAATACATTTTTTAGTGTTAACGTTCTTTTCGTCAGATGTTTGACTTGTCTGACCGACCTTACCTTAAGTACAAACATACATAAGTACAAACATACATTACTTTTCATTGTATTTGAGCAAGAAGCAGTAGTCCACGAGTAGATAAATGTAAAACAATATAAATTAATAGACATACTCACTCGTCGTATGTCATGTATGACTATTAAACTAGAAGAGAATAGAAAACTAAAGAAAGATAATTTAAAAAACTTAAGTGTTCTTCACATTGAATTCAGTCTGTGTCTGGGTTAATCTTCAATTCTCTTTTTCATGACATTGTTTCCACTTTTCGTTATTGTTTTATTAAGCATTTTGAAAGCACGACAACGGCAGAGTATCCATTCAGAAGAAAAGGCAACATGAAAAAATGAATAATTTAAACAGGTAAAAACTGCATCTTAAATTTCTGCGACTGTGATTACAATCAATAGAATGAGCAACTAAGTTTTAATGTTAGTTATTTACTTGAATACGAGCAGCACTTGAGCTGTATGCACACAAATGATTCTCTTAATAATTTATTAATTGTCCCCTCTCCTTCAACCATTAATAAATAAATTGAATTGATTACAAGAGTTTTTTTTTGCAGCATGATCATCGATCATGTGCGGTTTTTATGGTTTATCTAAGACTTTTACTCAGTCAGATATTGTTTCTTTTCTTAACAAAAATTGAAATTATTTCAAAACCACTAAAATAAATACATATGGGAAAAAGTAAAACTGGTCTCTATAAATCAGTGATCTCTAAAATATTGATATTAAAGACTGCCAGGCAAGTTTCATCTACCACCGCACATCGATCATTTCACAATGGTCTAATTTCTTATTTGTTGCATTTGAATTGCTAAACCTCTTCTAATGTCAGCCAAAGTATAAGTCACAATACTCGATGATCAATTGCTAATCAAATATTTGACTGCTGGATATTTTTGTAGGCTAATCGATCCTTTTAATGTGTTGAACTTCAGTGTAATATTGAAAATGTATTTGGCGATCCCCTTGGCTTTTATTCACTGTTTCCCGAAGTGCAGATTTATGTGCAATATGCAAATTTCAACCATCCAAAGTGCCTCAAAAAACCTTGAATTTTTAACACTCGAAACTTATTTGACATTAGAACTTTTTCTGGTACTATTTTATTCCCCAGTGTTAGTTGTTGGGTACTTTTTATTTTTATTGGTGAGAAAGTACCAGATCGTGTGGACTTCGTTCTAACGTAACAGAAAAATGATCGAATATATGCAAAATATGATAAGATTCTCAAATTAAATGTTTATCATTAATTGTGTTAAATAGATGATGTTTACAAAACACATTAACTCAGTAGAAAGACACAAATAATGCTGATGATATGCATTCCACTCTGCTAGTTTCTAATAACTCTTTCAGTATTCTAAAAATTATCATATTATTAAAAAAATTTGCTCTCTTAACCGAAAGAACAAAACTAATTTAAGTCTGAATAAAATAAATATTACAAATATTTTATAATTTTTAAATTCCATCTCTTCATGATTTATACTTGACTAAAAATGTAATTAATTAGTTTTTATAGATTTTATAATGATGAAGTTAAAAACAAATTATGTTTTTATTTAATTTAAAATGACTTAAAAAGCTCGCTTAATGATTTAAAAACGTCACTTATAGCGATACGTTAACTAAAAATACCAATAAATAATTGAAGTGAGATGTAATGGGCTTCTTGACTTGCTGCACAAACTTCACACCTCTCTACATTATGGACATTATGAGTAATGAATACTCGTATCATGATCAAATGTGTTTAGTTTTTGGTGCGTTTATTCCGATAACATCTACATATGTATGTAGGCTTATAGTATATGTGTGTGTGTGTAATGCATGTATGTATTTAATCTAGGATGTTTTACTAACAACTAATTCTTGATTTGATATTCCGACAGAGTGATTAGATGTAGATTTTTGGAACTAATTTTCGAAAAATGAGATGGCTCAAAGCCGAAATCGGTTCGTCTCCAAACAAAACTTGACAAGGGATGACGGATGCAGGAAAATTCTACGTACGCCACGTTTGAACGAACGTACATTTCGTATGGGACTTTTTTTCAGTATTCTTTGGGTTAATAGTTTTTTATTTGTGGTTATAAACCCGTGTCAATCCGCGCTTGAAAATTTGTAACAATTGTTTGACGTAATTTTGTCGAACTAAAAATTATTAAAATTAAATAATTTTATTCTTATGCTGAAATTTGTTTTTCCCCTTTTTTGTTATACATGCGACAACTTAGTGAGCTTGATTATGATGAACAGCAAGAATGACATTTTTTCATGCTAAACGGAGATGTACTCAGCAAATGACTTATGCCACTTTAAAAAAAAACGGCTCATAATTTGAACTAACCACCGCTAAGAAACATAAGAAGTGAATTGTAGATAATTTCGTTCCCTTTGCAATTTTGATACTGAATGTGGGACTAAATAAAGAAAAATGTTTAAGAATTTCAATCGAAATTCTGTAAGATTAATGGAGAAGAAAGTATGTTAGCGGCAGCTTTATAAACTATTGTGTCCTATTAACAATGATATTACTCTAAAATCTATTTACTAGATTCCATCTAATCAGATATATTCGTAAACTTTAATATTTAATTGGAATAAAAATTAATTCAATGTTGATTGATGTTACAAACCAACGGAAAATTGTAGTGAAAAATTCAAAAAAAAAATGTATTTACAAAAATAATTTTTTTCTCGAACAAGGGAAAATGTCTACTAGGGAAAGGGAAAACATCATAGACTACAACATTTAAGTTTCAAATCAACATAAAAATAAGAATAGGAAACTTTAAAATGGAATATGCGGATCGATAAAGTCAAAACAAGAAAGTAACCCTTGTGATGGTTTTTAATAAATTAAAATTTTACAGCAGATTCACACTTTTGCATATGTGTTTTTAAAGTAAATTTTAAAAATTAAAAAAAAAATAGAAACAGAATTAAAAAAAAATGGAATTACGTGTCGTATCAAACATGAAACAATCAACAGCAATAATAGATAAGGCAGGGAGAAACCTCGGACTGATGAGAAGGGAAAAGATTTCAAAAAATTACTAAAATTTGTTAAGATTATTTCGTTGAAATGATCGAGAATAAATACCGCATTACATTAACTAAACTTGTTGCTGCATATTACGAAGAAGTAAACTTTTAAAAACAACAATTTTAAAACAGCTATTCTCGTATTGAAGTTCACTCTTCTCATTTTGTAACTAAAATGTTTAAGGAACTAGACTCGATAACCTACCACAACATTGTCGTGGTTACATAAAAGGGATAACAAATCTTATTGTTACCAATTTATAGCAACTATCTCTTTCATATTTCGGTGGCAATTGAAAATTATGAGCGTAAAAACGTGTAACACATGGTTACACGCTCATTCACATGTCATTGTTTGGTTTTATATTTGTCTACTGTGGAAAACATGCATATTCATGATAGGGATCCAGGACCACAAGAAAGTATGATACTACATACGAACATACATTTTAATATTGACTCTTAAAGGGTTAATTAATTCTGTCTATCTTTTATTTGAAAAATATGCGCTCCCAGATTAGATTTTCTGCTCTTAAGGCAACTTTAGAAGATAAACAAAGGTAGGTATGATTATATAAGTAGACTAACATAATTTAGAATTCAGTGGCAGCTAGTAATTTTATACAATTGTGCTACTTATTTCACCACAAATGCATGTACATGCCATTAAACAAATACAACACACTCGGCTTCTTTCGAATAACTTAAGTTTTTAATTACACTTAAATGAATAATAAAATCACATCTCTTACCTTAAATAGTTTTAATATCCAACAAATTCATCGACAGCCAGCAGAATAACTGCGCAAAAATTAACAAGAAAAATACAAAAGAACTCCATTTAGCCAAACACACACACACACACACAAACTAACACGCGCAATCACGCACTGGCATAACTTCTCATGAATCGAAGCAGATACAAGATACTGCGATTGAACATCAAAAATTAAACACGAACTCAAATCCATACATAAATACATACATACATACATACATACATACATACATACATGCAAGTCTCTGCTAAACTTTATTTTTATTGTTCTTTTTTCAGTTTGAATCAAAAGATTTACATACAACTTTAATATTTTCAACTTAAAAAGCCAGAACAAACAAAAAAGTTGTTTTGACTTTAAGAAAAAAAAATAAAACTCTTAAAGTGCCGATTTAAAATTTCTTATTCGAACTGCCATGAATCAAGTTAAAAAAGAAAATAAGGAAAAAAAATCAATTTGTTGACGCTTCACGAAATATAAAAGAACTGGAACAATATAAACGAATTGTTAAAAATGAAAATATTTAACTGGAGAAGCTTTAAGAAATTGTATGTCTGTCTGTACAAATTGGTTAACAACTGAAAAGGAGCAAATATTTATGCACACTCCCCCACAGCACAGAGTAATTTAACGATTTCTTTTAAAACACGTGAAGAAATGATGAGAAAATATACATATGTACATATAAACATATGTATGTATATATGTATGTATTTAAGTCCATTTGCTTAAAAGACATACATACATAGTATGTACACTTCCAATGCAAATAAATGTTTTAGAACTTTTTTTGTCGTTTAATAATTACTTTTTTTCAAACTCATTTGAAAGATACTTTTATGTGTTATTTCTTGTAGTTACCACAATTTCGAATCGATGTATAGAAGATACATTTACCGAAAAAAGAAACTCGTTTTTATCGTTTTGCACGTTGTTTCTTTCCACTTCGTTTGTTCGCGCGTATTTAACCGTAAGCCAACCGCATTTATTAAGAATCCACACTAGACTGACTGATCGTGGCTAAATATAAAAAGGAATGAATGGTTTTTATTTAAATGTTTTACTACACGAACACACAAACTCACTCATAATTCGGAGAAGATACTGACTGGGAATGAATTCCGAAATATTTTAGACTTACATTCTTTCTCAGTATTTTTTTTTTTTAGTTTCAGTTCTTCATATTTTGAGAGAATTTTGGTGAAAAAGTTGTTGGTGGCTAGTGAGGACAACAACCTCTTTTTCGTTTCCGTATTGTTTGTTTTTGAACTTTCATCTTTTGTTGTGGTAAATCGTCAAAAATTGCCAGCGTATGTATGTAAAATTGCAGAGATCTCAAAATGTTTTTCGCAATTTTCAATGGTGTGTCACCCCTACCGTGAATAAAATGTATAAAATTTATCTATCATGAATTTCCCGTGGAGTTTTTGATCCCATCACTGAACAGCTGTTCAAAATACAGTTAAAGAAAAAATGTAAGCTATCAGGGCTTATTGAATGTACATAAGAAAATAAAACTGTAAAAAAATTGCAATTAAAGTTTAAAAATAAATAAATAAACCAACAATAATTGTATTACGAGAAAAAGAAATTAGACGCCATCAATTGTACGTGGCCCAAATCAATTTAGAAATTTGTCAGCATTATATCCATCTTCCTGGGCAAATAAATCTGGGCAAATAAATCTTGACAGTTGTAAAGCTTAGTGCCTCTGGCATGGAAATCATGGTGCAATTGTACTTTTTTGGTACATTTTCGACCTTGTTGATACCGTGGTGCTAACGCGTTTCCAATCTTGAAAAATGAGGTTTTTAAATTAATAGCAACAACAAATATCTAGAAATATTTTTATATATATATATAAAACGATTTGTTATAAAGGCAGTTAATGCCTACTTACTACACATTTTGCGAAATGCTTCCCACGTTAACAAGAGTAAATTTATGCATTTTCGCAAGATTAATCTAGCTGCCGTGAAAACGTTCAACAAGTTGGCAGATTTCATATTAAAATCACAATAAAAGCAAGTGATGGCTGGCTAAAATTGTAAACAAATATTTTTGTTAAAATTACTTTCTCTTAAATAGTAGAGCAACAAAATATCTTGTTGTGTAGCTATGTTCCCTTTGAGACCTTCAAAAAAGATCAATTAAGAATGAAAATCGTTAAATCGTCAAAAGGAAATTGTAGAATGTAAAAATTGTCAAAATGATAATAAATTGTCGCATCTGGCAACAGTGCGTACATAACACGATCGCTAAAAAAAGCTCTCAGCAGAGAGAGAAAAACACTCAGAATTTCATTAGGGGGGTATGTGCTAGCTTTCAACATGGTATGTGTCGCATTGATTTATAAAGCTGGCCATATATGTTGCGGCGGTTGATACAACAAAAGGAGGCTGTACACGATATTGCACAGTTGACAAGTTGTACAAAACGGTTGTACACAAAATTATGTTTGTTGGTAAAACACCCAGCATGATTACCAACCGAGTTGAATTAAATGATCGCCGCGTATAACGTTGCAAATGACAAAATAATAATTTTTTAGGAGAGCAAAAAAACGTATTTAAAAAGTTTGATTATCTCTTTCGTAGCATTTTGTTTATAACTTACAACGTTCTTCCACTGATTGCCTCATTGTAATTGCGTTTTGACGGTGATAAAATGCATAATTTTGATGTTTTGGTGTTTGAACAAATGTAAGAGAGTAATTTTAACGGTAATCTGCAAAAAAAACAGGTTTTGCAAAATTTGGCTTTTACAACGTTATTCGCGGATTTGCTTCAATTGACCAGTTTTCATTCCAATTGTGCTAAATTTTACATTCTTTCCGTTTTTTTGTTTAAATTATAAAATATTTTTACTATGAAAATGTCATTCAGAAGTTCCTAAAGCTATAGTAGCCTGGAAATTTTATCGACGACTCGGAACGATTCAAAAATTTTAACAGCAGTTTTGATTTATTTCTCAACATATTTGTTACTCTTTTGAAAATCAATTTTGTCTTTTTTATAATTTTTCTCAAACAGGAAAATCATTTTCTAATGTGTCTTTCTTCCATCCACCCCGGGACATGTTTTCTTGAAGATATCCCTACCTGGATGTATTACTAGCTGGCAGATATGGGAAGTCTGTCTGGTGCCTAAATTGGAAAAAGATAACTTTTGAGGCACGACCAGTAACTAAACACTGGTACCATGGCATCCGGTTCGCCGCGGGCCATAAGTTCTAGACGTGTTTGAGGTGAGGATCGCTCAGGGGTGCACGTGTTTCCTGCAGTTTAGATTCAAATCGCAGAAAGATTGCGGTGCATGCTCGACGTGGCGTTGCGTGACAGAATCCCTCAACAAGGCAGTTGTAAGTAAGAAAGTAGTAAATTTATTTCTATATTGAGCTTTAAACGTTTTATGTTTTGTTACATGTTAATAGATATGAATGTAAGGACTTAAATCTAGATTGAAATGTAATATTTAATTTTTGGAAATATTTTAATTGTTAAATTATGTATTTCAGCATATTCGAATATAAAATGTTTCTGGTTTCCTTTCAATAACAATAATTATTTGCATTAATGTAGTGAAAATTCTAAGCGATACGGGTAAAAACTATTTTAAAAGAATTTAGTAAACAAAAATATATTTTAACAACTTCACCAACCCTGAACACACTGCTGAACTTATCAACATGTTCGTTACATACACAAGTTCGTTTCGACCAAGCAAACATGTACGTAGGACATAATCATTGTTAACCCATGAGTAAACATTCAATGAAAAGCTTTTTTTAATTCTTAAACGAAGTTACGTAGGCGACAGTCAAATATTGACAAAAATTAAATAAAACTAAACATTCTTAAATTCAGCTGAATAAAAGAATATTCATATTTGTTGGATCTTATTTTCTGAAAATATATGCAGGTCAACTTTTGGGGGGCAGCAACGGAAGGTTGTTTTTTATGTTATTCCGGGTGCTGCATTCGAAGCTGCACGCGGTTTCTACAAATAAATTCTAGTTTTCGAGATATACCGTTATGCCAAAAAGAAAGCAGTTGCACGACCAATATTGCCACAACTGGAGAACCTATTTAGTTAAATAAAAAATTTGATATCCGGATTGTCATTTTAACATCTTTTGGGGAAAAGATTGTTTTAGAAGCAATATTCTTTTTGAAACCATTGCCTTCTATCTTCTTCACTCGAATTTGTATATCTTTTATTTTAAACCCCTCCTTTGCATTCATTATTTGAAGTTTTTTTTTTGGGCTTTTCATAAATTTTACTTAGAAAAAACTGAATTATATAAAAATTCTTTTATTGATACGAATATTCAAACACAATTTTCAATATTTACAAAAATAAGTCGTTGAATTTATATGAATTTTTATTTAAAAAAAACAGAAGTAAATTTATTTAAAAAAAATCCCCGAGTAATTGAAAGTTTGTTGTGCAACAAGTAGCATATAAATATGACGGTGTTATAATTGTTTATGAATACGAATTTTTAACAAAGCTTAATATGATTTAAATAATTTTTCTTTGAAACCTAAAATAGGATTCTTTACGAATATGGCTGATAGTTTTTTTTTTTTTCAAATAAGTCGTAATTTAAATATTGAATGACTAAGTTTAATAGCCCTCTAAGCCCAATAATAGCTTGATGCTTTTAGCGATGGATTTAAAAAATTTAAGTTTTCATTAGAACAGTGACCCACAGTAAAAATCTAATTTCTAAAACAATTTTTGATCTAGTGGCTAGTACCATCTATCATGCTACGTTATCGGCATAGCCATAGCTTAAATGTTTTGAATTGCTGAAACTATGAGCCCAACCCACAGGTCTGTAGTTTACAGTTCGTGTGACATGTACTACAGTCGTGCTGAAACGTGCATTTTGCTGGACACATTACCGAGTCCTGTATCTGGTTGCGAAAATTGTTTTCTTGTTCTTCTAACATTCGCATTCAACCAGAACTAAGCTTTGCCCATAAAGATGCCAAAGTGTGTGCGAACTCTTTCCCGCTGTGCACAAAATTCTTAAAGTGAAATTAAATAATTTATAGGAATTTTTCGGGTGGGTGTCAATCCTTGAATAATTAATTGGGTTGTAGTTTTTAACTAAATATTGCATTTTCTAATAAATAATTTTTATGAGCAGCTAATTAAAATAAAAATGCATAAACCCTGCAAGGCGCTTATGAACGTCGGCAGAAGATATTCAAAGACCCATGTATGGCATAGTTGGAATTAAGTATTTCCGAAAAACAGTTTTTAGATCAAATAATATAAAGAGAAGTAGGTGCTTGCTCCATAAGTAAAAATATTGCATTGATGTTTCATGATACAACTATAATATTCTCGAGTCAAAATATGCTAAATGCAAATAAAATCGAAAAATATTAAAACAAAAAAGGATATTTTTGTGACAACCAGGAGATAACACATAAATCATGTAATTTCATATTGTGTGTTGAAATCTCAACGTAATTATCTTCCTGTATTTTAATATTAAATATCACATGATTGACTGGCAAATTAGGAAGTTTGTTACTTATTATCATTTAAACTCGTACAAGATGTCTCTCTTACATTTATGCCTTTAATTGAAAATTTATTTTATATATTTTGTATACAAAAACACTATAAAAAAGTGCTTATGTACATGTGTATGTATGTACGTATGTATGCGTCGTTTACTATCTATCGTGTAAGGAAAATGAACGTTCAGGCATACAAATATGTAACAATATTTAATATTTGAGTTGCACTTTTGGCTTTGTGTGCTAATAAAATATTGGATGGGTAAAAAAGTAATTTCTGTTAAGTGAATACTTTTCATTGTCAGGCTTAAGTTTATTTCTTCTTTCTGTTATGAAAGATAACTTTTATGGACATATGATATTTTTTTAGAATATAAAAAAGTTAAATTGTTAGACACTAGCAGAATGGAAAGTAATTTCTTACTAAATAGTTGTAATAATGTACATATGCATGTAGAAGCGCATTTTAAAAGCTGCAATGGAGCGTTGTCAGTTAATCGACTTCAATGTAGGCCGAATAAATGTTTGTATATATTTTGTTCTTCGAGTGACCGATTAAGTCTTTCTATATTTCTGTCGGTTCGTCTGAGAAAAAGGCAATATTCAATAAACAAACATTTACAAAAATACACTGCATACGTAACAATAAAGTCGAGTTTCTTGGGATTTAATTCTGTTTGGTACAAAATATAATAAATTATTTTTAAGCTAATTATCTTACTCCCAACTAATTTTTATTATAAAATAATACAATTTATTGTTGCGGGTGGATAAGCTAGTCTCTATGCGCATTTTGCTGGTTGCTTAGGCCAGCTCATAAGGAAACCTTTACCTAACTTAAACGTCTTATGCCTGTTAAAGCCCTTAAGAAAAGAGACACAACACAGGCTGTAATTCGCTTTATGTAGCAGTCGAGTTATTTGGGATTTTATTCATTTTTTTAACCACAGTGAAAACTCCAGTGATATGAAAAAACAACAATCGAAATAAATAGATAAAAGGACCTACATATTTGTTAAAAATGTGTATTATAGGGACTCAAAGAAAGTGTCTAAAATAACCGCTTCTTCAAAAACGGGTATTAAAAAATCCCAGAGTGAAATGTGCTAAAAAGCCCCAACAAATTCTAGAAAAAGTACCGAACCGAATTGCTTATTAGCAGTAGTCTACTATTTGAATCTTTCGAAAAGACTTTTCTTCCAACCAACCAAATAAAAATTTTTTCCTCCAACAATTAGAAAAACAACAAAAACTTTTGCAATAACAATTATTGGGCGAGGGTGATATTTAATATCAATTGTTTCAAGATTCACTTGACTCCGCTGTGTTTGTTGTCAACGTTCTGTGAACAAAATTTTTATAGAATTTTATTATGACTGTGCTGCTGTTGTTGTTGTTGCCGTTGTTGTTATTCAATAAAATAATTTAATTAGTAGTCTTAAGTCGTTGGTTGTAAAGTATAATCAAACAAACAAACAAAATATAATAAAAAAAAATTTAGATAGATGTATCCCAAAGTCAAGTGGTGTTAATTAAAATTTAATTTAAAAAAAGTCTAACAATTGCACAAATGCATACATACATACATATGTATCTATATTGTGTGTAGAAATGTTTTTGCTTTTAAATATTTAATGGCGATAATAATAATAAATGACTAAAAATTGAGCTTTACTGAATAACAAAGAATTTTTAGGAAATTAAATTAAAATCATAAGAAATAGATTGCGATAAAATAGAATAGGTGTGAAGGGTTATACATACGTGCTTAATGAAAAATTGATTTCAATTTTATCTATCACGTACAGATTTTTTAATGGCCATGGTTAATAAATAAAACCCCCTTAATAAGGAGGTCAGTCTAGTATATAGAAAATTATAATAGAAATATAAAAAAAGTGTTTTATTTAACTTAACTAAAAACACCCCAAAGGGGTATCCGTAGCGGTTAGATCCTCTCCGACCCCACTCTGTAGCACAAATACTTTACGTGTCCCGAAAAATCTGACTTCAGATTCTGATTCATTAGACACCGTCATAGACTTTTTAACGATTGTTGTACAGTATAATTTGTTTATATAGAAAAATTTAAAAAAATATAAATGTTAAAAGTTATCCAGCTATTTCAAAACTACACGAAGGTAATCCATTAAAAACTTGTACCAATTACACTATGGAACAAATTCAGGTTAGCAAAAGTTAGGTCGATTCTGAGAGTGAGGGGTGAAAATAGAGGCTAAATTAGAATACCCCCGTATCGCGGCGTTTGTTTATGTTAGTTCGAATTTTTTTTTAATCGACCCTTGAACTTTGCAGTCAAATGCCGATATGGTTTTTTAGCTACAACTCGTCGACTAATTGATATTTTTTAAATGTTTTTGGAAAATATTTTTCACAACACTAAGCCTTTTTTGCTTTCTGTTTGAATTTGTTCCACAGTGTTATCATACATATATGTTGTACACTCTCTAAATTACCCGACATAAAATCAATAAAAAGAAAATTACTAATTAAATGTTTAAAAAACTTTTACATCCGTCTTTATGATGCACTTATGTGTGAAATTTTCTTCATATTTATTTCTAAAAATATTTATTGAGAATAAAATGTGATTATGGCTCCTTGTTTTGATGTTTTTTACTTGCATATGAATGTAGTAAAACACCTTTTGCAATTTTAATTTAATTTTTACTTAGTTTAAAGCTTCGATTTGATTTAAATTTCGTAACATGATGTGTAGCAATTTTATGTGGTAAAGTATTCGCACGCAGTAGATTGCTATTTAAAGCATTGTTATAGTCTCTTATCAGTGACTCTTCTTCTTCCGGAGGTTCTAAATAAGAATCCAGACCACCAATTAACTAAAAATAAAAATGCAACGTTCACAAAAGAACATGCATAAAAATAAAATTTAATTAAATGAAAAATACTGTGTGAAACATTTAGTAAAAGTTTTGTAGACAAAACTTACCAAATTTTCGTTGCAGTTGATAAAGCGTAAAGCATAAGCATAATCAGACCAAACGCGTCTACGCCATTTGTTATTGTACTTCTGTGCCAGAGGTATCATGACCAAGGAACTAAACAACTCATCGCCATAGCTGGCAGCTTGAAAATGATCTATAAACAAGGCGTATAAATGTTCAAATCTACACTTGCCTTTCGAAACGACAAAAAACAAGAAAAATTAATAAACGATTATGTGACTCATATAAATATTTACCCTGATAGATCTCATCGAATTGAAAAAATACATTTTGTGATTTTGAGTAAAATTCCATCAAGTGTTGGCCCAATAATTCGTGCATTTCCCGGTCCAAAAATTGTGATTCAGATCCCATAAAAGCTATCATCAAGTACATCAATTTTTCAGTTGGGGTAGCAATTTGTAATTTGTCATTGGACTTTTCCAATTGCGTAACAAAGTTTAATGTCACTTCCAATATTTCACGTTCTGTTTTTTTTTTTTTTTAAGAAAATATTTATGTGCAAGTGAGAAGAAAAAGAAAAATTGTTATTAATTCAGTGTAATCATAAACTTTTTGTTACCAGAGAATTCAAGGGATCTGTTATATTGTATGTTCTCCACATAATTTTGCAAAATAACTTTCAATTGAAAATAAGGCCAATCTGAAGGTAATAAAGGAATTTGACTAAATGGCAGCATCAGCGTTAGTTCGGTGGGTGGCTAATAAAGTATTTCATTTTGATTAAACGGCGTGTATTCCATGGAGTACTTCAAGAATTGTCTTACTTACCACCACAATATAATGAGGATATACCAATTCCAAGAACGTTGTACGCCATTTATTTAATGTTTCTGGCTTCCCCTGAATGTAGCGTGTATTAAAGATGACTCTTTCAAATAGTTCCTCTATTTCGGGTATATGTTCGGCTGTTAAACAGCAGAGATAATTGTAGACAATTTGTAACATTTCGGTATTTTCGAAATACGTATGAAATCCTTCAAAACACAGTAGTTTAAAAATTAAAGTCATTTCAATTTTGGCAAAGAAATTTGTAGCCAAATAGCGATTACAGCTTGTCAATAGGGAACGTAAGAAGTTTACCAATGGCTCTAGTATATCAGGGGTGAGCAATATATTAAAAAGATGCTTTTCGTTTTTCTCTAATAACAATTCCATTAGGCGCCACAGGGCTGTTATCAAATAAACGGGATATGTTTGAGCTATAACCAGTTGAGGTCCATGCGAATTCATCAAAACAGAGCCAACATTTGGTAGAGGTTTATGAATTATACGACGGTCCACAGAATCACGTATAACAATTGAAGATACACTGATAGAGGAAAAAATAATGGTTTAATAAAATTTAAGTTTTATACTACAAAGTGATGTATTTACAAGTTTATCTTATTCGAAATAATACTAGTAAGATCGATTCTTGATTTGATATTCTGACAGGGTGTTTTGATGTAGAATTTTGGAACGAATTAATTACAGATAATATAAATTTAATTTAATGCAAAGGTTGGTAAGACACATCTGATGGAAATTTAATCGTTGTATCCAGGAAGTAATTGCTACAATCATTAGGAGTGATGGCTCTTCCAGATTCTTTATAAATATTCGTCGCTGTTCTGTATTCCGAGTGAAATGAAAACGTGTGGAATTGTAAAAACGCTCGGAATTGAATATTTTGCATTTATATGAATTTTAAAATTTATTGAGAAAGTTAAAGGTAAATTTAATGAAAACCGCCAAACTTTTTTATTTTAAAGAAAACGAAAGAAATTATTCGGTAGTGGAATACGAGTACAGAACAGCTAAAACATTCCGAAATGTCCACTTTAGAATAACATATTTCGGACTCGGAATAAAGAAGAACACTGATTAACATTTCTGCCTCTCTGTGCCGCATTTTCTTCATAGCACGATTTGCAATATTTTCGCACTGCTGAAACTCGCGCGGCCTAACGGAGAAGTCGCTATAAAACCACGTGGCACTCAACGTGATAACTAAATTATGATTATTTAGAGCATCCGACAAACATTCTAGAGCTATGAATTTAGTTTTAGGAATAACCTTTTCAATTGCTTTGGGGAATATGACGAAAGAGAGACTAAGGCAGGATTCGTCTAATTTATATCTAGCACTTTCTGTGCCTTACGAATTTCTGCGTTGTCCAAAATTAACCATGCATTACTAATAAATTCTTCGAGAATTCCACAAAACATATCGCTGTTCACAGATGAGTTAGAAATTATTTCTTTACATAATATTCCTTGAATATTCATAGCTGCTGAATTCAATATGGAGAAGTTTGATTTTGGTTATTAAAATATTGAATTTGATATAGGAAATTTTATTTTTATAATTTTGGGGATATATCGTCTTCCGTATCGAATGAAATTTCTTTAGGTATCTATTAACCAGATTGTGGCATTCGATAGCGTTCGAAGAAATTTTTTTTAAAAAAGGCTGCAGTCCAAACTGTGTGCACTATACATAAGGTTTGATACTCAAAATTCATTGAATACATTCTTGGGAAATTACGGAATCCCCTAGTAATGAACAGCCTATCACACCCAATAACAAAACAGTCACAACTCAAAATTTATCAAAACCGATTTTTCTTCAGTGTCTTCTTTAATTATGAACAAATACTGTTATGTCGCTTTCCATGTTACTTGTGTCGCTTTAACTAAAGAGTACTGTTTTTATCTATGGCAGTACGCATACGAGCACTGGAGTAGTTTTGTTTCACTTATACATTATTATTTCGGGTTCTGACGCTGGTGCATAATTTAGAGTTGAAAATTTTGAGTTGTGGCAGTTTTTGATTAGAGTGCGATATGTTTTTCAATCGTAAAGGATTCCATAGTCTCAACTCTGGAGGCGGGTTCCGCTGTGTACTGTATAGGAATATTACACAGCAATACGAAAATAATTTGTATTTTGATTATGGAATTACAAATAATTTGCTCGACTACTTGTTATCGTATGCAACAATATGAAAATTCGATACTACGTACTCGATAACAGATGTGGCGATCCAGAAAGTAAAATTTCAAACAGCCATTCGACCACGAGAGCAACGATTTTTGCCCCTGATATGGAAAATTTTATCTGATTTGGATTTTTAAACTGTGATGCTTTTCAGCAAAAACGCTGCTGTGCAACATAAATAAAAATAATGTTTAAATCTTACCTTATTGTTACTAAAAATTTTACGAAACTTTCCGATTTTACAAATTCGACCAGATACTTATTAATGAAATTGTGAACACGTGCTACATCAGTATGACGTATGTACCATGTAACACAATTAAGACATGAACTCAATAATGTCGCTTGTGAAAACTAGAAATAGAAGTAAAAATTAATATTTAATTTATTGCCTGTAAAACCAAACCAAAAACACCGACATAAATGATTAACTTTTACCTCTTTCACACCATTACATTTGGCGTTATACAACCACTTGCAACAACAATCTAGCAATATGTCACCCAATATTGTTGTTATTTCTGAACTTACTGGAATCTTAATACTACTTATTGTTGCGAGTACAGAAGCTGCGTGTTGGCGAATCAAAAATGGTCTGCCCTCTTCATAAATGACATGATTATAGTGCCACTCCAGCATATATCGAAAGGCGGATAAAAATTTCCTGGAAAACAAACGAAAAAAAAACGCATATCATTCTGCTATTGTGTATTAATTACCCTCTTCTATATTGTAGCAAAAGTTAAAAATTGCTAAATCATTTTGATGAAAAACAAATTAATATAAGGCTACAACGGACAGAGAAAGAACCTACAACGTTCTTTAGTATCGGGCAACACTTGACGGATGAATTTAAATTGTATTTTATTAAATAATTGTTAAACAAAAAATGAAACAATGGATTACAGTTGCAATATTTTTAGTCATTTCCATAGTGGTTTTAAATAAAGCTGTCAGTGTAAAAGATTAAATAGTGCAAGTATGAAATTTAATAAAATACAACAATTTTATATTTGTAGATGGAAATTCCAGATCACATGAAAAAACAAGCTAAAAAACTACACAAACGTTGTCAAAATCAAACAGATACACCAGACGGTAATAATTCCCTCTCAACTTCTTTGCCATATTATAATTCCGTACAACGATTCTGTTGTTCTTTCTTTTTAAATTTATTTGCAGACGTCATAAGAGAATGTTTGAAGGGAGTTTTGCCAAAGAGCAAAAAATTGGAATGTTATATACAGTGTCTGTTTGACATAATTGGAATAGTAAGATAAAATGCAACAAAAATTATTAAACTAACATAATAATCTTTTCTTTTTTCATTAGATGGATGATAGCGATTCAATACATCTGGAACTGCTACTACAAGTAATACCCGAAGAGATGCATGCAACGATCACTATGTTGTCGCAAGCATGTGGTACAAAAGGTTTTTATTTGTCCTTATACATTTACTAATTTTATTTTTTTATAATCATCACCCTTTTATTGCAGAGGGAAGTGACAAGTGCAATATTGCCTACAATACTATGCAGTGTTATGTCAAAAATCATCCTCTTTTTTTGACAGATGATTTAAGCTTTCTTTTTGACTAACTGTATTTTTTTTTGTTACCTGTAAAGGGTATTATTTTCCACTTGCAATAGAAATAAGCATCTTAAAATGCGCAATGATTCGATCTGAACTTTTATAAGTTTTCCCTACAAATGAGAAAATAAAAAAAACACATTTTAATTCTATAAAAGATACAAAACTGTTTGTTAAATTATATTTTACCTTTATGTCTTCTCTATTAAAGATATAATTCTCCAAAATATCGACCAGTTTTAAATTCATTAGTTTGATAGCAATGCCTAAATTACATGAAATTAAGATCCGTACCAACTTCAAACATAAATATTGAGGATAATGATAAAAAGATGGGGTTTCAAGGGAAGTATCTGAAATAATGTAAGTATAGTCGTTTACAGCTGAACAATTTAATTGGGATATGAAAAAAGAACATACCAACTTTTTCCAAGCCTGGTAGGAAATTTTCGAACAAACATTTCATTAGGCCATCAGTATTAACAATTTTTATTGCAACCTCTTTGCCAGAACGCGCCAAACGTATTAAAATTTTCAAGCAGGAAGAGACTGTACTATTATCCGGTTTTACAAAATTCAATATGAAACTTAAGTATAAAAATGTAAAAAATTACTAGTCAGAACTTACAGCAAAAAAAAACAAGTAAGAGAGCTATATTCGGCCATGCCGAATCTTATACACCCTCCACAATAGTATGAACTACTAAAAATTTACTATAGATTTTTTCTGGTGCAAGGGTTGTTTGCGATATTTAATTTTGGCCTACGGTTTTATTCCTCTTATTTTACATTTACACTTTGCTTTCATTATAATATACATAAGTATTCAATTACTTTGCTTTTAATTTTTATTTCTTTTCTCTAAATGGTTATACATTTTTGATGAATTCTCGATTTTTTGGTGAATTGTAGATAATAGCGGAATTCAATTTTTAGTGAAATTTCTAATATTTGATTAAATTTGGAATTTTGGGTGCAATTTCAGCATGTGGCAAAACTTCAAAATATGGTGAAGTTTGTTTTTTCGAAAATTCAATTCTTTTTTTAACTTATGTAACAACGATTTTGTTAAAATAACGTTTTTTTATTAAATACGAATTTGTTTGCCAAATTTTTAAGTAAATTTTGGGTGCAATTTTATTATTTCGGTAATTTAAAAATTGTATACAATAGCTTGGTTTCGTGAAAACGTTTTAAACTTTGGTGAATTCATGAATTGTGTTTTCATTCAGACTTTGTTTGATTTATGAGTTTAATTAAGATTTTTGGTAAATATTTAATTTTTATGAGTTTTTAATTGTTTGTTGAATTCCCGATTTTCGATTTTTTTTAATTCCGATTTTTTGAAAATTTTGTGAATTTTCGAATTTTGGTGAAATTTTTTTTCACCTTTTTTATGAAAATTGATATTTTTTTTGTGAATTTTCGGCTTATTGATAAATTTTTTTTCGAAATTTAAAAATTTCGGGAATTTTAATTTGTATGGTGTTTAGTGAACTATCGATGAATAAGTGAACTATCGATGAATAAACGCCAATCGTCTTTTTTATAGGTTAACCCTATCGTCTCCATTAAATTTTCAATATCGAACAGAAAGCAGAAAAGACTTAGTTTTGTTGAAATATATAATCAAAAAACATGAAAACAAATAATTTTTCCAACATTTTGCTCATAAGCACACCAATTTTGTAAATCAGTTTTTCAGGTCTTTAGCAATAATTTGGCTTTTACAGATTTAAAATATATCAATTAGTGGATGAGTTACATATAGCCAAAAAAACATATAAATAATATGCTGAAAATCGGCATTTTACTGCAAAGTTCGAACGTCAATTAAAAAAAAATTCGCACTAACATAAACAATCGCCGCGATACGTGTCACTCTCAGAATCGACCTAACTTTTGCTAACCTGAATTTGTTCCACAGTGTATTCCAAGTTTTAATATCCTAGGTTATCTAGAGCCCTCAGAAAGTTACTTCCACATTGGACAGACAGACATTGTTAATTTAACTTCCCTACCTATAAGGATCCAGAACATATATATACTTTGTAGAGTCGGAAATGAATATTGTAGAAATTGCAAACGGAATGACAAACCTATATATACCCTTTTTATTTTTGTGAAGTGTATAATAAAATACTCACTAGATTCTCTTCAAGATATTAGTTCTTAAAATGCAATCAATTAGATCTGTTTCAGCCAGTTGAAAATCACTCATTGAAGTCTTACTTTCCTCTTCACTTTCTTCTATATTAGCCTTAATAGCAGCTCCCTTAAGAGTTACCTGTAACTGCTGCAAATGTTTTTGCAGATTGTCGTTTGATTCATCAGTATCATGGGTGACATTTGAAACAACCAGACAAGGTTGCCAATGACAACCAGGGTTTTCACAAATAAAATCAAGTAGAGTCTTGACAAAAAAGAAAAATATTATATAATATCTAAGGCAGTCGGTGTAAAAAACTCACTTCATCTGCTTCATTATAAAGTAGATAAGTTAAGGCTTTTCCCACTATCTCCAACATAGCAGGCATGTTGTCATCGAAACCAAATCTCAATAAGAAGAACATCTTTGTTATCGGCAAATCTAAAACTCGATCGTAAAATCCCTGCTGATAAATGTTTAAAATACCTGCAATTGCATTAAACGCTGTAACTCGTTGTTGGATAACATTCGAACGTGCTAAACGAAATAATTCTTGCAACGTGTAACCTGGTCGGTGAGGCTCATCCCCATGTAAATAAAGCTCTCGATCATCTATTTCGTTTTCAGACTTGCTCTTAACTCCTTCCAATGAATACGGCAGTAGCACACCTTTCCAATCAAAACGAGCTTCAAATGTTTCTCCTTTTTTTAATTCATTGACTTGCATTGGTATATCACGCATCCATTCAAGTTTATCTTTTTCAACAACATCAAAGTGTATCCATTTTTCGGCCGATGAACGTTCTATTAGATCGAAGGCAGGGTTAGAAGGCAATAAATCTTCTAGTGGATCATCTGTGACATTATTCTTACTATAAGATGTGTCCACATTTTTAAATAAATTTGAGCTTTTTAAATTGTTTGCAGTTTTTTCTGCTTTCTTCTTAGCCAACAACGCTACTAAGGCAGGATCTAAAACGAAAAATTATACAATTCATATAAATAAGAAATAAAATTTCAGGACGAAACTTTTGGAAAATGTATATATACTCCAGTCAAATCACAAGAACAATAATAATCTTGTAAGAATAAAAAAAACATCGCCCACGCCTATTTTAAATAATTAAAACATTTTTAGCTTAATATTGGTTACTCATTGAAATGTGAATATAACATATTAAATATGGGATAATTTCAGAAAAATAGTTGCTTCAATAGCATAGTTTTTCCTCTAGTATAAATTAATAAACTTGGTATTACAAACACAGGCTTCCAATAGTTGCTAAATATGCTTCTTGAAATGACTTGAAATCAAAGCAAATATTATTAAAGAAAGAATATGTCAAATTTTAAAGAAACTTTTGTTTAAAGTTTTCTTCGCCAAAGACAAGTTTTATTTTTTAAGGATTTATAAATAGGAAGCTTATTCCGTTCGTATACTCCAATTATTTACTGCACAATCTTGTAAAAAGTGTAATAATTTAGAGTAAATTGACCTTTTAATTACTGATTATTTACTGATGACCACTGCTGCTAGTGATCTTTAAATTAAATTTAATCTTAAAATTTACTTGTTTGGGGAAACTGCACAATGACCAATTTGCTGTTCCTTTCTACATCTTTTTCTCTATTCTCTAATCTTCTTACTCAGTTTCTGCTTTTAGACTTTCGGTTCCATGTCTGTTACCACAAAGAATTTGCGAACCAACGTGAGCCTCTATTGCAGGCAGCCTGCAAACCTAAACTTAAGATACTGGAAATTATTGCAAGAGTAAACGAACGAAACGATATGGTGGTCCAACAATAATGCACAATGTTAATTATAAGTCACACCCGCGAGATGATAACGGACTTCTTGTGGCCAGAATTTAAGGATACGGACCTGGAAGATATGTGGTTTCAGCAGCGTGCCACACAGCCAACGAAACAATTGCTCTTTTGCGCGAGAAATTCAATGGCCGTGTTATCTCACGTCGTGGCGATGTTAACTGGCAGTCACGACCAAGTGATTTGACACCGTTGGACTTCTTTCTTTGGGGATATTTAAGAGAAAAAGTGTACCTCAATAAGCCAAGAACAATTCAAGAGCTAAATGAGATAATTCGGAGATAATTCGGAATATTAACGACATTGAACATCAATTATGTCTCAGCCATTGAAAATATCGACCATCGGATACAGGTATGCCACCCAAGTCGTGGCGAGCATTTGGCCGATGTGTTGTTTCTCACATAACTGTCATAGATCCTTCTGTCATAGTAAAAATATCAAGATAATTCCTTGAAAACTTTTTGTTTTAATTACAATTATTACCATAAAGCAAAAATAAATTAAACAAATTATTATTATTGTTCTTCTAGTATTTAATATTAGGATTGCCAATATAGATGTACAGAGTGCAATATGTAGCCAATAAATATTTTGTTAAGACCTAAACAGTTATAAAACCAAACCTACCCATAGTTTCCAATATTTTTTTTCGTTCTGCCAATATTTCTTCCTCCTTTAATTGATATAACACATTTAAGTTCTCTCTATGAACTTCTGCAGCAGTCTCCGAGTCCTCAACTATAACACTTTTATCACCAAAACAATCTTTTAAACCTGATGTTTTTCGGAACGTCTCCGACTCGTCACATTCCATTGATTCAACATTTTTTAATTCATCCCCAACAATTTGAGCAAATAAACTTTTACCGTTTACAGATTTATTCCATGGCTTATTTAGATTGTGTTTTTTGATTTTGGGAAAATCACATAGTCCTTTTACATCAAAAGTCTCGAATTTCTTAGGCTGTTGTACTTTATACTCCACAATGTCACCCATTATAATGTCAGTCGTGGTTTTGTCCTCATTTTTGTTGCCTACAATTTTATAATGAATTTCATCATACAGTGATTTGTTTTCTTCCGTTTCTTCATTTTTAAGACTAATCGGGGGAGGTTGTTTTTGTTGGCGTAGTTGGGCAAATAGCGATGTTGTTTTTTCTATAATACAGCAATTTAACAAATTCTATAGATTCACAAAAATACATACAACATAATCAATCCTTACGTTTTTCAAACTTAACAATTCGCGCAGCCGGTTGAATATTGGGATTTTTAGCTTTTTCCGATAAAAACTTTTGCTGCATAAGCAGGATGTCCTCCTCAGTCTCACTTGGTTTTGGTCTATTTATCATTTTGTTTTATTAAATACAAAAATTAATTTCTGAACTAAATTTCTTGTTTTTCACAACAATTTAACTATTTATAATGCAGCTGTTAAATATCCATTCACAATAACAGAATAGTCATTAACTGGTGATGCCAGAATTTTTGGAGGTAAAATCTGCAAATAGGAATTTTTGAGTAAGAAATCTTCAAAGCCTAAATCATAATTAAAATAACCTCTAAACTCTTTTTTGCTATTCTATAACAAAGCTTTTCATCCATGAAATTTTAATCGAGCTTTCAGAGCCATTAAAAATTAAATAAAGTTCAGCAATTTAAAATATAGTATGTACATATATACTATTTTCCAAGGCCTTAGAGTTAGAAATGCATAATCAGATCCAGCGCCTTTGAATTCATATATTCCTTTCCGAAAATGTATTGAGTGTACTTTTTCTTTGTGAAATAAAGTTTGACTGTAAAATAATTCTCACGACTTGTTTTTGTAAGGGATGCAAAAAAAATGCCCATCTCGAACCTTTTTTCATAACCTAAATCAAAAACAGTTACAACTCTCATTTTAGCAAAGTCGGCTCTATATATATTATGAGTAGGTATTTACTTATGTACTTACATCACTATAATAATTTCTATATATTGCTTTACAACAACTTTTTCCCCGAAAAAATTTAAATGCCGCTTAAAAACAGCTTTAATGTAGTTATGTATGTACATACCAATTTTCTAATATTTTAAAATACTTCCATAATAATCGGTTATGAATATAATTTTATCGATCTTTGGTCAACATGGTTTGAAGAGCTTTTTAAATTTTAAATGAAGACGACAGTAATACTTTCCAATACATAGAAAATAACAATTAAGATTATAAAATGCAAATGAAATTAAAAAAGAACTAATATTCAGTGACGAAAATAAAATTCAAACTTTTTGGGTCCAAACCAAACAAATCCTTGAATATAAAAAATTGGTGGGGCCTTGGAAGTGACCGAATCGGAATTATATTTCAAAACAGATAATGATCGAAATCATACTACTCCGGAAGTTATGCTATAGATTTTATACAACATGAAAATGTTGGGCTTACTTGAATAAAAAACACGGGAATAACACACATTTTAAACATGTATTGAAATTTACCTTGTATGTTTATAAGTAGCGCTGTGCAATAAAGTCTTTTTTGTAACAAACCCACATTTTTATACATAGTTCAATTCACGTTTTAACTTAATAAATTCATTGTATAATGTACATAAGTATGTTTGTACTATATGGATGTATATAGAATATGTACTACATACATATGCATGTACATAGTTTTATATTGCCTGAGCGGCATAACATATCATTAGAGAGTTCTGAGCAATTAATGTGTCCTTGTGTGGCAAAACAGCAATTTGGAAGAACATTTCAATGCCTTCTTTGAACATCTCAATGGCTTGTTCCACCTTCTGATCTTTCATAGCTTGGGCCGCTTCACGATATAATTCTTCAATTTGTATAATTTTGGCAACATTTTCTTTTAGTGAAATGTTTTTACGACAACGTCCACATCGAACGTCTTTGCTTAAATCTTTTGGAAATTGCAAAATGTTCGTACAGTTTGGTGAGACACACCTGGAAAAAATTTGGCGTATACTTTTTCTAAAATACATATTTACATACACATTTGTATATATATATGTATGTATGTATGTATGTAAATAATTAACATTAATAGAGTGCTTACCAAAACCTTACGAGTTTATCCAACTTCTGTAATGTTGGCCAATTTCCTTTGCAAACCGTACAATTGCAGTTAAACAAGTAACGTCCTCTTAAGGAACGCTGCCTCTCTTTCAAATTTACTTTTGTGAAAATAGGACCATAATTTTCGGCCACCACTTCGTTAGGACGATGGGGTTTTATAGTAGTAAGTATCAATTTTTTGCCAACGAAATATCTTGCAACTGAGGGCCAGCACTCGTGATTAAAATAAGCTGACGTACCATAAAGGCCAGCGCCTATATATACTATACGAGAACCATCAAACAAATGTTTATCCGTTGTATTTCTCTGATAAATTTCGTGTGCGTTATATTGTAGAACTTCTAACAGACCCAAAAGTGCTGTGCCAACTTGCAATTCAACTGCAGTAGGATTTACTCCTTCAGTTTTCCGCCTGCCAAAATAGTGGGCCTTCTGTAAGCACCTCAACAAAAAAGCTGCCATTAACGATCGTTGCAATAAATCATCAGCCTGTCTAACATCCTCATGGGTACATAAGTTTTTATACAACAAATTGGCCGTATTAAGTGCAACTTCCAAATTTTCCGCTTGTGAAAATACCCGCAAAGCAATGTAACACAAGATTGACATGCCTGAGCCTAAAAGGCATCAATTTTAAGGGTAAATTCAGTTTAAAAATTGAGTTCTTACCTATAAACAAATCCATATATTCACATTCAAAACGATGATATGTATCACAGGCTTCTCCCATGCATTGAGCTGAACAAAATGCTATACCCGAACAGTTTAAGCAAGGAACAGGTGCTACTAATCTAATAAAAAAAATAGTACAAAAAGTTGGATTATCTTTAAGGGAGGCATTTATATACTTTTCGAAGCAATGATGACAATTGCTGCCAAAAAATGTTGGCGATAGACAGGCAGCCACTGGATTTTCGCTAACCACTACATCCCCAGTTTTAAGAGTATCATTAGCTACCACAAAACGGCCTTTCTCTTTAGTTTCTACGAGTTTCACCAAATTTGAGGCTGCCCTTAATTCCGGATTTTCGCCACATGTTACGAAGGGCGCGATCTTAGCAGGTGGCTTCTTATTAATTTTAATCAAAGGCAGTTCCATTCGACAGGCATCAATTAGGGCATTACCACCACCAGCAAAGTTTTCAGCAATTTTCAATGATATCTCAGCTTTAGCCAATTCGTCCATACCTTGATAATCCACAGAAATAAGACTTTAATCAAAGCACATTTTACAAATATTTATTAAAATTACACGCATATGCTTTGGCCATTTTGATGTAGTAATCTATACTTCGTTTGCATTCCAAACCAAAAGACGAGGATAACTTCAAGTCACTTAATGCATGTTCACCTTTACCTAAACCTATTAATATCACAGCTCTGGATCTTAAAGCCAAAGCTAAACTGAGGCCATTATCTATTTGCATATCACAACCTGAGTAAGAAAGGTAAATACAACAGTAAATTTTAAATGTAATTTATGTACATAATTACAATCTTTAATTTCATACCTTTTGCAGGAGCACGCATGACAGCTAAATTTGCAAATGTCAAGGCCTGTTGCAACTCTTCTTTCTTATTCGAACTGGTCCACATTAAATGATATTTGTCTGCCTGCAGGCGACGTTGTGAAGAAAACACAGCATCTTTTTCCTTAAACACAGGTTGAACGTTTTCCAACACACCAAGCACCGGATCACATATTTCACGATCACTAAATATTGACAGCATACGAGCCTCATTCGATTTTAATTTACCAAAATAATTCTTCAGCCATTTTTCACCACATAATTCCTTCACCTCCAAATAGAACTCATTAAAAAAACCTTTTTTATCCGATTGTACAGTGCGGATACTACAAATTTGCTGATAGTTGTTATCCCCCATATCCATATTATTTTAGATCAAGTTTATTTATCTATTTACTTATTATTTAATAACGAATAAGAAATGTGTTAAAAGGCTGGCGTATTTAATTGAAAAAAAAAATTTGCTATTACAAATTAGCCTCTTCCAAGCGTACGCTATTAGGGAAAGAATACAAATGTGTATTTATATTTAATTCTAAAAATAAATTATATATATGTACATACTTATTGAATTTATTAATATACACACACACAGCGATTACTGTGAATGAACAATTGCGAGCAAAATCTTTGATTAAAAAACGTTATTTTTTAAGTAGTGTTTTTATTTATATCACATATGTATGTGTGTATTAACAAATTAGTTAACGTTTATGAGCAAGACGGCAAGCCAGAAATTAAACAACATAAAAAGAATATTAGGATGTCTAAAGCATGTATAAAAATTTGAATTTTTCGTTTTCAAATTTATTTTTTTTCATAATTTTAACGTTTTATCATCATATATATTTCAATACTAATAATTAAAAATACGAGCGCGTTATGGTCTAGCTACCGGCGCCTTCTAGTATATACTTATTTCATAAATTTATTTGTAAAGTATAATATAAATATGTAAATAAATAAATAATAATATATACACACACACACACACACACACACAACGATTACTGCGAATGACCAATTGCGAGCAAAATCTTGGAATATAAAACGTTATTTTGAAAGTTTTTATTTAAATCACATACATATGTATGTATGCATTAACAAATTAGTTAATGTTCATGAGCCAGAAATAAAACTAAAAAATGAGACACATAAAAATTTGCAAGGGTACTAATGGACGTATTCAAAAAGAAAAGTAAGCTTTACTTACAAACCATTGTTAAACAAAACTATTAAAAATCAATTATTATCGAAGTGGTTTAAAGCAGATTACAATAAAACTATTTTAAATTACTTTTTTTAAATAAAACTAAGTTAAAGTTCACTTCAGCCGGTATAAATATTCCTTCTATATTGTTCATTCTAGTTTTTACATCTTCACCGTACTAACTTCACGTACATCAGAAACTCAAAAAAAAAAATGAGATAGCCATCCTCTAGGATAATTTATTTAGACCTGTCAATCTGTTTAATATACAGATCTCTAGCACTTATAATTTCTCAAGTGCGGTAAAATGAGAGTAAACAAAAATTCAAATTAAAAATTCAATAAGACACATACATATGTAAATATACATAATACAGCTGATTGCATGTTTGTATACATGTGTCTATACATATGTATCCATACATATATTTAAACGTATAATAAATTATTTGTAGAAAATGAAACTCCTTTTAAGTTTATATAAAAAATTATTTATTGTGTAGCAGTCTTAAATTGTAGAAAATGGTGAAAAAAACTATTTCGCTGAAAATTCAATAGACAAAATTATAAAACAAGTATTAATGAATATAAACACCTAAGAAAAGAGGAATGTGAAAAGTGTTAAATCAGGGTATTTTTCAACATTGCCAAATTGTGATTTGAAAACATTTTGTGATACATACTTCATAACACAAAATGTATAATTTTTCCGAATTCTTCGTATCGGAGTAAAGTGTAACCTGTTAATTATTTTTAATAGAGCTAATATTATCAATTCAAATATAGATCTAAAACACAATGATAAATGTATTTATTCGAATAAATTAACAGGTTGTTAACGTTCGACATCGTGAGACAGGTTGTAAATGTTTTTATAGCACATAATAAAAAAGTTAAAAATTCAAAAATCAATATATAAAAATTCTACCTAAAATACTAAATGCTAAAAATATTTGAGCTAAATCAAAATTAAAAATTATAAATTTAAATTTATTAAATTATTCTAGGTTGAAGCTCTTTTTTATATAAAATCTCTTAAAATTTTTCTCACTATTCCGCTACTCAATTGTGTAGCATCAACGAATAAAAGACTTTTTGTATAAAAAAAAAGCACCTTCAAGCTTGAATAATTTAATAAATTTAATTTAAAAAAAGGTAAAAAAGCCATAATTCTATTATAAATTTAGATAAAAAATTTAAATACTAAAAGATTTTTAATGCAGATTTCGTGTAAACGACTATGAAGTAATTTTATCATTTTTACTCAATACATCCATTCATATATAGAAACATACATATTTTTAGTTTTATTGAATTTAAGGAGATAATTTATTTTCAGTTTTCATATTTAGTTTTGGATTTTATATATGTATATTACGAAATAATTAAAGGCATTTAAGACTATTTTTAGTTCTTATT
This sequence comes from Phania funesta, assembly GCA_963932375.1. Lineage (NCBI taxonomy): Eukaryota > Metazoa > Arthropoda > Insecta > Diptera > Tachinidae > Phania > Phania funesta. The sequence continues at coordinate 90,352,808 of OZ010656.1, read as the reverse complement.
TAATTAATGTTTGTTTTTTAACTTTTAGGTATTTTTAACAACAAAAAAGACTCGAGAACGAAAAGCATAATTTTTTTAATAAAAAAGTTTCAAGTTAAATGCTTTTATATAAAATAAAATATTTAATTAAGATTTAATTAAGAATTGCGTATTATTTATTTGCTTTAATGAAATTTGTTTGTTTTTTCGGTATGACTTTGTTTTTATAAAAAATGTTTTCATACAATAATTTTTTCATTCTAATACGTTTTATTTAGCATTTTTAATTCCATTCGGATTGAACTCTTAAATACTAAACTTTTTTTCAGTTTTACTTTAGCATCAATTAATCTTGAAGCAAATCAAATAATAATATACGCTAAATTTTTATTTAAAAGTAATAATATCGTTAAGTTTCTTAGTATTTTTTTCTTTGCCTTCTTTTTTTAATCGTCAGAAGTAATTAAAAAAATTAATTAACAAAGCTACAAAACCGTTTCTCAGCCTCATGAATGTAGGAGTTGTTTAAGTTTTTATTTTTTATTTAATATTAATTTTTAGTTTAAGAAAAATTCAACTTTTTAATTTTATTAAAAAAAATTAAAAAACTTTTTGTATTTAATTTTAAAAAAAATTTGCTATTTATATTTATTTGTTTTCTTTTATATAAAGTTAAATTAGCTTACAATTATTTTGAAACTATACAAAATTAAAAGTTTATTTATATAAAAACAGTGAATTGTAGTTCAATTGTCTTTAAAGAGGTCAAAGTTTAAAGCAGTATACTTATTTATTATAAATTAACATAAACTAATTTAATTTAAAGACAATAGAAATCCTAGAACTTTTCTTTAGTATGTGAATTTATATATTTTATATTAAATCATTAATTGTTTGTTTCCTTTTTCCTTTAATTTATATTTATACATGTAAATATTAGCAATAGTATCACTTAGGAAAATTTATTTTTTTCTTTAATAATTGTGTTTAGCTTTCTTCTTTGTAATAAATAAATTAGTTTTCTCTTGCATTCATTAGCTCAATCACTTTTTTTTTGTTTTGTATTTATAAAAAATATAACTAACAAATACAATACAAATAAAACGTAGTATTATAAAATAAGAATAATTTAAACTTAATTTAGTCTAGTATTTTAATGTAAAGATTACAATAAACGTAATAGAATATAATAGGTTTAAGGTTGGAGTTGTTAGCGACTGTGAGGAAGAGGAATTAAATTTAAATAGATCGATTTGGAAGGAGATGACAAAGAAAAGAGAGCAAGCACAGCTGCTGATTTAGTTGTTTGTTCGGATTTTAATCTAATGTAGCAAGTCATACATGTTACGATAGTATTGTGGCAAACACATCACGTCATATTAACACCTAAACACCTACTCGAATACTCATAGACGACGTAACTTATGGAAACGGCTGGTAAGACTTTTATGAAGTTAGGTGTTATGCCACGATAAAGACCGCAAATGCCCTCGGTTCGCAAAATTTTACGAAAAACACCTAACATGTTGTCATCATTGGCAGCACCAGCTTCTTTCAAGGGTATTCCACCCATAGGCGATTCTGTTTGTTTAGATTTAAGCACGACTGCAGTAAGGAAATGATAAACAACAAAATATCAAAAGGAAACTTCAATATATCTACCTTGAGCTTGTAGCCGCGTCCTCACCAGCGCCAAAGGATATGAACACACTTGACCCAATGTAGAGGAAGCACTGCCACATGCTAGTAATACTAAAAAACTGGGCTGTTCTGTATTGTGACTACTTAAATAATTCTTCTTTAGAGTTTCATAGACGGCCAAATCAATGCCCGCATATGGTATAATGCCCAACATATTTGGAATGTAACCACGATAAAAACTCCGCATACCCTCATGGACGTATATCTTTTTCGCCGCATCTAAAATTCCTCTGTATTGGCCGGTTTTACGTAAAGCTAAACGTGTCTTTAATACTTCCATGGGATAAATAGCGGTCTGTGAAATGCCACCGGCTGCAGCCCCAGCCATAAAACGTTCGCCAATTGTCATTTGACGTTTATCGTCGCCACGTATAAGACGTTTGATTTTTTCATATGCTGCAAATTTTATAGCCGATTCGGGAGCAATTTTAATAACATTAATACCATTACCTCTCCACATACTACGGAAACCACCTTCTTTAAGCATATATCTTAAACAATCTGAGATTCCTGTCTTGTGTATTTGGACCTAAAGAACATGTTCACTTAGTATTTAACGACATGACAATTAAAAATATATGATATTTACCTGCAAAAACACTTTTATTCTATCTAAGGGAGCAGTACATGTACGAGACACAGCACCAGCGACACCACCAGCTGCCAAATGACGCCACCACATGCCACTTTGTAACTCTGTAGCTGTAAAATCATCAGGTACGTTCATATCCTCACCAATGTCGAGGTACTAAAATTACAACAATTAAAAAAAAAACAAATGAAAATAAAAATTCAATAAACAACTTTTATTAAACATTTAATAAGGAATTATCAAATCATATATAGGTGGTATGTACATACAGGCTCATCTTCATCTTGCAATATTTGTATAAGCATTTTTGTTGTGTTTTTTTTATTTATTTTTTATTTAAACCTTCTCGTTTTGAAAATTGGAAAATTGCTTTTAAATAAAAATTATGTCTTTGAGATTTATAACTTCGTTTGTTGCAAAATTATACATTTTAACAACTTAACAACACGAATTTTAAAAATCACGTAATAGACATAATAGTCAGCCGTTGATGATATACTAATTTAATCTTATTATTATTATTTTATATATGAAACGAGCTACGACATCAACAAACTACACTCTTAAAACGTATGGCTGTTAATGCATGTGAATTAAAAACAAAAACTATAAATTAAGAAAGAAAAAACTTTTCTTAATAAAAAAATAAAACTGGCAGCAACATTATTCAATGAGAAAAGAGAATTTTTTAGCACTATCAACATACATACATATTTATGTACATACATACGGCTGCATGAGGTTGCTAATTTATGTTAAATTGAATAAAAGCAATTGAAAATGCAAAAAAAAAAATATTGCATGAGAGAAATTTGAAATTACATAGCAGAAAATTAAATTGCATGTTAGAGAAGCAAAGAAGGCGCAAGTTTGAGGTTAAGTATAAAAGTCAAGGAAAGCATACATACATACATGAAAACATACATACATATGTATGTACACACATTCGCAATTGCACATGTTTAAATATTTCTTTTTCACTTTAAACCTATTTGAGAAATTACGTGAAAGAATTTATTTGTCCATTAGTTCGGATTTAAGAAAATTGTTTCTTTAATTTATTTTGTATATGTGCAGGGCTGTACATAGAGAATATATTTTAAAAAACACCTGTATATAAAATGCGTATTTTTAACCACGGTAATCGGTAAATAAAATTCACAATGATCGCGATCATGCACACACACAATAAATCCCAGAAGAACTCATAGTAAAGTTTTAAATAAAAAAAAATTTGTTATGACACATACAAAAAATTTGTATACGCATAGATACATATGGACAAATATCAATAACATCCATATTGTGATTATTACTTATATTCTTATTTCAATTCCACATACTTAATTAACTCATATACGAGTGCATACATACATAAGTACATAACTGCGTATTGTTTCCCAATTCTTAATATTTATTTCAATACAATTGCTTAAAATTAATTTGGAGACGACATCCTAGAATACTGATTCAATAACTGTATATCTCGAAATCTTCAAAAGAACTAGTTCCTAAGGTGACAAATTTCACATATCAATTATTGACTCAAGAAGTGATTCTAAAATCTGAGTGGAACTCAACACATTCATATTCGTGATACTAGTTCGTAGGGTATCAAGCAACTTTAAATTCGAGTTATTGACGACTAAAAAACTGTGGCTAGAATCGTTACAAATAACGAGCGCTGAGATTAGCCACGCTTTTCTAGAACTAGTTTTAAGATGAACATTTTAAAGAAAATCATTAATTAATTAAACGCCAAACGGGAACCACGTACAAATTTTCATAAAATGGTGATAGCCATATGGCTTATCAGATTCATAGCATATAGTTGTCATACTACAATACTTTCTCATATTATTTTAATGTTTGACAAATTGTTTGTTTTAACCAATCGAATAGTGTGAAAGGGCTTTTACAATTTTTAAGCCTTATAAAATTTAATTACTTTTCTCAAGACCTTAAAAAATTAGCTTGGATAATTTCTTTTAACAAAACAATTTAAATATAAGTTCGTGGAATGCGTAAAACCCCGTGCGTTATATATTAAATATAATTACATACAAACCTCGCACGTAGTTTGATTTTTAAATCTCGCCAAATATTTTTATTCTTTATTCAATAATATATTATTTATTATGTATTATAATTTATGAAAGCCAAAATATAACAAAAGAAAGGAATGGCTAACGAAGCAAAGAAATTTATTTCGTACACAGGATAGTTGCACATAGTTACAAAATATTAATATGGAGGGAATAATCGGTGGAAGAAATAATCGGTTAACCAACAGTCGTACATACATATGAAAATATTTTTCAAATTGCAGTGTCACTGTCATCTTGGGGCAATATCTAAAAAAGTTTTTGCATGTGTAATAGTCAAATACAATGTGATTTAAATATACATATACATACATACGTATGTATGCACGTATGTACTTTTCTATTTTTAAAAAAATCGTGATGATTTTCCGCATTTGTTAACATCCATCTTTAAATTAGCGTATTAAAGGTAGAGAGAAGAAATAGTGGATGAGTGAAATAAACTAAAAGAAGACTACATAATTGAAATGTATTTGTTTTACTAGTATAACTGTTGGCAAGAAGAGAAGTACACTGTCGCACCAAATTAAATTTTAAACGTGCCTACACCCAGTGCCAAAAAACCGCTCCTCGAAAAGGTGCATTTTGTCCCGTTTCAAGGTAAAAAATGTTAGAGAAGGTTTATTATTCAGTAATGAAAAATATAATTATGTACCTGATTATATACGAGTATGTCTCTAATAAAAACCACAATGTCACAAAATTTTAGCATTAAACAAAAAAATAAATTCAAGGAATATAGTCTCAAAAGTGGATAAAAAAAGTCAGTGGCGAAGCAAATCCATCTGCCTGCCTTATTGAACTTTTTTCTTTAATCCATTTAGTATTGCTAAAAAATTTTTAGATATGAGTTAGCAAAAACTCACACAATATACAAGAGCTAGAGCTTAGCCAAATGTTTAAAGTCCCTGATGATGGACAACAAAGTTTCTCGAAATATCGGAAAATTAATATATTTCATACATACATATGTAAAAATATATCTATTATTGAGTTTTTCTTAATATATATCTTTATTATTTTGTGACATAAGCTGTATATTTTTGACTTAAGCCTAAACTAATTACACTACATATGATTATACCACAGGTCAACGGAAAATTGTAGTTTTAACGGAAAATTGTAGTTTTAACGGAAAATTGTAGTTTACTTTTGGTTTCTTATATAAAAAGTCAAATTAAATGAACTTTTTTGTTAGTCAAAATAAAGTATAAATTTTAGACTTTTGGAATGCTGGAAGCCAAATTCTTTTATTATATGAAATCACTCTCTATTCGAAATCAGTGAATGTTTGTTCGCAATTCCATCATAGTTTCGGCATGGATTATGTCTCATAAATGATTTATCGGATATGAATCCATGTTTTTTCTTGGAAAATAATTGTTAAAAGAAATTGGTAGTGGCGTGATTAGGGCCGTTGCCTTTTTGAAAGATAAAATTTGTCAGTTTTCACAATGCTTACCAGTTATTTTGGCATCGATTTTTACCAGATTTTATACTTCATAAAATTTTTACGGACTTTTATCGACTAATCTTTTAAGTCTTTGGAAAAAGGCTTGATTTTGATTGACTGTTAAAATGTATTTAATTAAATGATCCTAACTCTTCAATTTGTTTCTAGAGTAACAGAAGATATTTGAAAAGAACCTAACTTTGTGTTATTAATAATTTTCAAATACATGACCACATATCGTACCTTAAATCAACACCAGTCCCAAATCAAAATTGATCAAAATCAGTTTTCTCCTAAACCAGTTCACAGAACAAATCTCTAACGACCGCAAGTATTTTTTCCCCCTATAACTGTCTTTCTTAACTAGGAAAATCCGTTACGCCAGTTTTCATGTTACATGGGTCACTGCTACTGAATTTTTGGAGTTGTGCGTTTTGAAAATCTAGCATTTTCGTATAAAAAGTTTTTTTGTCTGTTCTGAGCATTTCGGATTTTTCGATTAAAAATATTGGAACCAGAAAAATTATTATATTTTATTTCGTCGCACTCATATGTACATATATTGCTTGTCTTTAGGCTAACATCATATTATTTACAAAATAATAATAGCGTGTTTATCTACAACATATTATCCGAAGAATATCTAAATCCTTTGGAAATTACAATAATGATCAATTAAGCATAAGAAATAAGAATGACAATATAAGAATGATAATATTTGTAATTGAACCTTCCTTTCAATTACTATTACTTGTAATCTGTAATTGAGTTGCAATAACTTGAAATTATTATTCCAAATAACAACTATTACAACTTCAGGTAAAATGAAACTCTGCTATCAAAAGCTGATTTTTCTGCTAAACTTTATACAATTAAAATATATAAGTAAGTATGTATTCTTGAAACAAACAATCCCAAGCTTGACTGATCAAAAAGCTCATTCGATATTTTATTTGTATTTTAGATTGGAATTGTTATATCCATATACAAGCATATGGACATCTACGAGTATGTTTAGTACACATTAATAAATTCATAATCAATTTACATTAATAAAAAAAAAAACAACATATCTACAGGCATCGTTTATACATTCGCGTGAAACACTTTAATCGAATTAAGCCAAAAATATACATTGCGGTTTAAAGTAACTTTCTTATGAAATATTTCCAAACGTTTATTTTTAATGCCAATTTAACAAAAGTTTTGGTCATACATACATATAAGTATACAAATAAATAAATGTATCTAGTTTTATTAAAAATATTGTTTTTCGTATTTTTTCGAAAACAATACAGCCACTGATTTACAACTAGCTTGCAATTCATCGCACATAACCATGGTATTATCTCTAATGAGAAATCGCCGGGGTTTAAAATATACATAATAAAAAATAAATAATATTTTAATATAAAATTAGCTGTGCACGAATAAGTCAGACGCTCTCCCTTTTAAAGTGGCATCACAACCGAAGCAATGGTTAGGGAACGAGTAAAGGACTCACTTACTAACATTGATTTTAACGGGCACCACTTGTACATTTTCATTTTTTTATAGTTTTACTCCAGCCATTATTTTACGTTCAGGAGCCATTCAATTCTTACAAGACCCTACCGAAATTAACGCGGAATCTATAACTAATAAATAGTTTTAGCACACTAAAATTAGTTAATAAACTTATTCATATGTATTTCAAGTTTTTAACAAATGATGAATTATAATACTGATACTAATTAGGATCAGAAAAAAATCCACAATTAGATAGAAATAATAAAAGCTAACGATTGGTGTTTATAATGACCAATTTAACAAGCGCTTTAATAATTTTAAAAATACATACATACATATACATTTATAAATATGTATGTAGTATATGTGGTCGTCTTACAATAAGGCAACACACTTTTTATTGTAAAATATTACACAAGTTTAAATGCAAAATATTTCGATCACGCAATATATTGGCCCACTTGAAATATATGTATATAAGTACGAATGTGTTTAGCGCTACAGTTTTTTCTTCTCGTTTTCTATTGAGCTTCTCCCCCTTCGTCGCTTATTTTAACACGTCAATCCAATACATCATTGCGTTAATGCCAAATTTGTCTATTGTATTGGCTTACGCGAATTTCTTGGCAAAAAACTGTGAAAGTGTAACTTTGTAATAACTCATTTTTAATACAAACTTAATCGAGGATTTAGATATTGTAATGGAAAAATCTACCAATTGACATAACACGTGCACTATATGCCTGTGAATTAATAAAAATAAAGTGAATAAACAAGAATTCATACGACTTATGTTTGTAAGGGATAAACATTGTATTCGAATAACGTGACCTTTTATTCGTTTTTACTGCATATAATGATAAGAACGGCTTTAAAATAAATACTGTAGGTGTCTACATACTTTACACCTACTTTACTTTTTCATGCCTTAATTGTAAGGCTGTAATGTCATGTACAGACATGCGGTTTTAACAAGACGACGCCATATACCACGCAACTCGCAATACAATTGAAAAATTGACGAAAAAATAAAAATTACGAAATGGACCTGTTAAATTGCCACCAGAAACAATGTGGCCTGTTAACTTTTTATATACATACATACCATATATCTATCGCTCATTATTCAAAGATTGAATTTTTTGAGTTAATGATACAAAATTGTTCGCTATGTCATTCTTTATATTGTGCGAAAATTTCATAAATTGTAGATCTTTTTTACTTTGCACGTTCAAAAAGAAACTGCCGCGTTTATCTAGAAATGGCATTTTTTGAGTTATGACGTGGTTTGAGTAAATGAGCGATATGTATTTGAAAACTTCATCCAATCATTGTTAATGGAAGGGGTGACTGGTCCACCTACGTCATATTTTAATAATATGTAATAATTACCAAAATACAGGGTGGCCCCAATAATTTATTTTTTTCTTTTTGCAGATTATAACTGAACTCTTGGAAATTTAAAATGAATACGTACAGTCCACAACAACGAATTAAAATGATCGATTTTTATTATTCTCCTAAACGATCAATTGTTCTGACGCAGCGAAATTATCGCCGTTTTTTTTACGTAAGATCAGCGCCCATATCTTCCATGATTACAAGTTCAGTTCGCCGTTTTGAGGAACTGGGTTCAGTTGCCGACCGTCCACGAAGAGGTGCTCACCGAAATATTCGTACTGAAGACAATATGGAAGCTGTGCACCAGAGTGTCTCAAATGATCCATCTGTCTCAACTCGTCGCCCAGAACATTACCCAGAACATTACAGAGAATTTTAAAGTTGGATCTTAAGATGTATCCATACAAAGTTCAAATTGTCCAACAGCTTCTACCGCAAGACCCCCAACAACGACTACAATACGCTATTCGCTTTACACAATTAGCTACACAAAATGATTTTTTAAATTATCTTTTGATGACGGATGAAGCGCATTTCCATCTAAGTGGTTATGTGAATAAACAAAACTGTAGGTTGTGGGGCACCGAAAATCCAAGGGCAATATATCAGCATCAGTCACACCCAATCAGATGCACTGTTTGGTGCGGTGTTATGGCCGCAAAAATCATCGGCTCATATTTCTTTGAGAATGAGAATGAAAAGTGGTTTCAACAAGATGGAGCCACTGCGCATACTGCTAGACAAACTATGGACATGCTGCGTGAAATTTTTGGTGAACCCATAATTTCAAAAAATTCAGATTTCCCTTAGCCTCCTCGTTCACCAGATTTAACTGCGCCCGATTTTTTTATGGGGTTATTTAAAAGACACTTGGACAGCTCAAGCAGAATATTCGAGACGAAATACGGCGCCTGCAACCAGAAACATTACGCCGTGTAATGCAAAATGCGCTAAAAAGAGCCAAGGCCTGTATCGAGCAAAATGGTGGTCATTTGCCTGATGTCATATTTCACACATAGTCACGTTAAATTTACATTAATTGTATTTAACATATAAAAATAAATCATTTAAAAAAACCGTTATTACAAGAATTATACGTGTTTAACATCACTAGGTGTCAATTGGGCCACCCTGTATATACAGCGTATATGTACGTATATAAACATCTACATACGTATATGTAAATGCAAAAAAAAAAACATTACCCGTTCGTTCCGCATTTATTATTTATGTGAATATACATAGGAAAAAACAACAACCAAATATGTGGAAAATATTTATGGGAATTTATATGTAGCTATAAGCAACACAATTTGAATGACGTATTTTTTCGTGTTGTTGACTGTGTAGAGCCACACCGTGTATATAATTCAACAAATAAACAATAAAAAATTGTTTGTGTAGTAATATGAAACATCTTAAAAAACTTGTTCAGCGTAAAATGAAAAAAATTTAAATTTAATTAAAAAACTACAGTATAGACAAGCCCCCTTTTCTATATTTATGTATGTGTGTCCTTGAATAAACAAACACATACAGCATGTCCCACGATGTTGAACGTTAACTTTCGATTGAATTCTGTAAGAAAAACAAAACATATTTGCGTCCCTCTAATAGCCCTCTTTATTAATTTATTAAATAGTTTAAATTATATATAAAATAGTAATAATTATAGTAATAGAGGGACGTAATTCGGGTTTTTTTTTTTTGCTTTTAGAATTCAAGCGAACGTTAATGGATCGTATATTGATAAATGTTTTATTTAATGTCGGCAATTATGTTTGGAATAAAATATCAGATAAATGTCCGCCTCTGTTAGCCTCACAAATGCGAGCCCTTTTGAACACATTTTTCATTACATTCTCACACATTTCACGCGGTATTTCATTAATTTTATCATGAATATTTTGTTTAAGTTGCTCCAGCGTTTCTGGTTTGTTTGCATAAACCTTGCTTTTCAGATATCCCCACAAAAAGAAGTCCGGAGCCATCAAATCAGGCGACCGTGGAGGCCAATCAACATCACCATTCCTTGAAATAACTTGTTGTGGAAAGAGGTCACGCAGTAATTCCATAGTAATTCTGGCTGTATGCGATGTGGCGCCGTCTTGTTGAAACTACATGTTTGTCAAGCCCAAAGCATGCAGTTGTAGCGTTAAAAAGTTACCAATCATATCACGATATCGCTCCCCATTGACAGTTACCGTTATGCCGTTTTCAGTTTCAAAGAAGTAAGGTCCAATGATCCTTCCATTCAAATAAAAATGTGCCTCGTCACTCCTTATGATTTTTTCATGAAAGTCGGGGTTGTCATGGGCGAGCTGTAGCATCTTATTGGCAGATGTACGGAGGCGTAAATGGTCTTCTGGAAGAAGCTCTTGTGTCAACTGAATCTTAAATGGAAACAAATGCAAATCTTTATGCAAAATTGAGGCCAAAGTTGTTCTTTGAAGCACCGTGTCGCATTGAGGTTGATGGATTGTTTTAAACACTTTCTTGAACAGCAGTAATGTTTTCAGCCGATCTTGCAGTCCGTTGTGGTCCGCGCTTGGACCTATTAGCAACAGTCCCTCTTTCTTCGAAATCATTCACTACACGATAAATAGGTCGTCTTGTTGGCACGTTGTTTCTCCCAAAAATTTCACGTAACTTTCTCATCGTCACAATAATCGATGATTGATTTTGATTAAATGTTTTAACGATTAAAACACGTTGGTTTACCGAATATTTTTCCGTAATAAATTTGCCACGTCTCAACTTTTTATGTTTTAGGCCGTTATCCTGTTAGAACCGACAACTCTCCACAGTTTTTCAGTATATTCCAGTAAATTGGAATTTAATATTCCGAAATACATATGTAAATATGTATATTTGCCCATCGAACTATTAATAAATTGCTTATTTATTATTGCTATTGGGGCAATAACAAATTTTAAATAATTTAATTTTTTTAAAACGTTGGCGAATATCAATATGGTTAAAACGTATAAAAACATTAAAGTGTGGAAATAATGTATTAAAGTCGAACGTCTTAAAAATTAACGAAATTTCAATTACTTAATTAAATAAAATATTTTATTGCATAATCAAAACTATATCCCAGCAGTTCATGATGTGTGGAATTCAAAACTTTTCTTAAATCACAACAAAAAAAATTAAAAACCAACCTACATAAATGAGAGCGTCAACAATAATGTGGTCACATTGACCACATCGGCATATCTGGAGCTAAATGTTGAAATTTTGATTTTTGATCCGTACATGGTTACCGCTGGAAATTTAGAAAAAGTTCCACAAAAAATCGTTTGGGATAAAAACTTGCACAGAAAAGTAGTTTTGTAAAAAAAAAAGTCGCTCACAATTTTTTATTGTCTTTTATTTGAATAAAACCCATTCAGGAAAATCTAACCGAAAGTTAATAATTAAAACAAAACAAGAAACCTTACAAAATTTATTAGCCTGCATACTTTTTGTATTCGATTCGTTTTCAGACTTTCTTTTTGGTCTACTATTAAGTGTAGATCGTAATATTGAAACGTTTTAAACAACAAAATATATACCTGACCATGAAAATTTTTTCTCAAATATTCGCTTCTTTATGCCAGCTATTTACGACGAAACTCTAGAGGAAAGATATTTCAGATACCTAGTTTCGTTAATCACAGATTTAACCATATTTTAAATATAAGTTCTGTGTAAATATCACTCTTACAATAAAAAATATACGCGGAAGAAAAGCAAACGATGTATAAATGATTGCCACAGCACGACTAAGCCCATGGTTCCTCTAATATTCCTTCGTGTGAAGCCGACATTACACTGGCTATATTATTCTTTTTCCGAACGTCAAATATTCTCACATATCGCATCTAATAAGAATATAGCCAGATTTAGGTATTTAGAATTATTTAGGTGATATCTCTCGCGAGATGTTGCAGCTTTTAGTCAATTTCATTTGGCAATTCTAATATACAGCAAAAAATAATAGCAGATTAACCGCATGTTGTTATATGAAGGTACTTTTATTGACAAAATAACACAAATATGCAAGGCGAATTCAAACGAGTAAACTCAGAAGCGCAGGTGATGACATTCTTTCAGCTTTTAAAATGATGGGATGTCAAATGTCATATAAAAAATTGTTCGCCCTTTCCGCCACTTATCTTTTTTATATAGAGTTTGATATCTGACACTGAGTCGAAAATACCTTGATTTCGCTCGAGAGTCTATCTGTTATCAATTCTTGGAAAACCCCAACAAAGTTGTAAAAAGTCGCGCATGCAGTCACAGGCCATCAAACCAGTTGCTAATTTCAATTTTAGTCTACGAGCTGTTAACTTGCTATTGTAATTAAATTTAAATATTATCACAGACATATAATTTATTTTGCCGATTTACGTTAACGACTCCCTAATTTGCCACATACTTATGTATGTATGTATAAATATCTTTCTGTGCTTAATAAATCGTAGGTGTTGAATGCATTAAAATTTCTGGACAAAATATTTAGACAATGCGCAGCTAACTTTACTTTCTAACGCGTTTGTAAGAAGTACAAAAATTAAATTTCCATTAAATTCCAATTAATTATGTAATCACTGGTGTTTTACCCGAAATGGAACTACTCTTCTAACGCAGTCTTGCTATAATACGCCTAATGATTAATTAACAAAAGAAAACCATAAAAATATTAATTATTTTTTTGAGCAGTTCAAAAGCCTTGAAGCCAAACATATGTACGAGTATGTATGTATGTAGATATACAACACACACATATATATTTTTAATTGAGCAGTTGACTCTCCAAACCACTTAGCGTATGGCATACCTACATACATACATAACCTGACGTTAAAACCAATGCACTTTGTTGCTTAACAAGTATGTAATTATCATTCCAAACATATTTAATGGGGAATCACTGTTAGTTGTTGCCAAGCAAATTTTAAAATTATTTGTATAGTGCCAATTAAGCTCACACATAAATGAGATACAAATCCAGTGATTGATTTTTCAAAAATAAGAACGAGAGAAAAACACATCTACATAGAATCTAGATTCCAAGTGTCCTAAATTAAGGCACACGGTAATGCGCCAGGCCAAGTTCAGACTTAAAGCACGCACTGTGTATATAACGCGAAACCTTTCGCGCTATTTTTACTCCCATCATAAGTTTGTTTTCTTTAACACGTTGAGTGCCACGTCAGTCACCGGTGACTGACAGTATGAAATATGATAATAAAGGTAAAAATTGAACACTTTCTTAGAAAACTTTAATGGATTTTATTGAAACAAAGTAAACATAAAAATGGTTGTCTCTGGCAAGTGTCACAAAATGTTATACAGGTTTGGTCGAATTTCGTGCAATATTTCTGCCATTCTGTGCCGCATTTTCTGCTGAAACTCGCGCGGCCTGACGGAAAAGTCGTTATAAAACCGCGTGGCACTCAACGTGTTAATCATAAAATAATGAAACTTGAAACTTAAGGACTCTACATATTATAGGTAACCTCATAGGTCAAGTTTTTTACAAAAAAAAAAAAAAAAGCTCCCCGAGATATGAACACGTAAAAGGTGCATATTTTGGTGCTTATTCACTGACTCACTGACTTACTCATCGATATTATGGGGAACTTCCACTGCAGCCAAGGATCTGAAATTTGGTGTACAGGTAAGCCTTAGGTCAGAAGTAACCAGAAAAATCTGAAAACAGGCAATTTTTATCTGAGGGGCAAGGGTTCCCCCTTGTTTCGCAATAGCTAGAGAGCTGAGATTTAGAATATAGGTAGGCCTTGGGGAATTGGTAAACAAACAAGTCTGAAAACGGGCACTTTTTAACTAGGAGGCCAGGGTTCCCCTTATTTGTATGGGACACTTCTACTATAGCTAGAGAGCTGCAATTTGATATACAGGTACATTAACAACCAAAAATAACTTGGAAAAAAAGGATTCAGATCCGCACAAATCATAAATACGAATATAAGGCCAAGTTTCGATTAAAAAATCTCGGCCTTAAAAAGTACTAAAATCAAAATGAGGACCAAGTTCTTCATATGTACCATACCATCCCATTTCTAGGCAATTTGTTAGCTTGGCAACTTTCCAATATAGGAAAGGATTATGGGAAAAATGTTACCAAACTAGGAATGGGATGTATTTTACATATGAAGAATTTGGTCCTCATTTTGATCTTAGTACTTTTTACGGCCAAAATTTTTGGATAGGAACTTGGACTTGTTTTCACATTTATGTTTTTGTGCGGATATTATTTACTTCTCTTGATTAAGAAAACAAAACGTATTTAGAGTATAGGCAAATCTAGATCCCTTTCACTCGCTGTCTTTTATAAACTCACTTGCTTCAAAAAATCTGGTTAGACATTAGTAATTAGAAAATAAAAAGAGAGCTAACTAACAAACAGTGTTTTAAAGGTGGAAATAAAAACATTATAATAACCCGTTTATATGTGCGTATTGTATATTTTGTTGCATAAACGCTCAGTTAATTGTTTATTTGTAATTATGTTCTGATTCGTAAAAAAGTTTGCAAATAAAGCGTTAGACGTTGCCACGTCTTTTAACGATTTCAGCGTTTTCGACATTAACATAAGACTTATTTCTGCATTAGCCGCTTTGCAGAAACAAGAATTATTTTTGAATAAACTGTGTTTTCTATAGCAATATTACCAGGTGCCGAATAAACCAGGTATTAGAAACGCTAAATACGAACAAATAATTTTGAGATATATCAATTATAGTTTTAAGGTCATATTCACAAAAATATTTTAAAATGATAAAAGGTTTATCAAAAGAAGTTTGTATAAAAATTTGATTAATAAAACTTGTACAAATTGAATATATTTTTCATAAATATTGCTTTTAAAATTCTACTCGCTATAAGCTCATAACAATTTCATTGCATTGTCTTCTTTGTGTTGCAGAGAGCCTTCAAAATTGTTTTCTTTTTTTAACTGTATCCCCAATTTACGAAAAGTATTTACATACCATACTCATCATATCACGGAATATAATGGTGAAATCTTCCAGTACATCGCCTGCCACGGCCATTTGATGAATATTGTAATATTCACTGGACATGTTGTTGCGTAGACTATCACTTCGCAGCATTGTCATAAAATTGTATTATTTAAAACTGAATACAAAACACGATTAGTTTCCAGTTTATTTGTCAAGTTGTTTATTGTTTAATTTAGTTTTAAAGTAATTTAAGGCAATAACAATTTTTTATATTTATATTTTACTTTTTGTTTTATGGTTTATATTTTAGTTTAAATTTGTTTTTGTTACCACTTTTATTAAACTTTCACTTATTTCTTTTTTCCTAATATATTTATAAAACTTGGTTTCTAGGAAAACAAATGCAGTAGTCTCATAAAAAAAACTCCAACACTTTTCGTTCTACGAGGCTCTTGATAGTAGCGGTTTCGGTATAATAACGAAACTTTTTTTTTTTGGTATTTTTAAGAGAGAAATAAGTAATATATGTATGTAAAAGAAATTTCTTTTGAAATCAAAAATTCAAACAAGTTAAACTGAATGTATGACTCAAAAGAGAATTTTTGCTTCTACTTCTGCTTTCCTTAAGCAGAGAAGGCACGTCCAATACACATGTCAGTTGGAGTGAGACTGATTTCGGTTGGCTCTAGTTCATATTGTATTATTAAAAAAAATGTCTATATTTTTATTATTATTTGTTGTTTTTCTTTGGCACAAAGTACAACAATTAGATACTGCGAGTATTTACATAGCAACTGGTCGCAATCATTATAAAGTAAATCAAAAATACTCTCTCTATACAGTCCCACCTGACCAAAGATTTGAAATAAAAAACATCAACATAAAAAAGGGGAGAAAAAATTCTAAGTTAGATATGGGATCGTGCGCAGGGGTGTTGGATGTTTTTTTTTTTTAAATCGTCGTATTGGAAGAAAAGAAATTCGCCAAAAGTTTCGAAACTATTGATCAAAAAATCGTCACATAATGTTCGTCTTTCCTATTAATTTTATAGATATATTTCATAATTTTTTAATTGTCTTCCAAAAATCGTTAATTTGGAATTCCCGGTTTTATTTCAGAACTTTGTAATTTGAAATGTCCGAAATATAAAACTTAGTATAGACTATATGTTAAATCACCATAAATATTTATGATGAAACATTTTCTACCAATGCTAAACACTAAATTTTTCCAACATTCGTATGTTTAACAACATATGATCGGAATTTGTTAACGATGCTGACAAACGTACATATGTTGACGATGAGCATATCATATCACATTTTTAATTTTTGACAAATATGTTAGTTGTTGAAAAGCGTATGGCAAATTTGAGAGCATATAGGAACTGATATTTCAACAATCTCGAAAATGAGAATACGAATTTGTGAATATTTAACATATTATATTCATTAAATAAACATTATTAAAAAGTAGATTTTTGTTTATGCTGCCACACTGGTTCACCTTGATCATAAGAAATCCTACATATCGTGTGGACTCATAAATTGTATGCTAATAGTGATTTCAACCGAAATCAACTTAAATCTTCTAATTTGGTTAAAAAGTAACTGGTTTTTCTTCTTTTTCTAATTTGTACAAAATATTTTATGCAAAAGAGTAAAACTATACAAATGTAAATAAGAATCTCAAAAAACGCAGCATGTACACTTTGGATTTCGTTCGTAATTTCAGCTTGAAATTACTTGATTTCGTGGCAGCCTGAATGGGGTATAACTCATGTAGAGATATTATTTGTTGCTATGTTGACTTCAAGCAATGTGGCACCACCAACATATCATATAGACGCATGTGTTGATATTAAAAAGCATATAAATGTTCGCATATATTTGCGAATTCAACATAGACTAAGAAGTTTGAAAAAACAATTTGGTGTAGCTCGTCAAAATGTTTTAGTTTAAAATTTTTAAAAAACAATATCTTGGAAACCGTAACAGATAGAGAGAATGCATAATTTTATGGCCGCTACAAAGAAAAGTTTTGAAAAAAATGAAGTTAAAAATTAAAGGGTGCTCCAGATAGTAAATTTTATATCTTTTATGGGAGCACCCATTTAATCTTTTTTCGTTTTTAGTAATTGCTGTTGCAAAAAATTAAGCTTTTAGCTATAACATTTTTTTGCAAGACTTTTGATGTAGCGGCCATAAAATTATATACATATGTGGAAATGGTGGCACTTTATTCGCTTCGATTTCCAAGATATTGTCCTTAAGAATTAAAAATCATAATAATGAAATTTTTCGAAATTTTAACTTGAACCTATTTTTAAAATATTTCGGAATTTCTCTTCGGTGCAAAACAAATTAAGGATATATATGGTAATAAATTTGTGAAATGCAAGTAAAAAATAAAAGCGGTGTTTGTAGTATGAGAGCAAGAGCCCGAGAACGACAGTCCTACATCGCAGTTTAGACTTCGAACATTTGGCTAGTACGAACCTTGAGCTGTGGGGCTTCGGTAGATAATAGGTGTGTAAAAAGCTATTCAAAAACGTCACATTATCTAAAGTATACCATTAGCAATAACGACATGCTTTGTCATACACTTTGCATGATGAAAGCCTCCAGCAGACACCTCTAAAGTTTACAAATTTGTAGTTTTATTATACTCATAGTATAAAATCTGAATTTTATATACTCGTAGATATATATTTATTAGAGTAATTATTTGAAGATATTTCCAGAAGATCTTGGCAGAATGAATTGTTCCAACACTTTGCATGGGAGGTTTTACGGTTTCGAAAACGATTCGATATGCTGCAACAAATGATCACCAGCTATGATCTGTAAACTGAAATTTCTTGTCGCTTTTATTAACTATTCTCGAATGTTTTAAAACCAATCCAGGAGCATAGTGAACGTTCAATAATGAACGTTGTGGCTAAGTGGGTTTATTGCCATATTGTCGTTGAAAATCATTATCTCGTTATTTTATTCGTTTCTATTTGAAAAAGCTTTTTTGTCAATCGTTTAACGTTCAAAGTTCTTTAAAATTGGTTTCTTATCATTAGCAATAATTAAAAATTGTACGTAAATTTTAATCATGTTTGTCATTAGTATAAATACTTTATTAAATTTTCAATCATTCAATTACTAAATCCAAACAGAATGCGTCCTGTTTCCGAGCTTGACACCTATGAATAAATACAATAGACACAGTGAAGCCAAACATCGAAAATAAGTGAATCTAATTCATGCTACCTTAACAATAAAACCAAATATACATTTTCAAAAGTTATTAAGTTAACTCTCGCGAAACAACTTACGGCAGATCTTCCTTTATCTTCGAAATTTCCATAAACAAAATATTTTTGTTATTTATTCCCTGCTTATCTCATGAACTGTATTGTTTTGCATCCGAGGGTAAATTCAAAACAAAAATAGATATTGTAATTTCTTTTATATAGTAATTTTGTTCAGAAAGTTAAGTAAGGAAAAAACTTTAATAACACGATATGTAAATATATTATATTAAGCAAGCTGACACAGCTGAAGGATTTATTACATCCTCTATGAACGCGAACATACCATCAACAGCGACGGTCAAGACAGCGTGTTACGAAGAAACCATCGTCAGAACACAACGCTAGCAAATTGTACAAATTTGTTTCGAAAGTCGTGGTTTAGTTCGGAAATATTACTGTGCGATACGCCCTATTAATGGTCGACACAAGCGTCCATCCGAGCGACTAATTCGATTAACCACGGATTCTATTAACCACGTTTTCGCACCACGTATACTCTAATAATACGCATCCGCTTAAGTCTTACAGTGCGGACCGAAGAAACAACTGGAAGAACGTTATCATTAATATCAATAGAAATATTTTTCCAACATAACGACTTACTAAAGGAAGCATTTTACGAACGAGTTACTTCTCGAAATGCTACAGCCAGAGAGAAATTATCGAAATTGGAAAGAGTAAATATAGTTTCACCGATATTATCAAGAGACTCCGTGATAAGTTTAGGTTAACCAACAAAAGCAGAGAAAGAAATGATTAAATAAGCGAGAAGAGCGTTCTACACTGTTCATAATGCGGAATCTAGAAAAACTTCTCAGTATTTACAGGACAAGAACGTTTTCACATTGTATAAGAACTTATACAATGCATATGTACTGGGTCGTCTTGTTAGTTTCTATGAAAGTTTGCTTCTAAAAGAATTTTTTTCCAAAAAAATAAATGTCTTTTTAAAGTTGGTTTATTACACTCTCGATCCGATGATTAGAACAACTTTAATCTTCTGTTTTGAATAGATCATATCTTTATGAATTTTTTGTATTTTAAAGGTTCTTTTCAAAAAAAAAATATCATTGCTCTTATGATCAGAACCGCTTTGCTTTTTTAATTTTTTTTTGCAATTTGATTTTTACATTGAACTATTAGTAGAGAAATATATTTCTAATAAACGTTAGTGAAAATGGTAAAGGAAAGTATTTAAACTATAGCGGAGAACAATTAAAAGATATTAAAAACTATAGAAACAATTATAAAGGAAGGATTACTACCGCTTTAACTCCAATTGAAAAGAGAAAAATCTCCAATCTGAAAAGAGCTAATGCAAGCTGTGAATACCTGGGGTTTAAATAAACCGAATAAAAAACGCCACTGAATAATCTAGAGAAATAAAATCTATAGCAATTCACTAGAGACCATATTAAATGGTAAATTCAAATAAGAAATCATGTTAATGATTCCCGTACTGTTGTTTTTGTCACGATAAGAACTTTAATTTAGGCGGCTCAGATGGCTCCAATTATTATTTTGACCATATGATAAAGAGGAGCTACTTTTAAATCGCCATCACAGCAGAATAGATCGAGTTTTGGTGTGGGATGCTAATCATATTACATATGCAAATATGACTGGAGAAATGTACAATTAGCTTTCGCTAAACCAATTAAACCAATTCCATGGATTCTGCAACAAGATAATGCTCCTATGCATAATGGCAGAGTTGTAAAATAATTCATTTCAAACCAAAATCTTTCTTCACTCACAAAAATTGTTAGTGAAAGGTTTTTATGAATAATAAGAAATATGATTACGCAAAATAACAAAAACGAAAAAAACTGATATTTTAATTTTGGACAACTTCGACTGCTGCTTCAATGCTATTCTACGACTACCTCTGTTATTATAGTCATTTTTCAGATACTATGTCATTTGCTTCTTGGATGGCTACAAAGTATAAATAATTTTGTTACTACTAACACTTAAAGCAAGTGAAAAAGAAAAATATAAACTAGACTATTGTCATTTTTTTTCTTTTTGAGTTACTACTAAATTTACTGCTACCAATATGTGAAGGTAGCAGTAGTAATCGAAATTGAACGTCTCCGAGTTTCTAACATTTTTTAGCTATAGTATTTTGTGTTCTCTTCGTTGCTATTGATACTTGCAGTTTAGTTTTTCAAACACTGGATAAACACTGCCAATTGGTTTTATATTGTAGCTGGATATTTTTAGTTTTAATGCTATAATATCAAATTGCTATGATGTGATCCTGATAATGCAAATATCTCGTTAAATAAAAGAGTGGTAGACTGGAGAAGGCAAGTAGCGAATTAGAGGGGATAGAAAAGTTGCAGTGTTTAACAACTCAGCAATTGCGCGTTATGTTTATTTACAGAAGTGTTGTAAAGCCTCTAGTGTTAAGAAAGGCGCATTACTTGAAGCTAGTATAGCTATTTTATTAGTTATTTTACTTCGACGACGATTTAGTGGTCTAGAGGGAGAAGCTAGAAGCTAGTATATTTCTCTTTTAACCGCGTGGCATGTTTATAATTTAGAATTCGTGAACTCGAAATTTTTTTTCTTGACTTCTCGGTTGAAAAATTCATTAAATTGAGATGACGAAACTACACAAATTATTACAATGGGTGGTAGGTTTGAATACTCAATATCGATTATTCCTATATTGTGAAATAAAAAAAAAATTTAATGTGTAAGTGCGACGTGTAGATAAAACCCGGTTAACCCATTGAGAGTTTATATTAAATTTATTCTAATTAAATCGAGCTAACTTTCCCAAGTACTAAATTAAACAAAATTATTTCTAGGGGATAAGCTAGTCTCTATGCGCACTTCGATGGTTGCTTAAGCCAACCCATTAAAAAAAACTACACCGAAAGTTGTAGAAATACTAAAAATATTGTATATGAAACTTAGCACACGATTAAATTTCACAAAAACCTAACAACAATTGTGTGACTATTTTTCTTCTCTGCACTTGGGCTGACTCTTTTCCAACTCAAAAGAGTAGTTATAAGAGTTCATCAAAAGAAAACAAAAGCAGCAAATGTAGCCAATATTTTTCGCACGGGCACTTGCAAATCAATTATTAAAATTCCTGATTTTATATTTAACAGGGTGTTTTGACGTAGATTTATGGAAAGAATTCTCATCATCCCTTGTCAAGTTTGGTTTGGAGACTGACCAGTTTCGGATATGTGCCATCTTCAGTGTGATTTTTCGTTCTGAAGATGGCACATAGTCGAAACCGGTTTGTCTGCAAACAAATTGCCGTCATCCCTTTTCAATTTTGGTTTGGAGACACCCCGGGTTTCATCCCAAATATCTACATTATAAGAGTACCATATTTATATTTTAATCCGTTATTTTAAGATTATTTTTGAAACTTTTAATTCACAAACCGTTTTAGTTCGAAAGCATTAAAAACAGAGCATATGTATATTTCGTCTATTTTTGGTATTTAAATATGCATTAAAAATTTATATTTATATATAATAAAATATAACAATTCAAACCTTCTTTAGAGAAACTACATTCAGCATTTGAATAAATCTAGAATACCACACAAATAACAGTATAAAGTGTTAAAAAACTGAATAAAACGAAACAAACGGGATGTTCTGGAAATCAATTTTCGTCAAAGTGGTTTGAAATCACAAAATAGGTGCTCTGTGCACAAAAATTTTTGAATTTAAGCCGGTCGCCTAACATACTGCCAGTTTCAAATCCCTTGCTTGTTGTTTGAATATTATATTGTCGATTTTATAATAAACTGCTTAATAGCTCTTTATTGACTTTTATGAAAAAAATAAGCTATATTGTATAAAAAGGCCCTTAAAAATATTACGTATGTTTAAAAAACGCTTTTTCTTCTGTGAAGTTGTTTTTTTTTTTTGTGATTTTACGTTTGCAAGTAAAGAAATCTGCAGTTTTCATGCTATTTCTTAAGTCGTGTGATTTACAGAACAGCAAAATATCGCAAGTGTAATTTCAAAACCAGAAGTGATTTGAAATCACATGCATGAAAGATCATAAATCCAATTGTTACAGAAAAACTTGATGAATACATTAACGATAAGGATTGTATTAAGAAAGCTGCCTTTAATCGCAACATATATTAATATTAAATTAGATTTCCATTTAATTATCAAATGAATATCTTAAAAAAAACGTTTGTTATCGTGAGTTGCTTTTAGCAAAATACTAAATGTAATTTTATGTATGTTTAGCATTTAGAAAAGGCTTGAATCAAAGACAGTAAGCTTTTTAAAAATATTTTAGAACTAATAACAGAGAAAACGTAGAAATTAAACAACAATTATTTCACTTACAGTAGAATGCCGCCAAAATTTGATTAAATCGTGTATATCGGATGAAGGCGCCAGTAGGAGAAAATCACGCCATTCATTATAGCTAATATTTAGGCTACCATCCTGATCCATTCTATATAGGAAAAGTATAAACATTTTATTATTTAATTTGCAGTGCTTAATGTTTTATGTTATATACCTCGATAATAAAATTCTTGCTTCTTCCATATCCACTTCAATTCCCAGATCCTTAAAAGCGGATATCAACTCTTCCAAATCGACTTTGCCTTGAATTAAAATAAAAATATTAAATATTAATTTTTTATTGTACAGACGGATATAAATTAATTTGAATTATATCCTACCATCTCGATTTTTGTCCAAATGAGAAAACTGCAAACGTAAGTTTTTTTCATGTTCACGCACATAATGAACGAATTCAGCGAGTCCCACATCACCGCTTTGTGTTTGATCAGAGTGTTCCAAAAATTTCTATAACAAAGATAAGACATTTTGTAAAATCTGAAAACTACTAAAACTAATATAAAAAATAAGTTAACACTTGTTCGTTTTGAAATTTGTTTGCTAACTTTTTGCCCTTTATTAAAGCGAGACTAGCAAAACGTCTGAATAAGTAATAAAAAAATAAAAGGTTTGAAGTTTTGAGCTTTTAAAACTGCCTTAATGTCTTGAGTTAAACTGCACGAAAGTGCAGAAAATATGTTAAATATGTTACAGAGCTTGTGTAAACAGTTCATAAAAATATTTAAATATTTTTATTAAAATAAATCCAAATCTAAATACAATTACAAGAAAAAGACAAATAATGCTGAAGATGGCACATAGCCGAAACCGGCTTGTCTCCAAACCAAACTTGACATGGGATTACGGAAATTCGTTTCAAAAATCTTCATCAATCAAAACACCTTTTCGGAATATCTTATATACTTCCTGCACCGAAACACATATTGAAAGAATCCAAAAACTACAAAATAAAGGAATGCTTTCGATAATAAAATGTAATATATATACGCCGATAGAAGAAATGCTTAATGCACTTAAGAGGCTCAATGTAAAACAGAGATTGGAAATGAACACTCTAATTTTTATACAAAAAATGGAAATATCCCCCAATACCTAATTGAGCAACTAAGGTATGTAGGAGAAATACATCCGTATCACCTGAGAAATTATAGCAACTTCAGATAACCAAGAAAAACATCAACATCAATGCAGAGGTCTCTATTTCATAAAGGGTTACGTCACTACAACATGCTTCCGGATGATACTAAAAATTCAACAAATATAAACGAATTTAAAAGAAAAACTATATATTTTATTAAACGAAATGTTGTAAATTGAGATTTTTGTTATAAAAATATCATAATTGTTAAATTGAAAGTATTTTAAATAATGCTAAATAAATAAATCATAAATAAATAATATCATATCAAGAATTAATATACAAAGTGCGCAATACAATCCGCGCTCCACATTTCGCTTGCAAAAGAAAAAATAATAATAAAAATAAATAACTAAATTGATGTGTTCTTGTAAAAGTCATTAGACGTTTAGTTGTGTTTATAAAATCTAGCAAAAGTCAGAATAGATAGAATAATTGTTACCAACCCTATTTTAGCTTCTTTTCATTTAGACAAGTATTGAACAGAAGAAAGTATAATATCGATGCGCTCACAAATTTGTGTACTGATTCATTTTGTAATTACGCTGATGAAAATATTTATTAATGTTTACTCACCTCGGCATAAACGCTCGATAAGCCGAATTCTCGTAAAGCTTCGGAGAGATCGTGTATATCGATGCGACCATTCCCATCCCGATCGAGCTGTTTAAAGAGCTTTTCCAAACGTTCCTCATCCTCCTGTGGCAACTCGGATGGTAATTGGGCATGAGTAGTAGGTGAGTTGCTGGTTGTAGTACTTGCGCCAAGAAACTGTTGTAATGTAGAGGAGTTATGAGCATTAAGATGAGATGTTGCACCACTCTGTTGTAACTGCAGATTTACAGATGAATGATTTAAAGAAGAATTATGATGCGTATGATGATGCTGTTGATTGTAATGCTGATGATCAGCTGTATGAAGTACACTTTGTATGGGTATCAATTTTTGATAGGTTTGTGTACCAGCTATAGCGGCTTGGGTTGAAGCATTTTTAGCAAAGTTTGTTGAAGACGACAAAGGCTTTACATGTGCTGTTGCAGATGAAGGAATTTGCGTTTGTGAACTCGGTGAAGATGAGTTTAATGTTGATGATGGTTTTGATGAATCTGAAGAACCTACACTATTTGTAATCGAGTTATTTTCTGCCGGTATACCCGCGTTCGTAGAATTAGTAATTGAACCCTTCAACTGTTCAATTTCATTAACATTTACACTATTGTTGTTGCTGCGCTCTCGCGTATTCACCATTATAAAAATTATTTTTGTATTTACTTTTAATTAATATTATTTTGTTGAAATAATTGAGAGCTTTTTTTATACTCCAAAGTTATTTGAGCAATAAAATTTAATGTGATTTAATTTAAAAAAATTTATATAATTATTCTTTGGTATCTTGTAACTTTAATAATGAAATTAACAGATTTTACCACCCACCACTCTCTATGTCTCACTGCTTTCTATTGTTTTCTTTAATTCAAATAATCACTTATGGACTCATCTTATTTTGAATTTCTTTCCATTGTAAAAATCTAAAATTTGATTCAAATTTCCGTGCTTGTTTTCGTTTCCATTTTCAAATTTGATATCTATCTATATACACATGTATTTTGCTTATTTGTTTCTTTTTATAATTCGTAGACCTCGTGTTGAATGGTTAATATGAGCTTAAAGATTCAAATCCTAAAAAAGTAACCAAATTAATTAAAGATTATATTATAATTTAAATGGCTTGTTAAGAAGAATATATATGTATGATATATAAACATAAGAATGCTTCACTTGCCAAATCAATTAACTGCATTTTCTAATTTTTGTAAGTGTTAATAGAAAAACACGCACTCGAGTCCTAATTATATTTATTCAAGCCAAATATCCAAATTTCTCTGATAATGATAAATATGCTTTAAATTACAACAGCACTTATTTGATTTAATCATAAAAGAGGAATTTTTAGAATAAAATGTAGAATATTCTTATCATTCTCAACTTATTTTGTTAAGAGTTAATAGATTT
This sequence comes from Phania funesta, assembly GCA_963932375.1. Classification (NCBI taxonomy): domain Eukaryota; kingdom Metazoa; phylum Arthropoda; class Insecta; order Diptera; family Tachinidae; genus Phania; species Phania funesta. Next base: position 90,326,269 of record OZ010656.1, on the reverse strand, counting down.
GGCAACTGTGGCATTCATATAAGTATGTACATATATATCGCATTTGTACCTGAATGTTCATAAATTTTGTTACTAGCTCAGCTTCATCCAAACACTAAAAATGTATTGTATCCACTGCATACAACTAAGTATGAATATAACACACACATATATATTTTTTTTTTTTGCTTGGGTAAAGCTATGCTATTAATAATATTTATAGCACCATATCAGGTACAAATGGGATCGTAATAGATCGATTTAAGCACAATCATTTTAAAATAGTGTATTAAAATAAAATAATTTTACTTAAAATTAAAATTGTATTCAGGCTAACTGCTTTGTGATATATTTGGTCAAGAGTGGCTTTTATATTACTATGTATTCAAAAAAAAAAAACAAACCAATTTTAAATTATTGCAACCCAAAATACAATAAAGAAGAAAAAAATTAATACTATAAATAAACGAATTCCAAAAAAAAAATTTTTAAATATGTACATACTTAGGAATGTATGTATGTATGTATGTATGTATGCATGTACAAACGACAAAAACTAAAGCATAAAAAAGGTACAGGGATATTTTGATCATTTTATATACACAAATATGTATGTAGGTTTGTATCTAGACTACTAGGGGAATTTTGAATACCATATAATTCTAAACAATTTTATATAAAACTAGGCAGTGTAAGTCGAACTACAAAAAAGTTTACAACGTACCCCCAAACCATGGCCATCTATCGGGTCATATTCGAAACCCTTGTAAAGTGCCGTTACAAATTTACAAACATAAAAACATACCAATAGACAAACCAACACACAAACATTAGTAACATGCAGCTTACATATTGTATCTACACACACATTATTAGTACGTGGTAGCCAACATATTAAGAAATCAAAAATACACGTTGTTTATACGCCATAGTTCTCATTTAGTTTAAACTAAATATTGGATATAGTGTGGAGGTTTGGCCATGAGAAGAAGAGGAGTTATCGCCACCGTACGAACTATAGTTATTTTATTTATATCTTCTATTCTTCATATTTTGCCGAATAATAATATAAGTGTTCCCAAAATTATCTTGTATTTGTTGTAACCTAGCAGACAATTATACATTCACCGTAATAGTTTCGTTAACGAAATAGCTGTGTATATGCAGTACCATATCTAAGTATTAAAGGATGCGCAGACCTTTAGTAACATCCTGGTAATCCCAGCTGGAAAATAAAACTGCATTACACAATAACGTGGATCGGACCCTAAACCTTTGGTAAACATTTCAGTTTCTTAGCCTCTTATAGTTTCGGAAATCATGCATTACTAACAAACGCATATCAGTTATATTGATATCAGATTATATTGATTTCCACTTTTGTTTACATTACATCACAACAAAGCACTTCGAATCAGCAAGCAACCAATGATGAAAATACTGCAACAGTTAGCAACACTAAAAAAAAAAGCTGAAATTCATCTTAAACTGCCAAGCTAAGGAAGGAGTCGTGGTCGTAGTGACTGGAAAGAGAGGCAGACCCAAGAAGATACAAAATACCATCTCAACAGATGACGCCAGCATGATTGAATCAGGTGATTTTCTCAGGTTTAATAATTCAGAAGACCAAGATTAACAATCAGTGAATTGGATTCAACTACCGATCATAAAACTCACCAGTACCGAAGCTGAAGAAATGGCGTAAAGCAATGCTGCAAGTGTATCAAACTTTGTTGAAACAACAAGATTGTGAAATAGTTGATAGAAAAATTGCTAGAAAAGTTGTTGAATTAAAATGAACACTACATACAAAATACAAACTCAATGTTTTAGTAGAGTGCAGAAAAGCCCGACTTGTTGTATAGGATTTTACCCAGCACTCGGCATAGACTACAACGAAGCTTTTGCACCAGTAGACAGAATGAGCTCAATACGTTGCTTGATATCAGTTGCTGCCAAACTTGGTTTAGAAGTACATCAAATTGATTTCGTTGGAGCTTATTTGAGCGGTGTTATATAAAAAGAAATGTACATGTAAATGCCTAACAACCTACACAAAGTCCTACATCAAAAGGAATCATCGAAATATATCAACAAAGTATGCCTTCTTAAAAATAGTCTCAATATGGACTCAAGCAATCTGGAAGACTATGGTATGAAAAATTAGACGTAAATTAAAAGAAATTAACATAACATCACACTAATAACGATCTACGTTGATGAACTTGTGGCAGCATCAAGTGATCAGAATATGTTAAAGAACTTACAGAAAGAATTGACCAACGCATTCGAAACAAACGATTTAGAACCCATCAAATTTTGCCTATGAATCGAGCTCATCTAGGATTTAGAATCGTGAGCAATTTGCATGTTACATTCAAAATACATGCAACACCTACTCGAATGATTTGGTATGACAGTCAGTACCTCTATGAACGTTAATGAAAAGCTTTGTAAATGTGGCCGAAAGATGAAAAATACGAAGCGGAAAAATTGCTATATCCAGGTTTTGTCGGATCTTTAATGCACCTGGCCGTTTCACCAGAGCCGACATAGAACACGTCGTAGGCTACCTAAGCAAATTTAATGTAAATTACGGAACAGCGTTATTTCAAATATACCCAAAACATCGCATACTCTTCCAACAACATGACAGTAGAAGGATATGCTGATGCGGACTGGAGTTCGAATATAGACCACAGAAAATCATTCACAGGGTGATCTATTGAGAAAATTGTTCTGCGCAACCTTTTAAGGGGTTAGACATTTTATGGTGGGCAGGCTTTTTTTTTTTTTTGTTATTTATTACTTGTTACTTAATATTTACAAAATGCCTTAATGAAATATGTCTACGTGCTCTTTAAAGTAAGCTATGTATATAGAGAATGTCGCAGGTGTAATGTATTAACCAAATATCTGTAACGCATTTAAATAATAATGCAGAAAAGTTAATTTCCGAGTTATTTGTTCCGAATATTTTTACAATTCCACAAATTTCCATTCTACTCGGAATGTTAAAGCCCTAAAGCTTGATAATTAATTAATAAAAATATAAAGATATTTAAACATTATAAGATTTTGCTTAGCTTAAGTGACATAATTCTCTATCTTTAGTCTCTATAATAAGTAAACGATTAGCTAATGTTTGTCAGTTATCGAAAACAAGAAAAAGTGTAACTAGAACAATGCGTAAAACTGTGACATCACACAGAAGAAAAACACCGTGACGAAATGATAAATGCAAAAAATTATGCATGTGTATGTAATTGATTTTTTATATGAAGGTTACCAACGCGCTCCAGCAAAACCTTGGAAACCAAAAAAAAATTAAATTTTTACTAAAATGAAAAAGGTACAACAAACTAATTTCATAGTGACCGGTGAAAAGATTTGTATCCACATATTTTAATTTAACAAATTGCAAGTGGACTCACACAGAAAAGGATCAAACCATCTGATAGAAAGTGACTCGTATGCATATATATATGCACATCCATAAAAAGCGGATAAAATCTAAGTTATGATTTTTAAAATTTACTTAAATTAAAAATTTGCTTAAACAATAGTACTTTTTCTAAATTGTATTTGTTTTAATGAGTACGTATATATTGTACATGCATTTATAAAAGGGTCAAAAATGGGATACATAACATACTCATATATCAAGATTTCCAAAAATTTACTTTCAAATGAAACTTAGAACTAGTTTTAAAAAAGTTCATGCATGCTTTACCCACTAGCTACATTAGAAATATACACATACAAGATCCAGAAAGTCTTGCAACGGAAAGGGCACATAAATTTGACCCAAATTTTTATTTATTCTTAAATTACTGAAGTGCAACGATACTGCTATCGCCATCCTCGGTCTGTGTACAATATTGTATATAGCCAGCTAAAGAATACTCAATGTTAAACTATGCCATATTTTTATAAAACTTTACTTAAAAAACTATTAAAATATATATATATTCATAGAAAATTCGACACTATATTCGGTGTGAAGAATTTAAAAAAAATTAATGCAGGTGCTTATCATTATTATCACATTCCTTGTAATTATTCAATATATTTATATGTTCATTTCATACGTACAAGCATTCATACCTCCACAGAATGAAAAATGCATTTACCTTTATTTATGACAACTAAGCACTCAAAAAAATGAATCCTTTTTTGCATTAAAACCTAGCAGTATGTTTTATATCACAAGCACAGAGTTTTTTTCTGCTAGTTTGGCAGTTTTATTTTATTTGGCTTTGCTATTCTTAGAAATAGCAATCTTTATTTTTCAATTTCTGTTACACTTTTGGTTAATTATTTTTGCCGTAAATTTGCTTCATGATATATTTTCCAGCATAATTTATACACACTATATAATTCGATTTCTGCAAAAAATCACAAAAGATAAAAGCAAATTTGTGTCTCCCCACAATTTTAGTTTTTTACTGACAAGTGTTGCTAACTGAAATAGTTTTCTACAAACAATTATGCTTTTTAACAATTTCTGAATTTTTGTAACAGAACGTCTTCATCACCCATTGACTTGACATGCGGTCTTGACTAGCCGTTGATTTGTTCAGCCATCGCACAGAAAAATGGCTAGTCAAGTCCGTCGCTCAATTCTGTTATGATATTACACAAAGAAAATACACAGCTAAAATACAAATTATGTATGTACGTGTGTGCTTTTCTGTAAGCGCCCGTACATAAACTATGAAAAAGCATCCATACATACTTGATGAGAGACAAAAAATTATGCTCAAACTGAACAGGAACGTATACACTGCCTTGTACGGAAGATTAACGAGAAGAAATTTGTACATCTGTTTCTGCTCAGTTTGATTATAATTTCTTTGTCTTGGAGAGTGTTTCAATGTTTTGAGAATAGTTTATAAACGGGTGTCTACAAAGGAGCACACGCATACATATTTTGTATATATGTGATGGCAGAACAGCGTTGATAGAACAACTGTGTTTGAAAACGAACAGACCATCAATATCGACGATCTTTACACTACGTCTTGACTAGCCATAAATTTGTTCGCACATTGAGTGTCTGCAAAATAACGTGTTCTTCTGTTCGAAGAATGCGTGAAGACTTTCGTGTTCAGTTTGCATATATTTTGTGTAATGGCATAGGAGAGTTGTGGGGACAATTGTTAGGATAGCTCTGTTTGAACACGAGCCGACCATTTTTTCACTAGCCATATTCCTGTGCGAACAGCACAATGTACAACGGCTTAACTGATTTATGAGTAGCCAAGACGTCATCTCAGAAGCCAAGCTCCTGTGCGAACAGCAATATGTACGATGGGTGAACAGATGTATGGCTAGTCAAGACGACATGTGAAGAACAATCTATTAAATGTGTTTTTTTAATCAGCCCAAAACATTTGCAGTAAATTGTAAATAAGACTCTTTGATATGCATCTTTAAGCCATTTAGTAAATAATATGAGCCCGTTAAACTGAATTCATGGTATATACTGAACAAATAAAAGTATTACAAATGTATTTATTTGCCGTTTTAAAATTGCTTTTGTGAAGTAAAATGTTAATATAACATTAGATGTTATATCATTTAAATTTAGTAATTTTGCCTCCTACTGCGCGTAAGTTTGAAATCTGTTTTGGTAACACTATCCGATTACATATTGGTATGTTGACATTGAATTAAAATGCAAAAAGCCAAGAAAATTTAATATATTATTTTGTCTTTAAATTGGTAATTTTTTAGAGATATATTGACTATAACGATTTATAAAGGCAAAGCCCCTTATTTTAATTGTCAAAACTTTTCAAGTTTCAATAAAATAAATATCAACCAGATTTATTTTTGTTTTCATGTCCGCTTCATATTCAATCAGAGTTGTCCGGACAATAATTCGCACAACTTAGTCATTCCATTACATAAACAAAATACTCAGTATATATGCATACATACAATCGCAATGGGACGCAAAAATTATGCTGAACTGAACGTGACAATCTATAGTTTCTTTAAACAGAAAACACGTCCCCATCTTCATTCGTTATTTCGGCGAGGATCTCTCAATGTGCGAACATATCTATGACTGGTCAAGACGTAGTGTTACATTTACACAAACACCGCATGTTATTAGATTTGGTAGTGTTCATTAACAACATTAATGATTACTGTGAATGGAAACATTTGAATATATTATAAAAAAAAATCGAATTTGTCTTGCTATTTGCAATCCTCTTAACACATTTGCTGAAATATACACATAATTCGGTATTAGTATATTTCGTTTTGATAGAATGGAATATAACAATGAAGATGACGAAGTTGTACAAGAGGTGACTTACAATTCAAATGTTTTAATAACAATTAAACAAAATAATATTAAACCTTAGATACCAGTGTTCCTTTCTAAAAACCTTCAGGATAATTTATATCTATTTCAATATCCTACAAAAACACAAGTTTCGAATTTTCAAACTGCCGCAGTAGTGAATTGTTGTGTAAAACCTTTAAATCATGAAGTAAAAGTGGATTTTGCTTTAGAAACGGAATCCGAATTTTATGATCGGTTTAAAGGTGGACAACTAGCATTAGCTGCTGATGGAAAAACACAAGGGAAGGGTGAAAGGCCCACTTTTAAGAGAGGTATTATGGACAAACAAGCTTTTATTAGTTCTATATCCCTGGACGATGTCAGTAGATATATTGTGGGAACATATACAGATAAGGAGATTCATCTATCGCCTTTGACATCCATTCTACAGTTGAGACCTTCGTTTTCATATTTCGACAAAGAAGACAAACGCAACAAAGCCGAACAAAAGGCGCTTAATGAAGAGGACGACGATGAAGAACTGCAACAGGTCACCGTCAAATTTGCACGAGCTAGTGGCAAAAAAGTGAAAGAGCGCCAAGGGTACGACACATTTTTAAAGAAAAGCTCAGATGAGCCTTGGTGTGAAACGTATTGGCATTCAAGAACATCACCAACAGCAGAGTTAGAACGTCAAAAACTTTTTGCTACAAATAGGCAAGGGAGTCATGCTTTGGTGTTAGATACACCAAAGTATGTGGAAAAGCTATTGCCAGCGGAAGGCCAAGATCAAGGTATAGATGCTGTTTTGCCAGCAAGAGTTATAAGCAAGGCTAAATTAAAGTCAATGAATTTGATGGAACAACTCAAAGTTATACTTAAAGATGCTAAAATGTTGTCGTTCGACGATATACTAGGGATATTACGAGAATGTATAGATTCTCAAATTACCGCGGAACGGGTGTTAAGAACGTTGCCGCAAATTGGAATTTTAATACATGGTAACTGGGTGCCCCAATCTGAGATTATTTATCCAAATGAAACACTTTCTAATGCAAATGGTGTGAAATCAGAACTTATGATAAGAGCTCGTGATTATGTGGCAAGTACCTAATTCAAACATAAAAATTGTGTTCTTTCTAAATTTTTACCTCTAGTTGTTTCGTTTCTCCCGCACAAATACTCTTTATAGACGTCAGGTAATTTTTGCCACACAATTGCCACCTGAAGAGGCTTCGGAAGTTCTACAATCTGTAGCCAAATTAAATTCAAACAAGAAATGGGAACTTATCTTACCCCCCGACACTCAATTTGAACAACGGTATACTGATTTGGTACAGCGACAAGAAATGGTATGGCGGGCGACAGAACAAACATATAATGAAATGGATTATGAAAAGTCCCCTAAACGTGCCAGAAAAAGATCACAACGTGATTCTAAAACACACACGGGCACGCCAATCAATAACGCAGACACATTTTAAATGTTAAAATAAATTTTTTAAATAATATTCTTCGAAAATATCCCAAATATGCGACTTTGTGTAAATTTAGTCTTACCGAATATGATTTTGGAAACGTATTTTGAAGTTGTGGAAAAAATCGTTACACTGAACCCTTTAAGACTACCTCACACGACATAAACTAATTAATCAAGTGTTCATTTTTGTTTGTTATGAACATTGGATTTCTTTACTTTTATTTTGCGATATATGAATTACTTATTTCCGTTTCATCAAGAATTTGTCAAGAAAAAAGTTAATACGATAGCTTTTTTTATATTACACTACTAGCTGGTAAAATTTGTGTAATTTACTTAAACCTTGAATTATTTATTTTTGTATTTATTTATACTCGTACATGTATAAAATATTTTATTTATTAGGCGATAAAGCCCATTGAGGTCAACGATATATTACACAGTTGTAAGCTTGAGCTGTAGTTAACAAGAAATTTCGAATATTTATATAAAATTAAATAAAGAACAAGACAATCTCATTTTATTTGAGTCCGAAGCATGAAACACGTAAGGTCATTGAATTAAGATGACTTAAAAGATATGATAACCAAGTTGATTAAAAACTAAAAGCATGTCTGTCATCAGATAAAAATTAATTTTAATATTTGGACAGTTTCTACCACAGTAACTTAATATGTTTTAGTATTTATTTATTCATTTACTCGAGCCCTTGTGGGCAATATGATTCTGTACAATTTGTCTAACTATAATTTTTTTCCAAAATCGATACAAAAAAGTCGAAAAGTGAGCTCTACGACGAGATAAAATGAATGGTTGGAAACCTATGCATTGTGCGATACATGACTATTAAGTTTTTAATACTTATGAATTTTTGGAAAAACCAAGCCAAACAAATTTAGGTATATCTGAAATGAGATCCCTAAATTTCAGACCAAAGCGAATCCGATAATTTCGTTAAAAATCGGGAGCAACATTCTAAATAAATTCCTCATCGTTCCTCTATACACTTCCAAACAAAACCGAATATGAACCGAATCTCGTATATATGCTGTTCAAAAATTGAACTTTTTTCTGTATGACTCCTGAGCCTGTGCCTTTTAAGGTGCCAATAATTTGAACACTTGCAATTAAATAAAATACTGAAGTGTTTGCTCTGTTCATTTTTATACAAAATGTTATTGCCTACAACTTTAAAGCCTCATGGCGATGTATGAGCAGAATTATGCCGCTTAGCTATATCAAGGCTTACTGCTGAAAACCCTGCTTGCTGTTAATGAAAATTCGAATTGCCGATTTAACTTATTTGTCAGTCATTCAAGTCCAAGGAAAATGTAGATATGTATATTCTAATTCTCAGAGTCATTACAAATATTTTCTGTCAAGGAAATCAATACATTAAAAGTAATCGCACGGCGCCGAAAATCTCACTTTGGTTTCCTACTAAAAAGTTCTTGGAATTTATATGATCGACGTATAATCTCGAGAATTTTTTAAAGTGAGCGGGAAATACTAAACGGTCTGTAGTAAATTGTTTTAAAGTTTTTTTTTATATTTTCGAACTAGCGGATATATGGAAGTTGTAATTCTTGTATTTAAGGTAAAATATTCAATAAAATGCGATATTTTTTTTTTATTGTATAGGGATGGGATGGATGGCTTCGGGCCACATTAAATTGGATTTTTTATTAATTTTAAAAGTTCTTTTGTAACTTCATGTTGTAAACTATTGCGATTGGATTTTGTTACTACAATTATTTTTGATTTAGGATGATTTTTAAGTTTATCTACTAAATGTAAAGATTGGCGCAAATAATATGGAACTGTAGCTAGTACAACAGTTTTCATTATACATTTTTCTACATACATTTCGAAATTTTTACTTTTTAATTCCATTTTTCCCACCTCGTCAATAACCAATATATCTTGTCCAGTTGTAGGTTGTAATAAAGGCAAAACAACATTTTCAAAATCTTTAACATTTACACAGTATTTGCCTACAAAAGGTCCTCCTGTGAAGTTTACCCTATAAATCGGCAAACTCTTAGAAATTAAGCCAAATACATGTAAAGAAATAATTTTCACCTAGATAATATTCCTCTATTTTTATTTAAAGTGACAACATCGAATCCTATGCGCTCATTGTTGATTGGATTACGTACTTCTTCCGTATAGAAACCGCTGCATGCAATTTTGTGGATATTTGTAAGATCTTCGCAAACTTTACGAACTAAAGTCGTCTTCCCAATACCCGGTGGTCCTGTTAGTAGTATCAGACCAAGTCGTTCAGTCATTCCCAACCCATCAAATTATTGAAATCAAACCAAAATAATTATAGTGTAAGGAAATGTCTTTTAAATTACGAAATCTAAAACAGCGCTGTCAATGTAAATTGACTAGGCATTAGAGCTGCAAAAATATCGATAGCACTATTGATATTTTATTTTTAGCAGACTATCGATATATATTATCCGATAGTGATTCTATCGACAAAAAAGCCGTTAAATAAGTAAAACCGGTTAATAAGTAGTCGACGGCTCTTTTGAAATAAATCATTCTGTATATCCTTTTCACTGTCCGTAGACTTATGTACTCATATACATAAATATAAGATAAATTAAACATTTTTTTACTCTTTACTACAAGTAAAGGCTTATGCAGGAGAATTATTCGACGGCCCGGGTACATAAGGAAATTTTAGCGGTGGCCCACCCATCATTTCCGTTTTCTTCTAACAAATCGCCGATAAATTATGCCGGCTATACACGAAAGATCATTAGAGAAGACTTGAGTTAGAAACCTAGATTAATTTTTTGAAACAGACTATGCAAGCATACGCGGAATGAAAGCGGAAATGTTAGTTATCTTTGCAAGTGATCACGACGGCACGAACGCCAATGAACAAAGTTATAAAAAACAGTAAACAATAATACAGAAGCTACTATATTATCCTTGATTTGATATTCCGACAGAGTGTTTTGATGTGGATTTTTGGAACGAATTCCCGTCATCCCTTGCTAAGTTTAACTTAGAGACAAACCGGTTTCTGATATGTGTTATTTTTAGTGTCAGTTTTCATTCTGAACGCAAGGGATAACGGAAATTCGTTCGAAAGATCTACTCCTATATTATATTTAGATACCCAAAGATATGTAAACATTTTGTTATTGTGAACTAAAAACGGAACATGCACTTAAGCAGGAAACATGGATACAAACGAAGCACATAAAATGGAATATGCACATGTTTGTTTTTAGGGTTTTATAACCTTTGTTTAATTAAAATTTGAACTAAATTTTGTTTGTTCAAAAATTGAACAAATTTTCATTTAAGATTTTTTAATAGATCAAAATAAACTTTATACGGAAAAATCGATACTATCGTTACTAACGATAGTTTTACAACAAACTATCGAAATTATCCAATAGGTCGACTATTGATTCTCCTTACTAACTTGTAAACATATAAAGAGAACCCGTGTACAGTGTTGCCATGATCAAACAGATTTGGGGAGCATAAATTGAAAAACTTACCAAATGGGAATAAATAATATAATTAATTTTTTTGTTAATTTAATTATATTTACACAATGTTTACAGCCTAATATATGTGCAACTGATGTAGGGATGAAACTTTGTTGCTGAAGACGGGTCCATCGATTAGCTGCGGGTGCTTTAGTCGTTTTTTGGTTTACTTTTTAGATTATTCGTAAAGCTTTACTTTATTATGCTCTAATAGAAATTTTTATTTTTTCCTTTGTTTTCTTTTTGCACACTATTTGTACTAGTTTTGTAGTTTTTTTCCTTTATATTAATTTTGGAGTTCCCATAATTTTTGCGACTTATTGTATAGTTTATATACGTGCAACTTTTTATTTCCCAATAACTATTAAAATGTTATTAGTTTAAAAAGTCAATGGATACAAAACGTAAACAAATTTTGACAATAGGATCTATCCTAGTGTCACTTACCTGTTAAAGAATTCGCCTTAGTTACAACTAAAGCTAGTGCAAGACAAATTACTTCGCCTTGTACTAATACAAGGTACCAGTGTTGCATTCTTTCACACGTCAACAATTTTTGTTCTTTCGACAATGGATTTTTTTTACTCTAAGCATTGTGTGGAAAAAGTGGATTTTGCAATATATACTAGTGCACTAAGAAATTTTAACAATTAAAATAATTTATCTATTAGAAATAATTTAATCGGCGGAGTTGTATAGAAGTTTTTAATGAAGCCAACTTCTAAATCAGCAATAAACGCTACTGCACCTTCTGCTGACGCTTACATTGCAGGTTCTGCGATTAATGCCTCTGGTACAACGTCAAGTGATTGTGAAACTGTCTCCTGGAGATATCAAGCTCAAGTTTTAGGCATTACTATATTTGGCGTAGTTGGCTTTGTTGTTTTTATAAAATACGTTATCACGAAATATTTTGCTGACTTGGAAGCGATTCATCAGCATTCTGAGATTTAAGACGATTTCATAGGATATATTTTGCTGCAGCTTAAAACACCGGAAATGGCCAGTCCAAGGACAAGGCGTGTGCTGCAAGAACTTAAGCCAAAAGATGAAAATTCGGTATGGATAATGTTATTAATTTTACTTTATTGATAATGGTGCCATTAAATGGAATGTAGAAAATATTTGTCGTTAGTACACGCATCTTCTAATAATTTTTTCCCCCCAAAAACACGCCATTTCTACTACATATTACTTCCTTTGATTTTGGTTCGAAAAATCTGCATGCTTTAGTTGTAGCACAGTATCCAACAAACAACAATTCTCTACCTTTGACTTCAAGCTTTTCCGTCTTTCTTGTGGATAACTTTACAACCAAAAACTTTTTTCGTGTTTTAATGTAATAAATAGCTATGTTTACCGCCTGCTACTCAATATTTCTTATTCATATTAACTTGAATTAGTAAACATCTAGCTTTTTCAATGATGGGTTGATTTATTCTCTCGGCTAAACCATTATGTTCTGGAGAATATGGAGAGTTGTTTTGTGAATAACACCAGACGAAGTTAAAATCTAATTCATACCCCTGTTACCGAATTTAGTACCATTGTCAGCATGAAGAACGTTTATTCTTCGACTACTATATCCGTTGGCTTAAGGAAATACACAGAAACTTGTGTGCTATAATTGTCGACAAAAGTCAGTAGATACTGAGAACATCTAAATGGTGTTTATTACATAGGACTGCATAAGTTGGAGTAAACAATACCTCAAATTTTTGCGCTTTGGTTCCAAGAACCATTGTCCATTCCATGAACCATTCGACCGCCTTTTTTAATTCTCATTACAAGGGTGTCCGAGTCTTAGATGCCATTTATCAAAACCCAAACATTTTGCAGAACTTTAAACTTATTCTATTAAGATTAAACTTTACTCCTATCAATGACCCCATCGCAATTATTGCATTATGTGAATCAATTACCATACATCCCTTAGAACTTCAAAAACTACTTTGTTTCCGTGTTTAACTATACTTAAAATCGACAACAAATTTGTTATGAACATTTGTCAGATACAACACAAAACTATGTCCATAAACGCATCACCTTTGACCTTTCAAATTACTATCACCCATCAAATTCCCCTTCATTATAGAATTATTTGCTGTTAAAATTTCAAACTTGGAACATTTCTTTAAATTGTCAATCAAAGATTCGACATTACGCATGTGGAAGTTGCCCCCGAATAGAAATACCAGTCACTTGACATCGAAATTCGATCTGAGAAAGTACCTTTTTCAATATATTTATTTCTAGGGCAATTTGATTGAACATGACTACATGTAACCTTCCAACGCGGGCGGAAGATTTATAATTCGTAGGCTGCATGTCTTGTAGAAGTTCATTTCTTAGATACTCTCCAGATAATTGGACACCAGAACATTCAATTCCCATTATCCTTGGCTGAAAATATTTGGGAAGACCTGCCAACATTAGCGTGACTATCCTTCTATCGACGCCAACCTTCATGTCCACACTAGAAAGCTGGTTTGACGTTAACACTATAATATTTGTGAAAACTTCCATTGAATCGTCCATTTTAGTTTTAATTAACTTCCTCAATAAATTCAATATGCATAAATAAAAGGAGATCCTCCAGTCAAATCAGCATTGAATGAGCTATTATATTTTTCTTGGAATCTTTTATCCCTTCCAAACGCAGCCCCCCATAAGCCTTCCATTTTAAAGCCTCCACAGCAATCTTGAATCGCTCCTAGTTATAACGGCCTTTTCGTCGTTCAATTTGCGACATATTCCAAAGAAAAAATTGTCTAAGAAAACGTTTAATAATTATATTTAAAATTGTTTGTAATAACTTTTATTTTTGACAAATTTTTCTATGAGACTGAACCCTTAACCTCTTTTTAAGGTTTATTAAACAAGTAGAGTATTTAAAACAATTTATAATATAAAATTATAGCTGTTCTTGACCTTTTTTTAAATTTAATTTATTTAAAATTGTCCAAGCTTGAAGGTCTTTTTTTTTAAAATTATATTTTTATTCTTCGATATTTCGCTACTCCATTGTGTAGCATCATCAGGAAATAAAAATTACGAACCAATTATATATTAATGAAAAAATATTGTCATTAATATATGCTAAAAAATTATAAATAACGTGTATTTTTGCCCAAAAAATAAAAGCTAAATATAACTTATTCCTGCTCGAAAATTTAAAAGTTAAGGTACGCTCACATTTGGTGAAATATTTGACTAAAAAAGGGGAAACCACAATTTTTTCCAAATATTTATTCAACATTAAATTGCATATATAGAACAAAATTAAGTTAAATAATATAACAATAAGAGTGTGTTGCCCTGCATGTTACGTAGAAACTTTTCTTAGTAAGAGAATATTTGTTTAAAGAAGAATGTACCATTCATAAATGTAGTATAAATAGCGTCGAGAAATTAGCCCCAGAAATAGTATGGATCTTTTAACAAAACAACGAACCTACGTACACCGCCAAAATAGTTAAAGAATAGTTTTTGTATCACCCATCACAACAGTTGGACCACCCCCACAGTTAAGGGTCTCAACCCGATTGAACTTCTTTAGGACAATTTAGATATACAAATCAAAAGAAAAGAAAATCTTGCAAAAGTGTTCAAATATTCCGACAGGGGTAATATCTAAATTGGTGGAATTCAGGTCAGAAGTATTTTTAAAAGCTAAGGGAAATTAAACAAAGTATTAGACATTAAATTGAAACTAAGTCGCTCCAGTCGTTTAGGAGTAGTTCAATTACGTACAGAAGATCAAGATTTATATGTATATCAATAATAAATAGCAGCCCTTTGACGTAGTGTTTTAAGTTTACGACAAGAATGAAGTACACAAAGATAAATTTTTTAGAAATGTTTTGAATGTGGCACCCACAACCCACAATGGGTTTCTGTGACTTATGGGATATGGATTTGCTTAGAATGTTCTGGAAAACACAGAGGTTTAGGTGTTCATCTCTCGTTTGTACGTTCCGTTACAATGGACAAATGGAAAGACATTGAATTGGAAAAAATGAAAGTTGGCGGCAATTTAAATGCTCGTACTTTTCTTGAAGAGCAAGATGACTGGAATGATCGTGCACCCATTAATCAAAAGTATAATACCAGAGCAGCCGCTTTATATCGAGATAAGATATCAACTTTAGCCCAGGGAAACCCATGGGATATGAATGATGCAAAGAATCGTTTAGACTCCTTGCACTCAACAACAGCAACATCATACGGTAGTTCAAGTCGTACTTCTACATATAGCAACAATTCATTAATGACACATTCCGGAGATAGTTGCAACTACCAACAACCAACAGACGGCGGATATCAAAATGGTGGTGGTTATAACAATGATGGAGGGTATCAACAATTCTATACTCAAGAATTCAAGGATCAGAAAGAAGAGTTTTTCTCACGCATTCAATCTGAAAACGCTTCAAGACCAGAGTAAGTGAAATAATTTATTTTAGAACATTGCATGCTAAATGATTAATTTCGTTATTTATCTTTAGCCATTTGCCGCCTAACCAAGGAGGTAAATACAGTGGCTTTGGTTATTCTCGAGATCCACCTCCTAAAACCCAGTCCCAAGAACTTATTGATACAACTCTGTCTTCTATAGCATCGGTAACTTTAAATTATTTAATATATGGAACCTGTAGGCTAATGGCTTATATATTTTAGGGCTGGACTTTACTTTCAGCTGGAGCTTCAAAATTTGCCGATATAGCTAAAGAAAAGGCTTTCAATACTGCTAATATAGCTTCTTCAAAGGTTTGTACTATTTTGGTAATGGTATTAATTATTACTTATATAGTATGTATGTATATTATAGTCCACTTAGATGATTTTAATTTGCTGTAGTACATTATATTCCTTTTTGATTTAATAATAATAATTTAGCTTCATAACAGAGTTTATTTTTTAATACAAAGAAAAAAAACAAGATTACTTCTTATACTATAGGGTATTGTGTATTTTATTATGACTTCAACACGTGTTTGGCTGTAATACAATATGAAATATTAAATGTGACTTATATCCAACTGCTTTGAATTAGCTTATACATTCATATTTACTTATAAACTTCGTACAGAAATGTTTCATTTGAATTTTGATTGCAAAAAATATATACATATGTATGTATACATAATTATGATATATACAAATATGTACAAATGGGCACTCCAGCAGAATTACTATTGTGCAACGCGAGTAGCAATTTTTCACTTTCTTGACTCCCTTGTCACTTTTAATGCCCGTTCTCTGCCGTGTTTTGTTATGTTGGGCTACTTTTTGTATCTTTTCGAGACTACACTTTTGATTTAATATAACAGATACGAAAGTATCAAATTAAAAAAATGTTAACTGCACATTTTATTAAATGGAACACAATAAAGTATATTGTAATAATAAAATAATGTGTATGTAGTATGATGTAGACAATATTAACGCAATTATACACGGTTTCGTGTTAGAGCAACTGAAAGTTGTTTCTAGTGTTATTAGAGAGGTGCTAAATCTACACTCCGATATCAATAAAGTTGTGGCGAAAATAACATTTATTATAAATAACTTTGTAATATTCATTTTAATAAAACATTCGCAAAAACAGAAAACAACAATAATCTAATTGTTTGTCTGTAATAATTTAGCTTCATAAGTTTTTAGCAAAACGATAAATTGATGCATAACTTTTGATTTTATTCACAATTAAGTGAAAACATCTCATTTTGAAAATGTTTCCGTATAGACATAACTGTCAAATGGTTTCTAACAAAATTTGCAAGTGTTGGTACTTCTTAACTTTTACAGTAATTTGACTTTGAGTAATCATTTTTTTCCTTGATTTTTTTCAGTTTTTAACCCATTGTTTTTTCTAAGTCGAATGTTTTTCGCTTTAAAATGTTTTTATACCTTAATAATGTAGGCCTTTATAATTGTTTATGCCAATTTGTATATGATACCCTATTAGGTTTTCCTGTTTCAAGTAATGACAGAAATGTCATTTATTATGTTTGCTGTTTGAAATTATTTAGCTGGGGAACGTCTGGATTTAAAGGCTCAAAAATTTTTAATTTTATTTTTGATATAAATTTTTCTTTTGAAGATAATCCGGTATCGCCCATGTACCATCTTTAGTGTTATTTTTCGTTCAGAATTCTTAAAAATTACAGAATTATTTTTGTTTGTATATCAGTCTAGTCTTTGTAACATACTTTCATTGGCTTATGGAAATTTTTATATTACTATGAATAAATAAATGATATAACGATATATATATATATATATATATATACACACGAAGCAACATTAAAAGAATCATGTTTTAAAAATCTAGCTTCATTTTTGGATACAGACGTTGCAACCACAGAGGAAACACCAGTTTGTGTAAATAGCGCACATACTATTATATATATATATATATATATGATCTTCACAGAGCGACTACTTTCAACCAAATAAGCTAGCAACAACAATAACCATCGATATAAACGAAACAGAAAATACATAAACAATTTCAATATTTTAGGAACCAAAGAAGGAATATGCATTTCAGTAGAAAACAAGGCTACAGACATACCAGTGTTTCCTCTGATGTTCCATTGTGTGTAGCCGGTATAAAAGAAATTGTTTCTAAAAATTGTTTTGGAATGACTATACACTGTATTTGGTTTTATGCAAATGAGCTAATTAGCTTCGATGTTCCACTGTGTAATAGTGCATTTTTCTTTATCTTATTTTTGTAATTTGATTTGTTCTATACATTAGAAGGTTTTAAGTTTTGTTTTATATTTTAATTTTTTTTATTTTTGTTGCCGTAGATTAATGAGGGTGGTTTAATAGAAACCTTACAGCATTCTGTCACTGAAGTGGCATCAAAGGTGGGTATTTTTAACATACTCTTTCATACATGTGCATAAACATTTATTGCAAAATATATACTATTTTATTGTTATACCTTTTTAATAGTATTTTTTTTTTAACTTGTGTAGGTAACTGATATTAGTAAACGCGGTTGGAATAATTTAGCGGGCAGCAATATTACATCGCCCGGAGAACAAGGTGGTGGCTATGGTGATTTCAACCAGGATAATTCTTATCAGCGTTCACAGTCCGTAACAGGTAATATAGCTTTAGGCATGGCTAATCAATTAAATTCCAACGATAAGGACTGGGGATGGCAGGATAGTCCTCAAAAGCAAATACCCACATCTAAGTCCTATGAAAATCATTTAACCGATTTGAGCCGTCGTACTGGCAACTGTAATACTATAAACAGTGATGATGATTGGTCAGGTTTTGATAATTACCAAGACTCTACGACTTCCTATCAAAATTCAACACCATTAACTTCAACAATAAAAGCTACAGCGAGTACAAATAAAAACTTAAAAATTGCATCAACTACACAAAAGTTGAGTGAAGGCTTCGATTGTTTAGATGTTAAAAGTGCTAAAGTGAAACCTATAGTTAATAAAACAGATGAAGATGATGCTTGGAATTTACTAATGAATTAATTATACAAGTGAACTTAGTTAATCGTTTTTGTTTTATTTCAAGCTTAATATAAATTTATATAAAAAATACATTTTGCCTGTACAACTATATGCTGATGAGTTTTATTACATTTTTGTCGTACTTTTTTCTATATTATTAATTTCTTAAGTATAGATCTTATTTCTTGTAAACTATACAAGTAAACATTATAGGATATATTTAATAACTGAATGCTGTTAACAGATTAAAAAAATAAAAAAGGTAAGAAAATCCTTTTGCAAAAAGGTGAACGATATAGGAATATTTAATTGTTTATTATCAAAAAGAGATGTTTAGAAGTATCTGTGACAGAATGGGCATTTTCGTCAAATTTTGCTTTCAATTAGAGCTACACAGTTGATTACTGTGAGTTTTTATGGTTTTTATGTCTACAATGCGGTTCGGAAATATGTATTTAACAAGCAATGTTGATCAACAATTAATGATAATTTACAGTTTTTGCACTCTGTTTAACCTTTAAAACCTCAGGTTTCACTTCTATATCTGGCTTATGGAGCTTATTTACGTAACAGGACAAAGCGGAATTGGAAGATTTTATTCGATTTTTTTCGGATGACGGAATTTCGTTACAAATATCTACTTCACCCTGTGGGAAAATTAAATCAAGAATCTGCTGTTTTTTTTTGTCAGTTCTTAATAATTTTCTTTTTCCGTTTTCTATTGTCACTTTCTCTTTAATTAATTTGAGGATGTTGTTCAAAAAATGATACTGAAGACGGCATACAATCGAAACCGGTTTGCCTCCAAACCCAGCTTGACAAGGGATGATGGAAATTCGTGTCAAATATCTATATTAAATCAAATGAAGCAGTTACATATATGTAATCGCAATCGGAAATTGTCCAAATACATATAATTATAATTACCTTATTATCAATTAAAATATCATGTAATGGGTAACTACACACACGTACTATTTAGAAAATGTTGTTGAGTAGTTTGAATATACAATTTTCGTAAGATTTTTTTATTTTTAATTCAGTTGGTTTAATTTCTAAAAAATTACAACTTACTTAAAAAAAGTAAGAAGTTTTAAAGATGTATGTATAAAATCATGCAAAATTTTCTTAATATATTATACAAGAATAAAGTTGTATATGGTTATCATAATTGCATATACATACATATGCATATCTAGCTTAAATCACGTACAAACCTACTGTTGCCAACATTTTTCAGCAGAAACAAAAAAAAAACTAATAACTTAATGTTTACTTTTGGTTTTATTGCAAATTCCAAAAGCTCGTTAAAAATTACTAGATGTAGTTTTGAATTCCAACTAACGATATTAGAAACCTCGCATTTTGCGAGTACCAGGTAAAAGCAAGATTCTATTTTTAACAAACTTTGAACAGATAAAAAATGTTAGTCGATTAGAACAAAATATTTTATATTAAACATTTAGGCACTTTGGCAATTATTATTATTTACTTGTAATTAATTATTGGAGCATGTATGTATTCCGCTATTACACATAATGTGCGTGATTATTATCATTTAGTTATAACAATTAAAATTTGTTTTTTTAAACCCATCCACCGGTTAGTTTGTGAAACATTTCCTCATTCAAAGTCTGATTGTTTTCCTTTGAACGCATCGACATGAAAATATAACCGCCAATGAATTCGTGCACAACTTTGCAGTCGGCCGACAAACAGGAGAAGACAACATTTTCATCGTTGAACTGAATCATCATACATTTAATACCCCAATTGACATTCCAAGCCTTCATTGTGTTGTACCGCCATGTTTTAATATGGTCTCCAGTATTTAAGTCCATACGCATTATGCGGTTGTGGGCTACACCCAAAAGTTCTTCCTTTTTGTGACCATCAAATTTGATAACAAATAAAGAAACCCCGAAGTCTGGTAGTAACTGCCAAGCTTGAATATACTTTAACTTAGCATCCATTAGGGGTAATTTACTAACATTGGCATGAGCTTCCAATATTTTGACTGGAGCTTTACTTGATAATTTTTTTACCATTTTTGGAGACAGGTAATCAAAAACTTCGATTGAACGTGGATCAACATTTACTGCTGCTCCTTGGGCTGGCTTCTGCAAGTTAAGTAGGGTTTTTATATTAGAGACTTCAGTATCATATGAACTATCAGCCAGAGATCGACCTTTGGCAGCTAACCGACATGCTGCCATCCATTTGGCATATTGATCTTCAGTTTCACATCTGACCCATACTTCGGTGTTTGGACCACTTTTACCTTCTGGTGGCACCTCTAAACGTATTGCAAACTTTTGTTGTGATAAATTGACATCCGGTGTCACCTCACAACCTCGTAAATTGATTGTTATAACGGGAGCATCTCTACGAGAATCTTCAGCGGACTTATAAAGATGTAAATGCAAATCGCGATAGGCAAAGTAATATCGTTTGTAACCTTTCATTGTAAATTTACGGGGTTTAAAAAATCGTAAGTAGTCGGAAAGCTCTGGAATTTTTGTGATATTACCATCACCATTCGTATTTGAGCCCTCTAAAGTTATCTGCAATTCATTTAAAGCCGAATCAATATCGTCATCAGTGCCGTTATCGTTCACTGGGGATTCAATGCTGCTATTTTGATATGGCTGAAATTCACTGAGTTGATTAATTTGAAACTGAAGCGCAGCAAACATTAAACTTTCTTCTTCGGTGCAATCGATTTCTTCATTTAAAATAGACCATTTGGCCTGTTCATACAACTGATTCACACGCACAAGATCGTATTTTGGGTTTAAGTCAAAGAAAGTATAATATTTGAAACGCAAACACAATGTGTCGTATTCTCTTATTCCTTGTTCCATTATTGATAAAGAAGAATCGAGCCAACCAACATTCATGCGGGCCTTCTCAATTATTGATTTTGGGCGTACCAAACGGGATCTAACATCAGGGCTAGGTGACCTAGGAGAAGCCGCTAAATTTTCCTGGTAATCGCCTAAACTTGAAGTTGAATCATAGGTGGCGTAACCGTTGCTGCTACTTTTCCAAGTTCCGGTGGGCGACGATATGGGAGTTCCACGTTTTCTGGGAGTTGCGTTGTACGGAGATACAGGAGCACATAATAAATTACCATTTTGTGTTCTATCTAAGCTTCCGTTGCTTCCTCCATTGTAGGTAGAATTTATCGGTATAAAAGAATTTGTATCTGGTGCTGGTTGTAAATAAACTAAACCATTGGCTTCAGGTATAATAGCTTTTCTCTGTGGATATTTTCCGTAATTCTTCTTAAGATGTTCCTGCTCCAGGGGCTTACATAGCGATAACTCTTCGGGATGTCTTATGTCCAAATCTTTACACAAACTTACCACCGCTGCAAAAGTTTTAATCGAATAATCTACTCTGCAATCAATGAAACGCAAATCTGGCAATTGTACTCGTAAAATTTTATGCATGGGTGTAAAGTACAATAAACAATCAGCTTGTACGCCCACTTGATCTAGAGTTGAACGAGTTCTAGTCAACCAAATGTTTCGCTCGGGCCACCAAAGAGCATGATCAGACCAATCTTTAGGATTTTCGGGGTCAACAAGTTGCAACATAATTCCACCAATATGCTGCTCACCCTTCACCCTTAATTGTTTCTCCACTTGCAGATCAGTTATAAAAATTCGCAAAATCCAAGTGCTCTCGCCGACATGAATCATCTTTATTGGTTCTGATATTGTGCCAAATTGATTGGTACATATATGCACTTAATTCAAAAAATCATACAATTTATTAGATTTACAAAAAAAAAGAGAATAACCATTACATACTTACATACGTATGTATATATAAACAAAAAATTTTCTTTGTTACTTTCTTGACCTCGAATAAAAATGAAATTCTTGTCTCATCTGAGCTATTTTGATGACGTAAGATTTGTTTGATTTTATATTTTAATTTCACGTTTCGCAAAACTTTTTTTTTCTATTCAGTCAGTATTCCTAGTGTAGTAAACTTTTTGAAATTTTTCTATTTGCACATGAAAACCACAGGTTTAAAATAAAAATTGCTTGTGGTGTTATCAAAAACGTAATCCGTGAAAAAACAAATTCATAGAAAGCAAAATGTAAGAGTTCTTAGCACAGACATAATCAGAAGTATCACTCCTGTGGATCCTAGCCGGCTCGCCATGCCGCCGCTGTAATTGTTATTTAAGAAGCCGTCGCACACAGCTCAAAATGCGGAATATTTTTCAGATTCTTTTAAAACGCTTCTTTGTTTCAATTTAATAACGTAAATTATATTATTATATATTTTTTTATTATCTTTGTATTGCAATAATCAGTAATGGCTACTTTTTTAGTCCAACAAAATCAAACTCGTTAAAAACATACACAGATTATAAAAGCCCATGTTCTGAAAACTGAGTCCTGTAAAACTCATTCGCTAGAAATGCTAGTGTATAACCAAGCGAACTGATGAATTTTTTCTAGCTGTAATTTAGAGGGAAAATTATGATGCATTATTTATTTTGAATGTTTTTTTTTTAACAAAAGTAAAACCAATTTTGCACATTTTTAATTAATAATATAAAATTAAAAAAAGTTGCAATAGTTTTGTCAATTGTTTGAACTGGCGATTAAGAATCAGCTGATCAAAATGATATTTGAAAAATTTGTGAGGCAAATGGTGTTAAATTCCTAACTACATTATTTGGTTATTTTTTCTGCAATGTTTGATATTATTATCTAAAACTTATTTAATGTAAAGTTTTATATTAAAACGTATAAAATTACCCTAAACGAAGTTCAAAAAGAGCTAAGATATTATACAAAAATTTTATTTTAAACCGACTACTCAAAGATAAAAAAAAACACCCTGTCGGAATATCAAATGAAGAATCGATTAAAATATCATAAATATATAAATTGTAATTTTTATAAAACGAATATAACTAGTATAACTGTGTAGTATAGGTTTGCATCGATTATGTTTTTGTTGTACACGAGAAGTTCTTTTACTTTACAAATATAGTGAGCAAGGCGTATCTAACTAGGTGGCATTGCTACGACAACAAATACAATACAACAACAGCAGGCAACTTTGTGTAAAATCAATGATTACTGTCAAAAACATGTGACAACAAAAAGCAGATTAAAAAGAAAACAGTTGAAAAAAGGTTTTTCGTAAATAAAACCAAACACTTTGACATTAACAAAGTGAAACAAAGAAAAAATTAAATGTAAGCAAAAAAAATCACCTGCAGTAGTGATGCCACCTAGTTATGCCATTATATAAGCAATGTATGTGTGTATGCACTAGTTTGTAAACACCCGTACATAAATTATGCTAAAAGAATCCATACAATCACGATAAGACAAATAATTATGATCAAACTGAACAAACACATCTACACGTATTCTTCACACAGAAGACCACGAACATTCTCTCGTCGTGTGAACAAATTTATGGCTAGTCAGGACGTAGTGTATAATTTTATAAAAACAAGAGAGAAAAATTTCATATGTCGGAAACGAGTTTTTATTTAAACTTTTTTTGTTTCTTATGTGTACTATAAATAAACTTCATTACTCTATACATTGAAAATTAACGCGAACACATTTTCTCCCGTGTGCTTTATGTTTGAAGAATTCGTGTAAATGATCATATTCAGTTTGAGCATAATTTTTTGTCTCTCATCGAGATTGTATGGATGCTATGGCATAGTATGTGTGGGTGCTTAAAGACGAGCCCGTGCACACATACGTACTTTTAATTTTGTTTGTGTAATGTCATAACAGAGTTGTGCGAACTATATTTCGGACAAATATGTTTGAACATAAAGCGACCATGAACAGCGACGGTCTTGACTAGCAATTTTTCTGTGCGATGGCTGAACAAATTATGGCTAGTCAAGACGTCATGTTATCTAGACAAATTCCTGTGCGAACAGCAAAATATACGATGGCTGAACAGATTTTCGGCTAGTCAAGACACCATGTAAAATACGAACGAAAAATGACACTGAAGATGGCACATAGCCGAAACCGGTTTGTCTCCAAACCAAACTTGACAAGGGATGACGGAAATTCGTTCCAAAATTTTACATCAAAACACCCTGTCGGAATATCAAATCAAGAATCATGTAAAATACCTTTTTTGCGATACCCTTTTTTTTTTTTTAAATCACCCCTCTTTTGCCCGTTTTAAATATTTTACAAGAAATCTCTCATTTGGGTATAAATACACTAATCTGACAACTCTGATTTAAAGATCAATAATTCCATTATCAATATGAAATTATTGATCACTTTCCGTTGTTGGTAATTGAATTATATTAAGAGTTGTTGTGGTATTTGAAGTGGTTGGATAGCGTTAATGTGAGCGGTTGATAAAATTTTCGTTTCGCTGCCGTAACAAATGTAAACTTTTAATGGTTTGGTTGCTTTGTGCAGATTTGCCTTCTATAAATAGCAATTTAATATTGTGGTTACAGAAACAAGCAAAGTAAACATATTCAATACACTTTTACAATCAATACAATACTAGTGACAGGCAGTAATGTCGATAGAGTTGACCGTATGTGTGGGTATAAAAAAAAGGAATGTTTAGATCGTGTCAAATTATGAATTAATTGCGTTTGCGTAGTAGTTTCGTCTATTAGGTGAATATGAACGGTTTTGCACGCCCAACATATCCGTAGTACATATTTACAGCTTTACCAAATTTATCTACAATCGTGTGTATGTATATACACGGTTCTGCACAGTTGTGTTTCAATACTGGTAGCTTGTTTATGAAAATGGGATTATGTAGCCTTGTATGAGATTGAAAATAAACGTAATGGAGCGTACAGAACGAGTCAAAAATTCGACAACAAATTCGCTCGTTTTATCTATCAACAGTATTTTCGACGTTCCAGTGAATTCAGTGATATACATACATACATATGTATAAATAGTATTTGCTTATGGAAACGTTTACATACGTACATATATACACATTGATTGTAAGTATAAATATTACGTCATTAATTTGTAAGAATTTCTAGGGAAACATCTGTGATTTTAATTTTAGTTATTTTATACTGCGGGCGCGTTCTGAAATAAGTGGAGTGATTTTAAGCAATATCATCAAAAATGATTCATGTAGGAGACAACTCTTGGAATCTGCGGATTTTTATAACTGATCTGCAGGTGGAGAAACACTTGAGAGTGAAAGGCGATCAACACATTGGGGGCGTTATGCTACAATTAGTTGACCCTGAAAATCCTAAAGATTGGTCCGATCATGCTTTATGGTGGCCAGATAAAAATATGTGGTTAACAAGGACTCGCTCAACTTTAGATCAGGTGGGGGTTCAAGCTGATTGTTTGCTACATTTCACACCAATGCATAAAATCCTTCGTGTTCAATTGCCAGACTTGCGATATCTTGACTGCCGCGTAGACTTTTCTATTAAAACGTTTGCTGCCGTTGTAAATTTATGCAAAGATTTGGATATATCCCATCCAGAAGAGTTGTCATTCTGTAAACCGCTAGAAGCTGATCATATGAAAAAAAACTATGGGAAATTTCCTCAAAAGAAAATACCGATTGCCGAACCGAACGGAACAGTATATTTGCAACCAGCTGCAGATACCAATTCGTTCATACCAATTAATTCTGCGTACAATGGTAGCGCCGAGAGTTTAGATGGAACACAAAACGGAAACTTTCTGTGTGCACCAGCTTTGCCATATAGCACCAACCCAAGAAGATCAAAAGCTCCTGTAGCACCGATAAGTTCACCAACAGGTACTTGGCACCATAACAGCAATGGATATCTGACACATGATTCTGGATCAAGTCTCGGAGATTATCAAGAGAATTTAGCTACCTCCCCTAGTTCACCCAGCCCTGAAGTGCGGTCTCGGCTATTAAGGCCAAAGTCCTTAATAGAAAAAGCCCGCATGAATGTTGGTTGGTTAGATTCTTCACTATCAATTATGGAGCAGGGTATACGTGAATACGACACCTTATGCCTTCGCTTTAAATACTACATTTTTTTTGATTTAAACCCCAAATATGATCACGTTCGCATTAATCAATTGTACGAACAAGCCAAATGGGCCGTTTTAAATGAAGAATTGGATTGTACTGAGGAGGAATGTCTTATGTTTGCAGCCTTGCAGTTGCAGATTAATAAACATAATGAGTCATATCCAGGTATTGACTCGGACAGTAATTGTCTGAAAACCCCAAATGGTACTGAGGACGACATAGATGCTGCACTTAATGAACTGCAAATGTCATTGGAAGGACCCAAAGCCAATGATGATGGTAATATAACTAAGATACCCGAGCTATTCGATTATTTACGTTTTCTTAAACCGCGCAAATTTACAATGAAGGGATACAAAAGATACTTTTTTACTTATCGAGATCTACATTTACATCTGTATAAAAGCGCTGAAGAGTCAAGACATGGAGCTCCATCTATAACTATTAATTTGAAAGGTTGTGAAGTTACTCCCGATATTGTGCTGTCGCAGGGAAAGTTTGCCATACGTTTGGAAGTTCCTCTAGAAGGTAAAAATGAACCAAATAGTGAGGTCTGGATACGCTGTGATAACGAAGAACAATATGCAAAATGGATGGCTGCTTGTCGGCTTGCCTCCAAGGGTCGATCTTTAGCAGACAGTTCTTATGAAAGTGAGGTCTCAAATATTAAAACAATACTGAATTTGCAAAAACCCGCCCATGGTGTTGCTGACAATGTCGATCCTCGTTCTATAGAACCAATTGATTATTTACCGCCAAGAATGTTGCGCAAACTCTCCAATAAAGCTGCCCAGCGTATACTGGAAGCCCATGCAAATGTATGTAAACTATCCGTAACTGAAGCAAAGTTAAAGTATATTCAAGCTTGGCAGTCATTACCTAATTTTGGAGTTTCTTTATTCGTCATTAAATTTGATGGGCACAAGAGGGAAGAACTTTTAGGGGTTGCTTACAATCGCATTATGCGCATGGATTTAAATTCAGGCGATCATATTAAAACTTGGCGTTACAACAAAATGAAAGCATGGAACGTTAATTGGGGTAAAAAATACATGATGATACAATTTTACGATGAAAATGTCGTTTTCTCTGTCCAGTCTGCGGACTGTAAGGTGGTTCACGAATTTATAGGTGGCTATATTTTTATGTCTATGCGTTCCAAAGAAAACAATCAAACTCTAAACGATGAAATGTTCCATAAACTGACGGGTGGTTGGGTCTAAATTTAAAAAAAAAAACCCTGCAACATTTTAACTACATAAGGTTTATTACAACTGAAATTAATATAGCAGAATACGGGAACAGATTTTACTACCAAATCGAATAATTTATTTTTAAGTAACAGTTGTATAGAACTGCAACTAAAAAATATTAATGTTCTATACCACTAACTAAAGCTATTCCACAGGAATTAATTCTTTAAAAAATAATACTCATGTTAACCACTAAATCTTTCAACTCCGCTTTGCTACAAATTAAATAGAAAATTATGAAACAACCTTAATTCAATACATTACAAACTGTAGGTATAATTTATAAATATGTTACTGCAAATTGTAACAGACTTAATTTTAAATTTATTAATTTAATATTATTAAGTAAAGTTTTCCAAGCTTGAAAATCTTTGTTTTCAATTTTAACAAATATATGTTGTGAGTGTTTGTTATAAAAAATATTTATTTCCTGATGAAGCTACGCAATGGAGTAGCGAAATATCGAAAAAATAAATATTAAAAAACATCTTCAAGCTGCTTGGAAATTTTTATAAATAAAAGCGATCGATTAGAAGGTAAAAAGTTGTATGTTGCAAAATACAAAAAATTCAAACCAGAATTTTAAATAATCCGGTCAAAACGCTTTTATTGCCCATCAGACAATAGTTATTCAGAGCACACAATTATTCAACAAAATAATTTGTGAAATTCATGTTGAATATACAGACTCACCAACTGGAAAAAATCAATTTATAAATTTTATTTATTGCCAAAGTTTAAGGAATAATACCTAATAATTTGCGATGGGTTTCTTAAATTAATAATGAAAAAAATGAAATTCGTGAAAGCGAATTGAAACGTATATTATCTAACCCTTGCTACTTATTAACGAAGTTTTTTTTTTAATAAAACAATAATTTATAACATTAAAAACAGCATTAAAACAAGATATTAATATAAATTTGAACGTATTAACATATTAATAGTAATTTGATCATTGGCCTTTGTGTTTTTAGCATTAAATATTATTTACAATATGTTCTTCTAAAACAAATTTGTAAAAAAAATAACAAAGCTGTGTAGTTTTTTTTTTCAAAGATACTAGGTAATTCTTATAGATTGCACAATTTGCTAGCTTGGTAACATTTTTTTCAACTTTCTAACCTAGCGTTTACACATGCCACTGGGAGTTCGAAAAACTCAATACACTCTCACATTTTCACTAATACATTTACATTTTTCGCAATGGCAGCTCCAGTGGCAGCTAAAATTGCATGCGAGTGAAAATTTGGCATTTGCATGCCACTAAATGTCAAAACGATAGACAAAGTTACCCTGTTCAATATTAAATGTAAATTTGCTGGATTGCGGTTAAATTGTAATTAAAGTTCTACCTTTTTAAATGATTTATTATTATGATTATTATGCTGTTATGATTTATTTCTTAAATTGCGCATAAAAAAATTCAAGTTTGTTAATTAAAGAGCAATAATATTAGTAATTATAATAAAATATTACTATTAATAATAAATGTAAATCGTTTCCCCAAAAATATGCCTATATGGTGAACTCGGTAACTCTATTTTAAAAAGAAAACAAAAAGTTAA
Organism: Phania funesta; assembly: GCA_963932375.1. Lineage (NCBI taxonomy): Eukaryota > Metazoa > Arthropoda > Insecta > Diptera > Tachinidae > Phania > Phania funesta. Next base: position 90,296,640 of record OZ010656.1, on the reverse strand, counting down.
AATGGAAGCAAAATTGAGCCAACAGAATATTTTAAAATTATTAAAAGTGTGCTTCGATGTCTAAATCGCACCTTTTAATCAATAGGGGTTTTACCCAACATCTCCTCTTAACAACATTTTTCTTTAATTTTTCTTTATCATTTTCTCATCAAATTTTTTTTAATTTTAAAAGTAAACAAATTTTTTCAAGTTTACGCTTCGACGACATTTTAAAAATGAACTTACACTTGCATGTGTAAACTCAAAAACGAATGGCATGAGATTCGACTATTTCGAAGAATTTTTCGTTGATAATACGTATACAACAATTGCATGCCACTACTTGCATTTGTAAATGCAGGGTAACACGGGAAAAATATGTACGGCTGTACAGGCGATTACACACACATACATACTTTTTATTTTGCCTGAGGTTTTTGTTTGTTTAATGTCAACAGAGTCGTGCGAACTATTGTTCGGACAACTTTGCTTGAACATGAAGCGACCATGATAAACGACGGTCTTTGTTAGTATGATGGCAGAAGAGAATTATGTACAAGTATTCGGACGACGTTGTTTTAACACGAACAGACCATCAATAGCGACAAGCTAAATTTCTCTGCGAACAGCAATATCAACGTTGGCAAAACATATTTGTGGCTAGTCAAGACGGCATGGTTTAGTGGTAGAATATTCTACAAGAGAATAATTTTGTTACTAAAAGCGACTAAGTACACTTTAGGATATTTTTTTATTGTATAAAAGTAGCATAAAGTAAACTTTACTTTAATATTGCACATGCTTTGTAATGAAGCTTTAGATTTGATTTGTCTTTTAAAAGGAATTTTTACGAGAAGATATCTGTTCAATTCTGCATCATGTGTAGAAAAACACCTTTCAATTATTTCCTTGTGAACGGACGGTACGTATTGTATCACATGAAATTCTATTTATCGTAAATGTATATATGTACATATGTGTACAGGCGTGTATTGAAGAAAATAATTTTTCGAACCCTTTTAGATGGGCGCCTGTTACATTGGAGTAAGGCTTGATCACGTCTCTAACTCGTATGTTATAAGGCAGTTATTCTTTCAGAGTACACTTGCTCTCCTCACTGAGAGATGTACATATGCATAAATAACTCAGCAGTAATGTCAGTTCTTCATCACTTCTGGAAGATGAAATTTGTACTATGTAGTGATTCATCACTAATCTTTAAACACAATCCCTTTAATTGTAAGTAATTTAATTAGTTTTTTTTTTTGATATTCTTCAAAAAGTTTTGTTCATATGCATTTGAATTCTAACTAAATTTTCTTTCAAAAATATAGCATAAAGGAAACACAACTTAAGCATTATTTAGAAATCCTCTTATGAAGAGCTTCAAGCGTATGCTTACTTGAAAGTTACTTACTGAAATTTTGAACACCTCATGAGCGGAAATTTCTGTCTATTTCAACTGCCCAATAAAAGATTCGGTATTTGCTAGGAATGACTTCTGTCAGCGTCTATATACAAATGCTTGTTAACAAAAAGCCACAGGGCACTACACTTCCTGTGAAATTTCTTCTCATGTTGTACATGGACTCGCCTCTTGCCATAAGGAACATAGTTTTATTTCCCTTAGAATATTTTTTGCACAAGAGACAGTATTTTTATTCATTTTGATTAGCTTGTTCAATAATGTGATGGCATTCGTACTTTTTCCATTTAAAAACAAATTTTTAAAACAGGGTCACCTGATTATGAATTCGCCTTAAATATTCTTATAACAAACATTCACTTTACGATATTAGCATTATATCAAGCAGATATTCTTGTTAACATTCGGTCGCTTCAGTAATTAAAAATTATCGACACTTGTTATAAATTGTTAGCAGTGTTTGTGTAACAAATAAATTTACGACAATAAAATTAGCGTAAAATTTAAGAGAAGGTATTAAGGAAATTTTTGTAAGACAAATGTGTACTTGAATATGATCATATGTTGACGTGAATTATTTACATTTCGAACTTGTGTTCGAAAATTGTAAAAAGTTTTTTATCTGGCATGTGCAATTCGAAATACTATTCTTAGCACATTGGCGTCTCTTACAATAGAAATATTTTTTAAGAAACCGATATTTATTAAAGTTTTTAATACTATAATTTTGTTGATAGTTGTTTGTAGATATTTATACGGCAAATGATCCACTACTTCAAAAACCAAGCACGAAATCGAGATTAATTATTAAAATTTGTTATTCGTATAAAAAGCAAAGTACTTTTGTGCCTAATTTAGCTACAAAATTTTGGAAAGAAAATAAATTTTTCTAGTTCTGAGTATTTGGGCCTTATATAAAAAAAGTATTTTTTTGTATAAACCCCTTATAGTTTATTCAACCAATTTCCATAAAAAATTTTACCAATAAACTATTATCAAACCAATATATTTTTAAATTTTTTAATTTTTTGTTTATGCTGAAATGATAAATGAACGCACCTACTTTTTTGTTTTTTGTTTTTTTTTTTTATTAAACCACAGGGTGACATATTAGCAAAACAACTTTGACTTGCCTAATTTAATTGTTTCTATTAGTAGTAAAAGCATAGACTACTAATTAGACGCGACAACTCGTAAAATAGTGCTGCCAATTTACCACCATTATATAAGAGGGATAGCAAATAGTGCTGTATTTTATATAACTATCCCTTTCATATGATGGTGGTAAACGTCAAATAAATAATTTGTTAAAAACTATTAAAAACGAATGATATTATAGTGCGAATTTTAAAAAACGTGAAAAAAATTGTTGATTAATAAACCAAAATAATTGTTAACAAAGTGTTTTGAACGCGTGACTAGAGAAGGAACCACAAAAAGGAAAATGTATATACATATCAAGGAAGTAGCAGAAGATAAAACAATGTAAGTATGCAAAAACTTTACACATTGGCTAAAATAAAAATATTTTAACTTAATGTTTTTCAGGAGCCGTCGATGTGTAATGGGTTGCCCAAAAGGAAAGAGACTCCACAAGTTCCCGAGAGATCCGACCAGGTAAGTTCTTTTCAATTATTTTTATTTAAGTAGTAAGATCATGTGCATTAGAAATAACTGTTTGTCTAATGCACCAAATCTTGCTGAGCATACATATATCAGGTTAAAATTCCAATTGGTTATGTGACAAAAAGTCAATGTAACCGAAAGGAAAAGTGTAATAGTGTTTGTGTGTTTTGTACCGGGAGACGTTTTAAATAAGTCCGGTTGAATTCCAATTGGTTATGTGACAAAAAGTCAATGTAACCAAAAGGAAAAGTGTTATAGTGTTTGTGTGTTTTGCACCAGGAGACGATTCAAATAAGTCTGGTTGTAATTCAATTGGTTATGTGACAGGAAGTCGATGTAACCAAAAGGAGAAGTGTAATAGTGATGTTTGTGTGTTTTAAACAAGTCCAGTTTAGCTCCAATTGGTTATGTGACAAGAAGTCTTACAAATTTTGGCTAAACAGGTATCCGGCTTAGTTTTAAATAAAGGTTTTGTGTTGTGACAAGTCATAAATATACTTCAACTACACTTCCATAAAAAAAACAATGTTATGGATTGATGGAACGTGCTCAACAAAAGGGTGAAAGCTCCTTAATAATACAAATGAAAATAGAAAAGAAATATGAAAGAAAAGAAAATTGTGTAAGTGAAATTAAGTACTAATAGATTTTGTTTTATATTTATAATAAATCTTAAATAAATAAAATAATGTTCTTCAAATTTAAAGTATTAGTTTTAATATGAAAATATGTACGTGTTAGTTTAGAAAAATCAGACAAAGGTGATGGTATTTTTATTATACCGCAAAGTCAAATATATTTTAAAATTTTATATTGAATGTTTATTCAATAAATTTAAGATGTTTTCACAGAGCCTTTGTACTATCTTTTTAATGGTCTGTAACACTGTTAAAATTGCATTGCTATTTTTACTTTACTTCAAGCAAAATGTTTTAATTTTCAAATTATATATTTTCAGCGTCACCAAAAAATAAGAAAATTGCAGAAGCTGTTCAAAACGGTCCTTGTCAGGGCCAACATAAAATTTACAAAAGAGAAAAAGTAGTTTAAGACTCGTTTATAGTGCCACCACTAAAATTAAAAAGAAGAAAATGCAGTTCAAATCGGCCCTTCTCAGGGCCACCAAAAAATGAAAAGAGAAAAAGCAGTTTAAAACGATCCCTTTAAGGGCCAAAAATTAATCTTGCAGCAGGAAAACTCAGGATCTATTTAGATAAGCTCTCAACCACTGAAATTGAATTTTTTTTAACTAAGTGAACAATACGTTTTTATAATCCCATTTACATACATATATGTATTTTTATTTTTACATAGGTAACAAATATAACAATTCTTACATGCTAAAAGGAATAAGTGTTATTGATTCTTAAAAAAGATTGAGTCAAAATGTATATAAAATTGTTGGCAAAATATTAATTATTGTAAAAAATAAAGTATTACAATTGTACAAATTAACAACTTTTTAAATTTGTTGAAGGACATGTAAAAATTTTTAATTATTAAATTGCAGTTTTCTACAAACAATTATATAAATATTCGTTTAAAAACTAGGTAATGGCAAAACAAATAACCACTGTTTAGACTAGTAATTTAAAAATTCTAAAAGGAGATTTTATACTTATTAAATACTACAGCAAATGAGAGGTGGAAAGTTGATTTTTTTTGCCACTTGGTCTGGCCTCTAGCTACATCTAATTTTTATTTCATGGCTTATTTTGCATTTCTCTACACATGCAGCTGTGATTAAAGCATGTTTTACTGAAAAGAATAAAAAATCAACATTTTGTATTTGGAAATATGATTTTTTATTTTTACATCAGTTTTTATACTTACAGTTGTTCCACCTATAAATAGTTAGGGCAATAGTCATGTCTCGGAGAACCAGTCTTTCTCACCAGTTTTGTTTACATTTCCTATGTTCGCCAACTACACCTTCAGTCTAAAAAAACCAAAAAAAAGTATAACATCAACTGAATATGAACTTTTCTTTTTTGCAGATGATACTTACCAATTCTGCAACATGGTGATTAGATATACATAGATATTTGAAACGAAATTCCGACATTCCTTGTTAAGTTTACTTAGAAACCAAAAATGCCTCAGAAGAGGAAACATATATGGAAATGCTAATCCGTCCAGAGTATTTACGCCGAGAGATATAAACCACTGCACTACATTGTTTTTCTGCAAAGCGAAACAAAAAAAAAAATATTTTGCACCTGTAAGCTTTGTCTTTTTTGTATATTCACTGCATTTGTTACACTTACATTTTATCCCATAAAGAATAGAGCCTTTCTAACCACTTTCTACGCGTACAAAGATTTTTGGATTCGTTGGACTCCTACAAACATCACAGACTAAAAATATGGTTTAAACACGTTTAATTTTTTACCACTCATATATACAATAGTACTTACCTATATTCCTGGAAAGAATTAAGACACAAATCACATAATTTTGTCGACAGTTTGTTTACAGATGGCCAAATGTACACCAACTAATCCTTCAGCGGAAAAAGAAAAAAAAAACAGGTATAAAAAAACGCAGAATGGATTTTCCTTTTCTTCAGATATTACTTACCATTTCTGGAACGAAAGTAATATAATTAAACAACAAAAATTGATGTTCTTGTTGTTTATTTATTACTTTTTTCTAATATTGAAAACTTTTTATCAATTTCAACACACAATTTTTGTTTATTAAATTTCTATCATATGTTCCCAGCAGTTTAGTATAGTTTATTCTTCTAACTCATTGTTGGGAACATATAGTGTGATTTTCTTATTCATCTAAATAAACGGGGTAATCACACATGAGAACAGCCTTTTCTAAACGTCATTGTTGGGTATTCTGTTTATATTCTGTGGTAAAAGTTCAAGCTAAATGAACACAAAACGCGAAATCTGGCGTAAAAATTTATACGATAATAAAGACTACCCCGATAATTATACCGATCCAACTTTTCTGAAAGATTTGAAAACTAATTTACATGTTCAAGTTTACACACTAAGCGAAGTCGTCCAGGGTGTTACAGTGCTCAACAATCAAATATCATGCATTACGGGATTTCTAATTATTTTCTTTATGATGTATAGCGAAATGTTATCTCCCACCACCATACTTTGGCCAAGTTTCCTAGTAACTATTTTTGGTTACGCTTGTTTTCGCAGAAAACACCTGACTATTGCGATCGCCTTGGAGGATTCAAAAACATTGGTAGCGGTACTGTTGTTTGGTTATTTATTTGCCCCTATTTTACACACTCTCACCGATGCTGTGTCCACGGATACGATTTTCTCGATGACATTTATAGTAATGTTTTTGAATTTAATATTTTGTGACTACGGGCTTTCGGTGGCAATGGTTTCAAAAACGATATCTCTGAATGCGGCTATATTCGGTTCTATATGCTTAGCATCCCGTTTGCCAACATCATATCATGCTTTTGTTTTATTGGTAGAGGCTGCAATATTTTTTGTCCTATATCCCATAGTTACTAAGGTATATTGGCGTTATTATATGTTGATTCCAATTGTGGGAACATGCTGCTATTCCCTTTATTTTATATCAACTAATGTATTATGGATTTATGTTTCCGCAACGTCGTTCGTTAATATAGTATGTCCTTGTCTTTTTGTAATACAGCAAGGACATAAGCATAATATTCACGGACCTTGGGATGAAGCAGTCGTTGAAGAGACCACCGATGACAACATAGACATTAAATTATAGCAAATATTTAATTGTTTTTAATGGAAAATGAAAGATTTAAAAACAATCTATTTGAAAGAATGTGATGAATCGGTCGATTTCGAAAGACATTTGAGAAGCATTTAAAAAGTATTGTAATAAAAAACCAAATTAAAGCAAACAAATAGTTAGAAATTAATGAAGATAATTAAAAAATGAATTAAATCATTATCCTAACTGAAAACGCATCGGCTTGGATACAATAAGCGTTGTTATATAATAGCAATATTGCAAATTGTTCACACACCTATTTTAAAGCAGATACCGATGTTTCGCAGATATATTTTATTATATATTAATTTGTTAAAAATTTTGAACGGAGTTTTTTCTGTTAAAGAAAAATTGTTTTTTTTTTTTTTTAATTTACTTATAATATACATATGTATGTATAAGAGTTTTTCATACATCACTTGAATAATGGATTTTTATATTATTATAAATACAAGGACATGGCAGGCTAGGCTAAGTGGTTCAAAGTTTTACTTTATGACCAAAAATTGTTTAATATAGATTAACTAGAAGGATACAACGTTCGTTTCCACAGAAGTTATGGTAGGAGGTGTTATATCCTACTATGGCACTATCGACGTGGTATTTTAAACTGGAGCGTCGTAGAATGGGGTTATAGAAGGCGCGTTTCCATAATTTAAAAACTTGCAGTTTTGGATCCATACTGTAGAACTACCAACATTGCTCCTATTCACTTTTAAAATGATTCCAATACAACAAACAACAGTATAGGTATAAGGTGAAAAATTTAATATTTTTCCAGTTATCATTTACTTGCAACAGACTTGTTATGAAAAGAAAGACTATCATAAACTCTCAGAAAATTATAAGAAATACCGGAAGGAAATGGCTTGAGTACCAGATTGCCTTAAGATATGTTTTATTCTCTCTATGGCAGATGGTGGATATTCACCCCTATTCTACATTTCGATTACGTTTCAGTTACGCACGAAAACTGAATCGTAAGAAATATAAGAAGACCGAGAGCATTTTCAACATCAAGTGTTTTGCAGTGGAACGTGAACACAAAAATGAGGCAATTTTTTTAACATTGTAATAAAACGTTAAATTTTGTACAATAAAACAGTGATGCAATAATTAAAACAAATGGGAATTAAAAATTATGGGGACATTAATTAAATAAGTACAACAGTTAAGTACGGAAAGTCAAGAAAAAAAACATGGAACATAAGTAAGAGGCATTTGTGGTCCATTGCAGCACAAAAATTAAGTTTCTTTGTTTTAATTTCAAGAAAATGTGCGATAGCACCGACGTTGTCATTGGAAGAGAGAAAGAAAGTTATCGACCTACAATAAATTTAAAAAAACACACACACATTTCAGTACAAAAAGGCAAACAAAAAGTTATTCAGAATCGTTAATTGCATTATTTTTTTAATTACACATTTGAAGCTAAACAAACCAAAATTGAAATACTCTCCGCCACTAAATTAACAACTTACAAAAACGTAGCTACGCTCGAAATGCAAATACACATATAATCGTAAAAACTCCAATTAAAACGGAACGCAGAATATCAAAGTTGCCAAACGGAGAAATTATCAATTCGCATCGAAATGTAGAATAGGGCTGATTATTGTTGAGTCAAGATTTTGCCAAAATTTATCGTACAAAGCATCACTGAACTTTTGTCCTGGAGATTTTCAATTCGAAAAATCAGCTTCGATTCTTAACAGTCCTATTGATGTGGGGCGAAGTAATCCTGAATCAGTTGTTTATAACAGTTTTCAGTTTGTTAATATTTTTGATTAAAATGTATATTTTAATGCAATGTTGAAGGATGTCACTAGTAAGGGATATACAGATACTTAAGTCAGTCGCCATATGAGGGCCCTTAATACGGGAACATATAAGTATTAAAAGGTTGCTTGTTTCTGATTGTGTGTTTATTAGGTATTTTACATGGTTGTTCCATAGAAGGCTTCTAGTAAAAATATAAAAAAAAAATTCTGCATCAATGTGTATAGTATATTTGCCTCGCTAATTACAATTCCTTTGTCTGCAAACGTTTAAAAATTCTGCTTTCTCAGCAGGTATAACTGCGCCTCTGCTCTTCGTCCACTGGCTGATTTTGTGATGTAATTTACGAATGTTTCAGGATATATTCGAATGTAAATGTTCTACAGCTTCAAAGAGTTTGCATATATTGTATAATGTGCAATCGAGAGGAGACATCGACGGAACACCGTATCAAGTGCACAGGGCGAAGACAAGAACCCATCTAATCTAATATGTAGTTATACCATTCGCTTAGACGCTCTATTAATAAGTGCATTCTTTATCATAGCATATGTAAGTAATATTGTCATTTGCTGGGATCGACCTTCAGTGTTTTTAAAACCTCGTTTAGTCATTAGCTTCTCAGTAAGCGATTTATTATTAATGCTTCTTTATTTATATTAGTTGTTCTTTTAAATATTTTATTACAAGCAACAGCCTATTTTCCAAAAAAATATCTATTTGGCTTTTTTGTCCTGGAATTGTAGGAGGTAGAGGCATGAATTCGCCTGGGCGTGTTCGTTTGTTCCTGTTTAATTTGTTTCTTCCGATTGCAAAGCAAAATCAATTAAAAGTTCTTCAAACAAATCGACACAAAACAAAAATTGTAATAAAAAATGAGAATATCCTCACTTTTAAAATAAGAGTAAAATGAAATCTCAACAACAATTATGTATGACTTATTTATGTATCCAACCGGCGCGATAAAAACACGTGTACTCTCGGCAATTGTCAGGTATCAACGAATGAAATAAAAAAGTTAATACGAAATAAAAACAATTTTTGTTTACAGTAAAGATTTATTTGCTTTTTTGTTTGTTTTTGATTTTACTATAATAACTAGAGGTAACAAAACAACTTCTTTTTTGCTATTGATATTTATTTGTTTAAAATTTAAATTTACTTATAGAAAAACTCGATATTTGTGTTTTGGAAGATCCAAATAAAATAAACAATTTTCGAACTAAAAGAATAAGGTATTTTGTAAATGACAATAAATGATGTCTCACTACTAGTAAATATATACATATTATGTACTTGCATTATACATAACAAAACTAAGGGATGACTAAAGGATTAAATTACAAAGCCACTTCATCTCCTTGACGTAGAGTGGTTTTATTAAGATCAATTTGTTCGTGGTATTGTTGCTCTGATTTAAGCTTTAAATCCCGACGCCTTTTTGAGCTGTTACGGCGGTTGTTGTAACAGGCGGTGAGACTGACATTGACTTTAATGATGATACTGATTGTTGGTGGTTAATAGAAGATGATGGTTTAAGTCTATTTTTATATATATCACGCGTTTTTAAAAATGAAAATATGGATTTAGCATGCTTCGTAAAATAATCATCCATTATTTTTTCATTCTCTTTATCCTTGCCTTTGTTTTTAATTTTGTGTGCCTGATTTTCTTTTTGGTTTCTAAAATCCACATTGGGTTTAGCTTTACAATCATTTATATTAGTAGATTCTAAAGTAAATGATGGCGATAATAATGATAATGCTGTTGAAAATCCGCCTGTGGCGCCTGTCGTTATTCTCTGTTGTTGTTGATGGCGATGAATATTTTTTATTGAAGATATTGTATGTAAGTGATCGATTTCCTGCTCCATTATTGGTCTTTTACTTTGTGTTACATGTAAAGAATGTTGTCAGACTACATCACCGTTACTTTCTTTGTTCGTTGTTCCGCCACTACCGACAGTACCAAGAGCTCCTCCTCCACCTACACCAGTTACAGTATCTAATAATGATCCGGATTCGAGATCATTGGCATTTCTTGTTGAATTACGCTGACGACACATATACGGCGAACTAGTCGGTGAAGGCAGTTGATTCTGTTGTTGAAAATTAACATTTTAAATATAATCAAATTATGAAACATAAAACTAACCGCTTTATTATTGTTTTGACAACATGTGGCTTTTATACAACCATTGTCTGTCGATGGTGGACAATCTAATGCGCAACAGTCTGAACTACTCATATTAAGACTGGAAGTACCTTCTGACATTATACAAGCACCATCCATATCAACGAATTCCGGCTGTATAGTTGTTGAATGTATACCTTCATTATGAAAGAATTCTTTGACTTTTTCCGCGATTTTCATATATTCAGATAAGTTGTGACATCTAGAAAATAAAGAAAAGCGCGAAAGGATAACTTTTATTATTTGAAATTGTAAAAGTTTGTGAAATATTACCTTATGTGAGCTGAAGCTATAATGCGATCGCCAGCCAATTGCCAGACATGAAATTCATGAACTGCTAAAACACCATCCACTTTTTCTAATAATCGTTTTTGTATAGCGTCAACCTCAAATAAAGGAAAAGAAAAAAAATATAATAAATGCGCATTAATGAAAACTCGTGTTTGCCTACTGGTCGAAATTCGACTACTTATTTTTTTGTATTGAAGTTTAGAACTTAAATAATACAAGACTTTAATTAAAATTTTAAATTCAATTTACAAATAATCAAATCTAATTAATATTATTATATTTTTTTCTCATGTTACTAAATATTTCAATTATACATGCATAGAGGTATATTCTTTTAGCATGAATTTCATATTTATTGGCTAATAATAAAGAATTTTTTCTCTATAGATAATTACATTTCTTTTAGCAATTGGGAAACTTATGGGTCACAAAAGAATTTTGCCTAATGAGGATCGTCGTTATTTTTTATGATGTTTGGGTTATTCCTCTTTGTTTTTTGTCTTTTACTTACAATAACACTTGTTGTGTTTTTTATCATGGTTAATTAAAATAGTGTTCTCATTGTGTGCAGACGTGAAGTTCTTGTAGTTAAAATGCATAAAGGAAAAAAAATTTAATTGTTCAGAAAAAAAAAAATTATTTTGTACCATAATCAGGATAAATTAATAAAATACATTTGTGATGCGTTGACTGATGTCGGTAAACAATAGAAAAGGTACTTAAACGGACAAAGGGACGTGGTAACTCTTGATTTGATATTCCGACAGGGTGTTTTGATGTAGATTTTTGGAAGGAATTTCCCGAATCCCTTGTCAAGTTTGGTTTGGAGACAAACCGGTTTCGGCTATGTGCCATCTTCAGTGCATTTTTCGTGGTAACATTCAAAATATTCCACGAAAGGGGCATACAAAATTATTGATTTTGAGAAACCAGAGACAAATTCTTGAAGAAAACCAGGAAAATGCAAATTTTTTCTGCCCCAAAAATTAACGAGAAACTTAGGATACTACGAACAAATGTAAGTTACGAAACGATCCGTATGGTTCTATGAGCCAATAATATTAACTGTCGTGTGACAAGAAAGAAAACTTTTATTTCTGAAGTCAGCAGACAAAAGTGTTCATTATTTGCTGTTCCCGCAAAAACCTAATATTCAGTGACGAAAGTAAATTCAACTTATTTTGATCGGATGGACTTCGTATGGTGTGGCGCAAGCCAAATGAAACTCTCAATTCCAAACTTATAAAACCAACAGTAAAACATAGTGGTGGTTCTGTAATAGTGTAGGCCGTATGTCAGCGTCTGAAGTATGGAAGTTAGTTTTTATTGAGAGCATTATGGGTTATTTTAATTTAAATAATTCCGCTCGGGATTTTACGAATTTAATTGTCAAAGTTAATTGCTGCCTATTAATCAATAATATATATTTTACATATATTAGATTAGTTGCTCCCAGCATTTATTAAATATACATACATACTTTTTTATACTTTTTTTCTTGATTATGAATTATAATATGCCCTTATTGGCGAATTTCTATCCTCTAGTAAACGACGATAGTGTTTTGAGACGAAACTTTATTGGTAATGATGGTTTAAAACTGGCTCAAAATAACATTCAAACTGTAAAACCTTCTTGTAGAAATTCCAAATTTGATGGGTTCTGTAAAATGTTTAGTGATTCGAGTACAGACGTAATTGCAGTACCGGAAACCTGGTTAATCCCTAACTATTGTATCGTGAAAGTTTTCTGTACATCAAGGTCGTTAAAATCGCGAGAAACTTAAGACCTATTCGAAAACACAGAATAAAATTAAAAATATTTTAAGAAGATACAAAGCAAGGTTTTGGGAAACCAAATTAAAAAAATGTAGCAGTAGAGATATATGGAAATTTTTTAAGAACCAAACAAGAAGCCCTAATTATTCGGACTCCCAAGATGTTTCTACTCAAACAATTTCCGACGTTGCTTTTGCGAATTTTAATGATATTATTATAGCTGGATTTATGTGTATTAATGAAGATGATATTTGCCTTCCTCTCTCTAAGACAGCATCAAACGCGATTAGATCCGATAATATTCCTTTTAAATTTATACAACTCATCTATCCTCTTACCAGTTACCCTTGTTTTTGGAAGACTTCTCAAATAATTCCAATCGAGAAAAAGCGGTCTGGTATTGGCATAGAAAACTTTCGTCCCATTAGTATCCTGCCTAGTCTACCTAGGATTTTTGAAGTAGTATTAAACTTAACCGAAAACATACGTCAAAATTATAATAGCAAAGGAGTTTTAACCTTGATCTTAGTAAGGCATTTGATACTGGAAATCAGTCTGTGTTAATTAACAAACTTTCTTCGGAATTTAAGAGTTCGTAAGATGCATTTTGCTGACGATATTAAGCTTCTATTTAGTGGAAATACCTATTTTCTAGATCGTCATGAGGCCGCTATCAATCATCAACAGTGCTTAGCTTCAAATTGGTTAATCAATAATAAAATTTATTTAAATCTATCTAAACCAAAGGCGATTATAATTGGCCTGGGTTACAATGATTATTCGAATATTGAAATTGTATTTAACGGAATCCTTATAGGGGGTTGAAACCTTAAAATGTTTGGGACTAACAATTCATTATTTAATTTAAATAGTATATTAACATCCTTATATACGAATAGTTACAACTGTCACTTGGCAATGAAAATAAAGTCAAATTTGGCTCGCTCCCTTCTTATGACACATAAAAATTACTGTATGTAAATTTTCAGCGACTGCACATCACACAATTTATGTCGAGTTACCACCCGTTGCCACATGCAAGTAATTATTAGCGAGTAGTGTACACGTAGTATCAAAATAAGCAGAATTGAAAACCATTTTCGAGTATCGATAACAAAACTTCTAGCAAATTATTATTAATACAGTATTAATAATTAGTCAATATTTAATCATATCTAGTTAGTAAATCACAAATCGTTATTGCAACCAGCAGAAACCGTCGACAAATATTGCGACAGTCGAATCGTTAATCGTTAGTGAATCGCACTATTGATTGTACTAGTTACAATGAGTAAATGTAAACACACGACCAACTTCGTACCTCAGGCAAATAAATGGCTACCGCTGATGTAAATCGTGGATTAAAAATATCTTAACTACGTACACATTGATTTTTTTTAACGTTTTACTTTTAGCTCTGGATTTTTTTTTATTACTGTTTAATATTACTGTTTTGAGACGTATTACGCTATTCAAATATATAAAGAATACAATATGTTTATACTTTGTTTGCAGCAAAATAAAATAATAACATTATTAATTTATGCATTTGGTTGATTTTGCTGCACTTCTTTTATAAACTCACTTTTAAACAAGTTGCAACAAATAAAATTAATCTATATCCGACTATTACAATTCGAATATGTATAATATTTTTGAAAGCAAAGAAAACGTAACTTACTTGTATATGTGTGGGAACAGTTTGTAGCAAAATTAATGCGGATTCTCGCAATAAGGGCCAAACTGAATGCAATATTAAAATAACTAAAACGATTGATAATGCAGGATCCATATAATAACGATACTTCCAATCTGTTAACCAAACGACCTAAAAAATATAATAAAGAATTATTTGATAAAAACAATAATTTAAAACATACCAATGCACTTATTACGACTATAACACTTCCTAAAGCATCACTTAAGACATGCAAAAATGCACCACGCATGTTCATAGAACCGGGATCGTGACTATGGCCATGACTGGATTTTTTAATAGGTTTCTCCTTAAAAAATGTTTATTGGTATTTATATTATTGTATATTTTGTATAAAAAAAATGTTGTTACCGGTTTTTCGAATACAAAGTCATCTGGATTTTCACCTTCATCTACATTAGCTAATTCTGTAAGTCGACTATGATTTCGCCTTAAGCCTGCACCGTGTGAATGACCATGGTGACCACCATGCTCTATATAAAACAAAGTAATTTTACTTATTTTTTACTGTTTAATTTTTGATGTATAGTATGTAATTAATAACTTGTTTTATTTTTTTACAACTTACCATAAAGTAAACACAAGCCTATAGCATTTACAACTAAACCTAAAACACCTACAGTAACTAACAATTCTGGTTCATGTATGGTTTCTTCTTCTATAAATCTGGATAAAGAAATATGTAAAAGCATTATTGATAGTTGAATAATAATTTCAATTTAATAACATTAAGATTAACGGTAAAATTTTTAATCAAAATATTCTTTAAAATTAAAACTATAATGTTTAATTTTCACCCTTGGTGTTAGTTATATTTACAATATTAGTAAGCTTAATAATTTTTCGTACGTATGTTAATTAAATCAAAGACCTTTTTTTAATTCACGAGCCTTTGTTTTGTTAGCAGAATAATAATGTTTCTTTAGCATCGTATTTATTCAAAGCACATTCAATAAGTTGTAGTTACTATAAACTGTATACTTTATAAACTGAATTTTGAAAATATGTATACTACGGGTAGCTATACAGTATGGACATGAAAAGGTAGGGATATAAATTTAGAAATTAGAGTAATAATAAAAACAAAACCAAATCGTGAAAGAAAAAAATATAGTTAAAATAAAAGGAACAACTTTAATTCAATGACTAATAAATTTTTTTATAAGAAAAATTAAATTAAAAATGTAATAAAAATATTTTATCTACACAGCTTAAAATTCGTTCGAACGGTTCATTAATCATGGATTTAGGACATTGATTAAGTGCATTTATGTTTTATCGTTTATCTAATCAGAGTCCTTTCCTCTCTCTTAATACGTTTTTAAATATTCAGTAGTACGAGTATGTACCATATACATACATATGTACTACTACTACTAAAATTGTTTAGTATAGTATATATCAATAGGTAAACTCCACAGTTTTTAAAACTTATTGGATGTCAAATTCCATATAAAAAGAAGTTTCGCCATTTTCGGTACATGTTTTATACATATATGTAGTTGGATATACGCAAAGAAGCCGAAAATACTCTGAATTCGTCCGCCAGTCTAGTTGTTATCAATTTGGGTTGGTACATATTAACATACATCAACATTTACATCTTTAAAATATATTCACAAATTGCAAAAAAAACCGAAAATTTTGAAATTCAATTTTATTTTCTCAACGATAAAAGTAGTCCTTAAAATATTTTGATAAATTTAAATTGTGAATATAAGATAGGTTCTCAAAAAAGTACCTTTTGAACGCCTCTATTGTAATACTAAAGCATAATGCAACCAAGAATACTGCGTTAACTAAAGCACCCAATACTTCGGCGCGTGCCCAGCCAAATGTGTTTTTTGACCATTTTTTAGGGGACATCTTAAAAAATATACAAAACAGTGTTAAAGAGAAAACCACAAAATAAATAAGTAGACATACCTTGACTGATAAAAATGATATCAGTAAAGCAGCTATGTCGCCTAACATGTGGAAACTGTCAGCTACCAACGCCATTGAATTTGTTACATATCCGACCACAATTTCCACAAAAAAGAAGAAAATGGTCAATACCATAAGAGAAAGTAGGCGACATTTTTTACCTGAGTATTTGGACATTTTAGCAAATCTGCAAGAAAAATAATAAAAAAAAATATTAAATATAGCTTAAAATTATACTTCGTTCGATTAAATTGTAAAATTATGTTAGTTTTAAACGAAATTAGTTTTCTTACGAAAATTGAGTAAAATATGTGCCATTTGCTTAGTTTGAGTCCATAGGGTCATACATATTTACAAAATTTAAAAACTGCTCATAGTAACAAAATTAATGCAAAACTTTTCAACTTTTCACAAAATGTTTTATATATAAAGGCTTCTCCTAAAATAACAGTGTGAGTGAGCAGGCCATCTAGTTTTGATGGCTGGCGTCTGTTGTTAATTACTCATTCACTGAATGCCAAAAGCTTAGTAGACCCGGATCACACAGAGCAATTTTAGTTGCGCAAGTTTTTGAGTTTATTGAGGAGAGAGATAAGAAGAATGGAAATATTATTGTGGAAAAAATATTGGGATTTTTAAAAATCGAATTCGGGGTCTAATCGGTGCCTGTCATCTTGACTCTAAGTCTGCTAGAGCGACAAAAATGGCAAACGGTTGTGTTGCTTTTATAATGGTTACATCGACGCACAAAATGACGGTAAGTTTTTTTTTATAATTCAGATTCTGACTTTTATTGTTAAGATTTGCTTAAGTCTCATAAAACATTTTCATATTAAACAACAAAAAAAAAAAAAAAAATAGAAAAAGAACAAGAAACACTCGATTAAGTTAGCGGTTGAAATTGCTTTCTGTTTCTTAATTTCAGCTTTTTATTCTTCTTAAATCGTTAAATCACAAAATTTTTAAATCTGTCCTTTAAAAAAAATTATTTTCAAAGACGCAACTCTAACGAATATGCATGTCAGTCTTTTGTGTGTCATACTCGCTGTCTGTCTTCTTATGAGTAAAATTATGTAGTACATACATACATATATAAATGAAACAAGGTGTAAAAAGTAAGCTACATCTTATAAAACAGTACAACTTACAAAACAAATTTAATGCGATACTTATGTAGTATGTACATACACACATACATATGTATATGAAAACAAGAAAATTGTTTACAAAACAAATCCAAAATTAAATGGAATTAAATACTACAATAAAGAAATTCACACTAAAACCGTATTTTGTAATATAATTAATACTAAGATAAAAGAACAAGCAGTATTTAAAGAAACAAAAAAAAAAAAAACAAATTAAAAGGAAAGAAATTAATACATATTTGTCGTATGTAAATAAAAAAACAAAGGCACATTAAATTATTTAACCGTATTACTTAAAAGAAAGAAAACAATTCGCTCGTAGTGCCGTCAACCGATTTCTGTTTAATTTTGTGTTTACAAGCAAAGCACACTATTTATTAAATGTAAACAGTGATGAAAAATGTAAGTATAAAAAAATATACGTTTGTACTTACAATATGAATGGTTATTTTTATAAATATTAGTTATAGGCTAAAATAGTACTACAATTCTAGATTTTTTATAAATCTCATAAATATTGAGCTTTATATCACACCCAGACCAACTTTTATTGCAACGAGTAGTTCCTAATAGTATTAAAGCGGCATGGCTGTCCGAAAGAATTAGTATTTGTATTTGGGCACTGCGAGTCCCCTTACGTAGACATTCTCTAGGCCAGAGCTGTGGATCTGAAAATAGAAGCTGTTTCTAACATTGCAAATTCGTTTCGGAAATGTTGCCCTATGATTCCAGCAACAGTACTGTCATGTCCTGTTCTACTATTATCTCATCGTCTTCCCATACACGTTCACCGATAACCTCTTTAAAGAGCTTGGAAAAATGTAGTGGTCCATACTATTTATATGAGCACAGTAAGATTGCCTTCCTGCAAACAGAAGGGCTTGTCAGTTAAGAATGAGTACAAGTTAAGTAAAACTAAATTTAATACTAGATATAAACTTTATTATAGTTTTTCACTATTTATTATAATTTTAATTCATTTTCTAGCTGCAGGTGTTTAATAAAAAAAAATTATAGGAAACTATTTTATTTCTATATATTTCAAAATTGTTTCTAGCTAATCTTATCCCATTTCGCATTTCGCTGGTTTAGATCAGCACATCAGGAAACCTTCACACAACTTCTTGAAAAAACCAAAACGTCTTATGCTCGAAATTCCTTAGACCAAAGGAGAAATCCATCAATCAAGACAAGTACATAAATTATAATATAATTTATTTCCTGATGATGGTACACAAAGGCATAGTGAAATATCGAAAATAATAATTAACAAGATATAATATTTATATCACTTGGATTATGACTTTTCTAACTTAGATCAGTTTCTTTGGTTTCTAAAGAAACTGATCTAAAACCAGCAGAATACGATTATAAAAACAAATTTAAGGCCGTAAAGGCAAATTCATTATTATATATAAGTGCTATTGTACTATTTCCAGTACTTTTTGATATGCGAAATATCGGAGTACCCTCACGACATAAAAAACACATCGTTCCACGCGGAAGGAACTAAAAATGGAACAGGTTTGAAATAAAAACATTATACACTTACTTCGTTATATTACATAAAACAAATTTTTATGGAATATAAAATACATGCAGTTTTTTTTATTAACAATATTCAAATCTTTATCAGGGGTGTGTAAAAAGAATACTTATTACAAAATTGTAAACATATTTTCCAGAAGGCGATCGACATTAAGAAGACGTTAGTATTGCACTAAATATGACAAACGTTTATAACAAATCAATTGAAATAATTTACCACGTTCAGTTTATCACACAAAAAAATGTCTGATTCGCCCAGAAGACAAAACTACGTTTGGCGATTACTGCATGATATTTTAAAAGTTCAATTAAATGTTGCAAAAATACACCAACCACAACTGCAATGACTTGTTAGAATTAATTGTTCAATTCACAAGGTCCCATGTATCCATATTTAGATTATACTATTTTTTATTCGATTTTGTAGAAGCAAAATATAGGAAATTACGAACAGTTTTGAAAAGAAAGAGAATATTAATCTATAGTTTACGGCTACCTTCAGGCTATACCACATTGTAGAATCAAATAGAATAAAGAATATAGGGAACATCTGACGGCAAATCAATTATATATACACACATCATTTTTTCATTATTTTCCTTGAAAATTTGCCCCAATAATATATATTAGTATTTTCCTGATAAATGATTTAAAAAATAGAGAGCCATTAGACTGAGAAATTGATAATCCGTATTTTCTTTCAATGTTCCAGTTCGCACTGCTGGACCGTGGATTCGTGGGCAAGTAATATAACTTGATTGAATTTTAAATTAAATATACCTCCATATTCTGCGGACCTTAATGAAATTGAAAATATCTGGCGGTTGCTTGTTAGAAAGGTATACGACAATAGAAAGCAATTTTATTAAAACAATAACACAATCATATACTCTATTACCTACATTATTAATTGCCTGAATATACCATTTATAAAGAAAATGATCTTGTAACCCACCCATTTATCTGGTTTACAAGATATATTCGTTCAAAATTGGTTTAAAATTAATTTCTTATTTAAGTGATTCGCCGTGTATATATGTACATATGTATACATATTACTATTGATGAAACATATTTAAATAAAGACGTCTGTGTTCATTTCAATTAGTTTTATGTTATTTTCTTTTTATAAAATTTACAATATTCTTGGCATACTTTTGTTTTCTAAAAGAACACAAATTTATATAAAATGATATTTGTCCAACCCAATTAATCTGGTAACATTTGTTGAAATCGAAAAATATAACCAGGAATTACTCAACATCACGACACCAACGCTCAGTTTCCAAATACAAACGTACAGGAAAAAGATAAGCAGTGTTTTAACATTTTAGATTATTTCTTGTTTGCATTGGTTTTGAAAAACACATACTCGCGAAACTTAATACATAGTAACAATAATACAAATTATGCTGATAAGATAAAATATGTACATTACTAAACACCTATTAGTATGTTCACACATGCGCCTTAATTGATTCATTAATATTTTAAATTGAGTTATAAAAGTGGAGGTTCACACATATTATATTGAGTTTACTCAATTAGCATTTGATAGCGTGTAATAATATGTTATGCGCTTTTACGTAAAAAATTATGGAAACAATAAGATTTGTTACCCCTTTTATATAATTTTGGGAATGTTGTTATAAGTTGTCAGGCCTATTTAGTGGTCTATTATATTTGATGTGTTAATTTTACAGAATTTTCTACTCACTAAACACATTTCACCAGAGTAGAATTGTGAATTTGATTAAATTATGGTGTAAATAAGTACTAATTGCTAAATTTATTAATTGATTTCTTGTGCGGTAAATTGAGCTAATTGCGCAATTAACGCGCATATGTGAACATAGTTTAAAGTCAATGCCGTGAATTAGCTTGCTTATCTTTGCCAATTGATTTATGTGTTTAAATTTAACAAGTTTGGTGCAAATGGTCTTGCTAAAGTACAAATATGGTATATTTTTAATGAAATCCAATGAAGAGAATTTCCACCCTTCAGTGTTTGGCTTGTGTAAACTTAGTACTAACAAGAATACAAATTATGCTGATAAGATAAAATAAAAAACATTACTAAAGATCTAAAGTCACTGCGTTAATTATATTGGTTTTCTTTGCAACTGATGTATTTAAAAAACTTTAAAAAAATGCATATTTTATAACTATGAAAAAATTCAGTAATGTCGTTACTAAAACAATTGAAACTTAATTTTTCCTAAAATCAAACATTTTTAACGCACACCTGCTTGTACGTCTATTTATGTTATTGAGTAACCTCTATAACAAATGTGCTTGTAAGCCTCAAAAATACTCATGAATATTAAGTATTTTAGTTTTGAATTATTAATAAACTATATTTCACCTGCGGCTTCGCCCACAACTCCTTGAATCTAGTTTTGCAAAATATATAGTCTATAGGTCCTTTTAAACGGAAATCTGTCGATATATGTTTTAAATTTCATGAAAATTGTTGTGATAAGTTTGTAGACGTGGAAATCGCCCTTGCTCCCCTCTTGTTCAAAGTTTTGAAAAAATATGTATATCGCATGTCTCCTTTTAGACGCCCTTCTATCTGTTTTAAATTTGATTAAAATCGGTTCAGCCAAACGTAACAAACGATGTTACTCCGCTTAATATTATAGTAAAGGGAAGGATATACCGCCCGATCCTATTCTCAACGGGACAATATATATCCTACCGTTGGCAGGTTCCATTCCACGTTTTGCTGAAAGAACTTTTTTTTTATAAATCCGGAGATTGCCTCTTACAAAAACACAAACGTAACCTGAATTTAATATTAGTATAGATATACAATTTGTAAAGCCTCGAGCACCGCGGTAGGAAAGTTAGGAGTGTCTAGTCTATCGGTCGGGGGGTCACGAGTTAGATTCCCACCGAAGACTCTGATCTTCGGCCTTCGTTACCATGGTCGGCAATTTCAGTAAATATATTATTTCAAATTGTATTGTAACTTTTAATAAATAGAGAAAAACCATATGTCAACGAGTTCAAATTTAAAAGAGACATGCTCAAGATTGTATTTTAAATATAGTAATAATGCATCGCATCATTAGACCAGGACTTAGAAGCACTACTATTAGTTTTTTTTATAGATAGATAGCAATATTTTAATGCAAAAGCTTTACAAATATGGTATCAAAGACAATGAGTTAAATTGGTTTAAAATTTATTTAGCAAATTGTACTAAAAAACTAATTCTGCGTGCAGATGATATGCTAAGTTTTACGGAAGCAGATACGTGCTATGTGCTATGAAAATTTAACAAGAGATTTACGCAATATAAACAAATGGCTGAATATGAATAATTAAAGCTAAATAAAAAATACCAAACTTCTGGAAACTAATATGAATATTGACAAAACATTTCAAATAAATAGCATTAAAATTGAAGAACAAACAGTATTAAATATCTAGGTTTCATAATAGACTTTTATAAAAAGATCGGGAAGAATTGGAGTTTTTAAACGTTTGAAAAATAAAATAAAGAATAACATCAGTAAATATGTACAAAATACGGGTCAAAAAGCCTGTATTCCAGCTGAAATAATCAAAAAATTTCAAGACTACAGAATCTTCAAAATAAAGCTATGCGTGCAATATTTAATTGTAATCGATTGGCAGCAATTAATTTTATGTTCAAAACTTTAAAATAGTTAAACATTAACCAAGGACTTCAATTTCACACAACAAATTATATCCAGAAATTAAAAAAGAGGTATGTACCTAATTCTTTGACCGACCAGAAGCTCAGCCATATCACTTCAAAATTGCCAATGACTTCAGACTACAATGGAACGTTTTTCCATAAGGAAATGAGGCTGTACAACTTGATGCGAAATTATATTAAAAATTTGCAAAATTTTTTCAGCAAGAAAGTCGCGAATTCCATCAGAAATAATTTAGTTCAAAACACATACATATTTGTGTATAAATTTCAAATAATTTAGACCTTTAAACAATTAAAAAATTATGTTCTTTTAAAAATTAAATCGATACATATTTATTACATTACTAACAGACAGTCAAAATAAAACTTGTTTTAACTAATTTCGTAACCCTTGTTAAAATCCAACACAATTACAATAAATATAATGGTATGAAGGTTGAGCACGTGCACATTATAGCACGAGGTTTGATTTTGTAATTTTAGTTTTTTTACATGACAACTAGTTAAGAGAAGTAATAGTTAAATTATTTGCTATAAACACAAAGCTATGTATGTACATCGACATTAGATTTTTGAATTAACAAGTAAACGGAATCCCGGAATTGTTTGTTAGCTTAGCTACAATGCTTTGGTATTATTTTTATTATTTTGTCCTTACAATTTTCCTTAATTTATTTTGCCTAATTTACATTACTATAAGAAGTTGCTATTACATCGTATTGCTGGAATAAACTGTTGCACAATTATTCTGTATCTTATAGGCTTAATTGTATTTCGTGAAGGTTTTAGAGCAAGATTAATAAACACGTATAGTTGAAATTATACCGGTCTAATATATCCTAATAAAATCAAAATTTTAACACCTAATACTTAATTATTTAGACGTTCCCGATTTATTTATAATATAAATATTTGTATAAGACTCATATTAAGAATAAACAGAAAATGTGGTATTAAAGTTAAAACAATTTGAATTTGAAATGGTATTTCCAGTTTTTAAAGCAAAAAAATTTTTTTCTTAAATTTAATTTTTTGAAAAGAACTTCCAATATAAATCACTCATCTTGATTTTTTTTTGGTTTTTCATTTATATAGTTCGAAAAACAAATTAAAAAAATTTAATTTAATTCGACAAAAATAAGCCATACAAAAAACAGATTTTGTATACACATTCGCTTGTACTAGAAGAGTTGTGGCCAATATGAGGTAGAAATTTTTGGTGGATTGTCCACTTTACATGAATGCCCCATGTAAGTACACGTGCCTTTTGACCAATTTAATTTGTAAGCTACATCAGCATATGTGATGTATACGTGTAAAAACCATATTGCTATATATAAGTTACTTTGACATTCAGTTATAAGTTACTTTGACATTCAGTCGAATTAGTCGTTTGTACATGCAGCTAATGGGTCGTTTTGCGACAGAGTGGACGATAAATTGTATATATTTTAATAATTTGTTAGAGGAAAATGCCGCAGTACTTTTGTGATATTGCAATTATTTCCGATTAAAATTATTGAGAACGTAATCTTAATAAAGAAAATATTCTCCGTATTTAATATATTACTACTACTAATTAAACTGATTGAATTGGTAAGGCATCGGCTGTATTGGCTCTATTTAATTAGTATTCATGAATTTTTAATGTAGCAGTACACATTTTAATAGATATATTTTTTACTTACCTTATATTAAATATTAAATGCGATTTGTTTTACAAACGTAAATATTTAAGCGGCTGGTGTTGCTTACATACATATATGTATGTATGTATTAACTTTGTTTTTAAAATAAACGATGAACTGCAGAATAATTGAGTGTTAAATTAAAAAAAAATTAAATGACAAATAGTATGCATACGTATATGTAAGTATGTGACCTGGAATGAATAATGGGTCCTGATATGTTAAAAAGCCGGATCTGTTTTTAGACGACTCCAAATCAGAATCGGCGCAACACAGAAAATTTACTTTTTGACACATTAGGTCCCAAGATGAATTTCTTTGGAAAAATGACATGTAGTAGGAAAGAACACACTAAAAAGATGCGTAAGCAATAACTGTTTTTGAAATAAATTCTTATTTTAGAATGCATACTTTTCTATTACAATAATTAGTGGAGGTTAAACGGATCACGCTTCGCAATTATTTTTAATTTAATACGTTTTTTTTTTTTGACGCAAGATCTGAGCGCCTTATCTTAATGTAAATAAAATAGCTGGACTACTCTTGTGGAAACTCTTAATATTGCTACGATGTTTGGTCTTGTATTTTTTAAACTGAAGTATATAAGCTTTCATAAGCGATGTAGCGTTTTTAGAAGAGCTAATAATTTCAAAATACTCCTTTTATACTTCTACTGTATTTTGAATGTTGTTTTACAAAACGCGCTTATATATTAAATTTTTTACTCAAATATCAAAGTACAAGTATTCAGTCACTTTGACTGCACTTGGCTCTTCATTTGTTTAATTGAAGTTTAATTTGAGTCCATCTAAAAACACTGATGTTTCAAAAAAATGTTGAATTAGTAATTCTAAAAGTACAAATTGAATTTGTTGGAAATCTACTGTACAGTACATCGTCAAATCATATAACAAAATAATTTATAGGAATAATAGATGAAGTGCGCTCAGCAAATTAACTGTCGTGTGGTTTTAGATCAGTTTTTTAAGCTCATGGCAGGTGTTCATAAGTTATGTTGTAGATATTGAAGAGCTCACAGTTAAGCACGGTGAGAAGTTTAAGCGCGAAGTGCTCCAAATGGAGACTAGATATAAGAGGAAGGTTTAGTTGCAATATTATCAGCAAATTCTTGGGCCGGGGAATGATGATGAATCCTATAGGCGTCGTCCGTAGACAGAAATAAGTTTTCTAAATAAACAAATTTTAGCTTTTAATTTGGAATAATATGCCATTGAAATAATAATGAAATAAATAGCGAGTTTTAGAAATCGACAGATTTTTTAAACAAAAATTAACAAAAGCCAATTTTTTTTTTGGTTTGGTGTTTGGTATATATACATTGATATACGTTTGATTGACGTACGTTCGAAGTCAATATTATAAAGGAAGGTCTTGGTCAAGTGAATAAGTACATACAAAATACATTCGGACATATATGTATGTATGTATGTACGTGCGGTGTGATATTTTACCTTTTTTCCTAATGTAAATAAATTTAGTTATAGGTATTTATCATTTATTTCTTGTTCTAATTTTACAGACAATGCGTTATTTTCTTCATTATTAGAACTGGAATATTGTTTTATTTAAAGTTTTCATGTTGATTTGAATTTACATAGCAAGATTGGCAAAAAAAATGTGTTTTATTTGAAAACTCAAACACAGCAGTTATTTAAGAGTTCTAGTAAAACATTAATATAGGACAAATTTAATTAGCAAAGGTTTTTAACCTCTTCTTTCCTTTTTATGTACATACACATTTGCTTATTCATACTAAAAATGCTTTACAATAAAAATGTGACTTTTTATACTTTAAATATCACATTATTTTCAATGAATCACTGTTTTTGCTATAAACTTATTTAACTTTTTTTTAAACATTTTTAAATTTTGTTAAAAACACTAAAATTATAATATGCAGATGCAATATTTTATATTTGCTGAAATTCTAATAACAATTTCCTTTTATTACCGTTTTGATAAATTTTCTTTAAAACATGGTTTCTTATCGTAACTTAAAATTGGTTTATTTTAATGTGTATAAAGAATGTTTATCACTTTATTTGCCTTTGATACGTGTGTGCCACAGTCCTACGCCAACACATTTTATCAACGTCCCGTGTACAAAAATATCGCGGCGGCTAAAGAGCGGCTGCTAGATGAAAACAGTTTTCAATTGGTTTTTACAAGTGTTTGTAATGGTATAAATTTTATTCAAATTCTTACTTTTAAATGATTATAATCATAAATAATTATTTTGCAATAGTTATTTTTAAGTTTTAGTTTTTGCTTTAGAAGTAATAGTTATTTTATGAGTTTTGTTTTTTGCCTAGAAAATGCACGAACACTGGAGATAATATTGACCTTAAATGGGTTAATAACTGTTTTAGGGCAGAAACTGATCTCACTACAGTGTCTTTTACTTAAAAAAGTTAAATAAAAGAAACAAAAGTGCTCTTATTTTCCATATTTGCTTTATAACCATTTAATAAATTAGAAATCTATGTTGTAAAACGGCAGCATCTCTAAGGACTCCAGTAACATATACTTGTTATTTATTAAAGGTTTATAAAACAATTCCTTTTTAAAGACTTTAAGTTTTCGCAAATCTGTATTTGCTTTGTTATTTTTCTTTCCTATTTTTATGATAGTTCATAGACTTTTAAGATATGTATTTTTGTGATTTTAATTTCATTTAGTTCTTCGATTTTTTAAGTGTATATTTTTATTTTTAATTTTACTTTTTTTCTATAACTTTTATGTTTAACTTTTCGTTTTGTATAAATAAAAATTTTAAATTTGTTTAAAATCATTTTGCGTTTCAATTATTAAGTTTAATTTATAACATTTTCTTTACTTACTAAAATGTCGTTTTAGTTAATTATGCTCTTAGAATTTTTATTAAAGAATAATTTCAATATTTTTATATGATAAGATTTAAATTTTGCCATAATGCAATTGGTGGCTTAATTAAGTAAATGTGTATATATTAGTAGCTATTACAACGCCTAATTGGATTACAGGTAATAATAACAACATATCTTCATTACCTATAGATTTGTTCTGCCAACGTACAGATTGCTGTTCGCACAGAAATTTGGTTCGTGAAGAACGTCGCTTTTGATGGTCTGTTGGTGTTCAAGCACAGTTGTCTGAACAATTGTTCGTACAACGCTGTTCTATCTGAATAGAAACAGCTACACGTATTCTCTACACAAAAGACCACGAACAATTTTTTTTCTCGTTATTTAGTTGAAACTCAATCTATGTGCGAGCAAATTTTTGGCTAGTCAAGACGTAGTGTTAGGTTTTTAACATCGAAGCTTGATTAGTGTTTACATGTTAAAATTGACAAAAAGAAAAATTACGTGATGTATAATATTGTATGTGGATGCTCTGTTTATTGCTAAAAGCAGATCTTGTAAGAAAATTTTCAAAGGGAACTTCATTAAAACTTAGGTATGTGAAAAATCACAATCAACCGATTGTTGAGTATGCACACGCACATTGGGCTTCAGACCTATCTAATCGAAAGTAAATGATTTCATTTTTAAAATCTATGGCTGCACAATTTTGCGGTGTAGTAAGAAGCAACAAACAATAGCTACATCGTGTTCAGAAGCTGAATACATAGCTCTTATATTAGCAACCACAAAAACAAATAGGGTTAAAAAGGATAATGCAAGATCTCAGAGTAATTAATGAAAAATATCAAATTGAAATTTATGATGACAACAGAAATTGTATATTAAACATCATTTTATTCGATGTAATATCGCAAATAGAACAATAAAAATTGAACCAATTTCTACAGATATAAAATTTCACATCCAATCAGCTTAAAAAAGTCATCAAGTGCATTGCTGAGTTAACCTCTTATAATTCGCCTTGGTTGGTACCAGCTGCTGTTGAATTTGCCACTAAGGCCACCTGGGTATTAAAATCTAATTTTTCAAATTTTAAATTGTCCAAGCCTGGCAGATAATATGCACAATTATACTAAAGGACACAAATTTGCTAAAAGGCGGAAATATACATATTCGTTTTATTAAGTTAAATTATAAAAATTTAAAAATGGAAGATCCAGAATTTAAACAAAAATATCAGAAATATAAATTTCGAGTAAAACTATGGGAAAAGGATTTTAAGAAAAAACATGGAAGAATACCATCCAAAGTAAATTATATTGAAATAAAAGGTTTATAAAAAAAGTTGATTGATTCGTTTGCAATTTTTAGTATGACATACGGGAAGCATCTCAGGAAGTAAGAGACTCTTACAAAATGTATTATAAATTAAAGACGACATTCTTGGAAAACACTCTAAATGATGTTTTGTCCGACGACGGTTTTGATGTTTTGCAAATGTCTCAAACAACAGTTAATATGGATGTAAGTTTAACAGAAAGTAACGATGGGGAGCCACAGGTGCCTTTAGACATAACAAAATTAGTAGATAATCAACAACATAATCATGGGACTTGCCCTAAAGAAAACTGCAATGGTTATTCTAATGTACAAGACATACCAGGAGGTTGTAGTAAGCAGAATTTGGATAATCGACATGAAACTCACGTTTTAAAGGATTTTGAGCCTATCGAAGTTTTACCTTTGAATGACAATGCCTGGGGTCCAAATTTGACCATCAAAGCCAAAGTTAAAGATAAAATAGAAATCGCGCCCAAAAGTCATAAATTAAATATTAAAGAAAAGTTATTTCAAAATTCCACATTTTCGAAACGAAATCCTCGAAAATCGTTTTCAAAATATGTTTTGGATAATTCTTTGCGTTACTGTCAAAGTAATGCAAGCGAAATCTTGAGCACTAACAATAAGGAGGTTTTACCAGATTTAGAATCGATTTTGCTACAAAAAGCCAAAGAACAGCAAACAATAACAACATCAAATTCATTATTAGATATAGAAAAACCTAAAGAGAAAATTAAAACCCACGTTGATGAAGGATGGCTTGAACGAAACACTACTCAAGAGGGAATTAAATCTGATGTTAACATATCAAAACAAGACCAGAGATTAGAAAATAACAAACAGTCGCCAAAACCAATTAAGAAATCTGTGTATGGTCTTACGAATCTTGATGTGTCTAAGTTACAAACAAAATTGATACCTGGAAAAGAAAAAACGCCAGAACAAACAAATAACGCGTCAAATATCAATTCATGTTTAAATGTAAACACCCATAATTCGGAACTATCACATTTTCAAGGAATGCGCTTAGAGCAAACAAAGAAATTTGAAACTATATCTAAATATCACGATTCTGATTCTTTGGTAGATGAAAGCGAGGAAGAAAAAGAGACGTTAGATTATCATGTAGTGAAAAGAAGAAGAGTTGCAACACCACTAACGTCAAAGATTCAAGAGAATATGGACTTTAATAAAACTGAAACTCAAGCAGGTTTGGAAAATACAGGCTCAAGTGGCAATGACTTGCAACGAGATTCCTTAGCAGAGAAAGAACAAGTTGAAGAATATGAAGAAAAAAAAACTAAAGCAAAACGAAAAAGAGGTGTTCCCAAAAAGACATTAGCAAATATAAAGTCCTCTACAAAGGCAATAAAAAAAAATACGCATAAAGAAAAAAAGATAAAACCCAATATATCTTCTCGAAATAAAAAAACCAACTGTAAAGAGTTGCCTGAAGATGAATTCGAAGGCAAACCACCTGATCCAGATGATCTTAAATATAATCTGGTATTGGAACGTGGCGATTTTACTTCAGTGCCACGCATAAAACAAGCTGATTTAGATAACGCAGACTTTTTGGCTCAAACATATATATCTTCTGCAGCAGCAACGCCAGCGACTATAACAAAATTAATACCAGGGAAAGATGTTACAGAAAAGAGGTCTGCAGCTAGACGGAAGTTGGAGCAAAAAATAGCCACAGGCAAATTGAATGAAAATTTCGTTACCATCAATATACAGAAAAAAACATTTGTGCGTGGTAAAAAAACCGTCAATTATTCTAAATACAAGAAAAAATTATGGAAACATAAAAAACACATTGCGGCTCTATCCGGGCCTGGCATGGATATGGGAGGCTGTGATGGGGGCATTTTAAAGTGCTTTAAATGTGGTAAAGCTGGACATTTTGCAAGCAATTGTAAAATTAAAGGAGATTCGCTGTTGCCATTAACTTCTCAACTAGAAGAAGATCCTTCACCGTTTCCAACGCTGGAAGAAGCTGAACGTATGGCAAACAAAACGTCTATAGCAGTTCATAGCAGAAATATCACTAAAATGCCTCAGGCCCCTAATACTGCCATATACAATCAAACGGATAACAACGATAGCGATATTGTTGAGGTACTTTTCAATACTATTGTATATTTACTTGTTGTGTTTATATGTGTGTTATAAGTGTGAAATTTGAAAATTCTAAAACAATTTGTATTTAAAGGCAAACTTCAGCAATTTCGGTAGCGATAATGACAATAAGAGTTATAACAAAAATCCACCTAAAGAAGATGTGATAATAGAATCAGATGATGAGTTGACCAACTTTGATATCGATTCTGTAATTTCAATAAATCAAAAAAATATATCGCCTATTAAAAAATATGTTGGTTCTAAAATACCAGATGAATTTCTAAAGGCTGCTGGTATCGATTCAAGCAATCCGAACTCTAACAATTTAACTCAATTTTGTGAGGTTAGTCCACTATATGATCTCAATCCTAATGGCAATGTTAAAGACGTGACGCCTGAAGTTATAGAAGCTCTGAGGATGTTTGGTCACACTAACTTCCGTAAAGGTCAGGATCGAGCTGTAATGCGTATATTGTCGGGAATGTCAACATTGGTCACTTTGTCTACCGGCAGTGGCAAATCATTATGTTATCAGTTGCCGGCTTATCTATATTCCAAACATAAGAAATCCATAACTTTAGTCATATCACCGCTGGTGTCATTAATGGAGGATCAAGTAACGGGTGTACCACATTTTCTTCGAGCGTATTGCTTGCACACCAATCAGACACCCCAGCAAAAAATAAAAATCATGAACATGATTGCTGACGGAAAAATTGATGTTTTGTTAGTATCACCGGAAGCCGTAGTAGCAGGAGAACGTTCAACAGGCTTTGGTTCTATATTAAGAAAATTGCCACCCATTGCTTTTGCCTGCATTGATGAAGCACATTGTGTCTCCCAATGGAGTCATAATTTTCGGCCCAGCTATTTAATGATATGCAAAGTACTTAAACAAAATTTGGGCGTAAAATGTGTTCTTGGTTTAACTGCAACAGCTACTTTTCCTACTCGTATGAGTATTATTAATCATTTGGGTATAATGGATGGTGAGAGGGGCATAATAAGTGATATTCCTTTACCAGATAATTTAATACTATCCGTATCAAAGGATGAAAATAGAGACTCTGCCCTCTTAAAATTGTTATTAAGCAAGCGATTTGAAGCCTGTCAGTCCATTATAATCTATTGTACACGTCGCGATGAATGTGAACGTATAGCGGCATATTTACGTACTTGTTTACAGGATTGTAAGGCACCGAAAGAAGAAAATTGCAAAAACAAACGTAAACGAGTTAACTGGCATGCAGAACCCTATCATGCTGGCATGCAGGCCTCGAGAAGGCGAACAATCCAGAATGCATTTATGAGCAGTGAACTACGTATAGTTGTTGCTACTATAGCCTTTGGCATGGGTATAAATAAGCCTGACATTCGAGCAATTATCCATTATAACATGCCACGCAACTTTGAAAGCTACGTTCAAGAAGTTGGTCGTGCTGGACGTGATAATAATATCTCACATTGTCATCTCTTTTTGGATGCGAATGGAGGTGATAAAAACGAGTTAAAGAGGCATATCTATGCCAATTCTTTAGACCGTCACGTTATACGGAAGTTATTGCAGAATGTTTTTGTGCCCTGTTCCTGCGACAAAAATTTAAAAAAAGAGTAAATTAATGAATTTATTTGTAAAAACGTATATTTCATTTTATTTTCTCTAGTGGTGCTCCAACATCCTCTACAATTTGTAATGAAACAAACGAATTCGGATCAAGTGACTCACAATTTGGCGGTGAAGAAAGCCCTACGGCTCGTCCTCATATATGTCAGGGTCATGAAATTGGATTTTCTATAGAAAAAACTGTCGAAGCTCTAGATATACCTGAAGAAAACATATCAACACTGTTGTGTTATATGGAATTGGATAATCGTTGGTGCCTAAATGTTTTAAGCAACGCTTATATTAAAGCAAAAATTATATCGTATGGTGGCCCAAAGTATTTAAAGTAAAAAAAAGATACACGTTTTTGTAAAAAGGCAGCTTTAATATATATAATGTATTTCAGACATGCCGCCAAAGAATGCCCACCATTAGCCATGGCGATTGCGATGGATATAAAGAATGGTTCTTTTAAGGAAGATGCTACTATAATAGAATTTTCTGTGGTAGATGTAGCTGCGGCAATCGGATGGAATAGTGGTGTCGTTAAATATCAGTTGAAAAATTTAGAATGGATACAAGGTAAATAACTAAATGTGTTAGAATTAATTCGAAAATTTTAAGTGAATGGACTTATAAATGGATTTAAAAATTATTCTAGCCTATTTATATGCATGAATATGAACTAATTTCGTAGAAGTTAGTATATAATTATACCCAGTTTAGTGAAATAAACTTTCATTAGTGAAGTGCAAAAATGTTTGAAATATTGGATATCAAATAATTTATTGTGCTCTGTGTTAATAGATTGGAATTATATTAGTATATGCTATTAGCGTTTTGGTTCATTCATTTTACCGCATTTATTGTAAATATCAATAAAAGAAAGATTTTATATTGAAATTATTAAATTGACTATTTTCATCAATTTATTTAAAAATAATTTCCTAAAACTTGTAAAATCTTTATGCAATTGATACTAGCAAAATCTAATATTTAAAAACAAGCTAATGAATTTTTTAAGTATGTAAATACATACATACATACATTTGCCGGAAGTTTTTAGTTAAGCAAAAAACGACACATATCCCAAAACAAGTTGAACAAGTAATTTTTTCAAAACTTTACAAGCATATAAAATTTAAAACATAACATGAAAAAGATATACACAAACCAAATTTTACAAAAAAAAAAATATATTGGAAAAAATAGCAATATACATATGTAATATTAATGTTGCCCATTGCTCCCAGTATAAAATCGCGTCATAACCAACAATCACAATGGCGA
Source organism: Phania funesta (assembly GCA_963932375.1). NCBI lineage: Eukaryota > Metazoa > Arthropoda > Insecta > Diptera > Tachinidae > Phania > Phania funesta. The sequence goes on along the minus strand of OZ010656.1, from coordinate 90,262,884 downwards.
AACTTACAAAGGGTAACATTTTTTTAATAATACCAGTTTAAATGCAGTTTTTTGTAATAAAGATAATTCGCAAATTATCCAGAATGGCAAATAGGCGAAGCGAATGTACATAAAATGTTGAAGTCATGAACATGATTTGAATATTTAACTATTAATATTGAAAAAGTGCTCGTTTTCGAATTTTGTTGGTTTCTTATTCTCCCAGGCCAACATGTATTCCAAATTTCAATTCTGTAGCTATAGTGGAAGCTTTCCATACAAATAAGGAGGAACCCTAGCTTCCTAGATAAAAAGATTTTTTTGTTTGTTTATTAATTCGCCAAGGCCTACCCCTATATACCAAATTTCAGCTCTCCAGCTATAGTGCAAGTGTACCTTACAAATAAGGGAAACAATAGGGAACGCTCAACTTGGCCTGACGCCATATTGCATTCAATGAAATTGGAGTGAAAGTGTAATTCGCATCTGTCAAGTCGTGCACAGCTCTAAATCGTACACCGGGGTCATAACTCAAAATAACAAAACTATTCAAATGCCCGTATGCCCACTGGTATAAGCAAAAAAAGTACTCTTTAGTTTAAGCGACGCAAGTAATGTAATAACAGATAAAACGGTGTTAAGTTAAAGAAGATATTGATGGAAAATAAATTTTTTGATAAACTTTGATTTGAATTAGGGTGCGATATATGTATATTACAAAATTATTACTACATACTGTGTTTTTTTTAGTGAACGGTTACCCTAAACGATCACCTATAAGAGTTACTTTTTATGACTTGGGGTTCCGAATTAAGGCTCCAGGCGATTTCACAACCGAAGAAATCGACGATGCTCTTGATTCATTATATAACCGATCTGTTAAACAGGAACATACTCAATTAATACAGGTAACTATTTATTTTTAATTTAATCACTCTTCAAAAATAAATAGCTTTTGTTTTTAGCTACAATATATTTTTCAAGGTTTATCATCTGTGGCTTATAACTCCTATGGTCTTTGCTGTAACAATACCTTGTCCAGTGATCGGTCAGATCAATTGAAAGCCATTATACGTGATTATTTCCGTAATGATTATCCGAAAAATTTGAAATTAGAAATAGATGTAAGCATGTTTTATTTCTATTTTTACTATTTACTTATAAAAACGTTTTAAAATACCTTTGTATATGTTTTCAGCCCTCAAATGTATCTGATGCAGAATTAGAATCTGACGTGATAACTCTACTAAATATGTATCCTGAAAATAATTTTAGCGGCCGTAATATAGCTAGAATCTTTCATGGTATTTCAAGTCCCAATTATCCAGCTGTGATGTGGTATCGTTGCAAATTTTGGCGTGTTCATTCAAAAACTGATTTCAATCGTATTGTCCAATTAGCCAACAGTGTTATTGTCAGAAGACGCACCTAGATCTCGTTGAAACAGTTCACTAGATTTGTGTTATACTATGAGCCTGATTCGAAATGCATCACTGCCCCGCATCTAATGCAACAAATTTAAAATACAGATTAAAAATGGCGGATGCAATAAAACGCAATCACCATGCAAAATAATAACATATGCGCATTGCTTGCAACGCAATGATGTGTTTATAAACAGACCCTATGTTATGCACTACAACTTTTTTGTTTAATATTAATGTTAAAAATAAAACTCGATTTTCTTGCTTCTAAATATAAAAATGTTCAATTTGAACCATTTTAGCTTTACCGATTTAAATTTGTTTATTTTTTTGATACAAGCTTGATACAAGCCCTTTGAAATTTAATGTAACAAAATGTTAAAGTGTAAACACGTAAAGAAACAATTGTCAAACAATTGTCCGTACAATAAATAGTAGAAATAGCTGATGTAAAACTCCCAAACAGTTGTATTTAATTAGATTTGAACTTTTCCGGTGAAGTTGAACAATTTTTTTTAGGAAACATTTATGTAAGATTGTGTTTCAAGGATACTTACTCAAACGATATTTACTTAAAAGTATTGATTTTAAAAAATCTTTGTTTTCAAAAAGTTTTATCAAAAATGAAAACTATTGTTTTATTACAAATTCAATGCTACTTCTATCAAAGATACTTCATAAAATATTTAGGCATAATATCTAAGTGATTATTAAGTTGAACTATAAATTTGCTGAGTTTGACCTAATCAATTCTCCACTAAAGTGTAGCGTTCTTTAGACCATGCCATTGTTAGAGTCAGTGTATATTTATGTATAGTGTATAATTATATATCGAAGCATACGACTTTATGGATCCCTTTTCGACCCTCTTCGTTCCTAGAATTGGTTTTATACAATCAATTTGTAGTTCTCGACACCTTACTTCTTTTATCGGGTCGTGCTAGTTTTCGAATCGAAATGTGATTGGAAAATCAAAATTTTTGTTAAAATGCAGTAGGTTTATTTCACTGAGACGAAAGTCAAAAGTTGAGCATCGATTTTAATGAATTACGGCTCGTTTGGTTGAAACGTATAAAGCAATGTATATTGCTACAGATATAAAGTTAGATTTTTGTCTGCTTCTGTTTTTTTATGATTTTTTAAAAATCAAAAATTTTCAAATGTGGTATAATAATGTTTTTTTTTGTGTTATTTGCGTAAATATTTGCACATTGTTTTTCTTTTTATTCTTAGCAAGACTTTTATTTGAAAAAAAAATTGTTATAACAAAAATTCCGTAGTTTCAAAAAATTAAATAAATACATTCGCATTTAAAACATAATTTAAAAGAGAAATTAAGAAAATAAACAAGTACCGAAATCAGGAACCGTGGAAAATTTTGGCGGTGATGATACTCCTATAATATATTACAAATTGCCTAAAAGTGATTAAAACAAATACATACTTTAAAATTGTGTTAAATTGCCAATGCTGAACTGAACTGGAGTAGGTAATACATATGTATATAAAAAAAAGCAAAACAGGAATTTGAAATTCCAAATATGCAGTTAAGAGCTTATGTCTCTTTCTACATGAGTATTAAAGCTACATCTTGTGACTTCATGCTTGGACACCGCCAGTTATACAAATAGTATTGTAAGTTGCCATCGCCAGGACCAAACTTCAAAGGTCGTAAAAATGTATTGTTTTCCATTAGATCCAATGCGTTATATACATCCATTTGTACATTTCTAGCTGATATAAGAGCATCGTTGATGAGCTCCAACCACGGAGTTTTAGTAGAAATGTTATAAAAAGAATATGCGGCTCTAAGAGTTTTATGTACAGGATGATGCATTACAGACGAAGGTAAGCAGTAGAAACTGGTCATGTCAGTAATATTTCCTTTGTCGTCTTCTACAATAAAACAATCGATTATGCCATCTTTGGGCGTAAACCAATGGCGAAATTCCTGTGGACTAAATACAGGACACAGGTTGAATTTTTTCATATACTCATCCATCAGCTTGTGGGCTTTGTCCATATCTTTAGCTTCAATACGACGATATCCCTTTGTTTTTGGTTGATCTGGTAGTTTGTATAATTTTATTGTGCGTTGCATGGTCATGTTACGTGCCAGATGAGAGAATTTTACCTACGAAATTCGAGAAAAATAACTATTTTTAAATTATCGTGTATGAACATTTTTATAGAAGAATTAAATATGAAAGTTATCTAAAATAAATTAAAAACACCATAAATAATAAAAAAAGAAGTCAACTTTGCTTTTCTAAGATTTCTAAATCTTTTTAGAACAGGACGGTTCTGCAAATAATATGATTTTGTTCAATTTGAACCCATTAAGTTCTTAAAAGAATTCGATACTATCGATAGATTTCCAAGAAACTACCGAAAATATCCAATATCCCTCCTACGAACTTTATCTGCTACCCCTCACACTTGAAGACTTGACAAACAATAACGGCCATATGCATAATACGTTTTAACAAAGACTCTTTAAAGTGGCAACACTAAATATCATTGCGTTTCTTAAAAATTAGTGCTATGGATGTATTAAAGGCCTGCACATATGCTTAATTTCTGCGGTATTGCATACTTTTTTTATAACTGCGGCCAATATTTCTGTGGTATGCCAATATTTCGGTGGTATACCAAGGTATCGTAGCCAATAATGACTGATGACAAAGTTCGACCCTTCAATTTGTTCACACCTACTGATACATCGTACTCTATCAAATACTTCTAGACCTAGATACTAATATCGTATCGTTAAGAAAATGGTTTAAACAAATATTCTTATGTATAAGAAATTTAATGGGTTTAACAATATACATAAGCCATACAAATTACCAGGAAATTGAATACTCACAATTGTATACACGAAACAACAAGAAACGACATATATATTAATTTAATAGTCGTTATGATGGAGAATATTACTAAAGTTCAACAAAGTTACTGAGCCAACAATTAACAACTTATAGCCAACAATAAGAAACTTTAGGCTGAAGTTCAAGAAAGATCCAGACACAACAATAATGCGAGACTTTTGGATGAAGGAACGTGAAACAAAGCCACAAACGAGAAACTTGTGGAAATCTATATAGCCATAAATAGAAGAAGGGATGGCATACTAATACAATGAAGAGGATGAGGAAGGCCCTATGTGCGTTCTATGCGTGCAAAAGGGGTCTTAAACCGTACATGGTATATTAGCTATATACAGCGGTGATAAGGTGTATTCTCACCTATGAAGCAGTTGTCTGGTGGAATAAGGTGGACACACAAGTACACCTCTCTCTTCTAGACAAAGTGAAAAGCTTAACGAGTCTCGAAGTCTCTGGTGCAATGCGGTCAACTACTACGTTGGGGACAATAATACTCAGGGCGTTCGACGAATTTGTTGTTGAAATACCGAGCAGTAATGAGTGAAATGAGAATATCGTATTTCGAGACAATGTAGTTTCGATCTTTACGGATGGCTCCAAAGCAATCACTGGAAGTGGATCGGTTATATTCTCTTAGAATCATACTTTCACTGAGAATATCCGACATCTGCACCGTGTTCTAGCCCGAATGCTTGCAGATGGTCTACGATAACCACTTGCACATTGTCCAAAATTCGTTGGCCATCAATCAATAAGGACGAAGAAACTACTACCCCCCGGAAAAACTTCGATATCGCTACTAGCTGGCATCATAACGGGGCATCACAATAAGCTTAATGTCCTCCGAGTGCGCTCGCTACATGCGAGCTGGCCACCTGACCTTTCCCTCAACAGGCGACTGATCACGTCACCAAGAAGAAGTTATCTGCTACCGAGAATTGATGACACTCTGGATACACTGGCTGGAACAAGATGTTTTCCACATTAGATCTGCAAAGCGGATATTGACAGGTGAAGAACGCAGAGAATTACAAGGAGAAAACTTCCTTTAGTACGAACGTGGGATTGTTTACGGTTATGCGAGTGTTGGAAGGACTGAAAAACATACTTGATGTACCTGGATGACATAACCGCGATGGGGAAGACTTTTGGTGACCACCTCAAGAATCTGACCATATCACCAGTTGGACTAAAGCTGAGTGCAAAAAATGTGCCGTGTTCAAGAAAGAAGTAAAATATTTGAGTCAGTGTGTCATAACAGACGGCATTTCGTAACGAGACATAAAGAATTGGCTTTGTCCGCAATATTTTTATCAATTTCGCTGCCTTCTGGGGCTTTGCAGATGCCATTGTATAAAATTATTCAAACGTAGCTGACAAACAATCACGACCGTATCATTGGGGAAAAGCACAGGAAAAGGCGTTCCAGACACTAAAAGCTTTATTGTGTGCAGCATCAGAATTAGCACATCCAATTGCTGCATCTCAATTTGTCCTTGAAAATGGATATGATAGGACGGAGAGCCATGACAAATTGTAAATGGATTGGAGAAAGTTATTGGTTGATAGACTCGTACACTTTCTAAGCATGAAAAAATTCAAAAATATTTGTATGGTCGTTAACCTAAGGATCGACTATTTTGCACTCAGATGGATTATAGTTAGGCAGTTAGTACGATGGATCGAGCGTCTCCAAAGTTATGACTTCGCATCAAGTACATAAGGGGTGCAAAACACAACAACGCGGATGTCAAGGCTAAAAATATGGGATGTGCTACCGACGTTATAGATTCTGGGTGCGACTGGTCAGCGAAACGGTCACATACTAGCAAACATTTAGGCTAAGGAGAAAGACAGCAGGCCCAACAGCAATCAGACACTGGACTGAATAGAATAGTCATACCAAAAAACGGCTTCTAGTATTAGTTGTGCCATCCTCCAAGATGACGTTTTAAATGCGTTTCATAACGTTCCTAGTGGCGGTCATTTCGGAGTGACGGAAACTCTGGAAAAGTTAAAACAGCGTTTTTATTGGGTTGGCTGTAAATAAGCCATGGATGACTGGATAGCCAAATTGCACACTATACATTGCCATCAAGGGCCCAGTAAGAAGATTCGGGCGCTGATGCAACAGTTCAATGCAAGTACACTATTTGAGCGCACAGCCATGGATGTAGCGGATTCTTTTTATATCAGCAATGCTGGAAATCAATATGTACCCGTGGTTATGGAATTCTTTATCAAATGGCCAGAGGTATTCGCCATACCCAAACAGGACGCAAGACCGGTTGTAGATGCATTTGAGTACTACTTTTATCATATAGAATTTTGGAACGAATTTCCGTCATCCCTTGTCAAGTTTGATTTGGAGACAAACCGGTTTCGGCTTTGTGCCATCTTCAGTGTCATTTTATCATGTGATAATTTGTATACTTTTGTATTAGCAGCATAGGACTAATATGCAATTGCTTAGGAATTGACTTAAAGATGCAGATGTGAGAAAATACAAAAATTTTAAATTCATGTGTCAACTAATGGTAAAAAAGTAACTAATTACAAATTATTATGATGGTTCGGAAAATGTATATGTACTTAGAATATTACAAATTGTCAAATATCCTAACTGTTCGCACACAAAATAAATGTCAGTCTTGAAATTTGAATTTGGCAATGACGGCTAGTAGAAAAAATCAATTAAAAAAATATGTCAATTTACAAAAATATGTCAATAAAAATCTATATTCATAATATTCTGCCCTAAGAAAAATATGTATCGAAAAAATATGAAGCAAGTTGTTAAAGCTATTAAAGATGTAACCCAAAGTTAACAAGGCAAAAGTCGTCTTGAATTAGGCTCGGAATGTCTTTTACACATTGTAGCTACAAAAATTTGTGTACCAATTAAATTCTATTCTAGGCGATTCCATTTTAATATTTGTAAATGTTTTATAAATACAATTATTAAAGAAAAAAGATTTGTACTAACCTCTATCAGTTTCTTAGGATTTAATGAGCGATGCCAGTAACGACACGTGGCTACTGGCTTTGGTAACACAACACCAGCTGTATAGGCTGCTTGAAAGATGCCAGTCAAATTCACACGCCTGGTTATTTCACGTATCAAAACGGGAGCAACGCGTTTGCTGCGCAATTTCTTATGGACACATAAAAAATTTATCTCCACTACTTTTAACTCCTTATCATAAGCTCTTAGATTGCTTGGTATAGCTGAAATAAAACCCACCAAACGCCCTGACTTTACAACACGTACACCCAAATGCCAGTCTCTTTTCCATCCAGGTGACTGTAAAGACCATTTTAAAAACTCTGGCTGATAGTCAAATCGAAACATAGCATCGTCGTCTTCTACATAGTTTTCATTTAATAGGGTATATAATTCCGTTAAATCACTGCTGTTATTCAAATCTAGCGTATCCCATTTAAATCCCTCTGGCAGAGCGTAAGGGTTTGGCCTTATTTCTGAAATATCTTTATCTGGTTCAATGCACTCATTTGTTGTAATTTCTTCGTGTAATTTAGGCACAGGCTGAGTGGACCAAAAAGCAAATTGTTTCGCTTGGCGGCTGCCAGACACAGCATCAGAAACTGCTTGTAAAAGATCTTGCCTATTTAGCATATCTGTAAAAGATTAGTGTACTTTAGCATATATAAAAAATATTTGTGTAACTAGTAGGTATGCTTTTATTTTCCGTTTCAATTATCGGTTAGAAAGTCCTCCCTTAGTAAATAGAACATATGTAAGTATATACATATCTATAAACATATGTACATACAAATCTATCATACGTTTAGGTATTGCGTATAACAAAAAAAAAAATTTTTTTTTTGCCTTTAGAACAACTTTTGCAATATACATATGTAACAGCCATACCTAAATAAGAGCGTTGCGTTAGCAGCAGGGCATGTAGCCATAGTACATGTGATGTAAAATTTATGTCTCTGAAAGCTTTGTAGCTGCGTAACCTGCTGCTAACGCAACGCTCTTATTTAGGTATGGCTGTAAGTATATATTGTAAGTTTCTTATTAAATTATTTTTATACTTGTGTATGCATGTGTAAATATGAATATTAGTACAAATGTTCATGCAACTTGATGGAAACATCATTTGAATTTCGAATGTACATATGCATATGTTAAATTATCAGAACTCCATATCAACTTTTCATGATAGTAGTGTAATAAATTGTAATAAATGGAATTGTATCTAACCAACAAAACCATTCAAAGATTAAAATTATCAGCCCTATCTTTACTAGAAAATTAAAAATTTGTCTGTTACACATCTTTGGTTCACATGCATATGCATATAAATCTAAGAATATTGAATATAAATGTTTGCAACATTCAAACACAAACCTTCATATGGGTTTGTATATTTCCAAACATGACAGTAAAAGTAAAATTTTCACTGTATTTTATCACTTGTGAAAAAGATAGTTCCAAACATCTCATAGCACTATTTTGTGGATCATTGCAAAACCACGCCCCAATTTATTAACTTATGCAAAAACTAATTAATAAACTGCTGTTTAATTCTTACTAAGATCATAACCTATATTAACAATAGCTGGAGGTTTCTTATTGGCTTCATCTGTCGGAGAGTTTATTTCCACTTGTTTATTGGTATCATCGATATCTTCGTTCTGTGTAGCCTGGCTGATTCCACCCATCGTTGTTGCCATTGTTTTACTTTCAACAATATTTTTATTGCCTTCTTTAGGCATATTTGTTTTTTTATCTTGTTTAGGCATTTCAATTAGAATTCAGCTCAAAAATTGCAAAACTTTAGTTTACAGGAAAATTAACAAATTTGTCACTTCACAAAAACCGGTCAATTAACTAAAAGGCAAAAAACATTGTTGCTAAAATTTGTCAAATATGCAGGCTAAAAATAATACAATATCTTCCAACGATGTGGTTATTAAACATAATTAAAGACTAGAAGTTATGTAAAGTTTCGTGGTAGTAAAAAAAAACATCGCTTCGAGGCTAACACTACGTCTTGACTAGCCATACATTTGTTTGCACATTGAAGCAGCGTCTGCAAAATAACGAGAAAATGTGTTCGTGGTATTCTGTTTGCAGAATACGTGTAGACGTTCCTGTCCAGTTTTATCATAATTTTAGCCTTTGCATAGCTTATGTACGGGCGCTTACAGAGGAGCGCACACACACACATAGATAAGTTTTATTTTGCCTGTGTATTTTGTTTCTGTAATGGCATAACAGAGTTGTGCGAACAATTATTCGGACAACTCCGTTTAAAAATGAAGCTACCATAACCAGTGTGAACAGCAAAATGTGCGATGGCTGAACAGTTGTATGGCTAGCCAAGACCACATGTAACCAACCCACCTCTAGTGACAGCAACGCGGCAACAAATAAAAATGTTCAAAACCACTCTGCAGTTTGATTTTGTAGAGTATAACCAGTTTAAATAAAATACTAGTTTGACAAAAAAGCTATACAAAACAAATGCAAAAAAGCACTTTTTTCCCGTTATTTTTTTTTTTATAAATGAATGTTAATCGATCGGCTGTGGTCTTAGTAACACTTAATTTTACTTTGTGACTTAATTTTAAATCACCTTGGGCAGAAAATTATTTTCTTGTGGTTGTGACCTGGGGTCTCCACACGCAATAAAATTGGATATAATTACGTTCTCAACTGCTAAATTCTATTGTGTAACGAGGATAATTTATTTGCACATATATTGGGAAATAAATGTTCAAATTTATTTCAAAGAAATAATTTTGAATGCAAACTGCAAAATTGAGGTGTCATTTCTTTGACATTTATAATAATACGTCTTCGACTAACTGCACCGCGTTACGGTTTTAGCGATTAAATTCAGAAGTTCTGGCTTCCAACACTAAGGTATAAGCCGATTAGCAGTTTTTGAAGGTTGCTCTTATTGTTGAATATCTTATCATTATAACTGTAATAGTCGGTATTAAAACTAAAAAAAAAAAAAAAATTTACAAACGGGCTAGACTATAAAATAATCTCTCCTAAACACACTGATTGCTCTGAACATTTGCGATTCTCATTTCAAGTAACTGATAAGTAAATGATAATACTAAATTTAGAATATACAATTTCCAAAGAAGAGAAATTAAAACAATAAAATGTTTCGCCATTCAAGCTAATTTCCTATACGGAGTTTGGCATCCGCAACGAAACCGGTCGTGCCTTGTATTCGCCTATGATTCTACCTGTTATTAATTTGCCTTGATTTTCAAAACTATGACGTCAGCTTTTGAAGACTTACTTTTTCAAAGATTTAATTTTTCTACCCCTGCAATTTTTTGTTTAAACTTCCATAGCTGCAAGCATATGTACATATAGTGCACATTTAGTAATTTATTACTAATAAAAGCAAAATAAATATATTCAAAGCTTAAACGCAATGTTAAAATAAAAAAAGAAATTACCTTAAAATATTAAAACTTTCAACATTCCACTTTATTCTAAATTATCTGTTTGTTTATTCGTACCTGAAAGTAAATAGTAAGACCGTAAAAATTTGCTTAAATACGTTTTTTAACAAAACAAACTTTGTACTTTGTTAAAAAATATTTACCTAGTATGTGTTTACATATATACTTATGTATGTATTGTTTTTGCTTATAGCTAAAGTGTCGACAATGTCTCTATCTAGGCCTGTTTACTCCTTATTGGGTGTGTATTTGGAACAACTATTTAATCATCCTGTTCGCACAAAGTCTATAACAGCGTAAGTACACTGCCTACGAATCAAGAAAACTAGTATTTATTTCCCGGTACGTACTCATTCTAATGGTACAGTTGTAAAAAATTACTTATGTATATATCATTTAAATACATTATTTACATATATTAATTCAGATTCATGTACCTACATACATATCTAAATATTTACAATGCCCATTAAATGATTTCATAGATTTGTAAATTGGCGCGTTTTTGGTGGTCTCTCATAGGAGGGTGAGTTCCCAAAGGTCAGTTGCAAAGCAACCAAACAAAGTTATGCATTCCTATATGCCGATTTGTAGACTTTAAACTTTTTTCGCAACAAGTGTTGCCATTAAGTAAATAACTTTAATTTGCTATATGTAACGAAAATTTTCGTTGTATCTTCCATATATGTACTACCGCTTGAAATAGTTTAGTAAAGTATATATCAGGGTAGACTAAACAGGTAAACTCACCAACGCAGCTGAATACTTTTTTAAAACTGATTGCATGGCAACTTCCATATGAAAATGTTTCGCCGTTTTCTGTATTTTTTATACACGGAGTTAGACATCCGAAAAGACGCCGGAAATACTTTGAGTTCGCCCGTGATTCTACCTGTCGTTAATTTGCTTTGGGAGTCACTTAATGTCAAACTTTGCTTTTATTTACAAAAAAAAAAAAACAGATTACATTGTGGAAAAGTTGTGTAAGATAATCATAGACGCGACAACTTACAACAATATTACTTCGATTATATAAAAGAGATAAAAAATCGTAACGTTTTTAATTTAGCTATCTCTTTCATATAATCGGGTTAATTTAAAATGTTGTACGTTGGGTATTCTGTCAAGATAATTGCAAGTTTATAAGGAAAAATTGGCAAAAAAAAAGTGTTATTTAATTCTATATATGTGATAACAAAGTCTCCGTTTACATTATGCTGTTTTTCTTGCTGCAAATATGTGTTTCGTTTTCTTATAATTTAATCAAAAACAAATTTTAAGCAAGCAAAAGAGAAATCGCAGACAAGAATTTTTGAGTATGATCGTAAATGCAAGTTCAAAAGAGAATTGCAAAATGTGAATGGGGACTTTCGCCATTGAAGCTTTTTAATTTTTTTGTTGTTAATATATTAAAAATCTATTTCAAGTTCTGCTTTAGCGGCATCGGCGAATTATACATCCCAGCGTATGTCTGGCCAAAAGGATATCAATCAGAAGAGTATCATAGCATATGCGGTATTTGGGTTAGTATTATTATTAAATAAACGTTTTTATTTTTTACATTAATACCATAACTTTACAAGATTGATTTTTGGTGGGAGTGTTCCTCATTATTTCTATCAAGTAGTGGAGCGTTTATTCCATCAAGATGTTAAATTCAGAAAATTTTACCAATTTTTATCCGAACGTTTGATATATGCACCATTATATCAAGGTTTGTCTTTATATTTCCTCTCTAGGTTTGAAGTAAGTGTTATCAAAGTATACATATTTCAAATAAACTTAATAGTCATATTTCTCTGCATTTAGATGAATTCCCACAAGGTAGCCATTGATAATTTGAAAAAACTTTATTGGCCTTTACTTAATGCTAATTGGCAATTTTTATCGCTGGCAGTTTTTCTTAATATGTTTTATGTTCATCCTATGGTAATCAAAAATAATTTTATCATGTCTGCTTATTAAAACGCTTCTTATATATTATTTCCAGTTTCGCACTATAACTATGAGTTTAGTTTCATTTGTGTGGGTTGTATATATTGCCCTTAAACGTCGGTCCTCCAAAGATAATCAAGACCGTTCTAACAATTCAAAGTAAATGACGCCACATAAAATAGTTTTTTTTATAGTTTTTAAATAAAACAAAGCTAAAATAAAAAAGTATGTACATTATGTATTCTTTTATTTTATTTCATGGCATAACGTAAAATACTGTTAACGTATATATGAATTTAATAATACTATTGTTTGCCTACTGGTCAAAATTCGGCCAACCTGCATTCATTACTGTGGGTAGTAAAATTAACTAAATAAAAGCATGATTAGCTACGCCTACAACCAGTGTTGATACGTACGCACACATGCATATTTTGGTTATTCCCAGCTGAAAATTTCAATTGAAGACTTCCGCAATTAGAGCGGGCGATTAAATTATTCCTTGATTTGATATTCGGACGGTGATTTGATATGGATATTTGGAGCGTCAGCCATCCTTTGTGTAGTTTGGTTGCAGATAAACCGGTTTCGGTTATGTGCCATCTTCAGTGTCATTTTTCATTCACAAACTATGTTAATTCATTATTGTTTGTCAATTATCAATTTTACATGAGAGCTGGAGGCAGGAAAACCTCGTTGGTGCTTTACAGCCATATGCGTAGTGAAACGTAAGCAGAAATTTATACTCTACACAAACGATCTGCTGGCCAGAATGACGATTGGGCTTATAGCTCATAGACATAGAATTTATGCTTAATAGTTATTAATCCGTGTGCTAACTTATTATAAACGAAAAAAGACATTGAAAATGTCGTTCGAGTTTTTGGACCAGATATGATTTCCAAGACTCAATAGTGATTCGTAGGCTGCAGGACATTTCATATGCCTCATAGCTTTCCACAAGCTATAATCTGTGTTCTTCGTTGGTTCCAAATTATTTAAATAACTTGCTTGTTCGATCTCTTGCTACTGTCTCAATTTGCTATGTAACATAGTTTGGTACAATTTGAGTTGTGCTTTTAACATTGGAATTCGTCCAAGGGTTTGTATGTCAACCGATGATTTATAACAGAGTTTTGCGAACAATTGTTGGGACAACTCCGTTTGAACATGAAGTGATCATGAAGGATGGTCGTGACTAGCCAAATTTCTATGCGAACGGAAAAATGAGCAATGGCTGAACAGTTTTTTGGCAAGTCAAGACGCCATATGAATTAAGAATTAGTTTAGACACACACCCAAACTTAATTGTATTAAGATGTACATACAATACGATGGTTAATAAAAAAATATATGGAAATTTGTTTCATTTTGTATTGATTTCTGTTGAAATCAAGAAATTAGTTACTTTGATTGCGGTCTGAATTTAAGAAAATTACATTTCAATTTCTTTTTAATCGCCCTTATTTTAACATTAGAATCTGTGTATTCACCACAGTGTGTTGCATTTTAGTGTCATACAAAATGGGCTTCGGAATTGAACAGTACTGCATTTGTTAAGTATTTAGTACAAAAGCAAAATAGTATAATACAACGGAAAAACCACAATTAATTTAATTACGAAATGATACTATAAAAAAATTAAGAATATATTTTTGCGGCAACTGTAGTTTAATACACATTTCTTTGATTTTTAATGATAGAAGCCAGTCCATTAAAAAATCTACTCCTTTTTTATGTATTGGTTGAAATTGAAAATATAAAACTTTATACAACTATGGTATGTGTTGTGCTGTGTTCGTGGGTACGTATTGTCAGACGGAAATTTTTTATTTTGCTAAAAATATATAAAAAATGTATATTAATTGAAGAAAAAAGAAGTTAAAAATGTCAAAAGATGTGCACAAATATAAATTCCTAAAAAAAATTAAATATACAAAATTAAATCACAATTGTTTAAAAAATGTATATGGGTATTTCGTTCTTTAAAGGGAATGTGTGTGTATTGTGTGTGGTCGCAGTCGCCGCTAAAGTATAATAAAACCATTAGAAATTTTTTTGCGACGTAACCGTCGTCGGATTGCAAGAAAGAAATAGGTTTTTGTTCGCGAATTTGCAGAAAGTACAATACTATTAAAACAATTCGGTGACCCTTTTGAGTACATGTTTTTAAAACGAAATAATATACATAAGACGTTTACGATTTAACCTTTATTCTTTTTATTATTGAACAAAACTGTTTTTCAACTTTATTCAGGGAGGGGCTTTTATATGTTTAAATGTTGCAATATCTCTGAAAAATCAATAATGCTGCAACGTTGTTGGCTAAGGAGAGTTGGGTTGAAAGAGGAAGTATAAATTGTCTCATTTTATGGATTAGCGTAAATTGTGGAGTTCCTATTAAATTTTTTAATGTTTTAAAAGTACATGTAGTATATGGCGAAATTTTAGGCATTGTTCTTGTATATGTACATACATATATATGTATATATATGTATAAAGCCGGCATTTTTTTATTTTCTTGAAAGCATTTTTTAAGTATATACAGTCAGACACTAAAGTTTTAATAACAGCTTCAAAATACGAATGTAAAAAAACCGCCGCCTGAAACGGAGAAATTTTTTTCAACGTTTTGAATTCTGAAAGCAGTCATAGACAAACGGTGGCCAAAAGAAATATTGATTTGCTTTTTCTATTTGCAGTTCTAGAGTTTTTTAATATGATTTTAAACTTTTGTACTGTTAATTTTTGGTTTCAATCAAATAAACTTTTTTGGTTTTCGTGTTAAAATTTTTTTCTAAAGTTAATTAAAACTACATAAATATGTATGTAGGTGCTTAAAATGTAATGTTTTTTTAAATAAACTTGTAGTACTAAAAACAGGGGTATATATGGATATAAATATCCAAATGCATTCAATCTATTTATTTAAATAATAAAATTTTTTTATTTAATTTTTACCATACATAGTAAACTTAAAAAAATTAGTAATAAAACTAGTTTAGGGTAGCACTGTAAAAAATAATATTTAGTGTTTTTATTTACACAAGAATGAAACTATATGCTTGTCAAAATATCTGTTAGACGCCGAGCACTTGTTCAACAAACTTTAAATCCACATGGTGTACATAATTTAACATTGAGATGAGCCCTAAAAATGTAGTAAACATCCGATAAGGGGGAAAAAAACAATAGTAATCAATCATACTTATAATTAATATTTCTGAAATCATTGCCTACTCAACCCACAACTTGCATTTCACGTATGTTTTTCGCTTTTCTTTTAACAACTGAGCAATTTATGGGTCACAAAAGTATTTTGCCTAATGAGGATAGTCGTTATTTCTTATGATGATTGGGTTAACCATTTTTTTTTTCTTTTTTACTTACAATATGGTGAATTGAAATATTATTCCTTTGCGCAGTCATAAGTTCTAGTAGTTAAAATATCTAAAGGAAAAGAATTGTTAAAAAAAAAATATTTTGTACATCCTTAAACATTAAAAGGACGTCCAAAATCATTGACTTAAAGAAACCAGAAATATCTTAAAGATAACTAAGAAAGTGGATTACATTTACCTGTCCCGAAAATTAAGAAGAAGCTTAGGAGGACACTACGAGCAAATGTAAGTGACGAAACGATCCGTAGGGTTCAAAGAGCAAATAATATAAAGGACGTGTAGCAAGAAAGCAAACCTATTATATCCGAAGTCAACAGACAAAAGCGTTCATTATTTGCTGAGCACCACACATAATATTTGGTTCGGATGGACGACATGATGTGGTGGCGCAAGCCAAGCGAATCTCTCCATTAAAAACTTATAAAACCAACAGTAAAACATGGCGGTGGTTCCTATTGGCGTGGGGCTGTATGCCAGCGTCTAGAGTGGGGGAGTTGGTTTTTATTAATAGTGTCATGGATAAGCACATCCCTGGACGTAAAACTATAGATGTTATTTAATACCAATTATTTTACAACACCAACCCAAAGTCAGTCCTTTCATGAATTCCACTAATAATCTTTGAGCTTACCTGTAAGGAAAAATCCAATAACATAACATTTCTTCTAAAACTAGTTTAAAACGGATATTGGAAGAAGAGTGCAACAACATTCCGCCAAAAAATGTGGAATCAATGCCGCTGCGTCTGGAATCATTTCTAGAACGCAATGGATTGCATACAAAATATAATTACAATTTTAATATAAAGTATCGAAAAATAAAAAAAAAAGCAAAATACTTTTGTGGCCTGAACTACATATTATTTTTAATACCTCCAAGCATTTTAAATTTAAGAAAATCAGAACTAAAGTTTAACTTTGCATTTAATAATATTTAATAAAAACATAGAGATTTTTAAAAAATATGTTTTTATAAAGCATTTTATCTTCAAAATTACTTTATTTTACATAAGCAAAATATTTATGTGAGTAGCTGCATATAAGTTTGTCATTCCGTTTGTATTTTTTACAGTACAAATTTCCAAACGTGTAAAGTTTATTTGACCATTCTCGGTCATCATAGGCAGGGATGTTAAGGATGTCCGTATGTCCGATGTTGAAACCAACTTTCCGGGGGCCGTAGACGACCTAGGAGTTTTAAAATTGTTGACTATTTTATCAGAATGAAAGTAACAACTATCAGTTATCAAATAAACATACATATTCTGAATCCTACTAAAGTTATCAATTATCTGCCCGAGGGCCCCAGATACCTAACGGATCTAAATGTGGGACTAATTTGAAAATTTACTAGAAAACATAAAAATTTAACAAACTTACAAAAAAAAAATTCGCCAAAATTTGACAATTTACCACAATATGAAAAAAAATTGAAATTACTGAAAGAACATTTTCTATTTCGCAAGAATTAACCCGAAAATTGAATTTTACTAATCTCTAAAATTTTCCAAGAAAGGTTAAGCAATATAAGCATTTCACCAAAAAGTCGAAATTCATCCAAAATTAAATTTTATGAAAACGTCAAAAATTTATCAAAATTCGGCATGACACCCGCTATTTTGCCTTTCACTATAATTAAGTATTTCTTAAACACTTAATACAGAAGAGTATTTATTGTTTATTATAACTTATTAAATGGTTTAATGGTTTTATTTTCTACTTTACTAGTAATTTCATTTGGTTTGGACTGCATTCCTGTTTTGGGGTCTTATGAGTAATATTTGGATATATATTGATTTTATTTTTTTGAAATGTGTTGTTAACAGTATTATATTAGTATTGATATGAGATTGAGTGAGTGTTGGTTGTTCATATGTTTTGGTAGTGGTTCAATAGTATTTTTTTTTTTTGAGGAGTAATTTTAAGAGAAGATTGATCGAATTGTATGGTTATTACATAATGTATTTAGGAAAGACTTCCCCTCTGCTACCGATATTTTGAGCGTTTAGGAACCCAATTTTTTCAAATGATTCTATTGCGGTTATTATAGTGACTTTATAGAATTGAAATATTTTAAGTTGTTTCACTGAGTACGTGATATATAATGTACTATGTACATACATACAACGCTTCACATTTGGTGCAATTTCATATGTCTAGAACGGGATGAACAATTTGACATATACATACATTAGCATATATTTAAATATATTAATATAGAAATTATATTATTTTTATTTTATTATTATATTATTAATATGATCATGCTGATTATTCAATGTTTGAAATTCTATCTTTTTCTTTTTATAGCTTTTGTAACTAAATCTCCGTTTTGACATCACTTTTCATCATAAACTGAAATAAAACTCCATTTAAACGAATACAAAAATCAAAAACAACAAAACTTAAAATAACAAAACTGAGAATTTTATCAACTTTAGCTCAAAACCAAAAACTACCAAGGCGTCGTTTTTAGGAGGAGGTCCTATTGAGGAAGTGGCAACTATAACTGCTCTAAAAAAAAAAAAAATAAATAAAAAATAAATAAAGACACAAAAAACAAAAAAGATATACAAACTATTTGAATTCAAACTGCATTAAAATAACTAAACCTTAAATGTTGTGAAGAAATAATGTTATAAATTGTAAAAAGCTGTTGGAAACGGTTTGCAAGGGTCTAAGGAGCTGAAGCCAAGCTAAGCTTATTAAAACCCAAATAAAAACTGGGAGAAACACTTAGTGAAATTAGTAATAAAACTTCTAATTAAGAAAATACTCAGAATTTCTAAGAAATTCAAAATTAAAGAAAACTAAAAATTATAAAAACACATCTGTCCACAAAAACACTATTATAGTTAGCAAAACCAATTAACAAAGTATAAACAACAAAGCTTGGCTTTTATTGTTATAAATACCTTGCTATACTACTTCAATAAGGACTTTACACAATTGTATTAAAGGAGTATTTACAACACTAAAATAAACACGCAGCAAACAAGGAAACAATAGTGACAACAATAAGGAGAGAGACGCAACATAAATACGTTAAGCCTTAATTTTTATGCATTTCGGAAAGTCATAATTTATTATTTATCAAATCTTGGAGCTCGAATACAACATATAATTAATATTCCCCACTAATTCTCCTCATTTTTAAATACCTTTTTTTTGGGAACCCAATATTTCTACATACAACTATTTGTTTTAATTTCATCGCTTATTTTAAAATATTTTTTAAACACAACTATCACGCCCACATCAAACATAAGACAACTATAAAAATCCTCAGCATTAAAACGGCAACAGCAAAAAACTACCAACAACTGAAAAGAAAGTTTTAAAGTACAAATAAAACGAAAAAAATAAAGTTATTAAAGTAAATAAAAAACGCAACATTACAAAAAGAACTTAAAAACACTGAATTTAATGATTAATTAAGATTTTTATTATTGTACAAAGTATTAAAGATTATAATAAACTCATATATAGTAAAAAAACAAACAAAAACTTCAAAAAAAAAACAATAGAAAATAGGGAGTGTAAAGAAATAAGTTTGCGAACGGGAAACTACTAAATGCCTTCAAGGCATAAGGCAAAACATAACTTAAAGAAAAAAATCCTCTGAAAAAGTAACAAAAACAACAGCAAACGGAAACAATAATTAAAATTATTTAATTGTTATAACAAAAATTTAAAACAAAATCAACAAACAAATAATATTAAAATAATCAAATTAATATAACTATAAAAAAAACTAAAATTAAGAAATTTTTACATTTAAAATCTAAAAATAAAATTATATAAAAAACGTTATTCCAAATTTTTATGATTATAACAATAAAAATTCAACAGAAATTACATCAACTTGTTGTTGTTTTTCAACGTAAAACAAAACATCTTGTTTTCAACGATCTCTATAAAAAGGGATCCCTTTTCAATAGGGATCTATAAACAAACTTAATAAACAAGAGAATTTTAAATTTATTCAACTTATATTATTACTTAAAGTGAATACAAACAAAAGCTTCTTGGTAAATAAATTAAAAATTTCTTTAAATAAAGCTATTGAGAAAAACTTTAAAAACAAATTCAAAGAAAGATTTAAACATCTCTGTGATAATTATTGTAAATTTATAAACTTATTGAATAATGGAATCTTTAAAAATGCAAATTTAATTACAAAAACAAACCTTAGAAAATATATATATATATATTAATATATATATATATCTATATATAATATATTTAAACTTACGAACTAAATAAAAACTTTAAATAAAAACAAGCCTAAAAATTAATATAGTTTATTAAGAGAAAAAAAAAACAACAAATACAAGATAATGAAACATTGAAACAAATTCGTGATATCTTAAAGGACTTCGATACATATACTATAGTATATATTATATAATAAAATAAATAATTAACAAAACAAATAAAAAAATAAAAATTATATATATTATAAACTATAAGTTTTAAGCTTATATGTAATACAATTAAAGGAAAAAAACAACTTGAAAAAGAAACTAAAATCCCTTAGTCTAAATTAAGACTTGAATAATGTAATTATTGAAAAAAAAACTGAAAGGAAAAATAACAATTATAGTTATATCTTATATAATTATATTAAAAATTAAAGTCCTGAAGTGTTTATTAAACACAGACCACGCCAAAAATCTAAATTTAGAAAATCAAGAACAACAAAGTAATAAAAATTTAAAAAAGTGTAATTCTACAATATTCAATTTTTATTTCAAGTATTTAAAAAAAACTTGCATCTGATCCCAAAGATTTATTTTTCCAAAACTGCGTTTTTTTAATTTCAAACAAAAAATCAAATAATGAAACTCAACTAAAAAACTCATTTATTATAACAAGCAATATAAAAAAATATTAAGAGAATAATATATTATAAAAATAGATTCAAACGAAAACAAAAAGTTCCAATTTAAAGAAATTAAAAAAAGACTTATAATAAACCGCCGTAAACCGCGTTAAAAATTTCACGCATTTCTCAACCGCCATTTAAAAATTTAAAATTTGTGTCTAAAATTTTGCGAACTTTTCATTTTGAATATTCGTTAAAAAAGTGTAATTCAGTGCCTCTCATCATCAAATAAAGGAAAATACATAAACAACAAAAATAAACCGAATTGAAAAATTAAATGATTCAATAGAACCATCCCAGTGTACTTGAGTGTGCAATCATCCAAATCCTACTATAAATTAATCCAACAAAAAGCTTTAATTCAAACGTTACACTTCTTTATACACAAACGGTTTTTTCTTCTGAATCTCTTTGGATTAATTAACTGACTTTCTGATCAGGATGAACACTCAGTCGAAAGGATATCGCACAGGTGAAGGTAAGTAAGTTTTTGTTTGTTTAAAGCCTCATCTGTTTTAAGTTCTGCAGCAATTAATAAATCTACTTATACTTATAGTTTTCGCGATTCAAGTATTTGTTTATACTAAAATATAACAGGATTTATGTTCATAAAATTTTGTTTACACAAAAAATTACTGGGTAGATACTTTTGTATAACACTATGTTTTAGAGATGAGCAAAAAAAAATTATTTGTTTTCTTTCACTTCGATGTTTTTTTTTCGAAATACTTCGGTCTTATATGTCATTTTTTATTGATGTCAATTTCAATACGTTAGAAACATAAATAGCAGATAATTTTTTAAAACTTATTGAGTTGAGTTGATTTACCGACATGTTAATTTTATATAGATAGTTCTGCTCCTCATAGGTAGCGCTGAACTTTAATCATTTCTAAAAGTTGATTTTATTACATTCTTTGACATCTCAAAATACGATTTTTTGGTTTTTTTTTTGTTCTAAAATGACACTTTTTTATACAACATTGTAAACACGTGCTCAGTTTATGAATTTTGTTGAAAGAGTTGGACACACCGCATTTATTTTACGGTATTAGAAAGAAATATATTTAACTTAAGGAATAGATTTCGACTAAATAAAGTTCCATTTAATTTCATGTTATATCTGTGGTAAGTATATATTAACTGGTACATATACATATGTACCATCCGTACTAATGAGTGGTACATACATACATATGTATGTATATGTATGCACTAATAGTCACCACCTATGTACTAAAACCTTGTTCACTGACATTTAAAAAAACTGAAAGTAATACATTAAAAAATCTGCTTCTAGCAATGATAACGACGAGCCAAGTAATGACAATAACGATAGTAAAACTTTTCTTGTGACGAAACCGAAGAAGAAACTGTTGGAGACTTGCTTACAGATATGTATGACTAAAATTAACTAGACTGGCGTTAGTTTCATTTGGAATACTCCTGACGAAACTTTTGTTTCTAAGAGGTCTATATCCACATCTCGTAGTTATAAATAGCTGTACATATGCAGCCTAAAAGAAGTGATATTAAGATTTTTCAAAATGCCCTTCCAATATCGGCTCAAATGAATATATATAGCACAGTGCACAAATGAGTGTATACAAATTTGTAAAAATTCTTAACCAAAATTTCACTAAAAATTAACCAAATGCGAAAAAGTAACCAAAGTTTTAATTTATTTAAAATATTTGGGCCTATTTGCTTTGGCATTAATGACGTTTATCGAAAATATATTGGTACGAAAGCAGTACCGATAAAGAAACATTCGTTCTCTTCTATCGTAGTAATTGTCAGCATTGACTTTAAGAAAATAAATATAAAATAAAAAAGGGTTTCCGCTAATACAACAGCTTTCATAAAATTAAAATCAATAAAAATAAACCTAACACAACGCAGAATTCGACATATGTATGTACATGTGAAATTTCATGGATGTATAAAGTGGCATTTTACACATTTTATAACAACTACACATATTGTGTGAACAATCCATAAAGCTTTATTGAAACAATTATATGCCATCTTGTCTAGCCATAAATGTGTTTAACATGGATTTGGCTCGTGAAGGGCCTCGCTTTTGATGGTATATTCGTGTTCATACACAGTTGACCGAACATTCCTTTGCATAACGTTATTTTGCCATTGCACAAAGAAAATATACACAGTCAAAAGAACTATGCTAAGAATATTGAAATACTCTCGATGGCAAAAAAAAAACTATGCTCAAACTGAGCGGAAACAGATTCACGTATTCTCCACACAGAAGACCACGAAAAAATTTCTTCTCGTTATTCTGCTGACCTCGCTCTATGCGCAAATAACTTTTTGGCTAGTCAACACGTAATGTTATGTGAAAATTGTTATTACTCTTAATAATATTATCTTTTCGATATATTTTTTACAATTTAAAGATGTGAAAGCAATGGAATTTACATTTTTTCTTAAATGAGCATAGGAATTTTCTACTTATTCACCTTCACCCCTATCGTGAATATTTTTCCCTTGCAGATATTTCCCTTTCTTTAAAGAGCGGATCGTGAATATAATTCCCGAAAAATGTTCACGTCAAATATAATTCCACTTATCATTACAGATTTTTATTTCAAAAAATTTTCGGCTTTTTAACTTAACCGACCGTAACTCAGTCATTTCCGAATCGATTTTCAAAATCGGATTCAAAACAACAATCTTATGCTAATAAACGAAGTGATTAAGGAAAAGTATAAGTATTTCCGTACCCTATGTACTCCAATAACACAGAATTGCTATATGAGATCCTCGGCATATTTATTTTCACTTTTGTGTCACTGTGTTATTAAACACATGCAAATTAGATATAAGACCAGATTTATTAACCTTGTAATGTTGGACAAAATGATAGCTTACAGATAGCTGTTCAATGAACGGAACAAAAATTCCACGTGAAATTCATGATACCAATTTTCTTATTCACGATTTATTTTTCATATTTTACTTTATTAGGGGTTTAATAAAAATTGCAGTCATCGTCATCGTAAAATATCTTTATATTTTTAGCATAAGCATTTAAGCAATTTAAACTAAGGTAATCAAGATTGTTAGACTATTTTTGTGAAGGTTTGTTCATCTATGTAGCCTCTACTTAAGCCAGATTTTCAATCATACGTACATCTATTTTGAGCCTTAGTGCAGTTGCAATGATCAATTCCAATTGTGCGCACTGTACCGAAGACTCAATTAATATTGTCTATTCTTTCCCTGTATTCAGATCCTCTAAACGAGGTATTCCTATAAAAACAATATTGTTTTATTTAAATTTTTAACACAACGTAATCACTGATTTTATTTGTTATATAACTTCAAGCAAATTTATTTTTTATGTTCTATTTCTAAAATAATTTATTGGAAAGTATTTCAAATTATTGTCAAATTTCCGAAAGTCGTTATCAATTGCGCTCAACTAAAAACTTACATTCAAAATTTGCAGACATTTCAATACGCTGAATATTTTGCGATCTATTCTGAAAAAAATAAAAAACTACTGTATTTGTGTGAGAATTTACTTGATTTTATTTGTATATTTGATAATATTTCATGTCTTCTAACATGTCCTTTATTACATTAGAAATCTATGATAACTTGCCATGTGATGGATTTTTCAACATGAATGTCATGCGTAATTTGAATATTTCGAACAATTTTCCACCTATTGGGACGTTTTCTTTAGAAGCTTTAGGCCCTCAAACTCCTCAATCTCAACCCCAGCATCACCATCAGCAACAGCAGCAGCAGCAGCACCACCATCATCAACAGCAGGGACCACCGCCAATGAGTCAACATCCACCCATTGGTATGTTTGATGCTAACGAGGTACCGGAAGTCATACAAAATCCGGCAACAATTGGTGTCTTTCAATCGAATAGTGTTTTAACAAACAGTAGTGGCAACAATTCCAACTCAATTTTTGGCTCTCAATCCAACTCTTCTTCTTCGGCTGCCAATGATCCAAATCAGACAACTCGTGAGACTGGTATAATTGAAAAGCTCTTGGTAACGATTAAAAATAGTGTTAAAAAATATTTATAAAATTAATAAATTAATTACTTCTTTCAAGCAGCATTCTTATGGATTTATTCAATGCTGTGAACGTCAGGCTCGCTTGTTTTTCCATTTTTCCCAATTCAGTGGTAATATTGATCATTTAAAAATCGGTGACCCAGTTGAATTTGAAATGACATATGATCGTCGTACTGGGAAACCAATTGCTAGTCAAGTCTCTAAAATTGCTCCAGAAGTTGTAAGTTGCCCATGAAAAAGCCATAATTTTGCTATTTAATTTTTTATTCTTAAGGTTCTTTCAGAGGAGCGTGTTACTGGAACAGTTACAACTGAACTACGCGTTGATAGTTCAAATAATTTATTATCATCAAGTGAAACTACTGGACGCATAAGTTATGAGAATCGTGGCGAATGCTTTTTCTTGCCTTATACCAAAGATGACGTTGAAGGTAATGTTAATTTGAGAGCTGGCGATAAAGTTAGCTTTCAAATTGCAACCAACCAAAGGTAAATAAAATTAACTCGTCACTAACTTATTCGTCAATATTAAGTTTATTTTCGTTAATAATTAACTTTAGAGGAAACTTGGGGGCTTGCCATATTCGCCTGGAAAACCCAGCACAACCGGTAAAATATCGTGGCGTTGTTTGTTCGATGAAGGAATCATTTGGTTTTATTGAACGTGCTGATGTTGTTAAAGAAATTTTTTTTCATTTCTCCGAAGCAGAAGGTAACGTCGAACTACGTCCTGGGGATGATGTTGAATTCACAATTCAAACTCGTAGTGTAAGTCCCAATTTTTGTATTTGTTGATCGTTATTAAAATTTTAAAGATAAATTTTGTAACATTTTTAGGGACGTGAATTTGCATGCAATATAACTCGTTTGCCACCGGGTTCGGTTATATTTGAAGATGTGGATACTACCATTTATAAGGGTCAAGTCTTGAAACCATTGGATCGTAACAACCCTGCTAGGCAAACTAATGATCCATTACCCGGGCGTATACGCTATAGAGCCCCAGACTACTCTGAAGTTGAAGTGCCATTTGGCGATAAAGATCAGGTTAGTCACACATAAGGAGTGAAACATTATAATTATATGATGTTGCAAGAAGACTTTTAATTTTATTACTTTTTATATTGCTTAAAAAATCTTTTAGTTTCTTAAATTTCTTGGTAATAATTTGTATTTTTCTTAATTGTCGGTTTATAGAAGGGAGATTTTACTTTACGTCATGGTGATTGGGTTCAATTTTTATTGGCTACTGATCGTCGGGATCAGCTGCAGCGTGCCACGTCGATTTCATTGCTCGACGAAACTTTTAAAGTTTCAGGTGAAAAGCGTGAACAAGGTGTTATATCATCTTTGAAAGAAGGTTTTGGATTTATACGATGCGTTGAACGGAATGTTCGTATATTTTTCCACTACACCGAAGTTTTAGATACGGTAAGAAAGTTATTTGGATCTAACATTTATTTTTACATTTTAATGAAAAAAATCTTATGTTGGCAGAGCCGCGAAATCGCTCTAAATGATGAAGTTGAATTCACTGTAGTTCAGGAACAAGGTGTACCATATAATACATCACGTTTGCATGGCATACGAATCAAGCATTTACCAACCGGCACTGTGCAATTTGAAACTTTAATGGCCAGTAATATTGAGGGTAAGTGTAATAGTGCATCCACATCTGCATCATAAACATGTTGTACGTGGTTTATAGTGATGTGTTTATTTTCGAGTATATCCCGTTTTCCATACAAATAATAATTTAGTTGTAAAACAAATATATCACTTAAAAACGAGTTTTTTTTTAATTAGCCCTATAATTGTCGTATAGTATTTGATTTATATACTTATGAGACAGTTGGCCGACTTTTAATATATGTATAAGTTTTAATCCATTTTAATAAGGTGGAATATCAGAAGAGAACTTTTATAGTTTTTTATATGTATTTTGGCACTGGAGAGATATCATTTACTGATAACTTATTCTCTGATGCTTAAACCTTATAAATATGCTTTCAGCTGTTTTGTGAATTGTCGTAGATAACGCACATAACTGTCATAAAATGTTAGTGATAAAATGTTAATGATAAATTATAAATAATTGTATATGTTTTCAATAGGTTACATTACGCGTGAGGCTCCTAAGAGTCCAGTTAAATCACAAGATCGTGTTGAAGGCGGTGTGATTACCTACGAGCATGGTGAGCTTAAAAAGACTATTATGTATTTTCTTAAAGACTGCGAAAAACCACCAAGAATTGGAGATCGTGTGCGTTTTGATATTTATTTGGTATGTACTTAAAACAAAGGAATAAATTATATATGTATGTTTCATGTGTTCATAAATTGATATACATTTTAAAGGTAAAAAGAAATAAAGAATTGATTGCTGTTAATGTACAAAATTTGCATAATGCATTACAACCCGGATTGCAGACATTGCATCAAGTGCAACTACCAACACAACAACAACAGCCGCAACTTCTTCAGCAACAATCATTACAACAATTGGCAACCAGTACAACGAATTCACAACAACCATTAGCATCCCAACATCATCTTAATATTCACAATCAAAATAAGGATCCTACAATTATTCACACCAATGGTATTATCAGTGCAGTGGGTGGAGTTGGAGTTGGTGTAGAGGGAGCTGGTGTAGGCACTATTGTAATGCCTCAGAATGGCTACATAACTGTGGGTAATAATCAAATGATGACTCCAACAACGCCAAAGACAGAAGATTTTAATAAATTGGAAAATAACAATTTAATATCGAATTATGAAACTGGTCAAGTTGTTTATCGCGGCTTTATAGCTGTAATCAAGGAGAATTTTGGCTTCATAGAGACATTGTCGCACGATGAGGAAGTATTTTTTCATTTCAGCAACTATGTAGGCAATCCCAACTGGTTGGAACTGGGTCAAGAGGTTGAGTACACTTTGTCGCCGAATGGCAACACATCGGTATCAGGCAATTGCTTGCCGGCCGAAAATGTACGCACTCTACCTAAGGGCTCTATACCACAGCCGGCTATTCTCGAAGGAGTCCACAATGGTGTAGTCGCGCGGCCTTTGCGTTGCATTAATCCCGATCAGCAAGAATATGCCGGACTTATTGAAATCTTAGACGAGACTCGAACCCAAGTCTTGTCACAGCATGAATTCGGAATCACTAGCTTGGTTAACAAACGTGATCTATTACAAAAGGGTGATTTGGTTAGTTTTAAAATTGACGAAACTTGTCGTGCAGCTGATATTACAGCCGTACGCCAAAAGAAACGCGCAACTGTTGATTCCATAAAAGGTCAATTTGGTTTTCTCAATTTTGAAATCGAAGATGGTAAAAAATTATTTTTCCACATGTCGGAGGTCCAAGGTAATGCTGTATCTTTACATCCCGGTGACACTGTCGAATTTTCTGTTGTAACAAATCAGGTAATTATATACTCGCATTTCTGTATGTATCTTGTTTGTCATAAATTTTTGGGATTACTTATTTAGCGTAATGGAAAATCTTCGGCTTGCAATGTTTTAAAAATAAACGATCGTCCTGATCGTTTGATCTCTCGTCTTAAATTAACAGATGATACATTGCCACGATTGATTGTTATTAGAGCTCCAAAAGGCCCTCAGGGGAAAGGCTTCTTGACACAAGCAAGGTTACCAAAAATTCCAGGTATGATTTATTTGCAGATTCCATAACAAATGTGTTAAACCTACATGGTCTGTTAGGACGAAAGTGTAAAATATTGGCGGTTTTCACGCTTCGTAGTTAAGTACCTTTGTAGATAGACCTTTTAGCTACTTACCATGTCACAACAACAAAATGCATTCAAGTTTAATTTACCACGTGGTTTACAAAGTTCGTGGCTAATTGTTTTGTCGTCACTTATAGTTTTAGTTGTGAAAAATAAATTCAATTTGGTCAATAGTGTTTTGTAACAAATAATTTATGATTTTATTTTGCTGTTCAAATTAGAAAGCAGTTTGTGTTACTTATTTTTACAATACAAATTGACGGAAAACCCCAAAACCGAAAACATGTGTTATCTATACAATGTACACAGGCTTGGTAGTTAAAAATCCTTGTTGAATTAAAAAGGTTTTAAATATACATACTACCAATCGTGAAAAACGCCATTATATAACAAATATTATGTGAATATATATATATATATATATATGTATATCATCCGACCTACTTTTTCTTTAACATATGCGTTATTATTATATAATTCCTAATAATGGCATCTCCGGAAGAGCCTACTATTTTTGATATAGGTATTTCTAAATTCAAAAGTTATCGCGAATTTAAAAATTAGGGTCTAGAACACGCAAATAAATTCCTAATAATGGCATCTTCGGAAGAGCCTACTATTTTTGATATAGGTATTTTTAAATTCAAAAGTTATCGCGAATTTAAAAATTAGGGTCTAGAACACGCACATAAATGTGTGAAATACAGGGAATTTCGGTTTGTTTAATTTTTTTTTCAAATTTATTTATTTTTCATTTTACAGGGATTTTGGTAGAGTAAATATCACAACATAAGAAATGGCAAAGGAAGGGATTTAATGACTGAACACAAGTTGCCGCAAGGAAAGAGCAGAAGATTTCGATAATTTTAAGAGGATAAATATGACATCAACAACATACACTGCTATAATCTAATTAATAAAAACACTGCTATTCATAATACAAATATAAACAATTGAAATAAATCTATTTATATCCTATTCAACAGTTATTTATGCAATAAAATAACAAAAAATATAAAAAAGAAGATAAACATTCAACAGAAACTCATACATGTACACACCTACAAACACACACACACACATGTCTAACATTACTTTCCATATGAAATAAAAATAAAAAAACAAAGGAAAACAAAAAATATTGAACCGGATTGAGTATTTATTATTAATATACATAAGAAAAACTAAAATAAATAAAACAAAATATTATATACAGCAAATAAAAAAATACAACTTAAAAACGTAACGAAACATTATCTATATTCTAAATGATACAAATATTGAATAAAAAGAACAAAACTTATGAACATCGATATGATACCATACGATACAATTTTTATGATATCTAGAACATAATATGTATTTAATTTAATTTTTTTTTTTTAATTTACTCTTCCTTATGTTTGCTTTAAAACTTCAAAACTACACACAACAACTGTAATACTAATTCAATGATATACAACAGCATAATTAAAAAAATTAATATATTTAAAATTTTGATGATGAGAAATTGATTGAAAGCATATCCATCATCCTAAATAAATAAGACGTTTATATAAAACAAATATATAAAATCTTTTTAAAGTACTATAATAAAAAAAAATTATTCTCTTTAACCAACAAAAATACAACTAAAAAAAGAAAAAAAGGCAGCATAAATAAAATACATTAAAACAAAACAAATGAAACAAAAATGCAAAGAAATTTAGAAATAAAGATACTTACATACAAAAACAAACAACAAAGTAAGAGTAATTAAATACAGCAGTTAAATTTATTTTTATTTTCAATATTTACTACAATAAAACAGCAGCAAATAAAAGACAATTTTTTCACAATCTACTAGAAGAAAAAAAAAAACGACAAAATAATGCAAACGTAAAGAAAGGAACAAAAACAATATGATATATAAAATGAATGATACGAATTAAAAGTAACAGAACTACTTAAAACATAAAATAAAACACAAATTATTAAAACACCAACCAACTAATTTTTATTTTCTATGTATGTTTGATGCCGCCTTACAATAATAGTGATCGACTAAACCAAGAACAAAATAAAACTTTTATGTTCTGTTTTTATTTTAGTAAAACATGAAATTACTATTAATATTTTTTTTTTTACCAAATTTACAAACACGAAAGCTGACAGATTTGCAATACAAGTATGTGAAAAATATGTGCATTTATGTAAATTTTGACATCCGAGAAAATTAAAAGATCTAAATTCGTTCCTTTTTTAATATCAAAATTATGAGATACAAAATATAAAGCCCCAAGTTGTGTAAAATTTTAAGAGTTTTTCACACGAATTTGTTTCAGGCCTTTGTTTGAATATTTGTTATCAAAAAGCTTTATTGGGTTTTATTCACTTATGGTATACACAAAATTTCTGTCATATACATACATACCTAACAGTTTTTCAATTATTTATACAACTTAAATTTTATTTTTTCTTAATTCTTTGAGTCAGCATATTTATTGTTAATGAATTCTACGTTTTTACAGGGAACTAAACTTTTTTTTTTAAATTTCACTTATTCTACCACTATAATAATGTTTTTACTTTTGGGATCAGATTACAAGATCACTTCTTCAGTTGTTGCCATATATATGTATAATTAACAAAGAAAACAACACATATACATAAGTATAAGTAATAAGAAAATAAAAGGGAACGATAAAACGAAAATTAATGAAAGCACTTTTTGTTTAAATATACATACATCAAGAAGGGCAAATGAATTGCATATAAGAAATATGCCAACAATATATACAAGCTTACAGAATCCAATACTTAAAAAACGTAAATAAAAAAAGTAAAAAAAAATCTATATATAAACATTGCGGATCTTATAAAATATAAGTAAAAGAAGTATAAATAAATATAATTTCATTAACATAAACGAAGGTTCTTATGATCTTTTATTGAAATAGGTTATCTGTACGAACCTGTTCATATTGAGGCAAAAGCTGCTTGCCCAAAACCGATAGAACACTAGAGAAATATGACAAACATTTGTTTTTAGTGTTATTTCTTCTTATACGTTTTAGGTAAACTAAAACACAATGCTTTTTTATTATCAGGATAACTTTAATTTCAATTTATAAAAAAAAATTAATTACGAATATTTTAGAGTTTTTTGTGGTTGAAAAATAGCGATGTATGATTACCTTAGACTCAATCAAGTATCGTGATACCATTAGCCGTTACTATCGACTAAAGCGATTTCAGACTGTCGACCTTCTTCCTCAGCACAGAGTCTCTTATAATTGCTAGCATTTGTCCACCATGGCATTTACACTTAACGAGTGTCTGTCCGTGGTCCTAAGTTTTATGCTGGCCAGTGCTGGACATTCACACACCGTCTCAGCCTATAGCTGAGGAGTGTCTTTCGAAGCTCTACCGTCCACCCCTAGGGAGGTTTTCTTGTCCAAATCTTCAGAATGCCTCCATTGGCCAATAAACACCAGAGTTCCTACAGAGATTATCCCCTCCACCGCGTGCAAAGCTTCATTGTCCCTCCTTGCCGGAATCTCACAATCTAACGCCTTAGAAGTATGCACGAGTAAGGCTGTATTAAAACTGGAGATTGACTGGTATCCAGAGTTCGCATACTTAAGACGGAACACCCTCTTGGTCACTCATCTCTGGCGTATGCTGTTTAACCGTTGATTATAGATTTTTTATACGAGACAGTTAACTTCTCTCCGCTCGACCTATTAAGCCAATCTCCTTTCGAAGACTGGAACCTGTTACCGGCCCCCACCACGTCGAGGTATAAGTCAGAACTTCTGACATTGTACCCAGTTACGGAAAGCATTATCTTTGTGCCTGCCAGCTAACGGCCTGAAAATTACAATACTCTTTATCTAACTGCTAAGGAGCACGTATCTACGAGATGAAATTGTAAAATTTAATTTTCATGACATATCTGTACACTAATGGATATGTATGTATTTGTAGAAATTGCTGTCATTAATTAAAAAAGAAAATTAATTTAAAATTGTTCACAAAAGTGTTAAATGTTTTTAAAGTCGTGAACTAGCGGAATTTAAATGAGTGACATAAAAAACAATTTGCTGTTTTGTAAAAATGTTAGACAATATTATTGATACAAAAAAATAATTTCACTAAAAATTAGAGAAACAAATAAGGTACCAAAGACTCTGGCAGTTGACTTACCATGTCACTTTTGAAAGGAATGGAGTACATAAGACAAGTTGTTGTAAAGTACATAGATAAAAAAAGTTTGAATCAATAGGGTACTCCAATTTCGTGTCATGTGGACTAGAATATTTATTACTTTACCAAAGCTAATTTCTACAATATTTATTTGTGGCCCTATAAAGTAGACAAGTCCTTATAAGTAGGGGTTCAATTTAAAGATTTTTTTAACTTTAGTTATATTTTATTGAAATATATATTGAATTATTAAGAAGTTTAATAAGTATTTAAATCTTTTTTTTTATTAATTACTAGCAATGTAGTAACTAATTTATTGTATTCACATCTTAACATAATACCTATGCTTAGTTTAGGAGAGCCGTTTCGCCAAGCTCAATGTGTCTGTTTATTTGTATTGCCTGGTGCCCATGACATGTCCATAAATCGCTTACTTAAGTGTTGGGCTGGACCACTAGTTTGTTTACATATTTGCACGCACGAGTACATATTTTTACTTCTTTTTGGTTAGTGGAAACTTTTATATCATTGGATATTGTAATTTGTTACTAAGGGGTGCAAAGGATAAGACGTAAACTCCGTGATTGTACTATTTATAACTTCTTGATGTTTGAAACATAAGCAATACACCACAGCTGATTGTCATATGACCAATTTGAATTTGTATTCCAAAGTCAGTTCATTTGTTCTTAGTTCTATGGTAGTTTTTAACGACTTTGAGAGACTTCTCCAGAGATTTTACAATTTATTTTCCATCCAACATGGTTCCAGCTACATCTGTTCAAATCAGCTTTCCGATAATCTTACGGAACGAATTGTTAAACCAAATGGAAAATTAAATGAAAAATGTCCGAAATTTGCCATAATTCATCTGAAAATCTATATTAAATTAAATTCTTCACAAAATTACCAATAAAATACGGCAAATATTACAAAAAAAAAAAAATATTACCAAAAACCTGAAATAATTTAAAATAACCCCAACATTTAAAAAAAGTGAAAAATAAAAAATACAAATCAAATGAGAAATTTCACATGGACCTGTAGCTGCGTCACCGAAGCGCAAAATAAAAAAACCATTTTAAAGTACAAAAAAATTAACCCAATTCCGCTTAAAACTAAATGAACAAAGTTAACAAATTAAAAACAAATTACTTTGTTGTCGGTTTTCATTAAAATGAGTGAAAAGAAAAAGGATAAAAAGGGCGAAATGGGTGGTATGTACTTACAGGTTGGAAGTTGTGCATTTCGGAAATCAAATTCACTATTTTATATTTTTTAATGAAGTCAAATTATGTATTTTAATTTGTGTTCTATTGTGTCCTGAATAAAAATGATCAATAACATAAAGCTTACTTTTCTTGTGGTTTCTGTTCGCTTTTAAGTTACTGTTAGGGAACTGCAAGAGTCAATCAAAATATATTTTCAATTCAAGGGGCGCATTTTAATATAATATCGACCAGTCCATACAAAATTTTAACTAGGGGCAGAACTAAATATTACCTCTTATTTCCAAAATCACAACACAAAATTAAGCTTTCTTCTAAGAAGCCTTTCTATGCTGTGGACATTAATTTGATTATAAAAAAAATACAACCTCAATTTTTGGCCACAAGAATTCCATTATCATCCCCGCGGGTGTGACTCACGATTAACATCGTGTATAATTGTTGGACCACCCTATATAACTGCTCAAAACCGTTACAGTATAAACGACGTCTTCCTGCAATCTGTAAAAAAGTTTGCAAGAGCTTGCTGGACATTTTTAACCTCAAATATTTACGATATCTAACATGCTCTTGTTACAAACTGTTCGAAGAGTTGTCAGATATGGCGATTTCTCGCAAATCCAGCCACTATACAAATTAAATTAACTAAAAACGTATTTTAATAATACCTCCTCACACACAGCATGTTTCAGTCCATTACAACACACTCGCCCTTATTGGAAACCCCTTTACACATGAAGCTGTTTGATTAATTTTTATTAATTTTTTTTATTCATCTTTACTTATAAGAATAATTGCATCTGCTTAAACATATAAGTAATTTAAATGTAGTTTAAATATTTGCTTTTAATCTTAAGCGTTTTTTCTTTTTATTTGTTATTTATTCCTAAAATATTTTGTATATTTAGTGAGTTTAAATAGTGATTGTGACATACTATATTCATTATTTATATTTTATTGACCGATGGACTGTCAACTTAATGGTATAATAGTGGTGAATATACGACAGATAATCTGACTAACTGACATTATAATAAGAGTACGAAAATAAATATTTTTGCTTATAATATTTTGTGTTTTTTTTTTTAATGTTTATAGGTTATATTGGATGTAACTATGTGAGCAAAAGTTATGTAAGTATGCACGAGTATCTATGAATATTTGTATGTATATGTATATAAATTTAATTGTAAGTTTTTATTGAGATTTTAAAGATGTTTGTTTTTTCTTTGTTTTGTTTTTCTTTGATTAATGTGTTTAATGTCGCTTTGCGGACCACCCACCCACCCACCATCTTCATTAAATTCTCAAACCGCTAAATTCATTGCCTACTTTTTGAATACATTTTGTTCTAATAGGAAGAAAAAGTACCAAAAGCTGAAATGGATGCACATACGTATGTGTGCAAATATATGTACATGTGTACCTTTTATTTACATAGGGATATTTCAAGAGATATTGCACAAATGTTATTTAAAAAAGTGCTCTATACACTCACACACACATACACATACGTACAAACATATGTATTCATGCAATGGCACTTTAGTTTATGTTTTTCCAATTGTTTTTAATAAACACTAACACAAATGAATTATGTAACATAATTATTAGGAAAGTATTTTTCGGTTTTAAAGTCGAGAGCAGAGAAATCTAAGACATGTTATATACACGCAGACGAAATATAAGTTATAAATTGACAATTATTTAACAATATAAACTCAAAGTTTATTCATAGCATTAATATGTTTAAAATTCATAATATTTTTTATGTTTACAATTAAAAAAAAAACATTGTTATATTCCAATCGAGACTATTAAAATTGAAAACTTGACTGGTAGAACTAAATTCAATAGGAGGCGCAATAATGTCTAATTACCAAAACATTCAATATACATATGTACGTCCCTCTTCTGTACTTCAAGTGGAATAAAAGTGTGGAACTGTAAAAACACTCAGAGTGGAAATACTTTGCCTTTCTCGAAATTATTTGACAATGTTTACGTGCGAGTATGTTGTCAATAACGTTAATGAGCAAGAGTTCTCAGACAAGTCTGTTTAGACGACCCATAGTATTTTAAAATTTATTGATAATAAAATGATCATTTTAATATTTAAATAAAGTTTTGATTAAAGAAAATCTCGTTTCTGCCGGAGTTAAAGCTGTTGCAACTCTTCTTGTGTAGTTTTCTCGATACATATGTTTGTCTTTCACGTATCTGAGCACGGTTTTGTGGTTTCGTCTGGCAAATACACTCTGATTTTAGATCCTTCCGCTTCCCTTAGAATTTTGTTATGCTCTTCGCAAAAATGAAATGGGATATGTAGGTTTGTTATTCCGCTTGTAATTTCTACAATATTTATTTCCGACCCAACAAAGTATATATATTCAGGAGGCGTATTATTTGCAAAAACGCTTTAAAATGCAAAGTGGATGGTTGATCAAATCAAATGAACAAAATTTTAAAACTTTGTTTTCTTAATTTTTTTGAAAAAATTAAGCTAAATATACCGTTGCATTTAACTTTCAAAAAGTGTCTGATATAATTTCGAACTCAATCAAATACGTTTTCCCCTGGTAGTACAATTTTGGCTCTACCCCTAAAATGTCAAAATATATGTATGTATGTGTGTACCGTCAACGTAAAATCAAAACGATTTTTGATTATACTTAACAATTTTGAATTTTTAGTTAATACACAATTGTTGTACAAGTGCGAAATGAATGATATTTTTGAATTTCTTTACTGGCAAAACCATCATATTTTGATGCTCATGTTGCTCAACAATTTTACCATTGATGATGGTAGTCGATCCTTTAAATAGCATTTTATTGCATTTTAACTAATTTTTTTTTTTTTGTATAAAAGTTGATATAAATTATTGTATTAAATGAAATTAAGACTGTTCAAATGAATAAACATTTATTCACACGTTTTATTTTTGTGAGGCATGAAAAAACGAATAACGAGCCTTTTTGTTTCGAAAGTATGTACTATACATCACTAAAATAGTTTAAGAAATCTATTATCAACAAATAAAAAAAATAATTAAATGATGATTAGAAGAATAAATTGGAACAAAGAGGATTATTATACCGGGTAATGTTGCTAGTTTTTGAAAAAGAATATTGCTTTTAAAACAACTTTACCCCCGACAAAATCAAACTGTCAGTTTAAAATAGGTTTACAATAAGTTTTCAGATACAATTTTATTGGATTTCGCTTGATAATGGTTTATATGTATGTATGTATGTATGCTTGTTTTTAGTATTTCATTATTATTCCAATAAATACATTTCAAATATTGGAGAACACATGGAAACGGCAAAACCTGGTTGCCATAACAACTTTGTTTTCTCAGTGTATGTCTTGTTGATTTGTCTTAATTACAAACTTGTAGGATACTTATTCCTTTGAGCAAACTGTTTATATAATACACGTTTTCGCCTATACGATACCGATACTCAAACAAAAATATCGACGATACCGACATGCTAGTGAATTAAGACTCAAAGTAAATGAAATAAAATTTGCAATGAATTGTTACGATGATAAGTGTGAACAAGTATTCTTGACTGTAAGAATTGAGTGGTATGATTACTTGTAGCACTTACTGTACAAAAAAATCCAGAAATAAAGAGTGCAAACACATTTGGCACCCACTGTACATACAGCGCTGCACTGCAACAATAACAAAACACAACACCTATAAGCTCAGACAAGTGTCCAGGAAAGTAAATGAACTCAGAACAACAACAACGATATATCATCTACACGTAAAGACGAATTCCAGGAATTGAGTAGTATGAATAAACAAAAACAACACCATAAGAAACAAAGCAGACAGAAGTTAAATAAACAAACACCATAATGAAAAAACAACAGAAAAGGTGTTTATAGCTAAAGATGTGACTATTGAATTTTTGCGTATTCTACAAGTTTCTGGAAACTAGACGGCTATCATAAAACGACTTGGGTGGACAAGTTGGAAGTGAGTATCGAGTAAAACGTTAAAGTGTGAACAAAGATTATTAAGGAGTAACAGTATTGATTTTAAAGTTACAGTGTGTAAAAGTAAAATTCTGCCGTGTATATTATTTAAATATACTTTACAATTAAAAGAACCTGCGAATAAATAAACACATTTTAAAAAGGATAAACGTAACAGTATGATGTACATACATATCGCATACTAAATCGAAAACAGTAAGAGTTATGCATTATGTAACTACGAGTATAAAGAACATTTTGGCTCTTTCGATTTGTGACTGTTTTTTAATTTAGTGTGCGATACGTATCTTAATATTATCGTTATAAAATTATCGCCTATATATCGGAGTCGAATGCATTTCCATTCAAAATGGTAATTATAAAAAAAAACAAAGTTAACTTTTCAGGGAAACCTTTTCTTATAGGATGATGTTAATGATAATGATTTGTGAATGGAGATTGACTTCTGGCGTAGAAATACTGACTGACGCTTATTTTATCACATGTAGTAAATATGTCAATAGCTACATATATACATACTCGTATGTTTATCGAATTGATCCTTGTGTAAGATTTTCTTTCTTTCGTTTTCAATATGAAATAATCTAATAATTGTAGGTAGAAGTTAATAGAACATAAATGCGGGATATAGTCTCATATTTTTAGAGTTACATAGGTAATAAACACTTTTTGTATTTTCAAAACTGTTATTTTAGTGTTGCATTATATATGTGTATGTATGTATATATGTATGTATGTATGTATATGATATATTTGATTTTATTACAATAGGTTTTTGTTAAATATGTATATATGTATATGGGGGAGGATTAGAGGGCAAAGGATTGCTTTTTCCTAAGGTTTAAATTTCTTATTCTAATAAATAAATTATCTCAATTATTTTTGTCTTGTTTAGTTTCCAATGGGAAATTTCAGTGCATGTTAGTATTAAACAAAGCCATTCTCGCTTGGTATAAATAAACCTTTTGTTACTGATTCGAAAAGAATGGTAAAAATTATTAACTCGAACTATATCTTTAAATGATATGTTTAGGTGAAAATCTTTTTTAGATTGTGGCGTATTTAATAAATATGTATAATAAAAATTGTACCAAAATAAAATTTTTTTATTGACAACCGCCTAAATTGAGCTGTAATTTTTTTATTACCAACAAATTAATTAATTAATTAATTAATCAGAAATATTGATTGATTTTTCTTTGGCATGAGTTCAGTCTAGGGACCGCAAATAATCATTAAATTTCAAATTTAAAAAAAAAGTCATAATAAAAGAGAAATGCTACAAACTTAAGACGTACACCAACTTCATCCTTGTTATGCGGCCTACCTTGGGGTTGCATTCGTTTTTATTTGGCCGAGCTTAAAAACCGTTTTATGTTTAGCTTGGAATTAAAGATACCTTTGACTGATATAAATGGAGTTATGCTGGGAACACAACTGTGACGAATGACGAATTTTTCGACACGAATATTCGTCGCCAAAAATAGAACACGTTTATGACGTCGGTCGGAATTTGTCATACGCGGAGAACTTTGAATTCGATTTATTTCTATTTCTTTCGCCGGCGTACGACGAAGAAAACAGTGCAATGTGGCCATGTTTGGTTTTAGTTTCCAAGTATTTTAGTAAATAAAGTTTTTTTTCTGTAATAATAATTAATTTAATTTTGTTTTATAGTATTTAAAATAAGTTTACAAAATAGTAGTTAACTACAAAATGACTTTTTG
The DNA here is from genome assembly GCA_963932375.1 of Phania funesta. Classification (NCBI taxonomy): domain Eukaryota; kingdom Metazoa; phylum Arthropoda; class Insecta; order Diptera; family Tachinidae; genus Phania; species Phania funesta. The sequence goes on along the minus strand of OZ010656.1, from coordinate 90,222,933 downwards.
GTTGTGTTTTTGTTAGTGTTTAATTTTTTAACTATCATTTTTCATATGGTCACCCTATCTACATATAGATAACAGCTGTTATTTTTTCGTCGTTATTGTGCTTCATACGACGAATTTACACAGCGAATTTTTACTTTGGACGAAATTCGTCGTTCGTCCCAGTTGTGTTCCCAGCATTAAGATTATTATTATCTCCAGAGTCGGTACATTTTCTAAACGAAAAATAAAACTTGGAAAATAATTATAAAGTTTTTTTTGATAAAAATTATAACCGTTACGGTCCATGGTTCAGTCACAATATCTCGCACTCTGTTTTACTAAGTTCTAATGAACCTCTTTGATATTAGTCACAGTTGAGTTACAACTATGGTTAATTTCATATAATTTAAATACTGTAGGCTCTAGAATATCGCTGTAAAGAAATTTTGGACCTAGAACTAACCACCTTACACCAGGTGCGGATACGGGAATAGGGAAAACGAGAATTACTCTCACCTCAAACTATTAAAAATTTCTGTTTCATAATTTCAATGGTAAATTTTGATACTTGCAAAGAATATAAAGAATTTCTATGTATGCATGTAGCTGCAATGTACATGTATGCACACACATACATATGTATGTATGGAAATGTATATTTAAAAACTGCAAAAATTTTGAGATAATTTATAAATTAATTTCATATATGTATTCAATTTAATATGTATTTAATATGTTGCTGCCGTATATTGTTGTTTATAAATTAAGAACTTAATTTTAGCAAGATTGCTTTTGGTTTCATTATCTTTTCTTCCGAAATTTCGATAAATTAATATGTTTTTGTGTTTTAATAATACAATTAATTTATGTGTTTTATTTTATAATTTTTTCTTTTGAATTCCGGTGCTTACTAGAAAAATAAATTATTTTATATTATAGTTAGTATATACTCGTAATTACATATATGAATTAAATTTCGGCTGTATTATCTTTTGTACTACTTTATAAAAAAATAAATATTTTTAACGTACATGTACATTACTCGTATTTTGCTGTAAGATACAAGTAGATGTGAAAACACGAGAGGGCAGTATGGGCAAAAAAATAATAAATTTATAAAGGGTGTAAATAGTTGAAAGTATTTATTTGGAACTAAACAAGTTTTTCCGCAAAACGTAAACGTGCGTTACAAGCAGGCGCTCTTATTTGCTGAAAGTTAGAACAACAGAAAATTTTTACCAACAGCGAGTATTTGTACATGAAATTCAAGTCCAGAACTCTCCCAGCAAAAATAATCATATACTATGGAGGATATTACAACCAAATTTATGGTTTTGCATCTAAACGAGTGGCAAAGGCCGCAAAACAATACAAGGCTCTCCAGAGATGGGTTTTAAGTTACTTAATAGAAAGTAATTTTACCAATTTTGAACGAATATATCTTGTGAACCAGATATTGGGGGGTTAAAAAATTGTTCCGTTATAGAGGCCATATTCGGGCAGTTAATAATGCAAGTGATAGAGAACGTGATTTGTGTTTATTATTTTTTTATGTATCACTTGCATAAGAGAAAACTAATTTTAGACTAAATCGTTGTTTACTTCAACTTGATTTTGATAAAAATATCGAACTAATAAAATTTAATAATGGGTCCTGTCACAGTTGTTAAAAATTACTTCCAAAGTTCGGGTAGGCATTGAGCGGTAAGCCAATCCTATATAATCTAATGATAATGAGCTCCAGGCATTTTTCATTTTCAAATTGCTTTCCGCCGTCCCTGATGTATCTTTGTTGCATAAATATTTCTTCTTTTCTTATGTCGTGGATATAAAAGTTGCATTCATCCATATAAAACCCTACAGACTCCAGAAAAATGTACCGTTTGGTTCGGTTCACATGCTGGTGGCATCATTGGACATTATTTCTTCAAAAATAAAGCCAGAGCTCGCCTTACGGTCAATGAAATTTTGCAATAAGTTCATTTCGAGAAATGGGACTGTCAAGTAATGCGATTTGACACCTCTCGATTATTTCCTGTAGGGTCACGTGAACTCACTGGTTCATGCTGATAAGCCAGCAACAATTGACGCCTTAGAGGCCAACATTGTTCGTTTTATTCGTGACATGCGACCAGCAATGCTCAAAAATTGGCCCATATTGGAAGTCCAGAACAGTCGAAGTCGCCACGTGCGCGAAATCATTTTTAAATGTTAATGCCAATGTATTGATCTCTAATCTTTTCGTTTAAGCTTGATCAAATTAAATTTCTTACTTAAGTGATTTGCAATGTACCTGAACCCCTTTCGGGTTGCTTCAAGGCGAATGGAGTATTATCCAAAACCCATATATGGAGTACAATCTAAAGGCTTTTTTTTTGCTAATGTACAATCCCAATGAATAAATTCAAATTAAAGATAATACATAGAGAAATGTGGGTCCTTTATCAAATTATTTTAAACAATTCAAAATATGATTTGTAAAATATGAGACATTTCCTTTATGTAAATATTCCATTTAGGAAGATTTTTAGTATCTGAATTGTATCATGGCAAAATAATATACATTCATGCTCCAGAGCTATGTTTTGCAATTTATTGTCGTTTCTTTTCATATTAATTATTAACAGAAAAAAACATTTTCTGATGATTTGCCAGAAAGTTTTCCGACGTCGTTTCGATATATCGAAAATTCTGTTAGAATTTTTTAAAGAAATTTCATCAAAATTTGGTCGACCAAATACAAATATAATAAATTCTTTCCGAATTTACTGAGACAAAACCGGCAACTTGTGCGGACTGTCTGTGCGATGTTGGACCAAATTCGACAAAAATCGATCAATGGGTATACACACATGTATGTATGAATATTTGTATGTGCGCAGATTAGTGTGTTTATTGTTTTCTTCTATTTTTTTCCACACTGATCAAATTGAAGTTATTCTTCAAAATCCCATCTAACTGTTGCAAAAGTTTAGAGCGTTGCTCGAAGCTAGACACGCAGTTAATGATAACAACTTGAAGATTCGGTATAATATTTTTTTTTAATACATCCAAATATCTTTTCAGAGAGACCAGTGTACTTTCAGAGCAAAGCATACTGCACAAACGACATTTATCGGGTAGATTTAATTCAGTCTGTTCAAGTGCCTGCTATTTTCAATATTTTCTTTTTCTGTTTGTTTACGTTTTCTATCAAAAGAGAAGCAGACAAAAGAACATAGAAAATAGAAAGTTTAAAAACTATTTACAGTCTTTCTCTCAAACGAAAAAAAAAAATCATAAAAATTGGAAGTAAAATAAATATTTAAATATTCTATTAAAATAAAGCATCTTTTCGAATACAAAAAAGGAAAAATTAAAGCATAAATTTAAATACGTGTAACTAAATACTATGTAAATATGTATGAATATTCTTAAACACTATTTTTAGCAACAAATTCTCTTAGAATATCACAAGCCATTTCAATATTATTGCGTGATATACCCAAGGCTGTAATGGCATTCTCTTTGGAATAGCCTTCGTTCATTAAACGTGCTATATATTCTAAATTGATATTTTCGTAGGGTACGCTACAATCGCCTTTTTGATTGATTGATACGTTTTCATAAAGTAAAGGCTGCTGCTGCTGTTGCTGTTGCGATTGATGGTGCTGTTGTTGGTGTTGGGATTGTTTGGGCATTTCAATAAGTTTTTCACTTTGGATTTTGAGCTCATTTCGTAAGGAAGCAGTTGATGAGTTGGTAGTGGTAGTTGTACACAATTGTGTATAATTTGAAGTTGCAGTTCTAGCCTCCAGTGGTCTAGTGTCAATGACACCCATTATAGTTTCAGCGGGTCCCACAATGTCATCGTCCATTAGGGTGGACGAAGTATTCGAAATTATATTTGAAGTTAAACATGTCGTTATGCGTTGGGTTCTCAGCTCTTCTACCAACGTATCAACATTGTTGGTTGTGTTGTGCGGTGGTATGGGAGGAGCTGTTGTCTTTGGCACACATATATCACCCAAAGAAGCGGCTAAATTATCAACACTCTTGCTAGTCTGTGGTGGTAGGCATGGATTTTTTTGTACAGCTCCGCTTCCGTTGTTAGTATGCCCATTGGAAGCAATTACATTTGACGCCATCGACGACAACGAATTTTCTGCTGCAGGTGATGATTTCCTAGGCGGCAGAGGTGGTGCCACCGAGGCTACTGCTGCACTGTTCGCTTCTCGTTTTTGAGCCTCCTTGGCAATAATAGCTTGTGAGTCCTGAAGATTTTGTAAAATGGCATACGAAGAATTTGAATTGTCGTTGCTATCCGATTTACCAGACATTTTAGTTGCATAACCGGGTATAATAGCAGTGTTGGTACCCATTAAAGGAGCACTCATTCGATTGGTGGATTTTTGTGTGGTTTGTGGTGGTGTAGTTGTCATTGATGTTTTAGACGATGGTATAACTGTGGCTACCGACGACGAAACGGCCGTTGTACTGCTATTCGTACCATTTAGAGCATTCATTGGTGGGGCTGAGGGAGGATGAGTACCGGTTATGGCGCTGGCCGCTGTTATATAATTTACTGAGGGATTTGCAAGCGAAAGTGATGGTATATGACCAGCATATAAATCGTTTTGTACCGCCATCAAACTGGGTGTAGTGCTGCGTCTAGAAAACCTTGGAGAAGTATGTGGACTATGTTTGTCCGCGGAATGCGTCGAGGAGGTCATATTATTGCTTAAAGCATGCAATGACGACGTTGCTATATTAAATTCACCAGTGTCCTGTATTAATATAAGAAGTCAAAGGGGAATCGCATGTAAAATATTTCGTCAATTGAAATGTTTTTGGAATATTTGAATGTTTTAAGGCAAAATGCTATGAAAATAAAATGATAGTATGTAAATGAAAATTGTATAATATAATTAAATTATGTATGTATGCATGTATTGCACCTAATGATGAAAAATTGAATACGAGAGCTCCTCATTATGTATTTTCATATTTTTCGATCATTTTTCTGTTGGCTTAGAACAAAGTTTGCGCCACGGTAACTTTACTCGTTGTATTCTTTATCGTACTCTTTTTACAATTAAAAAAAAAAAATGATCGAAAAGTATTAAAATAATGAGGAGATCTCTCTCTCTCTCTCGTATGCTGTTTGCAATAGACACTAATCAGTAGAAAGACAGAGAGAATCCTGAATGCACAGAAAACACATGTATGATTTTTTATTGAATTTTTTGCAGTGAACAATTTTAATAAAAAATGTATCAGACTGCAGTACACGAAAATAACGACAAGAAACTTATCCGTAACAACAATTATATTTATTTATTTAACATTCTTACGTCATTATAGGTTTACGTAATTATCAACGTTTAACTTATACATACATACATAATTAACTAAGAAGGGTAAAATAAAATCCTGTTGTAGCAATTAATTTTCAATTGGCATTAGATTTTTCCAGAAAGTACTGCAAGGAATCCGATTAATGAAAGAATGCGCAAATTCATTAAAAATGCACGAACATTTAGTTTTATCTTTGGTTTACTAACATCAACATTTTTGTTGTATTAAAAGAATAAATATTATTTATTGTAACTCTTTAAGGTAGTTTACCTACGGAATGTACACTGAACCAAAAATTTATTTATGTTAAGTTGAAGAAAAGTATGCAATTACGTAACTAACAAACTCTTTATCCAAATCTATGGAAATTTTTCATAAGAAAAATTATTTTAGTAAATTGTTTACATAAAAGATACATTTCCTTAATTTGACCATGATTTCTCCGTTATTTATGTAACAAAATGTTATTTAAATTGAATAAAAAATTAGTCAAATTAACTAATAATTTTCGTTAAATTTTATCAATATTGAAGAAATTTTATTCATTATTAACTAATAAATTTATTCTTCTCATTTTTGCATATCTGCTATACTTATTTTGAATGTATTTATATTATACATTTAACGACGCGACGTCACGAAAATGAGCTGCGTTCTAATTTTCCATTAATGCATGTTTTTTAGAAATATTCTCACGAAAATATTGTCTGTTTTATAATTTTTCCAAAAACTTCAAACCTTTTCAAATTGGTTTGAACCATAAATGGCTGATCAGAAATTGCCTTAATTTAATTTTACTCAAATAAAATGGTTAAATTCTACGAAATATTTTATTAGTTTCTTTTTCATTATACTAAGAATTTCTTGTTCTTACTTTAATTAAATTTTAACGAATTTATATTCTTCCAATTTAACAAAATTTAATCAAATAAACGAATACTTTATTTAAATTAACTTCCTTTAAGAATGCGAATCAATATATTTTTATGTCTTATTTTCGTTACGAAGCTTTCGTTACTACTGGTTTAACTAAATTTTTTTATATTCAAAAGAATTTCAGCTATAATTTGAACTAATTCTTATTCTAATCAATAGATTGTAATAATAATTATTTTCAACAAAACCACTTATGTAATTTTGAAGTAAAGGTTGCTTTACTTAATTTTTAATATTACCTACAAAATTTGGTTCAGTGTAGTAGTATTGATAATAATTCTCTTGTTGCTATTCGTCATCAAATTTTTATTCTAAATCTAAAGTATTATTAATTTTATTGTATTGTATTAAATTGTTGATCCAAGTTGTTCTTTCTCAGCTATTTGAAGCGTTGGTATATTTTCCTACTTTTATATTATCAATGTTGTAGTAGTAATTTATACATGGCAATTTTTCTAACAAATTTGAATAGTTCAAATCTGCGATCTCTAACTAATATGTAATATAAAATAATTTAATAATTAAGCAAATTTAATTTATTCAGGCCGGAGTCAAGAGAAATTAAAAAAAACTTCTTTTAACTAAAAAAGAAATTTTTTTTTATTAATACGATAATTTTTGGAAAGCTGAAAAAGTTTTGTTATGGACACAAGCGGAATGCTTTAGCATAAACTAAAGAAGTAAATAATAAAAACAATAGCATTCATTGCTAGATGAGCGCTGAGTTAAAGTAAAAAATTTAAAGAGTACAATAAAGAATACAACGCGTAAAGTTACAGTGGCGCAAACTTCGGTCTAAGGCGGTAGAAAAATGATCGCATATATGGAAATTATAAGAAAGCTCAAATATTCAATGTTCGTTTTTAGTTTTGCTGAATAGATGAGGTCTTCAATAGACACTACTCCGTAAAAAGACACAGAGAACACTATGATGTACTTAGCGGCACAAAAAATGCATGCATTCCGTTCTGCTTGTGTCCAATACTTTAAAATTTACTTAGCCGGAATAAATTATACTCGCATAATTATCTAAAATTTTAGTTTAGTTATCTAAAATTCGATCAAATAAAATAATTTAGATTAAAAAAATTATCATAAATTGATGAAAATTTATTAAAACACCAATTTTAAATTGTTTTTAACTTTTTCGCTTTTAAGTCCTTTAGTTTACGAAATCAATTTTCATCACATATTTGATAATCGAATTTAAGTCTAAAATTTACAACCTAAATTCTTAAGAGAACGGCATTATAAGGACTTAAAGGCGGGCACCTTAAATTGAATTTTAATAGAAGAAAGATATTAGCTTAATAGTTCAAAAAAATTTAATCATCGCTCCTTGCCGTCGAATACATCCCAAACTTGACAAGATACTCCATATGTATATTGATGTTTATTGTAGGTTTCAAATAATATAATCTATACATGTATAAACAATTTTTAAATCAAAGAGCTACTTTAGGGCTTTTCATGCCCCTCCCTCGCAACCTCCATCGACATCAGCAGTTTCGAACAGCGGATATATGGATATATATAGTATTTTTTGTATTCCACCACTAAGAGTTGGAATTAAAATACCATAATTTAGATTGTTAAAAAATGCTGGTGCAAGAATATTTAGCAGAAGCTGTTACAGACATTTTAAAAGACGAGAAAAACGATGAAATAATGAATCTATTTATGGCGTGCTTAAGAAAAAGAAGTTGAAAAAACAAACTCATTTACTAAGAAACGATAAAAAAGCACAATCAAGAAAATTATCATGCACACAAACGCAGATAAAAAACAAATTAGAAAACTCATAATAAAAAATATAAACAACTATAAATTTCATTAAATATTTCTTTTTTTATTTATGTTAAATATGTGTGTGTGTATATTTTTTGTTAATTGAATTTAGATAAATAAATAAAATCAAGAAAATAATTTATAAATACGGCAAAATAAAAAGACATTATTTGTATAAATATTATAATTATTTCATTATAATTTATAAAATTTATTTATTAAGGCCAATTAAAATTAAATAACTAACAATTTACAAGACTCGAAGGTTTTAGTTTAATTTATTTATATTATATAAAATGTGTACATTAAATTAATAAATTAAAATTATTGCTTTTATATCAAAAATAACTGTGGAAGGGGCAAACAATAAATAGAAAAATATATTATTATTTTTTTAAGCAGCCTCGGTTTAAAATAAAAACGCTAGTTACAAAAAAAAAAAATAAAATAGAAGAAATTATTAATCCTGCAGACTGCTTTTAGATATCTTTATTTATTACATTAATTTTTATAAAAACAGTCTTATAAAATGTGTACTCGAGACTCGGTCATAACAATTGAAACAAACAAATAAATTTTGGAAACGAGAATTGAATTGTGAAAATCAATAATAACAATAATATTGAAGTGGCAAATATTCCCTATGTTTACTTATTATGAGAAAAAAAAAGATGCAAATAATACAAGTAATTTCATTTTTGAAACAATGAACTTGCCTATTATTGTATGTTGAAGTATATTTTTTTATATTAAATTTATGCATTTATATATATTCTAATTTATTAAAAAATGGTAATTTATACAATCTTTGGGAGAAAATGCAAATTAAAATACAATTATTATATTATTAATGCCACTATTGCATTGTGTATGTATGTATATTATAGCTAATTAAGTGTGAAATCGTTTTCAATTTCACTACATGTGCCAGTACAAGAATGGACTCTTTATGAATATTTTACTAATAAAAATTTCTAAAAGATTTATTCCATGCGAAAAATTTGTATGTGAAACAAATAATTTAAACGGAAATCTTTTAATATATTACAATCAAGTCTTCATGGCTACATAGCGATAGATTGCATTACTGGCATATATAAGAATTTATTTATAAGAAAGTCTTAAGCGTCATGTAATTTTTCATTTATACAATTCACAAACGCCTTGTATTATTGTGTCATGTATTAAAATAAACTTTTTATTTATTTGTTTGTGAACAGTCAATTTTACTGTATGGATTGTGGTATTATTGTATGTTAGGTTAGGTTTACAGGTCGCCTGCAACACAAGCCCATGTGGGTCCACACATCCGGTCCCTTTGTGTTACCTGAAGAAAGATGATGAGAGTAAGGGAGAGTTGAAAAGTAAAGAATGAAGACCGTTGAAAAAGGTCGAGGCCCTATACACTAAGACCCATTCGATCGTTTGTGCGGCCTTCATGTTTCACTGGAGCAGGCTTAGACTGGGAATAAAGCCAATTGCTTTGTTCAGTGAGATGCCATATACGCTTCTAGGAGTTAATGAGGACTTGCTAAATTATTTTATTATATGAGAACCGAGAGCTGGGCAATTGCAGATCATATGCTCAGATGTCGCTTTACTCAGATCGTAGATCTGCATTTGCTGGTCTCTGAATTAACTAGCTTATATTATAGCGTTGTCTTAGACCACAGTGTTCGATACACCATCCCGTTATTATCCTGAGCTCATTATTATCTAGTCTCAGAATTCTTTGGGATGTCCTCTGCGACAGCGTAATAAACCAATGCCGAGCAAATTCCACAATTCAGCTTCCAATTTCCTCAATAGAATAGCTACTATTTATTCCGAAGAAAGGGTTCGGTCGTATAGCCACGTTGGGCTGCTTTGCTAAGCAATCAGCCCGGTCGTTTCCCACATGGCGCTTACGTACAGGTACTGAGTTCACTTAGAAACCTAATGCATACTTTATACGACGATAATAAGGCCTTAAGTGCTGCCTGGCTGTCCGTAAAAGAAGCGTAAATGGTCACTATGTCCGTGCCGGTGTGGAGTCATTCCGTTGTAAATCAGCTGCTATTTCTTATGGAAGAAGTCCCACCACCGATAGTTCGCATTTAACAGAAGTCATTTGCTTGGAAAGCTATGTTTTTTTTGCGTGATTGCAAAATCTACAATGTCTGGATATCGTTGCCATCGTCACACTTAATTGCGTTTTCTAAAATCTTAGCAGACTCTTGGATCGAACCACATTTATACTTGGCCAGATCAGCGTAGTGTTTCCACGCATCCATATTGGTATGGAAACTTGAGAATGTTCAACTTATTTGGTGTCAATACAACTTTGTAAAAACATATGATATGTAGTTTTATTAATTCACGTTTTTGTATGAAAATTACCAACAACAACAAAATACAATATTGTATTATAATACAATCGATACAATACCAGGCGTTTGTGAATGGAAGAGTTGTAATTCAAGAAGTTGTTAGAATGGTCTATGGTTTTTCGAGCAAAAAAATATGATACCTTCTATAAGATTGCAATAAAAAAAATGCATAAATATAAATTTTTCTACACTCGTTTATACGCAACACAAAAACGCGTAGCGTATATAGTTTAAAGGATAGATATCACAATAATAAAAATAAATTTTTTTTATATAACATTTTGTCAATTTGCTCTGATGTCGAGTAATTCTGTGACAATTGCGTATCCAAAACAGAACTGAGCTAGTTTTACTTAAGTTCATGCAGAGTATTCTATGACTACGTATGCACCCTTCTTGCCGAATCGTTTTTAAGAAAAATATTTATGTAATTAATATATATAAATATGAGGTTTTCAATAATGTTTGTTCAGTTGAAACACAATCTAAAATTCATATAAATCATATGTGAAATATTTAATTATAAATATTTGTTTGATTCACAGCCCCCCTGCATTGGCGTATCATATATTGCGTTTATTAACTTGTGAACACTTAGAGTGTATTTTATCGCTAGCATTTTAGTTTTGCAAAGGGTCGTATAATAAGAATAAAGTAATTATATTAGATCGATAACATGAAAAAGAAAACATTTAAAAACACATCAAAATTCCCAATGAAAATTACCGACAAGTTTACACTTTTATAAAGTACATATTACAATATATACAATAATACTAAGGGGCGTGAGTTGAATAATTGGCTGAAGTAGACTTTAAATTAAAAAGCCCTTATTATCTTCTTTCCTTTCATAGTCAAAAGTAAAGTATACTTTAAGTTGAACAGGCTTCTAATAGATGTTAACTCAAATTTGCTAAATGTTTGCATTCAATTTATAACCAAACATAAGAAAGTAGGTAGCAATCTTGAACAGCTGCTTTTATTTTGTTGACAAAACACAAATTGATTGTGTATATTATAAAAAGACAGCCATCAGAATAAATTGTTGTATGCATAAACCTTGTATATTATTAAGGCATCTTTTCATGGAAATCTTCCTCAAAATATCTGCGAATATATTGTAACTTTAACATTTCTCACTTTTTGCATGCACTTTTTTGAACTTCGACTTGGCGAATGATGATAATGAGTTAAAAACAGCTTTAGCTAGTTTTGTATTTAAAGTCGACATTAACGTCAAAAGTATACTTTAACTTGTCTATGAAATACCTAAAGTCGACTTTATTTCTCTTAAAGTATACTTAATTTTGGCTCTGAATATGTAACATCGATTTTGAAAAACAACCTAATTTATGATCGAATTCCGAAATTAATAATTATTATACATATTTTACTGTCACAGGATAACTCGCACTTTCCACTCATAGTTTTAAAGGTAATTTGCTAACAAAAATTTACAAATGTTAAAGATTTCACTTATTTCACATTATTCATCACGTCTCTCTCTTTCTCTCTCTAAAAAGAGAAAAAATTCTAGACCTTAATTTAATTCATTATTATTACGAATCGTAATATTTCTTGAACTACAAATGAAAATTATTATAAATACAACAAAAATATTAGCCATATTCAGTGTTTGATGCAAATGCTTTTGCAAAATATCGTAGCTTTTTTATGAAAGTCAACAGAAATTTTGTATATATGTTGTTGGATTTTATAAAAAAAGCAAAGATTTTTTACATTTGCACTTTAGCAAGACCATTTGCACCAAGCAGTGAATACGGCTAATGTTTCTTGTTTTGAGTACTTTTCTATCGAATTTTAAAATCTATTAAAGAAACACATAGCTATTAATATTAAATATATAGGTATATATAAACTAATTAAAGGTTAAATTAAATACTATACTACAATAATAAAGTTCATAATGCAAAAAGAGTTGAAGTTAAAATAAAACAAAATTCTTTTAAAATAAATACTTTTTCTTTTCAAAATATTTTTGGTGGTTTAAAATAAAAATGCTATTTACAAGTGAAACCCTTACAAAGGATAAACATATGCGAAAAGATTATATAATTTATGAAATTATAAGCTGAAGAAAATTAAAAATTGAGGACTAAAAGCCTTTTTTATACGATTAATATCAAGACGTGCATAATAAAATAATCAACTTGTAGCGTCTTGGGATAGCTATTAAGTTTATACTGCAAAGTGCACATGCTTGTCATATGGATAGGCTATTAACCAAAATAAAACATGTTGCAACTCTGGTTTTTATGTAATTGAGCATAATTTCGCGTTCATTGTTTTTTTTTTTATACAAAAATAGATTATATTAGTTTTAGTTGATTTGAAAGAGGAAAGGCTGCTCGTGATCATTGATGTTTATATCCATAAATATTTATATATAAAAACAAAAAGAGTAATAAGAACTTAATCTAGTTGAGTTTAAACTATACCTCAGTGTCGTCGTCGTCATTAGTTAACTGATGGCGTCCATTAGTAGCATTACGATTATGCTGCTTGCGAGGGTCAAAGGCGTCGACGACAATTTGTTCAGTACCTTTAATTTCAGCGCGACAAAAAGGACAACCCTGTAAATAATAATCCCATTTTATTCAATTTGATAATAACAAGATTTCTATTTCCGTATTTACCTGACCCTCAGAGTCAACTTGCCATGACGTTAAACATGGTGTGCACAACAAGTGGCCACATGGTTCTATGCGTATGTCTTTGTCATTTTCAGCACATATTTTACACAGCTGGAAGGTACTTCCTATTTATCGCAAGTTGTATTTTGTAATAAAAGTAAGAGAAAATATATCACATTGTATAGATTATTTTATTTTCAATTTCTACTAACCCATTTCACAGTAAAGTTCATATTGTTCTTGCGTTACCGTTATATGATCTTCGGTAGGGCTTTGAACAGCCGAAGATAAATCTGGATTATATGCTTGGCCATCAGGATATAAGTAAAATCCCTCCCTGTTAAAAATATATATATAATAGTATAAAGTTTAAGATTAAATTACGTTATTAGTAGGATTGTAGTAAAAGGCTTGTTTCTCCTAATTAAAAATGTAATTATGTTGTAACCTTTAGGACTATTACTATTAATAACTGAACTTCAATTAAAAATAATATATGAAAATATCGGATTTGGTTTTGCATTATCTGAATAGTTTCTTTTATCCGTTTTGTTAACAACGATAATTTGTAATTCATTTGGTTATGTTATTCAGTTTTTAACGAAGTGCGATAGAATAACAAAAAATAGATGGTTTGAGGAAAAAATTGTATTATATCGTTTTTATTTGTTTTGTAGTAATATGTAAGTGATAAGTGATTTAATATACAAAATATTTAATAGAAAAGGTGCTAAGTCACAAAAGGGGTATTATATTGTTCTAGTTTTGCTCTATAAAATAAATATAGAAAGAGATAATTATTACTGCCGTAGCCAAATAGTTTAAAGCTTTGAAAACCATTGTTCATCAAATCTATATGTAAAAACAATTATTATCGAACTATTTTAAAGCAACTATACACTAAAAGTGTTCGCAAGTTGCTTAAAATACATGTATTTAATTTCAGTTGACACTCCTGTCAATTGAAATGCAGTAGTGTAAATGCTTCGATACTACAATAAATAATTCCGTTGCTCGACAGATAAACAAATATTGTTGGGAACAGCAATTTTAGTTGTTGTGCAAGCCTCTTGAGGAATTCTTGTGTTTGTAAATAGCAGACGTAAGGTTGGGTTAAGGGGAAAAATTGCTCATATTACAGAACAGACTTGCTTGTACTCGGTAAGTCTGAAAAACAGACTTTCGCAACTAAATTGCCTAATGTGAAAGCCCTCTTTCAGTTCTCATAAAATCAAGAGAATAAAAGGTGAGAATAATTCAATACTGCACATTACGAAGATTACGCAAATAAAATGTTTTGCTGCAACAATTTTCAGTTGTAAAGCAACAAGAAAAATTTATCGGATAATATTTATATTTGAAATTATTATCTTATTGTTCATTGAAAGTTTTAATTTTGTGATATTATATATTATTATTACCCGATTAATTTATTCTTCTTCAGGGAACATTTTTTAATTTTATGCATTGCATTGCATTTAAACCATCTGTGTGGCAAAAAACAATTGGATGCACTATGGAATAAACTTTGGCAATTCCTGCATTGGGAAATTTTGGGTTTTCTTATTATTTCCCATCGAACGCATCTATAAAAAATACTTAAATGCTTTAAGTTCGTTGACTTTGCTTTGGTTGATTCTTGATTTGATATTCTGACAGGGTGTTTTGATGTAGATTTTTAGAACGAATTTCCGTCATCCCTTGTGAAGTTTGGTTTGGTTACTCATTTGTACTATAAAAATTGGTAGTTTATTTCCTTTTGCTGTTGTATTCTTTGTTGTAAAAGGACTAACTTTTATAAATTTAAAGTTTTTATTCTGAAATTTACATAGCCATTCAAAGATGACACTCAAACAGTGTCAGCACCAAGGCCTTTCATTCAGAACGTTTTCTTTGCATCTTTTGGGGTATACGTAAAGACTTTGGTTTACATATTTCTAAATAAGCTTTAACTCTTAACATAATCAAGAATAGATGGTATATTTTAAGGCCATCTCTAATGAATTTGATATGCTGATTAGGATATACGACAAAAACATGTGGGGGTGCAACTTTTATATTATTATTGCGATTTCTTTATATGGAATGTCATTTGTTGTCATTTCTATTAAAGTTATTTTCGCTATACGCGTTATTGAGGCTGCGTGTGCAGATGTTGTTGAGATTTCGAGCTCTTGCACTTATTTTTAGAATGTTTAAGACATCATTTAAGGCAATTTTTCTCATTCTACTTTTTCTGTATTCTATTTTTTGCTTCTGATTTATTAACTTATCCATAGTTCTTACTTGGTTCTGGGTTTTTAGTAATGAGATCATTCATTACTTATATACCCACAATATTTTTTTACGAGCCTACTATCGTTAAGTTTTTTACACATACTTTTTATTTGATTTTAAGATTTTTGTGTCTGGATTATTTTATACACTTCGCGTATTTTTCCACCAACGTCTAAGATCTGCCACAAATAACGCACTTTTTTCTTTCTTTTGATAAAAAGTTTTGTATGTGTATATTTAATTTAATTTTTAATAAAATTTTATATTTTGAATAAAACTCGTCTGCCTTATATGTATATATATACATACATACATATATATATTTATATATATATATATATATATATATATATATATATATATATATATATATATATATATATATATATATATATATATATATATATATATATATATATATATATATATATATATATATATATATATGTATATCTATATATAGAGAAATACATTTTTATGCACATATTATGGCTGTTGATATTTATAAACATGTTTTAATAAATACCAGTATTTACCGGACTATTAAATAGTTACTTACCTATGACCATCTAATAACGCTTGACACAACGACTTATTTTGCGGTATAGTTTGCAATATTTCTCCATCTGCTGTGACATAACCGATTGCCCATTGCCCTAGCCGTGTGCAGGATAATCTTTAAAATAATAAAAAAACAAATTAATTTTTAATTTGAAAATAATAGAACCACATTCGAAAACACTAAATTCAATCCTTATGCGTACTACTATCTGGACCCGCTCATACACAATGTAGTCATCGGATCTCTTTATAATTTACGTACGTACCTAAATACATAACTTCCTGCTTTGTGTATATATCGCTGCAATCTAGCTTTGACTTCATCATATGTTAAAAATGCCACATAACCGGGATGGGTAACAGCTAAAATTTGCCAATTCCTTAAAAGAGTCGCCCATGGCTGAAAAAGTCTTGTGAAGACATCAAATTCAAAATTTGATATATAATCGTTGCACGTCAAATCTATTGTTGTCTTTAATGCCATTGCTTCTAGGCCAGATGATATGGGATGTACTTTATTCAGTTCCTGACGAAAGATTTTCCAAGGCACCAGAGTACTAAACAGAAATGCGTACACAAACACCAATTAGTATTAGCCATTTACAAATTAATCCATTTCCTACCTATTGCCAAAATTCGATTTCCAGAAATCGGCTGCATCAGCTTTTGTAATTCGAAACTGATCTCCAGCAAAAACACCATTCGGAAATATAGCCTTTAACTCACTCAACATATGGGAGAAGACCAAACTAAGTTTAGTTAAATTTCGACGATAGTGGGAGTTTTCATCAAACATTTTCTCTTTGCCCTCTTTGAATAGCTTAATAGCTTGCTTGCACTTTCGCATTAAATTATTGATAAAGACA
This sequence comes from Phania funesta, assembly GCA_963932375.1. NCBI lineage: Eukaryota > Metazoa > Arthropoda > Insecta > Diptera > Tachinidae > Phania > Phania funesta. Next base: position 90,206,166 of record OZ010656.1, on the reverse strand, counting down.
TTAAAGTGTTCATTGTTGTGTAAAATATGCATTTGATCTTCATTTTTCGAATATATCAAACGCAACCTCTGGTACGTATCTGGTAAAATGTCCAATATAAAGGGAGGGCTGTTCTTTAAATTCATTTTTGGTTGCTGGCATAATTTAACTACTTTATCCATTAATTTCCATGTCTTTTCAAGAGTCTTCTTATCGGTGGAAAGCCTTTGGGGACCACATGCCTCCGAAAAGGCACCATGGAGCTTGGAAAATATAGAACTTATATTTTTCGATTGCTGTATCCGACTTGTACGGCTCGTCGCCATCTTTTACGTCCGTCCGTCTTGGTAGTCACCGTCGTCGACGTCGTCTGCTACTCTGTCCCCAAAAACTTTTGATGCAAGTGCAACTAAAAAATAGATTTAGTTGCAACTTATTTAAAACCACAAATTTCACTTCTACTCTCTGCACACACTTTATTTAAAGTTTTTGATGGAGCTTTCATATGTTTAATAATTGCTTTAATTGGAAAAAATAATTTTTTCCTTTAGATATTTTATTTTTCAGCACTTACTGCCTATATGTAGTCTTTAATTTTCAATGAAAATTCACAGTTGAAAAATATGGTACTTTTTGTTAGGTGGAAAATTTTATTACTGACAATATTTTACTCCAATTATAGAGTTATACTCCTTATCGTAATGTTAAAATTATCTTTACTTATAAAGAAAATAACAAAAAACTTTCATTTATTGAATTTATAATAGTAATTGCCTTTAATTGGGATATACATATATACGAATGTTTACAACCATTCTATTAAGAACATAAACTTTTAACATTTGTATTAAAGTAGCCATCTCCTTCTAACACCATAGAGATGACAGTTCATTGAAATATCCATCCATCTTGTCAATATTAGTTAAGACAACCACCACTGTGACTTACAACAACTCTGGCCATTTTCATTCATATTTTTATTTTTTGTAAAAAGCAAGAAAGAACGTTATGATTGCATTCACCTGATAGATATTGTAGCATTAGCTTATAATAGAGAGGCAGCCAAATAAACATAACATGCATGCTTCACTAATGGTTGTGAGCGTGGCTAAGTATGGCACCAAAAGTTTAAATATTTGTATTCTTTTAGTTAATTTTTCTACCAACATTAGACGATTGTAGAGTAGTTTCGAAGTAGAACATACGTTTTTTTTGTTATAGAATTTTAAATTTACATCCTCATATAATTTGGGATATTACTAAAAAGTATTGTAACTAATCATTTGAACTTATTTTAGGGTGATCCTATAGAAACCTTATAAAAGCATTTACGGTCCAAGGAAACCGGACAAATAAGAACGTTATAGATATATAATAATTTAAAACAATTAATACATTCACCTAAAATTTGCCTAATTCTTCAAATCAGGGGTTCTATAAGGTTAAGGTAAAAATAATCAGCAAAATACAAAATTAAGAGATTTGAAAACATTTCAAATCAGAAAACCGAGTAACAGGTCTACTAGGTTTCCCAATCAAAATTTTCATCCATATTTACAAAATTTTTCCGACTTTTTGTTTTGTATCGGGTTGTAATAGAACAAATAAAGAACATGAACTGGTATAAAGTCTAATTTGGTTAAACTTAACCAAAAAATAGACCGTGTTGATATTCAACAAATGTTATAATAATTAAATGTTGTCATTAGTGATGGTAAGATCAATTGTTATGTTGGATGGACAATTTAATTGTATCTAAATTTCCCTTTAGATTTATAAAATAATCAAAACAAATACATAAAGAATAAAAGCCAACAATATGCCGATAAAAAATATTTTTTGAAATAGTTGAAAATGCCGGTTCAGGCAACAGGAAGTGCAAGCGACAAGTATTCCATTGATTTTAAATTCGATTTATGGTCTCACCACAAGTATTCGGCTCAAAAGTAAAAAAGAAAAGACAATGGTCATACAAATCTTCAAGATGAGCTAAGCTTCTATCTCAACGCTCCAGGTCTCGAATTAAAACGATTGGAAATATGTAGTGTTACCCTAACCTTTACACACTTGCAGAAAAATATTATTTTCCGATGCGAACTTCTTTTTACCAAAGTAGGCGCATAAAGCGCCTTTCCAAACTCTTATTTTAAAATTCTGTTTTAAATAAATCAATTTGCAAATCTTATTAAACTCTGAACCGAATAAAGAATTTTAGTAAACTTTTTTTTATTATTTTTGCAATACTGTTAATGATTTTTTATATTATTAATGATAACTTTCAATCTTAGTTATAGTTTAATGTATCAGATTAAGCGCAATTAATAATTTCTTGGTTTGAATTAATCACATAATTAATTAATCGATTAATAATTTTTTTTCCCATCACTAGTTGTGATTACACAATGATAGCTAAAAATTTCCAACGAAATCAAAATTCAAAAAGCTAAAATTAGCTACAAAAATGCCGGAATAGCCGCACTTGTAAACGATCTATTAACTTTATTGTTGAAACTCTGCAGATCAAATGCAAATTGAAATAATAAGCATTACTTGTTTATGTTCCACCGAATTATCTCTTCTATAGCAAAGCAATACAAAAAGAAAATACAAAAGAAAACTTTCTAAAGTGGCGGTAATATTAATCTCATTTGGATGCTAATCAATTAATTAATATCTTGGGGTGTATGTATACATACATATATACGAGTACATACATACATAAGTATGTACATATATGTATATGGCTCAGGTGTTGCGCGAAAGTTTTATTGGAAGATTGTTCTAAAGAGCGTTCTCTAAAATGTGATAAAGGCGCTTTCAAAACTTTAAAAACTGCAGTTTTTAACTTGTTGCTGATGTTTTCGACGTATGTAGTTCAACAAATTAGATGAAAAGTTTAGCTATATCCATGGCTATTTAACCCAATATTACATAATGCATCCGAACATAGAGGCGCATGATCCTCATAAACTAAAATGATATCAGTTATTGTGCATTCTTGTTGCTACGAACTCTTCAACACGTTAGTCAGTGTTGGTAGAAATTATTTGGACTTTTTTTCTACAACAACATTAATAATCTGGCTTTTTGGCATTTAACCGCATTTGCGTTCCCAGTTCCTAATTGCGTAAGTCGTAAACATGGAAACCCCAATTTTCTTACAAATAAGTTAATTGTGTTTTAAAACAAGTGTTTTAAAAAAAGTACAGAAAAGGGGCAATATTTAATATCTAGTCGAGAACTCTTTAGAAAAAGGGACATTTTGATCCAGGGGGAAAATTTTAAAATTAGGTTTTGCCAATTGTACGGGTTGTTTTAGAGTGAAAAACACCAATAAATTACAATACTACTTACATCGGTATTTCCACCGATCTTAAGTTTTTTTCGTTATATGTGGAGAAGTCAGGATGACTTGAGTATTTAAGAGTTCGTGTCAGAAAAAAAAACCGGCACAACCGTGCTTAACTAGAAAAGCAAAAGCTTTTTTTAAGTACGATGCACATCTATACTGACTCCTAGTCGAGGCATAGGCCGGAAATAAAATTGCTGTCCATTGCTGTCTGGCTTGTGCCATGATCTTAATCTGCTGCTTAATCTGCTGCCATGTACTTCTTGATCTATTTTCCGCATGTGTGCATCTTGTCCATGTGATATTGGGTGTTCCTCGCCGTCTCGATCCCTCAGTGTTCCATTCGAATTTATTTTTCTTAAGTTATGGTAAGGTTTGTGTAGCGTGCGACCTATCCACCGCCATTTCCGGCGTTTTATTTCATTTATTTATTTGATATTGCTTCGCCGTTAGTTATTCTAAGTAGGTCCACACTGGAAATCGTGTAAGGTCTTTATTGATTGAATACCAGAAGTTTGTTGTATATAACGTTCGTTCTTTCCAGGTCTCAGAGCCGTATAATAGAACCGGTCTTACGCTGGTATTAAAAATTCTTATTTTTGTTCGCTTACAAATGTTGAAGGCCGACCAAACTTGTTACAGTTTGCGGTAAGCGTGCCGGACTTTGGTGATACGTGCTATTACATCCCTACTCGCTCCATCGCCTTCAGACACAAAGCTACCAATGTAGAGTCTGCGCGTCATCTATAGCTACACTAAGGGCTGTTTAGTTGGGAGTCTCGATTCGCAAGAGTTCGTTTTCTTGACATTTACACGCAACCCTACCATCCTGGTACTTGCAACTGAATACAACATACATCATGCAAATAGTAAATACATAAGTCAATCATTCTTGCTTAAAACTCTTTTAAACACCCTGCGGCTCCTCGATTAATGCCCTAAGCGTTCAAGAGCTCATAAAGCTCCCAACAAATTTCGCCCTTGATTCGGGGTTGGACCTGATTGACTCAGGGTGGGCTCATCCGTATCGTTGCGGATTCGTAGGTCTTGAACTCTCATACCGCACACAGTGCTCACATTGCGAATCTGGATAATTGCAAATAAACGGCAATATGGCAACACTTTTTTTTAAGCAAAGATACCGATGTTTTAATGGTTGTTTTTGGAATTTTAAGAACCTAAACTGTGCAAAAAGACAAAATATTACACGATATTATTTTGATGTACGTCAAACTATATACATGTACATATGTATGTACACATGTATGTATTTTTACTTTTCTTGTGCAAAATGTTGAAGTACATGTATGTAGGTACGGGTTTCCTTTTTAGATTGTAAAAAAGTGCTTTCCTATTTCAAATCGGCAATAAAAATATAGGTCAGCTTTCTGTTTTCAACATGATTATTATTCTTTCTTTTGTAGCGAGTATGATTTATTATTATCTCGTTAAAATCATTGTAAATGGAGTTTGTAAATTTTATTTGTACATTTCTTGTTGTGTTACATTGCAAAGGGGCACACAGATAATTAATTTTAAAAATTAAAAAGCTTACTTGCGACCCGCTCGTTGTTGTTTCAAACTAAAAGCCTACGCAACATAATAAAGAAATATTCACTGTAAAAACAATCACTCTACAGTGGTCGGCATATGTACATATGAATATAGATTTTAAATATCCAAAGAATGTCGTTGTTTTTATTTTGTTTCGTATCTATGCAATCGAACAATTTAAAATGTCTTTGATTATAAAATATTTAAAAAGTATATGTAAATCTGTATCAATAAAAGTCCCTTTTACACTATTATACAAGTGTTTTGTAAAGAGAGATCTAAATGACAATATTTTTTTCTGTAAAAAAAAGTAAAATATTTTCATTTATTTAATTAATTTACAAGCTTGGGGTCTTTAGTAAAATGTTTGTAAAATATTCTCATTACATTATATTAAAAAATAAAATAAATTATTTTTATCTAATTACATTGTATGTCCACACACTTGTCCAATTTCCATTCGTATTTTTCCACAGTCTGATTTCATGCATATTGTTGTCACATTTTAGTATTTTCTCATTTAATTTTATTTTTGACAACTTGTTGTACTCAATCTGATAGTGTGAAAGGGCCTTAATTATTGTTAATGTAAATTATGTATCCCCTCCATTTGCATTAATCACTTTTTGTCAGCCGATTTGGAACGGCAATCACCGGACATAAGAGAAAGTCGGTTGGAAAGTCCGCCTGCAACTTTTTGATATCTGCAAGGATTTTGTGCTTAGTTCTTATGAAATTGGCGGCTCTCTTTCACTTTTTATACGAACAAACATTTAAACATTTGCATTCAAATCAAAACTTTAGGGTTGCACAGCCAATCTTTCGTACAGAGTTACTGTCAAAATCGTTTTGATAATTTTGCTTTTGCGGCCAGGTACCTTGTTCTGTTGAACTGTATTAGATTTGATGCCTTTAACCGTCGAAAGGAGTTTCATCTGTTCACAGTATATTACATGCGTGTTGCAGTCGCTGTTGATGGTATGTTCTCAATGTTGTTGGTGAACAACACTATTTCGGTAACACACAAAGGTAAAATAAAAATTATGTATGTAAGCGCTCCGTATGTAAACTATGCTGAGAACAAGGAAATAATCCCGATGACAAACAAAAAATTATGCTCAAACTGAGCAGGAACATCTACAGGTATTCTCCATACAGAAGGCCACACATAAATTTTCACCATTATTCTGCCGACGCTCTCCATGTACGCAACAAATTTGTGGCTAGTTAAGACGTAGTGTTTGGCCAGAATGATAGGTGCTTGTTAACGATTTTGGTTGTTGTTGTGAAATCAAGCGTTCAATTTTGTTTCTGAGATTGGGCTTGCTATTAACGTCTTCTTATTAGCTTCCTTTAAACGTCGAAGAATTTTTTTTTTTAGCTAATACCATTGTTTTTATTTATATTCCAATTTAAAGGCGTGACTAAAATCAGTAGGGTATAAAATGGTTAGGAGGATGATACATTATCACTATCCTAATTTGGTTATACCACTACTAGCACCATCAAATCTCACTACAAATCAAATGATGTTCATGTTTTTGGGTTATTCAAATCTCACTGTGTGTTTTGATTTTAATATTATTTAGCGAAAGGAATATTGCAAACGAAGCAATACACAACAACAACAACATTTTGCTAACGGCCATGTGGCAAGCTGCGTTAATAGATTTTTGTTTTTATGTGCTAGCACAGCTTAATGAGGGTCAAAGCAATCATCTCTTTTAAATTGAACATGCTGCGGTTAATATGAAACCAGCTAAATACGAGTACATACTGTTCGGGGTGGAATAAAACAGAGGCAAAAAATAAACACAAAAACCTGTCAATAGTTAATGCAAATTTAATTTTTTTCTGTACATAAACCGTCGGTTTTTTATAGTCTTTATTTATATACATACATGTAGGTATATAGAGTGTGTAAATATGAGTTTATGTTTGAAAGTTGCAAAAGTTTTATCATTATCGTTTGGTTGTTGTAAAAAAAAAGAGAGTTTTTCTAACATAAACACAAATTGCATGCAATTTGTTTGAAGTTGAATGCGGCATATGATTTTACCTCATACTCACATACATACATACACACATATTTAGGTGTACATCAATACGTACATATGTATGTACATACATATATACGACTACAACATAGATTCGTATGTATGTAAAGTATCTTTTTACATTTATGCACCCAAGTACATACATACATATAATTTGTTAACCAAAAACAAATATTGGTTATATTTATCATAGCAGCTTTTGCTGTGCAGCAACAGTAGATGTGATGCGCCAACGGTCTGCAACAGCTTTAACAGCATCATGGCAACACATGGGTGTAAAAGTAAAATCTAGCTCACCATACAAATTACTGAAAAGCCCCTCAAATGTGTAAACATTTTTTTTTTTGCTTCATTTTGTTTTAACAGTGGGCAAACGATAAACATTTAAACATAAAAACATTGCGAGATAAGTTTTCATTGGCAAATGGTTAAAAATAAAAATAAAAACTTTATGTTTATAAACAGGTGAAACCAGAAATATGCTCTAAAAATCTGTTTTATACCAAAACTTATTTAATCTATACGCCTGTATGTTTGCAAGAGGGCAGTGGATCCAGCTTAGGTATTTGGGGGGAAGTATGTAAGTATTAACTAAAACAAACAATTCTTATATATCCCTAAACTTCTTATATAGAAAAATTATCACTTTTAACTATTTTGGCGGGAGAAATTACATTTTTCACCCCAGCCTTCTGAATATGCGCTTACCGGAAACACACATACGATTTCTAAAATTCTTTCAGGCACATAGGCTGTACATTGCCTCGGCAAAGTGCTTAAAATAGGGTCGGGGGTAAATCCTTGCTAATATTATAAATGCGAAAGTTACTTTTTGTTTGTTTGTTATGCTTTAACGGCTGAACCGATTTGCTGCAGTGAACTACAAAAAAGTCCACCTTCTGTTCCTAAGTCTGGATTATCATAGCAAATGACGTTTAATTCCGATGTTGTACAAGGTTTTACTTAATTGTCTTTTATTATTCGGAATTTAAGAAAAAGTACTACTAAATTTATAATATTAATTGCACATAAAATGTCTTCTGTTCCAAAAAAAGGAGAAAGATTTTTACCCCATTTATAATAAAGGAATGAAAAAATTCAATAAAAAAAACACCCATTTCGCAAAAAAATACTAAAACAGTATTCATGTATGTTAAACAATATTAGGTGAAAAGCTCGAAAATCGGTTGAAATTCATTTCAGTGACAAAATAAGACAGGAAAAATCACTCAAATCGATAACGACTTTACACCGGAAAAATTATTAGAATAAGAGAGTCTGTAAAAACTAAATATTAGTATTTTTTTAAAACCATAAATATGCTGTAAATGATAAAATATGTAAAAATATGCACTAGAAAATCTTATAAATTTTTAAAACGTATAAATATTTTTTCCCTGCGTCTATACGAGGCACAGAGAAGAACATGCAATTGTATAATTCTTTTTTTTTCTGAATAAAACATGTAGTATGCAGTAAAAAGTACTGTGATGCAGCGCAGTAATGTATTTCGTAATAAAACCAAACTGTTTTATGTCACCTCATTGGGAGATCAAAACTTCAATTATCAAAAAAATCAATTTAAGCTTAAATCGGGCCAGTTGTTTCCAGGTCTACATTTTTTGAATGTAGAGGGGATATCAAAGCAGACCGCTAATTTTATGGATCTCTCTTCGATCCCCTGCTTTCCTTGAATCGATTTCAGGCCACCGATTTGTAATTTACGATTTCCTTAGTCTCAATAAAGTCCCGTGCTACCACTAGCCTTTACTATCGACGATAGTGATTTCAGACTGTCGACTGGTGACTGTCGACCTTCTTCCTCTTGTAATTGTATAGCATTTGTTAAAGGCTTAGGTCCACCATGGCGTTCATATTTAATAAGTGTCTGCCCGTGGTCCTAGGTGGTATGCTAGCCAATGCTGGACATTCACACATAATGTGTTCCACCGTCTCAGCCTCTTCCTCAGGAATATTTTTCGAAGCCGTCCCGTCCAACCCTTGGGAGGTTTTCTTGTCCAACTCTTCAGAATACCTCCATTGGCCAATAAACACCAGAGTTCCTACAGAGATTAACCCCTCCAACGCGTGCAAGGCTTCATTTTCCATCCGTGTCGGAATCTTACGGACTAACGCCTTAGAAGTACCTTTAAAGGTTGGCAAGTTCACCCCTCGCGAGTCATTCTTGCCCATCTTTTCCGGATTCCTCCTTTGGCCAAACAAAAACCATAGTTTCTGCAAATATTAACCTTTGTATTAAACTGGAGTTCTACTGGTATCCACGGTTCGCATACTTGAGACCAAACATCCTCTTGGGCACGCATCCCTGGCGTATGCTGCTCCACCGTGGATTAGGATTTTTTTATACGAGAGTGTTAACGCTCGATTTATTTAGCCAGACTCCTTGCAGAGACAGGAACCTGTTACCAGCCGCCACCACGTGGCGGTATAAGTCAGAACTTCTGGGAGTGCACTCAGTTACGGCAAGCCATATCTTTGTGCCTGCCAGCAGGCCCAGGTCTATAGCGCTATCGGCGCACTGTGCTACAACAAGGAAAACCATATTAATACAGGGTCTTTCTTTTGCAAAGTAGACAATAGCTGCTTTCTATTAATTGTTAAAAAAAGTTTGATAGCGTAAAATGCCAAACATAATTTTTTATATGAACATACTTTTCCCCAAATACAGGCCCACTGTTTAATTTTTTCTTGCAGCAGCATTGTTATAGTCTGCCCCACGGCCAAACAAAGCCAGTAGGCTATGACAATAAACTGCATGCAGTAGCTCCAAATCAAGTTTCAATTTCTGCGCAAGCTCACACACTTTTTTTGGGATTTGTTGGATGTTGAGTGTTCGATGATAATTTTTTGTTTTTTATTTTCAACTCCTCATTGAATACAACAAACAAAAAACAGTAATAACAAATAAACAAACAATTGTACGAAACTTTTTTGAAGCAAATTATAAAGTACTCGTGCCTCAATTTTTATTCGTATTTGCGGTTTTTATTATTTTTTTTTTCTTTTTCTTATTTTGGCTTTTGTCTGTAGGAACACACTGCTGTTCTGTGTACTTGTGATTTTTATGCTTTACATTGCTGCTGAGTGTAGCAGCAGTTAGTCAGTCCGTCAGTGTATTATTGTAAAATAAGTATAACGTTGCCAGTATTAGTAGCACACCATGCAGCCAAATTGCCTGGTTGTCGTGTCTGCCTTTCACTGGGTATATAAAACTAGAAGACATAACGCGGCAAGCATTCATTCAGCATTCGCGCATCAAACATTTTATTACATTACGATTCGACTGTTTAAGTAGTTTAATGTTAAATATAAAATATATAAAATAAATAATATACAAAAAGTAACAAATTTTAACTTTTCGTATTGGACGGTGCGTCGCCAGACATGATGGTCTTATAAATAAATAAATAGATCGTGAGGAGGAAATCACCAACATGAAACTAAATACACTGACTTAAGAAAAGAAAGGAAACAAAAAACGCAAAGAAAATGTTAAAACAAGTATAATTTGCTTTCAAAATAGCACAAGAATATTATCAACAATTACAAAACAGTGTAAAAAATTTAACATTAAATTAAAAAAAAAATATGTATATGTATATAATTACAAAAGTGCCATTTCTTTCAAAAAGTTAATTAGCTTGTGCCTTAGCTGTGTTAACCGTTAGTTTAAATTTCCCAAATAAAATCACACTTCATACACACACACACACACACACACACATACTCGTACATGCGTTCATATGAATAGTTAACTGCACACCTACATACATACATGTACACACATGTATGTATGTATATGACTTTGAACAAAAAAGTGTATAAATTGTATTTAATTTGAGTGAGCAAATACCAACATAAAGTAAATAAAACTTGCTAAATTTTTGTATCTTATCAGAGACTTCCAACTCAATTAAAAAACTTTAGTAAATTTATGTCCCAACTTAGGTTCATGACAAATTGATTGGAATTGAAATCATCAGCACTTTCCATGGAACTCAGGTTCATTAAAATTTAATTTTCAAGAGGTCAATTGAAAGTAGTACGACTCACGTACATCTGCATACAAACATACATATGTACATAGTATGTATGTATGTATGTATGTATGTATGTATGTATGTATGTATGTATGTATGTATGTATGTATGTATGTATGTATGTATGTATGTATGTATGTATGTATGTATGTATGTATGTATAAACATGTATATAGTGTTACAAACATAAAAAAACCATAAAAAAATAAACAAACTTTCCCAAATAGAACTTCATTTGCAAGAATTTCACAATACACTCAGCGTAATTTCAATAAGAACACATTTTGTATCATTTAGAAGTATTTGTATAGCCAAGTGCAATGCAAAACGGAAATGATTAAAATTACCTTTAATTTAAAAACTAAATATTTTTTATATACATGATAAAGGTTTTAATATAATCTAGAGTTTTTAGTTTTTTAAATTTGGTAGCATTTTACCCTGTTCTCATCCGTATTCTATGCAAGTAATATGCAAATATAAACAAAACTCTTACACATACATATATGTTCATAGTACGTACGTATATTTATTTCAATAGTGTCGCTCACATGTATGATTCCCTTCGATATACAATTCTGAAGATGCGAAATACAAACTTATGGAAAACAAAACATCGAAAGCCTTAGATATGCAAAAGAAACAATTAATCCATCTATTAAAGAACTGATCAATTGCAAAATAAATAAAAAACTTTAATTTAAAAACACCTATTCTATTCATTTCAGATGTCCTAAAGTTCAATTTGTGAATTATTAAAAAGTATAACTTTAAAAATTACGCCAAGTGTAATAGAAAATAATTAGTAGAATGTAATTTGGAAATCCTAAGCCTGTTTATTTGAGCAGCTTTTAAGCAGCACAATAAACATTCTTTGATCAAACTGTGAATGAAACTCTACCAGTGGTAAAATGCGAAATAGAAAAGAATTCTATTCATTTGTACACTCATATTAATACATAAGTATGTACGTAACATATGTGTGTACAATTAAAACGGACGTTATTGTTATTTTAATTTCATCTCTATTATATACATACTTGCATAGGTACATACATATATAACGTACACACATATGTACGCATACATGCTCACAAAGTAATCTAAAGGGTAATTTTTTGAACACGTTGAACTTTAAAATGAAATAGAATACAAACAAAATTCTTAATTGCAATGGAATTGTAAGTATTTAAAAAGGCAATTCTGTGCTCTTCATGAGAAACCACGTATGCCTTAGAACCAAAAAAAAAAAAAAATGTTCTATTTGAAATTACAATCTCTATAGGAAATTTTTCGAACTTTTTTCCAAGTCATGTAGTACACATACATACATAACTTTGTGCATATGTAAATAGAATTCATAAAAATACAAAATAGTAATAATAGTAGATAGTAAAAGGCAAAAATCGTGAAAAAAAATCTAAAATTTGTGAATGTGTATGTACATATGTAGGTAAAACAACATATGTCAAGATTCATGGTATTGGTTGAACAAGCATGACAAACATTAATGCAACCAGCTATACAGATAGAAAATACGCACAATTAATAATAAAGTCTTATAAAATGAAAAATAATCCAAAATAAACTTTCAAATGTATTTATTTAGAAGTAAGGACGTATGTGCTTATATGGCTTTTTTGGCGAAATAATTTGCGAGCAAACAAACTATTTCAATATAAATAGAATTTACGTCGCTTTCAGTGATGGCTAGATTAATCAAAAGAGATTACTAATCCAGTCATTTGTTGCGATAAGCGATTTCGTTATATCGAATATTTTCTTTTCCATTAATGATTTTTTTCCAAAATAATTGAACAATTACATAAGCAATAAAACCCTATATTGTCGTTTTTTCGCAGCACTTATTTTTACTGACTGCATTCATTATAGTAGGTCCCAAATTTAAAAATATCAATTTCCAAGGTCCATTAGCTGCGATTATAAGAGACGTGACAAGCGATATAGTTGAAAATGCTAATGAGAATATTGGAATTCGATTTATGGTCTTGCCACACGTCTTATCCTCAGGATAAGCTAAGCTTCTTTCTCAACGCATAGGATGAAATCAGATCGGTGTTACTCTAACCTTAGTATGTAATGTTACCGCAAGAATCTCTAAATGCATGGAAGAGCAAGCAAATGTCTGCTAGATTCAACTACACTCTCCATTACATGATTAGAAACACTGAAATTTATGTTTTAGCAGGCCATATCGCTTTGCACTTTTTTTCGATAGTTAATATTTAAGTACTAAGCTATATGGATGCGGCTATTGGTACAACTTGAGGAGGTTGTGCACGAGATTGCAACGGGCTCGTGTCTCGGTTGTACGAAAAATCAGAGAAAAAATATTTTTTGGCCAGTCGTATCTCGGTCGTAACGGTAATGAGGGTGTTGTATTTTATGCTTATTATCGTAGTGAACATATGGCAGTGTGTTTCTTCTATTTCAAAAATTCAAAGAGACAACTTGCCCCGTCTGTATAGAATGATTTTCGAGTTTTTTTTAATTATATATGGTAGACAATTTAAAACGTTTTTGTAAATGTATATGATTTTTATATTATTTTGTGCGGTATATTATCTACCGTTTCGGATTAGAAAAAAATACTTTTAATGTCGTTGGTCCGTAGTAGACCCGAAAATCAAGAAGTACTGTAAAAAGTAGAATAGTACTGAGCTCTCGCGTTTTGTTTGCAAAAGAAAGTTGTACAAGAAGTTGTATTGTTTGTGGGCAAAACATCAAACTTGATTGCCAACCGAGTTGCACCAACGGTCGCAATAACAATATTAAAGTTTAAAACAATATTATTTAAAGGTTTTTTTTTCACAAAATGCAAACAAATATTTTAGTTTGCATGATTCACAAAACTGTCCACGGATGATACATAGAAGGTATCTCAACGGTGAAAAGAGCCATTGTAAACTGTGAATACCTGAATTTAAAAAAAAGCGACACTAAATAATATGAGCAAAGAAAATCGATTACAATTTCCTAGAGAGCATATGACATAGGACCTTCAAGGGGTCACGATATGAGAAAATAAATATTTTTTAATCGCCATCACAGCCGAGTGGGTGAAGTTATGATCTGAAATGCTATAACGTATTACGGCACAACCGATTTACAATTTCAAAGTCTAAAATTGACTATAGAAACTTACAAGACTGTTAAAATCAGCTTTTTTGGATCTATTCCATAGATTATGAAACAACAAAACCGGGTTGCCTTCAAACCAAACTTGACAAGGAATGACAAAAATGCGTTCCAAAAATTCACACCAACTCACCCTGTCGAAATATTAATTCAAGAATCAACATAAAATATTATTATTAAATCTAATATTAATTGTTCTTTTTATTATATTATAAAATAATATATTTTTAATTAAAATTTGTAAAATGGTTGCTCGTCTTTTTCTGGAAAAGAAACTTTAAGATACGAGTACTGTTGAAACAAACTTAATTTTTTGTTGTTAATATTTTTATAATCTTAATGAAAATTCAAAAAGGTATGGGTTACTAAAACAAGAAATTTAAGTGGTTCTAATCATCTGATCGAGAGTGTATCTATTATTGTATTTCCAACACAGTAGTAGAATTGTTTTATTAATCGTTCTATTTTGTATAAATTTTTTAAATCAGTTTTAACGCTCCAAACAATTTACGCACAAATCGTAAAAATGTTTAAATAGTTCTACTGTAATTTAGTGCTTGATATAACAAAATCAAATTATTTAAATCTAATATTTTATTAATTTTTTTTATTAGCTTAAGGTGTGTAAAACCAAATCATAAAGAAAGATTTCAACAACTCTTAAAGGCTTTCAAAAACTTTAAGGAGAAATCTAATTTAAACGTTTTTAAATTTTTTTGCTTGAATACATTTTTTTGAACAAAAATTGTTAAAACAGCGAAAGCGTTACAAGAAAAGTGCAGCAAAATGTTTCGTTTATTACCAGCAATAGAATCAGCCCCCACAATAATAAAGCCAACAAAAACAATTAAAAAAATTTACGCTTTACCAAAAAGTGTTAACTTTAAAATCGCCAGCAACAAAACTCTTCAATTCTGGCACTGGCAAATGCAAAAACATCAAAACCACCTCCAGCAGCAACAACTTCAAAATATTATGCTGATCATTTTTATAATACTGGCATTTTGCCAGCATGTTCATTCTGCAGCAGGTAAGTGCAACGAAATGAATTTTAGGCATAATTGTAATAAGATTGAAAAATATATACATTAAAAAAAAAAGCTAATAAAAATCATACCGAACTTTAATTTTGTGGCCGGCCAAGAAACTATACAATAAAAAAACAAACATAAAATACATAATTTCTTCGCTCACATTGGCAAAGTTATAAGTGTGTTCATTGGCATTGAAAACGCATAAATAAAATAATTAAAATAAAAAGCATATCAATTTTAAGGAAAGTGAAAGATAATAAAAAAACACACGAGTCCACTTGTCAACGCGATGAACAGCACTGCTGTAATAATTGTTGTTACAAATCCAATCAATTGATTTGTATTTGGCAAAATCCCAAAATAAAACACATTTAACAGTTTGACTGTTTCAAAAAAGTTTGCATTGAGTTATGCAACTTTTTCGCAATTCAATGGAAATATTTTAGTCTATTCACGTTTGCGTTACTCTACCAGAAATTATGAAAGTGCATCTAACCTCAAATCGAGCCAACAGCTGGCAGGCACAAATATATGGATAGCTTGCCAGAAGTTCTGTTCTCTTCCAAGGAGTCTGACTAAACACACGACTTAATTCTGTAAGGTACGAACAAAATATATTTGAATTGTTTTGGACCCGTTTACGAATCGAATTTTAAAGAAGACCCAAATGCATATTAACTTTTTTTCATCTTCTATATTCGCATTTGCGCATTCTTTTTCTGAATTCGTAATATTTTCAATATTTTTAAATAAAAAAAATAATATACATACATATGTACGAGTCAGCCTTAGTCGACTGCCTTAGTTATTAAATATTTTGAATTTTGGGGGACTATTTTCGAGTTAGTAGATTTAATTCGTATATTAACATATATTGTTAAATATTGCTTTAAAATGCGATCAATGGAGCTCACACTTTTACATTGTAAAGCATTCGATGCTTATTCCCTTGTTAAAATCTGTGTTCAAAATACACACTAACTGAACCTAGAAGAAAACAGCTCCATCGTTAATAAAAAGCACATCTACGAATGTTTTTTTTTTCCTTTCAATTCAAACTCACACCTTTGGACAAAATTGTTGTCAGAAAAAACATTTAATTTTCTTTTTACTCGTATATATTTAAAATGTATGTAAATATGAAGGCATGAATATGCTTACGATACTCCCAAGTGTAAAAAAGAATGAGTAGTACTCATATTTACGGAGCTCCTAATAATTACACAGTAAAAGTTGAAAAAAAACATGTATGTATTAATTATTTTTTTACCAACCACCATTTGAGAGTAATTTAATTGGTGCATTCATTAAATTGTAATTTGTTAACCATCAAGGAAAGTAATAACAGCAAACCACAAGACAAAAGCTGCTACAACACAACAATAAAATTCATGTTTATTAGAAGTATAACATTCCAGTATTAAAATTTTGATATGCTTTTTCTGATCTATGTTTTTGGTTTTCAAACTTACAGAAATTTTCGAAGTCATTAAAAATACACAAGAACAAAAGTTTAGATCAATTAGAATGGTGCTGCAAAAGTTATTTTGTGAGCTCTGTATCAAATTGAATGCAAAATTTTTACCGAACAGACCTATTTTCATCCATGTTCAAAATGTCAGATGTCAAGCTTATCAGGATGTGAGTTCAAAACCTAATTCAAAATAGGCCAAAAATGAACACAGGATTTTGTTGTGTATGCGCAGCTTATTAATCGGAACGTTACTTCGAATGTGAGATTTTTGGAACGAATTTCCGTCATCCCTTGCCAAGTTTGGTTTGGCGACAAACTGGTTTCAGCTATGTGCCATCTTTAGTGTCATTTTTCGTTCTGAGAAGTTTGCATAAATTCAATCAATTAGTGTTTTATTGTTTGTCAGGTAACTATTTGTCATGTGAGCTAGTAGCATATTAATCTCGTAAGCATATGTAAGGTAACAGGTAAAGGTCTTGAGTAGGGTGTTTTTGTATAGATTGGTAGACGTTTGGGATTACTATTTTATTACGAAGTCAGTGATTATTGGATTATGAATTTGTTTATTTTTGTAATGTGTTTTTGGTGTATCTTGTTCGTTATTTTTGTTGTGTGTTTTGTAGATTAATTTTAGAGGCTCGAATATAACGTCTGAATCGAAGTCTTTTTGTTCGTTTATGATGCGTCCGTCAAATGTCTTATGTTTGTATATTTCCATGTTTTCTAGGATATTTAGTCGTCGTCCTTTGCGCTGTGTGTGTAGTAGTTGTACCATTTTTCTAATATGCGCTGGATTACATTTGTTGTTAAACATGTTGTTAGCGAAGTTAGATTCTGGTGAAGAACCGGTATTAGACATCGTCTTGTTTTAGTCTCTTATATGTTACGAAATCTAGTTTTTACTTTGCGTCCTGTTTGTCCTATATAGTTGTGTTGACAGGCGCACGTCAGTTTTTAAACCCCCTGTTACTTCGAATGTATTAAATCGTCCGATTCACAGAACGCTGATTTATGTTTTCGAAATTTGGCGATTTCAAAAGGAAGCGTTTTTCAGAACATCCCCAATTTTATTGCTAATTTGAGTAGTTACACGCTGCACTTTATAGATGTGTTGTCCGAAATGACATCATAAGTGCTAACTGTGTATGTACATCAAGTAAATTGTCTGATGTGCGCAAGTAAACGAAGAGGTCTAATAAGTGGCACTTATCAATTTGTATCTGATTGGAATGAAATTTTGTGAGCGTGTATGTGTGGTTCCAGAAAGATACTCCTTGGACTCGATATAAATTTTTTTTATTTTCTCAGGAAACCGTTTTTATTTTTTCATAATCTGCATTCAAAAATATACACAATTCTATATATTCTCCCCACCACCACAATATGTTTTAGTACGAGTTTAAGGATCATTTTTTTATCCACATGCGGCAGGAAGGCCAGCAAGGTCCTCGGGTATAATAGGGCTACTTTAAGCTGGATCACTGCGTTAGTGGCAGGACATGGAAACTTTAGGTACCATCTGGCTAAAATGAAAGTCGTAGAAGATGATACTTGCAGACTATGCCTGGAAGAGGCTGAGACGGTAGCGCACATTGTGTGTGAATGTCCAGCACTGGCTAGCATAAGGCTTAAGACCACGGGCAGACACTTGTTAGATGTGAGCCTTAGACAAATGCTAGCAATTACAAAAGACTCCGTGATGAGGAAGAGTGTCGACAGTTACCAGCCGACTGTCTGAAATCACTTTAGTCAAGAGTAAAGGTTAGGGCTAGCACGAGACTCAATTGAAAGTAAGGTGGTTGTGATTACGGATCGGCTCCCTGAAATCAATTTGAGGAGCGAAATGGAGGTCGAATAGGGACCCAGAAAGTAAGTGGTCTGCTTCGATATCCCCCCATACATTAATAATAATAATACTATCCACATGTGTGGCGAAGCCGAAAATGGGCGCAGTTGGACGGTGGGTGTGGCGTCTTAAATACAAATAATTTACGCCTTTGTGATGGGCGTAGGAAAGTCTTTTTTGGCTTATTTTGTTGCTGCTGCGAGGAGTAAAGTTTAAGCACTACGCTTACGTAATAGCTTTCGATTTCTACCAGCTTCTATACACCCCAATATTTTCCACTTCGTACTTATTTAAAAAAATTTTGTATTAACAACAAAGGCATTTGTCATATCAACCCTAAATATAATTTAATACTTCTTTCCTTGGTCCGTTTTAAAATATTTCATTACGTTTGCGCATCGCTAAAATGTGTTGATTAAATAAATAGTGTAAATCATTACACTGCAATAACAATGTGTTAACATGCCATTAATTAAAATATTAGATTGTTTTAATTTTTCTTTTGGTTTTTTCTTCTCATTAAGATGATGGAATGGAATTTAAATGGTACACATGTACATAGTTTAGTTATACATATTAATAAAGACAAGTTAAACTAACTGAGACTTTACACTATCGCGTACATAGTTCACATGCTTATGTTTTGTGTGTTAACACTAATTGAATTTTATTATGGCGAATTCAGACAAGAGAAACCTAACCAACTACTACTACTGCACAGATCAAGAAATACGTATGTATATGTATGTATATACGAGTATGTATAATGGTGAAGTGTTCATGTATATTTTTTAAAGAAAGTTTGTATTTTTTTTTTTGCTTATGTGAAAAGAAATTAAAACGTATTGCTCTTAATATGAGCGAGGAAAAAGTGAATTATTATCATCAACATTGTCATGATATGATATACATACATATGTGTGTGTGTAGATACATTCACTGTATCAAAATTGATGCAAAAAAGCAATCAATCTCGTTTCCTTTTTTTATTTAGAAAATTAAGCCCAGTCCTTAGATTAAAAAAATTCACAAAAACTGCAAGATGAAAATGTAAAGACAAAAACCAAATAAATATGTGCCAGGATTTACAAAAATAGTATTGGGTTTATTAGCTCTTTGAAGTGAGCGCGAATTAGAATTAGTTCATTCAGTTTGATGCTCATGAGTCAGTAGCTCATGTTTCAGTAGTTCGTGTCGGCATAATTGTTCTTAAACGACTCTTAGCTCGAACTGTTTGTAGTAGAATTACTACAGCAGGAAAAAGAAAAATAATACTTGGAACAATTTTACAAAAGGAAGACAAAAACACAAAAAAACCGAAAAACTGAACTACAGATCGCTGAAAACGCTCAGTGTGATGAGCAGCAGAATTGAACTAGTTCGTTCATGAACTACACAACTCTAAATTCTTGATATCCGATCTATATGGAACAGTTAGGTTGAGATAGTCCAAACGTTTTGATTAATTAGCGGAGACTTTAAGATTGAAATAATGCACAGGAAAAAAGTTTTTATTGCAATAGCCATGCAATTGGTTCTATTAAAAAGTGACCAGGTATGTGATAGAAAACGATCGATTTCAAATAAATTTTTTGAAAGGATGTCAAAATTTTCGGTCGATTTTAAAAACGATTTTTAAAGCATAGTAATTTAAAATGCAGGCCGAATTAAATAAAGCCAGCAGATGATGAGAAATGAATGAATATTATTTAAAAAAATTATTTTAAAATAAATAAAAACTGAAAAAATGAGAATATCGCAACTTTTTTCTGTTTTAAATCGTTTTGTTTTTGGATTTCCATTACATACCTAAATTTTATTTATTTCGTGAATTTAGTCGCTATGAATCTGACGTAATCTATAGGTCCGATTTCGTTCTTTTCGTGGAATTAATAGTCCGTCAATGCTGAAACAAGAATAATTATTTCCAATTCAGGCATAAAAAATTAAAAAGAATTGAAATTTCAAAAATTAATTTCATCGATGATGGAACAAACATTCATTGTGAGACATTTTGATCTGCCGTACTAAAAAGCATTAAAGCGTAGTGAAAGGTAACTGAGACACACAAATCTATTTGCACTCTTTACACATGTCCACACACCCATTTCATCAATACATCACCGATCGAATAAGCACGTTACAAAGTTTTTCGTGATAGCAATCGAAAAAGCAACTAAAGCTGTTGAGGAACGATGGCTGGAGTTAAAAATGCATTTGAGATTGCTAAAACATTAATCTTATATTTACAATGATCAAAGAAATTGCGCATACTTGTCGCTCATTCCCTCAAAGAACGTCATAACTCAAAAAATTAATTTTTGGAATTAATGATGCAGAATCGTTCGTTATGTCATGCTTTATATTGTGTGTAAAATTCATCAATTCATCTTGCACGTTTCAAAAGAATATGCCGTTATTTTTTGTAGGTAGTATGAGCGAATAAAAAACTTCAACCGCGCATATCTCGAAATGGCAGGTTTTGAGTTATGACGTTAATACGATTATCGAAGGCCTTAATTATGAAGTAAAAGCTACATTACTATCTTTGGAACATATTATTGCAAGTAGCAAAAGAATATTATTTCAGCAAATTCTGTGACAAGTATGGCAGATGCTACTGACGTTCCTAAATAAATTATATATTTTTTATTTACTTTGGGGAGAATCGAACCGACGACCGCCAATCTAATATACTAGCACACTATTAACTAAACTCCCGGGGCACCCTAGTAATTTATAATTTAAACTTTAATTTTAAACTACATACCAGTATACATACATAGGTGATAATAACTTGTATTATAAATTAGTGTTGGGCTGATAAATTAGTATGGTTTAAAATGTAAAGGTAACTAACAATCATGGCATGCTAGAACTGCAATTTTCAGCAGGAAAATATACACAATCCCATCTACGTTTGGATGACATACAGCCAGATGAATTTTTACTTAAATCATGGGTTGCACCTTCAATATTTTGATTTTCTTTGTGTTCATTTTTAAATTAAAGGTTTTGTTGTTGTTGCATTTCATTACCTTTTAGGCAACAACCAAAAAGTGGAAAATTGTATTTCTTCTTTTTCTACTTTCTCTTCTATTACTTGTATTCAAGTTTTTTTTGTTTGTTTCGTTCGTTTGTGGCACATTTCATCTCGTGAGGTAGGAGTCTGATTTTTTAACTTTGACTTTTATGTACAACATAATGAAGTAGACGTACGACATAAACAAGAAATGAGTGAATGTTCGTTGTGGTCATTCTTCTAATGGTTAAAACATCCACATATTTACGTACATATAAAAATGGCGTAAAGATACGTACATTCGTACATACATACTTTTGTATATTAGATATAATCTCTGTATTTGCATTGAAGAAAAATAATATAATAAAATGAAGAGAAATTAATCTTTAAATTAAATTCCGCACATGAGCGTCAAAATCAAGCACATGGTATTCATTTTTATATTTACCCGGGGAATGAATGACCCAGAGTATGATCAGCATTTAATGTATTTATGTACATACATATGTGCATTGTACATACAAGGTATAGAAATTATTATCAGCTAATAAAATTTGTATAATGGACGGCTTTAAGATTTTTCTGTAACTGACTTACATATAGGAGCAGCATTTTTACAGAGAATTATTTTAATATCTTTAAATATGATAGAAGGATCTATGACATTTATGCAAAGTGTGCAACAAAATATCCGCCAAATGCTCGCCACGGCTTCGGTGGCATACCTCTATCCGATGGTCGATATTTTAAATGACTATGAGACATAATTGAGGTTCAATGTG
Source organism: Phania funesta (assembly GCA_963932375.1). NCBI lineage: Eukaryota > Metazoa > Arthropoda > Insecta > Diptera > Tachinidae > Phania > Phania funesta. The sequence goes on along the minus strand of OZ010656.1, from coordinate 90,183,846 downwards.
CCGAATTATCTCATCCCTTTGGTCTTGCATTGTTCTTGGCTTATGGACGTACACTTATTCTTTTAAATATCCCCAAAGAAAGAAGTCCAACGGTGTCAAATCACATGATCGTGACGGCCATTGAAATTCTCGCGCAGAAGAGCCATTGTTTCGTTGGCTGTGTGGCAAGTGGCCCCATCCTGTTGGAACCGCATATCGTACAAGTCCATATCCTCAAGTCCGTCGCGGGTGTAACTCACAATTAACATCGTAAACTCCCAGATAAACGCATAAGTCAAAGACAGGTGAAGTATGTAAAAAAATTTATTTTTACAAAATCATGTTAAAATTAGCTGTTTAAATAAAAGGAGTATTACCGTTCTTGTTAATATTTGAACCAGAAATAGTTCAAGAATATTAAAAATAGTGTTGTGATATTTGATGCCAGGCTTTTTCCACTACATCTCATTTGCAAGGTCGGTTGTTTTTAAAACATTTTTTTTTACGTCTCCCCACGTAAAATTAATAATTTTAACACCACACCAATTATTTAGAACTCAGCTTTTGAACAAAATTAGGCGTGATTTGACATGTCATAAGTTGTCTAGAAAATATTTTAAACTGTAGTTTAATTGTCTCTAAACAGAAGGAGCAAATATTTAAATTACTACGAGTTAAAAGCCTTTTAAAACATATTCAAACACTCTGTCATTGATACTATAATTCATTTATTTATTTTTTTTCGATAAAATACGACAATTGATAATTTCTCTTTATTTTTAGTTAAAAATAGCAAAAATTAAAATTAAGCAAAATCCGTTTAATAAAATATTCCACAACATTTTTCGTTAAACTTAAAATATTTTGTACTTTTTTTCGTTTATTTCTTGGGCGATAAAATACAAGTATAACTCTTTTATTTTCAGTAACCGACTCACCTATTAAAATCATAAAACTACCCGCCCAGGCTCCAGTAATACGTTTTAGTCGAATTGAACTGCAACCCAAACAAACAAATGGTTCCCTTATAACAACAACAGATGCTGAAGTGTTGTTACAGCAAACAGAGCCGGACTTTCAAAATGATGACTCTTTAGGTTTACTCAATTTCAGTGGAGCGCTGAATTCACTAATTCCACGACAGAATCGTGGTAGCAATAGTAACTGTCCGAGATCCTGTCCCTCAAGTGTAACTGTAGGCGCTGAGCCTGTATGTGGTTCAGATGGTTTGATTTATGCCAACTTATGTGATATGAAAAAGAAAACTTGTTCCAGAAATGGTGCCATAAAGGTGTGTTACAGTTGAGAGTAGACGTCAATGGAATTTTCAATTTAAGTATTAAGTAATTTAAGTACATATTTCACGCATCAACACTTTATTTTCAGGATATAAAAGATGGTTGCGAAAGAGCTCATGGTTCGGATTGCAAACATCGTTGTCCAAGCGAAAAAGATCCTATATGTGGCACAGATGGCCGTACATACTTAAATAGGTGCGTAGTAAAGAAATGACAAGAAGGAAAAACTACCGAATATACATATGTATGTACGAGTATGCGTACTTATAATGCATTTAATTATTTACAGATGCATGCTACGTGTGCAAGCTTGTCGTGTTGGTATAACCGCTGTAAAGAAGGCCCATGTAGGACCCTGCAGTAATACCAGTGCTATTCGTGAATCCTGTCCCGTAGATTGCAATAGTGCCCCAAAAGACGGACCCATTTGTGCTTCCGATGGCAATGTATACAATTCTACCTGCGAAATGAAATTGTTGACTTGCGGCCAAGGTGTTGTGAAAACCAGCCGAAAACATTGCCAATCCACCAGAATGTGTCGTGAATCATGTTGGCGAGTAGCCCGACCCACTTGTGGTTCAGACGGAAGACTCTATGCAAGTCCATGTAAAATGCGTTCCTCTAATTGCGGCAAGCATGTATTTGAAGTGCCCCTTTCTTTTTGTATGCCTCAGGAACGCAACGGAAATCAAGTAGAGAACTGTCCTACCGAATGTCCTAAAACTGATAGTTCGGCATATGTGTGTGGCAGCGATGGTAATATTTACTCTTCTTTATGTGAACTGAAAATGTTGAATTGCGGGTAAGTAGTTCTTAAAATTATTATTATTCCATTTTAGTTAATGTTGGAAACATTTAATTTTATAGACCCCAACGCAAAGCTATACAGAAGATGAGCATGGATAAATGTAAAGCACGTCTATCCAGATGTAAACAACTGCCACCATGCAAAGATTTTAATAATCTTTTTGGCTCCATATTCTCTTCTAAGAAAAGTGACAAACTGTGCGGCACCGATGCAAAGACTTATAATAATGAATGCGAATTGGCCCATGCTACTTGCTTGTAAGATTTTTTACTCAATTCTATAAAGAAAATTCTATAATGTTTAACATTTCAGGAGAGGAGTTAATTTAGCCCATATTGGACCATGCACCGATTTAAAATCACCACCCAAGGATTGTGGTGAACGTTGCAGTAAACTAGACATCGAAGGAGGACCCGTATGTGGTTCCGATGGCAATACTTATGCCTCCAATTGTGAATTTAAACGTCGAACCTGTCATTTAAGAGTGGTACAAGTATCCCTGAAGAACTGCCTTTTAACTGCTGACTGTGAAACCAATTGTGATGCCCAACCACCAAATTTCGTCTGTGGTTCAGATAATAAGTTTTATAAATCCGAATGTCATATGCGCAAGGAAAATTGTGGCAAACATGTTTTTGTTGTACCTCTAAAACGATGCTTGAGCAATGTCCAATTTAAAGGTTGTGCCAAAATATGTCCCCCTGATTTTGAACCTGTTTGTGGTACCGACAATATGACATACTCGAATGACTGCTTTTTGGACATGGAAAATTGTCATAGTAATAACACGATAGCGATATTGCATTATGGTGCTTGTGGTCGACCAGAAGCGCCCTCAACGAATTTCTTATATTAAATTCAACATCCACTTTCATTGTTGTCCACTTGTCAAATTCAAAATTTAAGAACAACAACAGCAACAAATTAATAAACGAGCAAACAATTTTTATTATATATTTATGAAATTATTTATTTATTTGCTTAGGTTAATAATTGTTATACGATAAGACATTTTTGTAACTTTATAATTAAACTAAAACAGAAAACAAATAAATTTATTTGATTACAAACTAAGCAGAATCGTCAAAAAGTTTATTAAGACAAGCCTTAATTTCATGCGGCTTATATTTTATATACTTATCAGGGTTTTTACTAAATTGTACACCAACATACCTACAAAAAAAATATAAGCCTGTATAAGAATTTTTTTCAAGAAAATGGAAAAAAATAAAAATTAAAAAAACGAACAAAGGTGAAAATATAAAATGAAGCTGGATGAGTTTTCGAAACAAACTTAAATATTCAGAGCTACGATAACATACATACAGATGTAACGATACAATTTCACAAAAAATTAGAGCTGTGTGTCGCTCATGAACACAATAAATGGAAAGTTCCCGTTGTGTTTGTAAAAGTTGTAGAACTGCAGCCACCTTTCTGGCAGAATCTCTCTATTAAACTATTTAGGTCATGTGCGACACAACTCTACAAAAACTATCAACATAAGAACCACCAAACAAAACTTGGTTTAATTTCGTGTTTAAAGTTTGTATAAGGTCTACAAATTTTGTAACCTAATAATATGAAAAAAATTACCTGATCCATTAAATATTTTATAATTCTAAAGTACATACTTAAAACAGAAGTTGGCAAACGAAATAAAATATGTAGCAAAACAAACAATTCTCAAAAATTAAGTTTTCAGTTTCTCTTTTAAAAATATTATTATGACGCACACAATTTTTACGAGCCACATCGGCTGGATGTAAGAGGAAGTTAAATTTTTGATCATTTTTTGCAGCAAAGAAGGACGTATGTATGTCAGCGGTAACGTGGCAAATATTGTCTTCCAAAGCGTCAATCGTCTTCATATGGCCCCACAAAAACTAAATCGCATGATTTAGGAGGCCAATTTACGGATCCATTATGCGAAATTATTCGTTCACTGAACATTTCTGTCAATAAATCTATTTAGGCATGTTGCGCCGTGTTGTTGAAACCTCAGCTCCTCCACATTAAGGTCGTTCAATTGTGGTAAAAAAATCAGTTATCGTGGCTCTGTAGCGAACCACGTTCTGGCCGGCATCGTTTATGAAAATATACGGACCAATGATTTCAGCGGCCCATAAATCACACCAAACAGTGACATTCTCTTGATGTAACGGTTTTCGGTAATGGCTTGCGGATTATCTTCACTTAAAATGCCGCAGTTTTGCTTATTGACGTATCCATTCAAGCAAAAATGAGCTTGTCATTGAACTAAGTATTACACAGTAACATTCCTTAACTGAACCACGATTTTCGAAAGAAATTTACACAATTTTCACGTGTTGTTCTAGTAACAGCTTTTTCATGATAAAATAGCAAAGCAAACTAGAAACAACAGTCAAAATGATGCAGATATCAAGCAGTATTGCTAACTTAAAGTTCTATTGGTTTTGATTAGTTTTGACGTGTGGTTCAAGTTGTCATACATTTTGTATCAGTTTTTCTTTTCTTTATTTTTATTTTAAACCTTTTAAAAATTACAAAAACAAAATAACATAAACTAACTTGGAAAACTAAAAATATTAAATTTTTTGCTTTGGGAAATATTGCTGTACAAATATTTTTAGCAAACTGTAAAAATATTTGCAGCAGTAAAATAGTTTTATTAGTTTCTATATAAAACTATTATATACTCTGCGATTTTAGACTATCTATACATATTAGACATTTTAAGCCCTGGTCGTAGCTTTATGTACAAAATCACATCAAAACCAAAACTAATTACTAGAAAGAAAACTATGTATGCACCCCAGGTATGTAAATTCTTTTCTTCTTAAATAATTTCTTTCGGAAAAATAATATTCCCTAATGTTAAAGAATTAGTAAAAGTGAATCTACGATATGACGAAAACAAAAGGTCGGTAACTAAAAAAATAACAAAACGGAAAACATCTACCAGAAAAAATGCAATACATTTCAAAATTTACTTACGTATTGAAAAATTCATTATATTTTGGTAATATATGCTCCTCATTGTCGCGTTTAATGCTTTGTCTAAGAGTAACATCTGGTATAGAGATGGCCCTTTGAATTTTACAAGCTTCTTCAAAGTCTTTGTTAAAACCCTAAAAGATATAAAAAAATGTATAAAAGCATTATCGGCCAAGCCCGGCCAAAATAATGAATGTACTTACCAAAAACTTTTCCTTTAAAATGCTACGATCCTTATCTTTTACTTTTCCCTGTGTAGGTTTGGGTAACTCATCTAAAAGTGAAATATTTGATAGCATTTTTGACCATGTTTTTTGATATGAAAATTTCAATTCTTTAATAGTTTCAATGTAGCTATTTCGACAATCGGGTTCGGCAATAGTTACAATATCAATTAAATTACAAGTGATTAAAGAATTCAGTATATAGTTAATGTTATTTAAGCGGAACAAATGTTTAGTAGCTTGGTCATTGTATTGTTCACATTTATTCATTATAGACAGATTCAACTCAGCCAATGCTTTTTCTAAATAGAAAAAAAAAATACTAATGTCAGAAATTCGGCTTTAAATGTCAAAAATATTTACTTATGTAAATGGCTAATAGAGCTTTGTTACGTTCCTCTTCGGGCAATTGTTTTTTCATAAGTATCGTATCCAGTTGTGTGGAATATAGTACATCTGGTCGCAGTATTACACCTATGACATCATAGTGGTTCAAAAGATTTTCTATAAACCATATTGTATTAGACGTCAACTCGTGTACGGTAGCATCTTTGGGCACATTAACATAGCCCAAAGTACTAGAACTCATGCCCACTATATTTGTTGTTGAGTCTCCTTTTACGACTTCAAGGAAATGTTCCAAAGCCTTAGCACCCTAGTTTTCATTTATGGTATGCGTACTTTATTTGGGTATTTTAGAAAGATAACTATATTCGTTCTTACCGTGTATTGTAATTTATTTAAAACATTTGTCAATTTTTCTCGCTGTTGGGTATCATAAGTTCGATCGATATCGGGTTGCAAGAGTAAAACATTTTTTAACGTTTTAAAAATACCTAGAGCAGAAGTCCATTCCTTGCGCGAGATGCTACGCATTATGCGGCTTGTTATCGCTTCGGCATCTTTAACAACCATATCAATTGATTTAAAGGCCAGCTTAGCAAACACATCAGATTGTTTTGAATTTGGTATGACTTCTTGCATTAGAGCTCGTTCCCAATTTAAAAGGCGCTGCAGACCAAGCAACATAACTAGATATTTATCCAATTCTTGGTCGCCATCAGCATACTCATCAGATGATAGGTGCTCTGAATGTGAGGTTGCCTTTTTAATGGAAATTCCAGTTGATTGTTCCAAAGTTTGTGTAGCCTTTAAATACAGTTTATTGGCTTTGCGTTCAAATCTAAATGGATAATAAATTAAATTTAAACATTTCTGTGGTCAGTTAAATAAAACTACTTACATTTGTTGCAAACGTATGGATGGGCTTTTTTTGGTTTCTTGACGCCCAGAATGCCGAGATTTCTACAAAACATTTCCAAACGTTGAAATAAATTGTAGTTTGATAAATTAACAAAAACAAAAAAAAAAAAAAATACAGCAGCTTTTTTTTATTATAAATATTATTTTATTAAAATAAGTATATAAATTATTCATTTTGTATTTTTTAAATAACAAGAACAACAAGTTGATATTAAACAACACAAACTTAAAAAAACATTAAACAACTTTTCAAAATGGGGTATTTGTTTAAGATTTTCTACAAAGTTGAAAATACATTTTCAAACATTTCCAATATACAATTACGATCCTCATCGGATTTAATACCAATGCTTTTCAGATCACATGATTTAATATCCATTAGGTTTTGACAGTCTATGCCGGCCCTTTCAAAATTTTCCCAGTACCGCTCCAGACCTAATGTTTTCAATAACAATTTAATGCTTATAGTATGATTCAGAACCGAACTACTTTTGCTGTCTTCCAATTGAGGACTTTTGCCGGTAACTTCTGCTTTTCCATAATTAGGGGACGTTGAAAAATTATTTCCGAACGCTTGACATGGACTTAAAATTTTTGTATTGTCCCCATATTTAGGTGAGGGAGCGACTACTGATTTGGTTAACAAAGTGGGTTTCTTAAATTCCATAAATGAGGAACTGTGATGTGCTGTTACAGGGCTTGATAAGGCTCCAGGTAGTGTATAAATGGGTGACAAGCCGGGTGATCGAAAGTTGGTATGCACCGGGGTAAAGGAACGTCGACTAGCCATGATGTTGTGGACATCTTGTAAATTTATGGTTGCACTCCTTGTTGTTGGCGATAAATTGAATTTAAACTCTTTAGGAGTGTTAAAAGTCGGTGTACGACAATCTTCCATTTTATTTACTTGGCGAGTTTTTTTTTTATATTTTCTATTTACTCTTTACACACAATTGAATTTAACACTTGTAAAGCAATTACGTTATTAAAGGAGTTTCTGTATGCTTTGAATAGTTTTTTTTTATACATACATGCATATATAACGGTATGTCATTGGAAATTTAACGAAAGTTTACAAAATTGACAAACGAGATAGAGAAAAAAGGGATAAATGAAGATTTGACTTTTAATGTTTTTTACATTTTCTTTTCGTTCAACTTCCAAGACTCTGCACGCCTTCCACCATGCCAAAATAAAATGATAAAAATAAGAGAAAAAACATGAAATCTTTGAAATTACATGATAAGAAAGAATCTTGAATTTTCAAAAACTAGATATTTTTGGTTAGGGTTTAACGAACATATGTACATACATATGTATGTACATTTATAGGCTAATATCATTATTAAAAAAACTTGCAATGAAATAGTATCAACGTGCGCTAGTTGTACGTGAGATTTTAAAGTTTGCGGGCTCGTTGTATCTTGCTCAGCGCAGAATGGTTACAGGTAAAAATTTTTGATTTTTTGGCAAGTTGAAGAACTCGGTCGCACAACCTCAGCATTTAAAAATTTGGCGTCAAATAAAAGTTTCCACAACATAAAAAAGATGAAAAGAAATGTCAGTATAACAAAATATGAGTACAAAAACTGCAATGCTTGGCATTGATGAAATTTGCTTAAATTTTGCACTTATATATAAATTTGCACAGATAAGACTCGATTATTGACTGTTATTAAATTTTTTAACAACAATAAATTCAGTTTGTTTTAAATAAAGAACATGATGGTATAAATTGAAAATAGTTTGCACGTACATTACTTTGTAAGAATATGTCTCTTGAGCAACCTCAGCAATATCTTCGAAAAATCAAACCATCTGAAATTGCCAAAGCAAAACATTTTTATACAAAAGTGTCATTAGAAATTTTTTAATATTTAAGTTGTTATTAAAAAGTAAATAGAAAAACACATCATATCAAATATTTAACATTATTCGAAACAACTTTGAAATGAAGTATAAAGGAACGAATTTGATGTGTCGGTGTGCTAAACAAAACTGAATTTTACTAACACATACATAAAGTTTGATAAGACTGTTTGATGTGTATCCGAAGAGCTTTAGTAATCTAAGGTAATGATCATTACAGGACGAATGCTAATGATCAACGAACTAAGCTATCAAAAACAGCAAACATCGATACATTCGAAAGAACATTGTATTTAGAAACTCAAAATATCAAAAAATGTTGAACATAAATTTCAATAAGCAATATCGCTACAGACAACGGAACATCAAACGGAAGATGACAATGTTTTCTCTAATATTTCCTCAAGTGTAGTCAGTATCACAAGAGACAAGCAGTATGTAAATAGTATAGATACATATGCACATACATATATATTTATTTACGTTATTATTCGATTCAAGTAAAATAAAATCCCGTATGTATGTACATACATCTGTGCCAGCAATTTTAAATCGGAAAATCCTCCACTAAATCATCATGGCGACTTACCAGCGATTGTAAGAGGGCTGGCTCTAAAGGTATTTTTTCATTACGTATCTTTTAAATAATTCAGAAATATAACATAAAATTAAAAAAACAAAGTTAACAAACGTTTTACACTGTTATTTGCCTTTCACAAAAGAGCACATTACAAAATAAGTGATTTTGTAAAAAAAGACAAAGTTTTAAAAACTGAGAATTTATATCAAAGTAGGCGGATTTTCTATCCATTTTGAGCCTTTCAGTGCGACAAAACTTCTTATGCTTTTCTTAGGTGCATATTAAAAAAATAAAATAATTATAAACCTTTGAGGGCATAAGACTAAACTTTATTTATGAAGCCCTAAATACAAGTATATTCCGTAAAATTTTACAATAAAAACGTGTATAAATAGTTTGTTTTATATTTGTGTCTGAGTTATTGCTTTTCCTAATATGCAATTTACAGACAAGTATAATTTTTTTTAACAAAAATCTGATTTTGTTGTAAACGAAAATTTAAACGATGTTAAAAATAAAAAAAAATTGCTGTACGTTTGAATTTTAGAAAATACAGGAAAAAAAAACAAAATTACCGAGAAAACATAGTAATTGTCCTCCAAACGTTCGACATATGTTGAGAGGAAATGACTTTTACAACAAGCATTCCAAAGGAAAAGAATTTTATAATAATTTACGACTCGAGAGTAAGACAAGTATATGGACGAAATGTAATAAAGAAATTGATAACGAACAATGCTAAAATAGTTCCATGCTCTCTAATCGCCGAATATAAATTCAATCTAAAATCTTTAGGATAAAAGGGTCAGGTGTGGTCGGAATAGATTTTTGAGTTTTATTATGTTATTCGAGCCGATATTTCATTAATTTCCATACTTTGTGTAAAACTGAATGTATTACCTTATATCAGTAAGGCTAATTCAAGAAAATTACATTAAAAACAAGTGGTGGTAGATTTGCTCATTTAAAAAAGTGTCGCTTTCTTAAAAGTCCTGCAAAAATTTACTGTTTAAATAATTTTGTTATAAAACTGAATTAAAAAATTTTTAGATACAAGTTAAAATCTGTTATGCAGATACGAAGAACAAAAACAAAATTATAAAGAAACAATGAGAAAGAAATATCATATTTGATATATAATTCAACCTACCAAAGCCTCATTTCCCCAGCTACTGCTTTTCTGATGATCTTTTAAGTTCTGCAGAGAACGAAAGACAACTTCTCCTCGTTCGCTGGCATAAATCATAGTGTATTCAAATCTTAAGGTTTGTTCCAACCAATGCGATATTGTAAACAGTTCTTCCCTCGTACTTTGACTCAATTGCCTAAACGAAGTATACTCATCATTTGATGAATCATCCTCATTATATATGAGATCTAGAATCTCGACAGGTTTTAACGGAGAGCCGTGTTTTTTCAACAACAAACGATAGTGATTGTTCAGACCTTCACAACCAGTGTTAAAAAGGCTGGTAACATTTTCTAATTCAACACTCTGGGAATTGTGATGTAGAAAATATTCCATAGCCGAGCGCAAGCGACCCAATGCTTCCAGAAATATGGTAATACTTCCTTCCGTGGGACCTTGATGAATAAGGCCGCATACCTCCTGCGAAACATCATAATGAGATAAAACCGTTTCCAAGCAATCAAGAGTGGATTCCAAATCTAGTGAACGAAACAATAATTTATAGTTACTATTTTTGTTTCAAATTCACTACACTCACTGTATTGACGTTTTTGCAATTGCTCAGTTTCATGATAAACTGGTAAAATAGTTTGCTCCAGTTTTCCTAAACGATTTTCAAATACTGTTAGAATATCCGACATCTGATTGGACAAGTCATGGTATTTATCTACCCTTTCTCTCAATAAAACCAAATTTGAAGTTTCCTTTAAAAAATTTTTGACAAAAAACTTTGCTGTTTTATCTGATTACGCTGTAAATAAATTAAATACCTTTTCTAATTTAGAAATTACTTGTAAACTCGTATCCAAATTATTCATTCTATGGGATGAAATTTTACAAAAATATAGTCACACTGATTATTACGCACTGCATTAACATTGTTTTTATTTTTATTAGTGAAATCAGTGTTACCAAAACTAATAATGATAATTACACATAGTAGAATCCATAATTACCCAATTTAAATGAATCTGTTCTTTACACTACGTCTTGACTAGCCATAAATTTGTTCGCATATTGAGAAATAGTCTGCCTAATAACGGGAGAAATTGTGTTCGTGATCTTCTATTTGAATATGTGTGGATATTTCTGATCAGTTTAGGCATACTATTTTATCTCTCATAGAGATTGTATGAATACTTTTGTATAGTTTATGTACGGGTGTTTACATAGCGTCTTGACTAGCCATAAATCTATTCAGCCATCGCACATTTTGCTGTTCGCTAGTCGAGAACGCCGCTGTTCATGGTCGCTTTATGTCCGAAAAATAGTTAGCTCAACTCTGTCATGCCATTACACAAACTTAAACACAGAGAAAATAAAATATGTAAGCTATGCCAAAAGCATCCATACAAACTTGATGAGAGGCAAAAACTTTTGCTGAAACTGAACGTGAACATCTATACGGTTTCTTTAAACAGAAGACCACGAACACATTTTGTCGCGTTATTTTGGAGAGGCTCTCTCTAAATGTGCGAACATATTTATGGATTGTCAAGACTAGTGTAATGGCATACACAGTTTTGCGAAGAATTGTTCGCAAAACGTTAAGTGACCATGAACAGCGACGGTATTGACTAGCAAAATTTTTGTGCGATCTTCAAAATGTGTGATGGCTGAACAGATTTATGATTAGTCAAGACGCCATTTTTTATCGTTGATAATACATATACATTAATTGTATTTACTGAGGGTTTTCACACTAGACTAATTTTTAATCCGCACAACTTTTGTTCTTTCGTATTTACACTAGACTAATTATGCTGGCATAAAATTGTGCACGTATACACAGCTTCGTGTGTGTTAGTATTTTCTTTGTTTATTTCACGCAGAACCTGTTCTCATAAGTGTGTATGTGTTAGTTTTGTTCTGCTTGTGCGGGGTTGAAGCTGGTTGAAAAATTGTGCCAACCAAAAACCACTCTCTTCACCGAAAAAGCCCATAAACTGCGATTTTATGCCAGCACAATTAGTCTAGTGTGAAAACCCCCACTAACATGTGAAAACAGGGGGTTAATACGTGTAGGTGATGGAAATAATCTATTGACGGCTTACTAGTGATTGTGGGCGGCTCGCATATCAAAAATGTTTTCGGCGACAACGTACCAGCTATGAGTTATTCACTTTGTTCGGCCATTCTTAAAAAATATTTTTGTGAGAAACTTTCATACTCGGTGTTCTCTGATCGAATTAAAAATATTTTTTTCCTGAATTAAATTGGTTTTAATAGTTACATAAAATACTTAAAATGTAAGTAAATAGTTTATCTTTGTATTACAAAATAAAGCAAAATTGACTGGTTTTTGCCAGCTATGTAAAAATAGTGTTTTATAAAAACAAAATGGCTGACCTGAAAAATCAATACTTTAATAAAAAAAATTGTATACCCAAACTATATGATTCTTACGTTATGAAGAAGCAAATTGGGCACAAGGATTATGGCTAAAAATTTGTTGATTGGGATTTATAACATAATTTCATGTTTCTATTGCGTTGGACTTTAGAAATATAGGAAAAATATACATACGTATATGTATGTGGCATACATATGAATATATGTTTGTATACAGCCATGCATATGTATGCGTGTATGTATCACATATTAGTTAAATCGAAAAAATTATGATGTGCCTATATATACATATGCAGTTGCAATCAAAAGTTACGGTGCCCAATTTTCCAATTGTATAGCAAGAAACTCGCCAGCCGAAATATTTTTTAAATTTGTTTTCTAGGCAATACAAAACTGTTTTAAAAAAATGTAGAAGGTGTTAATATACGTACAGTGCGTATGGTTGCAAGGGGCACATACACTGGTGCATATTCCTATATAGGCATGTTTTAATTCTAATACAAATCTGTTCCAAATATTTATTGAATAGTTACAATATTTTATGAACAAAAAGTTTAAATTCTGCATTAATTTATTTTTTAATTTTGCTCTTAATGGTTTAATGCAATATTTAGGATAATTTTCCTATTGACGTTGGAATTGTTTGTTTCTTAGTTTTAGATCCGTTACTGTCGTTATGGTTTCATTTTTGGCATTGAGTTAACTTTACGTGTCATATACCCCTTAGACTCCATTGAGTCTAACACAGATTGCAGCTTTGTCTTGCTGAAATATGCAATCTTCATCTATAAATGATATGAGCATCTTCTAAAAGTTTGATATAGGTTTTGCAAATCCTTGCTTTTCCAATAGTAGAAAAAGCCACACTTCTACCACCAAAATTACGTTTCGACTTTCGAACATCTTTATATCTTAAATCATGCCAATAGCAGGAAGTAAAAATCTGGTTCTTCCAAATTAATTTTGTTTTCATCTTCCACTCATCTGTGTCCATTTCATAAAATTTTTTTATGATGTTTTAGCATTAACTTATATTTGATTATTTCCATTTTATATTATCATCTTCGTAGAATATGAACGTGTTTGGATTAAGTTTGTTTTTTGTGGCATTTAATTCTTTGCGGGCGATTTCGTGTTTAATCTGATTAATTTATCGCTTTGTGAATTTTGTATTTCCCTTGGTGGGAAAGTTACGAATAACTCCTTCCAAGCATGAATTTTACGCATAATATCTCTGTTAGATTAGCCTTGTTCGTGAACAAATTGTGTTTGAATTTTTTCTTGATCAGTGAGAAAAGTTCTTTGACACTTAAATTTATCGATTAAAACAAGAATATTTGCTATGAATGGATATGATGGTATCAAAAAAAACTAAAACAGTATTTTGCTTGCAGTGGCTTTTTAGAACTAGTTATTTACTCGTCTGCGTTTGTAGAAATCTACTGAAAGAAGAGCAAATATGCAAGAAAAAAAATTTTTTTATTTAAAAAAGTACCTTTATGTCGCCATTCATTTCAATCACTCAAATTTGTTTTAGGTTGCGAATAGCGAATGTGCAACATAGTTGCAGGCTTACATTCGAATTATTGTAAAACTTTGGTTTAACTATTTGGATAGTTTTGTCCAGCATCTTTTAACATTTTTAATAAAAGTTGTTATTATTTTACGTTAAGTAATAATTAAGTTTGTCAAAAAAAATTAAGGCACACGGTTGTGCGCCAGGCCAAGTTCAGGCCTAATGCACTCAGTGTACAACACAAAACGATTCGCGCTGTTTTACCCCACTCATAACTTTGCTTCGGTTAATCATAAAATAATGAAACTTGAAATATAAACAACGCATTACTTTTCAAAACGTCATCGACAAGTATTATTAACTAGTCAATGTATCTCTTCACTTGTTCAATTGAATTTATTAATGAAAAAAGTCACCTACTAGGAATATCAATTGTGCTCTAAATATGACCTACTTCGTCTGTACTCAAACACGGCCACAATTAATTTAATTTCGGTTAGTCTGAAACTCAATAAAAAAAATTTCCGTCAAAAGCGATTTTATTGTTATTTTCTTTTCTTACAGGTTTGAAAGTCGTGGTGATAATCAATCCAATATGCAAATGAGCCGTGGTGGTGGCTCGGGTGGCGGTGGTTTCCGTGATCAACAGCACCGTGGTGGTGGACCCATGCGTCATGGTCCTGGGGGTATGCCACATAAACGACCAATGCCTTATGGTCGTCCACAAAATCCTCACTACAGTAACAATCCCCCTAATGAACTGCGTCAATTTGAAGGTGGCAACAAAAATCCAAATAGTACATTTGCTTCAGGAGATCGTTTGCCGAACATCATTTGGTCGGAAATAACTCTCACTCCTTTCAAAAAAAACTTCTATAAGCCGTGCGAGTCAGTTGTTTCAAGAAGTCAGTCAGAAGTTGATGGCTTTTTATCGTCAAACTCGATTACTTTAAAAGGCGTAAGCATTCCAACACCAAGTATTGAATTCGATGAAGGTGGTTTTCCCGAGTACGTAATGAGTGGCATTAAGAAAATGGGTTTTGCTAAACCAACAGCAATTCAAGCCCAGGGTTGGCCAATCGCACTTAGTGGGAGAGACATGGTGGGTGTGGCTCAAACCGGTTCGGGTAAAACGTTAGCATATGTATTGCCAGCCGTGGTTCACATTAACAATCAACCACGTTTGGAACATGGCGACGGCCCAATTGCTTTGATTCTGGCACCCACTCGTGAACTAGCTCAGCAAATTCAGCAAGTAGCAAACGAATTCGGCTCCCAGACTCATGTGCGCAATACGTGCATATTTGGCGGCGCTCCAAAACACTTTCAATCTCGAGATTTGGAGCGGGGAGTCGAAATCGTTATTGCGACTCCTGGAAGATTGATTGATTTTCTTGAACGTGGTGTTACCAATTTGAAACGATGCACCTACTTGGTGTTGGACGAAGCGGATCGCATGTTGGATATGGGTTTTGAGCCCCAGATCCGTAAAATCATCAAACAAATTCGTCCTGACCGTCAAGTTTTGATGTGGTCAGCCACGTGGCCGAAAGAAGTGCGCAATTTGGCCGAAGAGTTCTTAGACAATTACATTCAAATCAATATTGGCTCCTTGACCTTGTCTGCCAACCACAATATTTTACAAATTGTCGATGTATGCGATGAAAATGAAAAAGATTTTAAATTGATTAAACTATTGGGTGAGATCTCATCGGAAAAAGACACTAAAACTATTATATTTGTTGAGACTAAAAAGAGAGTCGATGAAATAACTCGTTCAATTTCACGTCAAGGCTGGCGGGCATGTGCCATTCATGGTGACAAGTCTCAACAGGAACGAGACTTTGTTTTGGCTTCATTCCGCAATGGTCGCAATTCTATACTAGTAGCTACTGATGTAGCTGCTCGTGGTTTAGGTAAGCGTTATAAATATGATTTTCACATTGCACACATCAGTGTTCTTATATATTTTTTGTTGATGATTATAATGGCAAAGCGAGTGATGCTGTGGATGAAAATTTTATCGATGAATTCTTTCATTATTTGACTTTGGTTCGTCCGTGATTCCTGTCATTATGTTGAAATGTTCTCTACGAATTACAGGATGAATCGAAACTTAAACCCAACACCCTTGATATTTTTCTTTAAAATTTCCAAATCTTGTTGTTTTATTTTTATTTAACAGCGAATAATATCATTTTAATATTGATCGCATTTGTTTTCTAACAAAAGAACAAATTAAGTTAAAATGAAAAACTCATTTTTGGAGACCTTTCTGTTTATAGGTGCTTCTTTTTAAATGTTGGTTTTGTTTTTATTGCTTTTTGCTGGTGTGGGGTAAATAATGAGGAGAATTTTTTCCATACATTGCTGGTTAATACATTGTAACACATTGATATTTTTATACATACCATGGTCAGTCAAGGAGAAAAATGAAGTCGTTAAAATATGTAAGGGGATTAAATTTAAAAAAAAAAAAAAAAAAACAGCAAGAAAAGTTCTGAATATTACAATTTGGAAAAACCTCGAAAGCTGATGGACATCAAATGGGCTTTAATTAAAGTGTGGATTTATAACTACTTGTCAGCCTTTTTCTTTTTTACTTTCCGAGACTTTATTTTTCTAAATTGAAAAAAACAATGATGTATGAAGTCTAAATGATAAATTAAAAGTTTTTGTTGGACTACATTAAGTTATTACAATAATGAACGTTTTCATAAATCCAGTGGTTTTCGAGATAATAGGAAGTATCCTTATTCAAAAATTTTTGGTACTTATTTCAATTGTCTCCTTGAAACATTGTTTTAAATTAAATGTAACATTACGACTATCAAATATATTTTTGACTGACTTAAAAAATTATCTTAGGTATATTTCCTAATTATGTATCAAATAATTGGGAAGAACTTTATACAATGATTATAAGTGAACAAAAATAACATCAGTTTCTCAAAAATTGCTCTAAAAATGGACTTCGATTTTTATATACTTTTTAATATATTACAATTAAATATATCTTGTATAATTTACGCTTAAGCTAGTGTATACAACCTTGCTTTAGTATTAAATACCCATAAAAAGAATTACAAAAAAGCTAAATTCAATCATCCTTCGGTTTCCGAAAAAACCCCCATTGCAGTTGTATTGTGACAGCTGGTGCATTTTATAAATTCTTTCTCATTCACAGTTAAAATAGGTTGACCCTTTCCCTTTCTGCGGATACCAAGGTAAGTACACACTGGATTTTTTTTCTACTAGATATTTTTTACTTTTATTACAAAAAAAAAAAAATGAATTAAGCTTTAATTTTACGTTATTTTTTTTTCCTAACTTTAAATATAAAGTTTCATAATTCATGAACAGATATGTCTTATAAAAAGCATTTCGAGTTTTATATAAAAATTGTATGTGAAAAAGGTCGAGGTCCACTATTATAAAATATAGACAAATAAAAAAAAAATTAATCCAAATCTAATTACAACTTTGTGTATATTGATGGATAAATTTTTGTTCCAATTAAGTATAAAAGTTATTTACGTCCAATTATTGTAAAAATAATGTTGCCCTGGGCTAACATAAAAATTGAATTTCTCTCCACTACATGCGACAAATAGATGTCGATGATGTAAAATTTGTCATCAATTATGATTATCCATCAAACTCTGAGGATTATGTGCATCGCATTGGACGTACAGGACGTTCCAACAACACGGGAACGGCATACACTTTGTTTACAAATTCAAATGCCAACAAAGCCAGTGATTTGATACAGGTTCTAAAGGAAGCGAATCAGGTAAATTTAATGACTGTTTTTTTAATTCATTCTTAATTATCTAACCTGCACTGCTCTCTTGTGTGTTTTAACATGTGTATATTTGTATAATTTTAAGGTTATAAGTCCTCGTTTAATGGATATGGCATCAATACAGTCTAGACGAGGCGGTCGTAACAATTCACAGGGGTATAAAAAGATGGGTTCGCAACAATCATTTGGTGGCAATAACAATTATCAGCGTTTTAATAATCGACCAAACAACAATTATGGTCAACAACACCAAAGGCCGTCATATTCACAATATCCTCCACAACAACAGCAACCACAAGGCAGTGGTGGTGTTTATTCTCAAAATCTCAACAATAATGCACAAATGACACGGTCAAATGGTCACCAGTCACGATTCTCAACTGCTCCACAACCGCCTCAGGCGTACAATAATGGCGAAGAGAAAAAGTCACGATTTGGTCAAGCACCTCCTTCAAGCTATGATGGTTATTTGCCTAAGAATTTGCCTGCTGGCGGTTATGTGCAACAACCTCCTTTACCCTCAGCTGCGTATGTCGTTCCCGCAACATCGGATATGTATGCGTATCCACCACCTCCTTTACCGGTTCCAAATTAAATTATAGAGGCTCTTTATATTTAACAAACTATACAATTTACAACTAAACACATATTCATTGTATTTTTCTTTTATATAGAAACTATTACTTTAGATTGTAGTAGTATTATTGTACTCGAATGGATGTCGCGAGTTCTTTTTAATCGTTTTTTTTTTCTTCCTCTTTATATGTGTTGAGTTCTATATATCTATATATAGAGATAATACGTTTTACTTATTTATATCTTTATCCGTATCTATTTTATGTGACAGCATATTTGAAAAATAAGAAATAAAAAATATTGAAAAAGTTATCTAAAATAATCTTTAAAAGATTTGATTTCGTTTTCCTTCCTAAATATTTTTTTCGAATTTGTTTGGGTTCGTACGAAAGTGAAAGTTTGTATATTTTTCAATTCGCTGCGTTTGATTTTGCTTCTCCAGCTATTATACATACAGTGTTGCGCAAAACAGAGGCAATAAAAAACCCAACGATAAAAGGCGATATTTTACACATTTGCCTAACTTCAAAAATTCTTTCTGTCCACTTCGATAAGCGATTATAGCAGAAAAATAGACAACTAATTTTCTAATATTAATAATTAAAATATCCGAATTCCTAAAAGAAATTGTGCAACACAAAAAGGTAAAAACTCGACGAAACATTAAATACAACAAAAATTCTTTCAAATTACTAGAGTTTCAAAGTTCTACCATCTAAGTAAGATTTATTATTCTTTACGTGAATTTAGAAAGGTAGTTTTTATTCATACTGGTTGGTGTTAAAAAAATCACTAGGGATACATATTTCAAAACTTTGAAAAATTTTAAATATTAAAAAAATATCCATTTGCTTGTCAGATTAAAAATCTTTAAAATTTTAAATTAAAAAAATTAGTTTTATTCCTAAAAGGTTGTTTTCACATTTGTATACCCTTTAAAAGAATATAGATTTGTCGTTCCATTTGCAATTTCTACAGTATTAATTCCCGACTCCACAAAGTATATATTCTGGATCGTTAAAGGTATAGGAGTACGGGAAGAAACCATTTTTCTAGGTTTTTTGGTATTTGTACTCTTACGGCGAAACGATAATATGCAACCTCATAAAAATGTATATTCTAAATCCTTAACAAATTTGCCATCCGGAAATTATCAACCCTAAGCCCCCAGATATCTTACGGACCTAAATGATGTACTGAATTAAACATCTTAAAGATTTCAAAAAGTAAAAATTTAACAAACAAAAAAAAAATAAATCAAATTTCGCAACAACTCGGACATTAACCAGAATATTAAAAATAGACCAACAAATTTTAAAACCATAAAAATGACAAACTACCGGAAACCAAAATTAGACAGAAAAATAAAAAAGATCTAAATTTCAATCCAACTTCGGCATTCACCAAAAATTTAATAATTCTTCACAAAACCAATAAAAAAATTTTCCCAAAAAGAGAATTTTCAAAAAACTCGATACTGCACCAAAAAATTCCGAGAAATACAACATTTTAGCAGAATTCAAAATTCACCAAAAGTTTGAAAATTCACCATAAAATCGAATAACTGAAGTTATTCGCCGAAAAACTGGACGAAACTGCATGAAATTTGACCAAAAGATACCACAAAACCAAAATTAACTAAATTTAAAAGTTTTCAACTTGAAATTTTTAATATCACCAAATATTTGGAATTTCACCAAATAGCCAAACATATGCAAAAACAAACAAATACTTTATGAAAAAAGTCGCAGTTTAAACAAATCATCAGTGTTACGCAAATAATATTACAAAAAAAGGAAATTACCAAAATTTAAATTTCAGCAAAAAATTTGGAAATTAAAACTGAATTATATAAAATATATATGTAAATTAACTGCAAATTAAAAAAAAAACCTGTTCCACCACAATTTTGGAACTCAGCAAAAATATAAGCAACAAATTTTATATGAAATTCACAAAAAACCTGAAGTTCACCAAAACTCAAAAATCCAAATCTGAAAATCCCGAAAATATTTTTAAGTTCCAAACGACTTAAAAATTACCGACTTGGATTTATTTTTCTTTCAATTCGTCTTCATAATGTCATCTCCTCTTTGCTACATACTCCTAGCCAGCTTTATCTGCCGTCAAAGAATATTCCTAAATCAGTCGCTCATAAAACACAACGTTTTTTTTTGTCAATTCATTATTAATTAAAATTTGGTTTCCCTTCCATTTCAAAGTAACACTTTTTCCCATTGTGTTTCAACCCTTAAGAATGAGAAATACACCTCTGCATCATTGCCATTTTTTAGTACCATTAACAACTACAACACTATAGTATTGGCAGCAGTATCATGCGTACCACAAAGCCAGCCATACGATGCGTACACATGAAAGCAACAAATGAAACATCTGGAACAAAGCTAAGGACAAACTCAATGTACTTATGTAAGTTATGGTCGAATCGAAAAATTGCAAAAGAAATAATTTTTACTTGAATTATTTAATCTGCTTATTATTTTCAGATAATTAAAGAGGAAAAAAGGACATTTTCAAGCAAACAAAGAATAAAATAGAAAAAAAAAACATCAATCAAACGGCACAATAGGTTTTGTCCCTGCTATTTTGTAGCAAAATTTACATGCAAGCGAAAACATTTTACCCATCAGCTATCTTCAGTTACAATTATCATAATAAAAAAACAGCAAACTTAAGAAGTTTCTACTGGATTCTTAAGTATTCTATTAAGTTTGGAGAATATATGACCACTATAAAAAGACTTGGGTGGCCAAGCTAAAACTTAGTATTGAGTAAAACGTTAAAGTGTGAACATCGTTATAAAAAAGTACCCATTTTGTTTAATTTTAAAATGAATAACTGTGTAAAATTAAATTCTACCGTGTATTTTTTAAAGGAAACCTTGCCATTAAAAGAACCAGCAAAAAATTAAACGTGTTTAAAAAGGTTAAAATAACAATATTTGTTATTTGTTTAAAATTTTTGAATTTGTATTGTTTTCACAGAAGTGAAGTTTTTTTTTTTTTTGTAAATTAAGCTTTTTTTTCTCTGAATATCAAGGTTTTTCACAATTTGTAACTGGCAAGCCAAGTCTCACCACAAATCTTTGGCTCACAAGCAAAAAAGGTGAGCTAAGCTTCTCTCTCAACGCTCTAGTTCCCGAATTAACACGAGATGTAGTTACCGCAATAGATAGGATAAAATTCGATTTCTGAATCAAACAAAAAATTTTTTTAAACTTGAATATTTTTTGCAATGCTGAAAATAGCTTTTAATGTTCATCCTTAGCTAAGTTAAAAATTCTTCGGTTCGGTAAGTCAGATAAGTACATAATTAATCGATTAATAATTTTGTTTGGCATCATTAGTCGAAAGTCTTAGAATTGTATATTTTTTATTACTGCGGATGATGCATACCATTATTAAATGCGTATTTGAATATTGTAGATCTTTAGTAGCTACTGTATTTTTCTTTTTCATTATTTTGGAAACAATCGTTAATCGCAACAAAACACTCGAGTATTAATCGTTTTTCGATGAATATTACCATCACTAGACATCACGCGCTTTTCACAAAAGATACCGTCTTGATTAGCCATAGTGAAACGTCGCTTTTAATGGTCTGTTCGTGTTCAAACACAGTTGTTCGCAGAACGCTGTTACGACATTACACAAACAAATACTTGTCTGTACTCGCACATAAACTACGCTGAGTACAAGGAAATAATCTCGATGACAAACAAAAAATTAGGCTCAAACTTAACCGGAACATCTACACGTATTCTCCACACAGAATACCACGAACACATTCCTTCTCGTTATTCTGCCGACTTTACGAACGTATGTAAGAGCTACAAACACAATTTTTCGCGTGCTATTAAGAAGAGTTCAACTGTAAAATTAGCATCGTCATTTCATTTATTATATTGTTGTTATATTTTCTTTTGGCTTTATTATTGTTAATTAAATTTTTGTATTAGAAGAAAAACTATTTTACATCAAATAAGAATATATAAAACTAATAATGATCGTAATAATAAACTATTTATAAATACAATACTTTAATAATAATTATATAGTCTTTGTTAAATAATAATCGTTTATTGGGTTCTCTATTGTTTGTTTTTTCTTTTTAATTTATTTTTGTTTCAAAAATTACTTAAAATACAAGTACGGTTATAAAGTTGTTCTCTATTTGTAGTTGTTTTTGTTTTTTTTTCAGTACAGCACATCAAACGCACAAAAGTAAAACAGTTATAATTCTCAATGGTTTCTTCATTTGGTACATTTTTCTCTTATTTTTTTTTATTATTTATATGCAGAGTGTTGGATAAAATAAAACAATGGGGACTATAACTTATGTGTTTGTATGTATAAATGTAATAAGGAGCGTTAGTTACTACAATTAAATTGAATAATGGTAACCTAATTCTCTTTCCTGTTCGGTATTTCGAGTGGATTGAAAACGTGTGGAATTGTAAAAACAATCGGAATTGAATAATTCGAAAATTAGCTGTTTTGTATTCCGCATATTTTGCATACACTCGTGTATGCATTTTAAAATTTATTGAGAAAAATAAAGGAAATTCTAAAACAAACCTTTTCAATAAAAATTGTCATTTGAATATTTAAACAAAGTTTTACTTGAAGAAAATCTGATTCTAATGCATTCCACCAACTTTGTTTATTTTAAAGAAAACGAAAGAAATTATTTTGTAGGGGATTACAGACCAGTTAAAAGATTCGGAAGTTTCCACTTTAGAATAAAACATCGCGAATTCGGAATACAGAACAGCACTGTCTGCTAGATTATATGCATGCATTAAAAACGAGTCGCACAACACACACACACACGAGGTGCATTAAGTTTTCTACTTAGTAGAGCGCCACCGGGTTCGATATTCTAAGGAATATAAAAAAAACTCCAAATTCGAAAATAAGTATCCTGAAAATGAAAGAAAGAAATGAGTATCCTGAAAATGAAAGTATCAAAACTTGAACCATATACATATGTATGTATGTTGGTCATGGTCTTGTGGATGTTTGCGTTATGTTCGCAGAGTGTGACTTTTAACAATTTTAGGTGGTCAAATATCATAACTCTCGCACCGGAGTAGGTATTTTATGGTCGTGATCTTCCCACTTTTGTTGATGGCCCCGTGTGCATTGGCCGTGTGGCCATTTCATATTCGCCACATCGCATTTCGAATCGGTTATAAAAATGACTTCAAACACGAAAACAGAAAAGTCGAAGTAATCTATGTTTTACATTTTCGAAATTACCGGAAACGGAAGGTTTTGTTGTTTTTAAAATTTTTTCCAACTCTGTATTAATAAATAGTTTTGTAATTTATTTTAAGTCATTTTTCAAATTTGGCTTTAATGCAGAACGTTGCAAATGAGTGTTTAATTTTTTAGGTTATGTTTTTCCATTTTTCAGTTTATTTTGTGTAAGTAGTAGTACATGTTTATGTGTGTATGTAATTCCTATACTGGTGCATCAGGATTTCATAAATATATATGTATTTATAGATGAATAACGAGGAAAGTTAAGGGGAAGTTAGTTTTATTGTAGTTTTCTTGTTTCTAGCACGAGAGTCATGATGGGAGTCATGATGTACATTTTATAAAAAAGGAGATAGCAAAAGGCTGCAATACATATATTCAAAATATTTCGTATGTATGTAGTTGTAAATAAATAAAAATGTTATTTCTTTTTTGTTTAATACATTTTATGTGTTTTTTTTTTTGTTAAATATTTGGCTTCTTTTTTTCTTAATTTTATTTTGAATTCTTCTGAATTATTATTTAAGGAATTTTGTTATTCTGTAATTCATTAATTTTTAATAGTGTTAAGAATGTTTCAATGTGTCTTGTTGACTCTACATCAAGTCTTTTTATGATTAAATCGTCTACAGCACGTCGACGTCACTCTGTGATTCTATAAATTTTGATGTAAAATTTAGATGCATTTGAATTTTGTAGTTGTCGAGTTTCAAGTAAATTTGTTAACGTGCTAAATTTTGGTTTAATTTATTGTTGATTAACATTTGTTTTACTGTTTGTGTTAATTGTGTAGATATCACGAGAGTTCCTGGGAGAATTGTGTTTCCAGGGTAGGTCTTCGGCTGGTTGAATGATTGCGCGCTGTAATAGCCGCTTGATTTCGTAAGGGCGGTGGCCCAGGACTGCCATAACCTGCAGCATACAACTGTGGACATGAGTCCTTTATTAGCTCTTGGGTTTCGCGTAGTTGTCGCTGCACTTGGGGTGCCAAACGTTGCACACTTATGGCTGGTGGGAATCGGTATTCAGTACTAGGAGCCTAAAAACATTTTAAGCCATTAGTTGTTAAAAGTATTATGTTATTGTGTTGCTTCAAAGCGAAAAAAATATGTTTGAAAAAGTCCTTCATGTACAAAAATATTTTTTTAAACTTTAATTTTAATTTATTGAATCTTTCTACTAAAGCAAAATTTACAATATGTATTCGAATCTTATTTCTAAAATATGTAAAAAATAATTTATTGTATTTAAATCTTAATAAACAATCTATTATTAGCTGGGGAGAGCCGCCTCGCCTGGCTCAATGTGTCTGTTCTTTTTATTCCCTGGTGCCCGTCAAATTGCAATAAATTGCGAACAACAGTGTTAGGAAGTACGACTAGTTTGTTTGGTCGTGTATGTTTCCTGGACAGGGGGAATTTCTTATATACCAGGGGGCGCATACGATGATTCGTAAAATCCTAGTATCCCTTCTTTGTAACTTTTAGATGTTTGATGCACAATCAGTACCCCACAGCTGAATGCCGTATGACCATATTGGCTTTATAACGGATTTGTATAAAAAGACTTTGTATTCCAAGGTCAAGGTAGAATTTGGTCTTATTAACCAGTGTAGTTGATTTGTTCTAAGTTTTACGGAATCAAGTTAGACGTTTATCTAGGTGGATACCCAAATACTTCACCTATGTTTCCTCTCGGAGAGTGGTTATTAGTAGACAATTTTGCCTTATGAGGGAAAACATTACATGAGCACATCTCGTTGGATTTATCTTTATCCTCCGCTTTTTTTAGCCAGTCCTGTAGCACAAGAATATGGGACTGAAGTTGTTCAGATGCAACATTCGGATCAATTCGTAGGATTTATCTTTATCCTCCGCTTTTTTTAGCCAGTCCTGTAGCACAAGAATATGGGACTGAAGTTGTTCAGATGCAACATTCGGATCAATTCGTAGGATTTATCTTTATCCTCCGCTTTTTTTAGCCAGTCCTGTAGCACAAGAATATGGGACTGAAGTTGTTCAGATGCAACATTCGGATCAATTCGTAGGATTTATCTTTATCCTCCGCTTTTTTTAGCCAGTCCTGTAGCACAAGAATATGGGACTGAAGTTGTTCAGATGCAACATTCGGATCAATATTAACACTTCTAAATGCAGTGTCGTCTGCAAACGTTGGCGTGTATGTATGTATGTATGTGGGCTTGTTCGCATATCCGCCGTGTAGATTATATATAATAGCGGCCCGAGTATACTACCTTGAGGGACTCTAGCAGATATTTTACGATTTTTAGAAAACTGATGCTTTGATCTCACCCATAAACCTTCTATCTGCTGAACAGTCAAATAACTCTGAAGAAGCTTCTGAGAGTTTTTAGGGAGAATTTGAGTTATTACGTGAGTAACTCATCATGCCAGACTTTATCGAGCGCCTGGAAAATGTCAATAAATAAAGTTCAACAATATTGTTTATTTTCAAATGCCGATCTAATAGCGGTAATGATTCTGTGGATTTGCTTAATAGTACTAAGCCTCGCACGAAAACCAAACTGATGGTCCGGGATAATGTTTTGTTCATTAATAGTTAATTAAATTCGGAATGAATACCTTTTCAAATAACTTTGACAAAATGCACAGTAGGCTTGAGTCCTTTTTTGGTTCAGGGATCATAACAATTTCAGACACCTTCCAAGAGCATGGGAAGAAGCCAAGACGCAATTATCATTGATCCTGTAATTCGATCAGGTCCGGGTGATTTTCTCTCTCTCTCTATTTTTAATTTGCGACTTCAAGGAAGATAGCCGAAATTTCATTTGATCATTTACGGTGTCACTTAGAATTGGAATTGAGGGACTATGGTGTGAAAAACTTTTTAAGTGATTAGCGAATGCCTTTACCCATTCAATAGAGTTTCTGGCCCATGTGCGGGTTTCAACTCTTAGTTCGTAGGCATTAGGACATTTTAAGTGCGTTACAGCTTTCCACAGGCTATAATCCCCATTTATTGTTGGATCCAATTTTTTTTTTTAAACTCTCGATATCGAACTCATATTTCTGTCTCAGTTTTTCACGCAATGTTCTCTGGCATAAGTTCATTTGGATCTGTATATCTGGAGAACTACTCTTGTACCATTGCGTTTTAAGCCTTCTCTTCTCACTGACAAGAATCTTTATATCAGCTGATGACTAGTACGAATTTCTTTTAACTGTTGGTTTTATTGACGTTGCTACTCTGGCTGCATTCAGAATGGCTTCTCAGAGGAATGTTCTGAGATAAGTGAGAGCTAACGTACATTTTATTTTAAAAAACATGCTTGCATGTATGTCAGTAGTTAGGGAAGACATAGTGATACTTGTATCTCTTACAGTTTCGAATAAAATTATTATTTTTATACTATTAAAATAATTTCGTTAAAAATATGTGCAGACATCTTGTGAAATTACATCTTTTGACATATTGCCACTTTTCTAAAAGATTTTTCCAACAATCCGTATGAAGAAACTTTCAAGATGTTTCATTTCGAACTTTAGACTGGAAGATATTTATAAATACATAGAATAACGTGATATACTTGCCTGAGCGTTATGCATGACATCACCGTAATAGGAGCCTGGTCCCACTGATGCTGATGCCAAAGGTGCTTGACTTTGGCTAAGTGGATTTTGTTCATAGTGTTGTTGTTGTTGCTGCTGCTGTTGTTGTGTCATATTTTCACTATACTGTTGTATTGTGGCAGCTTGCCCGTAATATGCCAATTGCAACCCTACTCCTGATTGGGGCGGTGGCGGTGCTCGTCCACCATTGACATAATTTAACGGGGCTGTTTGTTGTAAATTTGGCGGGGTAGTGGTTATATATTGTTGTATAGAGTTGGGCGGCGGGGGTGGTTGCATCTGTTGCGTGTTACACAAAGGACTCGTCGTATTTATTAACAGACGTCCATCAACCAAACGCTTAGGACTAACCTGTCCAGTTTTGCCTAATAGCGGTGAGGATCCTGTTGGTAGGGTCAACAAATATTGTGGCGTTGTTTGTGCATTTGGCGCGTGCATTGTTGCAAGCGCATTGGACGAATTGGCGGTAACGGTGGCCATGTTGGGCGACGATATTTCGGTATTTATACTTAAAGGTATCTGTGGCATAACAGATATTTGATGCAACATGCCAGAGTTCATTTGAGGAATGGTTATTTGTTTACTAGGTGTCAACTTAAGTGTACCACCAGCAGTTAGTTGGCTGCTTGTGGGTGGTGTAGCGGGATGAGGTAGAAACTCTGAATTAAGAACTTGTGGCGGTAAACCAGTTGTCAGCATAGTTCGCGCAGCCGTGTTCACTTGTTTAGCTGGAGTCTGCCGTACCGGTGTTGTTTGCAGTGAACGGCTGGCCGAGGAACACATTGAAGCCGTCAAACTTGCCGATTCCCAATGTTGTACCAAAGCATTTAAACGAGCTTCTTCCAGGGCAATTTCTGTTTCACTGTTTGAATCGTAGTCCGGCCCCTGAAATATGAAAGTGTTGTGGCAGTTTATTCCTGAATATTACTATAATAAACACTTACCTCTTCTATTTTTTTGTCTAGCATTCTGAAGAAGTTTTGCTGGCTACTGGAAATTTCCCTAAATCAGGGCATTTTATTAGAGTATTTAGGTATGCAATGTTAAATATTTTAGAAATACTCACTGGCTTTGCAGTAGCGATAGATTCCTTGCTCTCAGTAAGGATACCGATACCTCCTCATCGGATTCACCCAATTCTTTATTGCTATTCTCATCAGACTCCTCTGTTCTATTGTGTTCCCGATTTTCCGAATCTTCGATATGACCTTCCTCCTCGTCTGTCTCGGCTTCGGAATCGCCTGAAATGAAAATAGAATATATAAGCGTTTTCCCACATTAATACCGTTATGTAATTTTAAACTCCAAATAGTGGGTCAAATCTCTTTTGCGAAGTCCCTTTAAAAGTTTAGCTCTAGACTGACTTAAATTGCGTAACTATTCATAATGTGAAAAATAAGGAATCTTCCCTAATTTTTGTTCTAATAATATTAATCAATACAAACACTTGATTGTTTTGATTTTATAAAACTCATGTGTTGTTGCTCTTATTATGAAATATGAATGCATGTACGAGTATGTGTGTATGTAGTTCTTTTTCGCATCTTCCTAAGTACAATAATACCTGAACAAATAGAAACATTTTTGCATGACCTGAATCCTCTGTTTTCATTCTAATTTCTTCTAACACTTGATGACAATTTATGTGTATCTTAGCAATTATTTGTTGTCGTTACTTCTATCTCCCTTTATTATTATTATTTTTTTTTTTTGAAAGCAAACTCATCTTATTATTTGCAATATATTGCGAGCACGAACTACCTGCAGAACAATATTGTTGTGGTGACTGTTTTGAATTCCTCTTCCTTGTAATCAAGTAACAAATTAGTAAAAATCAATCAGTTGTTGCAAAGTGTTTCTTCGCCTTTTTATTAAAATTCTATTCAACCGTTTTAATGTCCTTCGAGTTTTGAAAAACATTCAAGCAGGAAAGAAAAACGGGAACAGGAATGGGAAAGACAATAAAACACTTTCTTAATGAATTAACAATTTCAAAAAAGACAAACTGCAGATATTTGGGGAAATATTGTAATCACAGAGTAAGATTAAGAAAAAAAAATGTTATGTTTTCTATTTGATTCTTGATTTGATATTCCGACAGGGTGTTTTGATGTAGATTTTTGGAAGGAATTTCCGTCATCCCTTATCAAATTTGGTTTGGGGACAAACCGGTTTCGGCTATGTGCCATCTCCAGTGACATTTTTCGTCCTTTATTTTTTCATTTATCTGCAATTACTTAGAATTAACTGCGACTAAAGCCATGATAAGTGCTTCTAGAAAAGATGAATGTACTGAAAACAATTTGCTGTTGTAGGCTAGTTTTTTAATTTAACATTTTTAAACTAAAATGATTTGAAAGTTTTGAAGGAACGACGGGAACATAAGCTTTGAATTTAGTTTGCAGTCTTTTTATAATCAATGTGAATCCATGAATATTTTTGGAATAGTATTGTTTGTGCGTTTGTGGTCCAAGCCCCCCCTTTCTAGAATTCGGACCATATTTAACTTAGCCCCCTTACCAAGATCTTTAATTAGTTTCCAGAATCCTGAAAAATTTAAGCAGTAACCTAACGACTCTAGCGCAACAAAGAGTCTAATTCGTACTAATGTACAAGTTGTTCATAAAAGTTATCGTGGTCTTGTATTGACATTGTCAAGGGGCAGTGCGGTGGTGCATCGCGCTCTTTGTGTACTAACCTATTGCCGAAACGGTGATTTTGTAGTTAGCGTTCAGCGTTTGTATCGTGAGGAATATAATTTTCCCAATGATTAAAGTGACGATAGCATTAGAAAATGGTTTTTGATTTTTGCAAATACCGGAGCAACACTAGAAATTTAACAGATAAAAGATGAAGAAACGATCGAAGGAATAAGGACTTAGTATAGTCGACATCTACATTAGCCATTCGCTAAATGCTAAGAGGCTTTTTGGCCCAGCAGTTGCATGAGTATCAAGAATGCAACTCAAGAATATGGTTCTAGCAAGGCGGGACTAGTTGCTACACTTCCGATTTTTCAATTGTTGCGGTAAAAGAATTATTTCCGAACAAAGTGATTTCTTGTAGAGACACCAATAACTGGCATCCTAGCAATCCCGATCTTAGCCCTCTATTTTTTCTAAATAGTTTGGCATTTCCGTCATATTAGATTATTAATATATTTTGTTAATTTGTTCTACCATCAAACATCGGATATTCATTTTGGACACCTTGCATATAGTGGGCGCAAGTTTGATAAGACCGGCTAACTCCGTTCTTGTAGAGGCCATTTTGTTCAGTTCACTTATGTACATATATACATATTAGAGGATTCGAAAAACCGGCCATTTTAAAAAACTGGTAGTCGAATGAATAATTGTAAAACTAACGAATGACAAAACTCAACCCCTTCACTGCATTGAGATGTGGGGCAAATGCTTAAAAGTCCTATACAAATAATTTAAACGCTTAGTTCTGTTTTTACTTTAATCAAGATGTTAACAGTTGTGTTCATTGAAATAGAAGTGACCGTAATCAAAATAGTAGCTTGCAATATTTAAATAAAAAATATGATTTTATTTAAGTGCTTATATCCTTAAACGTTTAAATAAATGCATAAGCCACTTTTTAAGATGTTCTATAGGTTATAATGATAGCAGCACATCTGTGAGGCTTTACCTCATAGTCAAATTGATCTTTTGCCGATTTGCTTGTGTGCTTTGTGCAGTTGGTCTGTTGGTGCGCCCATATTTGTGGAATTTTCCACTCTGGGTATGGCAGGATAACGTCATTCATTACACTTGCTGATCCATGATTTCTTTTATTTGAAATAAAATGGAAATTTTTCCCTTATCAAGGCTCTACCGGCTTTCATGTGGGTTGTAGCTTATATACGGTATTGGGAGGCCGACGGACATAATGTCCAGAACAAAGCTATTTTTCTATAATCTGTTCCTTTCTTTTTGGCAAGTTAATGGGTTCATGGGACAAATTTTAGCCTATTTCTTTGTGTTTTCAATCAGGTGCCTACAAATAGATAATGTTATAAGTTATAACTGCTATTATTTTGAACACGGCTGTAAAGTAATGATGTTCAACTTATTTATTAGATTCGTCTTTGTAAAATGTGCTAATTTCAACTGTAAATGACCAACAATTTATATATCGAATTTTTCCATGAAGTACAAAAGAATCGGTTACTTGTATTAAAAAATCGAGACCGTATATTAAAAATCCGTTTTTGTTTTGTATCCAATTCATTTCTGGAATCGTCTTCAACAAATCTTTAATCCTAAGGGGTGACTGGCTCATTTTTTTTTTTTTTTGCATAATAAGGGACATGCCATCAAGGAGAGATTCTCCAGACAATGCCATGATTACTAATTATTTGTGGCCCAAATTAAACAAATGTTTTACTAAAGGAAATGAACGCTTTATTCCTGAAAGTGGTCCAATCAATTGCCCATTAGGGTGGTGCTCTGGATCATTTTCTCTGGGGTTACGGGAGGTCATTAGTTTATGAATTGGACGAATTGGAAGACAATGTTGGGCAGACCGTTGTCGAGATACGGTCCCAAATACTTGAGACAGTGGTCGATAATTGGACTACTCGACTATTGCCTTATAGTCATTCGCACAATAAAGACAATTGTTTTTTTTTCTTTTTGGAAATTATATATTCTCAGTAAACTCGTAAAAAATCGAAACCATATATTTAAAAAACCTGAAAGCGTCGGCGGCGGTTTAAATAATAAAACCGTTAAAGCGGGTTTCGGTTGCGGTTTCCAAGACTCTAATGCATGTATTTTAATTGTGTAGTTATTCCATTGTCATTTTCAGTGAATCGATTTTTTACGTATAGAAATTTAGATTAAACAAACGCACACAGGCATTCAGTGCAATTTTTATGTAAACGTAAAATTGTTGAATTTGAACAACTAATTGATAACATTTCTTTAGACCGACCTAAAACATCAAAACTACCAATCGACATTACAACTACAACTACAACTACACATGCGAGCATGTGAGTTCGTTAATACGTTGACATTCAACTGTGTAGAACAAATTTGTTAACACACGTTAATGTTTTAATAAACGAACTAAAATGCAGTGACAGAAATCAGCAATGGAATAAACAAACAGGTGGTGGTACTTAGTATCCTTCGAAGGAATGTATTGTCGATATGAATGAATATTAATACATTCATAATCAACTGAATACATACATTTATTTGTTCACACACACACACACACACACACACACAAACACATGTTGCGAGTGTGTTGGGTTAGTTGAAAGGGTTGGGGGAGTTTTAAAAGAAATGTGTGAAGTGATTACATCCTTTTTATTTATTCTTTGTAACATTTTATTAACTCTTTCCGTTACTTACCATGCCCTCCTTTCTTGCCATTCGCTTTACTTTTCGATTTTCTAGGATAAAGATGGATTTTACTCTGTCCACAGCCCATAATAATAATTAAGTCGTGTTAATAATATTAAAATACTTTTGTTGCACTTTTAGTTAAATTATTTAATTTCAAAACTGGGGCCGCAAAAACTAAAATTAAATGTTTAAGAACAATTAACCAAACGAACGTTTTTTTTTTAATTTAAACGAATTATTGAGGAAGCAGCAACGAATTTTGTAATTAATTTACACGAGTATTAATACGATTTAAGAGACGTTGTTTTTTATGAAAATAATTTTATTTGTACAAAAGATGTGACCCGTTTTTATTAACTCATTTTTAGTAGAAAATTATAGAGAATAAAATTTATTTTTTTTATATTTTCCAAAGGGCCCGAAGATGTTCCAATTTTAGATTACAAATTTCTAATTTCTTTCATTTCCTTTATTATTTTTTTTTACAATATTTAAGTCACCATTATTAATGATTTTTTTTATTTTTGGATATTTTTTTATTCCTGATGATTAGAAAGTTTAGTTATGCCTTGGTATGTGGTAATGATGATGATTATGATTAAGGAATCTCTGGATAACACAAAAATAAGGAAAAATTTAACTGCGCATAGTCACTTGAAAGAACAAATGGTAGTCGGTATTTGTGCTATAAGTAGCACAATTTTAACCCTCTATTGATCAAGAAAGAATTCAGTTGAAATCTTTAAAGTAGTGAACTGAAATTTTCTTTACGGGCCTCATAATTTTGCCAAACTATTTATTTTGTAACTACGTTTGGAAAACAGTTTAGACAAAAACAAAAAGGAGATGCTATTTTGCTTACCAGTAAAACGTAAAAAGATCGGGTTGTGTATTTAGGTCAAATGCAAGGACATGTGTCTTAATTTGCGGACGGTTTACGGATGAAATTCAGGATGGAGAAGGAGTAATCGTTATTCGATTATTTCGCACATTTTGTTCTTTGTTTTGTGAAGAATCACACGATTTTTTCGTTTTAAATGTTACTTTTCTGTTTTTTTTAATAAAGTGAATTGATGCCAAACACCGCACCGTTTCCATCATAGTAGATGTTTTCGGGAATATTTAGAAACTTCAACGACAGGCCCTTTTAAAGTGCTCAATGCTACTTTAGGGGTTAATAGACGTGAATATTATCATAAGAGCACTTGATTTGTTGTCTCTCCCTTAACAAACTAACCATTCGAATAACGAGTAACGAACAACTGACATTAATACATTTTTAAAGCACACATCCACAGAAGGAACATAAATACATACATATATACATACATGTATGTTCATTTACAAACAAACGTGAACTGACTGTAAATAAAACGGCGCGTTGTGTGTATTTAACGAAAACCCGTAAAATCTAAAAAAGAAGTATAGAAAAATAAAAGCAGTAGGTGGAGGGGGATGGTTGGACTACAGTCGCGTTTGTTCTTGAACAGGAAAAGCCCCCCAGCACACCAGAATGAAGACATGTGAGCAGATGTTCTAAATAAGAAGGTAGGTATGCCATCACAGTCTCTTCAACTAACTGACTTCGCCTATTTTATGGGAGTACGGTGCCAAAGCCATTGGAAAAGGCAAGTCTAAATTACACTGCAAGATGTTTTTCTGGCCTGAACCCTATTTTTTTTTATTAAACACTTCGAAAGTTGCTGGCTGAGATTTTTGTTGCAGTATTTCTTTTTTGTTTTATTGTGATTTAACTATAACTTTATGAGGTCATTTTTGTCGGCGTTTTGCCCTTAGGCCTTAAAATAATTATCATAATTTTTGTGTTTTGTTCTTCTAGAGTTTCTAACGGCAAACGCCTCTTGGTTTGTTTTGATTTGTTTTAAACAAACCCAATTTTATAATTCCACTCAATCATGTTTTCGATACACTTTATTTAATTATCAAATGTTGCACATTTTAAACATTTAATTTAAAATGAAGTTAGTGTATTGAGTTTCATTAATGTTTCTTATTTGTATGTATGTATGTATGTAAGTATGCATGTAAGTATGTATTTCATTTTATGCTGTTGTTTTTTTTTGATAAAGGAACAGCCCGTTTCTGTGATTAATTTGATATGACACAACAATAACACGCACATAAACACTCAATTATTGAGCAAACGTCATTGTTTTAGACATTTTTCGCAAGTATCTTAGGGGAAACTGAAAAATTTTAAGAGGAAAAGAAAAAAAACTAAGCAATAAATAATATTAGGAAAACCCCTTTAAGAAATTTATATTAATGTTAATCACATT
Source organism: Phania funesta (assembly GCA_963932375.1). Classification (NCBI taxonomy): domain Eukaryota; kingdom Metazoa; phylum Arthropoda; class Insecta; order Diptera; family Tachinidae; genus Phania; species Phania funesta. The sequence continues at coordinate 90,148,846 of OZ010656.1, read as the reverse complement.
GTCTTGAGCTTTTCCCTCTCTCTCTTAAACTTTAAAATTCATTAGGGAAGTGAAATGGGACAAATAAACGAACGATACCAAAAAGAATTAAGAAGAAAACGAGTTGTTGCTTTTGGCAAAGAATTTTTACAAATATTTTTAATAAAGCAAAACTTTTTCTTTAATATTTTCCGATTTCCGTTTATTTCTTTGCAATAATTAAAAAAGTATCCTTTTTACTGAATGAACCCTTCATTAATGCACCCAATTTTTCTTGTCTGGGTTTGCATTAAAAATAATAGGAACATTTTTCAACATTATGACAACATACCGTTATTTACTTAATTTAGTGTTTTAAAATATGTGAAAAAGCTTTTTAGAAATGTTTCTTTCTTAATCCCCACTTTCACTCTGTATTTTTGTTCTCGCTCTCTCTCTCTCACACACACACACCCACTCTTTCAATATATTTTTAAATCTCATTATTTTGCCGCTATGTGTGTTCACTTTACACATGTTCTCTCCCACCCTCTTTGTGTTATTGGGGCTCTCTCACTCTCTCTTTTCATGAAATTTTCACATGAATGGTTGTTAGTATAGTTCCTTGCCCATATTATCATCATCATTATGGAATTGATTTTTCTATTTTTATAAAATGTGTATTTTTTTGTAGTTGGTTATTCTTATGTTAAAGAAATTTTTATGCTGCAAAGAAATAGTGTGATTCCTAGAGGTTGTATGGTTTTTTTTTATAAACATTGAGAGAAGGGGGAAATGGAAAATATTAAATTAAAACTATTTGTTGTGATAGAAATACAACAAATGTGTCTTTCCATTGGCGTGTGTTTTAGTATGAGACCCCTCAAATGCCGCGTTTTATGTGTCCGATTAAGAACATGTGTATTACTTTGTTGTTGTTGTTGTTATTATTCTTACTTTATTAATTTTGATATTTTCTTTTGTTGTTATTATTTAATTTTATTTCACAAATGGCCACATACATAACATAAATTTGCTATCAAATTTATTTCCTCGAAATTAGGAAATTTTGTCATCGAAAAGCATTATGTTTTCAATATCTATCAATTCACTTAATTATTAAAATGTTCTTTCTTTCTGTTCACTCACGGTGGTTATAGATTTACATATATTTATAATTGTTTTATTTTTGCAAAGTGGTCGGTTGTTCTTATTTGTTTGTTGTATTTTTTCGCGTTTTTCATACAGGAACTTTTTTCGAATACTTTAGCAGAAAACACTTTTAATAATATTTGTTGTTGTTTGTTTAATTAAAGTTGTTGTTTTGGAATTAATTTTGCTAAAGTTTATTTATTTTATAAAACTTTGTTGTTTACTTTAAATAATAAAAAAAATATAGATAATTATTAAATAAAGTTTTGCAAAAAAATAGTTATTTTTACAAAATGCCTCGTCTTTTTACTGTCAGCTCAACAATGACAGTTTTGCCTTTTAGTGTCGGTAATGAGCAAAGAAAAAGTCACACAAACACAAAGTCTCACGTACATAAAATTAGTTAAATTCAGCAAATCTTTCTTTCCATCCTCATTTACTTTGGGAGAAATTTTAAGAAAGCTTTTTTAGTACTTTAACTTAATGACTATGCCGGTGTTCAGTGAATACAAGAGAGAAAGTGTAGAAGCTTTTATGTTGTATCCAAATCAGGGATGGACAATTAAGTACTATTGTGGTTAATTGCATTAGAATTATAGCCTCAATCCGTTGCATTAAAAATGATTTTTTTAATTCAAATTTTGCTATAAATTGTGCGATTCGTTGAATCGTTAGCGGGCAGTAAAAATTGACAGTTAATTCATTTTAAAATTATTTGTGATACTCGAAATATGAGTAAACACATTTCGTGAGAATAGTCAGTTTGTTATATTTTAATTGTTATATAAACTATAATATTAAATGCAAAATAATTGGCTTTAAGAACAGAGCATAGATGAACAATGAAAATGTATGCTGTAGTATTCACGTCGGCGAATGTTGATTTTTTGTATACAAACATATGTATGTATATGGTTTAACTTCACTAATTAGAAATTCAAATTGATTTTTTGTGTATTCAAGGATAATAAGCACAATTGATTAATTAGATAATAACATAGTATGTTGAAACAACAGCAACATCATTAAGAAGCTCAATAGCTAATGGGTTCGCCCATTGACTTTTGGGATCTGGAGATTATCGTTCAGTTGTTTAAAACACACCATAGAGTCTTTACAATTGATCGTAGAATTTTAGATGGGTTCCTCTGTAATATTTTAAAGTTGAATAACTGACTGTTCCCCAAAGCTGTATTCCGTAAGTCCACATGAGTCTTAGTATCATATTGTGTATTGTTATTTGGTTTTTCAAGCTGAGCTCAAATTTTGAGCAGAGTAACCAGCAGAGAATCTTTGTTTTAATATTTAACTGCCAGTTCTTTGTTCTAATAAGTGTGTCCCACATTTATCTTCTATGCGCATTCCTTAATATTTAGCGCAGTCACTCTGAGGAGTTTCGAGTATCTTGATTTTATGTGCAAAACTTTCATGCCTTCACATTTTAATTACAGTTGTAGGAAAAACATATTTAAAAAACATGGATGTATAATGTAATACTAAAAACTACTGTATTGGTTAGAATAAATAAAAAACATTTCAATATTTAAATTTCCAGTTTCATAGCAATGCTTGAAACAATAGTCTGGCAGCTCCTTTATCATTATTTTCTCATCCAACTTTTTTTGCTCATTTTCTCTCTCTTCTCTTCGTCGAACACGTTGAGTACGTTGTTGTCAGGGATGATAAAGTTGGATAAATGTACTTGTTTTGTACTATTCAAGCCTACAAAGTAATCATTTGAGAATGTTTAAAAGTGTTCACAGTTTATTATTTTTTTGATAAAGGAGTTTTTAGACAAATGCGAATTATCAAAATTAAACCTCAATGATAATCATTTTCTTCTTGAAAATATATTCTGTTGAACAGAAGTTCATATCTGTATATTTACGGTTGAAAATTAAATTTTGAAGTCGCTAAATACTTTTACACCAGAGAATTTTAAGAATATAAATACCAAGGGTGTAACAGATACCTTTGTTAATAAAAATGTTCCCTAATTAAAGCAAACACTATACTATTCTTAATAACCAATTCCGGGATTTGGCATAAGTGTTACAGATGATTAAAATTTAAATTATTAAAATTAAAATAATTTAAAAAATGAGTTAATATTTCCAGAGCTTTTCAAAGTTGTAAAAGGAGTCTTATCAATTCCACTGTCATCCGTGAATGAGGAAAGAATATTTTGATATACAAATTTTATTTAAAGACGAAGGAACGGAACAGACTGTATCTGCTAACGATTTCTTGTTTAATCCAAACAAAAGAATTGATAAAAACATAATTCATGCCGCTATATTTTCAAGATATGTATCATGCTTTTTTACGTATCTTATGTTACACAATACACAACATGTATTTATTTTATAAGTTGTTATTTATCTAAGAACATATGTGTAGACGCACATGACATGTACGTTCTGTGTTTGTTTACATTAATCAATGTTTAAAAAATTAAAAATAATATATTTTAGTACTATTGGAGTCGAAAAGGTACAAGTTTAAAAGCTCGTTGTTTCGAAAATAGTTTTTTTAATTATCATCCCTGGGTGTTGTTAATATGCAGAGTTGGCAGTTTTTGAAACACTCTAGCCAGAAAACGCTAAATAATACTGTGGAGTAATTTCGTACGAAATCAACACACTAGAATAAAAAAATATTTACTTTACCCCTACAGAATTTGATAAAACTTGGTAAAGAGATAAAGAAAAACGCATTTTTTTTTTTTAAATATCTTCAACGGTTTCCCAAAATCCGCGAAAGAAACGTCACCTAACTTAAAATCACAATAGCTTTTCTTCTAATAGAGCTAGGGTAATGTGAGTGGTTTTCAAATTCCATATAAAAAAATGTTTTCCGATTTCCGACGCTTTTTTAATATATAATTTAACATCTGCAAAGAAGCCGGAAATGTCTTGTAATCTCCCGTGCGTCTACCTGTCATCGCCTTGGGCATCAGTTGGTGAGTTTACCTGTTTTAATTCGCCTTGTACTTATCGCTAAGGTGTGCAACTTGATAATAAGATGTAGATAAATATGCCAATCTGGTATCAGCTATTGTCGCACAGTTATTTATAAAATTGGATTGTGGCTTTGGTAACAGCAGTGTTAAATTTCATAGTACATGAGTCATGTTGTGGTTGGAGTCTACGCTAATGTTGAATTGTGTATATACGTGTACAAAGCCTTGTGCTGAAATAAAATGTATCCATAATTATTATTAGATAATAAAAGGGAGAAACTATTTAAGACAGACTATATTCTATGTTCTGTGGCTAACTACACAAACTCAGTATGAGCGACTAAATTAATAGGGGCTGTCTTATCATGTGCATATAATGAAGGTATATCGGAGACAAGAGATGTGGAAAATTCGCCTTATGGACACTAAAACTAAACAGTTCTACCACGTGATGTTAAATTAGTGTAGATACATTTTTCAACACTCTGTTATAATCTACGTTGATTCATTTACATACGTTAAAGAAAAGCAATTTTTGCTGACTTATTTGCTTTGATTTCTGTCAATAAGTAGAAATACATACTTTAACTCAGAAAAGGCGTAACAAATAATATTTTTAAATAGCGTTTTTTCTCATTTTCTGTTATTTTATATAGACATTTTGAAAAAAAGACGTAGGCATTTAAAATCATGTAAGAAAACCGCCCTGGCTCAACTTACAAAATAACAAATTAAGTATTTACGTAGTAGGCAATGAATACGTTGGGAAATCGTAATATTGCACTTTTTGTTAGATTTGCATTAAAGGAAAGGGATAGAATTGCAATTAAGGGTACAAAAGAAGGAGTAATAAAATGGATTGTATGGATAAAAATTCCGTTATTTTTCTTGAAAATCCAAGAGATGGCGGTCACACCAGAAGGAATATTGTAGACAAACTACAATGGGAGAGAGTTGTTAACAAAAGCAAGAGAATGAGAGGTGAGCACTATTTAAGCAAAACGAATAAATGGGGGGTGTAATTTCGTCTTTGTGAAAGAAGTGCTGAATATTTTCGAGTTTACGGAGTCCTTGCGAAGAGAAATTTTTACTTGGTTTTGCAAAAGTTAACGTACATATGTGAAGAATTTTGCAAAATTTAATAGAAAAGAAAAAAGCTGCGCTGAAATTTAAGTAACGATATGCACATAAATGTTTTTAATTGAGCTATTTTTTAGTCTCTACAATTTTTACTATCAATATTTTTATTGAAAGTTAATTTAGCATACACTAAGTTAACTAAAGTTAACACAGCAAAAACTGAAAAGGGCAAAATTTTAAGTCTATTAATTGCGAATCTTACACTTCCCAAAAAAGTTCTAAAAATCAGTTCAGTTATTCTACTGCCTTTTGTATATAACAGAACAATTAAGAACATGCAACAGCATATGGAAAAATCAAATGCTAGTTTTGGAATAAGTCAGTCGTTATAATGTTCACCATGATGTTACCTTTCCACATACTCGTATATGTAAATATGTAGACATATCGAATTTGTTGCTACTTAAAAGAGCAGCCAGTTAATGTCAATAACTTTTGATGAACAAATCACTTTTTTCTTTAGATACAACTAAATTTTGTTGATTATTCAACGAAGAAATTTTTTTTTGTTTTTGAAATTGGTACCGGGTTCTTTTCGCTATGTGCGAAAATGTAGACGACTGTACGTGAAGAAATTAAAATTATAATTTTTCAAGTCAAATAGCTGCTAAGAAGCTCTAAGAGATACCTCGTATGTGTCCTAAAGTTTTTTGTAGACCTTAACTATAAAAACCCATCGTATTTGAATATAATCGAAAAGAGGCCAATGGACTGGGTTAGCATTCTACATTTTCGGCTTCTACGACCACTACCAAAAAAAAAAAGACACTCGGGTGAAGTTAGAAAAATAAAGGTCAATGATCAAAATTTTAGCATATAATAAATCTATGTAATGAACACTGAAATACAGGTCTGTTCTGAAAACCACGTGTTTTCAAATCACGAACGATTTTGAAATCACGCCGACGATTTGATGCTGTTCTTCAAATCACGTGATTTTACAGTTTTCGGCGTGGTTTTATTTTTTCGAAAACACGAGAAAACAGCTGACTATTTAGATTTGTTTTTTGTTTGTTTATTTTTTTTTTTATATTCTTAAGTAAAATAAAAAGTAAAAATTAAGGTAATAAAAATGCCGGGAGCTAGTTTATTGATAGTAATTGCTTTAAAAGAAGAAAATTTAAAAAATGAGCGTGTAAAAAAACGTCATTTACGGGACAAAATTCCCAAAGCATAAAAACAAATGTTAGTATAAAAAAATTAATGCAAAAATAACGAAGTTGCCACTGTTTTCATCGATGAAATTTGCTTAGATTTTGCACTTCTAATTTCTAAATTTGCACAAAAATTACTCAGTTATTTACTATTATTATATTTTTTAACAACAATAAATAAATTTTGTATTAAATAAAAAACAGGATACTATAAATTCCATATATCTTACATGATATTTTACGACTGTGTCACTTTGGCAACCTCACAAATATCTTCGAAAAAACAAACCAGCTGACTGCCGAAGAGAAAAAGCAAATCACGAACATTGATAAACAAAGCAAAACAACTTTTTACAAAACAAACAGTGTCCTTAGAAATTTGTTAATATACATATATGTTTTTGTGTGTATAAAACCTCATTTTATTACATAAATAAATAAAAAACACATCATATTAAATATATAATATAATTTTTATTTGATTCTAAATGCAAAACATAGAAAAAAAACTTCAAGTGATTTGAAATCGTCAGACTGTTAGCTCACCGGTTTTAAATTACGAGATTTCAAAAAATTTTATGCACAGAACACCTTTTCGTGATTTGAAATCACTTTTACAAAAAAGTGATTTTCAGAACATGCCTGATAATAGCCTTATTTTATTAATGAAAGTCCAGCATTTAGAGAAAATTTAGTTATTCTTCTCTTATCGCTTATAATATTTTATTTGATTACTTGTTTTATTCTATTTAACTTTGTTTTAATTAATTTAATTTTGTTTCATTTAAATAATTTTGCTTCTGGAACGAATTTCCGTCATTCCTTGTCAAGTTTGGTTTGGAGACAAACCGGTTTCGGCCATGTTCTGACTGTATTTTATTTACTTTTATTTGATTTTAAATTATTTTACTTCATTTTATTTAATTTCAAATTTAATTTATTTTATAATTGAGTAATTTTTATTATTTTATTTTGTAATAATTTTTTTTTAATTTTCAGTATTTTATATAATTTTAAATTAAATGTATGTATTTAATTTCAATTCTATTAATAAATTAATAAACTACTTCTATTAATTTTTTTTGTTTTTTGAAATAAAGTTGTTTGTTTAAGCTTTATTGTGCTGCCTGCTTTAACTATCTAATGTTGATATCAGGCTCTTCTTCTCATGAGTTGAACTTTGATCTTTGTTATTTGATCTGAAAATAAGTGATGAGACAAAAATATTACACTGACACACGCCCATGGTCATAAATATTTCACGAAAACATAAAATCCAATTCCGTTTCGGCTGACAAAAGCACAAAAAATGGATAATAATAATAAGAAAAAAAAGAAAAGAAACAATATTTCACAAAAATCAAAACTTCACAATTCATATGCAACACATAGCCACGCACAGAAACACACACGGCCACGCACAGTCATGCACACATAATTATCATAATAAAAAATATTCATTATTAACAACCCCGCTTCCCGCTTCCCCCTCCCCCACTCGTTTGCAGTACATCCCAGCACTATTGTGTTGTTCGTTTAGTTGTTTGGCTGTTTAAGTTGTCATCATTATTTATGAAATGCGATTTGTTGCAAAGCTTTTTGTTCTTTTAACTGTCGATTCTGGTCCCTTAAAGGACACCCTGTGTTGTGGCATGTGTCGAGTGTTTTGATTTGTAACGTTTGTCACTTTATTATTTGGCAATATATTATAACAACATCAGAAGCAACAACAACAACAGCAGCAGCTAGTAAGTGCAACACAAATAGACCAAAAACATCCAGAAGACATTTCGCTGGCTGTTCTTGTGGTGAGGGAGCTACAAAAAGACTTAAATCTAGATTGTAATTATAAATGGCGAGGAGAAAATTTAATAAATGATACATTTAGCATTAATACATAGACATACAATCTACATATGTATGTGATATTTTCATTTCCGGTCTACATTATTCCGGTGGATTCGAGAACTAAACATCATTTGGAGTTGACAGGATTAGAGAGCTTTGGCGAATCAAAGTAGACTATTGCAATATTTTTAACTCAATAACTGTGAGATTCTGCTTAATAGAGTGATTTCTTTAATCAAAATTCATATGGATACAAAAAATATAAAGGGTAATGGATACACTAAGGCCTTGATTGGCGCTGTTTCCCCTTTTGTTGCTTTTTCTATTTTTATTTATTTTTTTACGTCCTTTCTTCTCTCTAATTCGAACATATTATAAATTTATTTGTTAAGCATTAAGTTTCAGTTTAAAGTTTTATCCTGTAGGTTACATTTATGTTAAAGGGATTTTCCTAATAAGGATCCTACATAATCCTACGACTATTGAAAAAAAGAAATCTGACATAATTGTATTCCGCAAACAAAATCCGAAAACACAATGCAACTCCGTTGGTACTGGAAATATTATTCAATGAATTTTATTTTAATATTCCCAGCAAATACTACTGCTTTGCCATCAGGGCAATATCTAGTTGGTGTTGCACTCAATCCTGCCTACGTAGGTCATGATATTAGTTCACGAAGTCCTACTTTAGAGTATTTTTTAAGCGCTTATCACAGCTCTTCGTGGGTGTTTGGTTGTGTTCTGTAAAATGTATAATTTTGTGTTCATTGGTTGAACGTTGATGTGAGGAAATCTCCCGAAAATAGTCACAAAATGAGTCCTTTAATCTCAAACCAAATGAAACAGAAGTCGTAGTAAAACTTAAGAAATTTATATCAACATAATTTTTCGCCATATATTTTCACCATAAATTGATCTTTCATTACCATATAAGCGCAGCTGTTTAAGAAGAGAGTTTTCCATAATACCCAAATATCACTTAACCATAAGAACATTTGAGCTTTCCTTAATTACATGTCACGCAGACTGCGGGGGCAATCAACATTTTGTTTGTGCTAAATCACGGAGCTGAACTGAAGCGGAAGTGATTGAGGACTTATTGACAACACGCGTTAATATTTTATTTGCCGCCAAAAACAACAAGCAAAAACAAAAACTCGTGTTTAAGTGAGTGTCTGTGTGTGTGTGTGTGTTTGATTTTGATTCAATAAAACGCGCGCGACAAAAACAACGCACAGGGTGCACAAGTCACGTGTCCTGCTACAAACAATGGACAAAATCAAATCAAAAGGCATGAGAATGGGCTAAGTACACAGTGTACAGAAGCATGCAGTGACACGCCCACTTATCAAAAAATACGTTTATTTGTGTAATTGGAAATTACAACGATTTGCATTTAATTGTTTTCTTTTTTATTTTCAAGAAAAATAATGGATTTTTAAAAACAATTTATTGCTGTTGTGCTATTAGAGCAAGAAGTTTGAAAAATATTTACGCTACTAATTAGTATGGAAGAAGGATATTTTCTCTTTTGGAGAGGCTGCATATCGAATGTGTTACTTGGTAAAGACAAAAATACTTTTGCGTTTTTCGTATTTTTTTAAATTTATGATTTTTTGTGAATTTTTAAAAACCTTTTTTTTTTGCATAATTTGTCGTTACACTATTTTTCTAAAACTTGTGGGAAAATTTCTTTTTAATTTTTTTTTTAAGAATTCTTAAGTTCTTTTTTATACATCAAAGAAAAATGAGCACGAAAAGAAATATCCAGAAGAGTAGAGAAACACGAAAATTGATGGACGAATTCAAATTCACTCGCTACCCTATTAGAATTTAGCAGTCACAACTATCAGCTGTGCAGCATTAAAAATCGATTTTTTTAAAAATTTGCGAGAAAATTCCGAATTATACTCTGATTCTACTTTTTTTTTTTAGAAGATATATACGTAATGTTGCGTTATACTGTGTTCAGACCAACACCTTAATTCGGAAATTTAGCAAATTTACGCAATTAAGGCCTTAATAGAGCTTAATTTACCATACACGAACTCAATTGAAAAATTGAGCAATTAGTACTTAATTGAGTCAGATTTACAGTGCTACTTTGGTAAAGTATGTTTAGAGAACAGAAAGAAAAACTATACTGACAAAATCCAGGTACATTCAACAAAAAGCCTGCGTCACCAGTTCATGCCAGTTGTCACACTCTATATAGAAAAAATTAAAATAAAAATTAAAAGAAATTGTGGATGGAAAATGCCATACTTATTGTGAGGGTATGGTTCTATAGGGGAGTAACGCGTACCAGTGGTTTAAATCCAAATCGCGGCAAGATTAGTCATGTGCAGAGCCTTCTTTGCTATCTTAAGAGATCAATTAGTTCCAAACTCCTCAGCAAGAGAGAAAATATTTAGTTTTAATCGTTTTGGGGGATAGCTTAATATCCGATTTTTCTCCCCCCCTGGATCAACGTCTTATTATATATTTTGTTAGATTTTGAGGCTTTGTTGCTTGAAGCTGCTGCATAAGTTTGCTGAGAATATTGTAAAAAATATTCGAAATATAATTTTCTTGTCCATATGAGCAGGTAAATGGTAGCAGGTTATGGTGGTATGATGCGAACTTCCCACAAATATTCTAATTCGAGTCCTTAGCATGTATGTCTGTATTTTTATCATTGAATATACATATGAGCATGTATGCATGTATGTTCTATTATTGAATACACATATGTATGTAGGTGTGTATGTAAATACACATGTGTTATACGTAAATATGATGAATGGGTCCCTGAGCCTAAAGCTTCGTGTTAATTTGCTTAAACGTTTTGTAATCAAATCCACATGTTGCGGCGGCATTCATTCCTACATTTTTACACATAAAATCCCAATTTTACACACAAACATCCTCTAAAAATAAGTTGTCCTACAAGTGTTTGCCAAGTTCAACCCTTTTCCGCACAAGCAAAAATATTATTTTCTTTTTTCAATAAAAATGTTTGATTTCTCATGTTTTGCTTGGATGGAAAAAAGCAATTTGAATATTTTTCGAATCTTTTCTTTCTATTTTTTTTTTTTGGCGAACGTGTGTGTGTTCCTGTCTCTCATCATTGACACAATAAATGCTCTGGAGTGAAAAATTGTTTTACTTTGAATCCTTTTCGCTCTCATTTATTCGCCGGTATAAGTTTGTGTTGTTAATGCCTTCTGGTTTGGTGGGATTATTTTTTGGTTTGTTGGAGCGGAAAAATATCAGTTTTGCATCTTGTTTTGTCGTGGCGTTGGTTTGAAAAACAGATTGTTGAACATTCAATAAATGAGTGAGTGTCAATATTTATATGTGCAAAATATACGCTTGGGGAAAGGCATTAAACCTTTTTTTTTCTATTCATTACATATTTAAAAAAGGGATTAATAAGGCAGGGATACGATTTAGTTAAAGTCCCTCACTATATGACGGAGAGTATCGGTGTAAAATATGTCTGTATGAGTTACCTCTTTGTTATTAAGAACAAAAGTGTAGTTCTGATATTTTTTAAAATTTGTAAAATTTTTGTTCAAAAGCCATTTAATGTAATTTTTATAAATTTAATTTTCATTGCTTATTTTTGTTTCGCCTTAAAGATTTAAATTTTTATCTTCACAATATGTGTCCACTCGACTGGCTTTCTATCTGTTTTAATTCATATTCTTTTCAAATTCAAGGGAAAGATTTAAGGGGGAAAATAATAAGTTTTCCATGAATATAATTATGCAAAATATATATTTGAAAAAAAAAACTTTAATATTTTTCCTTCACTTGCCAACATGCTACACATTTTCTATTCTTGGCATAAACGTTATAAGTTTGGTGCACTGAAAGCTGTTAGGAAGATTTTTACGAGGCCTAGAAAGTAACCGGGTAATTGTTGAACTAACCATTTAGAATTTTTTTGTGTTTCAAAGAAGCACCAAACTTTCGACAGGAGCCACTGTTACCGACAAAATATCGGTTAAAATATGTCGACTCTTTTAATGTACCTGTACATAAATGAAATGCTTAAATAAAACTCTTTGAATGACAAGTAAACCATGTCAATTTTTAATAAATTACAAAAGTTAAATAGCGGACAGTGTTCTTTTACTTTGTAAATACATTGCCGCCTGTTTAAGTGGGACTAAGTGAATTTATTTTATTCTTACTCCAGCAGCTATCGATTTCATCGTGTTTTGGCATAAAAAACAAGGCTTTGGCATGGTTACCACAACCATATTATGTTCTCTACAATTATATATTGTTGTGACGACAATGTATTGGTTATTTGAAAATCTATTAAACAAGTTATTGTGTTCACGTAATTATTGAATGATTTCCAACCATAAAAACTGCCATATGGTTGACTAACCATAAAATGTTCTTAATATGAAAATTATGTTGTTGATTAATTAAAGTATGAGGGTGCTGCGGCTTAAGTGGTTAGCGCGTTGACTATTTAACAATCAATGGCTTTAGTGTTCGTTCCTCAGCCGCTGCCGATCACTTACATTATTTTTTACTTTTCTATTGTTTCAATCATATAGTTTAATCATAATATAATGCTCTTTGATTAAGGCCTGTGCACACAGTGTGTATATTAAACGAAACATTATTGCTGTTTTAACCCATCCATAATAAAAGTAACGAGGTAAAATTTGGTGTAGCTTTGAAAATTTACATAGTTGCAACAGAGCAAAACCCTAATTGAAGGGGGGGGGGGGGGGGGGGGATATCGAAGCAGATCGCTAACTTTATGGATCCCTTTTTGTTTACCTTCTTTTCTTGAATTGATTTCAGACGACAACAGATTTTACCTTATTCTCAATCAAGTCTCGTGCTACCACTAGCCTTTACTATCGACTATAGTGATTTCAGACTGTCGACTAGTGACTGTCGTCGACCTTCTTCCTCATCACGGAGTCTCTTGTAATTGCTAGCATTTGTTTAAGGCTTATTGACCCGTCCACTTATCGCGAGGCATTCTTGTCTATCTTTTCCGGGTTTTTTCCTTTAGCCAATTAAAACCGTAGTTTCTGCAGATATTAACCTGTCGGCTTCTTGCGAGGCATCTTGATTCATCACTCGAATGAAGAATAATATGTCCACCCACACAGAGCTCCCCGAGTAAGTCTGTATTAAAACTGGAGATCGACTGCTATCCAGAGTTCGCTGTTCCACCGTGTATTAGGGATTTTTTAAATTGGTGTCTTATTTAGCCAGACTCATTGCAGAGACAGGAACCTGTTACCGGCCGCCACCACGTGGACAGACTGTCAGAACTTCTGACAGTGCGTTACGGCAAGCAATATCTTTGTGCCTGCCATTTTCGCGCAAAATGCGCGTTAATTTCTCATACCCATGTAAAGTATAAGTCACAAAGAGTACTCCAATATGATTCAATTTCGTGAAGGCCCCCTGATCAATTTAACATTGCAATGTTTTAGGGCAGAACTATATAATCCAACCTTGAATAACAACGCAGTAATTCAAAGATGTACTAAAATATTTTAATTTTTTTTTGCATAAAAAACCCACCTGGCTTTCACCGTTATTCTCTGTCATTATCACACGACGAAGTCGAGTTCGAAATACCGGCGGTAGCTAAGCAGAAAAAATTGTTTCACTAAATTTTATAACAAAAACAATTACATTAAAAAAAAAAAAATTAATTCATTTGTCTTTTAAGGTTATTTGGCCCAAAAAGTTTTGGTTTTCTGTGCCACGGCTAACCCTGTCTTGGGCTGTGAAGTTTTCGATTTTAAACGTCACCATTTTCAATGGAAAATCCTCACACTACTGAGTAAGTTGTATATGATAGATTTCCGGGTGATGATTCCACGATTTTTTTTTGTACATGGTCCATATTAATATCAAAGACGTCGCAACGTTAAGTAGTGAATTCGAAACCGTTCCACCTATTGGCAAACTTTCTTTAAGGTTTAAATATTTAGCAAATATTTTTGAAAAACGGGCAAGCACGATTTGAACTATTTTAAATGGCTGTAGATCTGAAAAGAGTTTCAGTCAACATGAGGCTAGAATGCGTCACACGATTACGTTCCATTTACTTCAGTTCAGGTGAATTGCACCACGTAACACAAAGATTTTTCCAGGGTTCCTGTATCAATCGATCTTCGACTGTGTATAAAGATATTCTTAACTCTTTGTTCCCATGAAATTTTCATTCCCCTCGAAATGGAACAGCTGTTCAAAGTACTGGAAGCTATCAGTGCACATTGAATGTCAATAAAAAATAAACTTTGTACAAAGTTTGTTTATTAAAGTTTAAAAATAAATAATTAATTACAAGATGAAAGAAACTAGACAACATCAAATCGGAATGTACGGGACGCATCTAATCCCTTGAGGTTATGCGATACGTTTTAATATAAAGTTAATATTTGTATAACATTTATTCAATTTAAATTATTATTGGAGTTAAATATCCAGTATTAGTGATTTATCCGATATTCGGCATTCCGCCGATAGTAAAGCTTAGTACCAGCATATGCGGTGTATTGGATCAGATGAATTTAAGTATGGGGTAGCAAGATGTTATAAAGGTGAAAAGTAGGTAGCTATCACCGCTTTTGAATGCTGTAGAATAAACTCGATAAGTTGTCAATCAGAAGAAGACAGTAAAGTCACCCAGTCACTGATTTTGACCTAAAAGAATTTATTAAAAACTTTAATATTCCAATTACTTAGAAGAAGGAAATACTTACGATTCCCTAGTAAAAATCAAGTGAACAAATTTAAAGGGAAACAATTATTTATGATAAAGAGAATTTTTTTAACGTGAACATTTTTTGGGAAATTTATTCGCGATTGGAACTGGGAAGAAAGGGAAAAGGGAACAAACTACTGCGTGACTGGCACAACTCTAATTTCGAGGCCATAGGTTCCCTATTCGTAAAACCACTCTGCGGAAGAATCTTTACAAACGTATGGTTAAAGATAAGAATCGAAATTTTGCTTGTAGTGTGCAACTGTAAAGTAAAGTCAATTCGACTTTCATTCACCTCTCAGTAAAAACTCTTTCTCGTCTGATCAAAACAAATAAGTAAATGATAAGATTTGTTGTTTCTATTATTCCTCCAACTGGCAAAAAAAATATTGTTTTATGTTTTTATGGGATTTTTTCTTCCACTTAAAAATAATAATTTCTTTAGTCTTCTGTTTAATTTGGCGACAATTGTTAATGGTGTGTGCGTGAACGTTGCGTAGATGTGCTGGTGATAAAAAAAAAAAAAAACAAAGGAGATGTTAATAATTATTATTGTTCTTGTCTTTCGTTTCGTTTCGTTTCATTTTTTTTTTGCGTCTCATAAAATCACCAGGATACTTGTATTTATTTTCGGACTTTTTCTATTCACATTCTGTTACAAGCTGTCGAAAGGATTTTTCACACTCTACAATCAATTTGCATAATTTTTTTTTAATGATTTTTCTAACTTGTGGTAGCTAAAGCAGCTCGCTCTTCGACTCTTGAGGGACAAAGGTGTGTGTGTGTGTGTGCCTTTAGCACAGCAAGTTGTTCGTTGCAGAGTTTGACAAAAAGTTTTTAATTAATGTTGTTTAAGTGTAATAATAATTTCTGAATTAATTTTATACTCTAAAAGAAAAAAGAAAAGAACTAGAAAAAGTTTAAAGTTTTTAAATTTTACGTTTTTTTTACATTCTTCAGAATATAAGAGAAATGTAGAATATTTGATTGAATCATAATAAATACGAGGACAATCTTGTTTTAAGTATGTAAGTGAGTGTGTGTGTAACTATGTACATGTGTGCAGTTATTTATTTTCAATTTGTATTAAAGTTGAAGGAATTTATTGCATATTTACTTTCTTTAATTCCGAAAACTCTAAGAAATTTGTCAGAATTTGCATTTATTTACATTCGGCTGGCTGTAGCGGTGAGTCCTGCTCCTAATCTCCGGCTTATTTGTTTCAATTTTTCGTTTGTATGCTGAACATTCTCTGTTACACAAATCAATCATTTAATTTGTTTCTTTTTTTTAAATATAGAAAACATCAATATTCCTTCTGTCTTATTGCTGTGTTGTTTTATTTTCTTTCATTTAAGTATAATTGACTTTTTTTCTATTTCTGTTGTTGGTTTAAGCAGTCATGCAAATCAATATCCTGCATCAAGTCAACAGAGATGATTGAATTTTATTTCGTAATTCATTATGCTTCGTGGGTAAGATAACGGCTGTTGCTCTATATGAGATATTTTCTTAATACAAGAGCTGAGATGGTTAACTAAGTTCAGATACGCAGACTCAATAAAAGGGTGTCCACCGGGAAGGTATACTACTTTGTTTGTTTATAATTTTTGATTAAATGAAAGAGAATGGATCGTATATTGATAAATGTTTTATTTAATGTCGGCAATTATGTATGGAATACAATATCAGATAAACGTCCGCCTCTGTTGGCCTCACAAATGCCAGCTCCTTTTGAACACATTTTTCATTACATTCTCACACATTTCACGCGGTATTTCATTAATTTCATCACGAATATTTTGTTTGAGTTGCTCCCGCGTCTGGTTTGTTTGCATAAACCTTGCTTTTCAGATATCCCCACAAAAATAAGTCCGGAGCAGTCAAATCAGGCGACCGTGGAGGAAAATCAACATCACCATTCCTTGAAACAACTTGAACTAAGGTCCAATGATTCCTCCTGACCAAATTGCACACCAGACTGTCACTTCTAATGAATGCGAAGGTGACTGATGAATAATTTGAGGCTTTTGAACACATTGCCCAAAACCGACTCAAATGAAAATGTGCCTCGTCACTCATTATGATTTTTTCATGAAAATCGGGGTTGTCATGGGCGAGCTGTAGCATCCTATTTGCATATGTACGGCGGCGTAAATGGCCTTCTGGAAGAAGTTCTTGTGTCAACTGAATCTTAAATGGAAACAAATGCAAGTCTTTGCGCAAAATTGTTGGCCAAAGTTGTTCTTTGAAGACCAAGCTCCTGAGGACGGTGTCGAATTGAGGTTGATGGTTTGTTTTGAACACTTTCTTGAACAGCAGTAATCTTCTCTCTTTCAGTACGTTGTGGTCCATGCTTGGGCCTATCACCTACAGTCCCTCTTTCTTCGAAATCATTCACTACACGATAAATAGTGCGTCTTGTTGGCACGTTGTTTCTCCCAAAAATTTCACGTAACTTTCTCATCGTCACAATAATCGATGATTGATTTTGATCAAATGTTTTAACGATTAAAACACGTTGGTTTAATAAATTTGCCACGTCTCTACTTCACGACTGGCAAATACGAACTGTCAAAACTAATGTTTATCAAAATGGCGGAAAAACAAAGTAGTATAACTTCCTGGCGGACACCCTGTATAAATGGCTTTTAGGAAAAAAACATTTTGGTAAGTAAGGTAACCTTCCCTTTACCATTATCTTAGAGCAGTTACATTATTTGCTGATGATGTACTAAATATACAATTTATGTCTTAGATTTAAGAACATAAAACACTTGTTGTTTTTATTTTTTCTTAATGCTCTCGTCCTGAGTAGGACAACAATTCCAAGTACTTTTCTTATCCTTAAGATAAAGAGAATATTCTTATTTATTCTTCTTTTTTGTTTCGGTAATTTTATGTTACCTTTATTATTGTCTTTGCTGTAGCTTGATCTTAACAGTTTGCAAAAGGTTGTACTTCAATTGTTGCTTAAAATACAATAATAAAAGATTCAGTTTGTTTAGCGAGTTAAGTTTACGTTGTATGCAAATTTGTCCTGTTTGTTTTTTGTCTTTTTGAAAAGTTTCTGTTTTTCATCACTTTTTCAGTGTACAATGCCATCCCTTAGGTAATAACACATTTAAAGACCCTTGTGAGTGAAGTAAAAGGCCGTGGTTAGATCTTCAGAGGCCAAATTCATTGCATGAAATCAACTAAATTCCTTTGCAAGCAATACACGTACATATAGGTCTAAAGGGGGTTAATAAAAATATAACAAAAATAGTAGTGGCAACACGGTCTGCCTGGGATGCCTCATCTCTGCCCATTTTTAGCTTAAACATGCCCGCTCTCGTAGCGCCGGTTAGTTTTGGTTCCAGTAGTATCGATGTTGCACGCTCAAAAACTATCTCTATTACGATTCCTAGAAATTTTTGTTTTTGTTTCTATAAACACCCTTTAAAAGTTAAGTTAAGAATTCCAAATTCTTTGTTGTTTTAAAGGAGGATCTAAAAAATCTCAGAAATTTTCTTGAAAAAGAAAAACTTACTAGATCTCGTTAACAGTGCCACCGATCAGATCCTAATGTCTCCCACCTTCCAAATAGGAACCCAGGATTTACACTCACAAAATATCACTGCAATGATTTGGGCCGTGTCGGAATTTAGCGTGTACGGGTACATTGATACATGATTTTCTTTTGTTGCAAAGACGATGTTGAAAGATTGACAAAAATTTGATATTACTGTTCCTGATGATAATTCACACATTAATTTAAAATTGTTTGGGCTGACTCCTTTCCCTCAACTTTTCGTTTAATTAAGTAACCGAGTTGTTAAGAAAATAAAAAGTTTTCGCAACTAGAAAAGATCGTCGATGTTGACGGTATATGGCAGGCATGTCGTTTTGTCTACGATTGTCAGATCTGCCAGAGACACGATTCGCTGAGTAGAGTTCGGAGGTATTCGGATTTGGTTGAAACATAAGTTCTTTCGGAAAGGCGCAATTTTGAGTGAATGGCTATGTTAGGAGGTGTACTAGATGCGAATTTTTTCCTGGGGGCATTATTGCTTCAAACCTATTCTAAACATTCTAGTGAAATTGCCAACAGAGGGCGCCACAGAATTATGATTACAAATTTCTTTTGGCCCGAATTGAACGATCTGGTTACTTTATCTTGGAAATATCTAGAAATATAAAGTCACGATCTTATTTGTTTAGTAATCAATAGCGGCAATTTGCATCAAATTCCCAATTACCTTGATCCATGGCATTGAAGCAAGTTTTTACTTTCGTTGATCCTAAATGGTGCAAATAAATGGGTTTCTAATAAAAGTTACACCAAAACAAGCGACCCATCTGGTGAGAAAGTTCTTTACAAAAACATTGAAGGGTCTTTTCATTTTCGATTTTCTATAAAATAAATTCAAATTAAAATGCACGTGATCACTTGGCAAAAGAATGAATGAGAAGCATCAATGAATTGCAAGCATCTCATTAAGTAAAATGTTGCAAACTACAAATAAATACAGCTCTTAAGTGTGTGTTATGATAATGTTGACGTCGACGCCTTATATGTGGCAGACAATGTGGAGTTAGAATACAAAATCATATTTAATACCTGCACTATTGTAGCAAGGAAACATTGTAGGCTTTTACACGTTTAAGATCCTACTTGTACGAGTGTCTCTATTTATTGTATTTCAGCTACGAGTGTGTATCACTGCGTGTTTTTTCTTTCTTTAAATTCAGTGTTTTTACATGAAGGACGTCACAGGAAGTTTATCACATACCAGCAACGAAATCCATACATAAATTACAACACAACATCAAAAATAAGACAAGAAAACTAAAGGAAAAAAAAAATTATTTAAGTAAAAAAAAAATAAAAGAAATGTACGAAAAAAATTAAATAAACAAAATTTAAACTTATGACTAAGTTATGAGAAGGATAAAAAACTACGAACGCAGAAGATGAAGCAGAAGTAGGGGAAAAAAAGTTCTAGAAATAAAACTTTTTAAGGTAATGCAAGACCAAACCCAGGCCTTATAAGAGAGATGATTTTGAGCAGAAAAAAAACGAATATAAATACTCGCATAAAAATGCCAGACACAAGATGAAAGCTACACAAGCTGTTTTAAGTAGAGGTGCAGCAGTATCACTACAATAACTGCACAGTGGGCTGCACTTAAAAAGTTATCATTTCGAACTCTTTTAATATTTGCTTATAAAATTCTTGCAAACATGAGTATGTAATTTGAGTGGAACCCTAGTGGGTTTAGAATCACAATTAGATTCGATATGTGTTGCTGCGAACGAGTTTACAGGGTGCTTTTTTTAATAGTATGGAACTTGAAATTAAAACAAAGCACAGTTAGCGGGTGTTAAATAAATTTGGTTTAATTCGAAATATTTCTCGGCTGGCACGGAGGAAGTACAATCAAGAAATCTAATATTCTAACACTTTGCAATGAAAGCTGTACGCCAGTGATAATGTAGCGAATGTTGTCTTCGAAGACGTCAATCTTCTGCAGCTTCTCCAGTGACTTGACTTAGCTCTACAAAAGATACACCGAATAGGTTAAATCGCATGTTCTTGGAGGCTAATTTACAGGTCAATAAGGTGATATTA
The DNA here is from genome assembly GCA_963932375.1 of Phania funesta. Classification (NCBI taxonomy): domain Eukaryota; kingdom Metazoa; phylum Arthropoda; class Insecta; order Diptera; family Tachinidae; genus Phania; species Phania funesta. The sequence goes on along the minus strand of OZ010656.1, from coordinate 90,128,272 downwards.
TTTCTCTACCAAATGTTTGATTCAAAACATCAATTGATGCACGTGCAGTAATTGCAACACCCCTCCTCACAGCTCCTTCTTATTAAGGGCTATGAATTGTGGCACGAAAAAATCAGTGATCACGACCCTGTATCGATCACTATTAACTCTAATGTCCTGGCCGGCATCGTTTTTGAATATATATGAAACAATGATTCCACCGGCCCTTAAAGCACACCAAATGGCTTGTGGATTATCTTCACTTCAAATGCAACAACTTTCCTTATTGATATATCTATCCAACCAAAAATGAGCTTCAACACTTAACAGAATATTGCGCAGTAACATTCCCGCACTGAACCACAAATTGCATCATTAGCAATTGGGGTTCAGGTGTCAGCAAAGTAAACACAAGACAAGTAACAGCTGTTTCAAAGGCGCTCATAGCAAGCAGTATTGCCAACTTAAAGTTCTACACCAATAAAACCCGCCATAGTCACATACAGCGGTACCAGAGACGCGGTAGTCTGTATAGAATGAGGTCCAAATAGAAGGAGGTTTGCGATAGGGCAACGTCTACCCGGACCACTAGTTAAAAAAATAATATTTTCGTAATCTTTCGAGCCATAAATTAAATGAAAAATAAATTAGTATTTTATACACAAAATAAAAATGGAATCTCTAAAAAAGAATTTCATTAATGCGAAATATTCTGAGAAAAATTATCAAACCAATTGCCTGATCAGAGGCAGAGCTTCATCTAGTTAAGCTTTGTTATAGAGATCCCACATTCCACTGTTCAAAAAAGAAACAGCAGCCAGCAAAGAAGTATGTACAAGCATAGAGAAGACCAAGAACAAGAGGAATAAATGTAACATGATTTAATGACATGAATTATGTATGAGTTTCGTTGTCAATCAAAAACCACGTCAAACGTTTTGATGGCGTTGTCAACGGTAAGAAAGAAAAATAAAAAGAAGAAAAAAACTCAGCACAGCCAAATGAAATGATGAAAAAAAGTTACTCCTATAAAAATCAAATTCTTTTCAGAGCTCTACAGACAAATAAAACAGCGAAAAAGTTGTGTTAAAAACCTACAAAAAAAAATCTTGATTTCAATTCTGTATTTTTTCTTGCTGATAACCATCATCAGCCAGCCAGCAGCAGCTTCATTGTGATAAAGATGCTACTGAATTTTACAACATTTCAAATAAATTGTATACAATTTTCTAATTCCTAATGAGTATTTCTAAGCAATTAGGTTTTTTCCTGCAGCCGTAGCCTACTTACGAACATCCCGCACACACAAGCAACCAAACAACCAAACAACCAAACAACGAATCTAATTGATATGATCAACTGAACGCTTTCCAAGCGCCAATGACCATTTTTGGTAAAAGTAGTTGTAAGTATTTATGTTCGTTGTTCTTCCTGCTTCACTTTAATACTTTTTGCCTGCTCAGCAAGGAATTCATTGATAATTCCTGGGCCATGGCAGTGTGCAGAGTAGAGACCTGGCATCATTTGTTGATAATGTTGCCACTTGTTAACACCAAATTAACGTGAATGCTGGTGAATTAATTTAGTCACTCAGCGCAATCATGGTCTGCACTGCCAGAGATTCTTCAGTGTGTTCATGTTTAACATTCATGCAGTTGGCGTGCAAACATGCCTCTTTCACATGCTCAACCACAAGCATCAAACAGCGCGAGAAGCATTCATTTCAGCTTGCAACTGCAACTGGTGTGTAATAAAAAACGTAGCTTTCCACAAAATAGACAAACCAGTTATTTTTTTTATTTGACTTTTTTTGTTTTGCAATTTTTAATTTTTTTATTTTTGTTCGTCTTGGCTGCCATCTATCCATCCATCAAGCCAGCCAATTGATCACGAAACTCAATGTCTCATTGATAAATCTCCTTAAAAGTAGAGATGAGACATTGTTCGTTTTTAATGGTGGCTGTTGCAACAGATGCTTATTTCTTTGTCCATCGCATTTTGATTTGCTGTTATCAAGGGAAATTCATTCATCTTCTGAAGATGTGTGGCAACTCAAGAACAAAGAAAAATCAAGTTTCAAACGTTTACGAGGGAAATATATCCATAGAGTTTTATATTGGAATCTCTAGCTTCATCGAGACGCTTGTGTGGTCACCCGGAAAAAACGGAATTTGGTCTTTCGATAAGGAAAATTAACATGGCGCACTCGGTTGCTGCACGCAAAGAAAAAACATGGTTGAGCAACATATTATTATTCAAATATATGGTTCTAAACAAATCATATGATTATTGTAGATAATAATAATATGGTCTTCTTGAACTTGATAGATAACCGCAAATATGCAGGTATGGTTAAATTAAGTAAAGTTGACAAGCGATGACGGAAATTTGTTCCAAAAATCTACTATCGGAATATCAAATCAAGAAATAAATAAAGTCCCTTTTAAAATGTTTTAATATAACCATTACATGTTTGCCACAACACTATATTTTTGTAGGGAACATAATATGGTTGTCGCAACCATGTTCATGTGAAGGGACTTAAAGTGAACGAGCAAACAATCTGACAATAAAAACTAGAAAACTGCTGGTAAATCTAAAACCTCTCCTGTCTACGAAAAGTTAGTTTGAAAACGGGCCAACGACAGGATTCAGCGGGGCAGTGCTACCCTGGTGGTGTTCAGCAGTAACTTTTAGCTCTGCAGCATTTCTTTCTTTTGTAAGACGCTTCTAAAGTTTGTTTGAAACGGGTACACATTTCTTATTGTTTGGAGACGCAAATCCAATATGTTTTTTAGAGTTTCGAGGTCTTTCCTGTGAGCCGCTATAATCTTTACAAAAAGCTTCATAGCAATCCTTGTAAATGTGCTAACCATTCTGAAATATTTATGAATATAAACATACAGATACTAAAGACGGCACATAGCTGAAACCGGCTTGTCTGCAAACCACGCTCAACAAGATCTGACGGAAATTCGTTCCAAATCACCCATCGGAATATCAAATCAAAATTTATTATAAATCAAATTTTATTAGATATATTTTCTGTTTTTGACATTTTCGTGAAACTTTATTTTTCAATTCACCAATGGCAACACACAAGGAAAATTGACTGCCGATTTCTTAGTATTTCCGGATTCTTTGCTGATGTCAAACTCCATATATAAAAAATGAATGGGGAACAGTTAAGTTCAGTTCAAAAAAGGTACTCAGCATGGCTGGTGAGTTTACCTGTAACCAACTAGAAAAATCCCCAGAAATTCTCCTGAAGAAATTTCCACCTTAACATTGCAACTAGAGAGGGAAAACCCCCTAAATTGCCAACAGTGGCCATATCCTAATATCATAACTAATCCTTGGCAGCACTACGCAGATAAAGTTTATCCGAAGTACCGAGTTCTTGTAATTTTATTCATGCACAACAAGCTGAATTGGTAACTTCGAGGAAATAATAATATCCGGATTCTTAAAAACAGGTTTATATTCGATTCCGGACATATTTAAATGGGATGACGACACCTTCTTTAAACCGTCTCATATTGCTGCTTGGACATGGACCCAATATAGATAGGTGCAAGGGCGATGAGGGTACCACGGTTATTGGAATCGGACATCGACAATTTCTGTGGCACCATCAGTGTTTAGAATGCTAGTTGCGAAATAGCGATAGTACAGCAAAATTACTGTGCTGTGCTATAAATTCTATAAGTTTTATTACTAATGATTTCGCTGTTAATACAACAGCAACAAAAACAGAACCAGCACAAATATGACAACAATGGCATTGGTAGCATAGTAATATGGTGCGGCAATAGTGGTTTGGACTAAAAGGTAATTATTAAATATACATAATATGAGTTATTAGTTTTTAAGTGCAACGAATTATATTTTAGGTAAAATAACACCCCTTACCATATTAGATTTGTTTGAGAGTTCCCAACATTTAAAAATTAACATATAGCAAGTGCATGAGAGCTGACAGCGAACATATAGCATTATTGTGCTGTTTTCTTTTTTCAAAAGCACAAAACGGCAAAAGCAGCAATGAATATTTTTTGCTCTTGCTGCTGCTGTTTACAAATAAATTTGTATATTTTTTAATTTGCTTTTATCTACAACGTTTTTCTGTTTAGTCCATTGGTTTCTTGTATTTTTTACAATTGCTGTTTGAAGACTAGAAAAATATTTTAACCAACTAATCATAGGAAGGAAACCTTCCCCATTAGATACCTATATGCAGGTAGAATCGTCTAGACGCGTGCAAAAAAAAGCAAATACATATTAAGAAATTTTCTCAGTCATGCTATATTAGCATTCCCCTGGCAAAAACCACAATCAAACTTGGTTAAACAAAAAACGCCAGTTAACATTATTCAGTTATGATTAGAAACTTTATTTGGAAAACCCCTTAGACTAACGTTCACACATACTACTGAATTTAGATCATTGTGGCGCTTCTTCGCTGTCGTCATCATATTTCTTCTTCATTTCTATGAAACCCACATAAAATAGCGCCACTTAAGCGCATAAAAAATTGACTTGCTTAATGGAAAATAAGAAAAGGCCATCATGCATGGTCCGAATCCACAATGATCATCTCATGCTTATGATGAAAAATTCTTCAAATCCAAATATGGCTGCATTCGTACGCACTTTTTCTTAAATCGTTTGTTTGTACGAACAAAACACACACAACTACACAAACAAAGCAGACCAAAATAATGTGTGAGTATCTCTTTCTGTTGGCTAGCTGGGCTGATGCTGGGCATTAGAGTTATTGTCGATGCTGCTGTTGTCGCTCCTGTGTACAAATAAGGCTGAGTCTCCAAGGAATTTTTGTCATAAGGCTTTGACAATACATGGCGTCATTATTCCTGTTAATATGTTCTCACAATTCCAATTCAAAATAAAAAGATTGGTGTTTGTAGATTGGCTGCCTAGAGGTTTTAGTTGAATAAAATACACTTATATTGTTCCATAGCAATAGTCGAACATAAAAAGCAACAATTTTATTTTTTTTTCATACATTTTTTTACTTTAATCTAACCAACCATAATGTCTTGAAACTTATGCTGCTAATGTGCGAAATTGATAGAAATTATTGTATTTTCATTCAATACGTCAAGTTGGAATTTCAGTTGCTGAATTGTATTTTTTTTTTTTTTTGGAGGTGCACCAATCACATTTAGCACATTAAATGGGTAGAAATAAGGTTGTGTGTGTGTGCGATTTTTTATAATAATGGAACACCTGTCAAGTGACAAATGTCAGGCCATTTGTTGAGTTTTAGTCAAAGGTTTGAAAGAAGTGTTGAATTTATAACAGACACCGGAAGTAGTTGAAGCTTATTGACTTTCTTATTAACGATTTACTTTTTTCAGCAGATCTCGTGAGTTTACTCGTAATAAAACCTGCAAAAAATAAAGGAATCGCTGGTTGCCATTTTGTAAAACATCCAAAAATTTACGATATGAATTAATTATATCGCAACTGGTTAAAGGAATCGTAATCGAAAACTGTCTTGCGGGCTTGTACATACGCAGAGAAAAAAACATGCTAGTGGCATGATCACGACAAGCATATTATATTCTCTACAACAATATATTGTTGCAGCAAATAAGTAATGGTTATTTGAAAACATTTTAAACATGACTTTAGTTGCGATAAAAATGTTATTGTTAAGACCAATTTATTAAATAATTTCTAACTGTGAAAATTGCGCCTTGGCTGAGTTAAACAATAAAATTTTTAATAAAATTCTACCCACAATCAAAGTATGGTAAACCATGCAAAAATACTTCCAACTAAAAACTGTAAAATTTGATTTGTAAAATATGTCAAATTCTTTTGGTGTGTACAAAGCAGCTAGTGCTGTGGATTGAGTGGTAAGCGCGTTGACTCGATGGCTTTAGTCCCCTGTGATTATAGGTCAGTCCCAGCCGATCAGCAACATTGACTTTTCCATCGTTCTAAGATAAAATTTGTTTACACAACCACATAATTCAATCATAATATGTTGCTCTTAGATTATGGTTCCCTTAATCATGTTTTTTGTTTGCGTGTGTGCACTTCTGGATACATTTCATTACATATTTTTTGATTTATTTATACGTTCTATTCTCCTCTAATATATTAACATTTTAAAGCTTATTTCTTCTAATATTGTAGTTTTTTAATGGTTACTTTCTCTCCCTATACTCCAATACAGGTCATGGCTCTATTTCGGTGCTCCAAGACATATAAAAATAATGAAATGCGTTTTGCGGCCTTTACTTCTCTGAATGCGAAATATTTTAGAATGCAACGATAAAATGAAAATCATGTTTTCTATTTGAATCTAAGTGTGTGTCGATTCGTGCTGGGAAGTCGTTTTAATAACAAGAGAAGGAAAGACGGGAGGATATAGAAAGAGAGAGGGAGAGAGAGCTATCAGAGTAATTAAGCTGATGATCACAATAAATACAGGTCTGTTCTGGAAATAAATTTATTTTAAGCCGAGCACCTAATTGAATCCTGATTTTAAATCTCGTGCAATAATACAATACATTATTTACGTACTTTTGTCATAAAGTTAACAATTGGGTACTTTCCCGAAATATAAAGACCGTTACCGGAGTGAGAAAATATTATGGCAAAAAACAAAATATAATTACTTTACAATAATATTTAAAAAAAAAATAAATTTTAATTTATTTCTTCTTGATTTGATATTCCGACAGCGTGTTTTGATGTAGATTTTTGGAACGAATTTCCGTCATCCCTTGTCAAGTTTGGTGTGGAGACAAACCGATTTTGGCTATTATTACTTTTAACATTTTAAAATGACGGAGTTTTCATTCATTTAATATTTGAATGTTAATTAGATGCAAATATGATATTGTTTTTGCCTTCAAACATATAAATGTATAATTTATGTTAATTGACGTTAAAGTAAACAAAAATAGGGGAAAACTCAACTTTGATGACTTTGCCTTAATGTAAAGTTTTGTATCAAATTTGCGGGTCAAAGTTATTTACTTTCAAAATAAGCGCATTTGTTATCTTTAATACTAATAACATCTCTAATGGAGTTGCATACTTTTATACTATGTTCAGACATGCACCTTAATTGAACAATTAGTAAATTTACGTAATTAAGGTCTAAATTGAGCACAATTTACTGCACCGGAACTCCAATAATAAATTGAGTAATTAATACTTAACTGCACCATTAATTGGATAAAATTCCCAATACAACACTGGTGAAGAGTATTTAGTGAGCAAAAGAAGCTCTGTTACAAAATTACAAAATCAAGGCTGATTCAACAAGGTTACTGCATCTCCCATTCAACTACACATTTTTCTTCCTCACAGTTATCAAACTTTATGTAAAAAATAACATAAAATTAAATGATTTAGGCCATTTAAAAGTGGTCTTCAAATTAGAATAAAAATAAGTAAATTATTCAGTTTCGAATGTTTTTACAAATCCACACGTTTCATTTCACTCAGAATATGAACCAGGACCAATAATAAAAAATAATTCAGTAAAAATTAAAAAGAGAAAGGCAGATGAAATTTACGTTTAGAGTATTTTATGAGCTTTTTAAAGAAAATGCGTTTTAAATAATTAAGTTATTAATTTTGTTTTAAAGCCGAAATATTCTACATTTTTTCAAATTCACAACCACAAGTTTTCACGAACAAAACGAACGCATTTGCAGCTGTCAAATGATAATTGAGTAAGCTAAATTGCATATGTGTGAACAACAAAGTTCGAATTTATTTGAACTCTTGTTACAAGTTTAGGGATCTACAGGAATCAAACACGAGCTATACAAATTTCTATTTTCTTTTAGATTACTCAATATGATCTATTGCAAAAAAATTCGCTCTTTTCAGAACCAAAGGCTTTTGTGAAAAAGAATTCAATTAATGACAAACAAATTATTACAGCAATCCTTATTTGCTTAATGCAATTTAAATGTACAAATTAATAATGAAAGCATAAAATAAGTATTTGAAAGAGAAGACACAATTAAAAACAAAAAAACATTGTTCGCTTAAAATTCATGTGATTTCTTTTCATAATTCCATATGCATTTTTTATTTCACATGAAAGAACATGAGCAAAAAATGGAATAAATTTATATATTTATAACTCGCACATGTTTTTCATAAACAAAAATGAAGCAGGTTTGGGTAGAATGTAGATATATTCCATTATGGGACTTAATATTTTTTCCAAATAAATTTTGTTGACAAATTTTATCTACGAGTTGGGATAAAAGAGAAATAAGGGCATTTTTCATTTTGTAATTTGCCTAAGTGCCTGCGTTAGGTGGAAAACTCAGACCGTAATATGTTTTTTCAGTAAGGAAAAAAAGAATTTTTAAATATTTATTCATCAGCCAAATAGCAGCAGCAACAAACATCTTTATGGCGAAAGTGTCACAAAGGTGCAAATTTTAATTTATATGCAAAAAGGAATGATAATAAAAATACGAAGAGAAAAAATGCACACAGAGAATAACAGAAAAGTGTCGCCAAACGGAATGTAATTTTGAATTTAACAAATTGCAACAAAAAAAAACACAACTGGAAAAGCATTACACCAATACTAATGCAGATTTATATATTCGTACATAAAAGCATAAGTGCATCTTGAAACAGAAATGATAGTTTTATATGAAGAGAGAAGAAGTTCGATACTCTATATTTGCTTTATACTGCAGCAACCATCATCATCATTTTGGCTTATTTAAATATGGAAACTCCAAGCAGAAAGTGCTCGTTAGGTAGAATATCCTGTAGTACGAGTAAAAAGTCCTTTTTGAAATGGGTGTATTTGAATGAAGCATTTTTATTTGTTGCTGATGTCTTGGAATTCGAGTTGTTACATCCTAATGGTTGTTTCCTGCAACTTTAAGTGGCTGTGTGCGTGCCTGTGTGGATATGCGATAACATTTTTATGTGTATAAGTGAGTACAATATTTAAGAACCTGCTTTTAGGGGAATTAAACAGAACTCTAATGGAATTGTTTCATTAGATGCCCCCATACAAGTTAGGTGAAACTGTACAAACCAAAGTCGTGAATTTTTATAGCGCACGATCTTTATTTCACACAAGCCGAACTTTATTTTACTCAAAAACCGATGTAAGTTTGTTTGTTTGGAAGAAGTGATACATAAAATTGATCAAATTACTGTTGAGTGGCGAAATAACAGCGCAACAGTCTCGATATCAATATTTATGAAGGAATTAGTTGGGTTTTATATAAGGACAAAGCCCTGTCATAGATTTTCAAACTTGACTTAAACCGAGAATATATATTATTTTAATGGCTTCCAAACTTTGCTGTCACCAGCTCAATGTCTAGAAAATCTAGTAAATGGCTAGTTTCGGCAACGCTGGTTCTACACATAAATAGAAAACATGGTTGAGATAACCATAATCTAACAGCCACATATTATGAAGGAATGAAACGGTTGTAAACAAATCATTATTTTTATTGTCCCTCTTGGAACGATAGAAAAGTCAAAAAAATAAATGTCACTTACGGGTAGCGGCTGTGTATATTTAATACTCATACTATTAAATACCATATCTCTTTTACATATTATGTCTATATTATTTTCGTAAAGTTAAATGAATTTATTTTTAGTTAAAATTTACGTAAAAGTTGTATTGTTCAACTCAACCATGTTGCAATTTTTATGGTTGAAAATCATTTAATGACAAAATGGAAACAACGACTGGTTTGTCACAACTAAACTAATGTGCAAATAGTTTTCAAATAACCATTATTTTATTCATAAGAATATATTGTTGTAGAGTACATAATATGGTTATCGTGAACATGCCACAACCATGTTTTTTTAAGTGCTTTAGTTACTCAAAACGCATTCATCTGGATTTATTTTATAGAGCAAGCCAATGTATAGCTGCAATTTTTAGCCGCTTAGTTTAGCTCATGTAGGTTCCATTGTGCTTACAATGTAGACTCTTTATATTTGTATTGCCCATAATCGCTCATTTTAAGCCTCAAAATTTACTCAGCAAGAATAAACTGTTGGTTTTTTAAATCGTAATAAATTCAATTTATTGAAATTTTCAATTTTGAAAACCTTCACAAGAAATTAACAATAAAACTGAAATAGAACTTCACTTTCCTTACTTTAATAATAAGATCCATTTTATCATAGACAGAATATCCTAAATAAACCTCAGGGAAATTTTAACATTAATTCCAAACTTTTATCCTACCACCGGATTGGTTGTGCATAAAGAACTTTTGAGTTGCTGATCAAATATAATGGGACTAGAATATTGTAATTATGACAAACGAACCAACGAAAGAATTCATTCCTATTACGTCTGGTATCACATGTGAATGTGTGAAAACCATAAAGCAACCTACAATTGCCATTGCCATACATGCGGCATTTGTGTGTTTGTCATTAGACCAATATTTTTTTTTTTATATGTAAAACATATTTTGTGACTCTTTTCTTTATTTTTTTATCAAACAGTCGGCACAAATAGAAATGATGCGCGCGCGTTAAAAATGGGCGGAGTTGATGACTGAAAAAACAACAACAAGAAATAGTATTTGCAATAAAAACTTGAATACATTTGAAGGTTTCTGCAATTTATAAAAAAAAACAAATAAAAATCATGCAACAAAAGCAAAAAACATTTCCTCATTTCAAAAAATGAAGACGATGCTGTTGAAATTTCATCTCACTTTGTGAATTTTGCTAAAAAAAAAAAAAAACGAAAAGCAAAAATAAACATCGACAGACGAAAAAAAGCAGCATCTGCTGTCTGTAAGTCGTTGTACAATTGGAAGTCATACTGTTATTATTTTATTTGTTGTATTTGTTAATTTTGTTTTTGTATGAAATTCTTGTACGAACGAGAGGCGGAGCATACGAGCTGACTATAATGGCAACAATACCCATGTACATTTAGTGTTTATATATATGTATATAAAGCAGTATATAGTAGGTATATGAGTACCTAAATACCTACGAACATAGAATATAAATTTAGGAAGCCTCTTGTTTTCCAAAAAAAAAAAAAACTAAAAAATAACAGAGAACTATTCTTTACTCGTGCAACTTAATTTTAAAGTACGAAAAATGTTTTTACATCATAATTTTTTACAGTTTTTGCATTTGACTTGTACTGGCATGAGGATGGGAAAGACAATTTGTTTAAACGTCAAAAAAATTATAATTATTGAAATATTTAACAAGTTTTCTTTGGCTGCAGATACTTTGACTACCCGGACGTATGATTGTTATTGATTCCGATCAAGGACATGGTTGCGTATAATTTTTTCTTCTTGCTCGCTTTGTTATTTAGACTGTATAATTGCTGGCTACAACCAGTGAGAATTAATTACGTATTCAGGTTAAAATCACTACAAGAAATATTTATATAAAAAGACAAATAAATTATTTCCGTTCATATTATTGAGTACCTTTTTAAACTGAAGAGTTTGTTATTGTTGTTGTAAATTAAGGCCGAGAAGTCTACATTGATAATGAAATAATCTATGATTGTGTTCTTACGTAGTGTAAGATCTATTATTTGATTTGCCAAATAAAATAATATTGAATATTAAATTCTTTAATTAGTTTCGTTATTAAAATAACATCGAAACTTGCTGGGAACACTTGTAGAACTCACTTATATACCAGGATTTTCAAGGCAGATTTAGACATTAGAAATCAAAAGAGTTTACTGGGGCAACGCCAAGTCTGATACTTGAAACAAATCGATTTTTTTTCGAAAGTATTTTTCTTTAATTTCAAGCCACTTAAGAAGTCTCGATACTATGTGAGTTTATGTTTCAAAGAATTTTGAAATATTTTTACAATTAATTGTGTTTTTAAATTGGAATACTTTTTTATCTATTTCTAGAAACATCCACGTTTTTAATACGGCAACGTCATTACATTCATGTATCTTCTTTTGGAGGGCATAGAGTGCGCCACATTAACAACTGGCGAGCAACGTCATATTTAATAAGTTACGTAAATTGAAAAGGAAAAGTATTTATGTGGAGTAAGACTGTCAAATTTCGGCTGCCCCTGTATTGATGTATTGCTACCGGGGAGATGGGGGAACCAGTTTTCGAGGTTTGATAAGTAGCAACATTGTTCGGCATTTTTCAACTTTCCTTCCATTCCTTCATTAGACAAAAATGATTAGGGTACTCATTTAAGCGCTTAAAGTTATCATTTGAACAACTTCCAACAATCAATAACAATCTCATAGAAAAGGGTAATAGAAAAAACAATTAAAATGCATTAGAATACTTGCAATTCTACTGATTTTGGCCTTGTATATTTTTAGCAGGTTGTTCGTTTCATCTGGCTTTTTGTCACCGTTGTGCCACAGAAGCACCTTTTTCTAATTTTTTAATTCAGTCGTAGTAACTTCAGTACGATTTTCATTATTTTAGTTTACTTTGGTTTTTCAGTAATCCTCTTACTTTGATCGTCATCGTATTTGTTTGTTAGTTACTAAACTCTCGTTGGTGGCCTATCACACAGATGATGCGTAGTCTCCCATTTGTCGAGCAGCCATTGATTGCTTCTTTGCATTCCTGTAATATCCTTGATAGTCATTTGTGCCTGAAACGCCGTGTTATGGTCAGGCCATCTGATCCCCCTCTGCTTCCCCTAGGCCCCCTGTCCTATTTTGCCCCTACCGTACAATCGTTCACGGTCCCCACTGGGTACCTGAGGTAGGATTCCATTTAGTTAGGAGCCTCTGTTTGGTATCAGTGTATCATAGCTAGTTGGTATCTGGCTGTTGGTAACAACAACAAATAAGTAAATCAAGAAGAATCCTGTAGATTTTAGAGTGCAACTATAGCAAAGTTTTAAAATAACTTCTTTACTAATTATTTAATTAAATAATATTTGAAAAGCATCGCCTTTTACGACGAAAGGCGGAGAAGAATATTGCCGAGTATTCTTGATTTGATATAAATATTTAAAACGAATTTCTATCATCCCTTGTTCCAAATAGATCACTCCACTTTCATTACAATTAAATGATCTTCGCGGCTTAGTAAGGGATTTATAAAGATCTTTTTTGGTGTGAAAAATGTTCGATGGTATTTCTATAGAACTATGCCATAAACACGGTACGGCTGTGCCCGATCAATATCATACCAGGGTGCCGTTGAATTTGAATTAGTTAAACAATAACAACCTAATGATCACGCTAAGTGTCCCTGCCTCAGTAGAGTCGCTTTGGTAATTCTCTCAGTACGAGTAAGAAATATAAACTGTTCAGTTCGTGCCTCGTTCTTTTAGTTTCTTCATTTTCACTGAACGAACAGTGTTCGTATGAAAAATTAATAAGATCATTCATCATTCTTTTCGTGCTTTGGGCAGGGATGGAACGATGTAAATTCGAAATATACGAGTAATTTTAGGCGACAGTTGTCGAATTGTTAAACAAACAAAAATATGGAAATTTAATTCTAATTATGAAAGAAATAAATGAAGTTGTGATAGGTCAAGAATTAATTGTGACGCAAATAAGCGACACATAAAAAACACTTTGCACAAGGCAGACTCGTTTAATTGAACTACAGCGATACACCCTACTTCTTTCATTATAGACATGCAGCCGTAATTTTGGGTGCATATGCGAAGTTTTTAATTGTTAAGAAAATTAAGAGGTATTAAGCATTTCGCCCCGCAACGATTCATAACTCAAATACTACATTGTTGCCTGCAGTGCATTGGTAACAAACATTTGCAACAAATTATCCAACCATAAACATTTCAAATATCATTCGTTCCTACAGTTTAACCGTTTGAATTTCCAATGAGAGAAATTTATATAATTTTCATTATTACAAAACGCCAGGGAACAAAAGAAAAACCAAACAATGTCATCTCGTTGCAAGAATCTACAAAACCATTTCAACGATTGTAAATATTTGTGTTTGAAATGAATGGTGGAAAAAGCGTTGCATGATCTTCAATAATATTCCTAACATGTCCAGTAAATCATGTAGGCCACTCTGTAATTAACTCTTTAAACGAAAGAAAGGCAGAGAAGTGAAAAGAAAAAACTAGAAAATTAGCAACTGCAAAAAAATAAAAACCCATTAAAAAGAAATCAAATGAGATGTTCGTTAGATAAAATTTAATCTCAAAAAAAATATTATGAAAAAGATAAGAAACGAAATAAAATAAAAAAGCCATTAAAATATAAAATATTTTTTGCAAAATTATAAAATGCGCGTGAAAAATTATAACGCAAACACGCACAACATGTTCACACAGCGCTAAGCAATTCATACATAGATCGGCAACAAACGCACACACGCACATACTCACTAATACCAACCTTAACACATTAAATCTAGATAGACAACACAAACTAATTAAATCGTTAATTAATTAAAACAAAACATCAAGAGAATTAAAAAAAATGTTTTAAACCAAAAAAAAAGTAAAAGATTTAATTGCAACCTTTTTTGTTCCATAATTCCTGTTTAATGCGTGTGTTGCAGGTATGAGGAGGGCAATTTTAAAATCTTGTTTTCTTTAGTAACTTTATAAGAATTCAAGTAGTCTGAACAGGTGTTAGAACCCCGGACTTTTAAGGATTACCTGTGAAATAAATTTGTTAATTATTTTATAGGGACAGAACCCCTGTGAAGATTATTCGTATCAAAGAATTCAGAAGAGTTGAGGTTCGACAATCGATTTTCAATTATTGAAAAGATTCCACAAACCCTACCCTTTATATTCGAATGCATTTTTTATATGGATAACAAGTAATTCTTGAGAACAATTTTGGTACTTGCCCCAGGGACACTTTTCCCAGAAGTGCAGATATATTGGCTGATTTGTACCCCGTATAATGTTACAATGCAGACTTGAAGATTTCTGACCGAAAAATTAAAATTTTTTAAAACTTTAAGACGTATTTAAGACTTATTTGCCTTGAAAACCTATTTTGGTACTATTTCATTATCTGGTGTTAGTTTTTAGGTACTTTTTAGTTTTTGCTTTCATGTCAAAACGAAAAATATCAATAATTCGCCAGTGAAAATCTAAAACAAAAGAAGAAGAAAGCACAACTTTTTATGTAGGTGTGAGATTTTTGGTACTTAATGAGTTTTTTCGCGCGTATAGTGCAATAAAATGTTCAAGTGAAATATGTGAATGCAAACTCGTTGGTTCTAATTATAATATTCGATCTGCAAGTGCGTTCAAAACATGATTTTCCCTCTTTCATCGAGAATATTTTTTCACGCAAACGTTAATAAAGTTGGAAAGCCTTTGAAAAATGAAACATTAGAAGGGATTATTAACGAATGGGATTGCTTAACATTATTAGTACCACTAAATTGGATTAAAATGGTACCATCTAATATTAATCCGTGAAAATAAATATTGCATATATTGTGTTGGCTTTCAATTTCTATTTCTTCATTATTTAAGCGTCATTTTTAACGTAGGGGGGATGTCGAAGCAGACCCCTAACTTTACGGATCCCTTTTCGATCCCTCTTCTTTCTTCGAATTGTTTAAGGCTTAGGTCCATCATGGCGTTCATATTTAACAAGTGTCTGCCAGTGGTCCGTGGTGTTATGCTAGCCAGTGCTGGATATTCACACGCAATGTATTCTACCGCTTTAGCCTCTTCCACAGGAGTATCTTTCGAAGCTGTCCCGACCACCCTTTGGGAGGATTTCTTGTCCAACTCTTTAGAATTCCTCCATTGGGCAATAAATACCAGAGTTCCTACAGAGATTAACCCCCCAATATTTTGTACCCTACAAATTGAAGTTTTCATCAAACTTTCTTACAAGTGTTAAACCTATTCAGGATAATTAGAAAAATGCCACCCATTCGATTTATAAAATGACAATTTGTCTAATGTTGTTCTGTATTTATTTATTGTTAAAACTGCAAACTATGCATCAGATTAAGAGTTTAAAATTTTTCTTCTATTTGAAGTTTATGGTATCTACGTAAACCGACCTAAACCCAAGACTTAAAGAGAAGCGTAGAAGATTCTTCGTGTATTTATTTTTCCAGTTTTTGTGAATTTTAAAATTTATGTTGAGAATGCGTGACTTAAAGCAGTTCGCATATAATAAATAAATTTCATGTTCATAACTGCAATTCAAAGTTGAAAATGTTTCTATCGAAGATACACACACACACACACACACACACACGAGTACGTACTGCAATTCATAAAATGCACACATTGCAGTCTTGCCTAACGTCTAATCACTGAACATTAGACCAGCTCACATTTTCTACACTCACCCGCGATTAACATCAGTGTTAAAAGAAAAACGATATGACTGGAACATAAAAAGGGGATCTTAGATTTATTTTCTTTCGGTCACCTTTTTGTTTAGTGTATTTTTGGCACCTTCATTCAAAGTGACAACGAAGATTTTCATAGTGAATTTATTTCACATACGAATTATTCCACAAGAAGGAGTTATTCCTGTAGTGTGTTCAGCGACTCACGGTTCGATATGGATGAGCTCTTAATGAAAAACGTATTTTATGTAGAAAAAATATTTATTTAAAGTATTGCAATTGTGATTGTAATTAAGCAGTGAAACATATTCCGCATTGCCTCGATGTTCCAGGGAGTGAATAGAGTTCAATACTCTACAGTTCTCGATAAACGGCTTCGAGATATTCTGTACACGGCCAAGTAGATCCCAAATAGCTCTTGAAGCTCCGGCTAATACAGGCATATTTTATTTGTTTAGAAAAATACCGATGGAAGAGGGATCTACGAAATTTACTACTATGAATAGATGCAGCAGCTGTGGTGCGAGGGGTGGCAAAGAAAAATCAATGTTTAGTAGTGGTCACCACAACCATATTATGCTCTCTACAACGATATATTGTTGTAGCAAACATATAAAGGTTATTTGAAAATATTCTAAAAATTATCATTAAATGATTTCCATTCATAAAAATCGCAACATGGTTGGAGTGGAAAGATATAATCTTTTTCTAACCACAAAGTACTTTATCTATATAAAAATAAAAAGCATAAAATTATTCTTAGTAGACATAATATGTGAAATTCTTTTGGTGGCTAATTATATTATGAGGTTTAGCGCTTTCACTATTAAGCATTCGATGGCTTTAGACGCCTGGGTGCGTACCTCAGCCGATGCCAATCATTCTATGAGGATCATATTATTATAGTTCATTATTGTTAACGTAACCATGTTTTTTCTCTACGTGTAATTAAGCTTAAGCTCCCTCTAAGCAAATCTCTTAAATTTTCGTTTATAAATTTATATTAAAAATCACAATCTTAATAAAAACTAATTGAACATTTTAATAAATATAGACGAACAAACCCATTTCTATAATATGATTTTCTTTTTATGCTGTAACTTTAATTAACTGGTATATGAGAAAAATAGAGGTGGTTTTTTTCAAAAATCAAAAAATTTGACCACATTTTTAACCATGAGAAACAGAGAAATAAAAAGCTGCCAACCGAAAATCGAAAAAGTAATAATTTAAACTGCATGCAAATGGTTTTAAAATGCAACCATATAAAACGCGCCGCCCAGTTTTGCTTTCAGTCGATACCGTTTTGTTGCGAGCCGGTCTATGGAGCACAGAAGCAAACGAACACAAACATTGTGCAAATAATAATAAAAATCGTACATCTCTCTATGTGCAGGAGATTAGAAACATAAATAATTGAATAAATTTTTGCCAACAAATACATTTGCAAACAAACTGTTGTAGAACGGAATGATGTACAAATATTTTTCAGTGATTACGAGTCTATATTTTTGTATGTATTCGTATGTATGTATGTGTGTTGTTGAATGTGCGTGCTGCACAGGGGGAAATAATACTTGCATTTGTTGAATTACTATTATTAACTTTATTATCATGATAATTGCCATTGTTTAACAGCCTTAATTATATATTGTTGGAGAAAGAGTAACAAAGAAATACATACATACTTATATATTTGAACATGGAAAATATTTCTGCCGACACACACACACACACACACACACAAACACACGCACACATACCTGTATTCGTGTGTAATTGTAGTTCAACATATTTCCATTAAAGTGTCTTGTTAAGATTTATTACATTTTCACTGATTATGTTATAAAATTAATTAAAGTTTGAAGTTTGCTTTTATTTATAAATAATTTCAGGAATTTATCCAGCCAACTTGATTGCAGGGATGTAATAATACACATGTTTGTTTTCTAATTCCGCAGAGATGGAATTGTATTTATTAAAAAAAATATATAAAAAAAACTTTAATGATATCAAATCTTGGATGTGATTACGCCTTTTAAAAGTTTGAAAATAAAAATTTGTCATGCATTGTTTTTCAGCGACCAATAAGAAGGTACAGTCTAAGGAACTTTTACGTTATATGGGGACCACCCGGGGAATGTCTTCTTGGTGATGTTGGCGCCTTGAATGTGAAAGTAACCGGGCGAGAAGGGGGAACCATTCGCCGAGGCTTGTCTAGTATCTGAAATTAGAAGAAGAAAACTTTCGAGCTTCGACTAGTAATTATTAGGGTGACAGTTGGTCGACATTTTCTAAAAACCGGTTTTAAAATAATTCGAATATTTGAAATTTTGGAAAATCCGGAACCGATTTGTATAAACATCAAAAAAAATTCGATTATCCGGTTCAAGAAAAAAAACTTTAACATTTGTTTATTTATATTTAGTGCTGGGTAAAGTACACACGTGAACAAAAGTCATCGTACTTTTGCATCTCCAGTGTTTGGAGAACTGCAACGCCCACAAATTTATCTAAGCAAAATATTTAAGAACTGTCAATGACTATAAATGCATTTATTCAATTTTAATTATAAAAAAAGTTCCTTCACATTAACTTGCTTAGAAATAAATAACAAAAAAAAAATTCTTATCCGTATTTCACATGGTCAAGAGTGTTCCTGACACGCGATAGTCAATTTGTTTAGATGGGTTGCTTTAATTGGCTTATTTTACTTTAAACTTAAGAGGCTCTTACAATCGGTTCTGCCTTAAATGCATTAATTCTTTGACACGTTTGTTTATTTTATTTCTTATAATTCGACCGCTGTTAGCCTGAACAACTCGGTGAAATTACCGGTCGAATAGATTTGCCGATCACTCTAGTAACTTGAAACTGGTACCAATGAAACCGAACACAAAGAAAGAATATGGTTGCGGCAACCATAACCTAAGAACAATATTTAATAATTGAGTTATATGGTTGTAAACAAATGATAGTATTATTGTAGATAATAATATTATGGTCCTCTTAGAATGATAGAAAAGCAAACAATTTATGTTATCACCCAAAGAATTTTACATATTATTTATGGCGATTAAAAATATTTTATGGTTGGAGTTATTACATAATTTTTGTATGGTTAAACCAACCATGTTTCTCTTGCGTACAGTATATACGAGTACGCAAAAATCCGGACTGATTAATGACAAGGCTCCATCGGGGGTGCACCATGGTCCTGAAAATTATGCCTTCACATTACATAGGAGCGGTGGTGGTAGCATAGTTTCGTCCAGTACTAACACCAGCACCAGCCCCAGTAGTTGTAAGACTGGTGCCCTCATTATGCGAGGCATATCCGTATTGGGGACACCGAGGCATACCGGTCTAAATACAGATAGACCCTTTTGAAAGATAAACAGATTTTTTTCTTAAATTATTTGTGTTTTCCTTGCTTTCCGTCTTAATAATGGCATCAGCCTCGTATGTAGTGGTTAAGAATATCTACCATTATACTCCCACTTGGACACAAAAATTATAATAAGTCACAATAAATTGGTACCCACGCAACATTATGTCTTTGTGTGGATTAAGGTGATGTAAAAAAGCATTCCTACATGGTGGAGCACTTGCGGCGACCATCCTCGCATACATTAAGAAAACAAATGTACTTCATATGCCAAATATTTATTTAGACATCATTATAACTTCTTTTACTTTTCTCCTTTGCAAAAAAGTTTTTTTATTATTATTTCTCTGCAGAAGACATTTGAAGCTCTGATTACATAATAAGTGTCCTTTTTATGATGTTTATTTTCTCCGGACTTATGACAATACTAATCCTGTCAAAATATAAAGGAAACAATAAAAAACAGTTTTTTTTTCTACGAAAATAACAATAATAACAAAATAAAAGTAGAGTTAGAGGCCGCATAAAAAACAACACCCGCTGTGAATGACACATGGAGAGTGTGATGAGATTGTGGGACAAAAGGAAAAGACACAAAAAAAATGAACCAACGAGCAGCAAACATGTCATACAATAATACAGGCTGTAAACAACACCAACACAATATTTTAGTGGTCTAAATAATGGCCCTTAAAAGACGAAGACGATGGCATAAAAACTAGTAGAGCTGTAACTTATTCTTGCACTCAAGGAAATGAGGAAGACGCTAAAAAAGAAAAGAAAAGAGAATCATAGAAACTCAAATGGCAACAGTTAAATTTGTTTAAACCATTTAAGCACTTTTTTGGCAGTTGATAAAAAGAATGTCTTTTTAAGCCTCATAAAAATATAAAAACACACACACACATACATTTCAACTCACCTATTCACCCCCCACCTAAACGAAATGCGAGCTGTCTTTAGGCCGAGGATTTCTTTAACTTTTTTCATTTAACTTGATTCAAAAAGTGTTGCTGACAAAATCCCATAGTAAAGGTATGACCATAACACAACACAACACAACATATTGAATGCATGACTTTTTCCAAGATTTAGTTAAGGCGACCAGCTGTTGGGAGAGCTCCTGTTGCGCCTAAATTACCTTCGTTTTCGTTTTGCATTTTCATTGAAATGTTTAAATCAAATCCTACATTTCTTAAGCAGTGGGAGGTTTTACGTCATTAAGGCTTAAAAATTTCAGAATAAAAGTTATTAAGAATTTTAAGGATTGTGGAAAGTCAGAATAAGTCGTACCTGATTTAAATTTCAGGAGAAGTTTTTTTTTAATATTCTTTCAAAAGTTTGTTGGGTTTATTTGTAGACAGTTCTCGTAGGCCAGATGTTTGGATAATAAAATGCGGGTTAACTTTTCTCAAGTTTATTTACACTTTATTCGGTTAAGTTAAGAATTTATGTTTAGGCGCAAAAAAACATGATTGTGGCTTGGTCACGACAATCATATTTTGTTCCCTACAACAATATATTGTTGTGGCATACAAGCATTTTAAACATTGCTTTAGTTGTGATAAACATTTTATTGTTTACTTTTAATCATTAAATGATTTCCATCCATACAAATGAGGTTGCTGTGTCTTAAATGGTTAGAGACGCGTGGACCATTCGATGGTATTAGGCACCTGTGGTCCTACCTCAGCCGCTGCGAATCAGAAACACAATTCTTATAGTTTTATATTGTTCTTAGAGGATCATATTATTATTATCTATAATAATACGACAGTTGTAAACTAACCATATAATTCAATCATAATTATGGTTACTTTAGCCATGACTTTTCTTTGCGTGTTTAAAAAAAACCAGGACTGAGAATGTTGAGCGTGTGCACATCGCTGCGTTGGAGAGCTCTTACCGTTTCTGCCTTTAAGGTTCCACAACTCGCCCCTGATAATTACAGCCATAGTTTACGATTTTTTCAGCGAATGGTGGCAATCTTGGATGAAACCGAAAACGCCGTGCTCAAGATCCCACATCTTGAGTTTAACTTCCAACTCCCCTCTAGATAAAAGAACCTTCCCAACCGCCATAAAGCTCTATAAAAAATATTATACTAAAAACACAATCAAAATTTATTGAAAACTTTCTTGAGTTTTTACGATGTGACATAAAGACTAGAGTTGGAAATAAATTATTATCCGTAACATTTAGTTTTATTATTTTGGACATATGCTATGATAGCGACCTTCATGGGAAGAGCAGCGGACTTATTGCGAAAATTAATAGAAAATATCAGCAAAAAAAAAAAACAAAATTCCCAAATATCCTTTGCAAATTTCTCCATACAAACCGGTCAGCCTAATCCTCACAAAAGAGGAAAAATTATATTTCTTTATTAAAACCCTCCAAAAGGCAAGAGGCAAGAACAATCTATAGAAGCAACAAAACAAATAATTTGAAATACATGTCCTCAGATTATGAGTTGGAGCAAAGGACTCCTCTTTTATTTCAGTTTCTTTTTTTTTTGTTTAGTTGTTTTGTGCTTGTAATAATTTTAAGGAACCATAAATTTAAACATTAACTTTAGAGCAAATTGAACTTGACGTTGACATGCAACATCCTTCCTTTGTACGAAATGTTCGTTGCTCGTATGTTGCTTCGAACACGGGAAACGTGTACCTGACGTGGCGACTATAGCAAATGTTAAATGTTAACATGAGTCCAGTTTAGTACTTCCACCGAGTAGGAGAAAAAAGCTAATTAAATGCTAAATTTAAGGCCAGTGACAAGAGTTTCTTCTGTAGGAAATTTTTTACTCCATCATTATTGTTGGGTCAACCCAATTTTTTCTGTGTGTTGGAAAAAAATTCAAAACTACAATTTGACATGCATTTCATTTGGGGCTCTTTTCTTCTAATATTTGACTTAGAAATTTCCGTTTATTTGCACAAGAGGAACAACCACACACACACACATTTGGCGATATTTGCAAATATTTACAAAGTAAAGTGCAGTAATTTGACATCATTTTCATTGCTGTTTGAGGTTTTCTCAACAACAATTTTAATTTGAGGAATTTTTCTTAAGGAAATCCTTTTGCACACACAAATCCATAAATTTGAAAATGTCAACAACAACGTATGAGCAAAGCGAAACATGACTGGCAAAACTGTTATGACAGTTTGAGTCAAAACATGACTGAAAATAAGCTTTAATTTATTTAAACAACAATTTTTTTTTTAATCCTCTTTAAACAATTTCTTCCTTAAGCCCCTTTCCACAAGTTTCATAAAGTTTCGATTACCTCTTCTGCATTTCGCCTTTGATTTCATTACGTGGCTTAAGTTTGTTACCTGTAACGAAAAGAAAAAAGTTTCTTAATGTTTTTCTTTCATCTGGTTCTCAAGTTATTCCTTCTTTCCCTACCTTTGCTCTTCAGTTGGCTGGGGGATGCAGTGAGGTTTGTGCTTTGAAGAGGAGCTGATAAGACTGGATTTGCTTAACTCTAGTAAAATTTATTAGAAGTATTTGTGGCATGCTACAGAATGAAAAAAAACAGTGTAATAAAAAGGTATCTCGCACACGTTGTTTGTAGGCCTGTCTGCAAAAGGCTTTGTGGCAATTAGTGCTCTAATCAAATAAGCTGTTTTAATTACTCGCCAGTGTTGTTCGTTTTTTTTTTTTGCTTCACTTCGTTTGTCTTAAAGTTTGTCTAATATCCTTAACAACTTACTTGATACGGTGGAAGTGGAAGAGACTTTAGATTGTGAAATTTTAAGCTGCAAGTTGAATTTAATACCGAAGGAATGTTAAAAAAAGTTTATTAATTCAAGAGGGGAATGTGGCAAAATATTGTGAGTTAAAATATATTTATCGTTCTTAGGCGTCAGTCGTTTTGTTCTGGATTTGACCTTAAGCTCGATGGGAACACTTAACTCCGCTGGTAACACTATTTTCACTTATTACCAAAAATATTGAATCCCAGCTTCTTTATAAAGCTCAGTGAATTCCTCTTTTAAATAAAAAGATGATGAATT
The DNA here is from genome assembly GCA_963932375.1 of Phania funesta. Taxonomy (NCBI): domain Eukaryota; kingdom Metazoa; phylum Arthropoda; class Insecta; order Diptera; family Tachinidae; genus Phania; species Phania funesta. The sequence goes on along the minus strand of OZ010656.1, from coordinate 90,104,570 downwards.
CGAAGTGTTTTAAGATTTGAAGAAAACCAAGGTTTTGATTTTTTCTATCACTTACAGATTTTGCTTACGTTAGTTTATTTCAACATAACTCGAGAACAGTTGGTCTGATTTCGATACAAAAAAAATTCGAAACTAATTTTTATACCTGTTACTACGGAATTTTTGACAAAATGAAAAATAATTTTGAGTATGTATGAACGTAATTTCTTAGTTTTCGCAATTAAAGCTTAAATTAAGCTCAAATTAAAATACAAGAACTCAATTAATAAATTGAGCAATAAGTACTCAATTGCACAATATATTTCTTATTGAACATTAAATGTAATGGATATCAAACTAGACCCGACAACTTACAACAACATTATCATGAACAACAAATCTCAATGTAACCAATTTATCTATTTCTCTTTCATATTAAGGAGCCAGTTGACGATCTTGTACGTAAAAAGGCATAACATATGACTAACATTTTCAGCTATCAAATATAAGCTAAATTGCAAATGTGTGAACACTAAATTTTATAACTCAATTTAAATTCGCTTCCAAGCCTAAATTATATGAAGTCGTTCCCATTGCCATTTATATTTTGTGTGTTATTGTTTACCTAAGCTCTGTTATTTCTTGGTTAGAGCACATGCATAATACATAATCATTTACAAGCATAAAACCAAAGACGAGTATACTCGTCGTTGGCAATGGAAAAGCAACAGCACTCGACATCAAGTTTTTCGTATTCGCGTACGTTTTAGTAGAAAAACACTCTACCAAAGACGAGTATACTCATCCTTGGCAGCGCATGAGTTAACGGGTTGGTTTGATTGAATGCGATATTTTGTCGCCAGAGTTTGTACCTCAGGCGGTACCAACAAGTAACATAAATTTGATGCGTTTCTATCGTTCAAAGACCATCTTATTATTATCTACAATAAATCACAATATGTTGCGTTTAGATTATGGTTACCTCAACCATGTTTTTCTTTGCGTGTGGAATGAACAGATTACATATTTACTGGATGATCACATTTTTATTCACTATTGATATTTTGGTACGGTTTTGTGTAGCATCATCAGGAAATACAAATTTGTATAAAATTATTTCGTGCAACGAATGTTTATTTTTATGTTCACGATCAAGTCACTTACGAATACAATGTGATCGACTGCATCATCGGACCAAATGAAGGATTTGTTAAGATTAAGATTAATTTAATACTTTTCAATATTTATTTCTAGATTTGTAAAACGTTGTACCATCATTAAACTAAAAACAAACCTAACAGAAAACAATTGTTTTGATTAAAAAAAAAAGGTAAAAAGACGAAAAGAGGAAAAACATGTGCATTTTAAGCAACATTTTCACATGTTTCATATCAATGATTGAATGGATCCATGATACTTATGCAGTGTTTGTTTTTATTTGTTGTATTTTTTTTTGCTTTTTGTTCCAACAGAGTTCTTCCCTCTCAGCCAAATGCGAAAACATAAAAACGTAGCGCTGAATACAATTTATCATTTTCAATATTAAAAACTTTTTTTTTAAATCGAAAATAAATGGGGAAAAATTAAGTCAATGTGGCTTTGTATAGGTGCATCTGTGTGTGTGTGTGTGCGAGTGTGTGTGTGGATTGGTGAATAACATTGGTTTACAAACAATAACATGGAATTTACGCTTTAACTGGTAACAAAAACAAAGATTGAAAAAACATTTAGCAAAAATCGCTTCATTTAACAAATGATAACTGCGAGCAACAAAACATACGACTACAATGATGTTGTAGCGGTACAGGATTTTATTAGCTACAAAATAATCCCACACACATACAGTGTTGTGCAAAACAAAAGCAACAAACTCTTTTACCAACCTCGATGAGTGTTTTGGTTCGTCATCGTGTTGAAATCCGAATTTATTAAGTTGAATTTTGGCTCGTCACTAAACTTTTTCATTTCTGTGCGTTCATCGGAACGCTGGTATGTTTTTGCAAAATGAAATCTTTTAAGAATTGATTTTATAAAAAACACATTTATGCTGTCTTAACTTGTTTGAATGGGCTTTTTGGCCAATGTTGATTTTTTCGCCGGCCTGTAACTTTTTAAATTATTTTCTATTGTAAGACCTCTATTTTAGCTATCGTGCACATTAAAATTTAAAGATTGGCCATGAGTGGAAGCTTCCGTGGACGCCCTCTTTAATCATCTACATTTAAATATTTTGTCGACTTGTTCTTCTTCAGTAATCTGCAAACTACTGATTCGTTATTGACTTACTTTTTAGAAACAAATGCTTGGCCTTCTCCCTTTTGCACAACTTCAATTATTTGAGATATTCATGTTTCGGAATATTTATGCCTACTGATCGCTTTAACTCTACTCTAGCGGGCAGTTTAAAATTCATGTAAAAATTAATAAACCTCACTTAGAACTTTGTTGAACATTGGAAATGTACCGTCATTTCAAAATTGTTTATTATATGTTTAATTTTTGAGTTTCATGAAATAAGCACAGGTGTAAAATATCGAATTTTAAAGTTAAATAAATATTTTGTTGGTTAGTTTTGCACAACACTGTATCTGCACAAGTGCGAGGAACGAGATACTGCTCATTTATTACACGCAAAAAACAAAAATGAAAGGCCAACATACACTATGTTTGAATTCAATAAACATGTTATGGTTGGGTTCATTATATTATTTTTGTGTAGTAAAAATACTTTGTTTATGGTTATGTTGTTTTATGGATGGAAATCATTTATTAAATAAATGTAAGCAATAACTTACAACTAAAGTTATGTTTACAATATTTTTAAATAATCATAATATGTTTGCCACAACAATAAATTGTTGTTGAGATCATAATATGGTAGTAGTAAAAGTGCTAGACATGCATTTTTGGGCGCATAGCCCTGAAATTAAGCTTGCCTGGTTTCAAAGCCAAGCCTTATCAGTCCAAAATTATCGAATTCCTATTAGAGCATCGATTCTTCAGGTATCGTAGACAGCTTTTGGCCTCGAGCCAAATAAAAAAATCATTATTATCTCTTGGCAGTTTAAGGTTTAATAATATTTAAACATAATTTAGGGTGGCAAAATACTTAAAACTTCTACACACCCACACTTACATTTATTTCTGTTTAGTTGTTGTTTTTGGTTTTTTCCTAAAAGGCATAAATAAAATGGAAAAAAGGAAAACAGAAGATATTTTTGAAATTATAAAAACATAATTAGCAAATTGTATGACTAGTGCCTGTTGCTCTACACTCATGGAGAAGTATCCTGCCACAGACTGTAGACAGCATATCCATCACTAAAGCAGGAACAATTTAATAAAAGACGACACAACTTGGGTTGTTTGTGAAATAAAAAGAGGGGCAGTAACTGATGTTGCTCGACTGTTTATTTTTATTCCGAAGAGCAATTGTTTTTGTTGTTTTCTCTATTTTTATTGCGTGAAGCTTCGTTACAATTTAAAAAATACAATAAAAAACGCTAAAGAAAACAGAAAGATGAGATTAAAAAAACGCACAGAGTAGTTGTGAAAAAGGTAGGGCAGGGCTTGTGTTGTCTGGAAAGTCAAGTTAAATTTTTATTTTAAAAATTGTCTGCAACTTTTATTTTTAGCAAAAAATCCAATTTATAAATAAAAATTTTTCAATATATTTTAGATTTTTTTGAAGCATCTGTTTTGCTAGTCATTTGAACGTTTTAGACAAACTTTTCAGACAGAAAAAATATTTACAAAAATTTGCGAATTATTTGCTTCATTTTTTACCCGCGATGAAAAGTTGTGTTCAATTCAGGCTCTTAAATACAATTTATCAAGCAAGGTGGTGTGTGTTAGCGCATTTAAAATTAAATATTTTTAACATGTAAATGGATGTAGACGGTGCAGTTTGGCCATATGATACTCTTCAATAAAAGTTACTAGTGCTATTTTATCCAGCTCTCTAGTCTTCAAGAGTGTATCTTCCACAGGATTCAACGGGCGAAATTTGGGACAAAGATACCGTTTTTGTAAGTACTAATGGAACTTATCTATGACGATTCTCACTAACTTTGACAAGGTCCGGCTTGGGCCAAAAGAGGTTAATATGATTTTGGGCATATTATAATCCAAGAATATCTGCAAGCAGATAAGTAAATTGTCCGTCAATAGAGACTTCACATGGTCAAATAAAAGAACAAACTTGAAATGTTTCATCTCCTTTTGTAAAAGCAGTTTTAATTTCGACAGTCTTACACCGAGAGGGAGAGAGTAACCACTTTTAAACTCTCTTTCTTAAAGAAGAGTAAGAGATATAATACTTGTGGGTTGGAGTCTTTGATGTCCAATTGCTTTATTTTAGATAATCTGTACATGAGTCTAGAAATGTCTTGCAAAATGTTTACGAACACAAAAAAAAGAGTAAACATGTTTAAGGTAACCATAATTTAAGAACGACATGTTATGATTGAATTATGTGATTGTAAAAAAATCATAGTATTATTGTACGGACTAATAATATAGTCCTCTTAGAATGATAGTAAAGACAAAATGAGGCACGAATGCAAGCGACGAAAATCATTCAATGCTCAGTAGTTAATGCACTACCGACTCAAGACACAGCACCACCGTACCTTGATTAAAGTCCAAAACAATTCTACATATTATGTCGATTTGAATCTTAGTAAAAATTGAGTTGTTCAACTCAACGATGTTGGAAGTTTAATCATTTAATGATTAAATGTAAACAATAACTTGTTTATCGCAACTAGAGTAATGACTAAATCCATTATATGTTTGATACATTGTAGTTGTGCAATAAGGAGATTTACGTAATTAAGTCCTTAATTGGGCTCTATTTACCATACAAGAATTCAAGTAACATACTGAGCAGTTAGTACTTAATTACAACATAAATTGAATAGAATTCACAATACAACTCTGATTAAGAGTGTTACATAAACATAGAGCAGACAATTTGGTCATTTGAACACATTAAAAATTATTAAATGTAATAGACTTACATGCCAACAACTTCTAACAACATTACCAATATTGTATTAAAGGGACAAGTAATCTTATTTTTACAAATTTAGCTATCTCTCTCATATTAAGGTGCTAATTAAACATTTTGTGCGTAAGAACGCCTAAAACATGACTACACAATCTTTCAAACGTCATTGTAGGTTTATGAATACACTTTCAGCAATTAAATGCCTATTGAGTCAGCTAAATTGCATAGGTATGAATACCAATTTTTAATTGCCTCAATTAAGGCAATGAGGCATGTGTGAACATACTATAAAGGAATGTATGCTTAATTGCCTGTTCGTGCGTGTTTTAGAGCTTCACTGGTATTTATTTCGCCAAAAACTACCAGCCTTGACTTAATTTGTTTTACCTTTTAGCGTCCGCAACACTTTTTACTGTTTGGTAGGAACTCTTCTTTCATAAGGGAGCCTGGCTTGAGAAACATTTTATATAGTTTCTATGACTTTTACTTACACGAGTGTCATTGAGAATGTTCGATATATTTCATACCTAGCCCGTAGTTTCGCAGATAATGATTTTTTACTCACCTGTAATATTTAGTTTTATTCAGGGAAAACCCCCGATTTTAGATTATCAAATTTTTATATTTATTTCCCTAACTTCTCAATACTTTTATACTCGTTGAGGTCAAACTCTTCTTCAAAGTTTTTCTTTTATACAATTGATCTTGTTATACTCGCAATGTGTGTAACCTGTTAAGTACTGGGTTCACGGTGCGGAATAAATTTATAATTTGGTCGTGGAAGTTGCACGTTTGGATCGAATTTATTCGTTTGCAGGAGGGTACAAAATATCCGGCCAAATGTGAAAATTTACCTTTTAATCCGAAATTAGAAATTTAAAAATATTTTCCTGTATTTATGTAAATTTACCACTTGCTTCAATATAGAAAAAATTAGAAATGTTTTCATTTCTTTGTGCATGAGGCTCTTGTTTTTTTAATTTTTATTTTATTTTTATTTAAGTTTGTTTTCCTTAAAAGCTAAAGTGTGCTTTACAATCAAATGTTAAATTTTTCACTTATTCCCGTTGATGGTGACGCTGACAGAAGAACATTGTCCTTCCACAACTTAAACAGGGAGAAAAAAAGATGTGATTTGCCCGCGTTGACATGACAAAAGCGGATCTGCATATATTTGCATAAAATTTTTTTCGCTCTGTGATGTTTTTACAAGATTTTTTTTTCTGGTATAAAAAATAAAATTCTTTTGTATAAAACTTTCAAGGTGTATTTAGTTGTACAAGTACATCATCTTGAGCATGATGGGAATCAGCTTTGTCATCTTCCACATTGTAGTCGCAATTCTAAGCAAAGGGACACTAAAAATCCTTTAAGATCTTTCTTCAGGTTCTTATTTTTTTTTTTTTTTTTGGAAAAACCTCTTGCGACTTTTTTAATGTCTTGACATATTCTTCATTTCGTCGTTGTTGTTGTTGTTGTTGTATTTTACCCCTTTTTTTTTTTAGTTGTTGTCTTGATGAAATACGCATAATAATTTTCCAAGTGCAAAAAATCTTTCAAAAGCTTTGCATGTTTTATTGAGTTAAAGATGAAAAATTATTGTATTAAAATGTGTCAGTGTATGAAATCATTTATCAGAAGATTTGCATGTCTTCAAGTCGGTTGTAAAGGATTTTAATGTTTTATTGTTGGCTTTTTATACATTTGCTTTTAAGAGACAATGGTTAACATGGCTTTCATAGATGCATTTTTATCTTAAGCCCAACTGCTTTTCAACTTGTGCCTAGAACTGAAGGGATTGAAGCAGAAATATAAGATTTGCACAGAAAATCCTTAATAAATAATCAGAGAACTTTAACACTCCCACTTCATTGCAAAAATTTGTTTCCGTTCATTAAAAACATTTACAATCATTAAAATGTTTTGATTGATAAAATTAAATACTTTTTTAAAAATCGTAATTAAAATTAAAATATTGTTCAATTGAATTGAATTGAAGAGTTTAAAAAGATGCGTTAATCACAAGTGGTGAATTACTTATGAATTTAATCAAAGTTCCATTTGTATCGAAACTAATCGTTTCATTATTTACTCTGACTAAAAAGAAGAGTTATTTTCGCTGTAATCAATTAAAATATTAGTTGAATGCGGGAGGCATATTAAAATATTAATAGAATCAATCAAATATATTCGTCCTATGTATATGAAGCAAAATCATAGCTTTTGATCATAAGTAGATATCGATGATTATTTTCGGGAACTAGATTTATTCTTAAAATGAGCGAATATTAAAAGTATTCTGATGAGCTGGCAGCCAGAAATGCGCATAGAGTCTAGCTTGTCCACCCTCAACATTATTTGTAATAAAATAAGTTGGGATTAAAAAATGAGTTAAAAATACTTTTTGAAATAGAAAAAATAAAATCCCAAAAACTCTTCTTAAATTTACAAAATGTTGTTTGGTCTTTAATTGTTTTATTTAAATAAATTTTTAATTGTCCTATTTTATTAATCTACATTTTTTTGAAGTAAATACGATCTAGGTGGATACCCAAATACTTAACGTGCGTTTTCGTTGGAACCGTGGTATTTGTTATTGTTATTGGTGGACAATTTTGCCTTTTTAGGGAAAACATAACATTTCGATGGATTTACCTTTATTCTTAATCATAAATAATTTGTAGATAATATTTAAAAATGAGCATGTATACTAATATTTTTAAAAATCTTTCTCTTTCTCTCTTTCTCAACATGATATGAGTATATGGTGAAAAAAACAGCATACTTTTAGGCTGCTATCGAAATATCAACTGCTGCCGTTTAGGTTGATAATTAGTTGGACTTTTAATAGTTTAAGAGACCAGAGGGCATAAATTCGAACTGTTGGTCAATGGTATATGAGTTGTGGACTTTAACTATTTCTTCCTAGTTAAGCTCCATACACATTTGAAGCTGATTAAAGTAAATTGTTTTTTTACTTTTCCTGAACTTTTAATTCTCTTCACTTCATGTTTGAATCAATAAATAACACGAGCTATATTTTATTTGATCAAAAATTTTATTAACTTCCTTTGGAGTGAGGACTTCAATTATTTGAAGAAAAGATACGAGTAGAAAAAAACTTTTATTGTCCTAAATTCTAAAAGAATTTTAAAACATTTCCTTTGCCAGCAAACCAAACTACAGCAACAATCAACAACGTAACAAGGATAACAGAAACCAGGAACAAAAGCAGCAACACCAAAAACAATTTGTTACATTTCACTGTGTAAAGGTGTGAGTGTAAACGTTGTTGTTTCACTTTTAATATATTTGTAACAATTTAAACAAACGTTCGCTTGGAACAACAAATGACCATTAGCCAAAGCTTAAAGTAATAAATTTGAAAAGTACCCTTGAGGCAAATATTTATAGAGCAACACTAGCACACACACACACACACACACACATACATACATAGTAAGAACATATACACTTTCTCATATGAACATGTTTGAATTGAAAGAGAAGGAGGAGGAGTGGGAGGAATGTAATGAAATGAATATGGTTACTTAATATAAATAAATAGAATTTTATTTTACATATAAATAACAGACTACTTTAAAAGGAATATTTTTCAGTGTGTGTGTGTGCAAAAGGATAATGTGTGTGTTTGTGTGTGTGAATGTGTTCCTTTTTTTATCAACCTCATTATATTATAAATACAGCAGCCAAGAAAAAAGGGTTTTAAATAACCACATTATTATTTTTGTACCAGTTAAAAGGAAAATTCTGTTGAAAAGTAATAAAATTGAAAGGGTTGTGTTGTTTGGTTATTTATTTGAAGTAGGCGTCCAATAATATTTAAAGTAAGTCATTTTTATTGTTAAATCTTTTGAAGTTGTATTTTTTTAGCCCCGGCTGTTAGTTTTTATTTTTGTGTTAAGAATAAGTTATTTATTTTTATTTTATGACTTCAGCTAAATGGTTTTTATGGCACCATTTTAGCCAGCTTATTATCATTAACGGCCATGTATTGAGTATTGAGCAAGTTTTATTGTTGATAGCAGATTCACCACGAGGAAAATGCTTCAAAATATCAGTGAATAATTATTTGAAATTCGTTAGAGGTTTTAGGCGACATCAGCTGGTAAGTTCAATGGTATGGCTTGCTGTAACTAAGTGCACTGTCAGAAGTTCTGACTTATATCTTGGTAACAGGATCCTGTCTCTGCAAGGACTAAATAAGTCGAACGGAGAGAAGTTAACTCTCTCTTTAAGAAAATCCCTCCTCCATGGTAAGTCAGCATAAGCCAGAGATGCGTGGCCAAGAGAGTGTTTGGTCTCTAGTATGTGAGCTCTCGATCTCCAGTTGTAATACACACTTATCCGTGCATATGGAGCTGTGTGTGGGTGGACATCTTTTTCTCCATTACAGGGATGAATCAGAAAGAGGTTATTCTTTAAAGAGACTCCGGTTTAAATTGGCCAAGATAATAAAACCTTGCAAGGGGTGGACAATGTTTAAGGACGTTGAAGGGTGCTACTTGAAATTTTTAATTTGGCAGCAGTCGTGTAAAAATATATCTTTAAACTTTTTTTTTATATATAAATAGTAATTGAAAAATCATTCAAAAGGAGAAATGAAACCATAATAGCCAAAATGATTATTTATATTGGTTTCTTTGGCTTCAACATTTCGTATTCCTTAATGAGTTCTAAAATGAACCCTTGGCTGCAGAGGTTTCTTTTACACGGTCGTAACATGCTCAAGAGATATTTGCAGTTGATGGTTACTCAATGGTACTGAATATACACTGAGGACCATAAATGTAGTTTTTTAAATAACTCCCTATATATTGCTGTACTTGATAATAAAATTAAAGAGGGTTTTTACATAAGTTGTTTGTTTTTTTAGTAAATAAAAAGTAATAAAAAGTCCAAGTAATTTTTTAACTTTTTTAATATTTAATTCAGTTTGAATTGGAGTTTATGATCCGTCCGTTTAAAGTTATTTGTTTTACAGAGCTTGGACGTTATATTCGAACCTCGAAAATTAATCAAAAAACTCACAACAAAAATAACGAACACGATACACAAAGCAACAAAACCATAAAACACATTACACAAATAATAAAGAAATTAATAATCCCATAAACATTGCCTTCTTCCAATGCTTATACAAAACACCATTGCCTATAGGTATTACTTGCTACCCGCACACCAAAAACACACGACGTAAGAGCTTTACCTGTTCACAGCTGACATATGGTTACTGGATAAACCATAAAAAGGAGCCATTATGAGCTGGTTTGAATGACAGTTAAGGAATGTGACTCAGTCATTTTTCCTAGCGAAATCAATTATTGTAGACCCCATATTTCAGCATCTCCATTACGAAGGTCTATTACCGCTAACTGCGATTATGGAAAACGTAAAAAGATGACAGTTTTGGAAGTGGATGCGACACGTCTTTTATTGATATTGAATTCGATTTATGGTCTTAGCACAAGTCTTTGACTCACAAGCAAAAAAGAAATAAAAGTGACGCTACAATTCCTGAAGATGAGTTCAGTTTCTTTCTCAACGCTCCAGTCCTCGAATTAAAACGAAATGGCGTCGACGTATGGGACGAAATGAAAACACTGTAACCTACACTTTGCACAAAATTATTGTTTTCCGATGGGAACTTCTGGACCGTCAAAACGCTTTTTTGAAATTAGGCGGAAAAAGGAAACGATTGACTACAAATCATTTTTCCAACCCTTATATTTGAATTCTATTTTAAGCAAACCAATTTAAAAAAAAAAAACAGCTTAAAAGCTAAACCAAACAAATAATTTTAAGAAAACAACGTTTGATATTTTTATTTTCAACTTTAGCTAAATTAATTGTTTGTTTTGCTCCGATTAATTGTAGTTAATAATTTGTGTCGGTTCGATTGATCATAAGATTAATAAATCGATTAATATTTTTTTCCATGTTTTTCTTTGCGGGTACTGATATGTCAGCCTATGGTTCACAGTTTTGATGCACAACAAAGACTCCGGTCTATTCCTGCAACCACTAATTAAAAGCTAGAAAATTATTAAATCTGTTTTTTTCCACAAAACTTATTTCATTTACTACCGTTAGTTATGAAAATTATGTCGATTGTGTTGTTATTCTTGGCCCCCAGATGTTCGTTCCCATATAAATCTTGTGTTTTACACACGATTGGACACTTGTTTTTGTTTAAAATCCTTTAGAAAATTTAACTTCACAAAATTTTACATTAAATCGAAGCATAGCAAAAACACTATACAACAGTCCGAATACGCGATACAGGTTTCCATGATGGTTATTTGTGTCTTCGGAGTCGCTGAATCCGATCACTTCAGGTTTTTGTGCTACAACTGCTATCAAACATTAGAACCTGTAAGTTTGAGAAAGCTCCTTCAACACAAGTTTGATGCAAAGCAGTTATTTTGCACTAAATTTGGGAGAAGTCTTAGCTGAACACGATGAGAAGTTTCCCCAGGAAATGCTCCAAATTGAAGGATTTAGTTGCCATGCTCGCAGAACGTTGTTGGATATTTATTGAATGTTATTGTTTTTAATAACGAAAAGTTTTAGCTATTTTGTTGGTTCCTTAACAAGCCCAGCTATTCAAAAATCATTTACTTAATATATTCCACTGCGATGTATAAAAATTGTGCCACTTTTGCGTAAAACATAAAATTATTAAAAACAAAAATTTATGAACTCACCCTCCTTTTTTTTTTTTATCAGGTGTTTGAGATTACAATAAAAATGTTGTTATGAATCCTGTAACGAAAATAGTTGAAAAAAAGAAATAAAAAAGAAATGTATTCATCAGACCATAAAATGTTTAACAATTAACAGAAAAATGCACAATCGCACCAGTTTACAAGGTAAAAAACATGCCTGCCATACGTACAGAGTCATTGTGGAACATTTTTTCATTTACTTCATCCAAATTCATTTTTTATTTCATAAAAAAGTTTTTTTAGTTGTCCATTGTTCAGGGAAAAAAATGACATGTTATTCGCGTTCGCGAGCTACATGGAAAACAATTCCAAAAAAACAACAACAAAAATTATAAAAACAACAGCACAAAAGTTATGAGAACGCGAATTGTTTGGTTGGTAAAAAAAAAACCCTTTTTTATGGCAAGATTATGAATGTGAATTTGTCATGCGAGCATTAGCGGCAGCAAGAAGTTGCTTACAAACTCATACTTGTTAACAATAAAATAACTAAAACCTTGAATGTATTGGGATGTACATACCTACACTTGCACAGTGCTTATACATAAGTATGGCTATGTGTGAGTGTGTGTGTGAAGTTAGAGGAAGTAAAGGGTTTTATTTCCAGTTGATGATTGTGGCTGACCACATTGTTTTAAATACAATTAACTAAACTATGTGGCTCAGATTTGGGTGACCGTGTTTGTGTGTGTGTGTAGTGTATAATTGATGGCGGTCGGAATATTAAGGTTTCATTTTACAATTTGTTAAAATCATTCATAAAAAAAAGTTGGCCTTAAATGTAAAGAATATGTATGAACAAATACTTGGGCAGACTTTGGTAGATTTGTTTCAATGTTTGCCATGCCCACATGAAATTGTGCTTAAATTAGTAGAAATGACATTCTCGGCGCTCTGCACAATAACGACAACAATAAAAACGGCATGAAAATTTAGCCCACATATTGAAGAAACGTAGAATGAATATGAATATTAGCATGTGTGCGAGTGTGTGTCTGTGTGCCTGTGTGTGTGTTCTACCTTATTCATTCAAATTTATTTAAATATCTTCATTACAAACGCTTAAAAAGATTTTAATCAAACTTAGAACGAGCCCAATAAGAAAAACATAGTTTTGCTTGTCTTTCGGCAATTTTTCCTTCCCCTTTTCTCCTCTTACCACCCCCCAAACCACCTTTTTAACTAAAATCTAAATTAATAATAAAAATTCAAATTTCCATATTTATGAGTTGTGTGTGGCTCAAGCTAAATTGTTGTTTGTTTGTTTGTTTGTAAATTAATTTTAAGTGAATTAAATTGATGACACAAATAAAATTGGTATTTCCTTTTACAGATAAGAAATCTATATTGACTGGATTTGGTTTGTTTGCCAGCACATTTGATTAATTGTGTGTGCATGCGATATTAGAAAGCCATTTCGCTTTGTGAAAGTTTGTCCTGGCATTTGAGATTCAAATGAAATATTTATAGTTGAATATTAAAAAGTTTTTTTTTATTGATGTTTCTTAATCCCAAAGAAAAGTCAATCTTTGAGAATCTTTTAAGTATAAATGTCAATATTTACGTGTGTGCCGTAATACGAGTATGTATGTATAAGTGCTTTGCTTCGTATATCGATAGTTTTAGATGGACTTAGTTCGGTTTGCCAATAGAAGAAGTAAAAACAGGCTAAATTGTTATTTTATTATTTTAATTTTTGATGGCAAAGGACAACAATTTCACATTTTTTTCAATTTATGAGGGTTAATATATTTTAAGGTCTTTCACTGTTAAGTGTGACAAGTTGTTTTTTTTTTTTCTTTTAACGTGTAAGATGTCTAGTAAAGACTTCTCAAACAATTAGTGGAGTTGACAGAATTTAAATCGTTAAATCCCACTTCCTGTTAAAAAGAAATATTACAAATTAATCAGTGAAATTTATATGTTTGAGAGCAACGTCAAATTTGTTTTACTGATGATTCAGACATGTCTCTGCAATTACCGTGATATTAATTACTTCACACCAAAGGTAAGAATGACTTATTTGTTTTTAAGTCGTATCGGACTTCCCAAGTCGTTTAAAAATTCAAGTCAACATCAAAACTTTCCAACTGAATTAAAAATCTAGGCAAAGATGGCACATTTCGAATAGCGATACACTGGGAAAAATTTACAAATATTTAAAGAGGGAAATAAATGAATTTAAAAGTGCGTCCGCTGAGCCTCGAAATCCGAATATGCAATTGAATTCATGTAAATAAAAATATAAAAAAACGTAGGGTACTTTCTAATACTTAAATGCCTTGACATCATTGTAGCATACCGGTAACTCGATGCGAATAAAATTATTCGGGATTGCTACTATCCTTAAAATTCGACATAACGGACTTCTAGCACAATATATTTACACGAATTATTCAGTATTTAAAAAAGCTAGCTGTGAAATAGCAACAGCACAGAGAAAATTCTATACTAAGCTAGAAATTCCACAAGTTTTATTTAAAATAAATTCATGCCAGCAATAGCAAAAATCAAACACAGTTGCTCTCACAAAATAGCACTTATTTCTCGTTAAATTATTAATGCTATTGCTATTGTCAAAAAGTACAGCAAACATGCTTTGCACATAATATGAGTTATTAGCTTTTAAGTACCTTTATTTTTTTTTTTAGTATTCAAGTAGGTAAATCAACCCTAATGAACCTTATAAGTGTTTATGACGGGGCAAAATAAACAAACATCGAGAGCAAGATATACAACAGGAAATATTTACTATTTCTGTGCTATTTTCTTTTTTCAAGAGTACAAAAAAACTTGCAAAACCAATATCGTATATAAATTGCTTTTGCTGCTGCTGTTTAGAAATAATTTTATATATTTTTTAATTTGCTTTTAACAAGCTGTTGAAAAAGGACTGCTGCATAGAATAGCGAAGTGTTGCTGCTATTGCTTTTGTATTTTTAATTGAAGCTTTAAAGCAACAGTAGTTGCAATTTCAATCTATAATTTAATGCCAAAAGTTTATAGGAAATATATAATGACTTAATTGCATCAAGTTTCGAAACTCCACGCAAGTGAAAAAACATGCTTGAGGTAACCATAATCGAAGAAAAATTTCTTGTGATTGAGTTTTATAATTGCAAGTAAATCATATTAATATTTTGGTCCTTTTAGAACGATAGAAAAGCAAAAGATTGATGTGACTAATTGGCAGCAGCTGTGAAACGTGCACAGGTGATTCAAACTATCGAATGCTTTTTTTTAATTTTACATATTACGAACATTTTATGGTTACAGTTAATATATTGTTCTTGTATAGTCAAGATAATTTTTTATTTATGTAACACAATTTTTTAATTTATACTCGATAGTTCCGCTATGCCGTTGTGTGGCATCATTAGGAAATAAATTATATTACAAAACTTCAATCAAAAATATATGGAAACAGCTTGTTTTATTAAAATAAGAAAAGTTTTACAGTTTTCAACAACAAACAACATAAAATACTAATACAAATTATACATTTATACATGGTGTCCGCCAGGAAGGTATACTACTTTGTTTTGCCGCCATTTTGGTGAACATTCGTCTAGACAGTTCATATTTGGCAGTCGTGAAGTAGAGACGTGGCAAATTTATTATGTAAAAATGTTCGGAAATCCAACGTGTTTTAATCGTTAAAACATTTGATCAAAATCAATCGTCGATTGCTGTGACGATGAGAAAGTTACGTGAAATTGTTGGGAGAAACAACGTGCCAACAACAAGACGCACTGTTTATCGTGCAGTGAATGATTTCGAAGAAAGAGGGACTGTAGCTAATAGGCCCAAGTATGGACCATAACGTACTGCATGGTCGGCTGAAAACATTACTGCTCTTCAAGAAAGTGTACAAAACAATTCATCAACCTCAATTCGATACCGTGCTCAGGAGCTTGGACTACAAAGAACAACTTTGGCCAACAAATTTGCACAAACATTTGCATTTGTTTCCATTTAAGATTCAGTTGACACAAGAGCTTCTTCCAGAAGACCATTTACGCCGCCGTACATATGCCAATAGGATGCTACAGCTCGCCCATGACATCCCAGATTTTCATGAAAAAATCATAATGAGTGGCGAGGCACATTTTCATTCGGTTCAGGGCAATGGAAAACCCTCAAATTATTCATCAGTTACCTTTGCATCTATTAAAAGTGACAGTTTCGTGTGTAATTTGGTCAGGAGGAATCATTGGACCCAACTTCTTTGAAACTGAAAACGGCGTAACGGTAACTGTCAATGGGGAGCGATATCGTGATATGATTGAAAACTTTTTAACGCCACAACTGCATGCTTTGGGCTTGACTAACATGTGGTTTCAACAAGACGGTGCCACATCGCATACAGCCAGGATTACAATGGGATTACTGCGAGACCTCTTTCCACAACAATTTATTTCAAGGAATGGTGATGTTGATTGGCCTCCACGGTCGCCTGATTTGACTGCTCCGGACTTCTTTTTGTGGGGATATCTGAAAAGCAAGATTTATGCAAACAAACCAGAAACGCTGGAGCAACTCAAACAAAATATTCGTGATGAAATTAATGAAAAACCGCGTGAAATGTGTGAGAATGTAATGAAAAATGTGTTCAAAAAGGGCTGGCATTTGTGAGGCCAACAGAGGCGGACGTTTATCTGATATTGTATTCCATACATAATTGCCGACATTAAATAAAACATTTACCAATATACGATCCATTCTCTTTCATTGAATCAAAACTTATAAACAAAGTAGTATACCTTTCGGGCGGACACCCTGTATGCATGTGTGTGGAAATATTTAAACAAAACTTATTCGTAAAAACAGTAAAGAAATTATTTTAAATAATTGAGTTTATATTTTCTTTAACAATGTGATTTTATAAATTTTAGTTCACAGGGTTAATAGAGTTACAAGTTTTTAAACTTTAATTTGATTTTTTTAAATTCTCACTACTGCTGTTTGTTCGCTTGTTTCTTCTGAATAGCCTTGTCAGAACCTACGCCCGTAGTTTTGTTGTCCTCGGTTCTTGGTACAGGAGCAATATTTCAAATTATTTATATGTTCGGAAGTGGGTGAACATTTACTCGAAAAATTCCCATCACATTGCTGATACATACAGGGGAAGTTCATAAAAGTAGGAACTTGGCTTTTTTTCAAATACTAAAAGTAATATTGAAAAACAATATATCTCATTAATTTAAAAGAGTTCGTGTGAAAAAAACTTTAAAAACTTAAAAATAAAATTTTGAAATTAAACAAAAAATAAAAAATAAAATAATAATAAAAATAAATACTTTTCACAAGCATCTTATGCGCATGAGAAAAGTTTTGTATTTTTCGTATTTCGTGTTGCTTCTGGTTGTTGTTTGTCACAATGGAGCTCCTCCTATTTTTCACGCACGAATCACACAACGTTCGGGGCAACGAGAGACAATAACAACAATAATAACAGCATATAAAAATAAAATGGCTTATGAACAAAAGCTCATGTACACATACATTGCTTCCTTACAAACGTATACACTCACACACTTATGCGCATACTTATGATGGAGCTGTGGAGCTTAAGCACTAAAAACAACAAAATCAAAAAAAAAGGATGTTGCAATAAGTGCACTGCCAGTTTGAAGAGAATACGTATGAGTGTGTGTGTGTGTGTGAAAATGTAAACTATAGCATAGTTTTAGGAGTTGCAAACCCTCCTATCTCACAAACAGTCATTAAGAGGTTTTACGTTTATAAAATGGATGAGATGTTTTTATATACTTTCATATAAATAAAATCATGTTCGTACATGCTTGTGCATGTTAAATGTATATGGAAATGTATATAACTATAAGTAGATACCTATTTCTTCTTTGTATGCTGACACTTTGGGTCTCGTATTTTATCTACACACACACACACACATACATACACACTTGCACTCTTTTTGAAAAATAAAAACTAACGGTTATTATTGCTTGCAGTTTGTCCTCCCATTCTAATTTGCCAAGTGGAAATTTTATTTTCTTTTTCATTTTACAGTGAGCGTGTGCAAACAATTTTACTTTTTTCTTTCTTCTAATGAAACTATCTTTTGCAATTTTTTTTTCTTGCCTTTGATGACGAACATGATGTTGAAAATGACATTTATTTTTATTTTTGCCATTTTCTCTCTCTACAGCATGTTGGTGTTGTTGATTTTCCATGTTTCGTGTTCTTTTTGGAACACGTCTTTGAATTTAAATTGAATTTTATGTTTGCAGCTTTATTAAAAATGCATTTCATTTTAAATTAGTTTTTCTTTTCTGTTGTGTTCTGGTTTGTTATCTCAAAAGGAACGCAATAAATGAAAACCACTTATTTTTTCAGTGAGAAAAATTTAATATTTATTTTAATTTTTACCGAAAGAAAGAAAAACATTAAATTAAAAGGCAGAAAACTAAGAAAATATAAGAATACCTGCTTCCCAAATTACATGATACAATTCCATGTGTGATGTAATATAATGCTGAAATGTCTTACCACTGAAATAGAAACACAGTATTGAAAGTCAAAGCAAACTGATCGCTTTAATTAGATAACTGGTTCGACAATTTCTTAATTTTGTATTTGTCTGCCTATTAAAATGGACTAATCACTGAATATTATGCAACAATATGCGCAACATTCTTGAAACATATGAAATACATGATCGTTCATGTGCAGACATAGAAAAAACAAATTTTAGATCAGCTACACACGCACACACACACACACACACACACACACTCACAACTATAAATACCACAATCATCAATGAACAACGACGCATAACACGCGTTTTCCAATGAAAATCTTGTGTATTTCTTGTATTAAATTAAATTTTTTTTAATAAATAAAATCAACTCACCGCAAGAAACACATTGTTCATTCATAACAACAGGCCAGTCATGCAAGCAGCCAAAAGGAATCTCATTAAATCAATGACAACACTGCAATAACAACAACAATACCCCTAATGAATGCCAACAATATTTGTTGACATTTTTTAAGTGATCAATTTAAGACAAAACGAAGTTGCAGCAACATAAGAAAATGTTCAAGTTGTTGTTTCTCCTGGAGATGCTGGCAACGGCAACAACAACAACAACAACAACGAGAGCCAAACAATTAATTATGAATCAGTTACAAAGTAATTACATGACATACGATCTGCTTTTCGTATATTTTGTTTGTTGGTTTAATTTTGTGTCCGTCCCATCGTTAGTAATTTTACAAGCAAAGTACAAGTGCACAGTGGTAATGGAACAGCAGGCCTTAAAATCCAATAAAAGTTTGCAACAATAAAAAATACCTTTTATAGAATGGTACTTTATATAAGAAAGAATATTTTTGTTAGATGTCCTTTTTACAACATATACTTTTTATTGAAGGTACTTTTTGAAAAGTGTACTTTTTGTGGAAGGTACTTTTTATAAAATCTAAAGTGTATTTACTGTAAAATGTACTTCAAATCTATAAAAAGTAGCTTTAACAAAATGTTTTTTTATAGAAAGTATATGTTATAGAAGATACTTTTGATTATGGTACTTAAAAAAAAGATGTTCTTTAAAATCGGTACTTTTCGTTATAATTACTTTTTTATGAGGAACTTTTTTACAACAAATAAATGGTGTCTTTTTTTTTAAAAGGACCACAAGGAAATTTTTATAACAGACTTTATCTATCGAAGAGTACTTTTTCAGTTTCACAAAAATTTTTTAAATTCTTGCAAGACTCTGCATTCCCAAGAAATTTTACTTTGGAGAAAAAATTAAGAAATTGACATGATCAGACAAGCAATCGATAGCAAAAAATAACAAGGGCATTTGGGATATTTAATCTGCACGATATGATTGTCCGCGATTGCGGCGAATAAAAAGATTAACTTCTTTAATTGCTTTTTGATTTTAACACACTCCCACTGGCACATTGATTTCAATTGTGTAAACCAAACTGATTGCGAAATAAACTGCACTAGGAATCACCAGTTGTGTTTCGAACCAATGAAAGGTACTATTGGTACTTATTTTCCGCGAACGTGCACCCGACCTCCTACGGGCCCCGACCCCTTATCGTTCGGAAGAAATTCCTTTTTTAAATTCGTACTACTTTATGGCCCACCCTGTGTTTAGCATACCAAATATATATGCGTAATCGGCCATTCTTAATATTTTCATTGCTGCCTCCAATTTTGGATGTGAAATCCTTTCGATAATAAAAACATTCAATATTGTCGTTGCGCTGTCCCATGAGCGTTCCGAGAAAATTCCAAAAATGTTATACCGAGTTCGTGGTTTAATATAAATAGCTTTTTTACCTTTCCGATATGTTGGATTCAAAGACGTATGCGTTTGCCTTTAAGGTCCATTGACGTTATGATCATTTGCCATTTGCAGTGCATCAGAGGAGAAATCCTTTTTTTTTCTATTTAAATTTGTTAGAAGAAAGTCAAAAAATTCTTCAAACTGGAATGCAATATTTTGATAAATTCCTGGATTCCCAGAAATGAATATGCGAACAGTGCCCGACGTATATCTGCTTTCAGGTGGGGAACTGGTTAACGGGGGTTTGG
Source organism: Phania funesta (assembly GCA_963932375.1). Lineage (NCBI taxonomy): Eukaryota > Metazoa > Arthropoda > Insecta > Diptera > Tachinidae > Phania > Phania funesta. Next base: position 90,084,247 of record OZ010656.1, on the reverse strand, counting down.
AACTTAGATTTACCCGAAGAAATATTGTATTTCTCTTTGCCTTCTAGAACGATAAAAAATAGTTTCTTAAAAGACCATGAGGAGGCCTGCAAAGCGAAAAGCTTTGCCACCAATGCAAACAAACACTGGAATGCAACATTAAAGACAAACATACGCATGTGCGATTTTCCTATAGACAACGAGCATAAGCACCTGATTTAATGCTGTTGAAATTCTTTTTTCTGTTGCAGTTGCTATTGTTGCAAGTTGAACAAGAGTTAAGACAAATATCTGTGACAGTTGTTGATTTGTTTGTAATTGCATGTTCTCTGTGTTGCATTCGTTTATCTGTGCCAGCTGTTGTTTAAAGTTGTTGTTGTTGCATATGTTTCTTGTTCGCATGTAGAAGAGTCGTTACTGAACTTTGTTGTGGGTAAAAGAGCTGATCTTTTGTTTGTTGGATATTCAATTTTCCATCTTGTTTTTATCATAAATCTATAAAAAATATTTGACATTGGCTATCGGTATCCAGTGATCAATTGCTCGACATTTAGAAATCTAATTAAAATTTAGTTTTTCTTTTTTATTTTTATAGTATATGAGTAAAGGGTCATGTGGACAGTCTAATGCAATGAAATATGACTCGGAAGTATTTTCGTTTATTGCTTTCATTCACCTTAATAAAATGCACATGACCAGCACTAACTTTTGTGCAGGTCCTGGCAGGATTAGTCAAAGTCTATGACCATTAAACATCCCTAAAATATCTTCAGTCCGGGTTTCATTCGATATTTACGCGGATATAATCTGCATTCGTTTTTATGCACTACTGCAATGTGTACTTTTCAAATGGAACCATGACCAAACTTTGACGCAGCATAATTGCCACTTAGAGGCCGGTAGAGTGTTAAGGAAACTCTCTCATTTGCACATAACTGACAGAGTAATTACCTCCCACGACAGTAATGGACAATGTAATTCGTATTTATTTTTGTTATAAATCATAAAATGAAGTCCTTTTATTTTGTTGGTGTTGTCCCCAACTCCACCAAACATGTTGGACAAAAAGTTTATCAACAATTTTCTTGTGCTTTGAGGTGTAAAGAAATTGTGCTGCTCATCAACAGCAACAACAATGAAAGTTCATTATTAAAGCCAAATGCAAATAAGCCGGTGTTAAACAAAGAAAGAAAGAAATAAAGAAAAAAAAAACTAAAAACAAGGAATATAAAATCCTTTTAACAAGCCTCAATTTTTGATAAACGATGTGCTCTGCTGCCACTGCTTTAATTTGATAATTTCGCACACTTTCAGAAACACACACCCGCACGGTGCTGGAGGAAAACAGGCTGTTCGTCGTGCAGAAGTCAGCCAGTAGCACTTTGTCATCATTGTCATTGCGGTTGTTAAAAATAACAACTTGAAATTGTCATCCCTTTTTTTTTGGGGACATCATTACACACACACATTAACATATCAACATACACACACACACACACACACACAGACTTCTTCTAATGTTGAATGAAATTACGAAAGGGTTTGAAGGATTTTTTGTACGATTTTTATGCAGATTTGAGTTTTTTGTTCCCTTTCAAAAGACTTTTTTTCTATTTTTTTTAATAAAAAAGTATTTAAGAACCAACAGAACACGAAGAAGAGCGCTGTTGTTGTGGCTGATAAATGAAAAGTTCTTGTTGTTTTTTATGCGTTTTCAATACGCTCCAGTGACTTGTTTTCTAGCAACAAAGGACCAAGATGATGATGATGGAAAAGGTACTTATTTTGTTATCATCTTTCAAAGGATTTTCTCTGAGTGAACGGTATAAAAGGAAAATAAAATGTTTTGCATATGCTCAGGAGCAACAGCGACAACAGCACACGCCCGTCCGTGTTTGTCAATATTTTGCGGTAAATTCACTTTTGATTTTATTACGATAAATATTTTTATTGAAAGGCGACAGGCCGTAAAATGATGTGTCAATTGCACTGATGCTGAAATGAAACGAAATAAAATAGTGTTTCTCTTAAGGGTTCTTCTCCTCACTCAAACTTGTAGGAATTTATTTATGCCCGAATGGTGTCATTTGCTGCTGTCGTTGATCCTTGTTGTTGATGTTGTTGCTGTTATTGTTGTAAATTGTTACCGATTATGTAAATTTGTCTAGTTTATTTTGCAACAATCAGATATAATTTCAAATAAAATTAGAGGAGTGTGTGTCTATTGTAGTCTTATCTGTCCGCTGGCCTGTTTCAAGGATGGGTTCCTTTTTTTGAGTTAATTAAAATTAATTTAAATTTTCCTTTTAAATTTTCTTTTTTTTAGCAAAATAATATTCTACAGCGATGTATGTGTGTGCGTGTGAACGTTTTAACGAGTTGTCTTATGCCAAAGTTTCTTTGTAATTTATGTTGAAATTAAAATTGGTTTTATGCTCTAAGTTGAACAGCCAGTATTCTTTAACGAATATTTTCCCATTAAATATAAACCAGACACAGAATAGTTTGTTTTGTTGCAGTACAGGGATTTGCGCTGCAGATTTAAGGAGAAAAAATTAAAATTTTTGAAAACCTTTTAGAACTTTTTCAAAGCGAATCTCGGTGTAGTTGGAAAATTCAGTCAGTTAAACTTCGGGGAAATACCGAGCATCTGATTATTCGAAGTTCGAGCCATACGGAGCAGCTGTAAAGGAATTTAATAATTTATCTCTAAACAAAACTTAACAAGGGATAACGGAAATTCCTTCCAAGCATCTACATCAAAACACCCTGTCGGAATATCCACTCAATAATTAATTTAAATATTATTGAGGTTGTGTGTTTGAAATCTTTTTTCTTATCCTCCGTCTGCTATAAGTCTCTGCTTGAGCCTCTTTCATGTATTTCTGCAAATGTTTAGATTTTCATTGGATTTTGGCAGAAAGAAACCTAATTTCATAATAATCGATAATTGTAGAAAACAATTTAGGTCTCTGTTGAGCACTATATGATTTTTAGTTGTGTACACTCAAAGAAATATTTGATATAGAATTCGAGAAATTGTCTTTGCTTGCTTCGGCTTTATTCTAAAATGTTCATAAATTGTTACACTGAAGTATGAAATCATGACAAATTAACATATTAATTTTTTTCAGTGCAGTGAGAGGGAGACAACCGAAAATAAACAATAGAATGTGTTTGCCTAACTCTGATCTACACTCTGACATTTGCAAGTGCCAAGAAAATAAAGTGGACGTGTTTTTTTCATTTCGAGCGAGTAGTAGAGAAAGAGGCCGAAACGATACTTTCGGGGCGGCGGTGACTGAGTAATTTTGGGTGGGTAGTGGCGGCAGCTCTTGAGAGTTTCTGGCGTCTCAAGTTTTTTCAAAAATTGTCACGAATAGAACAAAATATATTGACAACCGATAGCCAACGTGGCCGTTTTTCTGGCGGTCCATCTGAAAATAATTATGTCTGCGGCGAACCACTCCATCTGTTGCTACTTTTTATAATATTTTCTTCTTTGCTTATGCAAGAATGCAACCCTGCTTTATATAAAGTCTCAGTGATTAGGATTTTTTCTAAAACTAATTGCAACTAAATGACTGCTAAAATTCTATCCTTATTTTTTGACAGTCTGAGTTATTAATAAGTTATAAATTGTATTCCACGATTTAATAGTGTGAAAGCCGCTTTAGTAGACTATAATCTGTTCAATTAACAGACGTAAGCTCTATCTACACGCAAAGAGAAAACATGGTTGTGGCATGGTCACGACAACCAGATTATAGTCTCTAGAACAATACACTGTTGTGCCAAACATATAATGATTAATTGAAAACATTTTAAACATTACTTTAGTTGCGATAAACATGTTATTGTTTTCATTTAATCAATAAATGATTTTCATCAATAAAGATTGCAACATGGTTGAGTTGAACAGTACATTTATTAATAAACAGGTTTTTTGTAATAATATTCTTCCTATTTTAAACTTTTTTTTCTAGCGAATTTTATTTAAGCTCCTTTAATTATAAAAATTCAATTTACTCGTTGAAGGTGGATAAGCTAGTCTGTTTCTATGCGCGTTTCGTTGGCTTGCTTAGGCCCGCTCATTCGGAAACCTTTACTCCAGACTTTTCAGAAAAACTTGAACGTCTTATGCTCGAAACTCCTTACACCAAATGAGAAATCCAAAGAAGATCAAGCCACAATAATGTTTAAAAAACAATCCCCAACAACAAACAAATTGTTATTTTATTTTAACCAAACGTAGTATTATTAATGTATGGGGGGATATCGAAGCAGACCACTTACTTTCTGGGTCCCTTTTCGACCCCCATTTCGCTCCTCAAATTGATTTCAAGGAACCGATCCGTAATCACAGCCACCTTACTTTCAATTGAGTCTCGTGCTAGCCCTAGCCTTTACTCTTGACTAAAGTGATTTCAGACAGTCGGCTGGTAACTGTCGACACTCTTCCTCATCACGGAGTCTTTTGTAATTGCTAGCATTTGTCTAAAGCTTAGTTCCCCCATGGCATTCACATCTATCAAGTGTCTGCCCGTGGTCTTAAGCCTTATGCTAGCCAGTGCTGGGCATTCACACACAATGTGCGCTACCGTCTCAGCCTCTTCCAGGCAAAGTCTGCAAGTATCATCTTCTACGACTTCCATCTTAGCCAGATGGTACTTAAAGTTTCCATGTCCTGTCACTAACGCAGTGATCCAGCTTAAAGTAGCCCTATTATACCCGAGTACCTTGCTGGCCTTCCTGCCGAGGGAACCAAACGTAGTAAGGCAACTTAGAAAAATTAATGTTATGCTTTTTACCGTTCTAACACGATCATATTATTATTATCTATAATAATATGATTATTTTTAATAATAATATGATTATTTATAATAATAATATGATTTGTTTACAACCCCACTATTCAATCACATCTTGCTCTTAGATTATGGTTACCTCAACCACGTTTTACCTTTACGCGTATGAAATTCTGCAAATCAGGCTGATCAGTATATCGAGCAACGTCATTGTTATTGCCAGCAAGGCCTTATTAATTATTTTTAAGGCTAATCGCTTACTCGGGTGTTGGCATTGAACTTACTTGCGGTAGGATGAAATTAGTTTATCATTCAATTTTTGGATGCAAATTATATTCCAATTCTAAACAACGAATTAAAAATGGAAATACTGAAACAAATTTTGCCATACATAAATACCCTGCAAACCACTGTCTTCTGGTGCTTAAGTTTCGCACCTAAAGTGTTTGATAAACTGCAAAACTTTTTCAAAGTGTTAAAAATTAACGCAAAGTTGGAAGAAAAACGACCACCAGAAGTTTGTTCTACAAACAGAAATTACGCGAAAAGTAAAACCTCAACCTGGGCTCTCTCTTTTGAAAACAAGTTCTTAAATAATTAAAAATTTTGTGGAAATAAATTGTATAAAGTTTTGAATTGCAAAATTGAAACGTATGTATGTATGCGAACACAAACACACTTGTACGAATGCATGAATGTTAAATTTAATTTGACTTAAAACCTTAATTGGACATTCAATTTAAGCCATAAATGCGACCATTATCAATGGCAATTAAAATAATTGACTATAAAGGAAACGCTAGTGACCACAAAAATCAATTGTAAATTTGTTAAGAATTGTTCTGTCAACAAATTAAAACGACATCACGAACAACTGTCACAGTAACACCTACTCGCCTAGAAAAATGACAACGAAATGTTGTTGTTGAGCGATCATTGTTGCACATGTACAACAAATACATGGCCTGTAAAACATTCCATTAGGAAAATCATAGTGATAATTGCTGCATGTTGCCACTTTTATTACTTACAAATGATTGTTGAACACACACACACACACACACATAAATTCCTTTTACTTATTTTTTGGTCATTTATCAATGAAACAACCCACCCCTTTTTTATGCTTCCAAACGCACAATGCTTGACCACTAACTGGCCGTTTGGCAATAGTCACTTTAACACATTTATCGACAATGAGGAACAAGCAAAAGAACCCTTATTTTAGTTTGTGAAAGCGATAAATGTTTCGGCAGAAGGTATTTCTTTTGTGACCGTTCCAATCAATTGATTACTATAAATTTTGCCCCATTTGGTTTAAGTTGTATGTGTTACTTCCTTAATTTTTGTTTGACACTTTAACAGTTCTGGTCTGTTACGTAGCCCGACACTGTAATTTAACCGCAAACATTCAAACACACACTCGTGCAATTGTAGTCATCAATTTAAATTTAAAACACTCGTTCATGAGCATGAGTTTATTTATTGTCACTGTTACAAAATATCAATTAATTTTTAAGGAATTTTTGTTGCATGATGTTGCTTGTGCCTCTTGCAACAAGCCCATTGAATGCATTTGTTTTTCATTAATTAAAAATTTTAGATTTTACTTTGATTTTAAATTTTGTTTGTGGTAATTCAGCTGAACTGCTTTTAATGAAGAGGGTTTGTGAACTTCTCCCCCTAAAGACAGCTTGTGGTCTTGTTGTCAATTTAATTAACATTTTAATTGTTATCGTTTTTGTGGTTGATTGAAATTGTGTGGTTAGGACAAGGGGAAATGAAATGATATCAATAAACTGATTGAAGTTATTTTAATTAATTGCGGTTGTGGTTGTAATGAATTTACCCCAGAAAAACTCATGGTAATGAAAAGCTATTGATGGAACTCTTTCTTAACAAGATATTTAAAAGTAGCATGTTAATGATTTATTTTGTTAAACAAATATTTTTGTTAGTGAATTTTATATTCTTATCTTATAATCGAGTTTTCAGCAGAGCAAAATACAATCGGCTTAAAATTTTTTTTTTAATTTTTTTGTAACGGACACGGGGATATATGTGAAATAACAAATTAAGTTTTCTTCATTAGTTGGGTAAAATAGATGGCATGTACAGTAGATACAGGGTGTCTTGACAGTTTATATTTGGCAGTCGTAAAGTAGAGACGTGGCAAATTTATTATGGAAAAATATTCGGTAAACCAACGTGTTTTAATCGCTAAAACATTTTATCAAAATCAATCGTCGATTGCTGTGACGATGAGAAAGTTACGTGAAATTGTTGGGAGAAACAACGTGCCAACAAGACGCACTATTTATCGTGCAGTGAATGATTTCGAAGAAAGAGGGACTGTAGCTGATAGGCCCAAGCATGGACCACAACGTACTGCAAGATCGGCTGAAAACATTACTGCTGTTCAAGAAAGTATTCAAAACAATCCATCAACCTCAATTCGACACCGCGCTCAGGAGCTTGGACTACAAAGAACAACTTTGGCCAACAATTTTGCACAAACATTTGCATTTGTTTCCATTTAAGATTCAGTTGACACAAGAGCTCCTTCCAGAAGACCATTTACGCCGCCGTACATATGCAAATAGGATGCTACAGCTCGCCCATGACAACCCCGATTTTCATGAAAAATTCATAATGAGTGACGAGGCACATTTTCATTTGAGTCGGTTCTGGGCAATGGAAAACCCTCAAATTATTCATCAGTCACCTTTGCATCCATTTAAAGTGACAGTTTGGTGTGCAATTTGGTCAGGAGGAATCATTGGACCCAACTTCTATGAAACTGAAAGCGGCGTAACGGTAACTGTCAATGGGATGCGATATCATGATATGATTGAAAACTTTTTAACGCCACAACTGCATGCTTTGGGCTTGAGTTACATGTGGTTTCAACAAAACGGTGCCATATCGCATACAGCCAGGATTACAATGGGATTACTGCGAGACCTCTTTCAACAAATTATTTCAAGAAATGGTGATATTGATTGGCCTCCACGTTCGCTTGATTTGACTGCTCCGGACATCTTTTTGTGGGGATAACTGAAAAGCAAGGTTTATGCAAACAAACCAGAAACGCTGGAGCAACTCAATCAAAATATTTGTGATGAAATTAATGAAATACCGCGTGAAATGTGTGAGAATGTAATGAAAAATGTGTTCAAAAGGGGCTGGCATTTGTGAGGCCAACAGAGGCGGACATTTATCTGATATATTATTCCATACATAATATCAATATACGATCCATTCTCTTTCATTTAATCAAAAACTATAAACAAACAAAGCAGTATACCTTCCCCGTGGACACCCTGTATTTATTCACCAGAAATCACAAAGAATGCTGATGCTGCCCAGCGACACTTTCAGCTAGTGTCTTCTTCTTCATCTCCTTAATTCTGAAAATTATAAAAAAAATTATTTTCTAATCTGAAGAATAAAAACGAACTTAAGCTCAAAATTAATATTAATTATTTAATTTTATATAATTATTTCACATAAAAAATAATGTGTTACTGTTGCGGTGCTTGTAGTTAAAACAGTTTATGTCGAAGCAGGTAGTTGTAGTTGAACATTTATTTCCAGATTTAAATTTTATAGGCCCCGAAGTTGAAATTAAAAATTAAGCAATTTGGCATCAATAACTCAATACTGATAATGATAGCCGTTTATTTTGAAAGTGGCATAAACCCCGATTTATCAATAAAATCAAATTAATCACAACCTCAATTGCTGCAATTTACTGGTATATTTTGATTTAAAAAAATTCTGTCAATATGTTGAGAACTAATGAGATTTTGTTCGAGAGTGGTTTTCCTACTTAACGGTTTGTCAAGGCAAATTGATAACAGGTAGACTCACCCACGATCGAGTTCAAGACATTTCCATATAAAAAAAGTAGGGAAAATAAAAATAGAAATTTTTTATGGGAGCTTGTCATAAACTAAATGTTAACAAGTCATCAGCTATCCGCGGAGGTTACCAGGCTTAATTCGCCTTGGCGATTTTTAAATGACTATAAAAAATTATTTACACTGAAAAAAATGTAAGTATCATGGTATAAAAAATAGGAAGGTGGCAGCAATATTTTTAGACTCAAACCCCTTGATATCTCGATTTAAAAATGACTTATGGCACTTTCAAAATAAACGGCTCATACTAGGATGAAGAAATCATATTATTATTAAACATAATAGTAAGACGATCCTCTTCGAACGATAGAAAATCAAAAAACAAATACGTGCGTGATTGGCAGATGCTGAGGTATGAACATTCCCGACTAAAGCCATCGATTGGTTAATTGTCAAAGTGCTAAGCACTTAAACCACAGAATTTTACATATAATATATGTCTATTTATAACATTTTATGGTTACAGTCATTTTCCATAAAAAAAACACACCCTAAAGTGTTTGCAGTTAAATCAGCTTAACTCGACATAGGTAGTTTTTGTTGCAACGTTCTTTTCAGTTATAAATTTTTGAAGACCCTCTGAAAACATAGTTGAAAATTAAGCAATTTGGCATCAGTGATATACATTCGCTGGTATTCGCAGATTTGTGTTATATTTGTATTCTCTGCCAGTACTTATTCGAGCTTCGGTCTCATATTAGATTCATCATTCTATCCATCTTATTTACGTTGGTATCACTGCGAAATGATTTTATGAATTTTACAATATTTCAATCAACCCATTTTGTTGTTGCAATTATGAAAGCGGTTCATGTTCAGTTGAACCAGTTAAAAAATTTCATTCAAATTATTTAAATTTTGTTTTAGTGCTTTATGCGAAAATATATTTAGAAAGAGTAAAACACTAGAGTAAAGAAGCCCCTAGTAAAAATATTAGCGAAAGCATTCAAATAACAAATGTCTTATCATATTCTAGTATTGAAATATTTAAAACGCAACAATTTTTGTGGCAACATTTTAAAACGTACCTGCGAAATGTCATCATTAACTTCAAATTTATGAACTGAAAATTATTCAGAAAGATTTAGTAATAAATTCTGACTGATATTGCTGACAAATTGAAGTATGAGCGTTTGCGTTTGTTTGAGCATTTAGAAGCAAAAAAAAAACGATTGCAATTATAATTGCAGCCCTTCATAAACTTACATGCCAGCGTACGAAGTGAAGGCAAATGGAAGAGCCACGCAAGAACAAAAATGTCACATAAATCTGTAAATCACTTGTCGCAAGGACATTAAAGTTGTACGCCGCGCTATTAAAAGACATCCTTGCACAAAAGAAAAGGAAGAAATATCGAGGGTCTGACTTCACACACATAAAATGAGAGAAGAAGAAAATGGCACAACATCATTTGTTCGTGTATCATGGAGACGAAAATAGTTTCTAATTCAAGAACATTTGTCTCTTTATTTCTAGTTGTTTCCACTTCATTGAAAACATTCGCAACATTTGTTTGTGACGTTAATTTATACAATAATTGTGGTTTTGGTTGTATGATTCTGCGAGAGTTGCTTTTGTGTATTTCGATGGCAAGAGGAAATCTTTTAAGGACTTCTTTCTTTTACAGTGTTAAAATAGCTCCGTTTTAATGTGATGAGTTTTGGGTAGTGGTGAAATTTTCTTCTGCCCCTCAACCACTTGACTGAATACGATGAGCGGCTATAAATTGACAGGCCAAACGAATCCTTAAAAACCAAAACCATAAAAAAACTCAAACACTTAGCAAATGAAGGCAAATAAATAAACATTTGTTTACGTTGAAAAATCACCGAGACTTAAGAACATAATTTGTGATTTGTTGGAGCCAACAAAGGAACAAATTTATTCAACCGGAGACAAGCAACTGATGATGCTGACCCTGTCTTTAAATTCTACAATTCTTCTTTTTCTATTAAATTAAAACAAATGTTACATTTATTTTGGTTTGTTGTCTGTTAGTTACCTTTCATCTGCGAACTTAAAGAAGAAGTTACTTGGTTTTTAATGGTTTTTATGCAAATAAGTTTGTCATATAAATAATTTCTTTTTTTTTTTTTTTGTTCGTGGAAAGCCACATAAAATTTATGCACAGTAGTTCTTTTAGAACTAAGAACAACAAAATAATGCCTTCATGAAAACATGAAAAAATTAAAATTAATTAAAGATGGTCGCTTGATGGTGGTTTTACAACAGTGTTTCTAAGTTAAACTATTTAAAATTTGAAAGTATTCAAAGTTATAGCACTGTTAGAGAACGTAACGTAACACGCAATCTTTTTTCTTATCAAATTGTTCAAAACTTTTCCATGAAAATTTAAATGTTCAACATGTTCAACAACAAATGTAATCCAGCGTATATTAGAAAAACGGTACAACTACTACACACACAGTGCAAAGGACGACGACAGAATATCCTAGAAAACTTGGAAATATACAAGCATAAGACATTTGACGGACGCATCATAAATAAACACACAAACTCTGATTCAGACGTTATATTCGAGCCTCTAAAATTAATCTACAAAACACACTACAAAAATAACGAACAAGATACACCAAAAACACATTACAAAAATGATAAACAAATTCATAATCCAATAATCACTGACTTCGTACACATGCCGTCCGCACCACTAATTCTGATGCGATGAAATAGTAATCACAATCGTCTACCAATCTATACAAAAACTTCCGGCCTGCTACCAGGGCTTCGTGAAAAAAAAACACAATTTCTAACGCAATACAAAGCAATAAAACAGTCATCACTTACATCTACCAATCCGTACAAAATACCCGACTTACAAGCTTTTCCTGTTCACAACTTACAGATGCCTACGAACTTACAGGACAAATAGATACCTGACAAACAATAAAACACTAACGAATTGATACAAACTTCTCAGAACGAAAAATGACACTGAAGATGGCACAGAGCCGAAACCGGTTTGTCTCCAAACCAAACTTGACAAGGCATGACGGAAATTCGTTCCAAAAATCTACATCAAAACACCCTGTCGGAATATGAAATCAAGAATGACCTTATACAAGCTATAGATAAATTGTACTTTAACTCTTGGGAAATTAATTTTTGCCAGTTACGTTAATGTGACCGCAAACATGACGTAACCCAGAAAATGACATTAAAAATTTTTGTTAAACGTTCTTCAGAATGTTTTAATAAAAATAAATGAAATAAAAGCTTTAAGGAAACAGTGCAAATTTTCAGTGTAACTGGGGTCAACTCCAATTCACAGGTCCAATTTTTAGGTACATAACGACCTAAGAACGTAAAAGAAGATCAAAGTAGTGATGAGCACAGCTGATTTGCGTCATGCCTGATTACGCGTGATCACGTTTAATCACGCTCTCGTGCACGGGCAGAAATTTTGCTTGCTTGCGTCTAGATTGGAATGTTCCGACTTTTCTTTTGAAATTTCTGAAAAACAATCAGAGAATTATTAAATGCTAATAAAAGTGGGATCTTATTCGGATTTCATTCCGTGAGTATCTCGTGAACATGAGTTTTTGTGTTCCTTCTCAATTTTTTTATATTCACGTGATCGTGTATGTGTGTAAGTCTAAATTCAAGGATGTAAAAAGTTATTCAGTAAGTAAGTGCTTGAGAACTGTTATTCACATTCACTGGTCCTTTTATTAATTCGTTTGTTTATTTCGCCATTTCACCGCCGGGTCTCACAATTCATTGATATCAGTTACGTTACGTTTTGTGGTCATACAAAAAGTTGGACGTTCTTTACGTTAAAATTGAAAGGCTTATATTTTGGTAACCGTTATTACTTTCGATTCAATTTTACTAGACGACATATTCGAGGTTGTAGAACGATTCTGCATTAAAATAGTAAATTTTGAAAATATGTTAGTTACTTTGCCTTTGCGGCTATTCACTGTATTGATTTCCAAGCAGTTATTTAAGATAAGTTTATAAATGACATGAAAATTATAAATTTTTTTAACGTAAAATTAGGAAGAATTCAGCACATGCAGTATGACTCAGGTCAGTTATTACATAAAAAAAAATTCCAGGAATCTGTGGAAAGGCAAAAGTGCAATTTTATGTTAAAAAATGTCCAACTTTTTGTTCATTGCATTAAAGTTAAAAAATAAAATTTGTTTAATAACTTTTCATATTTTGTTACTACAACAACAACAACAACAGACAAATGCCTGCTCCATACGAGTTCGCACACAATCTCACACCCTCACCTACTCATACACTCACACATAAATTATAAACTCTCTAAATGTATGATAATGTAGCTTTTAATTTAAAAATAAATATTTCACCGAGAAGTGTCAAACAAGTATCATCATCCTCACATCCTTCGTACAGCAAAAAATAAAAATAACGAACAAAATATAAAATAAATTTGAATTTATTTCTATTTAAATTACAAGACTTTGCAAAACTTCAGGAACACACTTATCATATTTACAAATGCAAATTTATTATGAACCTTTTTAATTCCTCTAAAATGTTGATGTCCTACCAGGCAACAAGAACACATCGCCATGCAGTGTCCTTTCAGACATTTGAAGTGATTATTAAGAGAAATTTATTTAACTATAAATTTGCATTCAATTTTTCTAAACTTTAAAAAGTTAGAAATAATTTTTGGAAAGCTTAATAAATTCACTCAGATTTATCTTAACAAGCTGACAAAAACGTGTGTCGGATATCAAACTTGGAGATGTGTTGATCACGAACTAGTTCGTTCAATGGAGAGATTATTTCAGAAAAGTGCTGGTAACTTTACTGCAATTACAAAAACAACACACAATTAATTTTGGTGCATCTTGCACACGTATTGGATTTTGTTTGTTGTTTTTGTAATTCTACTCCCTTTTTGAAATAATCCTTAATGGAACGAACTAGTTCGTGACCAGCACGACTCTAATCAAAATAGAATAATAATTTCATGCTCGTGAAATGATTTTCAAGAACGTGTGATATAATTCCTCTCGACTCGTAAGAAGTATGTGAAGTCGGCAGCCTACATTGACAAGCCCTTCACGATTGATGACGAGCCAGACAATAAAGAGCCAGGTTGATTTCATACATTGAGATTATATGGCGCTAATATGGTAAATATTTTGAAACGAATCTGCCTTGAGAGTCTCAACCACTTTTACTACTAGAATGCATTATGCTTTCAGCATCGCAACTATTTTAGTAACAGTGGTGCCTGGATACCATCTAAACTCTCGACGTAAACTTGCTTAACGAAGACTTTGCAAAAAAACATTATTGGGGCCTCAGTAATCTAAGAGCAATATATTATGATTGAATTATGTGGTTATAAGCCCATCAATATATGATTTTGGATAATAATAATATGGTCCTATAAGAAAAAATATACAAGCAAAAATTTGATGTTTTCTGATTTGCGGCGGCTGCCACTGCATCCGCGTAACTACTTTGATTGAGCACCAAAATAATTTTACATATTACGTCTATTCAACAAATTGTATGGTTAGAGTTATTTTATTGTTCAAATACTTCGAGGTTTGAATTTGAGTAAAAATGTTATTTTTCATCCCAACCATGTTGCAGTTTTTGTCAATGGACAATGGATGTTTGAATGTTAACAATAACTTGTTTATTGCAAGCAAAGTAATATTTAAAATCCTTCTCAATAACCATTATATGTTTGCTACATCAATGTATTGTTCCAGATAACAAAATATGGTCGGTGTGATCATGACACAACCATGTTTGTTCTTTGCAACAAATACTTGCATCCGCTTTGTAGGTCTCTGCCAAACGAAAAACTTTCCTAAGCAGAGGCTACTGGCCGAACTTTTGCTACTGAATTCCCATACCTCTAATACTAGTATCCTGCAAAGTGGTGCCCAGCTCAGCTAAACATAATGGTGAGTTGTTTCGTAAACCGTTTTTCCAATTCCTTTCGCACTAAAAAAACTTATTTGAGAATTTTATGTCATTTTAATCGTTTGTAGACAATAGTCCGCTTGTCCAAAGCAAATTATTTTTAAGGAGGCCTCATGAGCGCAGGCGAAGAGTTCGCCAGTCTTAACCTAACGTCAAATACTGTCTGTTAAATGAATTTCGAATAAAATTTACGAAATTTAAAAATCCATAAAAGTATTTTCATTTTGTCTCTTTCTTATTTTGCTACACAACAGTTGGCTCAGGTCGAAAATTGTCGGATATTGGGTCGGCTTTACCCAACACTGAATTATTTCACTTTGCCCCCAGTTATAATTAATCCGTCTTGCAATTGTCAGTCTACAAATTTCTGCTAACTTGCCAGGTGTATAATAAATAAATGTAACCCTGACCAAGGTTTCTTTTCACTAGGATACGTTTTAAAGCCCCTTTCACACGATTCTACAAGTGTTTAGATTTTCGCGAAAATATTTTGACCGTACAAAAATCGAAAGTCTCATATTTTTATGACACTGTGTGTTTACACTATCGCATGTGAAGTAAAATAAAAAAGATGTGTTTGTTTACTTTGAGCGAGTAGCGCAGCAAGAAGGCGAACCGATACTTGCAGCGGCAATGGCTCAGCAATTTCAGGTGAATAGCGATGGTGGTTGCTCTTGAGAGTAAGCAGCGGATCAAGTGTTTGATATATATTTTTTGCAATAAAGTAGCAAAATGAAGTGGTAACAATTCGCAGCCCTAGAGTGAACGAAAGAGGCACTGCATCCATTTTTGTGGCGATACAAGCTGCAAAAAATGTCCGTGTCAGCGCGCTGTCAGCGGCAAATTAGTTGATTTGTTTAACAGCTGATTTTGGCATATTCTTTGTTTGCTCCTATAAAAATGCAAGCCTGAAAAAAGTAACAAGTACCAGCGATTTAATAGTGTAAAAAGCGCTTAACCGGTCTTAATTCCAACAACAATAAAATATTGTTTTTCAATATTTTTTATTGAAGACATATTTTCTTGCGGCCCCAAACTGCTCGTACTTTAGTTTTGGTACCAAAATAAAAACGATGAGATAACCCGCCACGAAATGCAGATATTTGTTACAAATAATGGGAATACAGAACAACACACGCCCTCACTTTACGCTGTGACAAAGAAACATTCACCAAACATCTTACGCTGATTGCGACCAAAACAATTGACTGCAATTTAAGTTCAAGTAATTCAAGAAATTTCCTGTTCAAAACGTTTTGGTTTTTTTGAACGACTTCACAAAAACGAAATACAATTCGGCAACAAAAACGTTTTTATGTTACGCCAGCCAATAAGATGAAAAGTAAATTGCAAACCCAGAATACTCGTATGTTGAAACAGCTTCAAGATGTGAAGGTGGTTGTGGCATTAACAGATGAAGCTTGAAACAAGCAGGAAATAATCCTGCGACACGAATCCACTTCAACTGATAATGATACTTCTTGTAATGTATTTGTTGTTG
Source organism: Phania funesta (assembly GCA_963932375.1). Taxonomy (NCBI): domain Eukaryota; kingdom Metazoa; phylum Arthropoda; class Insecta; order Diptera; family Tachinidae; genus Phania; species Phania funesta. The sequence continues at coordinate 90,068,087 of OZ010656.1, read as the reverse complement.
GTGTTATTGTTAAGCAAAAACTCGAAACAAAAAAAAAAAGATGGAAAAATGGAAACTCTTGACATTCGAGCAGTCGAAAACACTTGAATGCATTCAAGTGTTATTCTCCATATTTGCAGCATTTCTTCTGTTTCTGCGTTTGTTTGGTTGCACGAACGACTATTTGTATTTCACTGTAATGATACTGTTAATGATGTTATTTTTTTTCTGCTCAAGAGGTCCTTTTTGCTCCAAAGTTGTGCAAAGATGGCTGCTGTATTCGTTGCTTTAAGAAAAATCGAGAAGTAGAAGAAGCTGAAGCAAATGGTTGGAAGAACGATTCAGTGAAAAAAAGCTTGAAATTTTTTTATTTATTGCAATATTTAATATTTGTTTGTTACACCATTTCCAAGGGACTTTAAGATTTCTTCTTTCGGGCTTAGAGTTCTTTGTTCTGACGGTAAGAAATATCTGTAACTTTTGAATGGATTGAGGTATTTTCATTCGGTTTTCGAAAATAAAAGTAGGGACATGTGTCCTAATGTGGACCGAATAACACTTGCCTTGAATTTTTGTTATATTTTCACATAATGCCCAAATTTAATGTATTATCGCAAAGTCTCCTTCGACGAGATTTGTGTTTATTTATTAAATAATTCAAGTCATATTCATACATATAAACATAGTGCATAGAATTAGACTTTTTCAATGTCTTCCTGTTTCGCTTTTCCTGAGGCCTTTTCGATAGCTATCCGAATGGTAGTATTTGCAATTATGCGAGATTCACATCTGGGTTACAAAGTAGAGGTCCCCCGCGTATATCGAACAATAACTCCATATTACTTGCAGTGTGAATTTAAATTTTTGTATTAAATTAAGTCGATTTCAGTAATTCGTGCAGTGGTACTTGAATCGTGTTTCCTGTTTGCCATCATTCGTGTTTCCTGCGTCAACTTTTGACGCATCACATTTCAGGCCCTCTTTTCGAAATCCCTTTTGAACCTTCTTCTGATTTCCTTCCCTGAAAAGCGTATTCTCGAAACTTCTAATGGTCCCTTTTTTCAGAATGTGCTCCATAAATCGGAATTTTGCAAATAATGGAGATAGGCCGAATTCATATCCGAAAATATCGTCATTTCGATATCGACTTATTGCCCACCAGATATTTTCATAATTTTATCATGGAGCGTTCTCATAAATTCTTCTGGCTGTACTAAATAGAGATTCCGGACACCAACAACATATCTGCAGGTGAAACTCACTCCTCCTTGGTTGCCTTTACTTTGGCCAGATGATCCGTAGGAACCCCATTTTTAGAGATTAATGCTGCCAAGTTTAATAACATCCTATGGAATAGTGTGTAAAATGGTCCAGTACTGCTTGCCGATCGTCTTCTGCTGACATTGTCGTTATAATGCATTAATCCGAGATGGGTACAGCACTCGGTTTTTATTGATATATAGTGCCAGTGTCGGAGCAGTTGAGAGGGAGTAGGGAATACCTTCTTAGAGGAGTAAATTTTTTAATGATCTCAGCGTGAATATATTGTCTGGATACTCGCAGGTGTTTTTTTTTTTTTTTTGTAGGAGTAATGTGTCTTCAAAACACTTTTCCAGCCTACCTTGGTTTGGTTCGACTTCACTATTGACCTCAGCCTCAGTGACCGCGTGATTTCCCATGGAAAATATTTTAAAAGAAGACTTGTTGGAAAACGTTGCCTTGTCCAACTGGAGCTTTTTCAATTATATACATCCCACTCAGGCGTGGATCCTGCGTGATTGTTTGGGGCGATACATACCTTTTTTTTAGTGACTGTTTATCTAATTCAATTGCCTTTTAAAAATTCCAAATGAAACACTGTTGTCTTGCGTTTAGTTTGTAACAAATTTACTTTTTAATTCTCCTTATCTTCTTTAGTAAGTCTGACTGGTGGGGGAGGGTTTTCAATGGTCTTAAGATATTTATTTTTTCTTTAATATTCTTACAAATCTTCAGCAAACTGACGCCATTTTTTTTAAGCTTTTTTTTATTGTGTTAAAGGAACCATTGCATGAACTCGCATGTCGAGTGTTTATACGAGTATTAAAAATTGTAGCTGTTAATTGCAGATGTTCTCAATTACAAGCTTTGATAAGCGACTAAATGGCGCTTAAGCATCTTTAGGCTTAAGAATATTAAATTAATGCAGAACAAGAAAGGAGAAAAAGGAGAAAAAGAAAATAGATTTCATGCAAGTACAAGTATGTGTGAGGAGAGAAACACATTTTATTGTACGACTATAGATATTTCAACCTCTTTCTTTTAGTTGTATTTCCTCCACCTCCTACTTGTTTTGTTGATTTTCGATTTTCAAGTGTTCGTGTACGCTGTGGGTGGTACTTAAAGACACTCAAACATTCACATTCTCATTTATCGTTGAGCATCCCTTTTCCTTTTAATGCGTTTCTTTATGACATCTTTTTCCATTTGGCCATAAAGATTGTAGAAGTTGTTAAAATTGTGCATTAATTGTTGTATTATTGTATTCTTCTTTATTGTTGTTATTATTCTAATCAACATACTTGATCTCTCTGGCTCGTACATGGTCTTATTCTAATTATGTATTTTGCGAATGAGGCTGTAATTAATGCCTTTCCAAAGATGGCTGGCTACATAGAAGAACTGTGCGGAAAAGTCACTGCATAAATTAAAGACCCATGAGGTACAATATTTCAATATCCTGTAGTTTTATGAGACAATTTTGATTGACAATTTCTTGATAAATTATAAACATTGTAAGATTAGAATATATTTGTTTCGCAATTAAAGTTACAGCGCAGCTTTAACATTCTCTTAAACGTGTTAGAGGAATATTAAATTTGCCTTGGTTTCTACCTCAAGTCCATGGACACTCAAAAAAGTATAAAGTATTGCTTTAAACCAGGATCAAATAAAGATCCTGCAAGCCCGCAGATTGACTTTAGCTTTGTGAAACGCTTAATTGAAAAGAGAGTCAGTAGATCACTATTTTGTTGGTGATTTAAAAATCGTGAACTTTAAATTAGTTTTCAATTCGAAGATTTACAAGGTGCTTCATTTTTGAACGATCGTTTATTATTTTTTAAATATTTCATTACAATTAGAAATTATATTCTAACTTAAGTTGCCGAGCTTGGTAACGCCGTCCTTCACTCGTTGTAGTGAAAAACACCCAGAGTCTTTGGTGGGAATCGAACCCACGACCCCCAGTCTAATAGACTAGCAGACTACTAACTAGCCTACCGGGGCACCATTATTATTAAACTATGCTTGTAAACAAATATCATATTATTGTTGTAGATAATAATAACATTTTTTTTATAGTTAAAGGACTTCATTTACGGCCCTTTCCTGCAATTGGAAGAATAGCAATCAATAATGTATGTTTATATAAGACTTTGTTTGTGTCTAGAATTTAGTAAAAATTGTATTGTTCAACTCAATCATGTTGGATGCAAATCATTAAGGGCCATTATCATAAAAATATTCTGAAATTATAAGAGATATATCAAACAAATTTTGTATAGAAATCTGTTTAATAAAATTTGTATAAATCGAAAATATTTTTTATGAATCTTACCTTTAATGATTAAATGTAAACAATAATTTTTTATCGCCACTAAACTTATGTTTAGAATGTTTTCATATTATAATTATATGTTTGTCATTACAATATATTGGTGTAGAAAACATAATGTGTTTGTCGTGACTATGTAACCACCATGTTTTTACTTTGCGCGTGGCTATGATCACAAGTAAAACTGAAAACAAACCAATTCATTTTGACAAGACGGCAATACGCCACGCTCAGCAAACCATACAATGGACAGAAGTCAGGCGAAGTGTAAGTTATTCTATATGGTCAATTGTTAAGCGATCATGTTAAAACGATGTATTCGAAAATGGATAAAAAGAAATTTCTATCATGTCTTATTTGGAAGCCAGGGCAAATTAGTATCAAATCTCTGAAGAGTTTCGCAACAATTTCTTTTTATTTTTCTTAGATAATTCTTCGCAAAACATTCAGTATGTGAGACGTTTATTTTGAAACTGTCATAAGTCACTTTTAGTGTGTCACTTTACAATCTACTGGTATCTTCCCATTAACACAAAACATTGTCTGTCAATATGTTAAGAACTAATCAGACTATGGTAGAAAGAATTTTCGTAATCTGACGGGTTAAAACACCCGGTTTATTTTGAAAATGGCATAAGTTGCTGTACGACGAAAAGTAATTGCGGGGCTTAGTGGAAGAAAGATCGAATTAATGTTTTATTGAAAGTAAGCTAAGTCTGCTTGAAGCAATGTTTTGAATTATTTTCAATATATTTCAGAAAGCTGTGATCAGTGTGAATATACTTTCATGAGAGAAAGAATAGTGCAGTTTTATAAGACATCAATTTTAGTTATGGAATCAGGTGGCTTTCGATGTCAATTATTATTTCCCAGAAATAGTCCTTCAGTGATTTCATAAGAAAAAGAAAACAAAACACAATAAAAGGAATAGAAACGAAGGAAACGGACACAAATATATAATAAGTATAAAATAAATCAAGGCAAATTGATAACAGGTAGACTGACGGACGAATTCAAAGCATTTCCGGCTTCTTAGCGGATAAAAAAATAGTGCCACAAATTTTTTTACATGGAATTTGATGTCCAATCAATTTAAAAAAAAGCATCAGTGCTGCACGTTGGAAAGGAAGATTGTTTAAAATATGAGTAGCAAAAGGTACGATGGCTTGTTCATGAATTTATTTAAAACACTGTACTTTCAAACATCAATTCAGTAAAATACATCCAATAAAACTAATAATAGTTAGTCATTTTTTACCATTTATTTCCAAAGCTTAAGCCACTTTATCGTAATGAAAAATTGCAAAAAAAAAAAAAATAATACTGAGGAAAATTGTATTATCCATTCATTACCAAAAAAGTACAGGTAAATCTTCCCGAAAGTTGGCATCAATATTTTCAAACGTGTTAAAACACAAACCCAAAAAAGTGACTTGTGCCACTTTCCAAATAAACGGTTCAAATTTCTTACTTTTATTTTAACAACGAAACCGATTGAAACACGTTTTTGATTCAGCCTAAATTAATTTAAGGATTTGCCAACAAATAATACACACTTGTATATCTCTTGCTGACAATAATTAAAATTAATCTGTAATCGTAAAAGATTTTTATGGTTTACAATGAATTTGGTCAGAACGATGTCTGCATAAAAAACTCCGCAAAACCATTAAATGTTAGAAGTTCTCTTAAGGCCGCAATAAAGGTGGAGGATTTAGGAATAAATATAAAAGTACCAGCATTTTATCACATTAATAAGATCACGTGTCATATTACGCCTTCTTCTGTTCAACCGAAACACGTTGTCAGCCATTCATTCATTCATTCATTCATTCATGTCCCTATTTACAGAAATGGGAAACTTATATCAAAAACAACACACACCCATCTCAGCAGATTTTTTGTTGCTGCTGTCATTATTCTGCTCATAATTATTTCACTCCCTTTGAAATGGATTTCTTTGTGTTTGTTCTCATTTTCACACTAAAAAAGAAAACGATTCATCTTGCATTTGCATTTTAATTTGTCGGTTTTTAGATTCTTGTAATTGCACACACACACTCGCACTCACACACACACACAATCCCATTCGCATTCACATTTTTTCGCAAGTATTTGCTCACATACACGTCAGTCATTATCCATCACGTTCCAAAGTGAATATCTCCCAAAATGGTACAAAAATATTCGTGTTTTATATTTAAATCGAATTGTATGCGATTCTGTTTCTGCTTCTTTTAATTCTAAGATGAAGTTAAGTGTTCCCTAAACATCATTACAACTCAATTTCTATGACAAATATCTTTTTTTTCCCCAATGTATTCCATTATTATGCCTGTGTCTGCATGTGTGTAACAGATTTCCTTTTCATTTTTTATTTTTAGTATGCAACATAAATACACGACACATCAATCATAATCGATCTGAAAAAGGTATTAGTGGAAAATTGCCAGCCACAACTTGACAAGACGAGAAGACATTTGGACATATGAATGAATCTTTTGTATGCGATTAGAGTCGTGGTAGTGGGCCAATTTTTATTGCATGTATTGTGATGTGCTGAGGAAACTTTGGCATTTTTTTGCGGTCTGACTGAGGTGTTTCCCATCAGAGGAGCGAGCGGTCTACAAATACATCATAATTCTATCGCAAAATATGAAACAAATGACATCTCGGTCTATTGATAGAAGAAAACAATTAGAGTGAAATTTAATGATAAAAATATGTGTTAATGCTTTCTGTTTGATTATTGAGGCTGCCTTCTTAGGTCTAAGAAAAAGTATTTCAAACTTGTAGCTAAAATTATCTTCTGCCAACTGATCCTATGCAGGTTGTTTAAACTTCACGACGTACCTTTGTCCGAGGTTGGAATCGTCTTAGGAACCATGCAAGCGCGTTCCGATAATGTTGCAATTTGTATGTGAATCTATCACTATGTTTGGTACAAAATATAAAAAAAGAACTTCATTTTCAAAACTGGTTAACTTAATTTCAAATATTTATTGAAGCAAATAAATTAAAATTGTTTCATATTGTGGTAGTGTAAAGAATATTGACACGATTAAACAATTGATAGACTCTGTAATTTATTTAATAAAAAACTCTGTTATTTCTGCGACTAATTTAAGAACTGAAGGCCAACAATGGATTTTATTTGAAATTTTCATTTCGGCGCTAGTTCTACAGAAGGCGAGTCGTGGTAACAGCATATGAGTGCCACAAAGTTTGCGAAACGAGTTGATAAATAAACGAAATTAATTAGATTTTCAGATTTCGAATTGAAGATCAATTTGGGCTAAAGAAGAATTCTAAGTCCATTTAACATTTTTTATAGTGGATTTGCATTGATAGAAGTTTCGCTCAAAAACTACTTCACGGGTAAATATATTTGCAGCCATTATAGGTATTTTGAGGTTAAAATTTAATTGAGTTGCAATTAATTAATTAGTTCAATTTGTTTTATATTTTTCATTTTTATTTTCTTATTTATAAAAAATTATTGTTTATTTATTTATGAAAAATGTACTTTACAAAATTAATTTACAATATATAAAATAAAGGCGCGGGTGTCGAGGACCTTCCGCGACCGAATAAAATATTTGTAAAAATTATAAAAAATTCACTATAAAAAATTTTTATTAAATAAATAATTGAGTCGGATTAAAAATTACTTAAATTTCAGGCGAAAATAAAAAAAAAATACTTATGTTGTTTTTCTATCCAACAAAAATGTTACATATGTATGTACTCGTATATGGTGCGAATTCTGCACTCCTGAGTTCTTTTATAAAAAATATGCAAGATTTACGAAAAGCAGTACGTACTTTTCTAAATCTGTTGCACAAAATTTGGCAAATATGTAACATTTTTAGCATTCAATTTAAAGTTGAGGGTGAAATCCTACACTTTTTTGCAACTCTTTTAATTACACTGTCTATACAAGCAAAAGTTTTATTTTATATTTTAGTGTTGAAATTTGTTTTAATTATTTTTATTCCATTGTAATCGTAAACAATTTAAAAAACTAGTACCTACTATTTGTAAGGCAACATTTTCTTCAGAATTGAAAACGCCATAAAAATCCTGCCTGCTTTTCGTATGTGATTTCAAATAATTTTTTATTCATCATAAATTACTTTAATTATTTCAAATCAAGAAAATTAATCCTAATATGAACTGATTCCATTAATAAACAACTTTTTTTTTGCGATTAAGTTTTAGTAAAAAGAAGTTAATTTCATAACAAGACGAATTGTTGCACACAGGTGAGTTTTATTTATAAGAACAGAACTTTTCCTGCTTTCCGATTAAAGATTCAAGGTTTCTGCAACTTAAAACCAACAATAAACACAAGCGACGGCATAAATTAAATTTTAAAACTTAAATATTGACGCCATTTTGTAATTAAACATATTCCACACCGAGAAAATAATCGACTTTTGGTTTTATTTCCACCTCCTTGCTTCTTTCTTCGCTTCCTGGCCACCAAAATGAATTGAAACGTATTGAAACCTCTGAAAAGGAGAAATGGAAATCATAAAGAAGATATTTCATTAAACATTTTTCATTATTAGAAAATTAATTAGAATTTGTTTTTGATATCAGACCAACGAAAAACGGCAAACTTCTTCCTTTGGTCATACACTTCGCCTCGAATATCTCAAGGCTCGCCACCCGCTCCCCTGAAGATTTCATTAAAAGGAATTCGAAGACAAACAAATAAACCAACACAGTTAAATTCATTATGCAAATCTGAAAGCTTTTTCATTCTTTAAGTAAATTTTCGTTAAGAAAATAAAGCGATTTTTTCTTTTATTTTCCTTTTCTTTTTAGTCCATCCACCATTTTGAGCGAAAATGTTATTAAATGAGTTTGACGAGTGCGTTTGTGGATGGTTGGAAAGGGGGGATGGGGAATGATAAACTTTATTTTAAGAACCAGCCAAAGAAACTTATTTTTGCTGAAATTAAAATTAAAAAAAAAACAGAAAAAAATAACAGACTGTTTTCGGTCATTTTTAAATTTTGATTTCATTGTTTTAATTTGTACAAAGAAATTTTTGTAAGAAAAAATAATAAATTTAAAAAAGCTAAGAGGGAAAAGAATAAAAAAATTCTTTTCTGTTACAGGACAATTTTAATTAAATTTGTGGCTTTTTCTCAGCAGTTTTTAAAGTTTAAAACCAGAACCCGTTTTGAAAGTTGCTGCACCATAAATCTTAAATTCAATACTTGTTATCAAACATATATTGAAGTGATTTAGAATTCAATGTTAGTTTACACCACAAACTATTATCAGTAAAAAAATATTTTGGTAAAAATTATGGATTTTGACGGTTAAATTAAAAAAAAGAATATCACTCAAAAAAGTCACTCTGCATTCTTCTGTTGCCTTTTTGAACTTCGTTATGGAAGACTTTTAAAAGATATTTTATGGTGAAATATTGAGAAGTGAAAAATTGCATTTCTACAGTGTTGACCCAATTTACTTTTACACCATGATTAGTGTCACAAAACTTCTGGAAGATTTAAAGCCTCGATACATAAATTGTTTGAACTTGTGATCGATTTTATTTCGAAATAGTTTTGGGGACACGTCCCCGACACAATTCCATATAACTGTAATTGGAATTCGTTAGTGCTGTTGTAATTAAAGCCAAAGTAAATATTACAATCACATGACATTTGTTCCCCTCCAAGAGAATTGAATGGCCACAAACGCCTTCCTTCCGTTCACACCACAATGATTTGCATGAGTAGGGAGTAGTATCAGCCCCTCTGAGGGCTGATAAAATAAACAAAAATATAAATATAGAATTACTTTAAAATAAAATAGAACTAACAATTCTAGTTGTCAGTATTTAATCACAATTGCAAAATGTTACAAGCACAATTTAATTACACAAATTATTAATAATTATAATGAAAATAAATCCTGATTAAATATTTAAATAAAATATAATAAATTTGTTTTCAATTACAAATAATTATTTGTTGCTCGATTACTGGCAGTTTGTATTTGAAAATTTTGAATTACAAGTAATTGTAACTGAAATACTTGCTTTTCAATTACTTGTAGTTGCAATAGGTTTCAGTCCCTAATTTGTGCCTAATTTCAATTCCAATTACTTTTAATAGTTACTACAAGTACACATTACATGTAATTACAATTGAAATGTAATTGAGATACCCAGGTCTCATTGTAACTTGCGCGATATTAAGTTGCTTAAATTTTTCTATATAATTCTATTTAACATGTACGCAAAGAAAAAACATTGTGACAAACATATCATTGTTATTTGGAAGTATGTTAAACAATAGTGTAATTGCGATAAACAAGTTATTGTTTACGTTTTATCATATAATAGTTTCTATGCATAAAAGTTGCAACATGGCTGAGTTGAATGATTCAATATATAAAATTGTTTTGGTGTTTAATCAAAGTATGATGGTGATGCGGTTTAAGTGTTTTGCGCGTTGACTATTGGGCATCGATGGCTTTAGTCGCCTGTGTTCCTACCGTCTGTCAGCCGCTGCCAATCAGTAACACACTTTTTTTTTTGTTTCTATCGTTCTAAGAGAACTATATTATTGTTATCTGCAATAATAATATGAATTGTTTGCAACCATATAATTCAATCATAATATGTTGTAGATTATGGTTACCTCAACCATCTTTTCTCATAAAACATAGTCATCCCAGACATATAAACAACATTTTAGTTTTTCCCAGCAGTCTCAAAAGTGCGTTCTCTTTGCATTGTGCTACCTTGCTTCGCATGGCTCCTATTTATTTTAGAGTAGAGAATTATAGAATCACTTTAGTTAAAATTTTTTTCATCTCAACTAAGTTTGTACATTTAAAATGTTGCAAGTCTTTCACCAATAGACGCAGATTTATACCCAAACGAAAATTTGTGAATATTGGTTGTTTCGTTAAAAATACATTTGATAAACCTAATTAATTCCCTTTTCATTTCCTTTGGAGTGTAAATCTCTCTACGAGTGACATAATTAAAATCCAATTTGTAGGCCAATAACTGTGCTTTTTTCTCACTGCTGCTGCTGCCACTACTGCTGCTTATTTATTGCCACATTAATTAAAATTTCAACAACGTACCCGTGTAATCTCTAAACTTCACCAAACACAACTCCAATCCCAAAAGGTAACCAAACAACAAGTGTGTTCGGCTAAATTATAAAGCCAAAAACAAATCCAAAAAAAAAAACATATTTTAAATCAAACAAAAACAAAAGCAAGCAAGCAATTTTGAACGTCTTGTTTTTTCCACTACTGATCCAGTTACGCGTGAGAAATTTTTAAGTGGCACCTTGAAGCATGAGTTTTTTTTTTTTGGATTTAAAAAAAAAGAACAAACATCGACTTACCTTTCAAACACGTTTTCATTTCGTCTCATATAAATTGTTTGTATTAATGTTCACCAAAATGCCTATTGATGATTATAAATCAGCCAGCCACCCGTTCCCATAATAAAAGAAATTTCAGTCGTCAGCAAGCTTCAAACTTCAAACATTTTATTCATATTAAATTAAGACCAAAGTGATTCAGTATTGGCTGGCAATTATAAATATTTGTAGAAACATGTTTTGAAGAATTAATTCGTGCAGCGTTTCAATGAAATGTCTGCAAATAATAAATACTACTCTTTATACTTATTCTTGCTTAATAAAGTTACTAAAGCTTCTATCGAAGCGAAGGGCACATAGTTATCGATGTATAATCATGGGCAAGACAATCTCTTGTCTTGTCCTTTTAGGCTGAAATTATACACAAGATTTTATCAAAAAGTATTCCATTGTTAAGGTCGATATTTATTTGCGGATATGCACAATTAATATTGGTTCAGTATTTGGCGAGCTATTTGTATTATCTGTATTTTTCGCCAATGGTTGTTGGCGTAGCTAAGTCTGGCACAAAAAGTTAAAATGTTTTCTTTAAGTGAATCATTTCCAATCGTGATTTTAGGCATTCTTAATATATGTAGCGGGTCAGTGAGTACAATCTAATAAAATCTAGAAGTAAAAAAATGTGCATATGGAACACTGGTAGAAACTTGGCTGAATACCACTAACTAATCTTTGCAAAATTCAAGGCCTTAAATTTCTATGGCAACTATCAATTCGTTCACCTCACTGCAAGAAAATAAATGGTAACTAATGACGTTTTCGTTTCTTAAAAAATTATTGCCTTGTGAAAAAATATTTTATTTACACTCCTTTCTCATTTGGGAGTTTTATACATATCATAAAGGACAATGCGTTTCGGCATTATTAAGGGTAACACCTAAAAACAAAAAGATAAGAAATGTTAAATTCTTTCTAGCAACGAAAACCATAAGTCTGTTGCCAAAATAACAATGAACATCCCAAGATGGGCGGCAAGTCAAAATGAAGAAACATTCTAAGGTGTCAGTTTATTCCCAGAACGGTACCGTTTAGTGCAGATTATCACACTTCTTGGAAAAGAACGGTGGTCAGCTCCCTCACCGTCAACGACTAGTGCTTGGCCCATACTTAACGATATGGACGTAGACAACCTGTGCAGTGAATCGCACAATTTCAAATCGTTATAATTATTTTTGTGGTGTTTTTTGAAGCCGCAGGTCTACGCCAATAAGCGCCAACTGTCCGATGACCTCAAAATCATCATAATCTAGGCCGACATTCAGCCGCATCTCATTTAATCTTTGGATCTTTTTCTGTTTGATTGTGTTTTAAATCGTGCGCTTTGCTTGATATGAGACCCCAAGCCAAATATTTTTGAAACACTTAAGACTTTAATTAACTTAAGTATCCTTTCTTTTAAAAATTTTGTACGGAAAAAATTTTAAAGCTTACTTTTTGACAATTAATTTGCTGATCACAGCAGATCCTCTCAATGTAAAAAACGCTAAACACTCATTTTATTTAATTTTAACTCCAAATATATTTTAATGTTATTTTTTCCCCCAAATACTTGCGGCCAACTGGGGCTGGGAAGTGAACATTTCTGTACATATTTACTTCCCTCTTTTTTTCTAGCCAAAAGCTTCCAATCGTTCCGATTGTTTGTAAGTGTGTCCGTCTTTCAAAGTGAATTCAATAACGTAAAATATTCTCATGTAAATGTTCCCTTTTTTCACATTTTCACTTCTATTTTGAGTAGAACATTTAGATTTTTTCCAAAGTCCAGACAAACAGACAGTCAGTCACTTAGTCAGTCATTCAGTTAAGTTTGTGCATACATTTGGTGCGAGTACAGTTCATAAAATGTACAGTGGGTTAATGTATGCTAAACAGATGCAAATTTTATGTATCGTCATTTAAGATCTACTACAGCAACAAGACAAACGAATGCAATAAACGCAAACATAATTTGCTCATTGCCAATGAAAGAACACACAGTCACAAAAGTACCCTTCGGGGAGGGGAAATGTTAAAATTTACTACAATTTCAAATCATAGGTCAATGCCAGTGTTGCCACTTCACGTGGAAACCTCACACGGTGAAGGAGTCTAGGTACGTGCAGGTTTTTTTTCTATTAAATAAAATTTAAAAAAAAAGATAATCGGTTTTTTTTAAATATCGGTCTTGTTTAATCATGTTCTGAATAATTTGTGTCGCTCGAAAATGTTAAATTGAAAGAATATTTGTTTTAGTCCTACTAAAGTCCCACTTTCCCTATAAAATTTTATTAAGAAGGAACCATTTATTGTAGTGAAATTTTCTACAATGTAGCAGACCAATTAAAATTGGCACCACGACAACCGTCGACAATGAGTTAACATTCAATTTGTATGCAACACAAAAATCGCCAAATTGCTAACCGCAATAGGTGCGATCCCGTAATATACTTTGGGAGCCCGCGGGTTCCCAAATTTACCCAAAACTGTTCCTGTACATAAAGTTTGGGCAAGTAAGAGAGAATTTGAGAGAATTATATTCTTGTTCTTCCTGCTCAAAACAGCCCGCACTTTTTCTTCGGGCTCATTTGGTAAGATTTTAAAACCATCAGCTGTTGCATAAAGTAAACAATAAAAATTTGTGCGTTAACAATTTGGTTTTTAGTGTTCCCGAACTTTAATTGAGAGTTATTTTTCTTTATTCTCATTTGCCCGAACTTTACCCAAAAAGTGCGGGTTCGCACCTGATGCCATCAGAATACAATCGGTCTCATTGTTCTTTCTTTCCCTGGCGATTTTCTTATTTTAGCGATGACATGGCTGAAGACTTTTCATATAACTAAAACTTGGCTGTTATTCGGCATTATTATTGGTGGCAACACTGGTCAGTCATTTCATGTTCGGTTTCTTGCTTAATTTCCTTTCTTTATGGTTTCGTTTTTTAATTTCCATTTGTCTTATTAAGTTATAAAAATGCAATTGATTTGATTTGTCCCACAATTCCCTTTAAAGTTGTTTGTAGTTTTTTCACCAATTGTAAAAATTAAATTGTTAACTTCAATCGCGTTTCTTAATAAAATTTCATAATAAATGCAGCCTTTTTATCTTTTTTTAAAATAAGCAAAAGCCAGCAGGCTGCCTAGAAATTAGATGGTATTGCACATATCAACTTGGTCGGTCCTCTTTTTGATCTCAGTACTTTTAACGGCCGAAAATTTTGGATACGATTTTGGACTTATTTTCACATTTATGTTTTTTTGTCGGTCTGACTCTTTTTGTCCAAGTTATTTTGTGATAAATGCATAAACTTGTATGTATAAATCTTCTTTTAACTTACAGCTTATAAACGGATGGATTATACCAAATTCAGCTCTCTAGCTATAGCCACATCGTATTAATGACTTCACCTATGAGGTGAAGACCACTTGCATTTAAAATTTAATTACTTTAAGTGACGAGGGTGGTACATGCAGCGTAAATGGTTTTTTGGTATATACACCCAGTGTGCATTGGTCTAAACTAGGCCTTAATACACTTATCACCTCAGCATGTAATAATACCAACGAAGAAAGATGGTGCTAAACTTGAAACTTAGCTTGTGATCGTTGAGTGACAAGATCAGCTGTGTTCGATCAAATTAGAAAAAAATTGAACATAGTCAGTCTTTAGTTGAAATTACTATAAACCACCCGTGTCTACAAAGAGCACAAATTTCATAGGGAACAGTATTCTCTGTTATAAAGTTTACAGGTAACAAATTTCAATTACAATTAAAAAAAGTTTTTAGCCAAGAGTTTTTCTTATGGTCTAGACAAAACCACTAATAAGAACTTCCAGCGTCTTCCAAACTCTTCAAAGATGATTTGAAAGACGTATAAAAATTTATAAAATCCACCTTTTCAATATTTTGATTGTTTTTTGGAACTTTAATTTTATGGACAATAAATTCCTTTTACCAAATAAATTCTATTTTAGTAGTCACACACACACACAAATAAAGTAATAATTTAAGAACATTTCTTTTTTAAATAAAAATATTTATCTCTAGATGCTCTAGAGCCAATAATGTGCAAATCGTAAATGTAAAAAACACAAACACACTCACATACACACACATCTACACAAACTTACTTATTACTCAGGCTAATGAGATGCGATTCTTTCTTGCCTTTTTGGTCAAATGAATATAACCACTGGCCATACTCCACCCTCAAAATGATACAGCAGCAACAACAAAAACAACGACATAGAGATGAAATGGGAATGTAGAAAAATAACACATCCTAGCGATACCACACACGCACACACACACACACACACACACACCCATAAATATTATTTATATACGATATTTTTGTGAATTTCATTTAACTGAAAGCTTTGCAACACACACTTACAATTATGCGATCCGTGAAGCATGGACCGTCGTTTACAATAACAACAACAGCAGCAACATGAGTGGACAGACAGATTTTCATATGTTTGCCCAGTCATATCTTTCTATGATGCCACTATCGCAGGCTGACTTTTCAACAAGCCATTATCAATGACCACAAACAACAAATAAACTTTAACGAAAATTGTTTTGGAAATCATCGACAGTCGTACATAATCATGCCACAACCACAAAAGTATCATAGAGTATCATTAAAAACAGTGCGCGACAAAAGTAAAAGGGATTACGGTTAAATGGTTTCAATTTAATTTACTTTCGATTTGTGAAATCAATGAACGAACATAAGCTCTACGAGAATGATGCTTAAATTATTAAATAAAAAAAAACTTTATTTTTAATTCGCTGAATTGTTGCAGCAACATACCGTTGAGCAGTAAAATTAATAATATCAGTTTCGTTGAGGTGTTCTATTAGCTTGAACAAAGACTCAACAGTCTTTCTTGGTTATATGTGGGACTAGCACCAGCAGGCCAGCAATTCAAACACTACCTTCATTGTTGTGAATATCGCATGACAAATTCGCATTTTAAACTGGAATACTGCTGTAGCGTGTACACAAAGACAAAACATGGTTGAGGTAACCATAATATATTATGAGTGCATTATATGATTGTCAACAAATCATATTTTTATTGTAGATAATCATAATAATAACAATAATATGATCCTCTTAGGATAGATAATCCAACAATTTATGTTACTAATGAGATAGCGGCTGATGTGAGAATGCTTAACAGTCAACGCGGTAACCACTTAAGCCGTAGCACCCTCATACTCTAACTACATAGCAAAACAATTTTACACATTGTGTCTACTAAGAATACTTTATGGTTACAGTCGTTATATTATTTTTTATAGTTAAAATAGTTACTTTGTTCGTGGTTCGAATTTTAGTAAAATTGTTCAGCTCAACAATAACTTCACCGCGTTCATCGCGACTAAAGTAATGTTTAAAATGTTTTGAAATAACAATTACATGTTTGCCGCAACTATATATGGTAGTCGTTACCATGACACAACCCTGTTTTTTCTATGCGAGTAGTGGGCGATAATGTTAAAACAACAGGAAAGTGGAATCCTTATTCTTCAAATATTTTCTAGCTAATTTGAGCTCATCTTATTATAAAATTGCTCTTAATTGGTTGGGTGGTATTAGCTCGTCTCTATGCGCATATCGCTGGTTGCTTAAGCCAGCTCATCAGGAAACCTTCTCCAACTTTCTAGAAAAATTAGAAATGTATTATAGTTGAAATTCCTTAAACCAAATGAGAACTTTATACCGGAGATATTTAAGTTTTAACAAAAATGTTTTAATATTTTTTAATCAATTTGCAAATCAATCGAACTTTTTTTAGTTTTAGCTCATAGAAATGCTATGTCGAATGCGCGTCATAATACCAAATGAAAATTCGTGCTTTCCATCACAGTCGAAGATCTGGTCGTGTTTAGTGAAAGCTTTGCTTTTGAAATATTATCAAACGTTCTAAATTTATATAACTTTATCGAAGAAGTGCTGAGATGTGGTTAATAACTTATGTCACCCACTGTAACAGTTTACTACATGTAATTTACTGACTCTTCTTCATGTATGGAGTACGAATAGCAGAAGCATGTGTTAAACTTAATAAAAAAAATTTAATTTTTTTATTAAAATTTCATTTTATTATTCGTTTGATTATTTTTGGAAAAACATTTCAACATTTCAGTGACTCTATTACGAGCATCATTCACATCTCCATTATCGGCCATCGGCCAGCATCCACTAGTGATGGCAAATATTTTATAAATAGAAAAAACAACAACAAGAAAATTACCCAAAATATCCAATATGGAATGCTGGAGTTTAATTTTCTCCAACCGAAGTTTGTAAGTTTATATTGAAAAAACAAACAGAAATGATTTTTCGTAAAAGTATCTTTTAATAGGTATGAGTGCATATGTATGTGTGTGTGTATGTGTGTGTGTTTATGTGTGTGTATTATTATGATGATTCTAGCTGGACTCATGCATTATTCAATAGAATTTCTAAATGATTATTCTTTATGTGACTGTTTATTTCTTTTGGCCATTTATTCATTTCTTTGTATGATGAAGATTTTTTTTCGTGCTGGCGTCTTCTTCTTCATGCATTTATTTTCACTTTGGTTGTTTTTGTTTTTGTTTTTTGATCTCAATAGCGACTTTCCACATGCTTGACTTCACAATGATGTCGAGAACCATCAGCATGTTAACGATGACCAGCAGCTTTAGCAGTTCTAGTGACGCATAACAAACCCAACACTAAACAACTGACTGTCTGACCGCCAGCCAGTCACGGATCCACAAAAATATTTCCTTCAGCAAATTCACATATGAAAGCATCTCTTTTTGTTGCTTTTATTTTTTATATAAAAAAGAAAAAAAAGAAATAAACTTTTTGTTTATTTATCTTTCTGCTAAATTGCGTATGTGGAAATCTGTGTTAGTATTAGTGTCAGTGTGAGTTTTTGTTATCCATTCGAAATAAGTTTATTTTGCCAATGATAGAAATAAACTCCACCCATAAATGTGTGTAAGTGTGTAAGTGTGTATGTGTGTATGCCACTCCCTTGTCCCTAAGTTATTGATTCCTTATGGCAGCAGTTGAATTCTATTGCCACAGTATCACTATCATTGGATTTCATATTTTATTGCACGAATATTTTTTTTCTGGTTGCGGTCAATGTGTTCGAAATATCTAAAAACAATAAAATAAATTTTATTTGTTTTATCTTCCCTCAATTGAATAAAATGTTCTTTTAATGTCGCACAGAAACTTTTATAGTTGAAAACTTTGAAAACTTGCAATGCACGGATTTTGACAATTCTGTCATATGACTACACGGGACTTGCTTTTAAAAGGGAGGTAGGCAGGGTTGTAGTATTTAGTCTTGAAGGGATGTGTTTCCTTTGCTGGAAAGAACACTGATGTAATCGAAAATGAACTTAGAATTTTTTGAATATTTGCCACTAAAATTCCATTACGATCCAAATTATTCTCATATAATTTAGGATACAATATTGTGATTCTAGAAAGAAAACCTCCATTAACAAAAAACGTGTTGATCTTATCAAGCTTGTCGTAAGTCCAATAGTCAGCCATTTAATCAGAAGGGAAACAGTTAAACCTTTTCATTGAATGGAAATTTAAGATTATTTGTTTTTATAGGTCTGCTGAGTGCACGTAGTCATACTAATAAAACAAGAGAGCAATTATTTTAAAAAAGAAACTGTTGTTAAATATAAATAATTTAAATTTTTAATATATTTTTACTACTTTATTAAATGTTACAATACAAATTAAAAATTATATTCTAACCTCAAGTACCGAGAGCATATTAACTGTAAGACAGACTAGAATTTTTGTAGGGAATTGAACCCACTTCCAACAGACTGAAAATTTTGCCGGCTTTCATTATATCTTTCCGAAGTGTGGGATTTCGGACTTTGGCGGCACATAGAGACTGTAAGAGAAAGAAGACAATAAGTTCCGCCAAATTGTAGATAGAGAGTACAAGCACCGGATTTGATGTTACATTGCAGAACAAACAGCCGGTAGTGTGACATGCGGTTAAGTGGGAAGCCCTGCGCAGCAAAAAGTGAATTCATGATCCAGGCAACCAAACCAGTATGTTAAGGAATCATGAAAACAAAAACTAGATAGATAACAGTCAGGTGTTTGAAATGCGAAAGGAAATAAAATCTTTGTGCCGGTGAAAGGACAGAGGCTCTTTGGGGCAAACACTGCTTCGACAATGTTCTCCTTGAATATTTTCGTTAATCATGAGTTTAACATAAATGTCTTCGTCTCAAAGAGGTATATTCCCGATTTCCGTTAAAGTGGGATCCGGAAATAACTATTTTGGAAGGGTCCTTTAATAAGTCTGTATGAAATCTAGCGTAGCCGACATTTTTTTAAAAGCTGATGTTGTTTTTTTTTAGAAATATTATTACAAAGAGCTTGCAAAGTCTTATATTTAAGACATAAGTCAAAATTATTTTCAAAAGATTAAAAATTATTTTCCAATTGTCCAACAGATCAAAAATATTGTTAATTACTAAACGATTTGTTAGAAACTTCATTTTGAATTTAATTAATTAATTGTTGGAGTTTGTTAAAACTTTAATAAAAACATTTTGTTCAACATTTTTTAAACACTTCATTTCGTTTAAAGGTTTCCTGATCAGCTGACTTAAAGCAACCAGCGAAATGGGCATAGAGACATCTAGCTTGTCGCCCCACAGATAAATTCCAATATTTTTTAATAATATTTTAGTAAGATGTGAAATTTTCAAAAAGATTTATAAAATTATTGATTATCATTCAAAAGTCATTTCTAAGTTTGGGCAACATTCTGCGAAATCCCAAAGTTGCTTAAAACTTTAGGGATCCAAATGTATTTGTATTTCAGAATATTTAATATTCAAAGTTAGTAAAATATTGCATTTCGTACACCGAAGATTTAAGTTTCCTTAAAATTTTATGAGGACAAAGTTTGTACCTTGTTCATTGTTGCAAGTTCGGAACTCTTTATGACTTCAATATTTCTGACTTGAAGCTCCTTGACGGTGAACAGCTTTGTTTTAATTAGATGGGCTTAAATTTATTTCTCATTTGATGATAGTCTAATTAACCGATAGATACACAACACGCAGGAAAAACATGGCCTCGACAACCATACTATGTTCCTTTACAACAAACAATATATTGTTATGGCAAACATATAATGGTTCTTTTTAAAATATTTTAAATATCACATTACTTGTGATAAGCTTGTATTCTTTACATTTAATTATTAAATGGTATCCATCCATAGTAATTGCAACATGTTGAACAATGCCTATTAAACATTCGATACCTTTTATCGCCTGTGTTTGTACCTCAGTCGCTGCTGATCATCATTTTCTAATTTTCTACAATAACAAAATGATTTATTTGCTACTTTCAATTTCAAACATAATATGTTGCACTTCGATTATGGTCACATCAACCATATTTTTTCTTTGCGTGTATACATCTCACTATATGCCAGTTGTTATTTACAATTAAGTTTTAATTAATTACAACAATATTATTTTGTTGTTGTTTTCATTGTGACTTCGTGGGGTGTTCGCTTATTTTTTTTTATTATTATTATCAAAGTGCAATTAAAATTTTTCCATTTGGTTCAATTGCTGAAGTCTATTTTTAAATTGTTGTTTACAGCAACCGATTGTTTTTAAGTCAACAATAATAAAATAATTCCTGCAATTATGCTGCTACGATGCGCGTATGTTTTGTTCTTAAGAGCAAAATGTAACATTCTGGATGAACTTAAATTTAAGGGGGGGCTTGGCCAAAAGTTAATTAAAAAATTATTAAATAATTCATAACATAATTAGAAATAAAACATAAACATGTTTGGCAGAGATAAAGAGACCTCAAAATGCTCGCATTGTTTTCTTTTCTGCTTGCGCACATTCAACTGTTTACTTCTGGCTCCACTAGAATTTAGTGTTTTTAGTTTATTTTTAATATATTTTTTCTATTTAAGATTTAGATTAAGGTTGTTGATTTTTGATTTATTAACAAACGTAACTATAGGGATGTTTTCATTGTCGTTTCTGATTTAATAGTGAACAAGAATTATCAGTTAAAATTGTTAACAATTTTTAGAGTTAGGATTTTCATGCATGTGAAATTGATCTGGTTTTCACTTGAACTATTCACAAAAATTCCCAAACATAATTTACTTTACAATTTATAAGATTGTGCAATTATACATTACATTTGTTTAAATTTTTATTTCAACCGATATTGCCGACATAAAACCCATAATTTGTATTATTTGCCAACATCTCCTTGTGGGAAGCAATAGTATCTGCTTTATCCACCTCTTCTGAAACGCTTTAGAGAACAACCCAACGTTGACTCTTGGTTTGCCAAGAATTAAATAACATTTTAGTATCTGTAGCAAAAGATGCACAAATATGCATTTATAAAAGAATTTGCCAGAAAGATAAGCGCTAAAAAAGCGATGTTAATTAAATGGAAAATTTCTTAATTCATAATTACATAAACATGAACATCCTGGCCGCTATCATTATCAATATTTAATTTGTATGAATTGATTTCTTGTGCGGAACTCTGTTCATGTCGTCTTGTTGAAAAACGTGATTCAATTAATTTGGTCACTTTAGTTTCGACATAAACATGCTGCTGACGGCAAATGTCAAGTATGTTTGTTTTTTTTGTTTCTGTATAATAATAAAAAGAAGAGCCTAAACACTTTGGGACACACAGTATCATTGCTTCTCAACCTGTGAATTATGCTGATGTGATCAGTGAAGAACAAACAAACAAACAAACATCTTTCAAATCCTTATCAGCATAAAACTTGTTGTACTACACGTACAGCGTCTTTATTTTTGTTTTGTAGAATCTACTAATCAATCTACTAATCAATCGGTCGTTCATATATTCTGAATTAATTTCAAATATATTGGATTAATCTTCGAAAAACATGATCAGTTCTAAGAAAGTGTTTAAATGCGAAAGAAGTGCTCGGGGTTACTTGAAATTGATAATTGAAATAAATTTTATTTGAAATAAAAATATTTAATATTTTCTTTTGTGTCTGAAATTACAAAATAAAATAATAATAAAAAAATGAATTCAAGTGGTAAGTTTAGCTGGGAGAATTTTATTTGATTGTGTCGCTATTCAAGGAAAAATATGCTCTTGCAGCTGATTCAACAGCAGCAACTTGTTGTGGCGACAAAAGTTTGTGCTCCAAATCGTTTCCCGACAAAAAGTACAAAGAAGTGCAACCGAAGGGAAAAGAAGTTTCAGGTCTTACTTGTGAATGTGGTGTTTTTGGGGCCATTGCATGTGGCGATTGGCCAACACAGGTAATTGTTCGAAACATTTTAGAAACCCTATAAGAAGTTTAAAAAAATTGATTGTCTAAAGGACTATTAGTAAAAATGATAAAAGAGAAGCTCGTGTTTTATATTAAGAATATATTTCATTTCAAAGGCTGAGTTGAGGGTTTTTAAAAATATCTTTTTGGTCTGTTCGATTGGTCTGAAAGACCATGTGTCAAATTTGCCTTATATTCATATTGCAATTCAGTAATTCATGGTAATCTTGGACCTATTTTTGAAAATATCCAAATCATATACGACTTTTCGAGTACTGATTTGCTTAAATACCGACCTAATGAAGTAACAAATATTTCAGAAAATTCTCTCTTTGCATGTGTTTGAAATAAAGTTTGTGTTTTTATAAATTAAAATGTAAAATATTTTTCTAAATTTTGTAATAAAATATCAGTCTTATTAATCTAAGGCCTAAGTCAGAAATTTCAAACACACCTCATTGCCTTCACAGTCGACATTACGAAGTTCAGAAATGTGCTCGCCGAAGAAATTTTCATTTTAAACATCTGTTTATATCAAAATACACCCAAAGAATGTGGCGGGGCCACGACAACCATATTATGTTCTCTACAACAATATGCTGTTGTGACAAACATACAATGGTTACTTGACAACATTTTAATCATTACTTTAGTTGTGATAAAAAAAAGTTATTTCTAACACTTAATCATTCAATTATTTCCAACCATAAAAATTGCAACATGCTTGAGTTGTACAATATTATTTTCACTAAAATTCAAACCACAAACAAAGTATTTTAATTATATAATAACTCTAATCATAAAATGTCCTCAATTTGTTTAATATGTAAATCAAACTATACGGCCTCTATTGCTGCAAAAAGTGATTAACCAAAAACATTAAAAATAAAAAGTGACTTTAATTCTCGTTGTTTTTATTTTCTAAACTCTGCAAGAAACGTTGTTGTTAGAAATCTACCTCTTTGTGAAATTTTTTTCCTTTTCGTGTCTGCTGAATGGAAAATTTAAACAACTACGTTCAAAAGTTACAAGACTACAATATAATTTTTAAAAAAATATATAATAAAAAGTATGAACGGAAACAGTGTAATTCGTAGATATTTTTCTTCTGTTGATTTTACATACGTTTACGAAATTTTCACTACAATGTTTTTTTTGGTGTCATATCATGTTGTTTATGTTAGAAAATTATTTAAACCCACAAAGTTCAGGTTTTTTAAAAATGTTTTGTATTTTATATTGTCGTATCGTTGTATTGTCGACAATATTGTATTTTCGTTATGGTTAAACTTACTTGCTTAATAAATTTCCGTTTAAATAAGTTCAACATTCTCAGTCGTTTCGTATAATTATAAAACATTAATTATTTATAGAATTTCTTTTGAAATTTTAATCCATAATTATTAATTTTGTTACCTTTAAGTGGAATTGTTAGTTAATTTAAAGTTTTAATGCCTGATTTATTTTTTATGGTATTAAATTGTGTCAATAATTTTTTGACATTAGCCATACAATAATACCACAATACTATGAAATTAAAAGAGAAATCGAAGGTTTATTTAAATACACGATACAATAATACAAGGCGCTTGTGAATTGCATAAATGATTTCGTTGAATCTTTAATTCAGCAAAATAATAAAAGTTGTGGGGGCCACTGAAGACTTGATCATGCATATCAAGTCATAAAATTGTTATTTGATTTAAACAAAGTAACGACATTTGTTTGCTGGTTTTTATTTATAAATATTTTGTTTTTAATTGAGAAATTATAAGAAATTGTAAGAAATTATTTTAAATATGAATTATACCGACACGTTTCGCCCACAAAACACTCGTAGTGTCTGTGAGACATGATTTGTAAGCTGTTGACGTCTTATCGGAAAACTACCAATTCGAATGATTTGTTCTAATCTCTTGTTTTTCAAAGCGATATTTTCCGAATGAATTGTATTGATATTTTTCAGCTTTAATTTTTTTTGTCAAATTGTCTGTTTTTTGTTGTTGTTTGTTGTTTCATTTGCAGCAGTCCCAAGTGCGTAAATGCTAATGATCATTATTTATATTTATTAAAAACAAATAATATTAATTGCATTCATATGACGTCCTTATCAATCACGCTCTAAAGACAAATAGAAAAACAAATCTGAAAAAAAAATTATTAAAAAATGTTTACGAAAATCTTAATTTGTTGCCAACGTAAATTTAATTAAATTATTGTGCTATTGACAACAATGAAAAAGATTTGATAACGAATTCCAATAAAATCATTTATATATTTTTGTTTACACTCACAGCTTGATATCGCTCAAGTCATATGTTTGGGATTAGTTGCGTTACAGCACCGTGGTCAGGAATCGGCTGGTATTGCAACCACAGATGGCAAATCGTCGAAGAAGATCAATGTTCACAAGGGCATGGGCATGATAAACAATCTCTTTAACGATGACTCCATTAAGAGGTTGAAGGGAAATTTGGGTATTGGCCACACGCGCTATTCCACATCGGCAGCCTCTGAAATGGTTAATTGTCAACCGTTTATAGTGCACACCTCCCACGGAGCTTTGGCTATAGCCCACAATGGAGAGTTGGTGAACTGCGAACAGCTGAGAAGAGAGGTAGGCGGCTGCTTAAACACATGCATAGTGCTAATCAGCAAATCAATATTTTCAATTTATTCGCAATTTATCTGAAGGTCTTGGATCGTGGTGTTGGTTTATCCACGCATAGTGATAGTGAACTTATCGCCCAGGCTTTATGCTGTGCACCCGAAGATGTCTCTGAACATGATGGACCCAATTGGCCGGCTCGCATACGCCACTTTATGACTTTGGCACCGCTGTCGTACTCCTTGGTGGTCATGCACAAAGATAAAATCTATGCGGTGCGTGATTCCTATGGCAATCGTCCCTTGTGCATTGGCAAAATTGTACCCGTCACTTTAGGTGCTGGCAAAGTGGAGGATTGCCCTGCTGAGGGCTGGGTGGTGTCCAGTGAGAGTTGCGGCTTTCTTTCTATAGGTGCTCGTTATGTTCGCGAAGTAGAACCTGGAGAGATTGTGGAATTCACCCGCAACGGTTTTCGCACAGTGGACATTGTACAGCGGCCCGATTATAAGCGCATGGCCTTTTGTATTTTCGAATATGTGTATTTTGCTCGCAGTGATTCAACTTTTGAGGGTCAAATGGTCTATTCAGTGCGCTTGCAATGTGGCCGCGAACTATTTAGAGAATCTCCCGTGGCAGCTGATATTGTTAGTTCAGTACCGGAATCCGGTACGGCAGCGGCCCATGGCTATGCCAGAGAGGTAATTCCGCTTAACATTCATTTATTTGTTTTGTTATAAAAAAAAAAATGTATGTTTGCTTTTAGTCTGGTTTGCCATTTGCTGAAGTACTTTGCAAGAATCGTTATGTGGGGCGCACATTTATTCAACCCTCCACACGTTTGCGTCAATTAGGAGTGGCAAAGAAATTTGGTGCTTTGTCGGAGAATTGCGAAGGCAAACGTGTCGTGCTGGTAGACGACTCCATAGTACGTGGTAACACAATTGGCCCCATAATCAAACTGCTAAAGGATGCCGGAGCCATCGAGGTGCACATACGCATTGCCAGCCCTCCCTTGTTGTATCCCTGCTACATGGGCATCAATATTCCCACCAGAGAAGAACTGATAGCCAATAAACTTAATCCCAATGAATTGGCCAAATATGTGGGTGAGTAAATGCAAGTTTTAATAAAATAAAATGTTTAACACGTTTTTCGGAAGCCGAATATTTTATGATTAATAATTTGCTAAAAAAAATATAAAAATTACTTTATTGACTTAAGACGTTTTGCAAAAATATTGAATCCGTCGGTTTGTAGATTCCAAAAATTTAAACAAATAATTCATTCTCTGTTTCAGGTGCTGATAGTTTGGCCTACTTAAGTGTGGATGGCCTAATTAGAGCTGTGGAACACAGCAGGGCTGTTGCGAATCCCATTAAGTCTGGCTATTGCACGGCCTGTTTGACTGGAGAATATCCCGGTGGCCTCCCGGAAGAGTTGAGCTGGTAGTTAAGCCCTAAAAGAATTAATATAAGAAATTATTTAGATTTAGATTAATATTAGTGCAATACGTTTAATTTTACTTCATTAAAACAATTATTTAAGAATATTAAAAAATTATGCAAAACGAAGAGGAGAAATAAAAAAGCCCAGTTACGAGCAGAATTTAATCTTTAGATTAAGTCAAAAAATAAAATAATAATAATAATGAAATGTTTACATAAACTTGGGAACAGGTTCTTATGCCTAATTTGACAAGCACACACACTCAGCGATTTAGCAATTTCAGCACTCCACCTAACAAACGCACAAATAACTTTGTTGCTTGTTTATGGTGTTTAAAGATCTAGCAGTTACTGCAGCTGCTGTTGCCGCTGCCTGCTACTGCTTCTGTGTCATGTCACTTTAAATGTAAATTTAAAATTTCATTTGCCAAGTTATACGACATAATTATCCTGTCACATGATTATATTTTCTCCACATTTAGTCCTTAAATTACATTTAAATTTGCTTGAATGCGTGTGAGTGTATTGTTTATATGCGGCCATAGACGTTCACAAAAACAAAAAAACGTAAATGTTTTTTTTTTGCAAACGCCAAAGAAATTTATGCAATATGTTTTTGTAATGTCATCATCATCTTCATCATCTTTATCTCCTTTGATGTGTGTGTGTGTGTGAAGGCCTGTTACCGCAAGGCGTTAGTGTTTAGTATGAAAATAGAAAATAAAATAATACGCATATTAAAATAAAAAGAAAATACAATAAAGGAAATTGAATTCATCCGAAAATGTTATTTACACTCTTACTTAAACGAATAAGGTAAGAAATGTTAAGGATGGCTGGATAATATCAGGAAAAAACTTTGGCTAATGCCCATTTGAGTAGAAAAAACATTCGGAATAACGTATGCAAGGAACTAGAATGTTGCAATAATTAATTATGCTCAAAATTCTCTTAACCGGCTTAATTTCACACGTGTTATCCATGAAAAATTCTCACAAGTATGCGAGTGTCTTATGCAACCCATACACGCTGCAACCGTTGGTGCAACTGGAAGCGTTAGTATACAAGACTGCAAAGTGTCGCGACTCATTGTATTTTGTTGTTCTTGCTTGTAGAAATAAGAAAATAAAACAGCTTTTTTATATAAAAGTTGTACAACTCGGTTGCAACGTAAACGGACATGTAGCATAACCTAATTTTAATTACTAACCTTACGTACTCTATCAACGGTCGCACCTTGTATGGCTTGCTCTAATATTTATTTTTATAATGTCACTGAAGGCAAAAGTAAATAAGAAGAAAAATTGCATCACTTTTTTGGAGATTACAAAAGCGTGTATTTATGAATAAATTTTGTCTGAATAAGTCTGAGTTGACAAAATTTACCAGTGAAACATTTAAGGGGCAAAGGTTGGTGTTAATAATCTTTAACATAAATAGAAGTGTAATTTTGAAAATTTTACTTGCAGTTGCTTTATTCAGTTTTTTGCATTTCTAAATAAAGAAGGCAGCCAGTGAAAACGTAGGAAATGAAGCAGCTTCAAGCCCGATATTAATGTCGCAAGACAATTGGTATGGAAGTCAAGTCTGTCTACAAACAAATTAAAAATTATAGCAGGTTTCGTTTTAACAAAGTTCTGTTCCAACGCTTGCCAAGATAGACTACAACTTCGAAGGTGTAGCACACGTACTAAAAAGGTCATCAGAATGTGTCTGTGGGGGTTAGGCGTATGGTAGTTCTTTATCCACAAATTGTTTTGGCTCACGTAGCATTGAATTTCGTTGAGTTATAGATAATATTCGAAAATAAAACGAAAATACAAATTATCTTCCGATATTCAGAACGAAAAATGACACTGAAGATGACACACAGCCGGATCCGGGTATTTATCATATCAAATTTGGCAGGGAATGACAAAAATTCGTTCCGAAAATCTACATATTTTGCAGATATTTTCTGCTTTGCTGGTGAAAAACGTAACTCTATATTCAAAAATAATATGATTGCTGCAGACATAGTCCTAATTTATACGTCGGCAGTTCTACACCTCTCATCCAAATAAAAATAAATAACAAATAAAAGTTTAGCAGTTATATTTCATATTGTTCGTAGAAACGGAAAACAAAAATGTAAAAAATAAATAATATCTTAAATACCCAAATTTGCTTACAGCTTTCTTTTATAGGACTTTCAGTGAAATTTTACACAAGATCGTTGTTTAAAATACCAGCCGCGAAATAGCAATAGCACAGAAAAAACTCTGTTGTATGGTATAACTTTTACAAGTCTTATTAACAATAATTTTGCCTTTACTGTGCTGTTGAAAGGAATATAGTCCAGCAATAGCAAAAGGAAAAATTAAAAACATTTGCTGTCACAAAACAGCACTTATACTCTTGCTGTTATATTTTTCATACAAGCTTCATAGCAACATTAGTAGCATTTTTAATACAGCATTTTTTTTAAACCCTGCCTAAGACATACGTTCAATACAAACTCGTCTCATAAAATCCAGTACGAAGTTTTTACTTATTTCTGACGTTCAAGTTGAAATTTGAGCTTTCAAGTCCATGAAGACTTATAATAGAATTTAATACCAAATATTTTGTAGAACATTTTAGCCTGCTATATTGCTGCTATAAGGTGCAAAAAAGACTTACAGAGCGAATAGTTAAGATGATTAAAATGTTCCACAAACATTTCCCTCGTCGTTTTTTTACATAAAACTACTAAACACACAATTTCATAAGACGTTGAACGGTGAGTATTTGTCTCAGTAACGCATAGTTGAGCAGTTCCGCTCAAGTCAACACTTGAGTAGTGGCTGCCTTTATTCCATCATAACAGTTTTTAGCTACCTAAAGTCAAGTGCGCAGCCTCAACTGTTAAATTTGTAGTCTATTTTTTAGTCCCTTTTTAAAACGTAACTGTTGTGTTCAACAGTTGTAAACAGTTTCGTAGCAGTTAAGCTTAACAGTTACGTCTTATGAACATGCCCAATGTGCAAAAGGAGGGGAACTGTAATTTCTCCTAAAATAAAAGTCAGACGTAAACTTTCGAAACGCCGATACACGTGTATTTTTTTTTTTTATATTCTCTGTGGGAATCCGTATCGAAAAAATTGATTTTGCTGTAGAGTGCTGGAATTTTATTCAGCTAAATGACAGTGTAAGAGACATTACTCTGCGTATTATGTGTTTGTTAGCTTCTTAGGATTTGACTAGATTTGCTTAAGCATGATTTGTTAGTTTGTGTTGCTTTTTATTCTGTCATTTTATTTAACAATGACTTAACACTCTAAAAGGGCGTTTAATCCTGTAGATTTTTTCACTTGGTCTCATCATCGTTTTATTGTTTTCGCTTCGTTTCTTTTTATTTTGCAAATAATATTTGCAAAACTGTCAAAACATTTTTACACCCATGTTTAGGAAAACTGCAGGTTTTGGGAATATTTTGTTTCTATCAGTGTCTGGGAAGTTAATGTTTATGAAAATAAGAGAAGAGGGCAACAACAACAATATTATATTAAATTGTACGCGAGAGCAGGCCGCAATAAGGTTTTTAAGTTGATTAATAAACAATCTGAGTTTCGTTTTACGAAATAGAAAGAAGAGAAGAATCCCTACAACCAGCAGAAAATAATTGCACTTGATTAGAATGGTGCAATGTATCTTGGAACAAACAAAGACGTTCTCTAACTTCTATTTTTAATAAAACCAGGAATTATTTGTCAAACTGTAGCGAAGCTGCTAGGCCAGAATGTTTTGAAGTCAGTCAATCTGACATAACGCACGTGTGTCTAAGGGCATTGAGCTAAATTTTAAAACTGTAGCAAACATATTACCAAATTTTAATGACTTTCAACCTAAAAACAACAAATTTTCAGCAGCAATAAAAACTATCAAACATATAAAACAGACACTTTTGTTGAAAGCCAGCCACACCTTTTTAACGATCGAAATGTTGACAGTTTATTTAATTTTTTGTTCGTACGTTTTGCTAAGGAGGAGTTTCGCCAACTTCACAGAAAACAAGATTTTCTTTTAACAGTAACTGTTTTTTAAAACGACCACTAGCTGTACCAACACAAGCATACAAGAGCGCCTCAAAACATGCTTTAAAAAATACCAATTTTAATAACAGTTTTAGAGCAACAAACACTTACGAAAGAACTAAAAAGGTTGCGTCACAACAAAAGATGTAGAACTGAAGAAGAAGAAAAAACAACAACAACAAAATTGTACTCTTAGACAAACGATGTTGTTGTTGTTGTT
The DNA here is from genome assembly GCA_963932375.1 of Phania funesta. NCBI lineage: Eukaryota > Metazoa > Arthropoda > Insecta > Diptera > Tachinidae > Phania > Phania funesta. The sequence goes on along the minus strand of OZ010656.1, from coordinate 90,037,406 downwards.
CATGATAAAGGAAGTTATGTAAATTAATGTTTACTCAACATCTTTTTTAGAATTGAAAATACAAAAAAAAAAAAAAATAAGTTTTCTTTTCAAACGCACACTTGCAAACAAACATGAACTAAAACAAAAACCTCAATGCCGTCAGTAAAGGCGTATTTGTGGTTGCGGCTTTTGTTTTGTGTACCCTACATGGTAGGTGGTAGTCAGCACTATGGCCTTTGCTCTGCAAAATATTAATTAATTGTTCTATCACGCTGCTTAACAAACTTTACACACAAAAGACATCCTTAATTGAGATATTTTCAAATAATTTCAAATAAATATAGTGTCAGCTGTAAATAAGGCTTGAAAATACATATATTTGAATACGAATTAAAAATTCGGGGGAGTTGTAACTTAGCAAATACTAGAAAGCCTGCGTTAAAGTACAAGATTATCCCCTTTTGGTCCTAAAGCCGTTTTAATTTGTTTTAAAAACAAATTCGTACGTCACAGAAAAAGGCTACAAAGGGATATTTGCAATGTTTGCAAGACTTCACGCCTTAGGACCACATTCAAAATTAAATAGTGCCGGCGTAAGTAAAGAATCAAATAAACATTTGAGCTTGATGATCCTGAAGCGTGTAGCATCACGCTAGAATATTCTACTGTTTCCTAAGAACGGTGTCTCCAATTCGCTTCAAACTCGTAAGAAATTTCATCGTTTAACAAAAACACTTATGTGATGCTTGTATAATCCTCAAGAACGAAATCATGATACTAGCAGGGGAAGAGAAAAGTAAATGAAGCGATAAAAAAAAAATTGCAATAAATTTTCGCAAGTTTAGGTTTTTTTCCACCGCTTCATGTCCTTTGAAAACAAACCGAAATGGAAATGGGTGGCTGGATTTTGCAATTTAATAAAAATGTGCGCACATAATCAAACATTTTTAAACACACGCGAATGTAAGTGTATCCGTGGCCTTTATAGCAGGAGCATAAGTATGTGTATGTGCATGTGTGTGCGTTTCTAATAATAATGAAAATAATAAAATGAAAGTCACTTAAGGTAAGTAGAGAAGAGTAAATAGAGATTATGCAATTGGAAGAAATAAAACAACAAGAATGTTTTAATACTCGTATAAAGCTAAAAGCTTGAAGAATTATAGCCAAAATATGCAAATAAATAATAAATAATAAATTCATAAAGAAAGCGAACGAGGAAACGAGAAGAATTCCTTTATTTAATTCAACTTTCTTGAGTTTCCAATAAAAGCAATGAACTGAAAGAAATTATTTGAAACTTTTTTACTGAGGCAGAAACTAAAGTTAATCATTTAACAAAAGCCTTCATCCTTTGGAAGCAACAAGTGCTCCAGCCAACCATTTCTGCCTCATCAATCACATTCAAACAGGAACGTGTTTGGCATACAATTGTTGTTATCGAATCCTTTCTCTGCCTTATCATCCATATTGTGGTGGTCATTAGTAAATCAAAACATCCTGTTAACATTTATTACTGGTCATTTGCAGGTCATTGTAAAAACTGTCTATAGCAGCAAAAGATTGTGTTGTACATTAGTTGGAGAATTTATTTATCTTTTCCTCTTTGGTTGCATGCAATGTTGACATTTTTCTGCTGCTTCGTTCTATTTTGTATATATGACATTCGTGAAAGGAACTCTGAAGGATGTCCGTTGGGCAAAGGGACAAAAAGACAGCTTTAAATGGCAGACGGACATGAACATTCTTCTTTTAGTTATTCCCGTATTTGTTCTTCAACTATTTGTTGTGTTTAATTAAATTTTTTTCGTGTTTGTAAATAAAACAAAATTTTGTTGATTTCCTTTTGTTCGAATTGTGAAAATGTCCTTTGCTGTCGTCTCCTACCAAGGCGTTTCATAGTGTTACATGTAGAACTGGCTGTCTGTGGTCTTGGTATGGTCCTATTTAAAATGCCTCAAATTTATGTAAATTTTCTATAAAGTTTCCTGATTGTTGGGCTGAAATTGACGACAGCAAGACAAGACGTCACTAATACACGTTTTGTTAGTGCGGCTTCAAAGGCACGAAGAATAAATTTAAGTAACGAATATTAAATATTTTTTTAAATAGATTTTCATTGTTTTAAAGTTTGTAAAAAAAGAAAAATTGTTATTTTAAGTTTGTTGCTCTTCATAGTTTTTTTAGGCAACTTTTTTTAAATTTTAGATTTAAAATTAAGTGACTGCAATTAAAATAATATTAAAATTTAATGGAAATAAATTAAATGCGCTGCGACTTTTGTTATTAAACAATTTAAGCGAATAAAAGTCAATTTTGCTATAATCAAAGTTTGCGTTAGTTTTGATAGCGAAACACTGGTTATGCCGGTGTGGCGTGCCCATAAAACTATACTCTGACTTAGGAAAGTTGTGAGCGCACATCAAAAAAAAAACTGGGACAAGCATATTCCGAAATTTCTACTGGCGTAGAGGTCAGCTGTGCATGATCAGACATCGCAAACAGCTGCAAAAATTGTCTTGCGCACAGAACTGAAATTGCCTGTCGACTTAGAGTTTGTCGTTAAGTCTATATCGAAAAATGAAGAGGGCATAAGCTTATACCCAAGTGAAAGAAGCTCTAAATGAAGTATATGAATTTGTACGCCGCCGTCAGTGACAAGATGAAAGCTACAAACTCTGAAGGATTTCAAGAGGGTCAACTGATTCTACTTTTTAAACCACAACGGAGAAAAGGATTGTCTTCCAAACTACAAACTCACGGGGATGGACCTTAAGGTGATTAAAGTTTGAACGATATCGTTTAGAGAATACAGAAGTTCAATAGCTCAAGATCCTAAATGAAGATGCACATGGAGCGAATGTCACACTATGGAAAAGTTGGTTGTGTGTCTATTCGGGATTAACAGGCTTAAGTGGGCAAAAATAAGTGCGAACAAGTATTCTTGCTTTTAAAAATTAAGTGCTATGAATACTTGTAGTACTTACTGTACAGAAAGTTCCAGAATTATAGTGTATGATACTTTTGCCACCCACTATACAGGCAACGCTGCGCTGTAAAAATAACAAATACAACCCTCCTACAAGTTAGCAGGAAAGTGAAGACTCACAGAACAACAAGAACGATATAACATCAACATGTAAAGACGAATTCCAGGAATTGAATAGTGTGGGTAAAAAATGACAACGCAAAGAAGCCACCACCATAAGAACAAAGTAGACAAAAGTTATCAAAACAAACATCATAATATAAACAAAACGGCAGAAAGCTAAAGAATTGTCTACTGGATTCTTGCGTATTCCACATGTTTCTAGAAACTACACGACTCCTAAGAAAAGACTTGGGTGGGTGGTATAAGAGGTAACCGTTGTGTTGAACACCATGTACTATTAAAATAAAGTTTATAATTAAAAGAACCTGCAATTAGCTGAAAACGTTTAAAATGGTTAAATGGTGAGTGAGCATGCCGCAATCATGTTTTTTCTTGAACGCGCGATGTTAATTGTAAATAAAACGAAAAGTATTATGATAGAAGGATCTACAACAATTAAATGTGAAACAAACTGTCAGCCAAATGTCCCCCACGGCTTCGGTAGCACACCTCTATCCGATGACCGATATTTTTAATAACTCTAAGACATATTCGAGGCTCAATGTCATTAATGTGCCGAATTATCTCATCCTTTGGCTCTTGAATTGTTCTTGGCTTATTGAAGTACAATGTTTCTTTTAAATGTCCTCAATGAAAGAAATCCAACGGTGTCAAATAACATGGTCGTGATGGCCAATTAATATCGCCACAATGTGAGATAACAAGGCCATTGAATTCATCACGCAAAAGATCCATTGTTTCATTGGCTATGTGGTAAGTGGCACCATCCTGTTGAAACCACTTATCGTCCGGGTTCATATCCTTAATTTCTGGCCAGAAGAATTCCGTTATAATCTCGCGATAGTGACTCACAATTAACACCGTGCATTATGGTTGAACCTTCCCATATTTTGTCTTTGCATCATTCAAATACAACTTTCAACTTTTTCTAACTTTTCTTTTGCCTTCCGTTTTGGTACTGCAAATGTTAACAAGATTAATATCAACAAAACAAGATCCTCCTTAAAGATACTCAAAGTTATTTGACTGCTGAATTAAGTGCACAGATCTGTTGTCACGTAGTTCTTTCTTGTCCTGTGGGATGGTTCATCATTTCTCACTGCCTCGGCCGTTTCGTCTTATTTGCTCGCAAGGATCCTTTTTATTGAATGATTAAGATACTGACATCGACTTATATTTATAATGTGCACAATAAATAAAATTTACAAGCAGCACTTTTGTGTGTCAAATGAATCTGCTTCGTCCCTCTGTCAGATGACACCAAAATGCACTTCAAATGACAAAAGAAAACAAAAAATAATGAAATGCAATTCAAACGAGGCGAGCAGTGAACCTAACCATTGTTGCTATTGGTTGACTAAGCAAATTGTGCAGGAACTTTAACGCCATCATGGTTTCAGCGACACACATGCACTCACACAGTTTCAACAAACACGCCAGTAAAACAAACCCAAACATTCAATCTTAAAATTTCCCCCTAAAATAAACCGGAAGTGGAACGTTGTTGTAACTGCATTCTGGCTGCCATAATGATACCGTTTTTTCTCTCTTTCTAATAAAAATAATAAAAAATTTTAGTTTAATTTTTATTATTTTTTGTTTTAATTCGAACCTGGCGTTTACAACAAATAATACGAGTTATTGTTGCATAAATATGACTTTGGAAAAGTATAAATTTGCTCCTCCATTAAATCTTTTGTTGGTTGTTTTTATTGCTTTTATTTTATTTTCAAAAATAGTTACTATGATTAAGTGCAAATTTAGTATGAAATTATACACTTAGGGGTATAAAAGTAGCACTGCTGTGTTAAAGAAAAGTGCGAAGTGCGAAATTGTTTCACTTCAACTTAATTGATAAGTTTGCTCGTAATTGTTTTTTTTTTTTATATTCCTGAGTAAATAAAATTTGCTATTATGATTTTGAATAACACAAAATTGATTAAAATATTAATTGATTCTACTATAAATTCTGTAATTTAAGCAAATAAAAAATAATTAAAATTATTAACAGTTTCCTTTCAAACTGTATTTAATCGGTGAAAACATTTCTTTAGTTGAAACAACAAAACGCATTTAAGGTGCTATTTTTTTATCCTCGACTGTAGAGATTGGTTTTTGTTGCCTTGTACGAGCGGTTGTTCGTTAATGAAAAACACAGGCAACATGTTTTCTAACTTGTTGCCACAACACACAAATAAACATTAAATACAAAATTAAATACACAACTCTGCAATCAAAGCTCGGGAAAATCACTTGATAACACGCGATGACATTTTTTGCTACAACAATTGTTAAACTTATTTACTGTTTCGTGTTGCTGTTGCTGTTGCAATTGTTGGGCTGCAAAAACACATTGAAACCCATGAAGCTGAACCGCCACGTAGTAACTAACAATTGCAATTATGCCAGACTAAACTAAAACAACGAAATTTCCTTTTTAAGAAATAATAAATAAAATTATTGTAATTTTATGTTAAAACGTTACAGCACTTGTTATTATTTTAATTTCAATTTCGATTTTTTTTCATTTTACATACTTTTTTTTAATAAATATTTCATAATTTCCGCTTACACTCTGATGCATAGGTTGGTGTAAGTGAATGTGTGTGTATGTGTGTGTGCTTGTGTGTGCTTGTGTGCGAATGTGTTAGAAGGAAAGATCTAATGTTTACTATGAAGCTGGAGTTTATGTTTCCTTTCCGATTATTGTTAACTATTATTCTTTTGCTTACCGTGGGGCTTAATTTTAATTCAATTTATTTTAATATTTTTCTAAAAATTTTAACTCTTGTTTTTGGGTCGATTGACTGCAATTAATTTGGGGGGTTTGTGTTGGCGTCGTTAGCCTTGAGTGTGAATTTTGTAGTTAAGCAAATTCCTGCATTCAATTTCATTGCTTTCCGTATGGAATATTGAAATATACCCAGTGCCAAAAAATAAGGCGCACTAGAAAATTCTTACCATTCGTCCCAAATTGTACCTAAAAAAGCTACTTTTACGGTGATGTGTTGACCTGTACAAAAGGAAAGGGTGGCCCGCCAGGTAGATTTCCATTAAACAGTTGAAAGAAGCCTTACTCAGGCATATTATTGCCTATTATGAAAAAAGGGTGACAGTATTAAAAAAGGTGGATTCGATATCTTTAGCCACTGAGTCCCAATTAGGTTTTATGGAAAAATTAGGTGACATTCTGTCTTTGGGCAGCTTAATCGAATACATGATTTATTATTAAATAATAACAAGGGTGTTAGATGAAGTTACTGGACAGGTTTTTCGGGCTTACAGCGCTTAAATTTGTTGAAATGGCTATTTTGCGATTGCCGAATAACCCGGTTTTTTTATTCGAAAAACCCGGGTTTCGATTTTTTTCATTAAAATTTTTTTACTTGATTGAAACTTGCAGTACAAGTTTTCAAGTACAACGCATTCTATGGTCCTTTACGAAAATAAAAAAAACCTGGTCGTGCTGGAGTCATGGTGTAGGGTTGTTTGTCGGTTGCTGGTATCGCCGAACTCGTAGATAAATAAAATAGTATGAACGAAGTTTTAAAACATTTTAAAACAAAATTTGTCAACAAGAGTACATACTTTCAGTAGGTACATTTAGCAGATATTGTTGGCTGAATGATCATTCAACCCTATTCATCTCCTTCAATCTACAACTCCTTATCAATGCCCTGATCTTATTCAAATTATCACCAATAATGCTTTTATTGCCACATAAAACGAAGAGACCACCATAAGAAATGTAAAAATTAAATCAAAAGAATTTCAAAGGAAACCAAACCAAACAATCCATTTAAACTAAAATATATGTGTGCATTTAAATGTTTTTGCTTTACTCCAGAAAGTGGCGATAACTTTTGTTCTAATGAAAGATGAACTATTTAACATTTCTTTTATAATTAAGCAAGTTAACCTGAAGTATGATTTGTTACAATTAAAGTTAAATAAATACGTTACATAATCATTGAAATTTCATAAATTTTGTGTTGGGGTGTAAATTTGTGGGCGTGACAGTTGTTTAAGCGTTGAAAAAGCAAAGTGAACATGACTTTTGTCCATGAGTGTAGTTTAATCAGTAATAAATAAATATTGAAGATTTTTTTTTAAACGATTAACCGGGTTTTTTACGATTTCAAAAGCCGATCACTCTAATATGGTCACCACGGCTGGCTCGACCAATTTTCAATAACTTTTTGCAGCAATGATAAGGTGTCAATCATCTGTGGCTTATCGGCGTAGACCGCAGACTTTACATATCCCAAAAAATCATAGTCCAGCGTCGTGAATCGTTTTATCTTGGAGATTACAGGGTCATTGCACGAAATTATTCGTTTACCGAAAATTCCTTTCAATAAATCATTTGTGGCACACAATGTGTAGCATGTTATATCGTCTAATCGAAACCACGGCTGCTCTACATTGAGGTCATTCGATTGTAGTAGAAGAAATCAGTGATTATGGCCCTGTGGCGATCACCAGTAACAGTAACGATCTGGCTGGCATCGTTTTCAAAGAAATACAGACCAATCATTCCATCGGCCTATAAAGCACTCCAAACAGTGGCTTTCTTGCAATGTAATAGTTTTTCGGTAACGGCGTAAGAAAGAATCCATTCAACCTGCTTCATTGCTGAATAACACTTTCTTTTAAAGCTGAGGATCCACAGCAATTTTGTTTTACGCCCATTCGTACATGAGTTAAATTTTCTAAGTTCGCGAAATCGTCCATAAAGTAGATGGTTACAGTGGAAATTGTTGAGCACGTTGACCAAATAGACGATGCTACGCTATAGTTAAAACAGTAACATTTTCTTCGTTATGGACTCTACGACGTCTCTGAGAATGCGTAGTGTTCTGTAGATCATAAGTTGCTCCAATTAATTGTTCAGATAGACGAGTAAGCCAACTGAAATACGGACGATGAGCGTAATGAATTCTTAAAGTCAACCATGTTGTTCGGAAAAAATCTGCACAATTTGCAGGTGTTGTTGAGGTGTCACTCAGTTTATTCATATTACAAAAGGTGAAACCCAAGAAGTCGGCTGTTATTTTTCCTTCCAAATAAATTAAGTTTATTAATACTTAACCTTAATTTCTTATCATGAACCCTCGGTTTTTTTTTTTATTTTTTTTTTCGATATTTCAAAGCTAAAAAAGCTCCACAGCTAAACTTCCCATTGCGTGTTGCAGCATGTCTGTTTAACTGAGAGTTTTTTGTTTTCGTTTCAACAACTGTAAGCCTGACTGTGGCATTGCCAGGGCATAAGTTTTTGTTTTTATTTTCAATTTTGAACAAAATAAATTTTAGTGCATTTTGCGTTTTGTGAATTTCCACTTGGGCGCTCAACTGAAAATCGTTTCAGCTATTGTTATGTTTTACTCTGTCTAATGTTGTTATTGTAACAGACCGAATAAGGTTTCGGAAACACCAACAACAAACACAAATGGAACATTTGCACTACTTTGCACACAGTATTGTGGCTGGCGCATTTGTTAAGTTCCCGTTCCCGTTGTGGAAAATATTTTTTGTTCATATTTTTTTTGTTTTTTAATTTTCTTGTTTTTATTGTAGTTGTGGGAAAATAAGCAGAAAACATATTTGAGTTGTACATACTGTTGCAAATGTAACAAAAAAAAAAAAAAGAATGAAAATGAAATATATAAAAAAAAACAACAACTCCCACTTGAGTAAATTATAACCTCCAACTCACGACAAGTGCAACCAATTAATTGTCAGTGATTGTTGCATGTCACAGAGGCTCTAACAATCAGCTTGGGGCATTAATTTTGTCGCTTCACAAAAGCATGACTGGCATCCATTGTTTTTTGTTCATTTTTTTTTTGTAATGAAACTTTAAAATAAATTAACAAATAAAACCTTTGGACGGCAGGGAAAAGAATAAAATAATTTCAATAAAAAAAAAGCGACGCATACATCTCGCCTGTTTAACATCCTAAAATACACTAACAAATGTTGCACAAGTGTTTTTGTTTTTGGCTGCTCCCTCATTTGCTGTACGACGCATGTCCTTGTTATCTTTTTTTTTTTTTTGGAGCTCAGCCCCTCTTGTGTGGATAACGCAACATGGTTTGAATCTTTACTTTTCTGTTACCATTCATCAGGAGAGACACAGCGCCATCTAGTGTCTTGTAATCAAATGCGTAGCAAACCGATACATCTCACCTTGTTTGTTTAAATATTCATGTGCGTGTTAATTTGAAACTTGTTTTTAAAATTTAAAACTAAATTTAAGATTTATTATTATTTTATTTAATCACGTATTCATCAAAATATTTCTGCTATCACAGCTGACAATTGTGAGAAATTGTGGTTTTTTAAAGATTTGTCTTCAATGATAAAACTTTTGCGGTGTCTCAAATTTGTTGTTAATTTTATTACATGTCTGCTGTTCCCTTGTCGTTTGTGCGGACACGTAGCACCAAGATAATACAAAAAATCACATAAAATTATCTCAGGCTTTTCTGAGAAGAAAACCATTTAGAAATGGAGCAAAGTTTAATAAAAAAAAAGGAAACGCTGGGTGAAAAATATATTTTCGCATGCCGTAACTCCAGTAATTAGTGCGACAAAAGATTTACTTTTTCTAAGAGGTTTGAAAGCTTGGACAGCAAAATCGCTTCAACTACAAATTAAGGTTTAATTGCTTTTGCTAGTGAGTAGGTCTCTTGATTGTCGGAAAAGGCGGTTAACCCGCCGTTTGGATATACAAAGTGAAGTAGAATATGCAGGTGGACGAATTTATTAATTGCTAATTCAAAGACTTTTTCTAGGGCCATAGTCCGGATATAGTTCGATTTGTGATCAAGCTTTGCTGCGCGCCTTTAACTAATGATTCGTTCATATATGGCTTATTGAGATCATATGAAGAGAAATAAAAACATGGCGGAAGCCGGGTTTCCACTGGGAATTTTTAAAATTTGTACAAAAAGTCGTTTTGATAAAAAAAAAAGTTGCACACAAGTGATAATACAAAAAAAATTAAATTGGTTCATTTTCAGCCTTTCTTTTTGATCTGATCGATCTATGGAATTTAAGTAGTAATATTTGAATGATTTTAAGACACAAAATCCCGGAAAAAGTTTCTCTCTCGCAAACATTCACTTCTTAATGCCGGCTACACAAGAAGGAACTTTATGTTTATGAATGTTTTAGAAACCTAGTTTCATGTTTTCGTATAAACGGTTATTAAATTTGCATTTCTTAATTTAAAAACAATGATGTTTCTTTTTTTGGGGCAAAAAGGAAATAAAGAAATATTATGCACCAAATGTTGACGGTTACAGTTGCAAAATACATAGCGATTGTGTTGTTAAATCGTTTGTCACCAACAGCGTCGAACGAGCGTTTTTCTACCCTGTGAATGAACTTGTGGGTCAAAGACAAAGGACCAAGCCATTTCATCCAGGATCTTCGAATATTAGATCTCCTAGGAAAATCGTGATGACCATTCCAACGGTGTTATTTTTCATAAATAATGCCACTGATTGATCTTTCAAGTCCAATAAAAACTTCGGTGTTATCTCACAGGCAACTCCTATTTTAACATCTACCCCGACCCTTCAAATGGCCTTAGAATCTGCTTAGAAGTGTTCAAATGTTTTGAGCATTTAAAAATGTCCATGTGAAAAAAGAAAACAAACGTATCTGATTCAAGTTGTCAAGAATAGATTTATTTTCGTATAAACTCATAATTTCAGGATTGATTTTTTATTCGTGAAAGTTTTGTTTAACAAAAATGATTTGGAAATTTTTACTCCACAACTCTCATCAGCCAAAAGCCATTTCCATAATCGACCGTTACACGAGTAATTAATTTAAAACTGAAATTAAAAACGGCCAAACGATACGCCCTCTTCAACGCTCTTTTTTCAAGTCTGTCTTTAATTTAATAAAAAGGAGAAAAACATTTTTACTTTGTTGTCTTATCCGCGCCTACAATGGACACACATTTAATTAATGAGATACCACAACGTTCCAAGTCTCTTACGGGTGAGAGTAGCCGTTGCTTTGCTAAAAAGAATTCTGCTCTAAACAGTCCGCGAAGTCACACAGCGGAACTAAGAAATGTTACCAACATCGGTCATCGGTATCTACCCAGCAAAAAAAAAAAAAAAAGGAAAACTAAAGCTAAAAGATTTTATCTTTGAGTGTGGAAACTAAAATTATGGACTCTAGAAGTTACTCAAGCGTTGCAACTGAAACAAACTCCAAAATGAGCTAAAAACAAAAACTTAACAAACAGTGGTCAGCTGAATGAATGGGCTGCTTGAAAGCGTTTCATTACGCTGTTGCCAGTTTATGCCACCCTAAAAGAACCTACAAAACAAAATGATAACAGACTACAACTGTAGTTACTCTTGCCGCTTTTTAAGTGGCAGCAGCAACAACACCGCTAAAATACTCACGGCGACTTTCATTCTGCATGTTGGTCTGTTGCATTCAACTATTTGTTTGTATCGCCTTGTGTGAGGTACGAATAGCGGAACAGTTTTATTTACCTTCTCTTGGTTTCAGTTTAACTTCACAAAAAGATCTGGCGACCAGATAGCCACGGTCAAGTTCACTTTGGCGTGTCATTAGCGTATAAAACGCTGCAAACATACGCACACACACACACGCGCACACACACACTTCCACAGGTACTCGTATGAAATTAAAACAATTAAAGTTGTAACAGATCTGTTTTAATAATGCAGCAAGCTACTGCCATTAAGCTAGAATTCCTTAAATTAATTTCATTATCCTGCAGCTCAAGGTGCAACTCTCTTTCTCTTGCGTGTCCTTTACTACAAGTGGTTGGTGGTGGGGATGATGACGAGGTTGTGATAAAGATCTGCGCTCAGCCAGAACACGTTATAAATACTTGTAAAATGATATTGTTTGCCATGAGAGGGCTGCTTTTTTTTACTTCTATCGCACACACAAACACACACACACACAATATCTTATGCAATAGACTGGTTCTCTTTACGTTGTCCTTTCTTAGTCGGGAGAAATGTTTCCTTTTAAATGATCCGTTTTTCTGTTGTTCGTTAATTGAAAATTCCTTATAGAACTCTTTTAGTTGGGGCAGGTGATAATAAAAAAATTGTGTGTTAATTATAAAATTTTATTTCACTATTGCGTTTCATATCTGCTTTTCGTTAATGGAAACTTGTCTTAAACGAAATTAAACTGTATCATTTTGAAATAATTTAGATCAATTTGAAACATTAAAAATACATTTACAGAATACAAGAACAAAAAAATGCTAAAAGGATTAAATAGAAAATAACTTCGATAATTGCTCCAATTGAGTGTCTTGCAGCTGCACTGAGTGAAAAGGGATATTAAAGACACTTTGTAAACATCAACTTCTTTTGCTATGATGCCTCTTCAAAATGGCGATTTATAGGTTTCATTTGGCCTTCCACAAAAAGCTAGGCCACTGAACATCGTCAAGTGTGTGCCTCTGTGGTACCGTGGGTTTTCCCGTCACGGAATACAGTTCTGTGATCGATCATATGTTTAATTTAATTTCCATTTCAAATATATTTAAAACACATCGCAAACTCATTTTGTATTTAATTTCCTCTTTCTTAAAACGCATTAAAAAAGGACCCTAGAGGGAACGGATTTGACTCAGAAGTTGTCTTTGGGGAGAGGGATCGATTCGAGGTCCAACACTTCAAAAGGATCTGCCACTTTAACATGGAGTTGGGGTAACTTGATAATTTTTGGACACCGTGTAACAAGTCACTGAATTAACACAAAGAATCTTATCTAGTTTCAGTTACTTTAGCACTGGCCTCAGTTAAATTTCCCGCAGGGCAGAAAAAAAAACAGAACAAGATGAAATAAATTGAAAGCAATTACAACTTTATTACAGCATAAATTAAATCAAACTTACAATGCAAGTCTGGTAAGGGTGTTTAGTGAGCAGAAAATTCTGTAAGATGAACACACTAAATATAATAGACCACTAGACTAGACTTGAGAACTTACAACAACAATATCACAATTAAATAAAAAGGACAACGATCTTATTGTTACCAACTAAGCTATCAAATGCTAATTGAGTAAGCTAAATTGCATATGTGTGAACACGAAATTTTATAACTCAATTTAACATATAATTGCCTCAATTAAATCGCATGGGGAAGCATACTATAATGCAACCTTAGGGGTAGACATATATTAGGCAACAGTTTATTCCTGCTAAAATATTTAAAATTTTCTCTTTGAACAACTTTGCATATATTATAGAGTTGAAGGTTAATTGAGATAAAATTACATCTAATTAACTAAATGCTTATGATTAAAATAAATGTTTAAAAAACTAGTGTTCGCCCACTGGCCAAAATTCGAGCACACACACGGTGGTTTTTTGGCTTTTGTTGAAAATAATCTGTAATTTGCATTTTCATACTTTTTTCTTCTGTTGCATTTATTTGGAAACATTTATCCGCCGGACCATAAAATATATATCCTGCATCTCTATCAAATTGGTCCCACTATTATATATTATCCACTTACGCATTTAAATCTGACACCGAATTCAACATTCAATAAAAAAATATACAAATCTAACGAAATTTACACAAAAGCCGAAATTTAACCGAATATTATCAAAAAAGCAAATTCACCAAACAAACAAAAAAAATCTGAATTATAAAAACAACTTAAACAAATAGAAAAAAAGCGAGTTTTTCTAAACTTCTAGATTTAATCAGAAATTTCTAGTTTTAGCAAAAGACGAAAGTAAAAAGATACTTTTCCAAATACGTAAACAAACCAGTAGTCCATCCCAACACTCTAGCGGGCGATTTACTGCAATTTCATGGGCACCAGAAGCTAAAAAGCAGTGACACATTGAACTATTCGAGACGGCTCTACCTATCCAATAGTAGATAGTCTTTTATTATTAAGATTTGAATACAATAAATTAGTTATTGCATTGGTAATACTTAATAAATAATATTTTAGAGCTGAGAATTTAATAGGTACCGAAAATTTCTTTTAATAGAAAGGATTCAATAAAATCAAATTAGAGTAAAAAAAAAATTCACAGCAATGGTATGAAACTGTCTTCCTTATTATTATTATTATTATTAATGTATGGGGGGATATCGAAGCAGACCACTTACTTTCTGGGTCCCTTTTCGACCCCCATTTTGCTCCTCAAATTGATTTCAGGGAACCGATCCGTAATCACAGCCACCTTATTTCAATTGAGTCTCGTGCTAGCCGTAGCCTTTACTCTTGACTAAAGTGATTTCAGACAGTCGGCTGGTAACTGTCGACACTCTTCCTCATCACGGAGTCTTTTGTAATTGCTAGCATTTGTCTAAGGCTCAGTTCCCCCATGGCATTCACATCTAACAAGTGTCTGCCCGTGGTCTTAAGCCTTATGCTAGCCAGTGCTGGACATTCACACACAATGTGCGCTACCGTCTCAGCCTCTTCCAGGCATAGTCTGCAAGTATCATCTTCTACGACTTTCATCTTAACCAGATGGTAAGTTTCCATGTCCTGTCACTAACGCAGTGATCCAGCTTAAAGTAGCCCTATTATACCCGAGCACCTTGCTGGCCTTCCTGCCGAAACCCTCTTCCTTACATTGTTATACTTATATATTGAATCAATTTATAAATAATCTGTTATTAATTTCTTAAATAATTTTATTAAAATGATTTCATTTATTCAAATTAAAAACGCAATTAAAACAAAAAAATTTGTAATAAATTTTGATTCATTAAATAGTGATCTTATGACGATCACAGAATGGGGTCATGCGAATAGGGTCGTTTTTAACCCAAATAAGACCCAGTGTTGTATGCCATCTGTAGTTATGGGTGGTATAGTATAGTTATTGAATCAGAAGCTCTTGATGTTCTTGGCATGAAGATTCAATGTGATGTCCGATGGACCCAGCACATCTTTAAAGTGTCGAAAGAAGCCTTCAAGTGCCTAGGCTTCCTCAAACGGTGTAAGAAGTACTTCACCCCATCCGATCTCCTAACTATCTATACCACTTATATCCGACCGAAAATGGAATACAATTCTCATGTATGGGCCGGTGCTTCAAAGTCTATTTTGGAGTTACTCGACCGCGTACAGGAGAGGGCGAAGGTGCTCATCGGTAGGACAGTAGGGTATCCAACTCTATTGACCCTCTCGAGCATCGACGCAATGTGGGGTGTGTTTCGCTGTTCTATCGCTACTACAATGGATTGTGCTCTGAAGAAATTAGGGATATTATTCCCGAAACCCGCTCATTCATACGCACCACACGTACTTCATCAAGAGCACGTCCATTTGTGGTCGAATGGCCAGTGGATCGCACAACGCACTACAGACAGAATTCGTTCTTTAGCCGGACCATTCGTATGTGGAATAAGCTTCCAGCAGAGGTCTATCCTCCCACTTTCTCTGTGGAAAAGTTCAAGTCAAATGTTAATAAACACTACTCCCTCTATCCTGCTTCCTATAACCTCTTTTTCTAGTTCTAGCACAATGCATTGCATGAATAGGGGTCATCCCTGAGTGCTGGTCCTACCATAAAAAACAATACAAATAAAACATTGTGGCTGATTAATTTTTATACCTCCGTAATGCATTTTCAAAATACAGCTCGAGAAGTAATTCCTCAAAATGACGCGGGAAATGCAGCGGCAAGAGAGGTTTCTCACAAGCTCTGATCGCACATCATAAAATTCCAAGAAACGCTTAAATGCAGCTACAAAGTAAAAAGTTTGAGGAATTCATTTAATAATAAAAGTAAAAGTGAATAAAACAAATCAAGTTTAAAGAATTAAAAAAAAAAACAAATTTAATGAATAAAATTATGTTAATTCCATTTACAGTAACAAACCAACACATTTTAATGCGATACGGACAAATTACAATAATGAATTCTTTGTGGCTGGCTACAACAAACAACAGCAACAAATTTCCATTTAACTTTAACAACAACAACAACAACAACAACAATATAGATTTGTATATAAACAAATACCTACAAAAGAATTAACTTGAAAGCTAATGTACAACAACAACAACAAATACTCCAATCTTTGTGCCGCACAACCGCAACTGAAGAAAACTTAAACAAACAAATTGAAGAAGACATGCAAATTAAGCCGGCTTCATAAATAAATGAGAATTTTAAATGCGAAACGAAGGAGGACAGACAGACAGACAGACAGACGGCCAGCAAAACAATGAATGTGTAAAAAGATCACACTGGCAGGAAGGAAACTAAAATCACTTGCACTCACCCAATCGCAAGCTACAAAGAGAGCGCGCGAGAGCGGTTAAATGATCTATTTTGCATTTAAAGTTTAAAATTAAAAAAACAAAAAAGTTGTTTTAAAGTTTGATGAACATTTTTCTGTTGGTCTACCGGGAAATTTCTATTTAATACAACTCTGGCAGTTCGGCACACTAAAACATCAAGAAATGCTTAGCAACGCTGTGAAAATGAACCACATTTGTGATGATTTTCCTTTTGACATTTAAACACTGCCAAAATTTATTTTTGCCGCTTTTTTCCATTACTTCTTCCACCAGCTTTCTTGCAACATAAATAGAGCCACTATAGGAATATGTTCAACCAAACAAATTCTCTGTTAAACGAAAGACCTGCTCTTAATATAGTGAATTTGTGCGCGCTCTTTTAAAATGGGCGTAGCTATATCGACACTCTCATTTCCAATAGAGCGCGCATGTACAAGTTTATTTTAGCTTGAAAGCACTGGAATGAAGAGTAAAATTTCTGTACACTGCAGGCACCAGCCCATATTAGAAGGAGTGTGTCAACTAGTCAAGTGTAAAACATAAATGGCCTGAATGAAAATGAGCAATAAGCAGAAAATCTTTAGAGTGTAAAGGAAAGAGAACGATATAAAACAAAATGGCTGCTATCATCAGCCGGCTCTCAATAGATGGCGCCAGCTGTGCCGTTAAGGTTTGCTAAAACTCTGGCCATAATTTACATTTCCAGTGGAGCAAAGAACATTTTAGCGGTTTTATTTGAAGACGTTTTTATTTTATTTAAGCAACGTGCGTTGGGTGACATAAAGCAGTGTCAACCTTGGAAGTTTAAATAAATTTTCTATCGCTGTTTTTTGTATGCAAAACCTTTTTTTTTAATAATTGTTTTGAGTAAATAAATTAACTTAAATGAAATGAATGTCTTCATAATTTTATAGTCATATTTTTCGACATTCCCTTTAAAAACGTTAGAACGCGCATCCTTCTGCAAAAAAAAAAATCCTCTGGCTGATTTGCAATTTTTGTGTCGTGTAATATTTTTTTTCTTTAGCACAAATGTATTTGTCTGAATGCATCTGTATGCATTTGTGTGAATGTGTGTCTGTGGCGTTTCAATTTTGGTTGTGCAGTTGCTGCTACATTTTTTTTTTTTTATTTTTTATGTTGGTGTTAGCATGTCCTGTAAGCATTTATTTCATGCTCGCTTTGCAGTCACTTGATTACAGTCTTCTTAATAATGAGTGTCGAATTTAAAAATGTCTAAAATGTACTGGACGACTGGTAGAAAGAAATATTTTGCGAGTAACCGATTATGAGGAATATGTTTGAACGGAAAGAGCGCAATCTTCCGTTGAGTGCTCAGAACAAGTTCTAACATGCAAATGTTCGACAACCGCGGAATAATTTGATGAGGACTTATGTTCTAACTATACCCGTACACTAATTTTGGGGAGTTTAAATATAAATTTAAAATTTTTTCGAATACGAACACGCAATGCTTGTGTTTCGTCCAACGCGATGACAAACACATTTCAATAGCAGGGATACTAGAGACTTGAGCAACTTTTGTGAGCTCTGATAAATATTTCTTCCAACAAATTCAAAAAACGTCAGATAATATCAGAAAGATTGCTGGCAAAACGTTGAAGCCAAGAAGCTCCTTCGAAATGCTTTTAATAGAAAAACTTTTTGTGTTTTGGTTTAGTTCCGAAGGGGTGGTCTAATTTTCGATCCTTTATTGCAGCATTTGAGGTTCACATATTTCGACTAGCGATTTGTGATTTGAAGAGAAGTAACAATTAGGCAAATACTGCCTACCGAATTAATAACGTGCATTATATACTTGAATCAAATCGCAGAGGGGCGCCAAGTTTATTAAGTGGAATT